>CM057045.1:26307747-27556080 GCA_029948455.1 Solanum rostratum
GATTGAAATTTCTAGTGGTTTGCTTTCTTTGGTGGGTAGGGAGGGGGGATGATAGGGAATGCCTGCCCCCTGATCTCTTTATTTAGGGGCTCTCTCCACCTGCTCCCCGATCTCTTTATTTAGGGGCTCCAGAGAAATGCTTTGGTGGTGATGGGGTGGTGGGGTTGTTTCCCCCCTCATTACTTCCATAGGATGGTTGATTGATCAGCCAGTAACATGATTGTCCATTTGAATTTCACTTCATAATATTGATTTTCATTTAGCCACTGCCATTGTGTAAATGCGTTTATGCTTGGTACTGTAGGTTCTATGTACTGGCAAGGACCTTGCGACTGAGCAAACCGCCAGTAGGATGATTAATCTGCTGAGGCAGCTTCAGCAAACATTACCACCAGCTACCTTGGCCTCAACATGGTCTTCCTTGCAGCCTCAGCAGCAGATAGCTTTGCAATCCATTCTATCATCATAGGGTCGTGGAGGAGGACGACAAACTCCAATGCAATGGAAGCTGCTAGGCTGAAGTTTCGTGGGAATCAAATATTTGAGTATCAATTCTTTCTCGCAATCATAATTCATTTGGGTTTTGAGGTCATGCATCAGCCTGTTGTCACTTTGGTTGAAGGAGTGAGCAAAGGCGGGGGGGAACCCTTTTCTCTTTTTGTAGAGTGTGTATATTAAAAGTGTTGCATCTGAGTCCTCCTTCAGTAAGGTTAGGACCGTTGGTGATTATGGTTTGCTGAGTATTTTTTTTTTCCATCGAATGAGTTTTATGCTCAAGGGTCGTCAGGGAGACACTCTTGTCACAGTTTTGGTCCAGTCATATTGGAATTCTTTACATTGTGGGGTGGTACAAGGATTAAATTATAAATGGTGATTATTTGTTGCTTTGTTTGTGATCTTTCTTGCCGTAGGTTTGAAGAGTTTTATTTGCGATTCACTGCTGAATTTGCAAGCCTTGATACTTCCCAGTTGCTGCCTCCTTTAGTTAACAAGGAAAATAAAGTGAAGGTGATTATTTCATCGTGGAAGTGGTAATAAGTGCCATGAAACTGCACGATGACAAGTTGTAAGTGGTAATAAGTCGAGATTTGTGTTCAAGTTTACCAGAGACTACTCATGCAATGCAACACGGCAGCAGAACTGGAGAAGCTTTCTTCCTTTCTCCACTATCTCACTTTTTCATTCTCTCCATCTCTAATAATGCTTTCTAATTGCATTTGAATCTTTTTTCCCTTTAGGGAAAAGGGTCAAAATTACCCTTAAAGTATTTAAAATAGCTCACATATACCTTTAGCTATTTTTGGGCTCAAAACTACCCTTACCGTCAAATTATTGGTCCACTTCTACCCTCCACATCTAAATTTCCGTTTGGCCTCACACGTGGCATTCGATGTGTCACGTATTTTGACACATGGACGTTCACGTAATGGGAATAGGGTCAAAATTATTCTTAAAATATTTAAAATAGCTAACATATACCCTTTAGCTATTTTTGGGCTCAAAACTACCCTTATCGTCAAACTATTGGTCCACTTCTACCCTCCACATCCAAATCTCCGTTTGGCCTCACACGTGGCATCTGATGTGTCACGTATTTTGACACATGGACGTCCATGTAAGCAGTCATTTATTTCCCCAAATTAAAATCCGACCCGTTGGATCCCAAATATCAAACCCGACCCGTTGGAACCCATCTTCTTCCAAATTCCAGATACTCCATTTCTGTCATCTGAAAAAGCCATGTATCATTCATTGAGTTCTGCGCGAGTATCCGAATAGTTCTTTTTTAATTCATCTCCAAAACTCAAATCAACAATTTTTTGGCGTAGCATAAATATATTTTCATTTATCGAGTTTCCTGTATTGTCTGTATTTAAGATGAAATTGAAGCTTAATGGATGTTCTTTACCCCACATTGAACCTTTGAATAGATTCCCAGCATTAGTAATCAGTAAATGTTCATGAAATTTCACTTAAGATGATTATACATATTGAAATTGAGAACTAGCTGAGTAATAATCGTCATTCGCATATGTTGTTTACTTGAGAAATTCTGACATTGAACTATTAAGATAGAATCTGTTTGAAAACTTAAAAGAATGTCCTCTGTCAGAAAAGGGATCTAAGATCCCCTTTGAACTTGGCCAAAATAGACGGGGTCGGGGTTTGATATTTGGGATCCAACGGGTCGGGTTTTAATTTGGAAAAATAAATGACTGTTTACGTGGACGTTCATGTGTCAAAATACGTGACACATCGGATGCCACGTGTGAGGCCAAACAGAGATTTGGATGTGGAGGGTAGAAGTGGACCAACAGTTTGATGGTAAGGGTAGTTTTGAGCCCAAAAATAGCTAAAGGGTATATGTGAGCTATTTTAAATACTTTAAGGGTAATTTTGACCCTTTTCTCATTACGCGGACGTCCATGTGTCAAAATACGTGACACATCGGATGCCACGTGTGAGGCCAAACGGAGATTTGGATGTGGAGGGTAGAAGTGGACCAATAGTTTGACGATAAGGGTAGTTTTGAGCCCAAAAATAGCTAAAGGGTATATGTGAGCTATTTTAAATACTTTAAGGGTAATTTTGACCCTTTTCCCTTCCCTTTACAAAATCAAGTTGAGTCGCTTCTGTCTTTCTTCATTATTTTTTTGGGACCCTAATTACTGATATAACTAAACCCCGTTTTCTTTATGTTGAAACTAGCGTTTTCGTTTATAAGAGAACAAATGTATTTTTGGATAATTAATACACTACTCGACGAGAGTCTTCTGGAAATGGCCTCTCTATTTTTATGACGTAGTAGTAAGGTTTGCGTATATTTTACTCTCCTTAGACTTCACTTACAGAATTTTATTGGCTATATTATTGTAATACACTACTTGTAAAATATTCTAATAAACGTTGTAATAAAGGAGAGACAAATTAAGTTACCATTCTGAGATTGCCTATTCGGAAAAATTGCATTCTCAGGCTACAAGTTTAATTTGAAACTGTTAATAAAAAAGAGAAAAACATAAAAGTTGACATGAAAAAGTGTTAGCTAATTGACAATCTAATTATCATAACTTCATACTTAATTTCATGATTGTTATACCCAATACAATAGTTCAATCAACAATATTAAGTTTACTTGATCATAGATTTACGTGATTTTCTCTATGTATAAATAACTCTGTAATAAAAATAAGGAAATTTTATCAAATTGCATCATTTATATTTTTATATTCTCAATAAATTACACCCATTTCAAAATATTACAAGAATCCCTCATTTTTACTTTTACCTGATCAAGATGTGGTACGTGACTCTTCGTTTTCTTTTCAACCTGACATAACAATTATATATTTATATGTCTATTTTGTCACCGTCGAATTCACTTTTATTTTTTTGAGAATTGCTCCCATTAATTATCAATTCTAGGGAAATCACTAATTAACTATGTAATAATGATTTTGAACCCTTCGGATGAACGCATATCTTTTTTGCTTTTGTTCAACATGTTCTTCAGTTTGTAAGTTGCACTCGTATGATTTTCATTGTCTTGGTGTTATTTTTTTCACCATTACATATGGATTCCAATCCATCGTTTAGTTTAGGCCTTATCCAAATAGACGAAACTCGCGAAGATGTTCCCTTAGAAGTCAAAGTTATTCGTAATGATTCTGAGCAGCCCAATCGATCGGGGGAAATTCTTCAAATCGAAGAAACCCCTAAAATGGATGGAGCTGATCAAGATCGTCAAACTGGTGTTTAGGGGAAATCCCTAAAAACGTTGAAGCCCATCAAAGTGATGAAGCCCCTCAAAGTGAGATTTCTCCTAGACGTGTTTTTTATTTTGAGCAGGAAGGGTTTTGCAAAAAAAGATCCAAGCGTCTTCACGATCCCTTGTTGAAGGAGATGTATGATAAAGAAAGTACGAAGGATATTCCAAGCATAAGTTCAAAACTCCAGTAAAAAAAGCTTCTAAGAAAAGGGGAAAAAAGGTTAAAGCTGCTAAATCTCCCAAGAAAAGAGGGAAAAAACTTGAAGCTGCTATTTCATACCCTTCATTACCGGAGGTTATTTTTTTGCTGTCACATTGTATCATAGCTGTTTATTATTTATTTTGTGTTATTGTATGAATCAAGAATTAGAAAATATCATACAACTTTGTTCACTTGTTTTGTCGTTTTTATGTATTTTTGCTTTGATTTTGTAATGTTTGGGAGAATGACACACAGTACATTGTACCACTTGTACATAATAATAATTGTATTTGCACATGTTTGTACAATTTATGTTTTATTATTCTCTTTGATTTATTATGCTGTTTGTTTTGTGGTCTTTTTCATCATATCAACATATAATAAACATCATATTGTATCACTGAAAATGACAAGGATCACTGTGTTTTTTTGCCCATTTCAGATTTGTACAATTTTTTTGTATCATTCTCACATGTCCTTTTTGTATTTCTTAGCTCATGAATCATTATATGCTGCACATTATGTTGTATCACGTACACCATAAGATATACATTATATTATATCACATTCAACATAAGATACACATTCTATGATACAAATCATTTTTTTTTCTATTTTTGTATCAGTACTCCATGTGTTCTTGTTTTTTCTTAGCTCATGTATCATTATATGCTACATATCATATTGCATTAATTACACCATAAGATACACATCATATTGTATCACATACAATATGGGATGCACATTATATGATACACATCATATTGTATTACACATACATAAAGGATTGTTGTTTTAGCATGCTATCTTTATGAAATCTGCATCAAATATCATCAGATTTATTAAGTATCAACTAATTGACAGTTGTAACACTTATATTTTTTATTCCCGATACATGATACATATTACTTTGTACTATTAATACATAGTATCTTGTATATTGTACACAATGATTTGATCAGTGTATCATTATAGTATTGGTTACAATGACTCATGATACTCTTAAATTTTGTATCATGTATACTTATTTGTTCATTTCATGTATTGGATATCATGTATCAATATTTTCATTCCATATGTACTATTGTATCACTACAACATCATTATTGCTGATACATTCATTTTTTTACTTCTTATCCAGGGTACTAATTATGTGATCAAATAGATTCCAAAGTACCCTTTGAGGTTTGGTTCATCATACAATTCAAAATTTGTTAGTGATTTGAAAAAATTAATTAGGGATGAAGGAATTGCGTTGTTCTGTTAAATAATTTTCAGTCCTTATCTATAGATGCAAAGATGCAACTTTCAAGGACAAATCACAAAATGTCTTCTATTGTTGGAAGTGGAGCAAAACAATCCCAATGAGTTGCACATTCGTCATGGAAAGGGAACGATTCTTAAGTTTTCACTTAAAGAATTTGCACTTATTACTGGGTTGAAATGCAAAGGTAATATTGCTGATTTTCGATACGATGACTCTACTCGCAGTACACTCTTGGAAAAATACTTTCTTGAGTATCTTAATGGAGTTAGTAAAGGTCTTTGGTTCAGCGTTTTTGAATGGGGGAGTGGGACAACACAAACGATGCTATGCAGATGGCGATACTATACTTTATCCACACATTTATCTTTTCTCAGGTTGATAATGCACCTATATCTATTGATGATTTTAGAATGGTTGAAGATGGCCGGTATGAATTTTATCCTTGGGGTCTCATTGTTTTCAACAAGTTGTTGAAGAATTTCAGGCAAGAATATAGAGTTTCCAAAAAACTTTATTGATTAGGGGGTATGCCATACTCACTTAACGTCTAGATATACGTATTTGCATCCGAAGTTGATGTTGAGATTGTTGTTAAGGTTGGGAGTCATATTTCCAGAATTCTGAATTGGGAGGTAACTGGATTAAAGCCCGAATATGAGACCTCAATGTCCTCTATGTTTATCAAGGTAGCATTTTTACATTTTTTTAGTTGTTTTGTTGTGTTACATGTATCAACCATTTTTGTTGTATGATTTTGTGTATCACCAATGTTTCTAGATCTCCATTAGTATTTTTATCATTCATTATTTGTATCATATATACAAGGGTTACTTTTTTTGTCTCATTTTTGTGCCTTTTGAAGATTTGATTCATGGTACTTTTTTGTCCACTATGTTTATCAAGGTAATATTTTTACACTTTTTTTAGTGTTTTGTTGTGTTACATGCATAACCGTTATGTATTATCTAGATAAGTGTTACTTTTTTTGGTCCCCTTTTTTTGTAATTTTAAGATGTGATTTATGATAATACTTACCAGCGGCAATACATGATTCTGTGTATCATCAATGTTCTAATTTCTATTAGTGTTTTTATCATTCATTATTAGTATCATGTATACAAATGTTATATTTTTTTAATCTCATTTTGTGCCTTTTGAAGATTTTATTCATGATACCTTTAATTTAGAAATGCACACACATGATTTATGTGTATCACAATTGTTCTATAAACATATCATCAATGTTTTGTATTAATTATTTTGTATCATGCTATATTTTCTTTTTGTTTCATTTTTTTGTGCCTTGTAAGATTTGATTTATCATAACTTTTTTACTTAGCATTTTCAACAAATGATATACTATTTTTTCAATAGAATTCATGCAAGAATATTGTCCCGACAACTAAGGAGTTGTCAGTGCTTATTTGCTCCAACTTGAAAATAGTTCACCTAGTGAAGCTTCCCCATCTCCCATTCCGTCTTTCATCCCATCTTCTATCATTCTGAAATCCAACCAATTGGATATGAATGAATCAACTGATTTTGACGATTTTAGTACCAAACCACCTGAACACTTCATAAGGAGGTCAAAATATATTGCTGATACGTCTTCTCCACCACCTTCCAAAAATGTGTGTTGTTCAGTCTAAGAAAACAATCAAACCAAGAGTGTTTAAGCAGAAACAACCAGAGCATGTGCAATGAATAACAAGATAGGCATTGTCAAAACAGCTACATCTGATTCATCTCAGCTTTCATCCAACGTGACTCTACTTTTTGTTAAATAGAAAATAAGAAAATCTAGAAGATACTTTAAGAAATATGTAAGTATTAACTATTTTATTATACTATTACTATTATTTTATATATAAATTATGCAAAATCAATAATTTACCCTTTTCTTTTTTAATTTTCAAGATTGACACAAAGTTTGATTATCTTAAGAATTTAACAAAACGACAAAGAGGTTTTGGAAGCAATTGCAAAGGGAGCCCACACCCTATAAAAGGTACTCATATTTCTTTAATTTTTTACATTTCCACAATGTTAGTAACTTTATTCTTTCTATTTTTATCAATAGTTGAATGATACAGATGGGCCAGATAAGACAAACCATGATTCTTGAACAACAAATGGCGTTCACAGTAATGGAAGCATCAAATAATGATCTAGAGAACACTGATATTAGAAAACCCCACTCACTGTTCAAGAATATTTCC
The DNA here is from genome assembly GCA_029948455.1 of Solanum rostratum. Lineage (NCBI taxonomy): Eukaryota > Viridiplantae > Streptophyta > Magnoliopsida > Solanales > Solanaceae > Solanum > Solanum rostratum. Next base: position 26,315,205 of record CM057045.1, read on the forward strand.
AGGTATACATACCTATAATAAGGTATATGATGCACAATATATCATGTATCACATATTATTAAGACACATTTTAAATCTAAACTCTAATGAGATGCATGATGCACCATATCTATTTAGGTTGATATATCACCAACAAATACAGATGTCATGGATGATGTTAAACCGCACCCTATGATTGTTGAAGAAGATAAAGATCATCAGGTACTATCTGATTTTTGATACATGCATCAATTTTCATGCAAAATTGAGGACAAATCAATTTGAAGGTACTTTTTATGTACACATAAGTTTTTGAAGCAGTGGTAATACCGATACCAGGCATGATGTTGTAGTAGTCAATATTGAGGTTAGGCAGGATGAATCACATAACAACATTGAAGTTCTCTCATATGAATCAGTCATCATCAATGAAGATGTATCAAAGGTCATAGATATATCTAATACACCACAAAATGTTAGTTTGGTATTTTATACACTTTTATATTTTATTAATAATTTGTGTCCATGTATTTTTACATTTTCATACGTTAAGCATTTTTTGATATGTATAGATTGAGGACAATTTCAAAGAATCATCTACCATTGAATATGTTTTGGCAAAATTTTCTACTGCCGAAGGTTCTCCAGTCAATGTTAAGGAAAATTGTTGTCACAACCCAAAAATGGACGTGATGGCACTCGTCTTATCCCACCAAGACAAATCAACCGAAAATTCAATTGTATAATAAGAACGCAGAAATATAGTAAAAATAAAAGCTTAACTACGGATATAAGTCAGCTTAATTAAAATATTTTCCCAAAACCTAGTTGTCACGTGCACAAACCTCTAATGTATACAAGTCTTAAATGATATTGTCTCTAAAATAGAACAAAATCATAAATAGGAGTGCGAAGTCTGCTGGGATGGCAAATAACTACCTCACACAATCTCCACAAGAAGCCTCGAACAAGGCAGAATAGAGGGTATCACAAAGATCCGGGCTTGTAACCTACAAAATGTAGTAGCAAGAAGTGAGTACCAAACACACAATACCCAATAAGTAAACTACTAACCAAAAATTAAGTAATATAGAAAATGGGTACTCCTAACACTCCAACCGAATCTCCACAACTACAACCTGCATAAAAACTAGCCTAACCTAACAGTTCATAATTCACATATCATATAGCTCAATGATATCACACCAACAATTACAGATCAACAACATAAGAGATCAAGTACATCTATTATAAGTTTCACAAGGAGGCACTCACAAGTTCATAAAGATAAAGATGAAGATGTGCAATGAAATGCAATATAATAATGTCAGGTATAATGATGCACGTCTAACCTAGTGATATACACCCGCTGTCTCTCAGTCCGGAACCATGGGAGACTTTTAGTCCATGCATCCATCGCGGTGTGCGACAGGACTCTCAAAACATAGTATTCATCGCAGCGTGCGACATGTCCCTCGAAAAGGTACATCCTCTTTAATTCTTATTTTTTTCAGTTCACATAACAATTATCACAAAAGTCAATGCAAATAGGCATGTTTACACAATAATGAGGAAATGACTAATTTTAATACAATGCACAATTCACAACAATATGGTCTTGGTATAACATCAATACTAACCCAATATTTCAAAATCATTCTCAACACCTCACACAAGGAAGCACGAGATTCTATATACTTAACAAAGGTTAAGAAATTCACTTCCCTTAATAATTGAACACTCGCTGCAGGATTTGAGCCTTTCCTTTTCGAATAGAGTCCAAAGCACCACGATCTAATCCAATAAAAATTCACAATTAAATTTTGAAATGAACAACACCCATATTACTCTATGACCTAACCTAGACCCAAACATTATCCAATTAATTCTATAACTAATTTTTTCTAAATTTAAAACTAAGGGTTAAGTCTTAGCTCCTCCAAATAATATAATTCTAATGATTATTCATATAACACAAAAAACATATACATTTGTATACACATCCGAAACCGCACAAGAAGTAATAAATTCGATCAAACAAGAACGAAGAGCGCTAGACAAAAGTGCCCAGACAAAGGAGGGACTTATAATGTTAAAATAATAATTCATAATCATCAACATAGTGATTAGGGACATCAAATTGCTTACCAGCCACTCAATTCGTCCATAAACAAGTTTCCAGTTTCAACAAAAAGACTAGGAAATTGTTTAATTGTCACAGACAACTCAAAGACTAGAAAATTGTTTAATTGTCACAATTAACCACTTGCAACATCCTTCGTGTATGTATTCTCTAACTTTACTAACTAAACCAATCCTGATAATTCTTAATAGCCATCTCATTCTTATATTCTCTTAGTTAAACATCTCTGCGCACATTAAAAGATTGAGAGTCTCACCGTAGCATTGTGGCACCCTTCATCTTACAAGTACATTTCTCCCCTTTCTCTTTTCTTCTGTTCTTTGTTTTACTTAATTTGATTAGGTTTTAAAAATGATCAACCCACTAATTTATATTTATTATATAGGCTAAGTGGTACTTAAGTAACTTAACTTTTTGGTCCATGAATTAATCTAATTGTCTAAATTTACCCATAAGTTAAATATCTTTAGTTATTAAATAACCCAAAATACCCATTTAAAATTTGTGTGAAGAATATTTTATAAAAATAAGAGGTCTAATTTTCTAAATGAACAAATGGGTCATTACATTATCCACCAGTAAAAATCATGTTCGTCCTCAACATAAGGTAAAAAAGGTACCTGAAGCTTCGAAGAGATGAGGGTATTTAGCACGCATGTCGAACTCTGTCTCTCAAGTTACCTCTCTAACTGGAAACTCTTCCATTGCACCTTCACGGAAGCAATCTCTTTGTTTCTAAGCTTTCAAACCTGTCTATCCAAAAATGCTATAGGCTCCTCCTCAAATAACAAGTCTTGACTCAACACCATCGAATCAAATGAAAGTATATGAGACTCATCGGGCACATACTTTCGAAGCCCGGAGATATGAAACACAGGATGTATAGATGATAAGCTAGGTGGCAAGGATAGCCATAGGCCACCTTTCCAACTCACTCCAAAATCTAAAATGGGCCAATGAATCAAGGGGTAAGCTTTCCCTTCTTTCCAAACTGCATCACACCCTTCATAGGTGACACTCAGAGCAAACATGATCGCCCTCCATAAACTCTAAGGCTAAAACCCTCATATTTGCATAACTCTTTTGATGACTTTGAGCGATCAACAACCTACCTTGAATTATACGAACCTGGTCCATAGCATCTCTAAGAAAGTCTGCATCTAATGATTCCATCTCAGCGGAATCAACCACCCAATCGAAGATCTACACTATCTACCATATAAGGCCTCAAATGGATCCATATCTGAATACCGGAGTGATAACTATTATTGTAGGCGAACTCTTTTAATGGAAAGTACTGGTCCCAACGGGAACAAAAATTGATCACACACGCAAGCATGTCCTCTAACACCTGAATCGTCTGCTTAGACTGTTCGTCTGTTTGAGGGTGAACCACTGAACTTATATCTAGCTGAGTACTTAGTCCATGCTGCAAGGCCCTCCAAATATGTGAAGTGACGAGTGAACCCCTGTTAACACCTAATTTTTGACCAAACTTAGCTTATTTATTTTTTAATATTTAAATATTTAGTTTTGAGTCTAAATTAGATATTTTTATCTTATTTAGAATAATTTGAAAACAACAAAAATAGAGTCATATTTTAATGTTAGTTTTGTTCTAAAAAAGAAAAAATTTATAAAATATATGTTTTTTTAATTCTGATTCTAATAAACAATCTAGTATTGTTATTACTTTCTTAATTATATTTTAGTTTTAACTAGTTAAAACGTTCTATATCTTATTAATTTTAAATAGTTTTGTAATATATATCTTTTTTCTCTTTTTCTTTTGTTTCTCTTCTTTCAAAATAAAAACAAGACAAAAGAAAATAAATAATCCTAAAACTACCCATTAATTCTAACTCCTCCCCCACTCACCTAAACTACCCCCACAATACTCCCACAAAAAACTCCTTACTCCCTCATATTTTAAGGAGACACACGACACACACACACGACAACCAAAAAAAAAAAGGAAAATTTTTATCATCCATCTTTTTTCTTTCATCACATCTACAAAGCACAAAAAACAAGACAACAAAAACACTGAAAAAAAATTATATACCACATTCTTTCCTTTTTCCCACATACACAAACACAGTAGAAAAATACTACATTTTTTTCTTCACACATCTTATACACACTTAGGAAAAACCAAAAAAAAATCTTTCGAAAAACACAACAAAAGGAAAAAATGGAGTTTGAGTTTTGCGCTTGGTTTCGAGTTCCTGGTTCTTATTATGGTCTATTTTTGTAAATCAGTCTTCACAAAAGGTAACACTTAATCTTTCTTGTACAGTTTAATGTGATTAAAATACATTGAAGTTGTGGAATTTCATTTATGTTTGACCAATTAATATTCTGTGATGTTATAATATAAAATATATATGTTTAAATTTTTCATGTCAACCTCATGTTCATATTTTTTTATTATTATTAAATATACCGTTAAATTGTTATAACAGCCCGCAGTTTATTTCATATTTAAACAATCAAAATGTTTAAATAAATCTCCTGTCCAAGTTTACTCTTATTTTCATAGTCAATTATTTTTGTGATGTTGTGTGTATTTACGATTTAATAAACATCAATGAAAAAATAATCAGTGACATGAATTCATTATGTAAAATATTGTTTTTCAGTTTGTAGGTACTTCTTTTCATTTTAATGAAAAAAATAAAGAAAAGAAAAGACTTTAGGTGTTCATAATTTCTAACATGCAAAATGTGTAAACTTTTATAAAAATGTATTGGGGCGTTCTTACTAATATCGTGCTCACTTTTTCTTAGAGAAAACATAAAATAAAAACAAAAATAAAAATGGAAAGTTTGTAACTTTTTTACATCTTATTTGAGTAAAGATTTTCTAAAATATTATTAACAGTTTTATGTTGATCCATGATATTAATATTGAATTTTTAAATTAGGCTTCGTATAAGTCATAATGACTAAAAGTAAATTTTTTGGACTTTGTAAAAAGAATCTAATTTTTAAATGATTTTGGTAATTCAATTTCTTTAAATTGAATCTAGGAGCATGATTAGGTCGATAAACAACGATAGGCAAAGATTAGGATTAAAATAACATTAAACAAATGTATTGAAAAATACGATTAAATGAATAATTTATGGCAAGATTGGAAAGCGCTGCTACCAATACACCATATTAATAAAAATAAGATAGTTTAAAACAAGTCTCAAATAATTCAAAAAAGGCGGGTGAACAACATATATTTTTTTGTAAAACTTATCAAGATATATTCAAATTAAGTAAGCCATAAACTAGTCAATGAAGCGACCGTGCTAAAACCACGGGACTCGAGGGGTGCCTAACACCTTCCCCTCGGTCAACAGAATTCCTTATCCGATCTCTATTTCGCAGACCAAAAAATAAAGAGTCATTTCCTTTTGAGTAGGGATAAAAAAAAGGTGACTTGGAACACCAAAACTCAATTCCAAGTGGCGACTCTAAAGAATAAAATAGTCCCTTTTCAAAATGTCACTTTAATTGGAAAAACTCTATTGTTCAAAACCCACGCGCGGGGGGAAAAATAGGGGTGTGACAACCCCGATCGAAAATGATGGAAACAGGCACACCATGCAACCTAACTATCTGACTGATGCAAAGCTTAGCCAACTTCTCCACGCTATACTTAACCTTGATAAATGGGTAGACTTAGTTAATCGATCCACAACTACCCAGATAGAGTCATAACCACCTACAGCTATGGGCAAATCCACCATGAAATCCATGGTAACATGCTCCCACTTTCATGTAGGAGTGGGCATTCTCTAAAACTCACCTCCATGCCGTTGGTGCTCACCCTTAACCCGCTAACAAGTTAAACACTTAGCCACAAACTCTGAAATATCCTTCTTCATACGACACCACCAATAGTGCTGACTCAAATCATGATACATCTTCGCTATTCCTGGATGAATAGAATAACGAGTACAATGAGCCTCCTTAAGAATCTGACCTAATCAAGTAACCCACCTTAAGCACACAAACTTGACCTCCATTCCTCAAAACACCATCAGGATCAAGTACTGCTTCCTTAGCCTCTCCTCTGGTCATTTTATCTCTGATGAGACATAACTTCTCGTCCTCAAATTGGCACTCACAAATCTGATCCACCAAGAAAGAACGAGCCTCAATGAAAGCAAGTACACCACACTCATCAGAAAGCTGTAACCTGACTAGGCCATTAGCTAGATGCTGAACATCCCTAGCCAAAGGTTACTCCTTAACTCATATGGCAGCTAGACTCCCAATGCTAGAAGTCTTTCTACTCAAGGCGTCAACTACCACATTAGCCTTCCTAGGATGATATAAGATGGTCAAGTCGTAGTCCTTCAGGAACTCAATCCACCTACCCTGCCTCAAGTTCAGATCCCTTTGACTAAATATATACTAAACATTCCTATGATCAATAAAGACATCACAATGTACACCATACAAGTAATGATGCCACAACTTAGTGCAAAAACCATTGTCGCTAACTCTAAGTCATGGACAGGGTAATTCTTCTCATGAAGCTTCAACTGTCTAGAAGCATAGGCAATCAATTTACCATTTTGCATCAACACACCACCGAAACCAACTCCTGAAGCATCAAAATACACCGTAAAGTCTACACCCGCCTTAGGTAGTGTTAGGATGGGAGCTGAAGTCAACAAAGTCTTGAGCTTTTAGAAGCACACCCCACACTCATCGACCAATGGAAGGCTACATTCTTCTGAGTTAACCTGGTCAATGGGGCTGCAATGGAAGAAAAACACTAAATGAACCGCTGATAATACCAGCTAACCCCACAAAACTGCGAATCTCGGTAGCTGAAGTAGTCCTTATCCAACCTCTAACTGCCTCAACCTTAGCTGAATCCACTCTAATCCATTCCTTGGACACCACATGCCCTAAGAATACCACCTAATTAAGCCAAAACTCACACTTGGATAATTTTGCATATAATTTTTCCTCCCTCAACCTTTGTAGCACTATCCTCAAGCGACGAACATGATCAACCTTAGTCTTGGAATATACCAAGATGTCATCAATAAATACTATTATAAAAGAATATAAATATAGACGAGACACCCTATTCCTCAACTCCATGAATACTGTAGAGGCATTAGTCAACCCAAAGAACATCACATAAATTCATAGTGGCCATGACGGGTTCGAAAAGTTGTCTTATGGATATCTGATGCTCTAATCCTCAACTGATAATAACCAGACTCCAAGTCAATCTTAAAGAACAAAGCCGCTCCCTGAAGCTGATCAAATAAGTCATCAATACAGGGAAAAGGATATTTGTTCTTGACAATCATATAATTTAGCTACCTGTAATCAATACACATCCTCATAAACCCATATTTCTTCTTTACAAACAAGACTGGAGCATCCTAAGGTGACACACCAGGATGAATGAACCCTTTGCTCAACAAATCTTAAAGTTGCTCCTATAATTCTTTCAACTCAGCTAGAACCATTCGGTATGGAGGGATAAAGATGGGATTAGTGCCCGACTCTAGGTCAATACCAAAGTCAATATCCCTATCGAGAGGAACACCTAGAAGATTGGTAGGCTACACATCGACTAACTCCTGAACCATAGAAATGGACTCCATAGAAGGTGGTTCAACATTAGTATCTCGAATGAAAGCCAAGTGAGACAAGCACCCCCTATGAATCAATTTTTGAGTATGGATGTAAGAGATAACTTTACTAGGATAGGATTCATTAGTACCTTTCCAATCAATTCTTGATACTCTGGGCATGGCTTAGTTTACGGTCTTAGTATAACAATCAAGAATGGCATGATATGGGGAAAGCCAATCCATCCCTAAGATAACATCAAAATCTACCATCTCCAGAATCACATCTACCCAAGTATTATACCCAACCATAAAAACAAGACAAGATCGATACACTCGATCCACCACTAAAGGCTCACCTAATGGTGTAGAAACACGAACGAGTACAAGCATACAATCACATAACAAATCGAATCCAGATGTAAAGTAGGAGGACATATAGGAGTAGGTAGATCCAGGATAAAACAATGCAAACTATGTTAATACCTATGATGACTACATCTAAAACCTCTGCCTTAGGCCTCCATGGAAATGCATAACACTATGATCCCCTACCACCACCTGTCTGAGCAATGCCTCTACCCCTACTCTGCAGAACTATGGCACCACTGGCCCTTCTACTTAAGTGCGACCACCTCTATATGTCTGACCTCTACCTCACCCCTTGTATAGTGGTGGTGCCGGTGGTCTAGTGTAAACTGAAGAACTGGGATAGGGCCCTCCTTGTCCCCTTAGTGAAGGAAACTATTGTATCATGTGATCAGGATCACCACAACCATAACAAAATCTCTAACTTTGGGATTGATGTGCTGATCCTGAAGAACTACTATAGTTATCTCTCCCTGTAGGCCATTGCTACGAACCATACAAGTCATGACCTCTACTATAAGATCCATGATGTGTCTGACCACCTCCAGAAGCTGGTAATGCATGAACCGGTCCTTAACGCTGGATTGAGCCACTCCGTCTATAGGACCCTTTACCTCCAAATGAGGTACCAAAAAATGTCTGGATGCACGGGCCATCTTAGGGTCCCCAAACTCTTCTCTCTCCATCAACTCTGCCTCCTTATCTACACTCACAACAGACTAGAAAGAGGCTCCATCTCTAGATACTCTAAACACTGCCTGTCGAATAGAATAGGTCTTTCCTCTCACAAACCTAAGAACTTTCTCTGTCTCATCTAGAATAATGGCTGCAACATGTCTAGATAACTGACAAAAATGGGTTTCATACTTAGTAATTGATAAGATATCCTACCTCAAACTCTCAAACCTCAAGCGACTCTCCTCCCTCACGCTCCAAGGGACAAACAAATCATAGAAAACACCAAAGAACATCTCCCAAGAACTGCAGGAGATCCCACTAGCAAAGAATTTGGATATGTCCTCCACCATTCTCTGGCTAGCCCATGAAGCTGAAGAGTAACATATCGAACCCCGTGTAACTCAGCTAAGTCGATAGTTTCCAATGGCTCTCTACATGTAGTTAGAAACTCATGAGCATCCTCTATCCTCCCACCCTGAAATTGAGGTAGGTTCATCTTCCTAAACCTCTCATAGCAGCACTGCTCATCCTCAGTCAATGTAGCCAATGGCGTCCCGAACCTCAACAGCTGGTACAGGATCATCTCAACTCTAGGACCCAATGGTGGCTGGTCCACCAAATCGTAAACCATGGGAGATTGATGCTGATCTAGAGTTTGAGATCCTCCTCCAGTCTGAGAACCACCTAGCTTGCCTGTCGAACTACCACTCTGAGCAAAACTCTCAAGTACATTCAGCACCCTCAATAAAGTATCTTGCAACAAAGGTGAGGTTATATGCTCAGAAGGAACCAGGTTCCCTCTAAGGTTAATCGTAGGATTTGAAGAGACCTCTATAGCACGACCTCTCGTTGGTGCTGCTCCATGAGCACGACCTTTAGCTCGAGCTCTACCCCTACCTCTAACTGGGGCCTCAACAATAGTCTCAAGAGATGCCTTACCTCTACTATCAACAACAATAGTTCTAGTCATTGCCATATGTCAAAAGAACATGGGCACAACTCACTACTAATGAAGATAATCTTGCATGATAAGAGAGAATAAATAAAAAGAAATTTTCTCTAACACTTTCATAGCCTCTTAAAGATAAGTACAGACGTCTCTATACCGATCCTTGAGACTCTACTTAGACTCAACTTGTATGCACTTGATACCTATGAAACCTGGTGCTCTCATACTATCTGTCATGACCCAAAAATGAACGTGATGACACTCTTCTTATCCGACCAAGACAAGTCAGCTAAAAATCCAATTGTACAAAAAAGATGCAGAAAGATAATAAAAATAAAAGTTTAACTGCGGATATAAGTCAACTTAATTAAAAATTCCCCCAAAACCTAGTTGTCACGTGCACAAGCCTCTAATGTCTTACAATAGATTTGAAATAAAAAAAATATAAGTCTCAAATGATATTCTCTCTAAAATAGAACAAAATCATAAATAGGAGTGAGAAGTCCGCTGGGATGGAAAACAACTACCTCACACAATCTCCATAGGAAGCCTAGGACAAGGCAGAATAGAGGATATCACAAAGATCTTGGCTCGTAACCTACAAAAAGGTAGTAGTAAGGGGTGAGTACCAAACACACAGTACGCAACAAGTAAACTGCTAATCACAAAAATAAGTAATATAGAATATAGATACTCCTAACACTCCAATCGAACCTCCATAATTACAACCTGTATAACAATTAGCCCAACCTAACAGTTCACAGTTCACATATCGCATAGCTCAATGATATCACACCAATAATTATAGATCAACAACACAAGAAATCAAGTACATCTATCATAAGTTTCACAAGGAGGCACTCACAAGTTTGTAAATGGTGAAGATGTGCAATGAAATGCAAGATAATAATATTAGGTATAATGATGCATGTCTAGCCTAGTGATACTCGCCTGCTGTGTCTTTGTGTGGGACCTCATGGAGGACTTTTAGTCCATGCATCCATCTCAGCGTACGACATGACCCTCGAACCATAGTATTCTTCAGTGTGTGACACGTCCCTCGAAAAGGTACATCCTCTTTAATTCTTTTTTTTGCAGTTTACGTAACACTTATCACAAAAGTCAATGCAAATAGGCATGTTTACAAATTAATACAATGTACGATTTAGAACAACATGGTCATTGTACAACATCAATACTAACCCAATATTTCAATATCATTCTCAACACCTCACACAAAGGAAGCACAAGATTCTATATACTTAACAAAGGTTAAGAAATTCACTTCCCTTGATAACTGAACACTCACTGTAGGAATTGAGCCTTCCCCTTTCGAATAGAGTCCAAAGCACCACGATCTAATCCAATAAGAATTCACAATTAAATTTTGAAACGAACAACACCCATATTACTATATGGCCTTACCTAGACCCAAAAATTATCCAATTAATTCTATAACTAATTTTTTCTAAATTTCAAACTTAGGGTTAAGTATTAATTCCTCCAAATAATATAATTCTAATGATTATTCATATAACACAAACTCCTAATGTTAATACAAAAACATATACATTTGTATACACATTCGAAGCCACACATGAAGTAATAAATTCGATCAAACAAGAACCAAAAACACTTGATAAAAGTGCCAAGGCGAAAGAGCGACTTATAATGTCAAAATAATAATTCATAATCATCTACGTAGTGATTAGGGACATCAAATTACTTATCAGCCGCTCAGTTCGTCCATAAATAAGTTTCCTGTTTCAACTCAACGACTAGGAAATTGTTTAATTGTCACAATCTAACCACTTGTGACATCCTTCATGCATTTATTCTCTAACTTTACTAACTAATCCAATCCTGATAATTCTAATAGCCATCTCATTCTTATAATCTCTTAGTTAAACTTCACTGCACACATTGAAAGATTGAGAATCTCAACTGAGCAGTGTGGATCCCTTCGTCTTACAAGTACGTTCCTCCATTTTCTCTTTTCTTTCGTTCTTTGTTTTACTTAATTTGATTAGGTTTTAAAAATGATTAAGCCACTAATTTATCTTTAATATATAGGCTATGTGGTACTTAAGTAACTTAACTCTTTGGTCCATGAATTAATCTAATTATCTAAATTTACCCATAAGTTAAACATATGTAGTTATTAAATAATCCAAAATACCACTTAAAACTTACGAGAAGAATTTTTTCATAAAAATAAGAGGACTAATTTTCTAAATGACCTAACGGATCATTACAATTGTCAACTTGAATTATAATTATTTTGTACATGATACAAGATTTGATATGTATTAACAAATGTTTTTCTGTCTCTTTTTAATAAATGTGTTTCATATACGCGTGTCTCTTTTTTCATGTATTTATGTTTTTCTTTTACACATGATACATTTATATGTATGCATGTCACATTATGCATATGCATTGTATTATGAATTTTTTTAATTAATTATTATAGTATGATCATTACATGTTCTTTCGTATCATATATCTCATACCTTTATTTTTATGATTCTCTAACTGGATACATCAATAGAGGATGTTGCATCACATGAATCACCCAACTCTCCAAAAGATGTCACAGTGCATCATGGAAAATTTGATACGCCCCCTTCCCCCCCCCCCCCCCCCCCCCCTCCCCCCATGATTCACTGGTATATATACACATTATTTAATAAATCTATTAGTAAACAATCTAATACGTAGCACATATACATTTAAATACATACTTACAACTCAATTATTATATTTATCCACAGATCGAAGAGATACCACAAAAATCACAAGTTATTGTCCCTGTTATGGAGAAGTCAATAGTTATGGAATCTGAAGATGCTCCAATGGAAGAAGTCCATCCAAGTGAAGAGAAGGTAATTTATAAACTTTTCGTAATTATATTTTTCCTATACTTTGTGGTTACCTAACATTATCCGTTACACTTCAGGTTGGTGAAGTATCTGCAAATGTCGTTGAAAATCAAGTGATACCTGATGCACTACAACATGATATATCAACATTTGTTAGATGTTTTTTTCACTTTATTAATTACATCACTTATTACCTATTTAACTAATATGCATTATACAAGATTCAATAACATCAACACCAACTTCCAACGACACTCAACAAAAACTAGATGCAATATAGCTGGAATTCGTGAGAGCAGATGATATCGCCCAAGCTATACCTCATTTTTAGGCTAAAGCGATTGTTGACAAGATATAGAATCTAACCAAGGTTAGGATCGAATCGAATGGAATATGGTAGACTTTAGAATAATTCAATTTGCAATTCAGGTTTATTAACCAACTTATCTCCCCAAAAGGGAGAGGGGGTTATAATAACTAGTAAAAAGTAATTCTAACTAAAACAAGTGTTAAACCAATATAGAGAGAAACTAGGTATTGTGTTCCCCATGATTCCCTAACTTAGTATTACCAGATAATCAACTTCTTTTCCAGTGTGTAGCATGCAAAACAATAAGCTAAGTTCACCAAACCCTTTGGCCCGGGGAAGAGAGGCAAATTTCACTATGTGATTTGGTCCATCCCCACAGTGTGACATTACTAACCCTTACCTATTGTCCCAATACAACATCCCATTGGCCCAGTTTGATTGATTAGACGAGAAACATCGATAAAATCTTGTTAATTAATCTCTTTTTCTATTCTGTACTACCTTGATCTAGTCAGTAACACCATGCGGGTTCTACTGTTAGATAATATTAGAAAGCATTCAATACGAAGAGAATTAATTAATACATGCATGCCAACTTTTTATGAATTATGAATTATCCGATTTTACCTTGTTAGTTCTTCATGGTTCCCACAACCCTAGTTGTGGATTTAGCTACTCATGATCTGTATAAATACAAGACTTATGAATTTGAATAACACAATAAAGTACTTACACAATAGAATTAAGCACAAGAAAAAACAACTCGTCAATGAGAATCACAAGATTGAAATTAGAAAATGAACTCAAAGTTAACAAGTGTTTCTCAAACTCTCTAGTGTTTTCCCCTTCATTCTCTACTGACTTGCTGCTCTCTCCTAAAAAAACCTAAACACCTTTTTATAGTGTTCAAAATACAAATCCAAAATAAAATAGGACAACCGGGTCAGAAAGCTCTATGAGGTGCTAAACAGGTCGTATAGTGATTTACGGCTCGTAGTCGGGCTTTTGTGAACTGATGCTCTGATTCTGGACTTGTCTTCTAATACACCCCTCTATGGCCCGTAAAAGGTTCTACGGACCATAGGGGGTTTCGTCTGATGGAATTTCAGAAAGTCCTCATCCTTTGATCCTTAGGGTACAAGACTAGGTCTACGGCTCGTAAAGTCTTATTTGGCTCATCTACATGTTTGTAGACCACACTTTAGAAATACACCCTTCACTGTAATTACACACAAAATCTTCTTTACAGCTCGTAGACTACTCTATGGCTCGTAAAAGATCTCGTGGATCTTCAACTACAACAACTTCTGCATATTTTGCTCAAAAACAATGCCAACCCTGAAATCCTGAAAAACAAACATAAACACACATTAAACCTACTAACATCGCGTTGAGAACACACAAAATTCCATGTTTTAAGCATTAAAAGAGTTATATTTTGATAGCACATCAACACCCTCAACTTAAAATTATTGTTTGTCCTCAAGCGTCAGACTGAATCTATATAAGCAGCATAGTAACACACATACCTCAATCTAATGGCATACATCTAACCAAACTTAAGCACAGATACGCATACTACTTTTCAAAATACAATCAGATATCTATCCATCAAACCAACACAGATCAATACATACGACAATGTTTCTATGACAAATGAGGTAACCATCAACAAGACACAATCATTGAATGAGTCTTATGTTAACAATGAAAAATGCAAGTGCCCTCACAGAAAGAATCCCATATCTCACTCACAATGATGTTTGAGTTTACAACCTTGGGACTATGCAAAATCATTCACTCTCACAAAAGACATTCATGTATCATGCTTGATACCATATGCTTGCCCCTATACTCATGACTAAGACCTTTGACTATTTGGATTAGGATCATTTTAGGACTTCACAGGCTTGTAACACAGGCTTAGGGGCTTGGTATGATATTTTGGGAACATAGTAACTAACGGCCCTCCTTGACACGACGTTTTCTACACTTTTGCCTTACCAACACTGTTACTTTTCATTCCATCCCTTTCTCCTATTTCAAGCTTCTCTGGGTGCTTTATTTTTATTTTTCAACTTTTTGCCTTGTTTTAATACTTCATTTTTCTTTGTAGTTCATAACTAAGGCATCACTCATATTTCTTGCACCCAATACATAATTATTTTCTTCCGTTTCGTGTATCACTAACTTTTCCCCTCATTTTGTGTTTCACCCTTACACCAACCACCCTCTACTTAGGATTTTGGCCTGAGTTGAGCTGCACACTATCCAGCCTCGGAATCAGGGCCACTTTTGATAATCACCCTCAACTTAGGCTTTTTGCCCCAGTCAAGATGCACAATGTTTAAGGAAGGACCAGGGCTAATTTCAAGATTTTACAACTAATAAGGCTAGGTTACTTAGGTTTTTACAAAGAAAAGGTACATGTCAGGCTCAAACATTAGGATCAAGGGATATTTTACACATTTGGTTGGTTATTTAGGCTAAGTGGACTATTATGAACAATGGCCGAAGATCCTTTCCTAACCAACTAAACTAAAGTCTAAATCAGAGTAACAGGGCAAGTTTTGAATTGATACACAATGCATGAATTTAGCAAACTAAGCTCATACTCACATGACACTGACTACACTATTAACACAGACTCTCAATCATATCATGCTTTTTATCTTAATATTATCCTCACTTATTAGAACAAGCACTGAAAACACACTTGAACATGCATGGTTGCTATCTAGACTAACTAATAAAAAATCTGGTGGGTATCATTTTTCCTAAATAAGCACAAAAACACATATATTCCGCATATATCAGTGCTATATGCTACCAATACTACCTAAACATCCTAAACATGACGGTTCAATAGAAAGTAAATATCCATGGAAAAAAAGAACACAGGTAAGAAAACCCCTAAGATTCAAAAACTAGGGTACTTATAGGCCAAGGCTACTCAGACTTCACTGAGGCCCATAACTACCCATACCCCATCGAAAAAGAGGTGCATTGTCCTCAATGCACATAATCAAAACAAAATAAAGTATCAAGGTCAAAAAACATACTTGGGCACCTAAGCGTCAGTCTTTACCTTGGGTTGCCTCCTAAGCAGCGCCTGATTTATTATCGCAGCACGACATATTCAACTTGAGTACGAAGACTTCATCAAGTGTCCATGCTTCCACTATTTTTATTTCCTCCACATTACTAAAGTATGGCTTGACTCTTTGGTTGTTCACTTTGAATGTCCCACCATTTCTTTTCTCTTACTCGATTTCCCCATGATCCAAGACATGTGCTATCCTGAAGGGTCCTAACATTTGGACTTAAGTTTCCTAGGGAACAACTTTAACCTTGAGTTATATAATAGAACTATGTCCCCTGGTGCCAATTAGCGATTTTCTATGCGATGATCATGTTGCAGCTTCATCCTTTGCTTGTATAAGGCTGAGCTCTCGTATGCCTTCAAGCGAAATTCATCAAGCTCATTGAGTTAGCTCAGCCTAGAGTTTACTGCATCATTCCAGTCTAGATTCAACTTCTTCGGCGCCACATCGCCTTATGCTCAAGCTCCACCGCAAATGACATGCTTTCCTGAAGACAAGTTGCTAGGGAGACATGCCTATAGGGGTCTTGAATGCTGTTCGATAGGCCCACAATGCGTCATCAAGCTTTCGCGACCAATCTGATCGGTTTGCATTCACAGTCTTGGATAGAATCTGTTTGATTTTCCTATTAGACACCTCCACTTGCCCGCTTGTCCGAGGATGGTAAGGAATTGCCACCCAATGCTTTACCCTATATTTTTCAAATAATAATCTGTTGCAAAGTGAGAACCTCTAATAAATTGAAGGACTTGTTGGAGAAATGTTTCATTAGGCCAAGTATATCGTCGTGGGGTGCTCCAGTGTTATTTGTGAGAAAGAAGGATGGATCTCTTCGAATGTGTATTGATTATAGGCAATCAAATAAGGTGACCATTAAAAATGAGTATCTGTTGCCCAAGATTGATGACTTGTTCGACCAGCTTCAAGGGGCTACTCACTTCTCAAAGATTGACCTTCGTTTCGGGTATCATCAGTTGAAGGTTAGGGAGCGTGACATTCCTAAGACGGCCTTTCGAATAAGGTATGGGCACTTTGAGTTTGTGGTGATGTCGTTCGGCTTAACCAATGCTCCAGCCGTGTTCATGGATCTGATAAATCAGGTGTTCAAACCAATTCTTGACAATTTTGTGGTGGTCTTCATTGATGACATTCTCATTTACTCCTGAAGTGAGCAGGAGCACCGGGAACATTTGAAGATGGTTCTGCGAACCTTGAGGGAGAAGAAGTTGTATGCCAAGTTTAGCAAATATGAATTTTGGTTGGGTGAAGTGGCTTACCTTGGTAATGTGGTGTCCGGTCATGTTATCAAGGTGGATCCAAAAAAGATCGAGGGCATGAAGAATTGGCCTAGGCCGTTCACCCCTTCGGATATTCAAAGCTTTTTGGGGTTGATTGGCTATTATAAAAGGTTTGTTGAAGAGTTCTCGTCTATTGCATCTCCGTTGACTAAGTTGACCCAAAAGAAGGCTAAGTTTGTGTGGTCAAATGAATGCGAATAGAGTTTCCAAACCTTGGTGTATTATGATGCCTCACAGATTGGGTTAGGTTGTGTGCTTATGCAACATGGTAAGGTAATAACATATGCATCAAGGCAGTTGAAGGTGCATAATTGATCTTGAGTTGGCGGCGCTAGTCTTTGCCTTGAAGATTTGGAGGCACTATTTATATGGGGTTCATGTTGATATATTCACCTATCACAAGAGTTTACAATATGTATTCACTCAAAGGGATCTCAACTTGAGGCAAAGGAGATGGTTGGAACTCCTAAAGGACTACGACATGAGTGTTCAATATCATCCTGGCAAGGTCAATGTTGTAGCCGATGCTCTCAGTAGGCTATCTATGGGTAGTGTGACGCATATTGAAGAGGAAAGGAAGGAGTTAGCAAGGGATGTTCACCGGTTGGTTAGGTTGGGTGTTAGGTTGGCCGACTCGAGCGATAGTGGTATCCATGTTCAAAGCGGGGCAGAATCTTCCGTGGTGGTTGATGTAAAAGCTAAGCAAGATTTAGATCCATCATTTCTTGAATTGAAGAAGTTGGTTGCCAAAAAAGAGTTCGAGGTGTTCTCCCAAGGAGGAGATGGTGTTCTCCATTACCAAGACTGGCTTTATGTTCCGGGTGTGGATGATCTTAGAAGGGTGATCATGAGTGAGGCTCACAACTCTTATTATTCTATTCATCCGGGGTCTACTAAGATGTATCAGGATTTGAAGGAAGTGTATTGGTTTCATGGTATGAAGAAGGACATAGCTAAGTTTGTATTTGAATGTCCAAGTTGTCAGCAAGTGAAGGTGGAGCACCAAAGTACCGGTGGCTTGGCTCAAGATATTGAGATTCTCACATGGAAGTGGGAAGATGTTAACATGGACTTTGTGGTTGGTTTGCCTCGGACCTGAAGACAATTTGACTCCATTTGGGTCATCGTTGATCGGATGACTATGTCAGCTCATTTCCTACCGGTTAAGACTACATATAGCACGGAGGATTATGCAAGATTGTACATCCAAGAATTGGTGAGATCGCATGGTGTGCCTAGGTCCATCATATCGGATCGTGGCACCCAATTCATTTCCCACTTTTGGAGATCATTTCAGAAGGGATTCGGAACTAAGATTGTGGTTTCCATCCTCAAACTAATGGGCAAACTGAGAGGACTATTCAAACCTTGGAGGATATGTTGAGGGCTTACGTGTTGGAATTCAAGGGTAACTAGGATGACCACCTTTTACTCATTACGTTTGCCTATAATAATAGCTTTCATGCTAGCATTGGTATGGCACCGTTTGAGGCCTTGTATGGGAGAAGGCGTAGGTCACCGGTGGGGTGGTTTGAATAGGGAGAAATGGCATTGATTGGCCCGGATTTAATGTTGGAGGCTATGGAAAAGGTGAAGGCGATTAGAGAAAGGTTGAAGATGGCACAAAATCGCCAAAAGTCCTATTCGGATGTTAGGAGAAGGGATCTTGAATTTCATGTTGGTGACTGGGTGTATGTGAAGGTTTCACCTATGAAAGGTGTGATGCATTTTGTAAGAAGGGCAAGCTAAGCCCCTGGTATGTTGGCCCTTATGAGATTGTTGAGCGAATTGGGAGCGTGGCTTATAGGTTGGAGTTGCCTCCGAACTTGAGTTCCATCCACCCCGTCTTCCATGTGTCTATGTTGAGGAAATTAGTCGGTGATCCTAGCATTATTGTGCCTTCGGAGGGTATAGAGGTTAAGGAGAACCTATCTTATGAGGAAGTCCCGATAGAGATTTTGGATAGACAAGTGAAGCGGCTTCGTAACAAGGATGTGGCTTCGGTGAAGATACTTTGGAGAAATCAACACGTGGAGAGTGCTACATGGGAGGAGGAGTTGGACATGATGAAGCGATATCCCTATCTTTTCCAATTTACTCAAGCCTAAGGTAGGTTCTTTTTTTTCTAAATGGTCCTAATTCTTTCAGTCTCGAGTCCCGTGACATGACATGCATATATGTGCACGAAAATGATTTTCATGATGTTTGAATGATTTGAATACATTTTGATATGGGGTTTAAAGACTTTGTGATCTTCAAGCGATGAACTATGCATTATACCTTGTGTTTGAATGTTTCATATCTTAAGTCAAGCTTCCAAGCCTTGTCATTGCCCATTCGGCAATGAATATTCCCAAGGGGGAGATGACGTAGATATTTTTTTAACGGCTTTATCGGATCTCATAATGTTGTCCCGGGAGAAAATTTGACCAAGTGTCGCTTTATAGGAAGCCCACATGGCTAGTGTGAAGCCACACGGACCGTGTTGCCTTAAGTAGAGAGGTACTTGGCCATAATTACGATTATGAGGATTCGACAGAGAGTTTCAGACAAAGTGTGGGCACATGGCCACTCACACGGTCCGTGTGGTGCGGTATGGGCCGTGTGGCCCACCGTATAAGCTCACAACGTGGAATTTTTCTAAGTATGAAATTACCGTCTCGTAACTTTTTTGTGCAAGATCTTTTTAAAGTGTCATCACACGGATCTTGACACAACCCGTGTAGTGTCACACGGGCGGTGTAGCCGTCCGTATGGCACCCCTTTGCTTCGTAAAATTCTAAGTGTTGAGCATTGCGAAGATTTGTTTAAGTTTCACCTCACGGGCATTGTTTATGGTATGTGAAGTGTCTCACGGATCATGTAGGTGCCAATGAAGCCGTAATGACCCATTTTTCATCTGTTTCAATAATGGCGTTTACGTAAATTGGACTTATTTTAATTGTGTCTTATGACCTTTCTACCTATCCTAGACCCCTAAATCAGTTGATGCCCTTCCATTCTAGTTCATTCTCATTGAAAACACTCTCACTCTAAAATCAATTCCTATAAATCCTCTCTAAGTTCTTCTCGTAAGGCTCAAGCTAGGGTTCAAGTGAGGTTCAACTTCAAACAAGATTCTCCTCAATTTTAGCCTCTCAATCAAGGTATGTGGGATTGATTCTTGGTCCCTTTCTGCCAAGAAGACCTAAACTCTTTTCAATTGATTCTTATGAAATTTAGCTTACTTTAAATGTGGGTTATCATTATTTGATTCTATTCCATTCAATTGATGTATGGGTTGTACTTTATTTGTGATTTTAAGTTATTTTAAGCCCTATTACGATGATTTACATTGAGGTTATGAAGTTATGAAGATACATGTCCCCTTTAAAGATTGATTTATGCATACGTGATCTATATGATGATTTAAATGTGGATTTAATTATGGATATACTTCAATTTCATATTATAATGCTGATTTTAGCTTGAATCTATATTACCCATGCCATTCTCACATCACTCATGGCATGTACATTCATGGACATTGATTTTTATGGAAATTATGAAGTGGGTTAAGCCCAATTTTGTTTTGTTAAATGATTTTGATAAGATTATGGCTATGACAAGAATGTGAACACATATATGTCAATGATTTTGGTGTACCTATGAACATTTTGGGTGCTTGCACCATTCTATATTTGCAATCGATCTAGTCCTATGCATGAATATTATAATTATAAGCTATGATTTAGCATTTGATCCTAAATGTGCATTGATCAAATTTGAAATGAATATCGTATCTCTTGAAAGCACGCATATGTATAAGTATTCTCGTGGGATGTCGACTTAGCACCGATGAATTGGGGGCATCAAGGTTATCCCCAAGGGTCCCCAAATGGGAGATGTTCCCGTAAGGGGGTCGCTTCATATGAAATGGGTGATGTTCCCGTAAGGTAAAGTATTCTTTACCTTTCGCCAGTAGACCACCTCTGTACTGTGGAGGAGATTTCATCGGGATTCCAAGTACTAGCTCACTTGGTCTTACTCTTATCGATTGAGGTCACATCCCTGCTATATATGAATATCATTGCATTTATGCATCACGAGTTTCATGGCATATCGTATACTACTCTTTGTTGGATATATGATTTTTTCTATATTATGTACCCTTGTCAACTAACATTGAAGTGCATGTTTATAAGTCATATGCATTGCATGCCCGCATACTTAGTATATTCAAACATACTAACACACACTCTATGCCTACATGATTTTACCATGTAGGAGCCGAGCGCTACGACTATCCACCACTTAATGAGTAGCTAAATTCCAAAAGATGAACTTGTGGTGAGTCCCATCCTCCAAGGACAAGCTATCTTCCTTCTATATATGTTACCCGATATCTACTTTCTTTTTTGAGGGTGAGCCGGGGACATGTCTTGGCCCCCGTTCTGTCTTATGACTAGAGGTATTGTTGGACATCTTGTAGACTCATGTAGATTCTATATATGCTATTTGTTGTATTTGGAGCTTATGTTTTCGGTTATCTATTAGAAATGGCCATTATGGATCAATTATGGAAATATGATATGCATGCATGTTTGGTGTAAAAATGTGGAAGGTCCTAAGTCCCGTTTTCCCCTATAGAGTGAGTCCTACTTACCTGCCCCTTAGTTCTTATATTCTATGTGCTATGTGAATCTATGTAAATCCCTTTCCCCTCAATGTCCCCATAGCGTGAGTCCTACTTTTTCATCCCTTAGTATTATGTGTTTATTATTTGAATGTGCTTCCAAACTGATGATGTGGATTTGAATACTTCGAGGTTTGTTTGGGGACTCTCGGATTTCCATTCACCGTGTCACTTCTAGGCCCTAGTCTCGGGTCGTGACACTTTTAGTTTGAATAGTGATGTTGATAGTAGTAGACTGAGAATGAGTATTCGAGCATCTGAGTATTTAAGTTCTTGATAATATTCGTGCTTGACGGGTCTCCTGGCTTACTCATCATTTGAGGACGAATGGTCCCAAGGGGGAGATAATGTAACACCCCAAATTTTTTAACCTAAGACTGAGTCATCATTCATATGACATAGGATTTTAATTGATAATTCTTAATTGAGTATAGGTGTTGAAGTCAATTTCTTAGTTTGGAAATAGAATTGGAGATGATCTAAGGTCACATGAACCATCTAATAAGAAATTAAGCTAAACACTTTCTTTGTGTTTGAGTTCCAATGTAAGATTTTATAAAAGTTTGGCGGACCAATGACTTTTAGGTTGTATATACATGCTAGGATGAATTCATAAGTATTTAAAGTATATTAGATGTGATTTAGAGTCATAAGAGATCTTTTACATCAAGCTAAGTCCAAAACGTTTCTACCAACTAAGTTTTCGTATGAGTTGATAGAAGGGTCAACTTCAAATGATTATATCTCCTAAAGTATAACGAGTTAGTGATCTATAATACATAAAATTGAAGATAGTTGAATTATCTTTCCAATGCATTCCATTTTGCGTTAATCTGAGTTCAGAGTAAAACGTTATGACCACTTTAGTGAAGATATGCGGAACTATCTAAAGGTGCGCGACAGCTCCGCATCGCGGACTTGACGCGAACCTTTTCTGGAGAAGCTAAGTAATGTCCTTTTATTTTATTTTGAGGATACTTTTATCCTAAAACCTTCGGGTGTCTATTTAAGGTTCCAAACGCATAAAACGTTAGTTTTCATAAGTAAAACTCTCTCCTTCATCCCTAAACATAAATGCCCAAGAATCATCAAGAAAATCATCAAGTTAGGGTTAGCTTCCAAGATTCTTCATCAAGGTAAGTTATTCTTCATAAATTTCAAGCTACCCAACCCAAATTTCTCCATGTATTCATGAGCCTCTAAAACAAATCTGAAATCATAACCTAGGGTTTCAAGAAAGCAAATTCAAGAATTCCAAGAAAGGATTTCTTGATTCTTCTTCTTCAAGAATTAGGGTTCTTCATCAATAACTCTAAAGATTCTAAGTCAAGAATTCAAGAATCAAAAGGAAACCCTTGAGCTGATGTCTTTCCAAGTTCTTCCACTCTAAAAGAACTACCAAGATCAAGGTTATTCTCCAAGAAAGCAAATATTCATCAAATTTCGATTGTAATATCAACTTTCCAGGTATGTAAGACTAAACTAAAACATGAGATTGTCCTTCCATGTGGCCCCATTGATAATAGAAAGATTGTGAGTATATTGAGTCTCCATGCATGTTTGTTGAATGGTTTCTTGAAACTTTATACATTATATGTATTTTTATATGTTGATGATCATCATAAACTTGATTTGCTAAATAATTATTTACATGACTTATTTTCATAAACCCTATATGTTACTTTGTAAATAAATACATGAACATACCTGAGGATTGAGTCTAGAGCCTTGAGTTGAGAATAATGATTTTGATTGTGATGTGAGCATGACAGCAAGTTGATAGATCTTGATGGTCCCATGAATATTCATAATTGAACTCTAGATATTTGTCTAATTTACTTCCTCTTAATGATTGATCTAAGCCTTGAGCTATTGAATGAGATGAGTTAAAGTCCCTGAAAGCTATAGAGGACATTAGAGTTTGAGCTAATGAGATGATGAGAGCCTCTATGAAAGTAATTGAGATTATTGATTTAGATGAAGAGTCTTATGAGTATTGAGTCTTGGGAGGAGTGTCGAGCACCAAAATGAGTAAGAGTCACTCGTACTCATTAACTACATCGGCAAGCGTAGGAGTGGACTGAGTCTATTAAAGTCATACAAGTTCCTATTTAGTTGACTAAGTCTGTTTAAGTTGAACAAGCTCCTATTTTGAGGTGTAAGACTTTTAGAGTCAAACATGTCCCCCTTTTTATTGTCTCGAAACAATAGGACTTGATCAGTTAATTGTCCAAATCCATTTTGGATTCGAGTTGTTCTTTACCTGGCAAGTACGGAACGACTATGGAAACATCATCAGGATTGTTGTACAATCGCTGGCTCATAAGTGATTGTTGTTGGATAAGAGAAACTCCCTGATAGGTCCCACACTAATAGTATTCTGAGTTGATTTGATTGGGTGAGGTTGGATCGGTATTGATAGGTCATTATCTACTTTTTTTTCTTGCTTTAGATAGGCATTTGATATTCTGATTGAGTATCTTTCGGGGTTGATATTATTCTACATTATTCTACTTATATCTGTTTCATTTAGCCATTTTACATACTTGTATATTCCACATACTGACGTCCATTTGGAGTGCATCATTTTATGATGCAGAGACAGGTATTAGAGATGATCAATAGGAAATGTGTTGAGGATCTATTTGCATTCAACTGATCAGTAAGACCTCTTTGTTTTCGGAGGACTTTCATATTTCTATCATCTAGCTACTAGAGTTAGGGTCTTCTTTTATTTGATTTGAGGTAGCCATGAACCTTTCATTGGCACCATCTAGATAGTATAATTAAAGGCTTCATAGACTAGATAGTGATGAGTTGATGTTGAGATCTTTATCTCTTGACTGGTTTCCTTTAAAACTATTTTTATATCAGCCTATGGCTTCTATGTATATATTGAGATTGTCCACCTTTTTCATCTTTAATCTTCCGCTAATATGTTGACTGTAATTGAATGAATGTGATGAGGCCAAGTGGTTTGCTTGGGGACTAGCAATAATCTCTGAGTGCCGGCCACACCAAGGGTACCCTCTCGGGGCATTACATGTGGGAAAATCAGGGGACGCCACATGTTAAGGTGGTTAAAATCCATATAAATCTAGAAGACTTTTCCAAAATTCTCACAACAAATAGGCAACTTAGAAATGCGATTTCTCTTTCATTTTTTATTCGATTTGAGCGATTCAAAAGGCTAACTTGGATATTTTCTTGATAAGAACATCATGAAAGTGTGGTAAATTGATTTCGAAGTGTCATTTGAGTTGAGCAGCATTTGGAGATGGTCAGATAGGGTAAACCTCGCATGGACTAATTTGGAGTATGTGGATTCGCCTTGCAGATAGTCTAGGCTTTTCTTACCTCTAGACTGAATTGAAATGCATGTATATTAGGATCCTATTTATGGTTGGAAGTCCTATGTAAGATATGTATATATATCATGAGCCTGATTGTTAGCTATATTTCCTGCTATGCATTTAAACACCGTTGTCATGATTTATTGACACTTATTTTCCTGGATAGTCGTTGTACTAGCATATGAGATGACCATGGTTATTTTGGGACACATATAGCTGTTCTAGACTGTACTAGCACTGGTATAGACTGTACTAGTTGTGATTACTATAGTAGCTGAGTCTTGGCACTGGTGAACTATGAAAAGGTTCGATATGGGCAAATGCCCTGTGACAGGTATGTATTCTGGCTTAACTCTTGTCTATGTGGACAGATTCTGGTATAGATATGACTCAGTTGGGCTTAGTTAGTGTCACGCCTCGAGAGGGTATCCTAGACGCGGCCGATACTCAGTGACTATTGCTAGTCTCCAAGCAAATCACTCGGCCTCATCACACTCATTCACTTAATCTCAAATAAAACTAAGGATAATAAATAGTGTACGATCTGAGTCTCATATAGTCACATCAAATAAACAGACTAGTATGAAAGAAACTAGCTCAACATAATCTCAAATAAATAACTCGACTCTAGACTACGAAGGTTCAATCACTATTAATGCCAATGACAAACCCATGGCTACCTTAACTTAAAAGTAAAGTTAGTCTAAAGTCCAACTCTAATAGCTAGATGAAAATAAAATGAGGATCCTCTAAAGTAAGGGAGGCTCACCAACTCAGCTGACTGCAACAAATCCTCAATAGTGTGCCTGTTGACGATCTTTATGTAATGCCTGATAAAATTACTAAAATACCCCTAAAGGAGAGAGGTGCCCATAGCACATCTTCCGATGCTCGGATGGCAAATCCGAGACCAGATTTATGATCAACTTGAAAAATTGAAAGGGGGAAAGGTCTAGGTCATTTTTTAGAGTGACCAAGTCAAAAGATAATTTTTCATTCCGAAATGACGAACAATGAGGATCCGCGACTGAGATACATCATGGACCCATCACGGAGAAAGACTTACGTCTTTTCATAATTTTTTGACTGGATTGGGAAAACTCATTCAGGAAAATTATTGCAAAAAATAAACTGTTCGCGACCAGTCCGCGTCGCGAACTAGGTTATTTCATAGCTGGAAAGTTTCTAAATATTTGAGGGGCATTCTAGTCCATTCCTAACATCTTTGAAAAGCCATGCACGACCAATATAAGTCATTTTCACAAAGAAAGGGTCTAAAACCCCATTCTAAATCCTCTTCCTAAGAACGCTAAAAAGCTAGGGCTTGAGGAAGGTAGAGAAGAGTTCAGGTTGAAGAGTCAAGGGGAGTTCCAAGGGATTCGTGTTGATATCAATCATCCCAGGTATGTAAGGCTAACCTAAAGCATGAGATTGTTCTTTTATGTGGCCCCTTTGAGTAAATTGAGTCTGTGATTGAAGAGGATGAGTTATATGTGAAAAATCATTGAGTAATCTATTATGATTTTTTCTTAATTCACGTATTTTTCTTAAATTGACGATCAACATAAATTTGATTTACTGCATAAGTTGTTCTCATGAATGATTTTACAAAATTCTATACCTATTTTACTAAAGAATGCATGAATGAACTTAGGGGATAAGTCTAGAGCCTTGACAATAATGATGTTTGTGATGTTGTGATTGTGGTCCAAATTGTTGAGAGTTTTGATGATGATGTTGATGAGAGTGATGTTCATGAGTCTTAAAACTTGAAACTAAATTCTAAAAGAATGTTTCGAGTCCATGGTGTTGATGAGATGATGTTGACGTTGATGAGATGAGTTGATATTGATGATGATGTTGATGTTGATATACTATGTCCCTATGGAACCGATGATAAGAAATCTCGATGATGATGATGTTCTATGAGCATGTCTAGTTCTGGGAGGAGTATTAAGTACCATATTGGGTGAGAGTTAGTCCCACTTGAACTCATTAACTACGTGACCCACATAGGAAAGTGAATCGAACCATAATACGAATGTTTCCTTTGTCCCAAAAGAGGACTGATGTTGTTTCTTGTTGATCCACTGATGATGATTTACTTTACCCTGGGCAGGGTATTGGATGGATGTGGCAACGGCATCGCTTCATTATATCATCACCGGCTCATAGGTAATGGTTGTCGGTTAGAGAAACTCCCAGCTAGGCTCCCTAAAAATAGAACTCTGATGTTGATATGATGGTATGAGTTTTGATGGATGTTGATGTTTTATTATCTACTCTTTATCCTTGTCCTAGACGGGCATGAGTCCACCAAGTTGAGTTGAGTCGAGTTTTCTTGAGATGAGTCTGATTTATTGATGATGTATTGATGAGATGTTGATGGGTAATTTTTCCACTCTTTATTCTTACTTTAGATAGACATTTGACATTCTGACGGAGTATGATGATGAGTTGATGTCATCCCTACACTGTTCTTTTTGTATTTTTATATTTAGCCATCTTACATACCGTATAGTCCACGTACTGACACAACTCGGTGCTGCATTGTTTCATGATGCAGATACAGGAGGTAGAGGACTTCAACAACATATGCATCATTGAGGTTTAGAGATTCTTATTTCAGCCATTGGTGAGCCCTTCTTGCTATCCGGAGGAGCCTTTCTTTATCAGTTATTTTATTTATTGAGTCGGGTAGCCATGGCCTGTCATGGTACCCCCTTAGACTGTCTAGTTGAGTTAGAGGCTTCATAGACGTGAGTTGAGGTTTGATGTTGAGGCTTTTTCCCTCTTTGAGTTGAGTTAGTAATTATTTTATTTATCCCCGATATTGAGACTGAGTTATTGGCCTTTGGCCCTTCTTATTGATGTAAATGGAACTATAATGCTCACTGCTTTATTCTATTATCTCTGATGTGCTTGATGTTGAGTGACTATCCTAATGATCAAGTGGTCCGCTTGGGGACTAGCAATAGTCTTTGGGTGCCGGCCACACCTAGTGTACCCTCCTGGGGCATGACAAACTTGGTATCCGAGCATAAAGTTCAAGAGTGCTAGGATGGCTCCGCTGAGTTGAAGGAGTTGATGGAGCAGTTGAAGGATTTTTTAGAGAAGGGCTTTATTAGGCCAAGTATTTCTCCTTGGGGTGCTCCCGTTCTGTTTGTACAAAAGAAGGATGGGTCTCTCAGGATGTGCATAGACTATGGGCAACTGAACAAGATCAAGATCAAAAATAAATATCCTCTCCCCAAGATAGATGATTTGTTCGACCAATTTCAGGGTGCCTCATGCTTCTCAAACATGGACCTCAGATCGGGTTACCACCAGTTGAAAGTGAGAACCAGTTGAAAGTGAGAGAATGTGATGTTCCAAAGACATCGTTCAGGCCTAGATATGGCCACTTTGAGTTCTTGGGCATGCCCTTTGGGTGGACGAACGCACCTACACCTTTCATGGACTTGATGAATAGGGTATTCAGCCCCTACCTTGACATGTTTGTAATCGTGTTCATTGATGATATTTTGGTGTATTCGAAGGATGAGGAGGAGTATGTCAAAGACCTTAGAATTGTATTTTAGACTCTTAAGGACCATGAACTGTATGTGAAGTTCTCAAAATGCGAGTTTTGGCTCAAGTCAGTGGCTTTCCTAGGCTATGTTGTTTCGGGCGACGGAATTTGAGTAGATGCCCAGAAGATTGAAGCGGTTAAGAACTGACCAAGACTGACCTCTCCAATTGACATAAGAAGTTTCTTGCGGTTGGTAGGCTACTACCACAGATTCATTGATGGATTTTATTCCCTATCCGCACCATTGACCAAGCTGACTTAGAAAAAGGTCAAGTTTCAGTGGTCTGAGCAATGTGTTAAGAGCTTCAAATAGTTGAAGACTAGATTGACCACCGCACCTATTTTGACGTTGCCTGATGGGGCGGAAGATTTTGTGATATATTATGACGCATCAAGAGTTGGGTTGGGTTGTGTATTCATGCAGAGAGGGAAGGTAATAGCCTATACTTCCAGGCAGCTTAAAGTTAATGAGAGAAACTATCCAACCTATAATCTTGAGTTGGCGGCGGTAGTGTTTGCACTTAAAATCTTGCGCCACTACTTGTATGGAGTGCATGTGGATGTGTTCACTAACCACAAGATCCTGCAGTATGTCTTCAGTCAGAGAGAGCTCAACCTGAGACAAAGCAGTTGGTTGGAGTTGCTCACGGATTATGACTTGAGCATCCTATACCACCCAGCTAAAGCTAACATTGTTATTGATGCTCTTAGTAGGTTGTCAATGAGTAGTACAACCCATGTTGAGGAAGAGAAGAAAGAGCTAGAAGGAAGTGCACAGGCTGGCTCGATTGGGAGTCCAACTCGAGAAGAATGATGAGGGAGGAATCAATGTCCAGAGTTGGTCTGCATCATCCCTAGTAGCAGAAGTAAAAGAGAAGCAAGATCGAGATCCTATCATACTCCAATTGAAGGAGTTCTCCACAAACAAAAAGTGATGGTCTTCTCCAAAGGGGGAGATGGGGTATTGAGGTACCAGAGTAAGCTATGTGTTCCTGATGTTGATGGTGTCCGAGGGAGGATCATAGCTGAAGCCCACAACACTAGATAATCCATTCATTCAGGCTCCACCAAGATGTACCACGACTTAAGAGAAGTCTATTGGTGGAGTGGAATGAAGAGGGACATTGCTGAGTTCATTTCAAAGTGCCCGAATCACCAGCAAGTGAAGGTTGAGCATCAAAAGCCAAGTGGCTTAGCTCAAAACTTTAAGATTCCAGAGTGGAAGTGGGAGATGATTAACATGCACTTCATCACCGACCTACCGAGATCCCGGTGACAACATGATTCCATATGGGTGATTGTAGACAGGATGACTAAATCCGCACACTTCTTGGCAGTCAAGAAAACTAATACTGCGGAAGAGTATGCCAAGATGTACATTCAAGAGATTGTAAGGTTGCATGGAGTTCCCATGTCCATCATTTCGACAGACGGTCCTAGTTTACTTCTCACTTTTGGAGGTCTTTCCAGAAGGGATTGGGTACCAAGGTAAATCTGAGTACAACCTTTCATCCACAGACGGATGGTCAGGCGGAGCGTACCATTCAGGCGGTAGAAGATATGTTGAGGGCATGTGTCCTTGACTTTAAAGGGAATTGGGATGACCATCTACCACTGATTGAATTTGCATATAACAATAGTTATCATGCGAGCATTCAGATATCCCCCTATGAGGCCTTGTATAGGAGGAGGTATAAATCACCCACTGGGTGGTTTGAGGTTGAGGAAGCCAAGTTGATTGGGACTGACCTTGTCCACCAGTCCATGGAGAAGGTGAAGATTATTAGAGAGAGGTTAAGAACTGCACAAAGCCGTCAGAAGTCTTACACCGATCTGAGGAGAAGGGACTTAGAGTTCAAGGTGAGAGATTGGGTATACTTGAAGGTATCACCCATGAAGGGTGTCATGAGGTTTAGGAAGAAGGGGAAATTAAGTCCTCGTTATATCAGCCCTTATCAAATTGTGAGGATAATTGGGAAGGTTGCTTATGAACTAGAGTTACCTTCTGAGTTAGACGGAATCCATCTAGTGTTCCACATTTCTATGTTGAAGAAGTGTTTGGGAGATCCTACCTTGGTGATCCCTATTGAGAGCACTGGAGTCAAAGATAGCTTGTCCTATGAGGAAATTCCAGTCTAAATCCTTGATCGATAGGTTCACAGACTGAGAAACAAAGAGATAGCCTCCGTTTAAGGTTTGTAGAGGAATCAATTTGTTGGTGAAGCCACGTGGGAAGCTCAAGAAGGACGAGAGCCAAATACCCGCACCTATTTGTGCCTAGTGATGAGAGTATCGAAGGTAGTATTCCTATTCTCACCTCAAACTGATGTTTTTATCCTGAGATTTATATGTCTATTCTTGATGTTTTGAGTAGAGTTATCGAGGTCGATGAAGAGTTGAGATTGAGTTGATGAGTAAGTATCGAGATGAGTCTTGAGTCTATTCATGTCATAATACATCTCCCACTCATCATTCGAGGACGAATGATCCCAGGGGGACATGATGTAATGCCCGGTAAAATTACCTAAATACCCTTAGAGGAGAGAGGTACGCATAACGCGTCTTCTGATGCTCGGATCGTAAATTCGAGGCACGATTTGTGATTAGCACAAAAAATTGAGATGGAGGAAGGTCTCGATCGATTATTACAGCGACCGAGTCAAAAGATATTTTTTTGTTCCAAAACAAAAAATAGTGAGGATCTGTGACAAAGACGTGTTGTGGACTCATCATGGAGAATGACTTACGTTTTTTCATAATTTTTTTACGGGATTGGAAAAACTCGTTCAGGAAAAATTTTGCCAACTATGAACTGTTCGTGACCATTCCACATCGTGGACGGGGTTATTACACAACTGGAAAGTTTCTAATAATTCAAGGGTCATTCTAGTCCATTCTTAACATCTTCTAAAACCCATACACGACCAATATAATTTGTTTTCATAAAGAAAGGGTCTAAAACTCCATTCTAAATCCTCTTCCTAACAACGCTAACAAGCTAGGGCTTGAGGAGAGTAGAGAAGAGTTGAGGTTGAAGAGTCAAAGGGAGTTCCAAGGGATTCGTGTTGATATCAATCATCCCAGGTATGTACGGCTAACCTAAAGCATGGTACTGTTCTTCCATGTGCCCCCTTTGAGTAAATTGAGTCTATGATTGAAGATGATGAGTTATATGTGAAAATCCTTGAGTATTCATTGAGATTTCTTCTTAATTCATCTATTTTTCTTAAATTGATGATCATTATAAACTTGATTTACTGCATAAGTTGTTTTTTGGATGATTTTACAAAATTATATACCTATTTTACTAAAGAATGCAAGAATGAACTTAAGGGATGAGTCTAGAGCCTTGACGATGATGATGTTTGTGATGTTGTGATTGTGGTCCAAATTATTGAGAGTTTTGATGATGATGTTGATGAGAGTGATGTTCATTAGTCTTAAAACTTGAAATTAAATTCTAAAAGATGTTTCGAGTCCATGATGTTGATGTTGATGAGATGATGTTGATGTTGATGAGATGAGTTGATGTTGATGATGATGTTGATGTTGATGCACTATGTCCCTATGGGACCGATGATGAGAAATCTCGATGAGTGTTGATGTTTTATGAGCATGTCGAGTTCTAGGAGGAGTATTGAGTACCAAAATGGGTGAGAGTGAGTCCCACTCAAACTCATTAACTACATGGCCCGCATAGGAGAGAGGATCGAACTGTAATATGGATGTTTCCTTTGTCCCAAAAGAGGACTGATGTTATTTCTTGTCGATCCACTGATGGTGATGTTCTTTACCCCGGGCAGGGTACTGGATAGATGTGGCAACGGTATCGCTTTGTTGTATCATCACCGGCTCATAGGTGATGGTTGTCGGTTAGAGAAACTCCCAGCTAAGTTCCCTACAAATAGAACTTTTATGTTGATGTGATGGTATGAGTCTTGATGGATGTTGATGTTTTATTATTTACTCTTTATCCTTGTCCCAGACGGGCATGAGTCCATCAAGTTGAGTTAAGTCGAGTTTCCTTGAGATGAGTCTGATGTATAGATGATGTATTAATGAAATGTTGATGGGTCATTTGTCTGCTCTTTATTCTTTCTTTAGATAGACATTTGACATTCTGACGGAGTATGACGTTGAGTTGATGTTATCCCTACATTGTTCTTTCTGTTCTGTTATATTCAGCCATCTTACATACCGTACATTCTACGTACTGATGCCACTCGGCGCTACATCATTTCATGATGCAGATACAGGAGGTAGAGGACTTCAGCAGATGCATTGTTGAGGTTCGGAGATTTTTATTTCAGCCATTGGTGAGCCCTCCTTGCTATCCAGAGGAGCCTTTCTTTATCAGTTATTTTATTTATTGAATCGGGTAGCCATGGCCTGTTATGGTAACCCCCCCCCCACCCCCGGACTATCTAGTTAAGTTAGAGGCTTCATACATGTGAGTTGAGGTTTGATGTTGAGGCTTTTCCCTCCTTTGAGTTGAGTTAGTAATTATTTTATTTATCCTCGATGTTGAGGCTGAGTTATTGGCCTTTGGCCCTTCTTATTGATGTAGATTGAACTATAATGCTCACTGCTTTATTCTTTATCTTTGTTGTGCTAGATGTTGAGTGACTGTGCTGATGATCTAGTGGTCCGCTTGGGACTAGAAATAGTCTCTGTATGCCGGTCACGCCTAAGGTACCCTCCCGGGGTGTGACACTCTAGTACATGTCTCTGCATCATAAAATGATGTGGTCCAAATAGACGTCAGTACGTGGAACGTACAAGTATATAAAATGACTGAATGAAATAGATATAAGTAGGATAATATAGAATACATCAACTCAGAAGATACTTAATCAAAATGTCAAACTAAAGCAAGAATAAAGAGTAGACAATGACCCATCAATACCAATCCAACCTCATGCAATCAAATCAACTCAGAGTACTATCAGTGTGGGACCTATCTGGGAGTTTTTTTATTCGACAACATCACTTATGAGTTAGTGATTGTAAAACAATCCCACTGATGTTGCCACAGATGTTTCGTACTTGCCAAGTAAAGAACGAATCGGATCTACAAGGATTCTAGTCTCTCTAAGTATATCACTTAAACTTTAGTACGTGATCTAACATTCAAACCATATACAACCACTAACTACTCACATAAAGAACTAAGCACAAATCATCTCTATAAATGAGAGAGAATGAATAAAGTGATAAGAATCACACCAAATCAGGGATGCATGATGGAGAAAGAATAAACAAAAGGGAGTTTTTTAACAGTCTTCATAGCCTCAGGAAGATAAGTACAGACGCCTCCATACCAATTCTCGAGACTCTACTAGACTCGGTTTGTACACTCGTCTTATCCTACCAAGACAAGTCAGCCTAAAATCTAATTATAACAATAAAATGCAGAAGGACAATACAAAGTGAAAATTTTAAACTGCGGATAATAAGTCAACTTAATTAAAATTCCCCAAAACCTAGTTGTCACGTGCACAAGCCTCTAATATGTTACAATAGATTTGAAAGGAAAATACAAATCTCAAATATGTTATCTCTAAAGTAGGAAAAAATAATAAATAGGAGGATGAGGCTCGCTGAGATGACAAATAGCTACCTTAATTTCCACAAAAAACCTCAGATAAAAAGAGAAGAGAAAATATCACAAAGATCCGAGCCCATAACCTAAAGAAATATATAAGCAAGGGGTGAGTACCAATCATATGGTACCCCGCAAGTCAACTAACAATACGAAGCAAGCCTAATAAAATACACAAATTCCTTTCATCCTAACTGACCTCCAGAACTATAACTTACACAGAAAATCAGCCCAGCCCAACAACACATAATACACTATAAAGATAGTTTCACAATATCATAATTTAAAATCATAAACCACAACTCACAAGTGATAACACAACCAATTACAGGAATAACATCATGCCGCACAATTATATGTAAAGATGAGATGCAATTCTTATGCAATAATTGTCGTCAATGACCTCGGCATCACAATATCACTAGCAATGACCTCAATATCACAATATCACCGGCAATGACCTCGGAATCACAATATCACTAGCAAGGATCTCAATATCACAATATCGCTGGCAATGACCTCGGTATCACAATATCACTAGCGAAGATCTCAATATCATAGTATCGCTGGCAATGACCTCGGCGTCACAATATCACTAGCAAAGATCTCAGTATCACAATAATGGCGGTAATGATCTCGACATCACATCTCGATCGGTAAAGACCTCATCCCCAATTTTCACGATCTCACTCATATCAATATCCAGAATCAATGCAAATATGTGTGACATAGGATGAATGAGCATAAGATGAAGTCCACAAACAAATACACTCACCAACCACATATTTCAATAAGAATTCTCATCACTTAACCACATTTTCAATTCAAATGTTACAACATCACACTAATTCACATTTACATTTAGTCATTCCATTTTTATAATACTAAAAATATTTCATGAATCACACAGAGAAGAAAGGAAAATTTGGGAATTCAATGAGAATTACAAATTTTTGAAAGTCCACTTGCCTCAATTAATCGAATAACACTCCGAATCTTGAGTCTTTCGTAATGTTTTTGGATGATCAAAATCTGTTCAAATACATAATCTACATAAGAATACGAATCCAATGACATTCATATTGCTATATTTATTTTCGGTTAAAAAAGGAGTAAAAACGTCACCCTGAGCCCTCGAATTTGAATCTGAAAATTTCTTTCAAATTATATTTACTCATAATAAACTAAACTCATACGCCAAATTTCAGCTAAAACGGATCGTTATTTAACCCCCAAATTAAGATTTTATTTTAAGAACCCCAGGCCATATTTTCTTAATTTAACATAATTTCTACATGTTTCTACCCTAAAAATCTATTTATAATCTCATAAAAATTTAACATAAAGAACAAGAATAATTACCTTGAACAAGAAAAATTTATAATCCATATTTTTCTTTTTTTATTCTTCCCTTCCTTTCTTTTCCTCTACTGCTTTGTCGTTCTACGTTTTAATTCGTTTGTTTCTTAGTGTGCACCATTTTTTTTTTTGCTGAAGGGCATCAGCCCTTTACTTCTTTCCCAATTCTTTCTTTTCTTTCCTTTTAATATTTATTATTTTGGTTTTTCTTTTCCTTTTTTTTAAAGATTAAATAAGTACTAAAAGTAACAAATTTCATTAGTTTTATTTGAATAAATATAAAACAAGTGGTATAGAATATTAAATAAATTATAAATTTAATCTATTAATTAAATTAATTATCTAAAATTATCCGTCAACTAAATACTCATAATTACTGAACAGTCCAAAATTTTTAATTTAAATTTACAAAAAGGATCTTTAATGAAAGAGAGGATTTATTTTTAAAATGATCTAATGGGTCACTATATTCTATGATAGTTCTGAGGGATTTTGGGGTGGTCTGTTGGTTCTATATTATGTGCGGATGTTCCTTTTAGGCTTATGGGGGCCCAATTGGTGTATAGGCATAGATACTAGGGTCTTACACCCGCATACAGTACTAGGCCTCCATTGGGGACAGTTGTAGTATTAGCCTACAAAGTCTTCGTCAATCGGTATCGATGTTCGCCACTTCCAGTTCATCATTGTTCTTCATTTTAGTTGGTTCAGTTGTGGTTGAGGGTTTCCCGATATGCCTATACCTTGATCTAGGTTTGTTTTGCTACACTGCTGCAGTTTCTACATACTTGTCTTTATGAATGTTCACTATTTCACTCGGTCGATCAATGATGCCTACCGGGTGCCTTTTCTGGTAGTCACCCCTACATTTCTGCATCTTCCTATGGTGCAGGTCAAGGTACTAGCTACAGTCATTGATTTAGGAGTGCGCTGACAATTCAGGAGCCATTGGTGAACATCAGCAGCTCTGGACTGTAAAGACCCAGATTTTTCTCTCACTAGCATTACCTTGAGGTCCTAAAATTTTCCCCAAGAAAAACTGCCAAACATCACTTCACGGAGGATCCTACATGGCCCGTGTGGAGCCACACGGTCCATATGGCCTCCCGTGGAGTGATATTTGATCACATCATGGAGGAGCCTATATGCCCATGTGGAGCCACACAGTCCGTATGGCCGCCGGTGGAGTGACACTTGATCAGTTCCCCGTAGGGGCAAACTTGTGACATGGAAAAATTTCCAAGTGAAGGTACACGGTCCGTGTGACGCCCAAACGTCCCGTGTGGCCTTCCGTTTGGCTTAACCTTTACACGGACTAAGTCACGGCCCGTGTGACATCAGATGGTCTGTGAGCTTGTCCGTGTGGTGCCACTTAGTTCGGTGAAATTTTTCTTCTGCGAGTTCTAAGTCCTAGGCCACAGCACTATTCACGGACCGTATAACGAACCGTGTGACCCAGACGAACCAAATTCAGGTCTGTTTCATTAGTGGTATTTTTGAAATTTTGATTGGTTTAAACATGAATTTTGACTTTTTCCTATCCTAAGTCCTTAAATCAACTGAACTTCTCCAAGTTTTCAGCCATTTCTCCATTTCCTCTCCCTCTCTCTAAAATTACTCCTACAGAATTTCTCCAACTTCTCTCTCAAACCTCAGATCAAGACCTTCAATTTGGAGTCCATTTTCTCCTCAAGTTATAGGTATATGGGATTGATTCTTGGTCCCTTTCAACCAAGAAGACCCAAAATTCATTCAATTGTTTTCATGAAGTTTTAGTCATCTTAAATGTGATTTTTTACTATTTGATCTTGTTAACTTCGATCAATGTATGGGTTGTACATTATTCCGAATTTTTAGTTATGTTAAGCTCTATTATGATGAATCGCATTGAGCTATGTAATTATGAACATGCATGTCCCCTTAAAGATGGTATTATGCATGGGTGATCTATACTACGATTTTCATATGGATTTTATTGTGGATTTTCTAGATTTCATATTACATTGCTGATTTTAGATTTACTCTACATTACCTATGCCATCCCTACATCATGCATTGCATTGCATTCATGAACATGGATTTTATGAAAATTACGAAGTGAGTTAAGCCCAATTACGTTTTGTGATTGATTTTGATAAAATATGGGTTATGACAAAAATGTGATTAGATATATGTCTTATGTTGTGGCTCTTTGAGCATCTTGGCTGCTTGCACCATCTTGTACATGTAGATGAGCTATTACTTGCATGGGCATTATGATTATGATCTTGTGATTTGGCATTAAGCCTAAATATGCATTGAACGTTTTGAATAGGTACTTGACTCTCTTGAAAGTACGAATATATATATATATATATATATATATGTATATATATATATATATGTGTGTGTGTGTGTGTGTGTGTGTGTATTCTTGTGGGATCTGCTTGACTTAGCACCGATGGATTGGGGCCCTCCCCCTTTTCTTGAACTATGTGCCAACATAGGGATGGATAATATTCGTCTATCTTGCTTATGCCATGACATGTTTGATATGATTCTTGTTAATCCTTTCGAAAAGTGTGGTCATAAGGAAGGTAATCATCCACCGAAAAGTGTGGTCGTAAGGTGTGATGTAGATTACCTTTGGCAAGTAATCTTCTCCCTACCGGTTGGAGGTCCATATCGGTCTAATTCATGTAATAGCTCGCATGGATTTGGTTTGTCAATTATAGTCCATCCCCATTATATAGTAGCATTATCGCATTGCACGCATCATGAATTCCATGGCATCTTGCATACTGAATTCCATTGATTATATAATCCTTGTATATTATGTGCCCTTGTCATCTAACATTGGTATGCAGGTTCGGTAAGTCATATGCATTTCATGCCTGCATACTTAGTACATTCAAATGTACTAACGCATACTCTATGCCTATATGATTTTACCATGTAGGGACCGAGCAGTTTGGGTACCAGCCATTGGACGAATAGTCTGTTCGTGAAGATTTTTGCAGTGAGCCCCGTCCTCCGAGGGTGAGCTAGTTATTTCTTAAGTTATTATGTATGTTCTTTTGTTGAGGGTGAGCCCGGAACTTGTCATGGCTCCCGTTCCTTGACTAGAGGCAATGTTGGGCACTTTGTAAATCTTTCTTAGACAAGGTTATTTCAACTGTCCTATTGCTTATCTATAAATGAATAGATTCCTGAGATTTGATTTCTGCTACTTAGTTATATGTGTTTAGATGCTATTTGAACTTATGATGTGGATACTGATAATTGAGGTTTGTTTGGGGACTCTTGGGTCCCCATTCGCTGTGTCACATCTAGGCCCTAACCCCCGGTCGTGACAAATGATGGTATCAGAGTACTAGGTATATAATGATCCTCGAAGCCCAACATGCTGTGTTGAGTAGAGTCCTATTCATGGGTGTGAAGTGCACCATATATATGAGTGGGAGTCTATGGAGACGTATTAGGAAATTCCTCACTTCTTCATGTCTTGTGTCGTGTTGAGACTGGTTTATGAAATTCCCTTACTGATCGATGTCGTTGATCCATTTTAGTATATGCCTCGAGTAAGACCCCCTATGCCTAGGCCGGCTCCGGCTAATGAACATCAGGCTCCTCACGAGCCTATGGAGGAGCCTATCTCTAACGGTGAATTCTGCACCACTTTTGCCATGCTTGCTGAGATGGTGACTACTCAAGCGAGGCAAGCTAACTTGCCACGGGACCCTACACCTGCATCTAGGGTGAGGGATTTCACTAGATGAATCCTCCGGAGTTCTACGGGTCAAGGGTCGATGAGGATGCTCAGGAGTTCATTGATGAGCTCTCAAAGATACTGAATATTATGGGCGTCTCTTCTGAGGAAAAAGCTGGACTGGTTGCTTACCAGCTGAAGGATGTAGCTCAAGTGTGGTACACTCAGTGGGCTTTGGAGAGGATCTGTGGTGGTGATGTTAAATGGGGGGAGTTCAAATTTGCCTTCCTTGATCGCTTCTTCCCACTTGAGCTGAAAGAGGCCAGAATGACTGATTTTATCAACCTCAAGCAGGGGAGTATGAGTGTGAGGGATTATGCCCTCAAGTTCACCAAGCTTTCCAAATATGCTCCGTCCTTGGTGGCTGATCCCCGTGCAAGGATGCAAAAATTTATTTCGGGTATTTCTGACTCGCTTGTGAAGGAATGTCATACTTCTATGGTGATTCGGAACATGGATATTGCCAGACTCATGGTGTATTCTGAGCAGATCGAAGGGGAAAGAGAAAAGGACACACGATCCTAAGAGAGCCCGCTTTGACGGTAGGTTCTCCAGCGCTAGAAATATTGGTTTTGGTCGCTTTCAGCAGGACTGAGGTTCGGGAGCTCGGGTGGACAATGCTCGGGCACCCTCTCCCGAGGTATCGGTGGATGACGAACCAGGATATCCTATGTGTGACAAATGTGGGAGAGCCCACACCGGTGCCTGCCGGAGGGATTTGGGACTTTGCTTCGGATGCGAAAGTAAGGATCATATGGCTGCTAATTGCTCTAGGAATGCGCACGGAGGCCAAGGTCAAGTAGCCCAAGGCAGGCAGGGTCAACAAAGAGGTCCTCAAGGTATTGCCCCAAGGACCAACATGTTCTATGCACTCCATGTCCGCCAGGATGTCGAGGAAGCTCCAAATGTTGTGACTGGTATGTTAAAAGTCTTTGATTTTGATGCTTATGTTTTGCTTGACCCCGGGTGCAAATTTGTCTTTTATGATTTCGCTGTTGGTTGTTAAGTTCGGTTTGAGCCCCTAGATTTTAAGGGAGCCTTTCTCGATCTATACCCCTATGGGTGAATCTGTTATTGCTCATAGAGTCTACTAAGGATGCCCTGTTGCTGTGTTGCATAAAAGTTTTCCATGTGATCTTGTGGAACTTGAGATGTTTGATTTTGATATGATTCTTGGAATGGATTGGCTACATGCATCATATGCTTCCATAGATTGTAGAACCCGGAAGTCCAGTTCCAACCTCCCGGTGATCCAGTTCTTGAATGGAAGGGTGGTGACTCCTCTATTAAAGGTCGGTTTATTTCCTACCTCAAGGCGCGGAAAATGATTTCTAAGGGGTGCATCTATCATATTGTAAGGATCAAGGATACGGATTCCGGCGTGTCTACTCTTGAGTCGGTCCCTGTGGTGAATGAATTTTCAATTGTGTTTCCCGAAGACTTACCAGGCAATCCTCCAGATAGAGAGATAGACTTCGGCATAGATCTTCTTCCAGATACTCAGCCTATTTCTATTCCTCCGTATCGGATAGCACCAGCAAAATTGAAGGAGTTAAAGGAGCAGTTAAAGGACCTATTAGAGAAGGATTTCATTCAGCCTAGTACATCACCGTGGGGTGCTCCTGTGTTGTTTGTGAGGAAGAAGGAGGGGTTCCTCCGTATGTGTATTGACTATAGGCAGCTGAATAAGGTGACTATTAAGAACAAGTACCCGTTGCCCAGGATTGATGACTTGTTTGATCAGCTTCAAGGTGCCACTCACTTCTCAAAAATTAATCTCCATTCTGGGTATCATCAGTTAAAGGTAGGGGAATGTGATATCTCCAAAATAGCTTTTCGAATAAGGTATGGGCATTTCGAATTTGTGGTGATGTCGTTTGGCCTGACTAATGCTCCAGCCGTATTTATGGACTTAATTAACCAAGTGTTTAAACCATTCCTAGATAGCTTTGTGATGGTCTTCATTGACAATATTCTCATTTACTCCTGAAGTGAACAGGAGCATGAGAATCACTTGAGGATGGTCCTCTAAACTCTAAGGGAAAAGAAATTGTATGCCAAGTTTAGCAAGTGTGAATTCTGGTTGGGAAAAGTGGCCTTCCTCGGTCATGTGGTGTCCGAAGATGGTATCAAGGTGGATCCGAAGAAAATCGAGGCCGTGAGGAATTGGCTTAGATCGCTGACTCCTTCGGATATTCATAGTTTCCTTGGGTTGGCTGGGTACTACAGAAGGTTTGTGTAGGATTTCTCATCTATTGCATCTCCATTGACCAAGTTGACCCAGAAGCAGACTAAGTTTTTATGGTCGGATGAATGCGAGAAAAGTTTTCAAACTGTAAATGATCAGCTTACGTCGACTTCCATCTTGACCTTGCCAAATGGTTTTGAGGGGTTCGTAGTGTATTATGATACCTCGTGGATCGGACTGGGTTATGTGCTTATGCAGAATGGTAAGGTGATAGCGTATGCATCAAGACAGTTGAAGGTGCATGAACATAACTACCCCACGCATGAACTTGAATTGGCAGCAGTGGTCTTTGTTTTGAAGAGTTGGAGACATTATTTGTACGGGGTTCATATTGATGTGTTCACTGATCACAAGAGTTTGCAATATGCTTTCACCTAGAGGGATCTTAACCTAAGGCAAAGGAGGTGGTTGGAGCTTCTGAAGGATTATGATATGAGCGTTCTATATCATCCGGGCAAGGCCAATGTTGTGGCCGACGCTCTCAGCAGTTTGTCTATGGGAAGTGTGGTGCATGTTTGGAATGGAAAAAAGGAATTGGCGAGGGATGTTCACCGGTTGGCTAGGTTGGATTCAAGTTGACTGATTCTAGCGAGGGTGGTTTTCGGGTTCAAAATGGGGCAGAATCTTCTGTGGTGAACAAGGTAAGAGCTAAGCAAGATCTAGACTCCTTGTTACTTGAGTTGAAGAAGTTGGCTGCGGCAAAGGAGATCAGGGTATCCTCCCAAGAGGGAGATGGTGTACTCCGGTACCAAGACCGGCTTTGTGTTCCTGATGTGGATGACCTTAGAAGAGTAATTATGAGTGAGGCCCACAACTCTCGTTACTCTATTCACCCGGGGTCTATCAAGATGTACCGGGATCTGAAGGAGGTGTATTGGTGGCATGGTATGAAGAGGGATATTGCTAAGTTTGTGTTTGAATGCCCTAGCTGTCAATAGGTGAAGGTGGAACACCAAAGGCCTGGCGATCAGGCGCAGGACATAGAGATTCCCACATGTAAATGGGAGGATGTGAACATGGACTTTGTGGTTGGATTGCCTCGAACCCGAAGGCAATTCGACTCTATCTAGGTTGTTGTGGATCGGATGACGAAGTCGGCTTATTTTCTACCAGTTAAGGCTACCTTCAGTGCCGAGTACTATGCGAGGTTGTATATCCAGGAGTTGGTGAGGTTGCATGGTGCACCTAGGTCCATTATATCGAATCGTGGTGCTCAATTCACTTCCCACTTTTGAGGTCTTTTCTGAAGGGCCTTGGGACTAAGATTAAGTTGAGCACCGCTTTTCACCCTCAAACCGATGGTCAAGCGGAGAGGACTATTCAAACCTTGGAGGATATGTTGAGGGTGTGTGTGTTGAAGTTTAAGGGGAATTGGGATGATCATCTTCCACTCATCGAGTTTGCTTACAATAATAGCTTCCATGCTAGCATTGGTATGGCGTCATTTGAAGCATTGTATGGGAGAAGGTGTAGGTCACCGGTGGGGTGGTTTGAATTGGGAGAGATGGCTTTAGTTGGCTCGGATTTGGTATTGGATGCTATGGAGAAGGTAAAGGTGATTAGGGAGAGATTGAAAGCGGCCCAAAGTCGTCAAAAGTCCTTTTCGGATACTAGGAGGAGGGACCTTGAATTTCATGTCGGTGATTGGGTGTATGTGAAAGTTTCTCCTATGAAGGGTGTGATGCATTTCAATGAGAAGGGAAAGCTAAGCCCTTGGTATGTTGGTCCTTACGAGATTGTTGAGCGGATTGGAGGTGTGGCTTACAAGTTGGAGTTACCTTCAGATTTGAGTCACATTCATCCGGTCTTCCATGTGTCTCTGTTGAGGAAGCTAATTGGTGATCCTAGCACTATTGTGCCTTTAGAAGGAATTGAGGTTGAAAAAAACTTGTCTTACAAGGAAGTGCCAGTGGATATCTTGGATAGGCGAGTAAAACGGCTTTGTAACAAGGATGTGGCGTCGATGAAAGTACTTTGGAGGAATCAACAAGTGGAAAGTGCTACTTGGGAGGCGGAGCTGGACATGGTAAAATGATACCCTCATCTTTTCCAATCTACTCAAGCCTAAGGTACTAGGGATCTTCCTTGTCTCATGGCGCCATTTCTTGCCTTTTTGAGTCTCATGACATGACATGCATACGTGTGCACTAAAAGATTATTTTCTACAAGTGTTTCGAGTGATTTGGATATAATCTTGACATGAGTTTAAGGGTCTTGAACTATAGTTTTTGCATGATGCTTTTGGTACAAAACCTTTTTTTTATTTGATTTGAATTATGCATTATATCTTG
Organism: Solanum rostratum; assembly: GCA_029948455.1. Taxonomy (NCBI): domain Eukaryota; kingdom Viridiplantae; phylum Streptophyta; class Magnoliopsida; order Solanales; family Solanaceae; genus Solanum; species Solanum rostratum. The sequence continues at coordinate 26,359,360 of CM057045.1, forward strand.
TGTCGGATGTGTCTTGCCCTAACTTTAACCTTTCAAGCCTTGTTCTTGCACGTTTGGTGACGAACGTTCCCAAGGGGGAGATGATGTAAAGACCCAGAGTTTTCTCTCGCTGGCATTACCTTGAGGTCCTAAAATTTTCCCCAGGAAAAACTGTCAAGCATCGCTTCACGGAGGAGCCTACACAGCCCGTATGGAGCCACACGGTCTGTATGGCCTCCCGTGGAGTGACATTTGATCACTTCACGGAGGAGCCTACACGGCTCGTGTGGAGCCACACGGTCCGTATGGCCTCCCGTGGAGTGACACTTGATCAGTTCCCCGTACGGGCAAACTTGGGATGTGGGAAAATTTCCAAGTGAAGGTACACAGTCCGTGTGACGCCACACGGCCCGTGTGGCCTTCCATTTGGCTTACTGTGTGGAGTTTTACCTTTACACGGACTAAGTCACGGCCCGTGTGACATCAGACGGTCCGTGAGCTTGTCCGTATGGTGCCACTTAGTTCGGTGAAATTTTTCTTCTGCGAGTTCTAAGTCCTAGGCCATGGCACTATTCACGGACCATATAACGAACCGTGTGACCCAGACGGACCAAATTCAGGTCCGTTTCATTGATGGCATTTTTGAAATTTTGCTTGTTTTAAACATGAATTTTGACTTTTTCCTATCCTAAGTCCTTAAATCAACTGAACTTCTCCAAGTTTTCAGCCATTTCTCTATTTCCTCTCCCCCTCTATAAAATTACTCCTACAAGATTTCTCCAACTTCTCTCTCAAACCTCAAGTCAAGACCTTCAATTTGGAGTCCATTTTCTCCTCAAGTTCATCCTCAAGTTATAGGTATATGGGATTGATTCTTGGTCCCTTTCAACCAAGAAGACCCAAAATTCTTTCAATTGTTTTCATGAAGTTTTAGTCATCTTAAATGTGATTTTTTACTATTTGATCTTGTTAACTTCGATCAATGTATGGGTTGTACATTATTTCAGATTTTTAGTTATGTTAAGCTCTATTATGATGAATCACCTTGAGTTATGTAATTATGAACATGCATGTCCCCTTAAAGATGGTATTATGCATGGGTGATCTATACTACGATTTTCATATGGATTTTATTGTGGATTTTCTAGATTTCATATTACATTGCTGATTTTAGATTTACTCTACATTACCAATGCCATCCCTACATCATGCATTGCGTTCATTCATGAACATGGATTATATGGAAATTATGAAGTGGGTTAAGCCCAATTACGTTTTGTGATATGATTTTGATAAAATATGGGCTATGACAAAAATGTGATCACATATATGTCTTATGCTTTGGCTCTTTGAGCATCTTGGATTCTTGCACCATCTTGTACATGTAGATGAGCTATTCCTTGCATGGGTATTGTAATTATGATTTTGTGATTTGACATTAAGCCTAAATGTGCATTGAATGTTTTGAAATAGGTACTTGACTCTCTTGAAAGCACGAATATATATATATATATATATATATATATATATATATATATATATATATATATATATATATATATATATATATACACACACACACATATATAAGTATTCTTGTGGGATGTGGTTGACTTAGCACCGATGGATTGGGGCCCTCCCCCTTTTCTTGAACTATGTGACAACATAAGGACGGATGATATTCGTCTATCTTACTTATGACATGACATGTTTGGTATGATTCTTGTAAATCCTTCTGAAAAGCGTGGTTGTAAGGAAGGTGACCATCCACTGAAAAGCATGGTCGCAAGGTGTGATGTAGATTACCTTTGGCAAGTAATCTTCTCCCTACCGGTGGGAGGTCCAAATTGGCCTAATTCATGTAATAGCTCGTATGGATTTGGTTTGTTGGTTATAGTCCATCCCCATTATATAAGAGCATTATCGCATTGCACGCATCATGAATTCCATGGCATCTTGTATACTGAATTCCATTGATTATATCATCCTTATATATTATGTGCCCTTGTCATCTAACATTGGTATGCAGGTTCGGTAAGTCATATGCAATACATGCCCGCATACTTAGTACATTCAAACGTGCTAACGCATACTCTATGCCTACATGATTTTACCATGTAGGGACCGAGCAGTTTTGGGTACCAGCCACTGGTCGAATAGTCCATTCTTGAAGATTTTTGCGGTGAGCCCCGTCCTTCGAGGGAAAGCTAGTTTTTTCTTAAGTTATTATGTATATTCTTTTGTTGAGGGTGAGCCCGGAACTTGTCCTGGCCCCCGTTCCTTGACTAGAGGCAATGTTGGGTACTCTGTAAATCTTTCTTAGACAAGGCTATTCCGACTGTCGTATTGCTTATCTATAAATGAATGGATTCTTGAGATTTGATTTCTTCTATTTAGTTAGATGTGTTTAGATGCTATTTGAAACGATGATGTGGATACTAATAATTGAGGTTTGTTTAGGGACTCTCGGGTCCCTATTCGCCGTGTCACATCTAAGTTCTAACACGGGGTCGTGACATGGACATTCTGCAGTCTTCTTCTGTCTTGTGGGCTATCTTTTGTATTCAGACATTGGCCTTGTGTTTGTAGTTTAGATTTGTACGTGTAGATGGATATTCTGGTTATGTATGTAGATATGTATATTTTAATTTGAGCCTACAGTAGCTCTGTACAGGTGACTGCTAAGTCATGGAGAGATTATGTTCATTGCACTCACATGTTGTCGTTATCTTTATTACTATTGATTCAGGACACGTGATGTGGACATTGGGTTGGCTTGCCTGTAGGCGAGACCTAACAGGCGCTATAATCTTAATTGTTAATATAGTAAAAAATCACGATTATTTAGTTTCAACAAACAAAAAAATTAAAATTTTAGTGATTTTAATAATTACAATTTCAAAAAATGAATTAATCTTTATTTTAAAGAAGAAACACGTGTTCAACAAAATAGGAGTTTTTAAACTATCCACAAAACTCCAACTTCTAAACAAATTGTAAAACTTTTAAATTATCAAAATTAATTAAAAATCTAAACTTTATATAGGAAAATGCTGAATGAAAAAATTGAGAATATTATATTTTGCAAAATAGAATCAAATGTGAGCATTAAAAATTTCTCGATTTTCCTAATTTTTTTAAAAACAATTAAATTGGATTATAAATTCGTATTTTGCAAAATAATGTTAATTGTCAATACAGTAAAAAAAATCATGATTATTTAGTTCTACCAAACAAAAAAATTAAAAAAAAATTAGTATAATTTTTAGGAATCCCATACTGATTTTAAAAAATCTCTAGAAATTTCGAATCTTTACCTAATTACAAAAAATCCCGACTTTTGACATTTATTTGATACCTTCTGAGTCCGCTTGATACTTGTCTAATTGTAACTGAAAATTAATGCTAAAACATTAAATAAGGAAAAGAAATTACTGCCAACTAGCAGTATCCCTTGAATTAAGGCTGTAAGTTACAAATTATGCAATTAATCCCTAAAAAAACGTTATGGGCATTGTAATTTGAATTTTTAAAAAAATGACTACATCAAATCTGATCTGCGAAGGAAAAAAAAAGGAGGCTTAGCAAAGTATGAATATTTCGATTTTGATACGTCACAGTGGAACATGAATATCAGTAAGCACAAATAACAGTGAATCACAGGATCAAAAAATAAATCAGGTATTAGATCATGAAACACAAAAATTAGTAAGCATGAATCAGAATCAAATAGCAGTGTTCCTAACACATATGACTTTATGAGATCATGAATTACTAAAAAATATTTGAATTATGAGTCTTTGTGAAACATAGGATCATCATAAAGAGATATGAATCAGACAGTGAATCATAGGATCAAAAAATAAACCAGGTATCACATAATGTATAGAGTATCAAACTTTGCATCATCTCTAAAAAAAATAGGTATCACCAGTTAGATTGCACAGTTAGAGATTTTTTTCTCAAATACCAAGCTTACTTTATTTGTTAAGTATCCACATCAACTTTCAGATCCCTTTCAGAATAGGTATCAAATACTTAAGTGGCAATCATACTTAATTTGTTACGTATCCACATCAAATTTCAAATAAAACTCAAATATTAAGTAACATAACTGTTGTGGTGGTCGACAATGGCAATGTCGATTTCTTCACCACTTTCAACAACATCTTGAGTGAGGCCAAGACTAAACGACGGAATGGGTTCCATTTTTGATTAAAACAAAGAATAATGAGATGGAGATGGAGATGGAGTTTGGGGAGTAAGAACGGAGAAACGGTTCCGCCAGGAGAGAAATAAATTTGAAAAACTGAAAAAGGAATATTTAAAATGTTGATATGGTAACTGTATAGATAAATACCAAAAAACATAAAATTTAAAAAAAAATGGATTTAAAAAAGGAAAATTAAAATTTAAAAAGTGATTGACATTAAATAGACTTCTAAATTTATAAAATTGTACTAATTATATTCTTTAACAAAAAAATAGAATAATCAGGTATAAAAAATAAATGGAATTTTTAGAAAAGCTGGGATTTTAGTAATTTTTATAAAAAGTTGGGAATATTTAATATTTGGATAAAAAAGGTTGTGTAATTTTGTAAATTTTACAAAAAATTAATGGTTTAATAGTTACAATTTCAAAAATGAATCTGCCCAATAAAATAGGGCATTTTAAAACTACCCACAAAACTCCAACTTCTAAACAAATTGAAAAACTTTTAAATTAACAAAATTAATTTAAAATCCAAAAACTATATAGGAAAACGCTGAATTAAAACACATTGGTGACTATCTATTTAATATAATTTTTTCATAAATGAAATACAAATTTTAAGTAAAAAATTGAAAATAAATAAATTAACACCACAATAGCAGTTTTTCAAATTCAAAGTTAGATATGTATTTTTCTAATAATAAAGTAAAATGTTTAAATTTTCGGTAAAACTAAATTAATTAATTACCTATAATTATAAAATAAAATTACTCCTTGTGTGTAGAAACTACATATCAATTTTTATCTTTTTTCACTCTATTTTAAAATTATACTTATCCAAATTAATAAATAAAGCAGGTAAAGTTTTTGATTTACTGTAAAAAAACATTGTTTTTAAAGATTTATCTTTTTCTAAAAAAGAATAAATAATTCTTTAACAAATTTTATAACTATTAATGTAAAAAAAAAAACAAATCAAAAGTCTCATTTATAAAGGAATTAAGTCTTACGTCAAAGAAAAACTGTGAATCCAAAATTTTAGCCCTTTCTATTACTCTTCTGCTTACAAACAAATTGAAATATTTTACTTTTTCTAAAAGTTATGATTTGAAAGTTATAATAAAAAAATAAATTTATCGTTATTTTGGGGCAAAAAATCATTCGACTAAATAAGTGGGTATTTCATTAAACTCCTACTTATGAACAAACAGAAAAATTTTATCATCAAAAATAGTTTTATAAAAAATATATACAGGCTCTACTTACAAACAAATTGGATTTTTTTTTAAAATTACGATCTGAAAGTTACAATTTAGAAATAAATTTATCATCATTTTGAAGAAAACAAACGTTTTTCCAAGTAAGTAGGTACGTTTTTAACTTCCCATTTAACTCCTACTTATAAATAAACTGGAAAAGTTTATCATACAAAATAATTATGAAAAATATAAATATTCTCCTACTTACAAATAAATTTAAATTTTTTGGTAAATTATAATTTGAAAGTTATAATTTGAAAATAAATTTATAATTTTTTGAATAAAAAATTATTTATCCAAGTAGGTAGTTTTCAACTTCCCATTAAACTACTACTTATAAATAAACTGAAAAAGTCTATCATCAAAAATATTTTTAGAAATCATATATACATACTAAATAACATATTAATTTGATAGATAATTAACAATATTAAAAGTTGAATTGATTTAAATAATATAAACATATCAGACAAAATTATTGATTAGAAGAAGAGTTCTTTCATAGGTTGTGTTTTATCTATATACTTAAACATATATGTAGGCTTTCAAATTACAGTTTTCAAAATGTATTAAACTATTTCAAAAAAATAAAAATGTGTAATGGGGTACTTTTTAATCCATTATTTTTAATTATCATAAAATTATATTTTCAACTGCTCCTACACCAAATCACGTATACATTTTTTTTTATAATTGCTCACACTCTTGATTTTTTATGATCAACTTCAACACTATATATCACTTTCAATATTCTACAAAGAGATTACAAATTTAGAAAAATGTTAAGACTTCATTAGTGATATAACAATAACAAGACTCAGTGAAACTTAAAAGTTCTAATAATTCATTTATGGTAAGCTTGAGATTGATTTAATCCTAACTCTAAGATGATAAGAATCTTTCTTTATAAATTTATTGAAAGCACCCTTATAAAATGACAAGAAAAATATATTTAAAAGTTGTACTGAAAGTTCACTTGCAACATGATAAGAAAACACTTTTATAAAATGTAACATTATGAAAAGAATACTTTTTTTACAAATATGTTGAAACTATTGTTGCAACATGATAAAAAAATATATATTTAACCGATGTATCGAAAGTACTCTTGCTACATGATAAGGGATATGTTGTTAAATGAAACGCTGAAAGTATCTTTACTAAATCATTATAAGAAAACTACTTTTACAAAATACAATTAAAGTATTTTTACTCATAATAAGAAAATCACTTTTAAAAACCATACTAAAAGCACCACTAGAACATAATAACAGTAATACTTTTACAAGATGTGATAACAATAACATGCTAATATGATAAGAAAGAATATTTTACACATTGTAATAGAAATATCCTTATACGTGATAAAAAAAATATTCTTAAAATTTATATTAGAAATACCATTTAAACATGAACACGATAAGAAGAACACTTTCAAAACTATATTAGAAATATTTTTATAAGATGATAAGAAAAATACTTTTATATAATGTAATGAAAGTACGTTTATAATATGATAATAAATATATATTTTTTAAATGCTAAAAGTATCCTTGCAACATAGTTAAAAAATTCTTTATGAAATTTGTTATAGTAATAAAAAATGATTAGAAAAGCACTTTTAAAAATATATATTAAAAGTATTTTGCAAGATCATAAGAAAAACATTTTTATAAAATTAGCCGAAGTATAAATACAAAATGACAAATAATGTTTTTTTTTTTGGGGTCATATTTTAAAAATAATCTTGCAACTTAATAAAAAATATACTTTTAAATGTTATACTAAAAGTATTCTTCAATATGATAAGAAATACTTTTTCAAGTTATTATTACAGTTACCTTGAAATAGATAAAAAAAATTATTTTACAATATTTGTCGAAAGTATTCTTTTAATATTATAAGAAAAATATTTTTATAATGGATTGGTAGAATATTCTTGCTAGATGATAATAACTTTTGTTTTTGAAAATATACCAAATTATTAATGCAAATAATAACAAACACACTTTTTATGAAATACTATAAAAATATCTTATCAACATTATAAGAAATATACTTTTGTAGAATTATTGAAAAAATTCTTACAACATCATAAGAAATACACTTTTAAAAACTATCTTATCAATATTATAAGAAATACACTTCCGTAGAATTATTGAAAAAATCCTTACAGCATTATAAGAAATACACTTTTAAAAACTAAGATGAAAATATCCTTGTAATATGATAAGAAAATACATTTAAAACTATAAGAATTTTTTTGGTAATATCATAACAAAAATATTTTGTATACAACATAAAAATTATACTTGTAACATAATAATCAAATTTTATAAAAATTATTAAAAGCACTCTAAAAAAATATAAGAAAAATACTTTTACAAATATACTAAAAGGTCACTTTGTAACACTCAGTAAAATTATCAAAATATCCCTAAATGAGAGATGTGCACATAACACGTCTTTCCAAACTTCGATGACAAATTTGAGGTCGCGAATGCGATCAATATAAAAATTGAGTGGGAAAATGGTCTTGGTTGATTTTTAGAGCAACCAGATCAAAAGATAAATTTTTCGATGCGAAAATGATTTCCAGAATGAGTGCGTGACAGGTGTGCGACGCGGACCTGCCGTGGAGTTACACTTAGACTTGGTCCCAATATTTTCTATAGGATTAGAAAATTCGGTCGGAGAATTTTTGGCCAAAAAAAAACCCAAAATTGGACACAGTCCGCATCGCGAACCATGTTACCCCGAGGCAAACTTTTTTTCAGTTTTCGTGAGGGGCATTCCAGACTTTTCTCAACCCCTCCTAAACTTAAAATATGATCAAAATAGGTCGTTCTGAGCGAAATTAATCCCTATTCCTAAGTCCTTTTCTAAGTTCTAACAAAGACTAGGCTAAAGAGAAGAGAAGATGAGTGAGAATTCAAGAGATTGAGGAGAGTCCTTATGAGGTTGATTTGTCAAAACTTCACACCAGGTATGTAAGACTAAACTAAAACATAAGAATATTCCTATTGATGGTAATAGAGGAATTGAGGAATTGAGAGCATAATGAGTCTATATACATGCTTCTTAAATATTTTCTTGTAAATTATATATATATATATATATATATATATATATATATATATATATATATATATTACATGTATTTTCATGTGTTCATGATCATCATAAACTTGACTTACTGAGTTAATGCTTTAAATGAGTTATTTTCATAAACTCAATATGTTACTTTGTAAAAGAATGCATAAATGAACCTAGGGATAGAATCTTTATCCTTGACTTGAGTATGTTGATTGTGATAGTGATGTGAGTAGGATGATGAAATAATAGACTTGATGGTCCCATGAGTATTCATAATTGAACTTTAGAGATTTTGTCTAAACGACTTCCTCTTAATGATTGATCTGAATCCTTGAGTTATGAAATGAGAATTGAGTTGATGAGATGTTAGGCCAAAAGGCTAAATTGAGTTGAGTTAATTGAGATGATGAGAGTCTCTATGAGACTAATTGAGATGATGAGAGTCTCTATGAGACTAATTGAGATGAAGAATCTTATGTGCATTGAGTATTGCGAGGATTTTCGAGCATCGAAATGAGTAAGAGTAAGTCCAACTCGCACTCATTAACTACATCGCCAAGCGTAGGTGAGAATTTGAACCATTACATCAAAGGTTCCCTCTTGAGTTAAAGTACCTGAAAGCAATAGAGGACTTATAGAGCCAAACTCCTTGTCAGTCTGAGTTGTTCTTTACCCGGCAAGTACGGAATGACTGTGGCAATATCAATGGGATTGTTGTATAATCACTGGCTCATAAGTGATTGTTGTCGGATAAGAGAAACTCCCAAATAGGTCCCACACTGATAGTACTCTGAGTTGAGTTGATTCATGAGATTGGAGTAATGCTAAGATAGAGTCATTTGTCTACTCTTTATTCTTACTTTAGATAGACATTTGACATTCTGATTGAGCATCTTCAGAGTTGATTTTATTTCTATATTATTCTACCTGTATCTATTTCATTCAGCCATTTTACATACTCGTACATTTCACATACTAACGTCTATTTGGACTGCATCATTTAATGATGCAGAGGTAGGTATTACAGATCGTCAATAGGCGCACCGTTGAGGACCTATTGCAATCAACTGAGTTGGTGAGCCTTCCTTACTTTGTAAGATCATAGTTTATTTCCATCTAGCTATTAGAGTAGAACTTTAGACTAGATTTTTTATTTTGAGTTATGGCAGCCATTGGTTTGTCATTGGCACCAATTGATAGTGATAGAGGCTTTATAGACTAGAGTCGAGTTGTTGAGTTGAGATTCTATTGAGCTAGTTCCTTTTACACTAGCATATTTTATTGATATGATATTTGAGACTTAGGATGTCCACTACTTATTATCTTAGTCTTCCGTTGATTTGCTGTGATTGTTGAGTGAATTAATGTGATGAGTCCAAGAGGTTCACTTGGGAACTGGCAATAGTCTTTGAGTGTCGGACACCTCTAGGGTACCCTCTCAGGGCGTGACAAACTTGGTATCAGAGCACAAAGTTCAAGTATCCTAGAGAGTCTATGAAGTCGTGTCTAATAGAGTGTTGTTTATGAGTGTGTTGTGTACCACACTTTAAAAGCAGGAGGCTATAGGACATTAGGAATGGTTAAACTTCTTTCTTATTCTAATTCGTGCGATAGAGTTAAACTCTATGAAAGTTCTCTTCTAATTTGTGCATTACGCATTTACAAAATTGTGATTATGCTTCCAAGAATAGCTGATGAAGGAAGAGAGTCACGACTCAGGGTCGGAGTCTAGATGTGACACGATGAATGGGGACCCGAGAGTCCCCAAACAAGGCTCAAAATTTTAGAATCTATGAAGCTTGGTTCAAGAGTTTTTGAAACACAAGTAATTAAATAACGTAAATTCAAGTCCCACAAAGAGCATTCCTTATAAGTTAAGCAAAAGACAAGATTACAAACGCCCAACATACGCCTCTAGTTAAGGAACGGGGGCCAGGACAAGTTCCGGGCTCACCCTCAACAAAATAATATACATAATGGACACAAGAAACAAAAGTTTGCCCTCGGAAGACGGGGCTCACCACAAAATATCTACAAGGAGGGACTATTCGTTGGCGGCTGGTACTCGAACTGTTCGGTCCCTACAAGGTAAAAATCATGTAGGCATAGAGTATGCATTAGTATGTTTGAATGTACTAAGTATGCGGGTATGTAATGCATATGATTTACCGAATCTGCATATCGATGTTAGATGACAAGGGCACATAATATACAAAGATCATATCATCAATAGAATTTAATATACAAGATGTCATAAACTTCATGATGTGTGCAATTTTATAACGCTCTTATATAACGGGGATGGACTATAACCGATATATCGAACTCATGCGAGCTATTACATAAATTAGACTGATTGGGACCTCCCACTGGTAGGGAGAAGATTACTTGCTAAAGGTAATCTATATCACACCTTACGGGCGACCCCATTTCGGTGGATGGGCACCTTTCTTACGGGCAACCCCATTTCGGAAGGGTTTTTCATAATCATATCATAACATAAAAACAAATAGCCATTCCTTAGGACCCGGTCATTTCTGTCATGGAAACGTTCTTATGTTGGCACATTGTTCAAGGAAACAGTGAGGGACCTTGGGGATATCCCTAACGCCTCAATCCATCGGTGCTAAGTCAAACATATCCCACAAGAATACTTGTATATATATACATATGCTTTCAAGAGGGTCAAATATCTATTTCAAACCGTTTATTGCACAAGTAGGCTCAAATGCCAAATCACAAGATTAAAATCACATGGTTCATGCAAGGAATAGCTCATCTACATATGCAAGATGGTGCAAGCACCCAAAATGCTCCAAGAGCTATAATCATAGACATACCGGTGATCACTTTCTTGTCATATCCCATGTCTTACCAAATATCATATCATATTCCCTTTTAAAAATGAAATTGGGCTTAATCCCATATTTCCAAACTTCCATGTATCAATGCCATGAGTATGATACAATGCATCATGTAGGGATGGCATGGGTAATGTAGAGTATATCTAATACATAGCAATATAATGTAAAAACTAGGAAATCCATAATAAAATTAACATGAGAATTGTAGTAGATATCATCCATGCATAACAATATCTTTAAAGGGACATGCATATTCATGGTTTCATAATCCAAGTGATTCATCATAATAAAACTTGACATAACTCAAAATTCAAAATATTATATAGCACATGCATGGTTCAAAGTTACCAAGAACAAGTAGTCAAAATTCACAACTTAAGTAAACAATTTCATAAGATAGATTGGAAAAACTTTGGGTCTTCTTGGTTGAAAGAGACCAAGCATCAAAACCCACATACCTGATTTGGAGACAAACTTGAGGAGAAATGGACTTCAAATTGAGAGTCTTGTCTTGAATGATCCTAGTGAGAAGTGGGAGGAAGTTCTTGTAGCAGTATTTAGAGAAAAGGAGTAAAAAGGAGAGAATGGCTGAAAATGAGGGTGTTCAGCTTATATAGGGAGCTTAGGAGGGGTGGAAAATGACAAAATTCACGTTTGGAACAACCAATATTTCAAAAATGTCATTAAAGAAACGGACCTGAAATTGGTCCATCTAGGGCATACGGTAGGGTACACGGTCCGTGTAGGGTCACACGGACCGTTTACTGTGCCGTGGTCCCGGACTTAAAATTCTCAGAGGCAAAATTTTCCGAACTAAGTAGCATCACACAAACGAGTACACGGACCATCTGGGTTCACACGGACCGTGACCCTGTCCGTGTGCCGGTGACCCTTCACACAGAAATTTGACGGAAGGCCACATGGACCATCCCAAGTCACATGGACCGTGGCTTGGTACGTTTACCCTCCACTTTTCCCCCTAGGTGTCACTCCACGGAAGGCCACACGGTCCGTGTGCCTCCACACGGGTCGTGTAGGCCCTTCCATAAGGTGATACCTGGCAGTTTACTGGGCAAGTTTAGTGGACCTCAAAGTGACGTCAATGATCCGGGGCCTTTCATCATCTCCCCTTGGGAACATTCGTCCCTGAATGTGCAAGAACAAAGCTTGAAAGGTTAGAGTTAAGGTAAGATACATCCGACATAAGACACAATGCACAATTCAACTCAAAATAAAAGGTTTGTACCAAAAGTTTTTTTTTGCCACAAATCAAATTATAGTTCAAGACAAAAGCTCATATCAAGATTGCATCCAACTCATTTGTAAAAGAAGAAAAAGTCTTTTAGTGTACAGATATGCATGTCATGTCATGAGACTCAAGAAGGCAAGAAATGATACAATTTGATAAGGAAGATTCCTAGTACCTTAGGCTTGAGTAGATTGAAAAAGATGGGGGGTATCGTTTCATCATGTCCAACTCCGCCTCCCAAGTAGCACTCTCCACTTGTTGATTTCTCCAAAGTACCTTCACCAAGGCCAGATCCTTGCTTTGAGGCCGCTTCACTTACCTATCCAAGATTGCCACCGGCACTTCTTCATATGACAAGTTTTCCTCGACCTCAATCCCTTCCAAAGGCACAATGGTGCTAGGATCACCAATTAATTTTCTCAACATAGATACATGGAAGACCGGATAAATGGAACCCAAATTCGGAGGTAATTCTAACTTGTAAGCTACACCTCCAATCCGCTCAATAATTTTGTAAGGACCAACATACCGGGGGCTTAGCTTACCCTTTTTGCCGAAACGCATCACACCCTTTGTAGGAGAGACTTTCACATACACCCAATCCCCAACCTGAAATTCAAGGTCCCTCCTCCTACTATTCGAATAGGACTTTTGACGACTTTGGGCCGCTTTCAATCTAGCCCTAATAACTTTTACCTTCTCCATAATATCCAACACCAAATTCGGGTCAACTAAAGCCATCCACCCAATTCAAACCACCCCACCGGGGATCTACACCTCCTCCCATACAAGGCTTCAAATGGCGCCATGCCAATGCTAGCATGGAAGCTATTATTATAAGCAAAATTGATGAGTGGAAGATGATCGTCCTAGTTCCCCTTAAACTCCAACACACATGCCCTCAACATATCCTCCAAGGTTTGAATAGTCCTCTCCGCTTGGCCATCGGTTTGAGGGTGGAAACTGGAGCTCAACTAAATCTTGGTTGCAAGGCCCTTCATAAAAGACTTCCAAAAGTGGGAAGTGAATTGAGAACCACGATCCGTTATGATGGATCTAGGTACATCATGCAACCTCACCAACTCCTGGATATACAACCTTGCATAGTCCTCCACACTGAAAGTAGTCTTAACTAATAGAAAATGAGCTGATTTCGTCATTCGATCCACAATAACCCAAATGGAGTCAAATTGCCTTCGGGTCCGAGACAATCCAACCACAAAGTCCATATTCACATCCTCCCATTTCCATGTGGGAATTTCAATGTTTTGGGCCAAACCACTAGGCCTTTGGTGTTCTACCTTCACCTACTGACAACTCGGGCATTCGGACACAAACTTGGCAATATCCCTCTTCACCAATATACCTCTCTCAGATCCTGGTACATCTTGGTAGACCCCAGGTGAATAGAGTAACGAGAGTTATGAGCCTCACTCATAATCACCTCCCTAAGGTCATCCACGTCGGGAACACAAAGTCGGTCTTGATATTGGAGTACACCATCTCCCCATTGAGAGAATACCTCGATCTCCTTTGCAGCAACCAACTTCTTCAACTCACATAACGACGGATCTAGATCTTGCTTAGCTTTCACCTCATTCACCACAGAAGATTCTGCCCCATTCTGAACCCGAATACCACCCTCGCTGGAATCAGTCAACCAGACACCCAACCCAGCCAACCGGTGAACATCCCTTACCAACTCCCTCTTCCCACTTTCAACATGCGCCACACTCCCCATAGACATCCTGCTGAGAGTGTCGACCACAACATTGGCCTTGCCTGGATGATATAACACACTCATGTTGTAATCTTTCAAAAACTCCAACCACCTCCGTTGCCTTAGGTTAAGATCCCTCTAGGTGAAAACATATTGCAAACTCTTGTGATCGGTGAATACATCAACATGGACCCCGTACAAACAATGTCTCCAAACTTTTTGAGCAAAAACCACTGCTGCCAATTCAAGGTCATGCGTGGGATAGTTTCGTTCATGCACCTTCAGTTGTCTTGATGCATAAGCTATCACCTTACCATTCTGCATAAGCATGCAATCCAATCCGATGCGCAAGGCATCACAATACACTACGAATCCTTCTAAACCATTTGGAAAGGTCAAAATGGGAGCCGACGTAAGCCGATCTTACAAGGTTTGGAAGCTTCTCTCACATTCATCCGACCATATAAACTTAGCTTGCTTCTGGGTCAACTTAGTCAATGGAGATGCAATAGTTGAGAAACCTTCCACGAACGTTCTGTAGTACCTAGCCAACCCGAGAAAACTGCAGATATCCGAAGGAGTCAACGGTCTAGGCCAATTCTTCACCGCCTCTTTTTTCCTCGGATCCACCTTGATATCGTCTCTGGACACCACATGACCGAGGAAAGCCACTTCGCCCAACTAGAATTCGCACTTGCTAAACTTGGCATACAATTTCTTTTCCCTTGGAGTTTGGAGGGCCATCCTCAAATGATTCTCACGCTCCTGTTCACTTCGAAAGTAAATGAGAATATCGTCAATAAAGACCATAACGAAGCTGTCCAGGAATGGTTTAAACACTCTGTTCATCAAGTCCATAAATACAGCCGGAGTATTAGTTAGGCCGAATGACATCACCACAAATTTGAAATGCGCATACGTCATTCGAAAAGCTGTTTTGGGATATCACATTCCCTAACCTTCCGCTGATGATACCCAGAACGGAGATCAATTTTTGAGAAGTGAGTGGCACGTTGAAGCTGATCAAACAAATCATCAATCTGTGGCAACAGGTACTTGTTCTTAACGGTCACTTTGTTCAGCTGTCTGTAATCAATACACATACGGAGAGACCCATCCTTCTTCCTTACAAACAACATGGAAGCACCCCACTGTAATGTACTAGGCCGAATAAAACCCTTCTCTAATAGGTCCTTTAACTGCTCTTTTAATTTTTTCAATTCTGCAGGGGCCATCCGATACGGAGGGATAGAAATAAGCTGAGTATCTGGAAGAAAGTCTATGCCAAAGTCTATCTCTCTATACGAAGGAATGCCCGGTAAGTCTTCGGGAAACACATCCAAAAATTCATTCACCACAGGGACCGACTTGAGAGTAGGCACCTCGAAATCCATATCCCTGACCCTCAATATATGGTAGATGCACCCCTTAGAAATCATTTTCCGCGCCTTGAGGTAGGAAATAAACCTACCTTTAATAGAGGAATCACCACCCTTCCATTTAAAAACTGGCTCACCGAGAGGTTGGAATTGGACTTCCCGGGTTCTACAATCTATGGAAGCATAAGATGCATGTAGCCAATCCATTCCAAGAATCACATCAAAATCAAACATCTCAAGTTCCACAAGATCACATGGGAAAATTTTATGAAACACAGCAATAGGGCACCCGTGATAGACTCTATGAGCAAGAATAGATTCACCCACGGGGGTGTAGACTGAGAAAAGCTCCCTTAAGATTTGGGGTTTCAAACCGAACTTAAAAGCCAACAGTGGAGTCACAAAGACAAGTTTGCACCTGGGTCAAGCAAAACGTAAGCATCAAAATTAAAGACTTTTAACATACCAGTCACGACATCTGGAGCTTCCTCGACATCCTGGCGAGTATGGAGTGCATAAAACCTGTTGTTTCTTGGGGAAACACCTTGAGAACCCCTTTGTTGACCCTGCCCGCCTTGGGCTATTTGGCCTCGGCCTCCGTGTGCATTCCTGGGGAAATCGGCAACTTTATGATCCTTACTTCCACATCAGAAGCAAAGCCCCAAACGCCTCCAGCAGGCACCTGTGTGGGGCTTCCCACACTTGTCACACCTGGAATGTCCTGGTCCGCCACCCACCAATACCCCGAGAACGGGTGCCCGAGCATTAGCCACCCGAGCCCCCGAACCTTGGCCCTGCTAGAAGCGACCAACACCAACATTCCTAGCACCGGAGAATCTACCATTAAAGCAGGCTCTCTTGGGATCATGTGCCCTTTTCTCTTTCAGATTCTCCCCTTCAATCTGCTCAGCATACACCACAAGTCTAGCAATATCCATGTCTCCAACCAGCATAGCAGTCCGACATTCTTTCACCAATAGGTCAGAAATACCTGAAACGAATTTGTGCATCCTTGCACGGGGATCGGCCACCAGGGACGGAGCGTATTTGGAAAGCTTGGTAAACTTGAGGTCATAGTCCCTCACACTCATACTCCCCTGCTTAAGGTTAATAAACTCAGCCATTTTGGCCTCCCTCAGCTCAAGTGGGAAGAAGTGATCAGGGAAAGCAGATTTGAACTCTCCCCATGTAACATTACCATCACAAACCCTCTCCATGGCCCACTTGTATACCACACCTGAGCCACATCCTTCAGTTGGTAAAGAGCCAGTCCAGCTTTTTCCTCAAAAGAGACACCCATGATATTCAGTATTTTTGAGAGCTCATCAATAAAATCCTGGGCATCCTCATCAGCCCTCAACCCATAGAACTCTAGAGGATTCATCCGGGTGAAGTCCCTCATAATAAATGTGGGTGTAGGGTCCCGTGGCAAATTAGCTTGCCTTGCCTGGGCAGTAACCACCTGTGCAAGCATAGTGAAAGCGGTACGAAATTCACCGTTAGAGATAGGCTCCTCGATAGGCTCATGAGGGGCCTCATCTTCGGCAGCCGAAGCCGGCCTAGGTAGTGGAGGTCTTCCTCAAGACATTTACTGAAACGGATTAACGACATTGGTAAGTAAGGGAAATGCATAAATCGGTCACAGCAGAATACAAGACATGAAGAAGTAAGGAAATTCCTAATACGTCTCCATAGCCTCCCACCATACCAAGTAAGGAAATTCCTAATACGTCTCCATAGCCTCCCACACATAGGTATGGTGCACTTCACACCCATGAACAAGACTCTACTCAACGCGGTATATTGGGCTCTGAGGACCATTATAAACCTAGGGCTCTGAGACCACCTTTTGTCACGACCTGGGGTCGGGGCCTAGATGTGACACGGCGAATGGGGACTCGAGAGTCCCCAAACAAGCCTCAAAATTTCTGAATCTACGAACCTTAGTTCAAGAGTTTTTGAAAGACAAGTAATTAAATAACGGAAATTCAAGTCCCACGAAGAGCATTCCTTATAAGTTAAGCAAAAGACAAGGTTACAAACGCCTAACATATGCCTCTAGTTAAGGAACGGGGGGCAAGACAAGTTCCGAGCACACCCTCAACAAAATAATATACATAATAGACACAAGAAACAAAGGTTCGCCCTCGAAAGACGGGGCTCACTGCAAAATATCTACAAGGAGGGACTATTCATTCTCCGGCTGGTACTCGAACTGTTCGGTCCCTATATGGTAAAAATCATGTAGGCATAGAGTATGCGTTAGTACATTTGAATGTACTAAGTATGCGCGTATGCAATGCACATGATTTACCGAATCTGTATATCGATCTTAGATGACAAGGGCACATAATATACAAAGATCATATAATCAACAGAATTTAATATACAAGATGCCATAAACTTCATGATGCGTGCAATGCTATAATGCTCTTATATAATGGGGATGGACTATAACCGACATATCAAACTCATGCGAGCTATTACATGAATTAGACCGATTGGGACCTCTCACTAGTAGGGAGAAGATTACTTGCCAAAGGTAATCTACATCACACCTTACGGGCAACCCCATTTCGGTGGATGGCCACCTTCCTTACGGGCAACCCCATTTCGGAAGGGTTTTTCATAATCATATCATAACATATTAAACGAATAGCCATTCCTTATGACCCGGTCATTTTGGTAATGGAAACGTTCCTATGGTGGCACATAGTTCAAGGAAAGGGAGAGGGACCTTGGGGATATCCCTAATGCCCCCAATCCATCGGTGCTAAGTCAAACACATCCCACAAGAATACTTGTATATATATACATATGCTTTCAAGAGGGTCAAATATGCATTTCAAAATGGTAATTGCACAAGTAGGCTCAAATGCCAAATCACAAGATCAAAATCGCATGATTCATGCAAGGAATAGCTCATCTACATATACAAGATGGTGCAAGCATCCAAAATGCTCCAAGAGCTATAATCATAGACATACCGGTGATCACCTTTTTGTCATATCCCATATCTTACCAAAAATCATATCATATTCCTTTTTAAAAATAAAATTGGGCTTAATCCCATATTTCCAAACTTTCATGTATCAATGCCATGAGTGTGATGCAATGCATAATGTAGGGATGACATGGGTAATGTAGAGTATATCTATTACATAGAAATATAATGTAAAAACTAGGAACTCCATAATAAAATTAACATGAGAATTGAAGTAGATATCACCCATGCATAGCAATATCTTTAAAGGGACATGCATGTTCATGGTTTCATAATCCAAGTGATTCATCATAGTAAAACTTGACAGAACTCGAAATTCGAAATATTATATAGCACATGCATGGTTCAAAGTTACTTAGAACAAGTAGTCAAAATTCACACCTTAAGTAAATAATTTCATAAGATAGCTTGGAAAGAACTTTGGGTCTTCTTGGTTGAAAGAGACCAAGAATCAAAACCCACATACCTGATTTGGAGACAAACTTGAGGAGAAATGGACTTCGAATTGAGAGTCTTGGCTTGAATGATCCTAGTAAGAAGTGGGAGGAAGTTCTTGTAAGAGTATTTAGAGAGAGGAGTAAAAATGAGAGAATGGCTGAAAATGAGGGTGTTCAGCTTATATAGGGATCTTAGAAAGGGTGGAAAATGATAAAATTCACGTTTGGAACAAACAATATTTCAAAAATGTCATTAATGAAATGGACCTGAAATTAGTCCGTCTGGGCATACGGTAGGGTAGACGGTCTGTGTAGGGTCACACAGACCGTTTACTGTGTCGTGGTCCCGGACTTAAAATTCTCAGAGGCAAAATTTTTCGGACTAAGTAGCATCACACGGACGAGTACATGGACTATCTGGGGTCACACGAACTGTGACCTTGTCCGTGTGTCGGCGACCCTTCACACAGAAATTTGACGAAAGGCCACACTGACCATCCCAAGTCACACGGACCGTGACTTGGTTCGTTTACCCTCCGCTTTTCCCCCACATGTCACTCCACAGAAGGCCACATGGTCTGTGTGCCTCCACACGGGCCGTGTTGGCCCTTCCGTGAGGTGATACTTGTTAGTTTACTGGGCAAGTTTAGTGGACCTCAAAGTGACATCAATGATCTAGGGCCTTTCAAAGTGGGTGTCCAGCTAGACATAATGTTAACCAACCCGAGCACCAGAATCAGGATGAACCCATAGGTCTATCCATCCTTGTCGTGTAGTCGCCCCAGGCAGATATCAGAAATGCTGAGCTTTGCTAGGCTATCCAGACTTTGGCCCAGGCTATGACATCACTTGTTGCTAGACAGGGAACAGGTAGGCAGGATGCTTCAAATACATCCAGGGTCCATGAGTTCTTGAGGGTGAACCCACCTGAGTTTAAGAGGCCGAGGAGGAATAGGAACCGGAGTTGCTTTCAAGTAGGGTCTCATAACTTTAGAGCTCATGGATCCCAGTCACAGGCTAATGTGGCTTGAAGTACCTAATGGAAGCCACCTTGTGACACGTGTGCCATATTTCACTAGGGAGAATGTCGTAAAGGGAGTTCTGGATGTTACAAGTGTGGCCAAGTGGGTCTCTTCTAGAGGAAATGTCCAAATTGGGCAAAAAAGGCTTAAGCTTCTAACTAGGAACCAACAGTGAGAGAGGATAAGAAAGGTGATACTTCTGCCACAAATAGGGCCACAAACCAGTTGTATGCCGTGAGTGGCTGTCAGGATCAGGATGATTCACTAAATGTCTCCTCAGATATTATAACAGGTATGATTCTAGTCTTTACTCTCTTTTGATGTTATCCATGAGAGAGAAACTTATGTCTCTAAAGAGTTTAATATCGCCACCTAAAAGTGTGACTTGAGGTCTTGTAAACAATAAGTAGAGATGTCATTCCAAAGCTAGAATGATGACAAATAAAAGGAAAGGACGAGATAGTAAGAGTGATAGTTGATTGAGGCTTGTGACTAGATCTATATGCCCATTAGGGAAGTAATGGGGTGATGAGTCGATTGCCATAAGTTTTGACAAAAGAGTAGTAAGTACCCTTTTTAGTTTCATGATGAGGTATAGATAAAGAGTTATTGTCAGAATGTGTTAGAGCGTGCTCAAAACTAGAAGAAATTTATGTTGATGTGTTATAGCATTCATACCATTGAGGGTGAAGTATAGATGTGGAATATGGGAATAGAGTGCTTCCAATGTGATAGATCTAAATTAGGCTTATGATTGTTATGTGAGAGTCCATGAGATTCATTGAGTTAAAAGACTAGTTAGATAAGGAGGTATAAGGAATATGTCATGCCCCAAGCCTAGGGCCTAGATATGACACGACGAATGGGAACCCGAATGGGATCCCAAACAAGACTCTTAAGCATGCATAGCACATCTTGGTTTTGCGGAAGCGTAAAAAGAGAAATAAATACATAATGCATAATTTCTAAGGGGTAACGGGGCTTTAGACTCACACTATAGGGATGTTATGGGGAAAAGGATTTGCATGAATCACATAGATGGGCAAGTAGGACTCATGCTATGAGGGCATTTAGAGACTTGGGACTTCCATCACGCCCATCCACATACAAAAAGCATAAAAAGGAAAAAAGGACTAAGGGAAGTCTTCACAATTACATAAAGATAATAGAAGTCAAGCTCAACAAATAACGATCCATATCAAACAACACCTCTAGTATGAGTGGAACGGGGGCCAAGACATCTCCCAGCTCATCCATAAGTAAATAAGTCTTAATAAGCATGAAATGAAAGTGGATGTTATCCCCGATATGGAGGACTCACCAATAGCAATCTTCGAACAAACCATCTAACCATGAGGAGAAGGATGAATAGGAGCTCTGATCCCTACATGGTTAGATCATGTAGGAAACAAGTATGCGTTAGTACTTGGAATGTACTAAGTATGTGGGGTGCAATGCAACAAAGAAAATAAGTTATAATAATCAAGATGCATAATCATAATCAATATACATAAACTCAATATGACATGTATAATTAATTCTTAAGTTAAAACATGCATAAAATAGTCAAACTTGCATGATATATCATACATATGTGGGAGGAAACCCTAACCGACATATAAGACCAAGTGATCTACTACTTGGAATCCCGATGTTCACTCTATACGGAATGAAAGAGTGGTCTACTTGCCAAGGTAAACCAAGCATGACCCCACATAGTGGGTAACATGACCTAGTTGAATCCACTAGTAAAAGCCCATCTAGGGACATAATATAAACCTATGGTGGCAAATAGTTAAGAGGCCAAGACTTTATATAAGGACCTCTTGGGCGGAGCCCCCACCTTAAGCCTCTTTCGGTACTAAGTCTAGTCCTATGGAATACTTGAAATAATCATAATGTAATCATAACTTGCATAACTTGTAAAAACATGATAACATGGCATGAGTAGCTCATTCAAATCCATGGCCCCTATACGTGGGCATATACCTTATACTAGAGGGTAAAAATATGGCATAAACGTGACCCCTTCTAGTAGGCATTGCATGTCACATGAGGGTGGAGATTATAGTATGCATGACCCCTTCTAGTGAGCTTTAGTTAGTACATGATGGTAAAATAGTTATCATGATTGACCCCATCATGTAGAAATTATTCACTCATAAAAGGGTAAAAATATAGAATAAGGGTTCAACATTTTACTTGCAAATCATAGAAACTTTTCATGAGTTTATTACATGCTTGGGAGCCCATAATTTGTCATAACATGCTTGTCTTGTAATTCATGTAATAATCTTCCATCAATATAAGAATCTTTGTCATGTAAATTTCATCAAACATGGTGGGTATATGTTCATATGCTTAAAATCATGCAATTCAAAAGTATAAGACAAGAGAGGAGTAAATTCAAATCATTTTAAAGTTATTCAAATCAACTCGCCAATATTGTAGTAAAACCCTTATCATTTAGAAATTATATTGCAAGACACATAGTGGAAAATAATTGGTTTGAATCGTCCTTATACAACCCATTATAATAATATACATCATCCTCCAATAACATGGGCATGAGAACATGAAACTCATCTTATCTAGTAAAACCTAGTTAAGACTTCCTCAATACTCATATAGATTCATAAATTCCCCATGATATTTTAGTTCATGATAATGCACAAAAATAAACCATCATAGAATGCATATTAGTGATATCATAGGCAAGAGTTTATAAAATACTCATAAAGATCCATAGATTTCATGTAGTTGGAGAAGAAGAATGGTTGTCCTTGTAGGAAGGTTCCCATAATCAAACGCACATACCTTGGTGTGATATCGGTGGAGGAAATCAAATTTGGAGATGGAGAACCCGATACCCTAGCTTGCCCTCACAGTTGAATGCCTTGAGAGAGTTTTGAGGGTTGGAGTATTTTTGGAATAAGGAGGAATGAGGTGAATTAGGGTTGTATATGCTGATAAAGGGCATAATAAAGGCCAAAACAATGTTGCAATTGGTTTAGGGTATGGGAAAAGGACAAAAACACCCCTTTTAAAACTGGTTGTACAGTTTCCATGATACCCCATTTATGGGCTATAAGTCATTCCACGGCCCGTAGAGTGGGTCGTAGAAACTAGCAGCCTGACAGTGCTTCACTAAAATGCGCATAACATTTTTGTCCTAACTCCAAATGAGGTGAAACCAGTTATGTTAGAAAGATAATTCTAGGAGATTTCATTTGGTGGGTTACCCATGTCTAATTCATTATGTGCTTAGAGATATGGTGATTTGAAGTTGATACACATACGGACTCATACTAGAAGTTAGGCGATTGGAATCATTTGCACTCGACTTGATAAGAAAGGGGCTTGGAATTGCATGAAGGTCATAGAGGGGATAGATGAGGTTATTAAAGAAGTAGGAAAGGTTGGAACTTCCCCTATAAAAATCACTGGACAGGACCACGAGACCCTGTTTACGGGTCATGATCCATTCTACGGCCGTAGATAGGTGTTTCGTCTGATAGCCTTTTAGAGACCTTTTCTCTAATTCTCATTCCACAACATGGTCTTTGACTTGTATAAGAATTTATAGGCCATCTAATGAGACATAGATTGAACTCCTGAAAGATCCTAAATTTCACCAAGCCTGACCAGGTTCCACTAAACTTTATACAAGCCGCAGTCCATCTTACGACTCGTAAAACCCTCTTGTGAACACTAACAGTTTTTCCAAAAATTTCCAAAGCTTATTTTCTTGCATCTCTCATACCCCTCATAAGTGGGGTCATACAATATCTCTCCATTGGAAACATTCATCCCCGAATGTTCTAAGTCAAGCTCTAAGGAATGGATTCATGCACCATACACAAAAATGCAACACATGCACTATTTGAAATCTTTAAACTATGTCACAAATAGCATCTACAATGCAATATAAAAATCATATAACCATGCCTAAATAACATGAGAATGACATGCAAGGAGAAGAGGTTTTAAAATAGGAAGGATCATAGTACCCCAAGCTTGATTAGAATGGAAGAGATAGGGTTATCGCTTTTCATGTCCACTTCAGCTTCCCTAGTAACACCATTGACCTGCTATTTTCCAAACAACCTTGACAGATGTTACACCTCTTTTCCTCAACCTCTTTACTTATCAATTAGATATTTCCATGAAACTTCTTCATATGTCGAGTTTTCCTCCACAACACCTACAACTTCCAAAGGCACTATGAAGTTTGGATCACCTATGAACTTCCTCAACATAGACACATGGAATGCAGGGTGATCCAACTCCATCTCGTTAGGCAACTCAAGTTCATAAGCTGCCTTACCACCAATTTTCAACATTTTGTGAGGGTCCAGGACCCTTGGGCTCAATTTACTCTTCATGACGAAATGATCAACATCCTTCATAGGTGAGACTTCCGATCACACCCAACCAATATACCTCCTTCAAACCTCTATACATCTTTTAGAATTGGGGTGGATATAAAATGGGATGAGTTATGTGCCTCTTTAAAAATCAAATCCTTCAAGCCATCAACATTTGGCACACCCAACCCGCCTTGGTGCCTAAGGACACCATCTCTCCCTAGGGAGAAAACCTCTATCTTGCCATCCTTTACCTATTCTTTCAACTGTAACAAAGCAAGGTCAAGGTCCTGCTTAGATTTGACCTCTTCAATCAAAGAAGGGTTGGATCAATCTAGAACTACCATTTCTCTATCTTTTGGCATCATATAATCTAACTCCTAACTAAGCCAAACAATGAACTTCCTCTTTCTTGGTATTCACTTTGACTCCCTCACCTTACACCACATGCCCAATGATTGCAACTTCTTTTAATCATAACCCACATTTATCAAACTTAGAAAACAACTTTCCTTCCTTCAAGGTTTGCAACACTACCTTCAAAATCCTCAAATACTCATCTTCACTTTGGGAATGGATCAAAATGTCATCCACTAACATCACCAAAAACATGCCACGACTGGGTTTAAAGACCCTATTCATGAGACCATAAATATCACTAGTGCATTAGTTAAACCAATTGACATTACCATAAACTCAAATTGTCTATATCTTGTCCGGGAAGCCACTTTGGGAAAGTCACGCTCCCTCACCCTCATTTGGATGTATCAAGACTAAAGATCAATCTTAGAACAATGACTAGCTCCTTGTAGTTGATCAAATAGGTCATCTATTCTTTGCAAGGGATACTTGTTCTTTATCGTGACCTTACTGAGTTGCCAGTAGGCGATGCACATTCTAAGTGAACCATCTTTCTTCTTTACAAACAACACTGATGCACCCCAAGGTTGATTTACTAGGCGTTATAAAGCCCTTCTCCAATAAATGTTTCAATTGATCTTTTAACTCCTATAACTCCGTCGGGGCCATACGGTAAGGAGGAATGGTAGTGGGTTGTGTAACGGGAGAAATTCTATACCAAAATCTGTATCCCTTTTGGGAGGAGCACCAGGAATCTCATTGAGAAGGACATCAAGAAAATGGTTGACCACTAAAACTGACTTAATAGGAGGGACTTTAGACTCGACGTCCCTAACCCTTATAAGATGGCAAATGCAACCCTTACAAATCAATTTTCAGACCTTAGGACAAGAGATGAACCTACCTTTCACCACCATATTATGACCTTTCCACCCAAAGACGGGCTCATTAGGAATTTGGAACTTAACCTTGCAGGTTATATAATCAACGAAAACATGGTGTACATGTAAACAACTCATTCCAAGAATGATATCAAAACCTACCAAGTCAAGATCAAAAGAATCACAAGGCAAGACTCTATGCAATATAGACACGGGATAACCCTTGTAAACTCTTCTAGTGATAATGGACTCACTAACGAGGGTAGACAACTCAAAGGGTTCACACAATAATTGGGGACACACAGAATTTATTAGCAATAAATGAAGTAATGAATGAGAGAGTGTCACCCAGATCCACTAAATCATAGACATCATAATCAAAAAACCTTTAACGTAGCAATGACAACATTGAGGGCCTCATCCGCCTCTTGCCTCTTTTGAAGATCATATATCAGTTTCCATATGAACCTCCTCCTAAAGTTTGGGCATCTTGCACTTTCCCTATTGGAATTGTTTGACCATGAAAACATCCTTCCTTACCTCTTGTAGAAACATAAGGACACTCAGAGATTCGGTGCCCCATTTCTCCACAACCAAAATAATTACCCGGCCCTTTCCGGCAAATGTTGCCATGGTTCTTCGCACATTTTCGACACTTAGGAAAAATAGCACCACCACTCCTGGCACCACCTTGTGCCTTTTAAGTTCCATGAGCACCATGTCCTTGAGGACGATCATCCTTACCCTTCCTTTGAGCATATGGACAATCAACAATCTATGGCCCATCTTGCCACACCAGAAACATACACCTGTGTTTCTCAAACATGTGCCAACATGATTTCTCCCACATTTTGGGCACTTGGGAGGATTTGATGCACCGTTACCACCAGGCTTTGCATATAGGAGTCTACCTTCAAAACGAGCCCTTTTTCTCCCTTCTGTGGACACCACAGGACAATCTCTCATTATATTCCCAATACCGCCAAACTTAAAATAACTCTCAGTGCTAGCTAAACACTTTTCTTGATGCTTCTTGCCACACCCTTGACAAATGGTAAAAGGCAGCCTTTCCTTTTTGTACTTAGGCGCCGGTAGACTAGTAGAAGATAAAGCACCATCAACTCAGGCCCTCTTAGCCTTCCTCTCCATCCTCTTATCATTTGAAGTCTTGGGGGAACCTGCCTATTTGTTAAGTTGAGCGATTACAACTTTGGCCAATAGTCATAGAGCATTGCGAATCTCCACATTTGATATGTTATTATTGGGAAGCTGATCCTCAAGCGAGGGATGGTTACCATCTTGTCCACCATTCTGAATAGCTTGAGACATATTCTAAAACATAACAGAAAGAAATAAGAAATAAACCTTAGAGGATTTAGCTCTACCGCACGACATGGATCATGAAGAAGTGATTTATTTCCTAAAACATCTCATAGCCTCCTATCCATAGTTGTGGCACACTTCATAACAATGAACAAGACTTTACTTGAAGCGGTCTGTTGGATTCTGATGACCATTTACAAACCTAGTGCTCTGATACCAAGCTTGTCACACACCAAGCCTAGGGCCTATACGTGACACGGTGAATGGGATCCCGAAGGGGATTCCAAACAAGCCTCTTAAGCATGCATAACACATCCTTGGTTTTGCGAAAGCATAAAAAGAGAAATAAACACATAACATATAATTTTTAAGGGAAACAGGTCTTTGGACTCACACTATGGGGATGTTATGGGGAAAAGAATTTGCATGAATTACACAACAAATAAGTCTAAGGGACGGGTAAGTAGGACTCACGCTGTGGGGGAATTTAGGGACTTGGGACTTCCATCACATTCATCCACATACAATAAGCATAGAAGGGGAAAAGGGACTACGTGAAGTCTTCACAATTACATAAAGATAATTGGAGTCAAGCTTAATACAAAACCATTCATATCCAACAACACCTCTAGTATGAGTGGAACGGGGACCAAGACATCTCCTGGGCTTACCCTCAAAAAATAGATATCCATAAGTAAATGAGTCTTAATAAGCATGAAATGAAAGTGGATATTATTCTTGATGTGGAGGACTCACAAATAGCAATCTTCAAACAAACCGTCTAACCGCAAGGAGAAGGATAAATAGGAGTTTCGATCCCTACATGGTTAGATCAAGTAGGTGAAAAGTATGCGTTAGTACTTGAAATGTACTAAGCATGCGGGGTGAAATGAAACAAGGAACATAAGCCATAATAATCAAGATGCGTAATCATAATCAATAGACACAAGCTCAATATGACATGTATAATCAATTCTTAAGTTAAACATGCATGAAGATAGCCAAACTTGCATAATATATCATACATATGTGGGAGGAGACACTAACCGACATATAAGACCAAGCAAGATACTACTTGGAATCCCAATGTTCACTCCACACCGAATGAAGGAGTGGTCTAATTGCCAAGGTAAACCAAACATGGCTCTACATAGTGGGTAACATGACCTAGTTGGATCCACTAGTAAGAACCCATTTAGGAAAATAAATATAAACCTATGGTGGCACATAGTTAAGAGGCTAAGACTTTATATAAGGACCCCTTGGGTCGAGCCCTTATCTTAAGTCTCTTTCAGCACTAAGTCTAGTCCCACGAAATACTTGAAATAATCATTATGTAATCATAACTTGCATAACTTGTAAAAACATGATAACATGGCATGAGTAGCTCATTCAAATCCATGGCCCCTATACGTGGGCATATACCTTATACTAGAGGGTAAAAATATGGCATAAACGTAACCCCTTCTAGTAGGCATTGCATGTCACATGAAGGTGGAGATTATAGTATGCATGACCCCTTCTAGTGAGCTTTAGTTAGTACATGATGGTAAATAGTTATTATGATTGACCCCTTCATGTAGAAATTATTCACTCACAAAAGGGTAAAAATATAGAATAAGGGCTCAACATTTTACTTGTAAATTATAGAAACTTTTCATGAGTTTATTCCATGCTTGGGAGCCCATAATTTGTCATAACATGCTTGTCTTGTAATTCATGCAATAATCTTCCATCAACATAAGAATCTTTGTCATGTAAATTTCATCAAAAATGGTGGGTATAGGTTCATATGCTTAAAATCATGCAATTCAAGAGATAACACAACAGAGGAGTAATATCAAATCATTTTAAAGTTATACAAATCAACCCAACAATATTGTAGTAAAATCCTTATCATTTAGAAATCATATTTCAAGACATATAGTGGAAAATAATTGGTATGAATCGTCCTTAAACAACCCATTATAATAATATACATCATCTTCCAAAAACATGAGCATGGGAACATGAAACACATCTTATCAAGTAAAACCTAGTGAAAACTTCCTCAATACTCATATAGATTCATAAATTCCACATGATATTTTACTTCATGATAATGCAAAAAAATAAACCATCATAGAATTCATAATAGTAATATCTTATGCAAGAGTTCATAAAATACCCATAAAGATTCATAGATTTCATGTAGTTGGAGAAGAAGAATGGTTGGACTTATGGGAAGGAAGGTTCCCACAATCAAACCCACATACCTTGGTGTGATTTTGGTGGAGGAGATCTTATTTGGAGATGGAGAACCCGAAACCTTAGCTTACCCTCACACTTGAATGCCTTGAGAGAGATTGAGGCTTGGAGTATTTTTGGAATGAGGAGGAATGATGTGAATTAGTGTTGTATATGTTGATAAAGGGCATAATAGGGGCCACAACAACGTTCCATTGGGATTAAGGTGTGTAGAAAGGACAAAACTACCCCTTTTAAAATTGGCGGGACACTTTCTATGAAACCCTATTTACGGGTCGTAAGTCATTCCATGGCCCGTAGAGTGGGTCGTAGAAACTGGTAACCTGATAGTGTTTCACTAAAATAGGCATAACATTTTAATCTGAACTCTAAATGAGGTGAATCCAGTTGCGTTGGAAAGATAATTCAAGGAGATTTCATTTTTTGGGTCTCCCAATATCTAATTTATTGTGTGCTAAGTGATATGATGATTTGAAGTGAACACATATACGAACTCATGCTAGAACTTAGGCAATTGGAATTGTTTGCACTCGACTTGATTTGATAAGGGCTTAGAATTTCATGAGGGATCATGAAGAGGATAGATGTGGCTACTAAGGGAGTAGGAAAGGTTGGAACTTCCCCTATAAAAATCATTGGACAAGACCACGAGACCCCATTTTCGGTTCATGGTCTATTCTACAGGTCATAGATAGGGGTTTCGTCTAATAGCCTTTTAGAGACCTTTTCTCTAATTCTCATTCAACGACACAGTCTACGACTCGTATAAGACTTTATGGGACATTTAATGAGTCATAGATTGAACTCCTGAAAGATCCTAAATTTTACCAAGTCTGGCCAGGTTTCACTAAAAATTATGCAAGCAGTAGTCCATCTTACGACTCGTAAAACCCTCTCGTAAATACTGACAGGTTTTCAAAAAATTTCCAAAGCTTATTTTCTTGCATCTCTCATACCCTTCATAGGTGGGGTCTTATAGAATAAGTGAGTAATACTGAGTTATGAGGAGGTGGATGTGTTGATTGAATACTCGCTATGAGATTTTAGTGGGCTTATGACCAAATGTTTACCTAGTAGTTATAAATTGTATGATATGAGAGAGGTGTGTGATAGTTGCACATGTTAGTACTAGACCCTAAGCTTGAATTTTGAGTAGCAACGTGAAAGAGGAGATAACATTATGACAATAATAGTCTTATTTGGAGATTTTCTCTAAGAGGTTTGCCATAGTGTATGTTCGAGATGAAGATGCTAATTTGTAAGGCATTTGATGTTATGGGTGGGGTGTAAGTGCCCCTTAGGTTGGAATAGTGAATTGATGATAGCTCATTAGATAAGAAGAGGCTCAAGATATGTATCCATGATAGTGTAAGTTTGTGTGGAGCTCTAAATAAGAATCTGGACAGTATTTTGAGTTGTCAATATGGAGTAGGCTGATGTAAGAATTCTTTGTCATCTGAGTGATTAAGTTGATTGGGGCTGATGGATAGACGATGATGAGTTTTCCATTGTAGTATAAGTCTTATACATATGAGTTTATGGGATCACAGAAGTTGTGTGTTAGCAGGCAAAAAGAAGAGGTTGAGTGTAAGAGTTGTGGAAGGTGGTTATGTACACCATTAAGAGAAACAAATATAGAAAGATTCCCATAAAGAGGAAATTAAGAGTGATATCTTTGAAGAGAGTCTTAGTGGCTATTATATATATGCGACTATAGCATACCAGGAGAGTTTAAGATGATCTTGTGGATAATAATTCCCTGACCATATGGAGATATGCACTTATAGCTTAGTAAAGGGAATTGATTTGTAAATCTAGAGAGATAACCTTTGAGCTAAGGGGGAGATGATGAGGTGTTAAACTAAAGTAGATAATAAGTTTTCGATAGTGATGGGTTGGTCAAGATGAGACATCAGTTCTATGCCATATCATATATTCCTTATACTTCAGTTGAGGTGATACTCTATTCTTGTCTGGTGTATGACTACCGTGCCCATGGCCTAGCCTCATGCACCACCTTTTAATTCTTGTTCATGCTGAGTTTTGAGGGTGAGTGGCAATGACTTTGTTCAGCAATTTTGATTTTACCTCATGGATCTAAGAGTTTCCAGTCCTATGTTAAATGAGATGTGACCTGAGTTTTACACTATGTATAGTATGTGAACTTAGAATGATCTTGATAGACGAGGGAGACCGTACTTCATTATAAATGTTCTCAAATGAGATTTCTCGATTGAATCATCCAAATGACCTTTCATTTCAAGCCCTTTGAGTGATTCTACTCTCCAGTCTTGATAAGAATGTTGATGATAGTAGAAGAGTGATGATTGATGAGAGAGAATCAATGTTCTTGATTCTGATGATGATGTGATACCAATTTCTTTTAAGGTTATAGGCGTGGAGGAGGAGTCAAAGAAATATTGATGAGTGTAATAGATAGGTAAAAGAGTATAAGTGCCTCTCATGATAAGAGTTCACGTGATTGAGGGTGTAGATGTGCTGTAGTAGGCTCAAAGATTCTTAAGTAATGTTGACCTTAAAGAAACCATAAAATGGTTAGAGTGATAGGCTTGAATATGTGGTTGCTGTTATGTGAGTATATTAAAGTGATGAGAACGAGCAGTATTCTCTAAGTAAATGTTACTATGAGGATATGAAACATAGATTTCAAAGGGTTAGATTGGTGTAAGTATGATCATCCTAGGACTAGCACCTTGAGATTTAGAATTAGGCATGAACAAAATAAGATGATGTGGAAATGCAGAGAGCTGAATAGGAGCTATAAGCTTAAGTTGAAGGGTTGCAGTGCCATGAGAAGGGGCGTTGTTGAGATGAAGTGATGAGCTTGAGAGTATCCATAAAGTCTGGTATATCATGATAGTCCAGTCTCGATTAGAGTTGATGACTTTCTTCTTGAGTTCGAATAATGGATTGTTGAGGTGTTTAAACGATTCAAATTAACTAAGTTCTGATGTTCTATTCGTTCCAGATGATGAGAATTTTGAAAGTAATGTCCTTACCCTTGACTTAAATTGATTTTCCCATTCCTAAGTTGATGTATCTATTCTTGAGTCTGAGTAGAGATTGTCTAAGATTGATGAGGAGTCGAGAGTTTGATTGTTTGATTGATTGATTGAGTATTGTGAGGAGTCTTGATTGTTATTCGTGCTTTGATGTCCATCCTTACTCTTCATTCGAGGACAAATGATTCCAAGTGGGGAGATAATATAACACCCGGTAAAATTACCAAAATACCTCTAGATGAGAGATGTGCACATAACGTGTCTTCCCAGATTCCGATGGCAAATTTCAGGCCCAGAATGCATTCAACATGAAAAATTGAGTGGGAAAATGGTCTTGGTTGATTTTTAGAGAAATCGGATTAAAAGATAATTTTTTGACGCGAAAACGATTTCCAGATTGAGTGCGCGACAGGTGTGCGATGTGGACCTGCCACAGAGTTATATTCGACTTGGTCTCAATATTTTCTATAGGATTATAAAACTCGATCGGATAATTTTTGACAAAAAAACCCAAAATTGGACAAGTCCGTGAGGACCATATTACCCCGAAACGAACTTTTTTTCAATTTTCATGAGGGGCATTCCAGACTTTTCCCAACCCCTCAACTTAAAACACGATCAAAATAGACCGTTCTGAGCGTAAAAAGGGTTTTAATCCTTATTCCTAAGTCCTTTTCTTAGTTCCAACAAAGATTAGGGTTAAAAAGAAGAGAAGAGGAGCGAGAATTCAAGAGGTTGAGGAGATCTCTTACGAGGTTGATTTGTCAAAAATTCATACCAGGTATGTAAGGCTAAACTAAAATATGGAATGTTCTTCCATGTGCCCCATTGATGGTAATAAAGGAGTTGAGAGCATAATGAGTCTACATGTTTCTTGAATATACTTTTGTAGATTTTATATATATATATATATATATATATATATATATATATATATATATATATATATGTAGTACATGTATTTTCATGTATTGATGATCAACATAAAGTTGACTTACTGAATTAATATTTTACATGAGTTATTTTCATAAACCCTATATGTTACTTTGTAAAAGAATGCATGAATGAACCTAGGGATGAAGTCTAGAGCCTTGACTTGAGTATGTTGATTGTGATAGTGATTTGAGCAGGATGATAAGTTAATATAGTTTATGGTCCCATGAGTATTCATAATTGAACTCTAGATATTTTGTCTAAACGACTTCCTACTAATGATTGATCTGAGTTCTTGAGTTATTAAATGAGAACTATTTTGATGAGATGTGGCCGAAAGGCCCAATTGAGTTGAGTTAATTGAGATGATGAGAGTCTCTATGAAACTAATTGAGATGAAGATTCTTATGAGCATTGAGTTTTGGGAGGAGTATCAAGCACCAAAATGAGTAAGAGTAAGTGCAACTCGCACTCATTAACTACGTCGCCAAGAGAAGGTGAGAATTTGAACCATTACATCTGAGGTTCCCTCTTGAGTTAAAGTCCCTGAAAGCAATAGAGAACTTGTAGAGCCATACTCCTCATGCATCTGAGTTGTTCTTTACCTGTCAAGTACGGAACAACTGTGGCAACATTAGCAGGATCGTTGTACAATTATTGGCTCATAAGTGATTATTGTCGGATAAGAGAAACTCTCAAATAGGTCCCACACTAATAGTACTCTGAGTTGAGTTGATTGATGAGATTGGAGTAATGTTGAGATTGAGTCATTTGTCTACTCTTTATTCTTGCTTTAGATAGACATTTGACATTTCGATTGAGTATCTTCTGAGTTGATGTTATTTCTATATTATTCCACCTGTATCTGTTTCATTGAGCTATTTTACATACTCGTACAATCCACGTACTAACATCCATTTGGACTGCAACATTTAATTATGCAGAGGCAGTAACTAGAGATCGTCAACAAGAGCACTGTTGAGGAGTTATTGCAGTCAACTGTGTTGGTGATCCTCCCTTACTTCGGAGGATCATATTTTATTTCCATATAGCTATTAGAGTTGAACTTTAGACTAGCTTTTTTATTTTAAGTTGTGGTAGTGATGAGTCTGTCATTGGCACCAATTGATAGTGATAGAGGCTTCATAAACTAGAGTCGAGTTGTTGAGTTGAGATTCTATTGAGCTAGTTTCTTTCACACTAGCCTATTTCTTTGATATGATATTTGAGACTTAGGATGTCCACTACTTATTATCTTAGTCTTCCGCTGATTTGCTATGATTGTTGAGTTAATGAATGTGATGAGGCCAAGTGGTTCGCTTGAGGACTAGTAATAGTCTCTGAGTACCGGCCACGTCTAGGGTACCCTCCCGGGGCGTGACACACTTGTAACATGATAAGAAAATATTTTGATAAAATGTAATATTATAAGAAGAATACTTATACCCTTGCTGCTTGATAAGACAAATATATTTACATGATCTATTGAAGTATTATATTTATTATATATTAAGAATAATACTATAAATGATGTACTGAAGGTACTCTTCCTACATCATAAGGAAAATATTTTATAAAATGTAATGGAAGTAGTTAACATATGACAAAAGAACCACTTTTAAAAACTATACTAAAAGTATCCCTGAAATATAATATCAAAATTATTTCTAAAAGATGTAGTCAAAGTAACTTAGCAATACAATGAGAAAATACTTATATAAAATGTAACGAAAATATCCTTATAAAATAAAATCAAAAATATTTTACAAACTCTATTAAAAACATCCTTTAAACATGATAAAGAAAATACCTTAACAAAATGTAATAAAGGTAACCTTCCAACATGAAAAGAAAAATAATTTTATAACATTTGCTTAAAGTATAATTGCACAGTGATCAATAAATTTATTATATAAAATGTATTAAAATAGTTTAGCAAACAATAAGAGAAAAAACTTTTATAAACTAAATAAAAAATACCTTGACAACATCATAAGAAAAATATTTTATAACATATAACGAAACTACCTTCGAGACATAATTATCTATTTATCTTATTTTGTCATATATTACAACAATAAATGCCATCATATATTGAAGTCTTTTCTTTTTTCAGACAATATTTTTTTATATGTTATTCTACATCAATATAATTAATACTATAATACATAATTTTATTATGTAGACGGTGATCTAACTCAATCATTGACAAATTAAGCAATTTTTTATAGTGAAGTTTGGCTGATATAATTTTCTTGATGACATTGGTTTTGAGATTTTATTTTAATACGATAGAGATATCTGAATTCTATAATATACTTTTCATTTTGATAATTTAATCATAATTTTCTAAAAGAACTTGAGAATGTACTATGCTTAGATTTCACATAATTATATTTTAATTAACCATACATATAGGGGTTATCATTAGATTACTTAGAGGTATTTTGTTGTATAACTAATATTTACCAAGTGTTTGATGTTATCAGTGTTTAAATTCTTTACTTATAAACATTATTTTTTTTAAGTTTGTAGCCTCAGAATTTTGTGTGAGGGAGATATTATCTGGCAAAATGAAAGAAGCCAAAGAGCCGAATCAGTTTAAAATGGTCAAACAGATATGATAAGGTGATCAAGCTTTACATATGTATTCTAACTTGTAAGAGAAATCAAAGGCTCATTTAACAGGTTTTTCCCTAAAGTTTGTTGCTATGGCAGATGGTAAAGAAGCTGCACAAGTTGTATCAATTTTCATATATCCACTCAAATCATGCCGTGGTATTTCAGTTCCTGAAGCAGCCCTTTCTTCTACTGGTATGAATTACTTCAATTTGCATACACTTTATCTTAATAAAAAGGGGGAATTTTGAATTTGCCCTTTGATCTTTTGCAAAGAGGCGTTCCTCCGTTCCTGTTTAATTTCAACGGATTTACTGCAACATCCTTTATGGTTATACTAACTACATGTAATACTTCCCCACTTGTATATTATATATGAAGTAGTTTGACTGCCCGATTGAACAAACTTTAAACATTAAATTCAGCCGAGGCGAGGATCTGACATGTTTTTTCATTCTTTTTGTAATAGACTCAAGTGTGCCATAAAAACTGTGATGGAGGGCTTTCTAACGTTTTGTTCTAGTTGGGACTCTGAGAGATTCTTTTAGACCTTTGGATATGATGCCCATGAACAATTACTCCTTACTGTCCGTAATAAGTGGTGATTTTACCTTTTCATTTTGGCCCAAAGAAGTGATATTTCAATAATCAAGAAAGTATTTGTTGTTGTTTTTTCCCCTTTTCAAATTTATCCTTGTTTTAAATAATTGCACTTTTACTAATCAAGCAACCATGTTAAATAGATAAACTACTTAAGGGTAAGTTATTAAAAAACTTCTTATTTGGTAGGAGTGAAAACATTTCTTAAGGTGTGCGCCCAATCTAAAAGCACCATTTAATATGAGCGGGACGGTGTAGAAGAGCTGTCAGCTGTTCTATCTATTTGGTCAACTAAATTTGAGAACTAATTCCTAACTAATTGACTGCTTATGCCAGAATCTTGCAACCTAAGTTGCTCGGACTCGTCATTCATGGTGCCGCACCCTTGTCAACATGACGTGGGTATGGGATCTGTACCTGATCTGATCAACCGATTTTGGGCACTTTGACCAAATACGAGGGAGAAATTTTGGACAGAATTAATGATTTTTGTAATCAAAACTAACACTAAGGTTCATTTGAAGAAATTAAATACCTTGTGTATGTAAATTTCTATTGTCACAACCTCTCCTTTTATCTTCTTCCATGATTCTTCCCTTAATCAATATTTTTTCTCTCCAGTTTTTCCCATAATATCTCATAATTTAGGTTTTGTGACTCTATTTTTAGAAATTTGAATTATTTTTAGCCGAATCCCCGCACATGTATCATACATGGATGCGTATCCGCGAATCTTAAAATTTTAGTCATAAAGGATCCAACCTCTAGATCTGCACCTGTATTAGACACCCACATCCTAGTCCGAGCAACTTAGCTTACAACAATAAATTTGGTGATATGATGCTTATTGAGAGCATAAACACTCATCCAACTTGAACCCTCAGCAAAGATAATCACTTACTATCACTAAACTTTAAACTTCCCTTTTTCTATCAAAATCAGCTCAAATTAGTATAACTCCTTTGACCTGCTCAAAGTATAATAGTTTAGCTAGGTGATTAATATGATTATGGGAGTGTCATAATTGGGTGAATCCAAAAGGATTCGTCAATTTTTTGTGCCAAAATGGGTTAAAATCCTAACAAGTTAATTGTCAATGAAAGTGGTTGATTCCTTTGAGGTCAAAGAATAGCATATGTTTCTATACAACTATATGAGGTTAATTAGGCAACACTGCTAAGTTGCAATGAACTTTCCAGATGCAACAGTACAACAACAACAACAACAACAACAACATACCCAGTGGAATCCCACAAGTGGGGTCTGAGGAGGGTAGAATGTATGCAGACTTTACCACTACCTCATAGAAGTAGAGAGACTGTTTCCTGGGAACCCTCGTCTCAACAACCCATAAGCAGAATAAACTAAATAAGACAAAAAGATAAGGAAAAGAAAGGGATAGGGATAGGAAGAGCGACTACTTATGAAAAATACATGATATTATGTAAATACGATAAATTCAACACATATAATATATATATAAAGACAACACATGATATACAGACTTGACAACACCTACTACCCTACAATACCCCATGGCTAGACATCAAGTCATCAACCAAACCCTGCTAACCTATTAACCTTCTACTCTAATTCGCAACCTCCACTCCTTCCTATCTAAGATCATGTCCTCGGTGAGATCAAGTTTCACCATATCCTATCTAATCACCTCTCCCAATACTTCTTCGGTCTACCTCTAATTCTCCTAGTGACTCCTAAATCCAACCTCTCACACCTCCTTACAGGAGCATTAGTACCTCTTCTCTGCACATGTCCAAACCATCACAATCTCACTTTCCTCATCTTATCAGCCACCGGGGCCATCTCTAGCTTCTCCCGAATGGTCTCATTCCTAATCTTATCCCTCCTTGTGTGCCCACACATCCATCTCTACATCCTCATCTCCGCGACATGCATCTTCTAAACATGTGCATTTTTTATTGGCCAACACTCCACCCCATACAACAAAGATGGTCTAACCATTGCTCTGTAAAACTTACCTTTGAGTTTAGGTGATATCTTCTTGTCACACAATACTCCAAAGGCAAGCTTCCATCTAGACCATGCTGCCCCAATACAATGTGTGACATCATCGTCGATATCACCACTACTCTGGATAATGGACCCCAGATACTTGAAGTTTTCCCTCTTGGGGTTAGGTTGAGTGGCAAGCCTCACATCAATGTCTGCTTCATCCCTCGCAACACTGAATTTGCACTCCAAGTATTCTGCTTTGGTCCTGCTCAGTTTGAATCCTTTGGACTCCAAGGCGTGTCTCCATGCCTCCAACCTATCATTAACTTTAGTTTGGGTTTCATCAATCAATATTATGTCATCTGCAAATAGTATATACCATAGAATCTCCTAGATAGATCGCATCAGCTCATCCATCATTAGCCATGATCTTCCATACCATATCAATGAAGATTTCACCCAACCCCATCTTCCTCATGAATAGACAAATATATGACCAGGATACCCTATCATAAGCCTTGGCCGTGTCAAGCTTGATTAATACATTGCCTCCAATGATAGGCTTTTTAATCTGATGAATAATTTCTTGTGCAAGCATAATATTTGCAGAGATATTCCTCTCTTTAACAAAATCAGATTGGTTGGTGGAAATTAGACCAGGGAGAATAGGAGCCAGTCTCAAACAGCGAAATTTGGAAATAATTTTGTTGGTGAAGTTGCTAAGGCTGATGGGCCTGAATTCAGATAGCTTGTTAGGATGAGATGTTTTAGGAAGGAGAACCAGACAATCATGGGAGAAATATTTGGGCATACTTTGACCATAGAAGAAAAACTGAACCACATCCAAGAGGTCTTTGTTGATGATACTCCAACATGCTTGGAAACATCTACCATTCATGCCATCAGGGCCAGCAACAAAGTTTGGGTCTATAGAGAAAACAAGAAGCTTAAGTTCATCCATGGTAGGCATGGTTTCCAGGTAAGAATTCTGAGCTTGAGTAACCATTCTAGGACTTCTTCATTGATCAGTTTCTCCTCACCAGTGAAAATATATTGAAAGTGATCAAAGGTAGCCTTGGCAATCATATGCTTTGTTCATGTTTAACCCTAGGGAAAATAAATTAGCCCCGCATGCCCTCAAATATATCTTTCTTGGTTACTCTCGAGTTCAAAAAAGATATCATATTATTCATTAGATCTTCATTAATGCATTATGTTGGGGATGTCACATTCTTTGAATTTAACATTACTATACATCTTCTAATCATCCTGAGGTATGTGAGGTCTTACCTCTACCGACTTTTGAGGAATCTATTATTAATTCTATATTTCCAGCTATAGTGCCACCACAATTAACTTATCATTGTTGTCCACATTCTGCACTAGTCCCAGATGATTCATGTCATGCGTTGGACTTTGTTCCTCCTGTGGACTTGCCTCCTCCTAGCCAACTGATTGTACTTAAAAAAAGGGTATATGATCCACTCGAAATGCTAACCCATATTATACTTTCTTGAGTTATCATTGTCTATCCTCACCACATAATGCCTTTGTGTCATTTTTGTACTCTATTTGCATTCCTAAGACTACAGGGGAGCACTCCTTCATTCTGGATGGAGGCTGGCTATTATTGAGAGATGCTTTTTTTACATACTAGTGGTACTTGGGAGCTTGTTTCCCTTCTTGTAGGTGAATGTACCATTGGTGGTTGTTGATTTATGCTGTCAGAATTGGCCCATATGGTCAGGTTGATCGATTGAGGTCTCACCTTGTTGCGAAAGGGTGTACTTAGATATTTGAGCTAGATTATAGTGATACTTTAACTCATGTGCCTAAAATAGCATTGTCTATTTTTTTCATATATGGCTACCATTCGTCATTAGTCTCTTCATCAGGTAGATGATTAGAATTTTTTTTTGCATGGTGATCTTTAGGAAGAAGTCTATATGGAGCAATTTTCAGGTTTTGTTTCTTAGGGGGTGTCTAGTAAACTTGTATGTCGATTGTGTAGATCGCTCTATGGTCTGAAATAGTCTCCTCGAGCTTGGTTTGGGAAGTTCAATATAGTAATTTAAGAGTTTTTGACGACTTGTAGTGTGGATGATCACTCTATGTTTTGTTGGCATTTTGCTCCAAATTTGTGTATTTATTTGGTTGTATACATTGATGATATTGTTATCACCAACAATGATTAAGATGGTATCACTAATTTGAAGCAATGCCTCTTTCAAGATTTTCTGACTAAAGACCTTGACAAACTAAAGTATTTTCTAGGTATTGAGTTTGCTTGGTCTAGATCAGGTGTTATTTCTCAATGCAAATATGCCTTAGACATTCTTGAGGCAACATGAATGATAGAATGTAGACCTATTGGCATTCCTATGGGCTATGGATTTGAATGTTAAACTCCTTTTAGGACAGGTGGAGTCAATAAGTAATTTTTAAAAGTATAGATGGGTAGTTGGAAAGTTGAATTATCTCACCATGACTAGACCTAACATCTCTTTTCCTGTGAGTGTTGTAAGTCAGTTTATGACTTCCCATTGTGATAGTCATTAGGATGCAGTTATTCGTATTCTCTAATATAAAAGGTCAGCTCTCAATAAAGGACTACTCTTTGAGGATCAAGGGCATGAGCATATTACCGAATATATAAATGTTGATTGGGCAAGATCACCCTCTGATAGAGGTTCTATATTTAGATATTTTGTTTTAGTAGGAGATAATTTGGTGTTGTGGAAAAGTAATAAACAAAGTGTGGTTGCTTGATCTAGTGTAGCAGAAAATCGATTAATGATTTAGCAACTTGTGAGTTAGTTTGAATCAAGTAGTTGCTGAAAGAACTAAAATTTGGAGAAATTGATCATATGGAACTTGTGTGTGATAATCAAACATCCCTTCATATCGCATCATTCTAGTGCTTCATGAGAGGACTAAGCACATTGAGATTGATTGTTGCTTTGTTAGAGAAAGATACTCTCAGGAGATATTGTTACAAAATTTGTAAAATCAAGTAAACAACTTACAAACATCTTCACGAAGTCCCTCAATGGTCCTCATATTAATTACATTTGTAATAGTGTTAGGTAAATATGATTTGTATGCACCAGTTTGAAGGGAGTGTTAGAATAGGTAAAGGTGTACACAATCCTACTTATAATAGGAATAGTATATAGTATCCTACTTGGTAAAGGATTGTATTATAATGTGTAGGGTCTTTGTGTAATAATGTAAATGCACAATTTAATAATATTTTCTCCTGTCTCACATAGCCCATCAGAAACTGTTGTACATACTAATAGAATGAATATGATATCTTGGCTTCATAGAAATAATCTCATATTGTAATTCAGTTGTCTTACAACCAGATATGGGTATGTAAATTGTTGAAGACAAATCCATACTACGGTACCCCTGTTAGCTGTTAATATTAAAATGTTAAAAAGTATAAAAGCTACATTAAGAAGTCAAACCCCATTGACAAATATTTTGAATTAATGGACAACTGTAAACTTTGGACAAAAAGAAGCCACTGTAAACACTTGGAGGTTTCAAACGGAGGCTTCCTCTTCGAATTCTAAATCTCGCCAAACTGTCTGATAATTTGGTTTGACTTATCAATGCCTACTAATCTTCAAATTGATCGACCATTTAGTTAAACTATCTATTGTCCTGAGCCTATAGTTACCAATAGAAGAAAAGTAAAAGTATTATCATGTAGAGGTTGCATTGTTATTTATTATAATATTTTCCATTAGCATGAAGGCGTATGATGCAAAATCATAGATGCTATAGCCTGGTATGTAATGAGTCACTTCATATGTGTGGTAGTATGTCTGCATTATAACAAAATTTGCATAAAATGAACTTCAAAAGAAAATATCAGTGAGATATTATAACCTAATGCTTCAAATAAATGGTATGCAAATATTTCATATTAATCTTGAACCCAACAATCAATTCTTATGCTTTATTTTAATCAGGATTTCGATGGGATCGGCAGTGGATTGTTGTGAACTCCAAAGGCAGAGCATGTACTCAAAGAGTAGAGCCATCACTTGCTCTAGTTGAGGTTGAACTGCCTAATGAGGCATTCACACTGGGCTGGGAACCAAATCCAAGTTCATATTTAGGTTAGTGAAAATATATTTTATGATCCTTGTTTTCTCTTCCATTCTCTTTTCTTTGTGATTATGAGGAAATTTACTGCCAAGTGTGAAAATTGTTAGTTACTAGAAAATATCATTTCTTCCTTCTAAAATCTCAATACCATTAGAAAGAGCAAGCGAAAATATTGTCAAGTAGGAGGGCAGTGAAGAAGGTATGAAGGAAGAATGCAGAAATACTTTAGTAAAAGCAGAATCAGAGGTGCCCCTGATTCCTCAACTTTCATTGTTTCATGCCAGTTTACAGTGTTTAGCTATTCATACAGTATCCTTTTTGGTCTAGTTTGTTGAATGAAAAGAATGTCTATCAGTGTAGGATAAGTCATTTTTCCAAAAATA
This sequence comes from Solanum rostratum, assembly GCA_029948455.1. Lineage (NCBI taxonomy): Eukaryota > Viridiplantae > Streptophyta > Magnoliopsida > Solanales > Solanaceae > Solanum > Solanum rostratum. Next base: position 26,402,416 of record CM057045.1, read on the forward strand.
TCGTAGGTAATTCTTACTTTCTTGACCTTTCTTAAGTATTAATGAAGTGGGATCTGGCTGATAATATCTTGATTTAACCATGCTTAACACTTTGCTCAGTCTTTTGATGAGTTCTGAAAGTCTTCTATTGTACTAGAAAGAAAGTTAATCTTGTTAAGTCCCCTCTAATGAAAATAATATGTTCCGAATGCAGGAGGTGAAATGACAAGGAAAGTTTCTTATGTTATTTGCATCTTTTATGTTGGATCCCATCAACTGGTTACTTTGATAACTGTGCATTTCTTGATACTGATCAGGAAAAAAAAAGTGCAACATATCTTTTTAGTCATTCTGTGAACTCCAATACTAGGTAATTATAATTGCAAAAATGTCAAACTTCTATTGTTTTTTTTTTCTAGTAAAATAGTGCAACAAAAAGGGTTGAAAGTACTAATTGGAAATGTCTGTCAATATTTTTCTTAAGCATGGGAGGGCTTTAAATGACAAACTTACAACAAAAATCTGCATGATTCGAAAAATTCAAGAACCTAAAATATCTCAACAAATTAACACAACCTAATAGAAATTTAAAACTCAAATTAATCCTATAATGAAGCAACTTATCATGCTAATTAACTATTAATGTAGTAACTAAAAGTATATTTCAACAACTTCACTAGTGTATGGTGAAAAGTCCTCTGTTATGGCTGTACTTAGTCTCACTGGTAAACCATCTCTTGATAATATCAAACAAAAAATTGCATTCCTAAGCTTCATCATATCTAAAGGGCCTCAAATTGAGGCATGACGTTAGCTCCAAAATAAGTCAATGATGATCACAAAAAAATGTGACCTCACTACGATCAACTTCACCTTTTCTGGCAGTAATAAGAGCCCCTGGTATGCATGTGCTGAAAGTACCACTGGTTGAATCATCTGAAACAGCAGATGGTGTCTCAGTGTGGGAATGGTCTGGCTCTGCTTTGGATGAAGGAGATGAAGCATCAAAGTGGTTCTCCAAATATCTAGGGAAACCTAGTCGTCTCGTACGTTTCAACGAAGGTATACTCCTATCTACCCATTGTAATCCACCAAAATCATCAGATAATTTGTAAATTTATTATATTGCATTTAACCTTAAAATGCTTAAGAATACTTGACGTTAGAAGCTTCAACCCAGACATAAGGGCTTGGAGAGAGTGGTTGAACGTCTTTAACACTGTTCCTTTGGCATGTTAATGACTTGTATTATCTCTATCTGTGTATCTTCACTTTTAGATGCCTGTGGCACTGTAACCAGAGAGTTAATGGTAACTAAATTAGAAATTAACAAATCTGCATATAAAGAACTTTCTCTGCCAACTTGGTCATGCAACTGCATTTCATTGCTAATTTTGTTTATGAAGATTTGCTAGTTTAAATGAGCCAATCAGCTTCATTAAAGTTTAGCATCATGTACAGTTTCTGTATCAAGTTGGACAATTTGACTTATTACGGATGAATAATGAAAAAGTCAAAAGGATCAACGAAATAATTTCAACAATATCTCCTTGTTTAAACACTGGATAGCTTTTTCTTCTAATACCCAGATTCAACAAGGCTGCAACTATCTAGACTTCCTGGGTATAGAGGGGGGGAGGGTGTTACAGAAAGCTGGCTAAAGGAATCCCAAAAAGGAGAATCATACAGTTGAGGGGTTGATGTCTTGGGAAGCCTGTATTTAGTCTGGGAATATAATAATCTCAGAAATTCTAATGATATCTGGATGACTCCATAGGCTAGTCATATATTATTTAAAGTTTGTTCTTGAATAGTCAATACTCTCTCGGTCACATTTTATGTGCCCCTATATCTTTGTTAGTCCGTCCACAAAAGAATGACACTTTCTATGTTTGAAAATAGTAAAACTTTTAAGTCAATTTACTCTTAGTGATATGCTTTTAGAGGCTCAAAAATCCTGTGGCATATTTAAAACCACTAGAGCCTAGAGGCATATCCAGAAGTTTTAGTTTATGGGTTCTTAACTAGATTCTTTTTTTTGGTTTACTGGACTCTGAATACTCTTCAAAAATGTCAACAGGTTGTGCCTATATCTCCAAAAGTAGTGTATTTTTGGAGACTTCGATACGGGTGTGGCATCAAAAATGAAGAGTCTGCATAACTTAGATATTAAGTGAATTTCTAACATAAATACAGGGTTTGAGCCTGTAAAATTAGGTCTTAGGCCTAACTCACACCCCAAAAGCTAGCTCAAAGGAAGGAGGATTGCCCAAACCTTATAAAGAGTCCACCCATCTCATTATCCACCAATGTGGGACTTTTGTCATTCCTCAACACCCCACCTCACGCCTAGTAGCATCTAGTGCGTGGGCAATTCGGGGACCCAACATTGGGTGAGATGAGTCCTGCTCTGATACCATGTAAAATTAGGTCTTAGGCCTAACTCACACCCCAAAAGCTAGCTCAAAGGAAGGAGGATTGCCCAAGCCTTATAAAGAGTCCACCCATCTCATTATCCACCAATGTGGGACTTTTGTCATTCCTCAACAAAGCCAAAGCTATTGGGTTTTGTCAAACCTGTCACCACCACTGTGGTTCCTCCCGTAAAATTGCAAGTACCAAAAGTTTTTGTTTCTTTGTTATACGCCGTACTCAATCAAACTATGCGTCTATGTCATATAAATCGAAATGGAGAAAGTAGACTAAGATGAGTGCATCTGGAAAATAAGAGATGTGCTCAGCCTTAGTCATTTCACACATTTTTTTTGCTCATGCAGTATCACAGTCTAGACCTACCGACCCTAATTATGCTCCTGGGTACAAAATAAAATTTAATGATGCGTATCCTTTCCTCCTTATATCCCAGGTTAGCATTAAATTATCATTCCTTTCTATAGATGAAATATCTCTCATTCTTTTTAGACAATATTTTAAAGTTATTCCTTTCTCTTTGGCAGAAATCACTGGATGTATTGAATGAACAACTCAAGGAGCCTGTGTCAATTAACCGCTTCAGACCCAAGTATCTTTTCTCTCTTATTCAATCTTTTAGAAGGAGAAATTAAATCCTCAATATATAGGGATTATATATACCTAGGAACTTCCTTAAAAGTTGCTGAAACTGCATTCATCAAGAACATAATAATTGCTTCAACATGACCCCTCTACATGGTGCATTTGTTAAGATGATGACATTGATTTCTTTGGGCCAAATATTCCTCTGATTGTATGAATCTTTGAATTGAACCTGTGTCTTGTTGAAAATCCCATAATTGATCTTATTGTTTTCTTGGTTGTTTACACAAATGATATTCTGTTTTTGCATCAATAGTAACCTTCAACTGTTGGAAACATGCCTACAGTATCCTCATTGACGGATCCGAACCATTTTGTGAAGATTTTTGGAAGGATATCAAAATAGGTGAAAATACATTCCATAGCACGGAGTTATGCTATCGCTGTAAGGTAAAGATTATCCTTTCTCTAAATCTTGATAATTGCCAATATTTTGAGGATATTTAATTGTTGAAGATTCAAGGAATGCCGTGGAGAACTTTTGTCTTGAGTGTATGAATACACACACATATAATTTATTAAGTATGCATGTAAATAAGAAACCACAGAACGCCAATTATGGGATTACATTGGGTATGTTGATATTGTTGCATGCAAATAAGAAAAACTATGCAGACACATTCTTCGAAAGATATACCTACAAAGAAAAACAGTGAAGGGAAAAAGGAGCTGCTAACTTATTGCTGGAACAAAAGTGAGGCCTTTGCTGTCTCAAACTTCTTGAGGTTCAAATTAGGAATGGAATCAAGGGTCTGTGTGTAGGAAGCATGAAGTTCTACTTTTGCCGCTTCTGTAGGTTTTTATGTTATACAACTATTGGTTCTTATGAATTAAGCTCCAATTATATTAAAAAAAACCAACTGATCATCTAATGTAAACACTTCCTTGTTAACTTTACATGTGGCTTTCAGGTTCCGACAATCAATCAAGAAACTGCAGAAGCAGGTTCAGAGCCGAGTGAAACGCTCATGAAGTTCCGCTCAGATAAAGTCCTAAACACAAATAAGAAACCGCAAGGACGAGTAAGCAATAAGTTCTTGTGTACTCATCATTCACTTAGCATGATGACATTCAGTTATTTGCTACTTTTTCATTGGATACAGATTTACTTTGGTCAGAATTTAGTGTGGGAGAATTCCATTGCACAAGAGAAAAGAAAGACCATCAAAGTGGGTGATCCTGTTTATGTTCTCAAGATGGTTTCATCCTATGTTGATGTATCTGTATGAGACTTGTACTTTACAAGTCAGGTACGTAGTATATAATTGTAGTTATTGGTGTTGAAGGCACTTGAGAGTGGACAAAACATGAGATAGCAATAAGCAATAGGAAAGAGGAGCTGGAATATACAACATAAGGATTCATGGAACTATAAGTTTGTGTGTGTAATAGATGATTGTGTGGTTGGATTTCACCTTTATGTGTGGTGCATCTTTTGAGTGAGCCTGACTATCTGATTTCTTCTTGGTGGTGCATGTATTGGGTGAACTTGATGACTCAACTTCTTTGTGTCACTAATTTCCGGTTCTTCTGCTCATATTGATGCTATAATTTGTACGTATTGAATGCACCAAGCTTGTTACAAATGTGTTGACTGAGGTGCTCTAAGAGCTTTGGTAAATTAGATGGATACTGGCTACTGCTAGTTCATTTGTAGGGTATGTTTGGTATGGAGAAAAACATATTTTGGAAAATGTTTTATAATTGTTTCCATGTTTGATTGGTCAAAATGATTTGAGAACACTCTAGGATAAAAAGTTTACTGGAGACAATTGCTTATTTGTTTAGTTTTTTTTGGACCTGGCTTGTAAATATAAAATAAAATGGCCATAAAAGAAGAAAATGACTTTCTAGTTGGAGTGGAGAAATCAAGTTTCATTACAGTGGCATATCAAATTCATCGCATCTTTTTAGTAATTATGGACTGAACAATGATACTTTGCCTTCTTACTTTTTCATGATATTTCCATTTGCTCACTTTTATTTGTCACATTTAAATTTGGCATACATATTTATTACTTTGCCATGATACTCTTTACGTTACTTTTGATTGTTATATTTGGACTTAATACACATTAAGAAAATAATGATTGGCATGACTATTTTATCACACAATTCTTGTTACTTGATGTTTAGTATTAGGTCTAAGAAAATGATTTGAGGAATAAGTGATCGATGCTAAGAATAAAATATAAAAATAATTAATCTTTTTTTGATATGTTAAAAGTGATAAGTAAGAGTGAATTTAGATTCCCAGATTTTGATATCTGATCAATTGGAGAACTAGCTCAATTTGCATCAGTCTATGCAAGTATGGTGTTCCATAGTTTTTGGGTGTTTGGTATGAAGAAAATATTTTCCGCAAAACTATTTTAGAGAATTTTATCTTTTTGTGTTTCGTAAAAAATATTTATGCATAATGTGAGTAAACACTATGGGAGTTGGAGGTAGGGGTAAGGTGCAGTATTGGGAGGAGTGTGTTGAAGAATGGCAAGGAGAATCATGTGAAATGTCACTAATACTTATTTTTTGATCTACTTTTATTGGAAGGTTAAATTTGTTTTCCAAGGAATTTAATTTTTCAGAGAAGATTTTTTGTTGAAATTGCTTCCAAAAATTATTATATTTTGAATTTGATTAGAGATTTATAATTATAATGCTTGACTATGATCATAATTAAATGTTAGAAGGAGAGCGATGAGAAGGAAGGGAGAGGCAAAAGAGGATGAAATGTATGTTGTAGTTAGTATATCATCTTGTATCGCGAGTGCAATTGATTGTTATAAAAAAACTCGACTCTCAAAAATTAGGCAAGCTAGATTGAGAGAGAGAGAAACAAACAAGATTTGAGAAAGAGGGGAGAAAAGAAAGAGGAGAAAGAGAGGGGTGGGGGAGTGATTACATGTATTTGTTGTATATTTAACAACAAATTATATTTGTATTCATTAGTTTTCGTGTATTTGTAACTCTATATAAATTTAAATTTTGTGTACCGTTAGTGTACCAAACATTTTATACCATCAGCTAAATCAAATAATTACAATTAAATTTATATATTTAGAATTTAGGAAAAAATATTAAAATTAGAATCCTAATATAATCTAACAAATTAGTTATTATTTCTTTTTACAATATAAATTAAATCCAAATTTTTCATATTTCTCTCTCAACAAAATCATCATAATTAATAACAATTTTTTGCCTAAAATACTATTAAAATTGTAAAAACTAATTCTTTCATACTTCAACTTGTTAATCTTGGAGAGAAAAAATATGCATCAAAATTCATAATTTGTGAAAACTTTGCAAATGATATTAAGTTTTTTCTTTTAGAAAAAGAACTTGAAGAAATATTTAAAGTGGAAACATAACGTAAAAAGATGCATCAAAATTTTAATTATGACATTAAAGAGAGAAAAATATAGGGTTAAAAAGATGAGCAAAAAAATAGAGAAAAAGTTTTGGCTGAGAATTCAACTTAGATGAATTTATGAAAGTTATTTTAAATTTTATAAAATAAAGTTAAAAATAAGTAAAAGAAAAAGAAAACTTAGAAAAAATAAGTAACCTGTAGGCCAACTTTACCTGATAATGTAGAATATTCAGTACATTGATGGTGCACAAAACTTAAACTCTTCGTGTATATGTGTTACCATGTGTGTTTGTTTACGTATTTATTGTCTTGTGTGTTTATATTTATAGATGTATTTGTTTTCACTGTTGACTTAAAAATTTACCACTTTATCATTGAAATATCCCCTATGTATTTATATCAATCTATTTTCTTATACATTTGTATTAGATAATCATTTGTATTTCGTATTCATTTAGTTACCATGTATATTTGTATTGGATTAGTATGATATATTCTTAGGAAGGATACAAGAAAGAGCAGAGAGAGAAGGTGGGGAGACAAGCAAGAGGATGGAGAAAGAGGAGGGAGGCAAGTGAGAAAGGGAAAATAGGGAGGAGCGAGGCAAGGAGGAGAGTGAAAGAAGAGACGCAAGGAGGAGAGTGAAAGAAGAGGACAAGAATTTACCATAAAATCCTAATAATAACTATAAATAATAATCATTTTAAAATATAATTGTGTGTAATAAATATATATCATATATTTATTATATTATATAACTTTCTCCCAAAAAATTTGATTCGATAACGATGAGTAATTTAATTTGTGGGGGGTGGGGGTTGGGGGGAAACATAACTAGACAGTGTTTACAAAAATACATGACAACATTGCGGCATGAAAATATTAACCCAAATAGCATATATATTCTAATATACATGTGAATCAAGTACAAAAAGCTTATATCATACAAAATACTATTAAGGAAAAACGTCAAAAATATTCTTAAACTATGTGAAATGAACAAAAATATTCTTTTTTTTATAGTTTGATTCAAAGATACTCTTGCAGTAAATACTTTGGTCCAAAAAATGTTCTCCTTATTATTTAATGGGTTAAAATGCTTTTTTTTATCCAAATAAATTTGTTGTTTATTTTCTTTTTGAATGCATTATTTTTCTTAATAATATTTTTTATAAACAAATATTTATCTTACTTCAATTTGAGAAAAATTTAAAAATAAAAATATTTGTTGTTTTATCATAATTACTATTTTTGTTGTAATCTAAATAATAATTAATGTGGAGTTTACTTATGACATATATTATTTGTTACAAGGGTACGATGTTCTATTTTCATTGATAAAATGAAATTAAGAAAAAAATTATTTTCTTACTTTTTTATTAGTTAAAGTATTATTTTAAAAGAAACAAAATAAGAAAGAGGTTCTTTAAAAGTAAAATTTTTATTAGGGACTCAATATGTTTAAAAGGAAAAGAAATAATGTATTTATTTAGAAAAGAGTATTTTTAACCCATTTAGTAACAATAAAAGCAATTTTGGACCAAATTATCAGTGCTAAGAGCATTTTTAGACCAAAGTATTTACTGCAATTTGGACCAAACTATAATCGAAGGACATTTTCATTCAATTCACATAGTTTAAGGGAATTTTTTTTATCCTTTTTCCTACTAGTTATATATATATATATATATATATATATATATATATATATATATATATATATATATATAATAAAAGTTCTTTTCAATGAAAAAGAAAATATTCTCTATATAATAAAATTTGTATCTGAATTTATTTCATGAATTTATATAAATATATGCAATAACAATAATCTGACCTTGGCACAAATTATATTTATTCCATAAAATACAAAATATATTTTAGATATAAAAATTATATCATGTACATACTAGAAATATATATATATATTCATATTTAATAAATACTTTTTTTTAACCAAAAAAGTACTGACATAATAACGTATAACATGAATATGCATAACATTATTTTCCCTCTCTCCCTCGCTCTCCTCCTCTTCCCTCTCCTTCGTTCACTTTACAAAAAGTTAAATGACACATTTTTTTCCTTTTCTAATGATTCTTCCTCCAATGATAATAACTCTACTTTTCTAAATCATGCAATTTGTCTTCTTTTCCTATCAATTTTGATAGAAAAATTCAAACTCAAGCGCATGTAATAGGTATATTGTTGGGTAATGCCAACATCCTGTCTATGACAAGGCTCATGAGGGGGCTGGGTAGCCCGAGTCGAAGTCATGATCGAACATGACGCTTGCTTGGTGGACTTAGTTAAGAAATAAAGTTGTGTCTTTACTATTAACTATAGCTTTTGGCATGATGGTAAGCGCTTGATCCCAACAAGTGGTATCAGAGCCAAGGTCATGGGTTCGATTCTCACGAGCATCATGCTGCATGAGGCAGGTGTTAGGAGGGAGATTGTGTTGGGTAATGCCAATATTCTGCCTATGACAAGGCTATGAGGGGGCTGGGGTAGCCCGGGCCGAAGTCATAATTGAATATGATGCTTGCTTGGTGGATTTGGTTAAGAAATAAAGTTGCGCCTTTGCTATCAGCTATAGCTTTTGGCATGATGGTAAGCGCTTGATCCCAACAAGTGGTATCAGAGCCAAGGTCATGAATTCGATTCCCACGAGCAACATACTGCATGAGGCAGGTGTTGGGAGGGGGATTGTGTTGGGTAATGCCAATATTCTGCCTATGGCAAGGCCATGAGGGGGCTGGGGTAGCCCGGGTCGAAGTCATGATCGAACATGACGCTTGCTTGGTGGACTTGGTTAAGAAATAAAGTTGCGCCTTCGCTATCAGCTATAGCTTTTGGCATGATGGTAAGTGCTTGATCCCAACAAGTGGTATCAGAGCCAAGGTCATGAGTTCGATTCCCATGAGCAACATGCTGCATGAGGCAGATGTTGGGAGGCGGATTGTGTTGGGTAATGCCAATATTCTGCCTATAACAAGGCCATGAGGGGGCTGGAGTAGCCTGGCCTAGAGTCATGATCAAATATGACGCTTGCTTGGTGGAGTTGATTAAGAAATAAAGTTGCGCCTTTGCTATCAGCTATAGCTTTTGGCATGATGGTAAGCGCTTGATCCTAACATATAGGAAGAGAAATAAAATTAATTCAAATTATGAAGTACTTTTTCCTTTAGTAAAATATGTGATTTGGAACTTCTTAAACTAATCATGTAAATCTTAATCAATGTTTTGATATAAGATATTTATATTTTTTCCCCTCCTCCTCCTAACTGAGTATCAATGCACTGTGCATATTTTGATATTGATTTATTTAATGAATGTAACAGTACATATTTGATACCAAATATACAAATGTATATGATATCAAACATACACGTACCTAGATAATTGTATCAAGAGTCATGAGAAGGATGACTAATGGCATTTTAATAATTTTAAATTTATATAAGGACAACTAATAATTGTAAAATTAATGATCAAAATAAAGATCTAGAAAAATAACTACGTATCTTTACTTTTGTTATTGGCTTATAAAGATATTTTTGTAATTATGCTAAAAAGAAAAGTTTCAATTAATTTTGGCAAACAATATAAATGCTAAGCTTGCTTAGACGTGTTTTAGAAAGAAAATTTGAACTAATTTAAAATAAAATGTGTTTGAATAGTTGATTTTTTACTCCTAAAAATGCTTTTAAGGATTACTGTGTAAACATATTTTTGGTATTATGTTACATAATATGACCAATATTAAAGTTCGTATGTTGATTATTAAAATAGTCTTAAAAATGATTTATCAATATTTGTTATATTCAATTTGAAGAAAATATCAAACTTAATGACTGAAAGAGAAAATTTGACTATCAAGAAATTAATAATTTGATAAATCTATTTAACAGAGAAAATTTGAAGAAAAAAAATTTAATATTTAAATTTGAGGAAATTAAATTACAAAATAAAGAAAAATGAGGAGTTAAAAAAAAGAAGAACAACAAAGAAAATGTCAATAGAAAAGGACTATGTTGAGAAATATAAAGAAAGAAAAACATTTAAAAATAAATAAAGGGAAAAATAACCTGAAAAAGAAAAACAAGTATATTGATTATTTTGTGAGGATAAAATTCAAAGTTTTCTTTTACGGCATGATATTTAAAGTTCAATATCAATTTTCTTTAATTAGTTTAATTTAGAATTTAACATCAAGATAATTGTTAGTGTTATATATAGAAATAAAGTTGCATTCATGATTCTTTTATTTTTGTGGAATTAGAAATTAATTTATAATAAATACTTTCAATATCAAAATAAATGTAACTATTTCTACTTATTGAAGACAATAATAAAATAAATCACAATTTATCGATAAAGCTAACGACAAATAAATCATACTCCCTCCGTCCCATTTTATGTGGCGCCATTTGACTTGGCATGGTGTTTAAGAAAAAAAAGAAAGGCTTGTAAAACTTGTGGTCTAAAATCATTTTTAGATATTTGTGTGGCTGAAAATCATTTCATTAAGGGTAAGAGAATTTTAAAGGTAAATTGTTTCCAATTAGAGTAAGGTGACATTCTTTTTGGGACGGACCAAAAAGAAAAGGGTGCCACATAAAATGGGACAGTGGGAGTACTTGATTTGATCAAAGATTTGTGTATATTATCATATGCTAAGTTTTTTAATGCATACATTACAAATAGAAGATAATAACTGTGAAAAATAAATACCGCTTGCAAAAATATATGAAGATTGGTGATTTTTTTCCAAAGATATCAATATTTTATATATTTCTAAAACATGAAATGTGCTCATTCATATCACGACCCAAAAATGAGACATGATGACACTCGTCTTATACCACCAAGACAAGTCAGCCTAAAACTCAATGATAGCGATTAAGTACGGAAGGATAATAAGAATAAAATTTAACTGAAGATAATAAGTTAACTTAAATAAACATTCCCCCAAAGTCTGGTTGTTACGTGTACAAGCCTCTACCATGTTACAATAGATTTGAAATAAAATACAAGTCACAAATAATGTTGTCTCTAAAGTAGAACAAGATCATAAATAGGATAATGAGGCTCGCTGAGATGACAAATAGTTATCTCACTAATCTCCACAAAAAGCTTCGGATTAAAAAAAAAGAAGAGGGGGTATCACAAAGATCCGAGCGCATAACCTACAAAAATGTAGAAGCAAGGGGTGAGTACCAACCACACGGTACCCAGCAAGTCAACTAACAAAACAAAGCATGTCCAATAGAATATAGAAACTCCTTTTATCCCAACCGACCTCCACAACTGTAATTTGCACAGAAAATCAGCTCAGCCCAGCAACACATAATACATAATAAAGGTAGTTTTCAAAATGTCACAATTCAAAATCACAAGCCAAACTCACAAGTGATAACATAGTCAATCACAAGAATAACATCATGCCATACAAGAATATGCAAGGATGAGATGTAATGTTTATACAATGATTGTCGGCAATGATCTCGGCATCACAATTTCACTAGCAAATATCTTGGTATTACAATATCGTTGGCAATGACCTCGGCATCACAATATCACTAAAAAGGATCTCAGTATAATAATATCGCCGGCAATGACCTCAGCATGATAATGTCACTAGAAAGATCTCAGTATCACAATATCGCCAACAATGACCTCGGCATCACATCTCGAATGGTAAAGACCTCGGCCCCAATTTTCACTATCTCACTCATATCAATATCCAGAACCAATGCAAGTACGTATGACATAGAATGAATGAGCATGAGATGAAGTCCACAATAAATCCACTCATTGTAAAGACCCGTTTGGGTTATTTTAAAAACTAATCCTCTTACGTTACAAAAAATATCATTCTCGTAAATTTTAAAGGATTCTTTTGGACTATTCAATAACTTCTGTTACTTAGTTGAAGGATAATTTTAGATAGTCGAAGTAGTCGATGGGCTAAAGTTATAATTTAATTAAAATTCTACATCAGTTATATCATATTTACAAAAATTAGGTTAATTTAATTCAACACTTTTAGTACATAATTAGTTTGAAAAAACAAAATAAAGAAGAGGCAAGGGTTAACACATGCAAACTGCGAAGAAAGAAACCATCGGTTCAGGTATGTTTTGATTGGAAAACTCAATTTCGTTAACTTTTCACTAAACAATATTGGATGCCAACGTACACAATTGTTTCTTATATGAAAGTTTAAAGCTTTATGAAGTAATTGCAAATAGGCATTGTTGTTTAACATTTGTGGGATGGAAAAAACCGCCACATAATTGTAGTATGTGGCAGTAGATTTGAGTTGGAAAGCATATTACCTTGGTGGCTATTAATGTTGGTCAATGATGCCCATAATTAAAGTTAATATACGAGACAAATCATGCAAATTTGAACAGCCAATGGCGTAACTAGTTGATTGGTTTTCAACTATTTTTCATTGTTAGATTAAAGTTTGATAAAGTGAGATGGGTAATAAAATATTAGGTGTATTGTATTGTGTAAATCTCCTTAGATTTATATTATTTGGAGGAATTAAGACTTAACCCGAGGTTTGAAATTTAAGAAGATTGATTATAGATTTAGATGAGCTGTGAATATGAGCTAAACATATGGTGATATGGGTATTTATAGATTCTTTTACTTACGAATAATGCATATTAATACATTGAGAACGTTCGGAAGCTTTACGAAAGGGCAAGTCAAAATCTTGAGGATTTGTGACGCGTGTTCAACATTCAAGGTATGTTAAGACTTTTCAAACTTCGCTGAAGGATATTTTCTTTTCTAATTTAAGACTAAAATAACAAAATAGAGAATAGGTAAGGGTGGAAAATAGGGGGTTTCGTACCAATGGTGTGACGGGCATTGGTGCGAGCACCGGTGTTATCAAGGGAAAGTTTATTACTATGGATGATGGATTATAATCCAAGAATGTTAAAGCATATGAGCATTAGCTGATGTAGTATAACTTAGTTTCTTTATGTGGTTGTGTTTCTTTAATGGACCCATATATGTGTGATAGTTGAGGTGACTACATGTTGTACCAATATTTGTTATATTGTGATGCATTACCATTCCCTACATTATTGACATCATATTATGCATATGTATGGATATGAGATTGAGTGTGTATTGAGATCACTGTTATAATCTAAGTTGGGCATGTGGAGATTGTCCGTGTTGGAGATGGTTTATGTTATGATAGTGCATTGAGATCGTCCACACAGACACGCCGAGACCGTCCGTGTCGGTATATGGACCTCGCAAGTCCCCCATGGGTCACAAACCCTCGACGTATTCCTGAGAGGTATTGTGTACATACGATTTAGAGAGGACCTGACATTTGAGGTATATAATTTCATGGTGTTGCATTGCATCTCATTTTACTCCTCATTCTTGTTGATTGTGCGTCATTGGTGTTGGACATCATGTGATATTTGATTGCTCCTATTTGATAACACTTGATTGGTAAGTATAGTACAGACTTACAAAACTAAAAGATGATATTTTTATACATACTCATGTCGCTATTTCTTTGTTGTTGGTCAATGAGACATGCTGGGTACATGTGGTTTCGTACTCATAATACATTTGTTGTACTCTTTTGTGCAGATTCAAATCAGAGTACAAGCGCTTCCCGTGGAGCTATTTGAGTTCAAGCTTGGACTTATCTGGGAGTTGTGGTGAGCCGTTTGGCTATTCCGCAGTCCACATCTCTCTTTGTCTCGTTAATTATTCTATTTTCTTTTATTCAGACAGGATATTTCTTATGTTTAGACTTGACATCTTAGTTTCAGACTTGCGTCACTATTTTAGAAGCTCTTGTACTTATGAGACCAAGTCTTGGGGTGGTATTTTAGCTTTCCGCATTTCATACTTATAAGGGACTTATTGTTGAAGGTATTTGTTTGTTATCTATATATTTTTTCACTCTATTTATCATGTTGAATTAGTAAGTTTTAGGTTGGCTTACTTATTGGCTGGAAGTATAGGTGCCATCATGACTCGTATCTTGGGATCGTGACAAATTTGGTATCAGAGCTCCAGGTTCATCAGTCTCATAAGTACAAGAGCAATGTCTAGTAAAGTCTTGCAGGTCAATATGATGATGTCCATATTTATCTTCGAGAGGCTACAGGGCATCTAGGAAACTTCTATTCTTACATTTTGTGTCTTGCAAATCTGAATCTATTGAAATTCTAACCTTATTGTCTCATTCTCTCATAGATGGTGAGGACTCGTGCAGCTACGAGTAGTGATTAGGAGACTATTCCTGTGCCTACTTCCGGTATTACTATGCGGGGTAGAGGCAGGGGGCGAAGACGAGGTCGAGGAAGAGGCTGTGCTACATCACATGTGGGAGGGCAGATACCCATAGCCACCCAGGGCCATGCTAGGGCAGTACTTTCAGATGCAAACATGATTCACGAGGATATGCAGGGTCATGCTGGGGAATATGGACCCTCTCAAGCTCCACCTGGTTTTATTGCCACTCCAGTGCTTCAAGATACTTTGGTTCATATATTAGGACTCCTAGAAGGGATGGCTCAAGCAGGAACAGTGTCGGTCCCCTCTGATGGTTCACAGACTCGTATTGGAGGCCAGACTCCAGAACAGATGGTTGTCCCAGGTTCTCAAACTCCAGGTACTCAGCCAGCTGCTGCTACAGCTCCTCGTTTTGACAGTATGGTATTGTCGGGCGTTCCATCACTTTTGGCAAGGTTCAAGATGATGAATCCTCCAACTTACACAGGTGACTTAAGTGAGGATGCATACGAGTTTATAGTCAGTTGTCATGAGATATTACACAATCTTGGGTTAGAGGAGTCTCACGGAGTTGACTACACGACGTTTCAGATGATTGGCCCTGCTAAGAAGTGGTGGATAGATTATATTGGTAGCAGGCCAGCTGGATCACCTTTACTTTCACGGAGTTAATTTACTCAAGTATTTTTAGATAAGTTTGTTCCACACAATGAGAGGGAGCGTAAAAGGGCTGAGTTCGAGAGTTTGCAACAAAATGGTATGTCAATCGCGGAATATGAGGTTAAATTTCATGCCTTGGATAGGCATGCTTCGATGATACTTCTTATTGAGGCTAAGAGAGTTAGAAGGTTTGTCAAGAGATTGATCTTTCCGATTCGCATGGGAGTTTCTCAGGTTGCTTCTTCTGGTGCTACTTTTCAAGAAGTGGTAGATGCTGCAAAGGAGTTAGAGATGATTCGACATGAGGGATTTGAGCAACGTGAGGGAAGGATGGCCCGTCATTCGAGTGATTATGGTAGTGCTCTACCCAGGAGTCGAGGTTACTCGGGGAGACATCACCACTTTCAGTCTAGCAGAGCTATTCATGCTGCTATGCCAGCGCCTGGAGCTGATCATATTGGGCCTAACACCTCTAGCTCGATGCATACTTCTCAGGGTTCATCTTCTAGACCCTCAGGCCGTGGAGGGTATACTGGTCATTCAGGTTCGTCTCATCATTCTATTCCTCGTAGGGGCTATTTTGAGTGTGATGATATGGGACATTTTGTGAGAGATTGCCCCAAGTTTGGCCATGGTGGTTCACATCAGGATCCTCATGCTTTGACTTCCAAGACTGCACAACCTTCGATTGGGGGAGGTGCACAGAGCGGCAGAGGTGGTTCTCATCTCGGTAAATGTGGTATTCATTCTAGTCGAGATGGTGGCCGTGGAGGTCCCTAAGCTGCGGGTGGCCGTGCCCAGTGTTATGCTTTTCTAGGTAGGCCAGAGGCAGAGACTTTAGATGCTGTTATCACAGGTATTCTTCCAGTTTGTCATCGATCAACTACTGTATTATTTGACCCGGGCTCTAACTACTCTTATGTATCCATATATTTTGCTTCGAGTTTGGATATGCTATGTGAGTCTCTTGATTTTACAGTGTATGTTTCTACTCATGTTGGGTATTCGGTAATAGTAGATCGGGTGTACCAATCGTGCGTAGTTACCTTGATAGGTTATAATACCCAGGTGGATTTAAAGGTGTTAAATAGTAGACCGGGTGTACCAATCGTGCGTAGTTACCTTGATGGGTTATAACACCCAGGTGGATTTGAAGGTGTTAAATATGGTAGACTTTGATGTTATTCTTGGGATGGATTGGTTGTCTCCTTACCATGCTATTTTGAATTGTCATGCCAAGAATATTACATTAGCTATGCCTCGGATTCCTACTATCGAGTGGAGAGCTTCTCTTAGTTATGCTCCAAAAAAAGTGATATCATTTCTTAGGGCTCGTCGGCTTACTTGGCATATATCTGAGATACTAGCATGGAGACTCCAACACTTGACTCTATTCCAGTAGTAAGTTTCCGGAGGTCTTTTCGATAGACTTACCAGATATTCCACTTGATCGTGACATTGATTTTTGTATTGATCCAGAACCAGGAACTCAACCTATTTCTATTCCGCCTTATGGTATGGCACCAGTCGAATTGAAAGAGTTGAAAGAGCAGTTGTAGGATCTATTGAGCAAGGGATTCATTAGGCCAAGTGTATCTCCTTGGGTTGCCCCAGTCTTGTTTTTGAAGAAGAAGGATGGGTCGATGCGTATGTGTAATGACTACTGACAATTGAACAAGGTGACAATTAAAAATAAGTACCCAATGCCTCGTATTGATGATTTATTTGATCAGCTTCATGGTGCTTCTATTTTTACCAAGATTGACTTGAGATCTGGTTATCATCAATTGAAGATTAGGGCGGAGGATATTTCTAAGACAACCTTTCAGACACGTTATGACCATTATGAGTTTCTGGTGATGTCTTTTGGGTTGACTAACGCCCCAATAACATTTACGGACTTGATGAATAGGGTGTTTAGACCTTACTTGGATTCTTTTGGTACTGTCTTCATAGATGATATATTGATATATTCCCACAATAAAGAGGAACACGAGCATCATTTGAGAATTGTAGTTGGAATTTTGAAAGAGAAGAAGCTCTATGCAAAATTTTCAAAGTGTGAATTTTGGCTTAGCTCAGTGACATTCTTAGGACTTGTGGTGTCCAAAGAGGGTATTATGGTGGATCCTAAGAAGATTGAGGCAGTTCGAGATTGGGCCAGACCTGCTTCAGTTGCTGAGATTTGGAGTTTCCTAGGCCTTGCAGGTTATTATCGACGATTTATGGAGGGGTTCTCATCCATCGCGTCTCCCTTGACTAGATTGACCCAGAATGGTGTGGCTTTCCAGTGGTCTGATGAGTGTGAGGTAAGTTTTCAAAAGCTTAAGACCTTATTGACTACTGCGCGGATATTGGCTCTACCCATTAAGGGAGAGAATTTTGTTGTATATTGTGATGCTTCTTAGATTGGTCTTGGGTGTGTATTGATGCAGAAGGGGAAGGCGGCAGCTTATGCATCGAGGCAGTTGAAGGTTCACGAGAAAAACTACCCTACTCATGACTTGGAGTTGGCCATTATAGTGTTCGTATTGAAGATTTGGAGGCATTATCTTTATGGTGTGTATTGCGAGGTGTTCACAGATCATCGTAGTCTCTAGTATATATTCAACCAGAAGGATCTCAATTTGAGACACAGAGATGGCTAGAATTACTCAAGGACTATGATATGACTATCCTTTTATCATGCACGTAAGGCAAATACAGTAGCAGATGCCTTGAGTCGAAAAAAAATATGTATGGGTAGTCTAGCCTTGTTATAGGTTAGAGAGCGTCCTTTAGCTATGGATGTTCAGTCCCTAGCCAATAGCTTTGTGTCACGCCCTGGGAGGGTACCCTAGATGTGGCCTGCACTCAGAGACTATTGCTAGTCTCCGAGTGAACCACTTAGCCTCATCACATCATTCAACATCAACACAGCGAAAACATCATAAATAGAATACCTCAGATAAGGGCCAAATGGCCAACATCAGTCTCAATCATCAACTAAGTAAGTAAGGTACTACTTAGTTTAGAAGGGAAACATCCACATCAATCTCGACATCATGTCTACGAAGCCTCTAACCTGACTCAGCTGTCTAAGAATGGTGCCATGACATGCCATGGCTACCGGACTCAATGCAATAAAGGAAGCATAAAATAGAAGGGTCTCCTCCGGATAACAAAGAGGCTCACCAATGTCTAAACTCGAAATCTCTGACCTCAACGGTGCGCCTGCTGAAGTCCTCCAACTCCTATATCTGCATCATGAAATGATGCAGCGCCAAATAGTGTCAGTACGTGGAATGTACTGGCATGTAAAATAGCTGAATAACAAGGTAAGTACACAACATAAAGAAACATCAACTCCACATCATACTCCATCAGGATGTCAAGAATCTATCTAAGGCAAGAGGTTAGATTAGACAATTGACTCATCAACCTCTCATCAATCATCGACATCACATCAAGCTCATCTCAAGGAAACCTCGACATCAAATCACATCAAAGGAACATCATATCGACTCAAGGGAACATCACATCGACTCAAGGACTTGGCTCAAACATCACATCAACATCAGAGTTCTATCAAATAGAACCTAACTGGGAGTTTCTCTAACCGACAACCATAACCTATGAGCCGGTGATGATACAACGGAGCGATGTCGTTGCCGCATCCATCCAATACCCTGCCCGGGGTAAAGGACATAACCTCAGTAGATCCACAAGAAAAACCTCAGTCCTCATTTGGGACAAGACAAGAGCCATCCGTATTGCGGTTCAATCCTCTCTTCCTACGCGGGCCACATAGTTAATGGGTTCGAGTGGGACTCACTCTTTACCCATTTCAGTGCTCAATACTCCTTCCAGAACTCGACATGCTCATAAAATATCAACCTCATCAATCACATAGGAACATAATACCTCATCATCAGTCACATAAGGACATGATATAATACCTTAACATCAACATCGGTCCCAGAGGGACATAATATAAAACCTCAACATCAACATCACCTCACCTCATAAACATCAACATCATCATCATAACCTCAAGATACTCATTTAGCAATTAAATCTCAAATGCTAAGACATCATAAAACATCATTCTCATCCACATCATCATCACATCATCATCGTCAATGCTCTAGACACATCCCCTAACTTTATTATGCATGCTTTTCAAACACAACAATTTTAAGGTTTTAAAATGCATTCATGAAATGAATTATGGCATAAAAATAGAATAGTGATGATCATCAATTCATGTAAGAAAATATTTACACATAAAATAAAATCAATTATGCATGCATCAAGCTCTTCACATTAACTTCATCATGTCAAGACCCCATACTCTATACTCAGAAGGGCACATGGGAGAACATTCCCATGCTTTAGTTTAGCCTTACATACTTGGAAAGTTTTGCTAACACGAATTTGCATAACCTTCTCTTGATCTCCTCAACCTCAACTTCCTTCAAGCCCTAACTTTAGTGACTTTTTGGAAGAACGCTTTAGGATGGGGTTTTTGAAACCCTTTTCTTAGAAACCGACCTTTATTGGTCGTAGGAGAACGTTTAGGATAAATAGGAACGGACTAAAATGCCTCCCGTAATTTAAAAGAATTTTTTCCCGTTCTGAAATAACACAGTCTGCGATGCGGACCTGTCGCGGATAGTGTATTTTCGGAAAAATTCAACTCCATTGAAAAATCACAGAAAAACATAAGTGTGGCTCTGCGACAGATCCGCGACGCGGTCCCATCGCGCAGGAACACTGTTTTTCATTTTGGAATGAAAAATTATCTTTCGACTCGATCGCTCTAAAAATCGACCGAGACCCTCTTCCCACTCAATTTTCAGTGCTGATCACGAATCCACTCTCGAATTTTCGATCCGAGCATCGAAAGATGCATTTTACGCACACCTCTTCCCTAGGGGTATTTTGGTAATTTACCGGGTGTTACATTATCTCCCCCTTGGGATCATTCATGCTCGAATGATGAGTAGGAACGGTATTTTTGCATGAATAGACTCAAGACTCACCTCGATACTCACTCGGTAACATCACTACCTCGACTTCTCATCGACCTCATTAACATTTACTCAGACATCAATACTATACACATCACATCATGATAGGAACATCAATTTACATAAACGTAAGAATGTTATCTCCAACACTTTCATCAATATCGAGCACAAACAGGTGTGTGTATTTTGCTTTCATCTTTTCCTCAGCTTCCCATGTGGCTTCTTCAACAAATTGATTCCTCCACAGAACTTTGACAGAGGCTATCTCTTTGTTCCTCAGCCTGCGAACCTGTCGATTGAAGGATCTGGACTGGGATTTCCTCATAGGACAAACTGTCTCTGACTCCCATGCTCTCCACAGGAATTGCCAAGGCAGGATCCCCCAAACATTTCTTCAACATTGAAATGTGGAACACCAAATGAATTCCATCTAACTCAGAAGGTAAATTCTAGTTCGTAGGTGACCTTCCCAATTCTTCGCACAATCTGATACAGACCAATGTAGCGAGGACTTAATTTCCCCTTTTTTCCAAACCTCATGACACCCTTCATGGGTGATACCTTCAAGTAAACCCAATCGCTCACCTCAAACTCTAAGTCTCTTCTCCTCACATCTGTGTAAGATTTCTGACGGCTTTGGGAAGTCTTCAATCTTTCTCGAATAATCTTCACCTTCTTCATGGACTGGTGGACAAGGTCAGGACCAATCAACTCAGCCTCTCCAACCTCAAACCACCCAATGGGTGATCTACATCTCCTCCTATACAAGGCCTCATAAGAGGCCATTTGAATGCTCGCATGATAACTATTGTTATATGCGAATTCATTCAATGGTAAATGACCATCCCAATTTCCTTTGAAATCTAGGACGCATGCTCTCAACATGTCCTCTACCGTATGAATAGTGCGCTCTGCCTGACCATCCGTCTGTGGATGAAAAGTTGTGCTCAAGTTCACTTTGGTACCCAATCCTTTCTGGAAAGACTTCCAGAAATGAGAAGTAAATTGGGCTCCTCTGTCCGAGATGATGGACAAGGGAACTCCATGCAACCTCACAATCTCTTGGATATACATCTTAGCATAATCCTCTGCAGTGTTGGTTGTCTTGACTACCAGGAAATGCGTTGACTTCGTCATCCTATCCACAATTACCCATATGGAATCATCCTGTCTCCTTGATCTCGGTAGGCCAATGATGAAATCCATATTAATCATCTCGCACTTCCATTTTGGAATCTCAAAGTTTTGGGCCAAGCCAATTGGCCTTTGATGCTAAACTTTTACTTGCTGGCAATTCGGGCATCTTGAAACAAACTCCACGATATCCCGCTTCATTCCACTCCACCAATAGACCTCTCTCAAGTCGTGATACATCTTGGTGGAGCCCGGATGAATGGAGTATCTAGTGTTATGGGCCTCAGCCAGAATCCTCTCTCAGACACCGTCAACATCAGGGACACATAGCCTACTCTGGTACCTCAATACCCCATCTCCCCCTTTGGAGAAGACTATCACTTTTTGCTTCTGAGCATCCTTCTTCAATTGGAGTATAATAGGATCTCGATCCTGTTTCTCTTTTACCTCAGTCACTAGGGACGATGTAGACCCTTTCTGAACATTAATTCCTCCCTTGTTGTTCTCCTCAAGTTGGACTCCCAGTCGAGCCAACCTATGCACCTCTTTTACTAACTCTTTCCTTTCTTCCTCAACATGGGCTGTTCTACCCATAGACAACCTGCTAAGAGCATCAACAACAACGTTAGCTTTACTTGGGTGGTACATGATGCTCATGTCGTAATCTTTGAGCAACTCCAACCACCTCCTCTATCGCAGGTTGAGCTCTCTCTGAGTGAAGACATATTGTAAGCTCTTGTGATCCGTGAACACGTCCACATGCACTCCATACGAGTAGTGGCGCCAGATTTTAAGTGCGAACACCACTGCCGCCAACTCAAGATCATGGGTCGGATAGTTCTTCTCATGAACTTTAAGCTGCCTGGAAGGATAAACCACCACTTTACCTCTTTGCCTTAACACACATCCCAACCCAACTCTTGACGCTTCACAGTATATTACAAAACCTTCCGTCCCGTCAGGCAAGGTCAATACAGGTGCAGTGGTCAACCTAGTCTTTAACTCTTGGAAGCTCTTCTCACATTCCTCAGACCATTCAAACTTGACCTTTTTCTGGGTCAGTTTGGTCAACGGGGTGGATAGAGAAGAAAATCCCTCAACAAATTTGCGGTAGTAGCCTACCAACCCCAAGAAACTCCTTATGTCAGTTAGAGAGGTCAGTCTTGGCCAGCTGGCAACCGCTTCAATCTTCTGACCATCTACTCGAATCCCATCACCTGAAACTACATGGCCTAGGAAGGCCACTGATTTGAGCCAAAACTCACATTTGGAGAACTTCGCATACAACTCATGGTCCTTAAGAGTTCGAAGGACAACTCTAAGATGTTTGGCATGCTCTTCCTCATTCCTCGAATATACCAAGATATCATCAATGAACACGATCATGAACATATCAAGGTAGGGCCTGAACACCCTATTCATCAAGTCCATGAAAGCTGCCGGTGCATTCCGCAACCCAAAGGACATGACCAAGAACTCAAAGTGGCCATATCTTGTCCTGAAAGCTGTCTTTGGAATATCACACTCTTTCACCTTCAATTGGTGGTAACCCGACCTGAGGTCTATCTTTGAAAAGCTTGAGGCACCTTGAAGTTGGTCAAACAAGTCATCTATCTTGGGAAGAGGATATTTATTCTTGACTGTGACCTTGTTCAGTTGCCTATAATCTATGCACATTCTCAGAGACCCATCCTTCTTTCATACAAACAGAATGGGAGCACCCCAAGGAGAAACACTGGGTCTAATAAAACCTTTCTCTAACAAATCCTTCAACTGTTCCTTCAATTCTTTTAACTCAGCAGGGGCCATCCTATATGGTGGAATCGAAATGGGTTGCGTCTCAGGAAGTACATCAATACCAAAGTCGATTTCCCTATCAGGAGGGACTCCGGGTAAATCCTCAGGGAACACCTCGGGGAACTCATTCACAACTGGGATCGACTCAAGAGTAGGAGACTCAACATCATCAGATTTAACTCGTATAAGGTGATAGATACACCCCTTAGAGATTAACCTCTTCGCCCTCAGGTAAGAAATAAATTCACCCTTGGGTGCAACATAAACTCCCTTCCACTCTAGGACCGGTTCATTCGAAAATTAAAATTTAACAACTCGAGTCCTACAATCTATGGATGCATGGAAAGCATGGAGCCAATCCATACCAAGAATCATATCAAAGTCAATCATCTCCAACTTTACCGAATTGGCCAAAGTATCCCTATGACAGATGGACACTATACAGCCTCTATAGACCCTCTTAGCCAGGATTGACTCACCAGTAGGAGTCGAAACAGCGTAAGGCTCAAGCAAACACTCAGGAAGGACTTCAAACTTATTGGCCACATAAGGCGTCACAAAAGACAAGGTGGTACCTGGGTCAAACAATGCATAACAATCATAAGAAAAGATTCAGAGCATACCCGTAACAACATCTGGGGATACCTCTTGATCCTGTCGATTACCCATCGCATACAGACGGTTCGTCCCACCTCCTGCATTTGCAGTAGTCGCCTTCTGATGACTACCCTCGCAGGGCGCTGTAGAAGACTGAGCTCTATTACGTCTATCACTCCACCTCTGATTTCTCATAGGGCACTCACCCTGGAAATGGCCAGGCTATCCACAGGTAAAGCAATTATTAGTGCCCTAACGACACGCGCCAAGATGCAGCTTGCCATATCTGCCACAAGGTGGCCTTCCCCTCGGACCTTGAGCAACACTAGCTTGGGACTGAGGTCCCTATGCTCTGAAGTTCTGATGACCATAGGATCACTGATCATACCTGTTTTGCTGAACAAGTGCACTCGCCATCGAAGGTGCATGGCTAGAAGACTTCTTTTGAAAGAAGTATCTATCACCTTTATTTTGTTTCTGCTGATTAGGCTCATGCCCTGCCGATTTGGCTTACTTTTTCTGCTACTCTTCCCTATCCCTCTTTTTGTCCTACTCAGTATGCTGGGCATAGACCATGAGTCTAGCAATATCCATGTCTGGAATCAGCAATGCTGCCTTACACTCCCTCTTCACATGCCTGCCCAACCCAAACACATACTTCCTCATTCTTGCCCTCATATCAAGGACCATCTCTGGAGCATATCTGGACAGCTGGATGAACTTCAAGATGTACTCTTTGACCGTCAACCCCTCTTGCTTTAGATTTACGAACTCCTCGATCTTTGCCTCTCTGAACACTTGGGGAAAGAAGTGATCGAGAAAAGCACTCTCAAACTTCTCCCACTCTGCATGCTCAGCATCCTCACCCCTACCATCCTCCCATTGGTTATACCAGACATTGTCAACATCCTTAAGATGATAAGAGACCAGCTCGACTCCCTCCACCTCGTTTGCATACATAGCCCTCAAGATCTTACGCACCTTATCAATGAAGTTTCATGGGTCCTCCTCAACCTTTGACCCCGTATAGACTGGCGGGTTTATCCTCAGGAAATCTCTGAGCCTGGTTGCAGCTGCAGGCTCTTGGGAGCTGGAGTTAGGGGCCTGGGGACCGCGACTGCTACTCTGAGAGGCCACCAACTGGGTGAGCATAGCAATAGCTCCCCTGAAGTCTGCTTCCAAAGTAGAGGCTAACTGAACAGGAGGTGCTGGTGGAGCCTCAACAGCTCTAGCAGGTCGTCCCCGTCTCCTTGTCCCATGCTGATTAGGAGCCTCTGGAAAGGGATTTTCAGTGTTAGGGACTGAAGCATCTCTTTGGGCAGTAGTGCGTTTTGGAGGCATTATCTGCAAACGCGTAACACACAAAGTAGAAAGGGGTTTTATAGAGCCAAGCTCTATCGCACGAACTCATAACATCAAAGAAGGGTAACCATTTCCTAAATGCCCTGTAGCATCCTGTTTATGAAGTGTGGTGCACAACACACGCATAAACAAGACTCTACTAGACACGACTTCATAGACTCCCTAGGACTCTTGAACTCTGCGCTCTGATAACAAGTTTGTCACGCCCCGGGAGGGTACCCTAGATGTGGCCGGCACTCAGAGACTATTGCTAGTCCCCGAGTGAACCACTTAGCCTCATCACATCATTCAACATCAACACAGCGGAAACATCATAAATAGAATACCTCAGATAAGGGCCAAATGGCCAACATCAGTCTCAATCATCAACTAAGTAAGTAAGGTACTACTCAGTTTAGAAAAGAAACATCCACATCAACCTCGACATCATGTCTACGAAGCCTCTAACCTAACTCAGCTATCTAAGAATGGTGTCATGACATGCCATGACTACCGGACTCAATGAAATAAAGGAAGCATAAAATAGAAGGGTCTCCTCTGGATAACAAGGAGGCTCACCAATGTCTGAACTCGAAATCTCTGACCTCAACGGTGCGCCTGCTGAAGTCCTCCAACTCCTGTATCTGCATCATAAAACGATACAGCGCCAAATGGCGTCAGTACGTGGAATGTACTAGCATGTAGAATAGCTGAATAACAGGGTAAGTACACAACATAAAGAAACATCAACTCCACATCATACTCCATCAGGATGTCAAGAGCCTATCTAAGGCAAGAGGTTAGATTAGACAATTGACTCATCAACCTCTCATCAATCATCGACATCACATCAAGCTCATCTCAGGGAAATCTCGACATCAACTCACATCAAAGGAACATCACATCGACTCAAGGGAACATCACATCAACTCAAGGACTCGACTCAAACATCACATCAACATCACAGTTCTATTAAATGGAACCTAACTGGGAGTTTCTCTAACCAACAACCATCACCTATGAGCCGGTGATGATATAAGGAAGTGATGCCATTGCCACATCCATCCAATACCCTGCCCGGGGTAAAGGACATAACCTCAATGGATCCACAAGAAAAACCTCAGTCCTCATTTGGGACAAGAGAGGAGCCATCCGCATTGCGGTTCAATCCTCTCTTCCTACGCGGGCCACGTAGTTAATGGGTTCGAGTGGGACTCACTCTTTACCCATTTCGGTACTCAATACTCCTCCTAGAACTCGACATGCTCATAAAACATCAACCTCATCAGTCCCATAGGGACGTAATACCTCATCATCAGTCACATAAGGACATGATATAATACCTCAACATCAACATCGGTCCCAGAGGGACATAATATAAAACCTCAACATCAAAATCAGTCCCATAGGGACATAGTCCTCAACTTCAACATCACCTCACCTCATAAACATCAACATCATCATCATAACCTCGAGATACTCATTTATCAATTAAATTTCAAATGTTAAGACATCATAAAACATCATTCTCATCCAAATCATCATAACATCATCATTGTCAAGGCTCTAGACACATCCCCTAGCTTTACTATGCATGCTTTTCAAACACAACAATTTTAGGGTTTTAAAATGCATTCATGAAATGAATTATGACATAAAAATAGAATAGTGATGATCATCAATTCATGTAAAAAAATATTTATACATAAAATAAAATCAATTATGCATGCATCAAGCTCTTCACATTAACTTCATCATGTCAAGACCCCATACTCTATACTCAGAAGGGCACATGGGAGAACATTCCCATGCTTTAGTTTAGCCTTACATACTTGGAAAGTTTTGCTAACACGAATTTTCACAACCTTCTCTTGATCTCCTCAACCTCAACTTCCTTCAAGCCCTAACTTTAGTGACTTTTTGGAAGAACGCTTTAGGATGGGGGTTTTGAAACCCTTTTCTTAGAAACCGACCTTTATTGATCGTAGGAGAACGTTTAGGATAAATAGGAATGGACTAAAATGCCCCCCGTAATTTAAAAGAATTTTTCCCCATTCTGAAATAACACAGTCTGCGATGCGGACCTGTCGCGGACAGTGTATTTTCGGAAAAATTCAACTCCATCGAAAAATCACAGAAAAACATAAGTGTGGCTCCGCGACAGGTCCGCGACGCGGTCCCATCGCGCAGGAACACTATTTTTCATTTTGGAACGAAAAATTATCTTTCGACTCAATTGCTCTAAAAATCGACCGAGACCCTCTTCCCACTCAATTTTTAGTGCTGATCACGAATCCACTCTCGGATTCTCAATCCGAGCATCGAAAGATGCATTTTACGCACACCTCTTCCCTAGGGATATTTTGGTAATTTACCGGGTGTTACACTTTGTGAGGCTTGATATTCCAGAATCTAGTAAGGTTTTGGCTTACATGGAGGCAAGATCGTCCTTACTAGAGCAAATTTGAGCTCAACAATTTGATGATGGTAATTTACATAAGATTCGAGACAAGGTGTTAAAATGCGAAGCCCAGGAGGCAATTCTTGATAGTGAGATAGTTTTGAGGATAAAAGGTCGTACTTGTGTTCCTCGCACTAGCGATTTGACTAGGTTGATTATAGAGGAGGCCCATAGTTCGAGGTACCCTATTCATCTAGGGGCTACTAAGATGTATCGTGACTTGAAGCAACATTATTGGTGGTGTCGTATGAAGAGAGACATAGTAGATTTTGTTTCTCAGTGTTTGAACTGTCAGCAAGTGAAGTATGAACACCAAAATCATGGGGGTTGAGTTAAAGGATGCCCATATCTGAGTGGAAGTGGGAGCGTATCGCTATGGAATTCATAGTGGGGTTGCCACGAACCTTGGGTAAGTTTGATGCCATATGGGTCATTGTGGATCGATTGACTAAGTCTTCACACTTTGTACCAGTTCAGACTAGTTATAATTCAGAAAAGCTAGCCAAGATCTACATTAGGGAGGTACTTCGTTTGCATGGAGTACCTATTTCTATTATTTCAAATCGTGGTACACAATGTACATCTCTCTTTTGGCGGTCTATGCAGAAGAAGTTGGGTACTTGAGTGGATCTTAGTATAACCTTTCACCCTCAGACTGATATACAGTCTGAGCGTACTATTCAAGTTCTTGAGGATATGTTATGAGCTTATGTTATTGACTTTGGTGGTCCTTGGGATCAATTCTTACCTTTAGCAGAGTTTGCATACAATAACACTTACCATTCGAGCATTTAGATAGCACCATTTGAGGCATTGCATGGTAGGAGGTGTCGATCTCCTGTTGGTTGGTTTGATGCATTCGAGGTTAGGCCGTGGGGTACAAATTTGCTGAGAGAGTCCTTGGACAAGGTCAAATTGAATCAAGATAGGCTCCTTATGGCTCAGAGTAGATTTTGAGTTATGCAGATAAAAAAGTTCGCGATTTAAAGTTCATGGTTGGAGAGAGGGTTCTATTGAAGGTTTCACACATAAAGGGTGTGATGAGATTTGGAAAGAAGGGTAAGTTGAGCCCAAGGTATATTGGACCTTTTGAGATTGTTGAGTGTATTGGTGAGGTTGCTTATCAGTTGGCTTTGCCACCTGTATCATCTGGTGTTCATCCCGTATTTCATATCTCAATGCTAAAAAAGTATCATTGGGATGGTGTTCATGTGATCCAATGGGAGTCGCCATTACTTGACAAAAATTTAACTTATAAGGAGGAGCCGATAACCAATTCTTATAAACAAATTTGAAAGTTGAGGGCAAAAGAGATTACATCAGTGAAGGTTCAATGGAAGAATCGTTCGATTGAGGAGGCTATTTGGGAGACAGAGACATATATGCAAATGAAATATCCCCATCTTTTTGAGAACTCTGGTGTGTTTTATTCTTCTACCGTTCGAGGACGAACGTTTTTATAGTGGTAGATGATGTAATGACCCGTTGAATCATTTTGAAAACTAATCCTCTCACGTTACAGAAAATATCATTCTCGTATATTTTAAAAGAATTGTTTGGACTATTCTATAACTTCTGCTACTTAGTTGAAAGATAATTTTAGACAGTCGAAGTAGTCGATGAGCTAAAGTGATAATTTAATTAAAATTCTACATCACTTATATCATATTTACTCAAATTAGGTTAATTTAATTTAGCACTTTTAATACATAATTAGTTTGGAAAAATAAAATAAAGAAAAGGCAAGGGTTAACACATGCAACCTGCGAAGAAAGAAACCATTGCCTCAGGTATGTTTTGATTGGAAAACTCAATTTAGTTAACTTTTCACAATATAGGATGCCAACGTACACAATTGTTTCTTATATGAAAGTTTAAAGCTTTACGAAGTAATTTCAAATAGGCATTGTTGTTTAGAACTTGTGGGATGGGAAAAACCGCCACATAACTGCAATATGTGGCAGTAGATTTGAGTTGGAAAGCATATTACCTTGGTGGCTATTAATTTTGGTCAATAATTCCCATAATTAAAGTTAGTATATGGGACAAATCGCGCAAATTTGAAACAGCCAATGGCGTAACTAGTTGATTGGTTTTCAACTATTATTCATTGTTATCTTAAAGTTTAATAAAGTGAGATGGGTAATAAAATATTAGGTGTATTGTATTATGTGAATCTCCTTAGATTTATATTATTTGGAGGAATTAAGATTTAACCCTAGGTTTGAAATTTAAGAAGATTGATTACAAATTTAGACGAGTTGTGAATATGAGCTAAAGATATGGTGATATGGGTATTTATGGATTATTTTACTTATGAATAATGCATATTAATAGATTGAGAACGTTCGGAAGCTTTACGAAAGGGCAAGTCAAAATCTTGAGGATTTGTGACACGTGTTCGACATTCGAGGTATGTTAAGACTTTTCAAACTCCGTTGAAGGACATTTTTTTTCTAATTTAAGACTAAAATAACAAAATAGAGAATAGGTAAGGGTAGAAAATAGGGGGTCTCATACCAATGATGCGACGGGCGTTGGTGCAAGCACCGGTGTTATCAAGGGAAAGTTTAGTACTATAGTTGATGGATTTTAATCCAAGAATGCAAAAGCATATGGGCATTAGCTGATGTAGTATAACATAGTTTTTTTATCTGTTTGTGTTTCTTTATTGAACTCGTATATGTGTGATAGTTGAGGTGACTACATATTGTACCAATATTTGTCATATTGTGATGCATTGCCATTCCCTACATTATTGACATCATATTATGCATATGTATTGATATGAGATGGAGTGTGTGATGAGATCACTGTTATAATCTAAGTTGGGAACGTGGAGATTGTCCGTGTTGGAGATGGTTGATGTTATGATAGTGCGGTGAGATCTTCCGCAAAGACACGTAGAGACCGTCCATGTCGATATATGGACCTCGCGAGTCCCCCATGGATCACAACCCTTGACGTATTCCCAAGAGGTATTGTGTATATACGATTTAGAGAGGACTTGGCATTTGAGGTATATTATTTCATGGTGTTGCGTTGCATCTCATTATACTCCTCATTCTTGTTGATTGTGTGTTATTGGTGTTGGACATCATGTGATATCTAATTTCTCCTATTTGATAACACTTGATTCAGAATTGCGTCACTATTTTAGAAGCTCTTGTACTTATGAGACCAAGTCTTGAGGTGGTATTTTAGCTTTCCGCATATCATACTTATAAGGGACTTATTGTTGAAGGTATTTGTTTGTTATCTATATATTTTTTTCACTCTATTTTATCACGTTGAATTAGTAAGTTATTGGGCTGGCTTACCTATAGGCTGGGAGTATAGGTGCCATCATGACTCGTGTTTTGGGGTCGTGACACTCATAATCACCAATCACAACCGCATATCTCAATATATAATTCACACTACTTAACCACAGTTTCAATTCAAGTGTTATAATATAACGCCACACCAATTCACATTTACATTTAATCACCCCATGTTTATAACATTAAGAATATTACATGAATCACACATAGGAGAATGAAAAATTTGAGAATTCTACGAAAATTACAAAGTTTTGAAAGTCCACTTGCCTCAATTAATCAAACAATCACTTCAGAACTTGAGTGTTTTGTAGCGCTTCAGATGATCAAAATATCTTCAAATACATAATCTACATAAGAATATGAATCTAATGACACTCATATTGCTATATTTATTTTCGGGTAAAAATCGGGTCAAAAAGTCACCTCCGAGCCATCGAATTCGAATCTAAAATTTTTCTTCAAATTATATTTACCCATACTAAAATAAACTCATATATTTAGCCTAAACTCAAAAACTCACCCAATCTATAGTTCAATTCCTAACTTTCAAGCGTAGGGTTAAGTCTAAATTTCTCCAAGTAACATAACTCTAATGGTGTTCATATACTATAATATACATAGTATTTAATTACTTATACTAATATATTGAAACTTAAAGTATAAAGTTGTAATTAAAAGCACAAATTTTAACCGAGAATTAACTAGAAACTAAGGGCATCACGAGAAGACAAATTGCATAAATCAAAACTAACCTATCATATTTTCACTATTATGCCTGGCAACAATTTCCTTATTATTTAAATCATTAGATCATCACTATCTAAAACAAACCATGCATATGTGTATGTGTGTGTGAAAGTGAACGCTGCAGTGTAGCAATTCACAATTGTTCTACTTCATCATTATTCAACATATATTACTATAATATTATCACTACAACTCTATATACTATAATTGATACACTTGATCTAACAATTTAGTAAATTTAACCTGAGCACCAACTCGCCACACATTCGTCTCTCCTCTTCATTTTGCTTTCTGTTTCTTGTTTTCTTTAGCCCTCTTCTACTTATATATTTTTATTTATTTATTCATGTTTTTTTCTAGATTTGTTATTCTAATTCTTTTTTTACCAAAATATTAAATTAGTAGTAAAAATGATAAATTCTATTAACCTGTTTTTTTTTAAATATAAATATGGAATAAAAGGTATAAAATATTAACTAAATCAACTATTTAGATTACCAATTAAATTAATTATCCATAATTATCTATCAATTAAATAATCGTAATTACCCAATTGTTCAAAATATCAATTCAAATTTATGGAAAGGATCTTTTATGAAAAAGTGATGACTCATTCTCAAAATGATCTAACGGGTCATTACAATTTATAATCTAACACACTTCTCTAATTTCTCTATCCATAGGGCTTTTTAGAATTCAGCTTTCCAAATTTGGTTGTAAATGACGTATTTATATCGTATGAACATTTGAAATAAATATTAAAGTAATATATTAAAGTTGTTTACTAAAAAAAATTTGTG
Organism: Solanum rostratum; assembly: GCA_029948455.1. Lineage (NCBI taxonomy): Eukaryota > Viridiplantae > Streptophyta > Magnoliopsida > Solanales > Solanaceae > Solanum > Solanum rostratum. Next base: position 26,435,007 of record CM057045.1, read on the forward strand.
AACTTATATTGGGTTGTACCATGGACCTTTTATCTAGTATATATATACATTATATATATGTGAATATATACAGATTTACTTTTGAATTAGAATTTTATATTTTATTTATTTAGTTTTAAGATTTACTTTTGAATTATTATTTTATATTTTATTTATTTAGTTTTAAGATTTTCTTTTGAATTAGAATTTCTTTCTATTTAAAATTCACTCCTGATTTAGGACTATTCTACATAAATAATTGTGTAGGCTATGAAAAAAAAGGAAAAAAATTATTATTCTTCTAATATTTAAAACTTTTGTGAAGGGTTTTCCGTTAAGGTCCACTTTTGCCCAATTTTATTTGTTCGTCTGGCGAAGTATTTCCGGTTCATAGGTGATTAATATTTGTATGTTAGCATGTGTGCTTATCTTAATTAGTCTGTTATTGCTTTGAGTTCGTGAGAAATAATACACTCATTAATTAAATAAATGAATTAGGTGCATATGGAAGGACTTCGTAAATAAAAATATGTAATATAATAAATTTAAAAAGAAAAAGAGTAATTAAAATTACTAAATATTGAACTATTCCTTGTTATATTTAGGAGTTTCTTTTTTAAAATTAAATTTTAAATAATTAATTATTTAACTTTTAACTATTCAACTCTAAATTATTCTTTTATGTATTCATAAACTATTAACATATATCTATATTATAAGTAATTGAATTGATTTTTCTCATCTTTGTTTGTTCATGATAGATTAAATTCTTGCATCAAATTAATAACATTTATTTAATTTTATTTATATGAATATTGTATTTATTTTAATAGTAAATATCATTTATATATTATTTTTACATTGATACGATGCAAAACATATGGACTAAACTAGTAGACAAAAATGAATGAAGCATTATGAATGGTGTATTATTAATATAGAAGGTTTTGTTGCAAATATAATGTTTTTTTTGTGAGTAATGGTTAGGGATGCATATCACATGTGATTTACTCAATACAATTCACACCCAATTTTAGTCAAACAAACATTAGAAAAATGTGTTAGTATTATAAACTCACATAAATCATATGTCGCACATAATAGATATAAAAAGATTCATCTAAATTTCATATTTCTAATTTTTATTAATCCTTTTTGTACTACTATACGTAAAAAAAAATTAAGTAACTTATTTTCATTTTACCACCTAATATTTATTTTAAAATATTGCCAAATTTACTATTACACATGAAAATAAAAGATATTTTCTGATCACAATTTAGAAGAAAATCATATTTATCGATTCTAATATATTTTATGATTGCAGTGACAATAAATAAATCACAATGTTAAATTGTATATTGATATTTTATAATGTCAAATTGGTAATAAATTCAAACTAAATTGGTAATTTGAGACACACCTAATTAATTGTTTTTCCCGATAAATAACTAAGTTTACTATCAAAGTAAATGTTCGCAACACATCCAACATGATTAATGTATATAAATATTTTATATGAGTGTCGAAACTTTATTAATGATTAATTTGTGATTAGTCATTAAAACCTAATTAACGACTATAAATACTTTGAAATTTGACTAGTGATTAATTTATGATTGGACTATAAATTAATAATCATATTATTTTCATGTGAAAAACAAGCAATCTTTATGTCTAACATTTCCTCCAATTTTTTTTATAATCTTATACCTTAATTCATAATAACAATTTGCCATAAAATGAGCTTAATCATTCCTAATATTGTTAGTGAAATTCATCTCCAAACAATCACCTAAATCATATATCTAGATAAAGCGATTGATATAAATTTCATATTTCTAATTTTTATAATTCTTTTTTTAATATACGTAAAAAAAAAATTTAAGTAACTTACTTTCATTTTATCACCTAAAAAAATTATTTTAAAATATTAACAGATTTATCATTACACATGAAAGTGAAAATTTATTTTTTGATCAAAGAAAATTATATTTATTGATTCTAATATATTTTATGATTGCAGTGACAATAAATAAATCACAATGTTAAATTATAATATTTTGTTTTAACATCAACTGATATTTTTTAATATTTAATTGGTAATTAATTCAAATTAAATTGGTAATTGATTTGAGACACACATTATTAATTGTTTTTGTTCTAATAACTAACTAATTTTACCATCAAAGTAAATGTTTACAACATATCAAACCTAATTAATGTATATAAATATTTTATATGAGTGTCAAAGTTTTATTAATAATTTAATTTATGAATTAGTTATTAAAACCTAATTAACAAATATAAATATTTTAGAAATTTAAATAGAATAAATTTATTATTGGACTAGAAATTAACAATCATACTATTTCATGTGAAAAGAATCTTCATATCTAACATTTCCTTCGTTTTTTTTATGATCTTATATAATAACTTGCCTATAAAATGGGCTTAACTCATTCCTAATATTCACCATTGTTAGTGAAATTCATCTTTTCAAACAATCACCAACACCATGTTATATTTTTCTCCCCGTGATGATATAAATATTGATTTACGATAATAAAATCATCTCGATATGCCAAGTTCAGATGAGGACGACGTGAAAGATGATTAGTTTTTTCCGTCCCTCTATTTATCCATATTATCCCTCTATTCATTCTAGATTTTTCTCATTTAGATAAAAAAGGTTGGGAACTTAAATATTTAAAAAATAATAATTTATTTTTAGCAAAATTTTAGCGCAAAATATAGATTAAATTTCTTAAAACAAAACAAATTCTCAAAACAAACCCTAGCAACGATCTACCCTAACAACGATCTTAGCATAGCTCTCAACCCAGGATCTGAGTTTCCTCTAAACAACGAACTCAACCTAGCTCCAGGGACAACTCGAGCTAATTAGTGACCCAAAAGCCAAAAATAATTGAAGGTCTTAAATTTTTATTTTTTTAGTTTAAAGTGTAGTGAACTAATTTTTCATGATGTAGCATAGTATATTTAAAATTATTTTTGAGATGCAAAATTTTATCAAAGTACTATTATTTTTGAAATTATTTAAAATAATACTCCACGATTTATTATAATCATTTTCTTCTAATTTGATTTGACACAAAATTTTAAAAAGTAGAGAAGTTTTTTGAATCTTATGATCTTAAATTATATATACACCCACATATACACCAAAATATCTTTTGATCTTGTGGTCTTAAACATAACATATGGAAAGTTAAATTTAAAAATCGATACAAAAGAAAGAAACATTCTATAATGTTTCAAAACGAACTAAAAAAAGAGTAAGACAAATAAATTAAAAAATACAATATAGTTTTTTTAATAAAAATTATTCCCTCTGTGTTATGTGATACCTTTCAGATTTGGAGATTCACACAAGTCTTTTTTCTCAGTAAAATCTTCATGTATTTTATTAAATATTTTTTGGTAGTAAAATTATTTGACACAAAATTTTAAAAAGTAGAGAAGATTTTTGAATCTTGTGGTCTTAAATTATATATATACCCACATATACGCCAAAATATCTTTTGATCTTGTGGTCTTAAACATATCATGTGGAAGGTTAAATTTAAAAATCGATATAAAAGAAAGAAACATTCTATAATGTTTCAAAACGAACTAAAAAAAGAGTAAGGCAAATAAATTCAAAGATACAATATAATATTTTTTTAACAAAAATTATTTCCTCTGTGCCAGTTTATGTGGTACCTTTCGGATTTGGAGATTCACATAAATCTTTTTTGGCAGTAAAATTTTCATGTATTTTTTAAATATTTTAAATTATTTGTTATTGTGACTTATAATTCTTTCTACATAATTTACAAATATATAAATTTCATGCCAAAAAATTTGAAGATTTCATATACAAATTCCCGATCAAACATAAATTGTTTAACTCTGGAAAAACAAAAAGTACCACATAAGGCAGATGCTCAGTGTTTCACCTGTGTTTTCTCAAAACAGAAAAAACATTGGTCTGCCTAACACCGACATTTGATAATTTATTTATTATATATAATTTACTATTGTTAAGATTATTAAGTTTTCTTATTAGATAATAATTCATGAAAATATGTAAAATAACTTTTTTGTATGGATTTTGTGTAAATTTAAGAATCATTTTAGGATTATTTCTTTAACTAATTACTAATACTTACATTAATTGCCTCTCCTTATTTAGGTTTAAATAGACTATTCTTTCAAAATTTTCAGCGGTAAAAAAATAGGTTTAGATTTAGAATTTTTTTTTATCAATTGAAAACTTGATAATATCTATGATTGAAGAGATAAAGTTATTTGTAACTTTTAAAATTTTAGTATGTTCTATAAGTTTATGATTGCTTATTGAGTATTGTAATCTAATCGAGTTCTTTCTTTTGTGTTTTATAAGGAAAGATGTTTTCTTTGATACATTTGTCTTTCAAAAGAAGTTTATGATTACTTATTTGTCTTTTATAAGCAAATATGATATATATATGTGTATTTGAGAGAGAGAGGGGGGAATGAGATTATAAGAGTACAGAGAGAGGGGACATATACTGAGGAAGACACACAAGAAACCAATAAAAACAAAGAACTAAATACTAATGTTACACTTTGAGTGTCACGTCTCGGGAGGGTACCCTAGGCGTGGCCGGCACTCAGAGACTATTGCTAGCCCCCAAATGAACCACTTAGCTTCATCACATCGTTCATCTTAAACATAGCGGAAGGAAATTAGTAAACAACACCTTTAAAGTAGTGGGCCAATGGCCAAACCTCAAGCTGATCATCAAAACCAAATAAAGAAATATTGCTCAGTTATTAAAACATTGAAATATTGCTCAGTTATCAAAACATTCACCTTGACTACATCATTATGTCTACGAAGCCTCTAACATTATCTAAACCGTCTAAGAAGGGGACCATGACATGCCATGGCTACCCGACTCAATGAAATAATAGGATAGCACCAAATACAGGTTTCCTCCGAAAACAGGGAGGCTCACCACAGTCAGAACTTTCAAACGCTTGGCTTCAACGGGGTGGCTGCTGAAGTCCTCTAGCTCCTGTATCTGCTTCATAAAACGATGCAGCGCCAAATGGCGTCAGTACGTGGAATGTACTGGCATGTAAAATAGCTAAATCACATCATTAGAATCATCCGAACATAACGTACATCATCATGAGACTTTAACATTTATATCAGGGAAACAATAACATTGACCTTTACATTAACATTGACCTTTACATTAACATTGACCTTTACATTAACATTGACCTTTACATTAACATTGACCTTTACGTTGACATTTACATTAGAGTACTATTAGGGAAACCTTTTCTGAGGGACCTAACTGGGAGTTTCTTTAACCGACAACCATCACTTATGAGCCAGCGATGATACAACGAAGCAATGCCGTTGCCACATCCATCCATTACCCTGCCCAGGGTAAAGGATATAACATTAGTGGATCCACAAAATATAACATTAGTCCTCATTTGGGACAAGATAGGAGCCATCCGCATTGCGGTTCAATCCTCTCTTCCTACGCTGGCCACGTAGTTAATGGACTTAAGTGAGACTCACTTTTATCCATTTCGGTGCTCAATACTCCTCCCAGGACTCGACATGCTCATAAAACATCAACATCATTAGTCCCATAGGGATACGTTACATCATCATTAGTCCCCATAGGGGCATAATACATTATCATTGGCATCAACATCCACTTGTCCTATAGGGACACATTATATCGCCATTAACATTAACATCGTCATCATCTCACCTTATTAACATTAACATCAACATCCTCTCATTCATAACCTTAGCATCATCATCATCATAGACTCTAGGATCACTAGATTTGGAGCTTTAACTCTCAACCTAGAGACAATTACACATTCTCATGCTCATCATTCATCATTAATTATTTTATCATTACTCTAGGCTCTACACACACTCACCCATGTTCATCATGCATGCTTTCTAGAATACAATAGATATAAGGTTTTCAACTAAATGCTTTTCATGAAAATAATTTAAAACACATGAGGATTTTTATGACGATCATCATCAATGCATGAAATATATATGTATATGCATACAACAATGCCAATTACGCTCTACATCGTATTAACTAATTCATACTTCAATTTGTCACCCTATCATCATCACATTAGGACATCCATACCTACATCATAGGGGCACATGAGAGGACATTCCCATGCTTTCAGAGTAGCCTTACATACCTGGAAAGATCAGTCACCCGAAACACTACAATCCCTTCTTGATCACCTCAACCTTCATCAAGCCCTAGCCATAGAAATCCTTAGGAGAACACTTCAATGGGGGGTTTTTGAACCCTTTTTCGTGTAAACCGACCTATATTGGTCATAGGGGCACGTTTGGGATAGGTGGAAATGGACCATAATGCCCTTAGAAATTTTAAGAAATTAAATCTCGACCTGAAATAACACAGTCCGCGACGCGGACTGGTCGCGGACAGTGTATTTTCAGAAATTCAACTCCGTCGAAATTTTTCAGAAAAATATAAGTGTGTCTCCGCGACAGGTCCACATCGCGGTTCCATCGCGGAGGCTCACTGTTTTTCATTTTGGAACGAAAAATTATTTTTCGACTCGGTTGCTCTAAAAATCGACCGAGACCTTTCCCCCACTCAATTTTCAATGCTGATCATGAATCCGATCTCAGATTTTAGATCCGAGCATCGAAAGACACGTTTCTCGTACACCTCTCCTTTAGGGGTATTTTGGTAATTTCGCGGGCGTTACATTATCTCCCCCTTGGGATCATTCATCCTCGAATGAGGAGTAGGAAGGTACCTTAGCACGAATAGGCTCAAGACTCACACGTATTACTCCGGTAGCCCTTTACCTCATCCTTTCATTGACCTTTAAACTCATTAATTCAAAATATCAACAATTTCACATGTAGTTCATGGTATAACATCAATTTACATTAAGTGAGAACGTTACCTTCAACACTTTCATCATCCACGGGCGCGAACAGGTGCGGGTACTTTGCTTTCATCTCTTCCTCAGCTTCCCATGTGACTTCCTTAACGAATTGATTCCTCCACAGAACTTTGACAGAAGCTATCTCTTTATTCCTCAGTCTGCGCACTTGTCGATCGAGGAGCTGGACTGGGGCTTCCTCATAGGATAGACTGTCTTTGATTCCTGTGCTCTCTACAGGAACTACCAGGGCAGGATCCCCCAAACATTTCTTCAACATCGAGACATGAAACACTGGATGAATCCCATCTAATTCAGAGGGTAATTCCAGCTCATAAGCAACCATTCCAACCCTCCGCGAGATTCGATAAGGACCAATATAACGAGGACTTAACTTTCCCTTTCTCCCAAAGCTCATGACACCCTTCATGGGTGATACCTTCAGATAAACCCAGTCATTCACCTCAAACTCTAAATCCCTTCTCCTTACATCTGTGTACGACTTCTGGCGGCTCTGGGCAGTCTTTAATCTCTCTCGTATAGTCTTCACCTTTTCCATGGACTGATGGACAAGGTCCGGCCCAATCAGCTCGGCCTCTCCAACCTCGAACCACCCAATGGGCGATCTACATCTTCTCCCATACAAGGCCTCATAAGGGGACATCTGAATACTCGCATGATAACTGTTGTTATATGCGAATTCAATCAGGGGTAAATGGTCGTCCCAGTTTCCTTTGAAATCAAGAATGCATGCTCTCAACATGTCTTCTAACGTCTGGATAGTGCGCTCTGCCTGACCATCCGTCTGTGGATGAAATGCTGTGCTCAGGTTCACCTTGGTACCCAGCCCTTTCTGGAAAGACTTCCAGAAGTGAGAGGTAAATTGGGCTCCTCTGTCTGAAATGATGGACAAGGGAACTCCGTGCAACTTCACAATCTCCTGAATATACATTCTGGCATAATCCTCGGCAGTGTTAGTCGTCTTGACTGCTAAGAAATGCGCTGATTTCGTCATTCTGTCTACAATCACCCATATGGAATCATGTTGTCTCCGGGATTTCGGTAGACCAGTGATGAATTCCATATTTACCATCTCCCACTTCCATTCAGGAATCTCAAAGTTTTGAGCCAGACCACCTGGCCTTTGCTGCTCAACCTTGACTTGTTGGCAGTTTGGGCATCTGGAAACGAATTCTGCGATGTCCCTCTTCATTCCAACCTACCAATGGACCTCTCTCAAGTTATGATACATCTTGGTGGAGCCCGAATGAATAGAGTATTTAGCATTATGGGCCTCAGCTATAATCCTCTCTTGAACGCCATCGACATCAGGGATACATAACCTGTTCTGGTATCTCAATACCCCATCTCCCCCTTTGGAGAAGACCATCACTTTCTGTTTCTGAACATCCTCTTTTAGTTGGAGTATAATGGGATCTCGATCCTGCTTCTCCTTAACTTCAGTCACCAGGGATGATGAAGACCCATTTTGAACACTAACTCCTCCTTCGTCATTCTCTTCGAGTTGAGCCCCCAATCGGACCAACCTGTGCACATCTTTCATCAGTTCTCCCTTTTCTTCCTCAACATGGGCCGTGCTACCCATAGACAACTTACTAAGAGCATCATCAACAACATTAGCTTTACCTGGGTGGTACATGACGCTCATGTCATAGTCCTTGAGCAACTCTAACCATCTCCTCTATCGCAAATTGAGCTCCCTTTGGCTGAATACATACTGCAAGCTCTTGTGGTCTGTGAACACATCCACATGCACTCCATACAAGTAGTGGCGCCAGATTTTAAGTGTGAACACAACGGCTGCCAACTCAAGATCATGGGTCGAATAGTTCCTTTCATGAACCTTAAGCTTTCTGGAAGCATAGGCTATCACCTTTCCTCTTTGCATTAATACGCAACCCAACCCAACTCTAGATGCGTCACAGTATATCACGAAGTCGTCCGTCCCGTCAGGCAAGGTCAGGACAGGTGCAGTGGTTAACCTGGTCTTTAACTCCTGGAAGCTTTTCTCACATTCGTCAGACCACTGGAACTTAGCCCTTTTCTGGGTCAGTTTGGTCAATGGTGCAGATAGGGAAGAAAACCCCTCCACAAACCTTCGGTAGTAGCCTGCCAAACCCAAGAAGCTTCTTATGTCAGTCGGAGAGGTTGGCCTTAGCCAACTTGTCACCGCCTCAATCTTCTGGCTATCAACTCGAATACCATCACCCGAAACCACATGGCCTAGGAAAGCCACTGACTTAAGCCAAAACTCACATTTGGAGAACTTTGCATACAACTCATGGTCCTTAAGAGTTTGAAGGACCACTCTGAGATGCTTAGCATGCTCTTCCTCATTCCTCGAATATACCAAAATATCATCAATGAAGACGATTACAAACATATCCAAGTAGGGTCTGAACACCCTATTCATCAAGTCCATAAAGGCTGCTGGTGCATTTGTCAACCCAAAGGACATCACTAAAAATTCAAAGTGACCATATCTTGTCCTGAAAGCTGTCTTTGGGATATCACACTCCCTCAACTTTAACTGGTGGTAACCCGATCTGAGGTCTATTTTTGAAAAACATGAGGCACCCTGCAGTTGGTCGAACAAGTCGTCAATCCTAGGAAGAGGATACTTGTTCTTGACTATGACCTTGTTCAGTTGCCTATAATCTATACACATTCGAAGCGACCCATCCTTCTTTCGCACAAACAAAACTGGAGCACCCCACGGAGAAACACTGGGTCTAATAAAACCTTTCTCTAACAGGTCTTTCAACTGTTCTTTCAACTCTTTCAATTCAGCGGGGGCCATCCTATATGGTGGAATTGAAATAGGCTGCGTATCGGGGAGTACATCAATACCGAAGTCGATCTCCCTATCAGGAGGGACTCTAGGTAAATCCTCAGGGAACACCTCAGGGAACTCATTAACAACTGAGACCGACTCAAGAGTAGGGGTCTCGACATTATCAACTTTAACTCTTACTAGGTGATAGATACACCCCTTAGAGATCAACCTCCTTGCCCTCAGGTAAGAAATAATTATACCTTTGGGTGCAACATAACCTCCCTTCCATTCTAAGACCGGTTCATTAGGGAATTGAAACTTAACCACTCGGGTCCTACAATCTATGGATGCATGGCAAGCGTGAAGCCAATCCATTCCAAGGATTACATCGAAATCCACCATCTCTAATTCTACCAAATCAGCCAATGTATCCCTATGATAAATGGATACCACACAGTTTCTATAGACCCTCTTAGCCACAATAGACTCTCCAGTAGGAGTCGAAACAGAGTAAGGCTCATATAGACGTTCTGGGATGACCTCAAACTTATTAGCCACATAGGGCGTCACAAAAGATAATGTGGCACCTGGATCAAGTAATACATAACAGTTATAAGAAAAAACTCGAAGCATACCCGTGAAACCATCTGGGACAGCCTCTTGATCCTGCCGATTTCCCATAGCATACAGGCGGTTCGCTCCGCCTCCTGCATTTGCAGCAGTAGCCCTCTGATGACTGCCCGCAGGGGGCGCTGTAGATGATTGTGCTCGATTTCCTCTGTCATTACCCCTCTGGCTCCTCATGGGACACTCGCCCTGGAAATGGCCAGGCTGTCCACAAGAATAGCATAGATTAGTGCCTTCTCGGTATGCACCAAGATGTTGTTTGCCACATCTTCCACAAGTTACTCTTCCTCTTGGACCCTGGGCAACACTAGCCTGGGACTGAGATCCCTGTGCTCTGAAGTCCTGGTGACCCTGGGTCTTTTGATCATGACTGTGCTGCTGAACAGGTGCATTCGCCATCAGTGTTACATGGCGAGGAGGCTTCCTCTGAAAGAAGTTCCTGTTACCCTTGTCCTGCTTCTGCTGGTTTTGCTCCTGGCCTGCAGCTTTGGCTTTCTTGCTCTGTTGCTCCTCCCTGTCCCTCTTCTTGTCCTCTTTGGTCTGTTGAGCATAGACCATCAGCCTGGAAATATCCATATCTGGAATCAGTAGTGCTGCCTTGCACTCTCTCTTCACATGTCTGCCCAGCCCAGACACAAATTTTCTCATCCTGGCCCTCATATCAAGGATCATCTCCGGAGCATATCTTGATAGTTGGGTGAACTTCAGGCTATACTCCTTGGCAGTCATACCCTCCTGTTTTAAGTTCACAAACTCCTCAACCTTGGCTTCCCTTAACTCCTGGGGAAAGAAATGATCGAGAAAAACACTCTCGAACTCTTCCCACTCAGCTGGTTCAGCACTCTCACCTCTGTCATCCTCCCATTGGTTGTACCAAATGTTGGCAACATCCTTAAGCTGATATGAGACCAGCTCAACTCCTTCAACCTCACTTGCGTGCATCGCCCTTAGGATCTTGCGCATCTCATCAATAAAGTTCTGCGGATCCTCCTCAACCTTAGAACTCGTATAGACTGGCGGGTTCATCCTAAAATAATCCCTGAGCCTGGACGTAGCAGTTGGCTCTTGGGAACTGGAGCTTGGGGCCTGGGGACCGCGACTGCTACTTTGCGAGGCCACCAACTGGGTGAGCATCGCAATGGCTCCCCTGAAGTCTGCCTCTGAAGTGGGGGCTGACTGAGCTGGAGGTGATGGTGGAGCCTCAGTAGCTCTAGTAGGTCGTCCCTGTCTCCTTGCCTCACGTTCTGGCAAGGGGTTTTCAGTACTTGGGATGGGACCATCTCTTTGGGAAGCAGTGCGTTTTGGAGGCATTATCTGCAAACGCGTAACAAACGAATTAAAGGGGTTTACTTAAAGTCAAGCTCTAACGCACGACTCAGAACATCAAAGAAGTGGAACCATTCCCTAATGTCCTGTAGCATCCTATTTATGAAGTGTGGTGCACAACACACGCATAAACGAGACTCTACTAGACACAGCTTCGTAGACTCCCTAGGACTCTTGAACTCTGTGCTCTGATACAAAGTTTGTCACGCCCCGGGAGGGTACCCTAGGCGTGGCCGGCACTCAGAGACTATTGCTAGCCCCCAAGCGAACCACTTAGCCTCATCACATCGTTCATCTTAAACATAGCGGAAGGAAATTAGTAAACAACACCTTTAAAGTAATGGGCCAATGGCCAAACCTCAAGCTGATCATCAAAACCAAACAAAGAAATATTGCTCAGTTATCAAAACATTCACCTTGACTACATCATTATGTCTACGAAGCCTCTAACATTATCTAAACCGTCTAAGAAGGGGACCATGACATGCCATGGCTACCCGACTCAATGAAATAATAGGATAGCACCAAATAAAGGTTTCCTCCAAAAACAGGGAGGCTTACCACAGTCAGAACTTTCAAACGCTTGGCTTCAACGGGGCGGCTGCTGAAGTCCTCTAGCTCCTGTATCTGCATCATAAAACGATGCAGCGCCAAATGGCGTCAGTAGGTGGAATGTACTGGCATGTAAAATAGCTGAATCACATCATTAGAATCATCTGAACATAACGTACATCATCATGAGACTTTAACATTTATATCAGTGAAACAATAACATTGACCTTTACATTAACATTGACCTTTACATTAACATTGACCTTTACGTTGACATTTACATTAGAGTACTATTAGGGAAACCTTTTCTGAGGGACCTAACTGGGAGTTTCTTTAACCAACAACCATCACTTATGAGCCAACGATGATACAACGAAGCGATGCCGTTGCCACATCCATCCATTACCCTGCCCAGGGTAAAGGACATAACATTAGTGGATCCACAAAACATAACATTAGTCCTCATTTGGGACAAGATAGGAGCCATTCGCATTGCGGTTCAATCCTCTCTTCCTACGCGGGCCACGTAGTTAATGGACTCAAGTGGGACTCACTTTTATCCATTTCGATGCTCAATACTCCTCCCAGGACTCAACATGCTCATAAAACATCAACATCATTAGTCCCATAGGGACACGTTACATCATCATTAGTCCCCATAGGGGCATAATACATTATCATTGGCATCAACATCCACTTGTCCCATAGGGACACATTACATCGCCATTAACATTAATATCGTCATCATCTCACCTTATTAATATTAACATCAACATCCTCTCATTCATAACCTTAGCATCATCATCATCATAGACTCTAGGAACACTAGATTAGGAGCTTTAAATCTCAACCTAGAGACAATTACACATTCTCATGCTCATCATTCATTATTCATTATTTTATCATTACTCTAGGCTCTACACACACTCACCCATGTTCATCATGCATGCTTTTCTAGAATACAATAGATATAAGGTTTTCAACTAAATGCTTTTCATGAAAATAATTTAAAACACATGAGGGTTTTTATGACGATCATCATCAATGCATGAAATATATATGTATATGCATACAACAATGCCAATTACTCTCTACATCGTATTAACTAATTCATACTTCAATTTGTCACCCTATCATCATCACATTAGGACATCCATACCTACATTATAGGGGCACATGTGAGGACATTCCCATGCTTTCAGAGTAGCCTTACATACCTGGAAAGAGTAGTCAACCGGAACACTACAATCCCTTCTTGATCACCTCAACCTTCTTCAAGCCCTAGCCTTAGAAATCCATAGGAGAACACTTCAATGGGGGTTCTTTGAACCCTTTTTCGTGTAAACCGACCTATATTGGTCATAGGGGCACGTTTGGGATAGGTGGGAATGGACCATGATGCCCTTAGAAATTTTAAGAAATTAAATCCTGACCTGAAATAACACAGTCCGCGACGCGGACTGGTCGCAGACAGTGTATTTTCAGAAATTCAACTCTGTCAAAATTTTTCAGAAAAACATAAGTATGTCTCCGCAACAAGTCCGCGTCGCAGTTCCATCGTGAAGGCTCACTATTTTTCGTTTTGGAACGAAAAATTATTTTTCAACTCGGTTGCTCTAAAAATCGACCGAGACCTTTCCCCCACTCAATTTTCAGTGCTGATCATGAATACGCTCTCAGATTTTAGATCCGAGCATTGGAAGACTCGTTTCTCGCACACCTCTCCTTTAGGGGTATTTTGGTAATTTCGCGGGCGTTACATTGAGGTGAAAAAATATTATTAATTATGTTTCAACAAGAAGTTTCCCATTTGAAAAATACTATCTTTATTAATTCATCTAAGTGAATTGATAGGAATGTGGCACATCTTTTATATACGTAAGAATTTAAATTTGTGCTTGGTTAATGATTTGAAAAGTTCAATTCTTTTTTCTAAAACTGAAAATTAGAACTTCAATTCATCTAAAAAAGATTCTCCATTGCCTCCACATTTTCTAATTCATCTAAAAAAGATTCTCCATTGCCTCCACATTTTCTCTCTTTGTTTTCTTTCTAATCTCATATTTACCCCCCTTTAATGTGATTGAAGAACACATATTTCATTTTAGCATTTTAATGCAATATTTATAATTTTGGATATTTTAAAAAAAAATTATTTAATAAAAAACTGAATATCGCTTGCAAAACTTTCCTAAATTTTATTTTGATGCAAATGTATTTTTCTCCGAGATAAACAATTTGAAGAAATTGCAAATTTAATATTATTTGGGGTGGGAAGGATTATTTCATTTGTTTTGAGGATTTTGTGAGAAGAAAATTTGAAAAAGTTAGACTTTGATTAACATTATAAAGGAAAATAGTAACTAATTTTGTTATAGTAAATTTAGAACTCTTATTTTAATAGTCTTGCCCTAAATTTTAGTTATATAAGTTTGATGGTAATTATCTAATTTATCTGATGATATTGAATATTTTGTACGTGCACAAAATTTAAACTCATAAATTAAGAACAACTTTTCACTATTTTTTATTATTTTCAAACTACTGTGATAAAAATATAAAATAATTAAAAATCTCATTAAATAATATATATATTTCCTTGATTTTTGAATAATTTATTTATGATATATTATATGACAATCCTCTTAATATGAACCAGAGGAATATCAATTCTTCATCCAAGAAATAGGGCACGAGAATTAGGATAAAGTATGGTTTTGTCAAACTTCAACATGGTCTCACATGCAAACATTGGAAAAAAATTATATGGGCAGTATTTCTTGTCTTATATTACAGCTAAGGGTGTAACTTACTTTTTTTAATTTTAAATTATTATTTTATAAAGTTAAAATAGATTTTTTCGAATGCATAAATTTTATAATTTTTTAAAAAATTCTTCATTGTTAATTTTGATATTGATGAATATAGAGCATAAAATATAAATAGAATTAGACAGTGGGTGCGCACGACATATGGAGGCAGCAATTGCAAGCCGAATTTTGGAAAGGCCATGCAATAATGTTTGCGATGTAGCATGTTACATGAGTACAATTTGAAGGCGTTTGGGTAATACAATATATCTATGTAGCATCTCCTACTACAATGGTAATTCGGTGCACGAACAAAAGTTGGCCATTTGAAGTCCTTCCGTTGTACCTGGATGTACATCTGTAAGAAGAAAGTAGAGTTTGACAATTAGAGAGGTATGAAAATTGCCAATGAAACGACATCCAAGGTGTAGATATAATTTCAAGTTGGGATTTGGGATTAACTTGTGTCATGGCCATGAAAATGCGCAAAAGACATGTGGAGGTATTGGTCGGTGGCGCCTACGCTGCAGCTGCAGAAGAAAGTCCAGAAATTAGTATGTGTTTGCATGAAATGTAGGCCCTACAACAATGCAACCTGCGCATAAATTCGGAGATATATTCAATGTATACTATATGGAAATGCTACCAAAGGGAGGAAGTGAACTAAACATTAATGTATTAAATAAGAACGAAGCAGTAGTTGGATCTTTACTGTGATTACCTTCATTTGGTATTGATGAATGCCATGATGGGATGGTCCGACATATAAAAGTAGCAAGCTGTAACAGACTTTGTCTTCCCCTGTAAGAGCCTGTGTAAGTAAAGAGAAACAGTTAGTATTTCATATGTTGACAGAGTATGTAAATGGGATGTAGTATTGGGTAATATGTGTCCTACATATACATTATCGGAAGGAAACCAAGTGCGGCGAATTACCTTCTTGTAACAAAAATCGAAATTTATCACAAAGGAGAACCCTGGATCCTGCATTTAGGTATTAAGTTAAAAATAGGGGAAAGTTGGTTAGTATGTTTGCTTATGTGCAGGGAAATAAGAGTTGTTAGGTGGGTAGAAGCTATGATAATATATATTTACGGAAAGAACAATGAAAGATTTTTGTTCCTAACCTTTATTGTTTTTTGGCGGGAGTTGGTGGTTCCATCTGTTTGTTCCGTTTAACGATGTTTGTTTTTTTCTTCGAACTGCTTGTTTCATCATCGAATGAATTGACTTTCCTTTTTTGCTTTTTGCTGTCCCTTTTAATGCCGAGAGGGGATGCTGCAGGGACAGAAGGCATCATGATTTCCTTTTGGATAATGCTGAGAATGAGGACCTTTGCTGAAGTTACGCGTGCACTACGGGGGGAGGATTTTTTTACTTGAATTATGAAAACATTGTCTTGTATCCTCAGCTATTGATGCTGTATTGATTCTGACAGAACTTGTAGGTTAGTAGGTGTTATCTTTTTGGTTTGTGTCTGTCAAGTTTTTTTGTGTATACTGACTTGCTAGAATTGTTTACCTCCATGGATGCCTCAGTGTAAATCTCTTCTGCAGTAAGAGATAGCAGCTGTTCTCCTTGTTCATCCATAATTAGTTCCGTTGTCGAACCGGATGCATCTTCAAGAGTTAACCTCAAATCGACACCTGCGGTGAGCTTAGTATTATACAAATGCATATACCCCTTTGTTGCTTTGTATGGCAGACTGTCAGGAAGGGGAGAATCTGGAAATTCATGTACCTTGGTGTCAGTATGTTTTCTTCGTTGCAATTCGTATAGTGGAATTTTCTTATGTTGAGGTTTTGGACCTCTTGTTTACAATTCGGGTAGCCCAACACATAGCAAAGAATGAATTTCTTTGGCAGAGTGACTTTTGCTTCGATGGTCAAATATTATCCCTGTGTAACGTTATAACATGAATTTACGTTGCAGTAATAAGAAGTGTAAGTAATTAAGGACTAAACTGTAAGGTAATTGTGCTCACATCTTGTTGCGTGGGGATGCTTGCAATGGGCACAATTCTTTCTTCCACTAGAGCAGATATGAGGGATCCACTTTGAGATGTACTGCAAATTGCGAACGAGTTCAGCATTTCTGTGTTTTCTGCAATCCTATTTCACGCATAAACATTACAAGGGAAGAAAATTCATGCAGATGCATATAATACCAGGAAGAGATTGAGCATCTGTGGTAGTAATGCTTACCATGATTGCAGTTGCACACATTCTAAATATGGGGGATCTATCTGTATTGTTGTGTTGAATTTGGTTGTGAGTGAGGTGCCTACATCAGTTAAACCAAAAACATTAACACGATGATGTAGGAATAATGACTAGCAAAGCAAATGTGCAAGTGTTTTGCTTTAGAGGACACAACGTAGTAGAATTTGCTTACCGTTGTATTTAGATACTCCAACATGTCTACTGAAGATAATGGGATGTTTTGGGAATAGCGCGAGAAGTTTTGTGCCTTCGTCATCAATAATAGACTCTTCCCATAATGTGAAGGTCAAAGCTTGTTTACTGCAAGTTTACAAATTTCAAAGCAAACAAATGTGTTCGAGCAAAGGAAGAACATGAGAAAGAATTTAGCACAATTTATAGGGCATATCTCTTTCATGAATCATTGTAAACCCTTGTTATTCCTCGCTTGGTGTCTACGACAATCAGCTCCTGTAGTCGCTTTTGCATGCTTGCCACATATCTTGGTGGGAAGCAGTTCACAACAATTGCAAGTACATCTATTAAGATAGGAGAGGAAGAAGTGACAATTTGGGGTGAAATATATGCTTCTCTAAAGAGATGGTGAAGGAGCCTTACTGTATTCAGCATTTCGTAGTTGTTCCTTTGTACTTCGGGATGCCTCTTTGTTGATTTCCCGAAAGGATGCCATTTCGTTTATTCTAGGTGGTGGCATTGCTCTCTTTGTTTTCTTTCTAATTTCATATTTACCCCCCCTTTAATGTGATTGAAGAACACATATTTCATTTTAACATTTTAATGCAATATTTATAATTTTGGATATTTTAAAAAAAAATTATTTAATAAAAAACTGAATATCGCTTGCAAAACTTTCCTAAATTTTATTTTGATGCAAATGTATTTTTCTCCGAGATAAACAATTTGAAGAAATTGCAAATTTAATATTATTTGGGGTGGGAAGGATTATTTCGTTCGTTTTGAGGATTTTGTGAGAAGAAAATTTGAAAAAGTTAGACTTTGATTAACATTATAAAGGAAAATAGTAACTAATTTTGTTATAGTAAATTTAGAACTCTAATTTTAATAGTCTTGCCCTAAATTTTAGTTATATAAGTTTGATGGTAATTATCTAATTTATCTGATGATATTGAATATTTTGTACGTGCACAAAATTTAAATTCATAAATTAAGAACAACTTTTCACTATTTTTTATTTATTTCAAACTACTGTGATAAAAATATAAAATAATTAAAAATCTCATTAAATAATATATATATTTCCTTGATTTTTGAATAATTTATTTATGATATATTATATGACAATCCTCTTAATATGAACTAGAGGAATATCAATTCTTCATCCAAGAAATAGGGCATGGGAATTAGGATAAAGTATGGTTTTGTCAAACTTCAACATGGTCTCACATGCAAACATTGGAAAAAAATTATATGGGCAGTTTTCCTTGTCTTATATTACAGCTAAGGGTGTAACTTACTTTTTTTAATTTTAAATTATTATTTTATAATGTTAAAGTAGATTTTTTCGAATGCATAAATTTTATAATTTTTTTTAAAAATTCTTCATTGTTAATTTTGATATTGATGAATATAGAGCATAAAATATAAATAGAATTAGACAGTGGGTGCGCACGGCGTATGGAGGCAGCAATTGCAAGTCGAATTTTGGAAAGGCCATGCAATAATGTTTGCGATGTAGCATGTTACATGAGTACAATTTGAAGGCATTTGGGTAATACAATATTTCTGTGTAGCATCTCCTACTACAATAGTAATTCGATGCACGAACGAAAGTTGGCCATTTGAAGTCCTTCCGTTGTACCTGGATATACATCTGTAAGAAGAAAGTAGAGTTTGACAATTAGAGAGGTATGAAAATTGCCAATGAAACGACATCCAAGGTGTAGATATAATTTCAAGTTGGGATTTGGGATTAACTTGTGTCATGGCTATGAAAATGCGCAAAAGACATGTGGACTTCAAAGAGTGGTATTGGTCGGTGGCGCCTACGCTGCAGCTGCAGAAGAAAGTCCAGAAATTAGTATGTATTTGCATGAAATGTATGTCCTACAACAATGCAACCTGCGCATAAATTCGGAGATATATTCAATGTATACTATATAGAAATGCTACCAAAGGGAGGAAGTGAACTAAACATTAATGTATTAAATAAGAACGAAGCATTAGTTGGATCTTTACTGTGATTACCTTCATTTGGTATTGATAAATGCCATGATGGGATGGTCCGACATATAAAAGTAGCAAGCTGTAACAGACTTTGTCTTCCCCTGTAAGAGCCTGTGTAAGTAAAGGGAAACAGTTAGTATTTCATATGTTGACAGAGTATGTGAATGAGATGTAGTATTGGGTAATATGTGTCCTACATATACATTATCGGAGGTAAACCAAGTGCGGCGAATTACCTTCTTGTAACAAAAATCAAAATTTATCACAAAAGAGAACCCTGGATCCTGCATTTAGGTATTAAGTTAAAAATAGGGGAAAGTTGGTTAGTATGTTTGCTTATGTGCAGGGAAATAAGAGTTGTTAGGTGGGTAGAAGCTATGATAATATATATTTACGGAAAGAACAATGAAAGATTTTTGTTCCTAACCTTTATTGTTTTTTGGCGGGAGTTGATGGTTCCATCTGTTTGTTCCATTTAATGATGTTTGTTTTTTTCTTCTAACTGCTTGTTTCATCATCGAATGACTTGACTTTCCTTTTTTGCTCTTTGCTGTCCCCTTTAATGCCGAGATGGGATGCTGCAGGGACAGAAGGCATCATGATTTCCTTTTGGACAATGCTGAGAATGAGGACCTTTCTGAGGTTACGCGTGCACTACGGGGGGAGGATTTTTTTACTTGAATTATGAAAACATTGTCTTGTATCCTCAGCTGTTGATGCTGTATTGATTCTGACAGAACCTGTAGGTCAGTAGGTGTTATCTTTTTGGTTTGTGTCTGTCAAGTTATTTTGTGTATGCTGATTTGCTAGAATTGTTTACCTCCATGGATGCCTCAGTGTAAATCTCTTCTGCAGTAAGAGATAGCAGCTATTCTCCTTGTTCATCCATAATTAGTCCCGTTGTCGAACCGGATGCATCTTCAAGAGTTAACCTCAAATCGACACCTGCGGTGAGCTTAGTATTATACAAATGCATATACCCCTTTGTTGCTTTGTATGGCAGACTGTCAGGAAGGGGAGAATTTGGAAATTCATGTACCTTGGTGTCAGCATGTTTTCTTCGTTGCAATTCGTGCAGTGGAATTTTCTTATCTTGAGATTTTGGACCTCTTGTTTACAATTTGGGCAGCCCAACACATAGCAAAGAATGAATTTCTTTGGCAGAGTGACTTTTGCTTCGATGGTCAAAGATTGTCCCTGTGTAACGTTATAACATGAATTTACGTTGCTGTAATAAGAAGTGTAAGTAATTCAGGACTAAACTGTAAGGTAATTGTGCTCACATCTTGTTGCGTGGGGATGCTTGCAATGGGCACAATTCTTTCTTCCACTAGAGCAGATATGAGGGATCCACTTTGAGATGTACTGCAAATTGCGAACGAGTTCAGCATTTCTGTGTTTTCTGCAATCCTATTTCACGCATAAACGTTACAAGGGAAGAAAATTTCATGCAGAGGCATATAATACTAGGAAGAGATTGAGCATCTGTGGTAGTAATGCTTACCATGATTGCAGTTGCACACATTCTAAATATGGGGGATCTATCTGTATTGTTGTGTTGAATTCGGTTGTGAGTGAGGTGCCTACATCAGTTAAACCTAAATCATTAACATGATGATATAGGAATAATGACAGGCAAAGCAAATGTGCAAGTGTTTTGCTTTAGAGGACGCAACGTAGTGGAATTTGCTTATCGTTGTATTTAGATACTCCAACACGTCTACTGAAGATAATGGGATGTTTTGGGAATAGCGCGAGAAGTTCTGTGCCTTTGTGATCAATAATAGACTCTTCCCATAATGTGAAGGTCAAAGCTTGTTTACTGCAAGTTTACAAATTTCAAAGCAAACAAATGTGTTCGAGCAAAGGAAGAACATGAGAAAGAATTTAGCACAATTTATAGGGCATATCTCTTTCATGAAGCATTATAAACCCTTGCTATGCCTCACTTGGTGTCTACGGCAATCAGCTCCTATAGTCGCTTTTGCATGCTTGCTACATATCTTGGTGGGAAGCAGTTCACAACAATTGCAAGTACATATATTAAGATAGGAGAGGAAGAAGTGACAATTTGGGGTGAAATATATGCTTCTCTAAAGAGATGGTGAAGGAGCCTTACTGTATTCAACATTTCGTAGTTGTTCCTTTGTACTTCGGGATGCCTCTTTGTTGATTTCCCGAAAAGATGCCATTTCGTTTATTCTAGGTAGTGGCATCGCTCTCTTTGTTTTCTTTCTAATCTCATATTTACCCCCCTTTAATGTGTTTGAAGAACACATATTTCATTTTAACATTTTAATGCAATATTTATAATTTTGGATATTTTAAAAAAAAATTATTTAATAAAAAACTGAATATTGCTTGCAAAACTTTCCTAAATTTTATTTTGATGCAAATGTATTTTTCTCCGAGATAAACAATTTGAAGAAATTGCAAATTTAATATTATTTAGGGTGGGAAGGATTATTTCGTTCGTTTTGAGGATTTTGTGAGAAGAAAATTTGAAAAAGTTAGACTTTGATTAACATTATAAAGGAAAATAGTAACTAATTTTGTTATAGTAAATTTAGAACTCTAATTTTAATAGTCTTGCCCTAAATTTTAGTTATATAAGTTTGATGGTAATTATCTAATTTATCTGATGATATTGAATATTTTGTACGTGCACAAAATTTAAACTCATAAATTAAGAACAACTTTTCACTATTTTTTTATTATTTTCAAACTATTGTGATAAAAATATAAAATAATTAAAAATCTCATTAAATAATATATATATTTCCTTGATTTTTGAATAATTTATTTATGATATATTATATGACAATCCTCTTAATATGAACCAGAGGAATATCAATTCTTCATCCAAGAAATAGGGCACGGGAATTAGGATAAAGTATGGTTTTGTCAAACTTCAACATGGTCTCACATGCAAACATTGGAAAAAAATTATATGGGCAGTTTTCCTTGTCTTATATTACAGCTAAGGGTGTAACTTACTTTTTTTAATTTTAAATTATTATTTTATAAAGTTAAAATAGATTTTTTCGAATGCATAAATTTTATAATTTTTTTAAAATTCTTCATTGTTAATTTTGATATTGATGAATATAGAGCATAAAATATAAATAGAATTAGACAGTGGGTGCGCACGACATATGGAGGCAGCAATTGCAAGTCGAATTTTGAAAAGGCCATGCAATAATGTTTGCGATGTAGCATGTTACATGAGTATAATTTGAAGGCATTTGGGTAATACAATATTTCTGTGTAGCATCTCCTACTACAATGGTAATTCGGTGCACGAACAAAAGTTGGCCATTTGAAGTCCTTCCGTTGTACCTGGATGTACATCTGTAAGAAGAAAGTAGAGTTTGACAATTAGAGAGGTATGAAAATTGCCAATGAAACGACATCCAAGGTGTAGATATAATTTCAAGTTGGGATTTGGGATTAACTTGTGTCATGGCCATGAAAATGCGCAAAAGACATGTGGACTTCAAAGAGTGGTATTGGTCGGTGGCGCCTACGCTGCAGCTGCAGAAGAAAGTCCAGAAATTAGTATGTGTTTGCATGAAATGTAGGCCCTACAACAATGCAACCTGCGCATAAATTCGGAGATATATTCAATGTATACTATATGGAAATGCTACCAAAGGGAGGAAGTGAACTAAACATTGATGTATTAAATAAGAACGAAGCAGTAGTTGGATCTTTACTGTGATTACCTTCATTTGGTATTGATGAATGCCATGATGGGATGGTCCGACATATAAAAGTAGCAAGCTGTAACAGACTTTGTCTTCCCCTGTAAGAGCATGTGTATGTAAAGGGGAACAGTTAGTATTTCAAAGAGTATGTGAATGGGATGTAGTATTGGGTAATATGTGTCCTACATATACATTATCGGAGGGAAACCAAGTGCGGCGAATTACCTTCTTGTAATAAAAATCAAAATTTATCACAAAAGAGAACCTCGGATCCTGCATTTAGGTATTAAGTTAAAAATAGGGGAAAGTTGGTTAGTATGTTTGCTTATGTGCAGGGAAATAAGAGTTGTTAGGTGGTTAGAAGCTATGATAATATATATTTACGGAAAGAACAATGAAAGATTTTTGCTCCTAACCTTTATTGTTTTTTGGCGGGAGTTGGTGGTTCCATCTGTTTGTTCCGTTTAACGATGTTTGTTTTTTTCTTTGAACTGCTTGTTTCATCATCGAATGACTTGACTTTCCTTTTTTGCTCTTTGCTGTCCCCTTTAATGCCGAGAGGGGATGCTGCAGGGACAGAAGGCATCATGATTTCCTTTTGGATAATGCTGAGAATGAGGACCTTTGCTGAGGTTACGCGTGCACTACGGGGGGAGGATTTTTTTACTTGAATTATGAAAATATTGTCTTGTATCCTCAGCTATTGATGCTGTATTGATTCTGACAGAACCTGTAGGTCAGTAGGTGTTATCTTTTTGGTTTGTATCTGTAAAGTTATTTTGTGTATGCTGACTTCCTAGAATTGTTTACCTCCATGGATGCCTCAGTGTAAATCTCTTTTGCAGTAAGAGATAGCAGCTGTTCACCTTGTTCATCCATAATTAGTCCCGTTGTCGAACCGGATGCATCTTCAAGAGTTAACCTCAAATCGACACCTGCGGTGAGCTTAGTATTATACAAATGCATATACCCCTTTGTTGCTTTGTATGGCAGACTGTCAGGAAGGGGAGAATTTGGAAATTCATGTACGTTGGTGTCAGCATGTTTTCTTCGTTGCAATTCGTGCAGTGGAATTTTCTTATCTTGAGGTTTTGGACCTCTTGTTTACAATTCGGGCAGCCCAACATATTACAAAGAATGAATTTCTTTGGCAAAGTGACTTTTGTTTCGATGGTCAAAGATTGTCCCTGTGTAACTTATAACATGAATTTACGTTGCAGTAATAAGAAGTGTAAGTAATTAAGGACTAAACTGTAAGGTAATTGTGCTCACATCTTGTTGCGTGGGGATGCTTGCAATGGGCACAATTCTTTCATCTACTAGAGCAAATATGAGGGATCTACTTTGAGATGTACTGCGAATTGCGAACGAGTTCAGCATTTTTGTGTTTTCTGCAATCCTATTTCACGCATAAAAGTTACAAGGGAAGAAAATTCATGCAGATGCATCTAATACCAGGAAGAGATTGAGCATCTGTGGTAGTAATGCTTACCATGATTGCAGTTGCACACATTCTAAATATGGGGGATCTATCTGTATTGTTGTTTTGAATTTGGTTGTGAGTGAGGTGCCTACATCAGTTAAACCTAAAACATTAACTCGATGATGTAGGAATAATGACAAGCAATGCAAATGTGCAAGTGTTTTGCTTTAGAGGACACAACGTAGCAGAATTTGCTTACCGTTGTATTTAGATACTCCAACACATCTACTGAAGATAATGGGATGTTTTGGGAATAGCGCGAGACGTTTTGTGCCTTCGTCATCAATAATAGACTCTTCCCATAATGTGAAGGTCAAAGCTTGTTTACTGCAAGTTTACAAATTTCAAAGCAAACAAATGTGTTCGAGCAAAGGAAGAACATGAGAAAGAATTTAGCACAATTTATAGGGCATATCTCTTTCATGAAGCATTGTAGACCCTTGTTATGCCTCACTTGGTGTCTACGTCAATCAGCTCCTGTAGTCGCTTTTGCATGCTTGCCACATATCTTGGTGGGAAGCAGTTCACAACAATTGCAAGTACATCTATTAAGATAGGAGAGGAAGAAGTGACAATTCGGGGTGAAGTATATGCTTCTCTAAAGAGATAGTGAAGGAGCCTTACTGTATTCAGCATTTCGTAGTTGTTCCTTTGTACTTCGGGATGCCTCTTTGTTGATTTCCCTAAAAGATGCCATTTCGTTTATTCTAGGTGGTGGCATTGCATTGTCGCGTAAGTCATCTGGATCAGACTGATTGGCTATAGTTGCGTATGATTGATCTATATCAAGGGAATCCACTATAGTTTTTTTTGTCAATGATCCATTCGTATGTATGGAGGGGCTTTTCATATCTTAAAGTGGGCTGCTGCACGCGAGCACATGTGATCAAGTATGTGCGAAACAATGTGAATCTCTGTAGGTAAACGGAGATATCATTACCGTAAATTATGGCCTTCACTTGATTTCCCTGCTAATGGTTAAAAAAGAGGTGAAGTGTAAAAAGTTGAGTGCGGGTAGTATAGATCCGGAAATAAAGGTTTTTGTTTGGGTAGAATGCAAAGCATGTATGAAGCAATAACACAGTTAAGATTCCCAGTAATAATTCAGATAAGTTATGTAAGAAGTTGCAAGTAGTAAATTGTTATTCCATGATATTTGGAGGACATATGTAGGTGATCTGAATACGTATTTCATAGCTGCAGGTACAGGAGCTACTAGATCTCCCCAG
Organism: Solanum rostratum; assembly: GCA_029948455.1. Classification (NCBI taxonomy): domain Eukaryota; kingdom Viridiplantae; phylum Streptophyta; class Magnoliopsida; order Solanales; family Solanaceae; genus Solanum; species Solanum rostratum. The sequence goes on from CM057045.1 coordinate 26,460,898, forward strand.
TAAGAGTACAGGACTTTCAGCTGCTATTACTAAGCTCCAGGTTGCTTCGGGGTTTATGTGTTTAGAACTTGTATTTTGTATTGTATAGTTGGCCATGAGGCGGGGCCTGTCCCGACCCATATGGATATTGTTCCTTACTTAGAGGCTTTTTAGACTATGTAAATTAAAGTGTGGTCACATAGTGTATTATAGACATCGTGGCTCCAACGGCCTAGTCTTATGCATTTACTTTTGGTTTGTTTATACTGTTTACTTTTTTTTGACAGCATACTGAGTATGGAAACCTCTTAAATGTCCATAGCAGGGGTATAGTTATATGTTGGTTCTCCCGAGTCTTGTCGGCAACGGGTGCCAGTCCGCCTTAATGGGGCTTAGGGCGTGACATCACTACTTCCAATATTAATAATATAATATTTATATATGTATGTAACAACTTTCCAGCAAGCATTATTGCTTACTGCTTGAATATAGTTTGAAAATAGACCTCCAAAAGGCTTATGACTCTGTAGAATGGAGGTATTTAGAACAGGTGATCACAGTGTTGTGATTCCCATATAGATTTACTCAATGGATAATAACTTGTGTGATAATAATTAGTTATTCTATTGTTGTAAATGAGATAGCCTCTCAGACCTTTGAAGCTGCAAAACGGCTAAGACAAGGTGATCCAATCTCACCATTTCTATTTGCTATAGCCATGGAAAACCTGAGTCGGTCTCTTAATGGCCTTAAAGATGAAAAAAAGTTATAAATTCCATCCCAAGTGTTCAAAGTTAGGAATCACACATCTAAGCTTTGCAAATGATTTACTAATCTTCTCGAGAGATGATTCGGAGTCCATTACAGCCCTGCAAAAATATTTCTTAAACTTCTCCCAAGCTTTTGGATTGCAAGCAAATGTTACTAAGAGCTCCATTTATTTTGGAGGGGTGGTACAATAAACCAAACAACAAATACTACAAAAACTAGGCTACTCTATTGGGGAATTACCTTTCAAATACTTGGGTATTTCACTATCATCAAAAAAGCTTTCTCTGATATAGTGGTATCCATTTATAGAAAGAATAACTACTAGAATTAACTTTTGGACAACAAGGAAGCTATCCTATGCAGGAAGATCCCAACTAGTTCAAACTATATTTTTGGGGTCCAATCCTATTGGGCACAACTATTCATCATACCTGCAAAGATAATCAAGGTGATAGAAGGGCTATGTAGAAGCTATGTTTGGACTGGAGAAGGACAAATTACTAAAAAGGCTCTTATAGCTTGGGACAAAGTATGCGGTCCTAAATCTATGAGAGGGATGTGATTAATCAACATCCAATTATGGAATAGGGCAGTTACTACTAAATTATGCTGAGATTTAGCACACAAAGAGGACAAGGTATGGATCAAATGATTCACCATTATTACATAAAGAATAAGAGAAAGTGGAATCTTCCAACATAAGCAAGCTGGATAGTTAAGAAAATTATGAATGCTAGAGAGGTGATACAACAATTTCAACTGGCTGGACATAAGAATGAGAACTTGATAACACAGTTATACCTCTTCTTGTTGGGAGATAAACCAAAAGTCATTTGGAAGTGCCTCATGTTTGGTAATGCAGCTAGACTAAAAACTTATTTCCCTATGTAGATTATGCTTCATCAAAGATTGGCTACTTTTGATAGGCTAGCCAAATATGGAGTGAAAGTGAATAAAGAGTGTATTCTATGTCAAGAAGCTGAGGAGACAATAGAGCACTTGATGATACAGTGCCGATTTGCTTGCAACTTATGGGACAAAATCCTCAAATAGATCCAGCAGCGCCCTTTCTCACCTCAAAATTGGATCCAGTTCATGGAATGGAGTATTCAACATGGAAGAAGGAAATCAGAAGAAGCACATTTGTTTAAAATGATCATGGTTGAATGTGTATATGAGATATGGACTGAGCGTAACACGAGAATCTTTCAAAACAAGAGTAGAACTGTCACGCCCCGGGAGGGTACCCTTGACGTGGCCGGCACTAAGAGACTATTTCTAGCCCCCAAGCGAACCACTTGTTCTCAGGACAGTCAATTAACATCAACATAGCGGAAGTAAAGCAGTGAACTACTTCAATAAAAGGGCCAAAGGCCGACATCGGTCTCAACATCAACTAAGTACGTAAAAGTATTACTCAGTTCATAAGGAAAACATCAACATCAACCTCGATATCATGTCTACGAAGCCTCTAACCTGACTCAATTGTCTAAGATGGTACCATGACAGGCCATGGCTACCGGACTAAATGAATAAAGGAAACATTAAATAAAAAGGGTCTCCTCCGGAGAGCAAGGAGGCTCACCAATGTTGGAACTCGCAATCTATGACCTCAATGATGCATCTTCTGAAATCCTCTAACTCCTGTATCTGCATCATATAATGATGCAGCGCCGAATGGCGTCAGTACGTGGAATGTACTAGCATGTAAAACAGCTGAATAACAACATAAGTATAACAGCATAAAGAATACATCAGCTCAACAACATCATCACATTAAACTCATCTCAAGGAAACTCGACTCAACTCACTCAAGAGACCTCAATGTCACCTCGACTCAGGGAACATCAACATCGACCCAACTCAACGAACATCGACTCAGAACATCACATCAATATCAACATCAGAGTTCTATCAACAGGAACCTAACTGGGAGTTTCTCTAACTGACAACCATCACCTATGAGCCAGTGATGATACAACGAAGCGATGTTGTTGCCACATCCATCCAATACCCTGCCCGGGGTAAAAGACATCAACCTCAGTGGATCCACAAGAAAAACCTCAGTCCTCATTTGGGACAAGAAAGGAGCCATCTGCATAGCGGTTCAATCCCCTTTTCCTATGCGGGCCACGTAGTTAATGGGTTCGAGTGAGACTCACTCTTACACATTTCAGTGCTCAATACTCCTCCCAGAACTGGACATGCTCATAAAACCTCAACCTCATCAGTCCCATAGGGACATAACGTAATACCTCAATATCAACATCAGTCCCATAGGGACATAATATAATACCTCAACATCAACATCAGTCCCGTAGGGACATAGTACCTCAACATCAACATCACCTCACCTCATCAACATTAACATCAATGTCATGGACTCAAGGTACTCTTTTAAGGATTAACTTTCAAATTTAAGGCATCATAAAACATCATAAAATATCATTCTCATCAATATCATTATCAAGACTCTCATCAAATGTGAAATACAATCACAACATCATCATCATCAAGGCTCTAGACATATCCCCTAATTTTAATTTGCATGCTTTTCAAAGAAAATAATTATAGGGTTTTAAAATACACTCATAAAAACGAATTATGAAACATGATAGATTAGTGATGATCATCAATTTATATACGAAATGTTCATACATAAAATAACATCAATTATATATACATCAAACCCTTCATATTAACCTCATCATGTCAAGACACAACTCTTCTTACTAAAAGGGTACATGGAAGAACATTCTCATGATTTGGGTTAGCCTTACATACCCGGAATGATTTGCTAACATGAATTTGCACAACCTTCTCTTGATCTCCTCAACCTCAACTCCCCTCAAGCCCCGACTTAGTGACTTCTAGGAAGAACGCTTTAGAATGAGGTTGTTTGAAACCCTTTTCTTAGAAACCGACCTTTATTAGTCATAGGGGAACATTTAGGATAGATAGGAATGAACTAAAATGCCCTCCGTAATATAAAAGAATTTTTTTCTGACCTGAAATAACACAGTCCGCGACGCGGACCTGTCGCGTACAGTGTATTTTCGAAAAGTTCAACTCTGTCGAAAAATCATATAAAAACACAAGTGTGGCTCCGCGACAGGTCTACGATGCGGTTCTATCGCGCAGGCACACTGTTTTTCATTTTGGAACAAAAAATTATCTTTCGACTCAATCGCTCTAAAAATTGACCGAGACCCTCCTCCCACTCAATTTTCAGTGTTGATCACGAATCCGCCCTCGGATTTTCAATTTGAGCATCGGAAGATGCGTTTTACGCACACCTCTTCCCTAGGGGTATTTTAGTAATTTACTGGGCGTTACATCATCTCCCCCTTGGGATCATTCGTCCTTGAATGATGAGTATGAACGATATTGGGCACGAATAGACTCAAGACTCACCTCGATACTGATACTCACTCACCTCCTCAACTCTTCCTCGACCTCAATAACATTTACTCAGGCATCAGGAATTATACATATTTACTCATGCTAGGAACATCAATTTACATAAAAGTAAGATTGTTACCTTCAACACTTTCATCAACCTCGGGCACAAACAGGTATGGGTACTTTGCTTTCATCGTTTCCTCAGCTTCCCATGTGGCTTCCTCAACAAACTGATTCCTCCATAGAACTTTGACAGAGGCTATCTCTTTGTTCCTCAGTCTGCGAACTTGCCAATCAAGGATTTGGACCGGGATTTCCTCATAGGACAAACTGTCTCTGACTCCTGTGCTCTCCACAGGAATTTCCAAGGCAGGATCCCTCAAGCATTTCTTCAACATCGAAATATGGAACACCGGATGGATTCTATCTAACTCGGAAGGTAATTTTAGCTCATAAGCAACTTTCAATTCTTCACACAATTTGATAAGGGCCGATATAGCGAGGACTTAATTTCCCCTTTTTTCCAAACCTCATGACACCCTTCATGGGTGATACCTTCAGGTACACCCAATCGCTCACCTCAAACTCTAGGTCTCTTCTTCTCACATCTGTGTAAGATTTCTGACGGCTTTGGGCAGTCTTCAATCTTTCTCGAATGATCTTCACCTTCTTCATGGACTGGTGGACAAGGTCAAGACCAATCAACTCGGCCTCTCCATCTTCAAACCACCCAATGGGTGATCTACATCTCCTCTCATACAAGGCCTCATAAGGGGCCATTTGAATACTTGCATGATAACTATTGTTATATGCAAATTCAACCAATGGTAAGTGATCATCCCAATTTCCCTTGAAGTCAAGGACGCATGCTCTCAACATGTCCTCTACTATCTGAATAGTGCGCTCTGCCTGACCATCCGTCTGTGGATGAAAAGCTGTGCTCAAGTTCACTTTGGTACCCAATCCTTTCTGGAAAGACTTCAAGAAATGAGAAGTAGATTGGGCTCCTCTGTCCGAGATAATGGACAAGGGAACTCTGTGCACCCTCACAATCTCTTGGATATATATCTTGGCGTAATCCTCTGCAGTGTTGGTCGTCTTGACTGCCAGAAAATGTGCGGACTTCGTCACCCTGTCTACAATTACCCATATGACTCATGCTGTCTCGGGGATCTGGGTAGGCCAGTGATGAAATCCATATTAACCATCTCCCACTTCCACTTTGAAATCTCGATGTTTTTGGCCAAGCCAATTGGCCTTTGATGCTCAACTTTTACTTGTTGGCAATTTGGGCATCTTGAAACAAACTCCGCGATATCTCGCTTCATTCCACTCCACCAATAGACCTCTCTCAAGTCGTGATACATCTTGGTGGAGCCCGGATGAATGGAGTATCTAGTATTATGGGCCTCAGCCATAATCCTCTCTCGAACACCATCAATGTCAGGGGACACATAACCTACTCTGGTACCTCAACACCCCATCTCCACCTTTGGAGAAGGCCATCACTTTTTGTTTCTCGATCCTACTTCCTTTTACCTCAGTCACTAGGGACGATGCAGACCCGATCTGAACATTAATTCCTCCCTCGTTGTTCTCCTCAAGATGGACTCCCAATCGAGCCAACTTGTGCACTTCCTTCACTAATTCCTTCTTTTCTTCCTCCACATGGGTTATGCTACCCATAGACAACCTGCTAAGAGCATCAGCAACAACATTAGCTTTACCTGGGTGGTACATGATGCTCATGTTATAGTCTTTGAGAAATTCTAACCATCTTCTCTGTCGCAGGTTGAGCTCTCTCTGACTGAAGACATATTGTAAGTTCTTGTGATCCGTGAACATGTCCACATGCACTCCATACAAGTAGTGTCGCCAGATTTTAAGTGCAAACACAACTGCCGCCAACTCAAGGTCATGGGTCGGATAGTTCCTCTCATGAACCTTAAGCTGCCTGGAAGCATAGGCCACCACTTTCCCTTCCTGCATTAACACACATCCCAACCCAACTCTTGATGCATCATAGTATATTACAAAGCCTTCCGTCCCGTTGGGCAAGGTCAAGAGAGGTACAGTGGTCAACCTAGTCTTTAACTCTTAGAAACGCTTCTCACATTCCTCAGACCACTGAAACTTGACCTTTTTCTGGGTCAGTTTGGTCGATGGCGTGGATAGGGAAGAAAATCCCTCAACAAATTTGCGGTAGTAACCTGCCAACCCAAAGAAACTGCTTATGTTAGTTGGAGAGGTCGGTCTTGGCCAGCTTGCAACTGCTTTAATCTTCCAAATATCTACTCGAATTCCATCACCCGAAACCACATGGCCTAGGAAAGCCACTGACTTAAGACAAAACTCACATTTGGAGAACTTCGCATACAATTCATGGTCCTTAAGAGTTTGAAGGACAACTCGAAGATGTTAAGCATTCTCTTCCTCATTCCTCGAATATACCAAGATATCATCAATGAATACGATCACAAACATATCCAGGTAGGGCCTGAACACCCTATTCATCAAATCCATGAAAGCTGCCGGTGCATTCGTCAACCCAAAGGACATGACTAAGAACTCAAAGTGGCCATATCTTATCCTAAAAGCTGTCTTTGGAATATCACATTCTTTCACCTTTAACTGATGGTAGCCCGATCTGAGGTCTATTTTTGAAAAGCATGAGAAATCCTGAAGTTGGTCAAACAAGTCATCTATCCTGGGAAGAGGATATTTATTCTTGACCGTAACCTTGTTCAGTTGCCTATAGTCTATGCATATTCTCAGGGACCCATCCTTCTTTCGTACAAACAGAACGGGAGCACCCCAAGGAGACACACTGGGTCTAATAAAGCCCTTCTCTAACAGATCCTTGAACTGTTCCTTCAACTCTTTCAACTCAGCGGGGGCCATCCTATATGGTGGGATTAAAATGGGTTGCGTGTCAGGAAGTACATCAATACCAAAGTCGATCTCCCTATCAGGAGGGACTCCAGGTAAGTCCTCAGGGAACACCTCAAGGAACTCATTTACAATCGGAACCGACTCAAGAGTAGGGGACTCAACATCATCAGATTTAACTCGTACAAGGTAGTAAATACACCCCTCAGAGATTAACCTCCTCGCCCTCAGGTAGGAAATAAATCTACCCTTGGGTGCAACATAACCTCCCTTCTACTCTAAGACCGGTTCATTCGGAATTTGGAATTTAACAACTCGGGTCCTACAATCTATGGATGCATGGCAAGCATGGAGCCAATCCATACCAAGAATCACATCAAAGTCAACCATCTCCAACTCTACCGAATTGGCCAAAGTATCCCAATGACAAATGGACACTACACAGTCTCTACAGATCCTCTTAGCCAGGATCGACTCACCAGTAGGAGTCGAAACGGTGTAAGGCTCAAGCAAACACTCAGGAAGAACCTCAAATTTATTGGCCACATAGGGTGTCACAAAAGACAAGGTGGCACCCGGGTCAAGCAATGCATAACAATTATAAGAAACGATTCGAAGCATACCCGTAACAACATCTAGAGCAACCTCTTGTTCCTGTCGATTACCCATCGCATACAAAAGGTTCATCTCGCCTCCTACATTTGCAGTAGCAGCCTTCTGATGACTGCCCCCAGGGGGCGTTGTAGAAGACTGAGCTCTATTACCTCTATCACTCCACCTCTGATTCCTCGTAGGGAACTCACCCTGGAAATGGCCGGGCTATCCACATGAAAAACAAGTATTGGTGCCCTCACGGCACGCACCAAGATGCAGCCTGCCACATCTGCCACAAGGTGGCCTTCCCCTTGGACCTTGAGCAACACTGGCTTGGGACTGAGGTCCCTGTGCTCTGAAGTTTTGGTGACCATAGGATTGATCATACCTGTTTTGCTGAACAGGTCCACTCGCCATCGGAGGTGCATGGCTAGAAGACTTCTTCTGAAAGAAGGTCCTGTCATCTTTATTCTGCTTCTGCTGATTAGGCTCATGCCCTGCCGATTTGGCTTTCTTACTCTGTTGCTCTTCCCTATCCCTCTTCTTATCCTCCTCAGTCTAGCAATATCCATGTCTGGAATCAGCAATGCTGCCTTGCACTCCCTCTTCACATGCCTGCCCAACCCAGACACAAACTTCCTTATTCTTGCCGTCATATTAAGGACCATCTCTAGAGCATACCCGGACAGTTGGATGAACTTCAAGCTGTACTCTTTGACCGTCAACCCCTCTTGTTTCAGATTCACGAACTCCTCGACCTTTGACTCTCTCAACTCTTGGGGAAAGAAGTGATCAAGAAAAGCACTCTCAAACTCCTCCCACTCAGCAGGCTCAACATCCTCACCTCTACCATCTTCCCACTGGTTATACCTGACATTGGCAACATCCTTAAGTTGATACAAGACCAGCTCAACTTCCTCAACCTCGTTTGCATGCATAGCCCTCAAGTCTGCCTGAAGTCTGCCTCTAAAGTGGGGGCTGACTGAGCAGGAGATGCTGGTGGAGCCTTAGTAGCTCTGGCAGGTCATCCCCATCTCCTTGTCCCATGCTGATTAGGAGCCTCTGGCAAGGGATTCTCAGTGGTAGGGGCTGAGGCATCTCTTTAGGCAGCAGTGCGTTTTGAAGACATTATCTGCAAGTGTGTAATGTACGAATTAGAAAGGGGGTTTCATAGAGTGAAGCTCTATTGCACAAACTCAGAACATCAAAGAAGGGTAACCATTTCCTAATGCCATGTAGCATCCTGTTTATGAAGTGTGGTGCACAGCACACGCATAAACAAGACTCTATTCAGCATGGCTTTATAGACTCCCTAGGACTCTTGAACTCTGTGCTGTGATACCAAGTTTGTCACGCCCCGGGAGGGTACCCTAGACGTGGCCGACACTCAGAGACTACTGCTAGCCCCCAAGCGAACCACTTGTTCTCAAGACAGTCTAACATCAACATAGCAGAAGTAAAGCAGTGAACTACTTCAATAAAAGGGCCAAAGGCCGATATCTGTCTCAACATCAACTAAGTACGTAAAAGTACTACTCAGTTCATAAGGAAAACATCAACATCAACCTCGACATCATGTCTACGAAGCTTCTAACCTAAATCAACTGTCTAAGATGGTACCATGACAGGCCATGGCTACCAGACTCAATGAATAAAGGAAACATTAAATTAAAAGGGTCTCCTCCGGATAGCAAGGAGGCTCACCAATGTTGGAACTCGCAATCTCTGACCTCAATGGTGCGTCTGCTGAAGTCCTCTAACTCCTGTATCTGCATCATAAAATGATGCAGCGCCGAATGACGTCAATACGTGGAATGTACTGTCATGTAAAACAGCTGAATAACAACTAAAGTATAACAACATAAAGAAAACATCAGCTCAACATCATCATCACATCAAACTCATCTCAAGGAAACTCGACTCAACTCACTCAAGAGACCTCAACGTCACCTCGACTCAGGGAACATCAACATCGACTCAACTCAAGGAACATCGACTCAGAACATCACATCAACATCAACATCAGAGTTCTATCAACAGGAACCTAACTAGGAGTTTCTCTAATTGACAACCATCACCTATAAGCCAGTGATGATACAACGAAGCGATGTCGTTGCCACATCCATCTAATACCCTGCCCAGGGTAAAGGATATCAACCTCAGTGGATCCATAAGAAAAACCTTAGTCCTCATTTGGGACAAGAAAGGAGCCATCCGCATTGCGGTTCAATCCCCTCTTCCTACGCGGGCCACGTAGTTAATGGGTTAAAGTGGGACTCACTCTTACCCATTTCAGTGCTCGATACTCCTCCTAGAACTCGGCATGCTCATAAAACCTCAACCTCATCAGTCCCATAGGGACATAACGTAATACCTCAACATCAACATCAGTCCCGTAGGGACATAATATAATACCTCAACATCAACATCAGTCCCATTGGGACATAATACCTCAACATCAACATCACCTCACCTCATTAACATCAACATCAACATCACGGACTCAAGGTACTCTTTTAAGGATTAACTTTCAAATTTAAGACATCATAAAACATCATTCTTATCAAGTCATTATCAAGACTCTCATCAAATGTGAAATACAATCACAACATCATCATCATCAAGGCTCTAGACACATCCCCTAATTTCATTATGCATGCTTTTCAAAGAAAATAATTGTAGGGTTTTAAAATACACTCATGAAAACGAATTATGATACATGATAGATTAGTGATGATCATCAATTTATGTAAGAAAATGTTTATACATAAAATAAAATCAATTATATATACATCAAACCCTTCACATTAACCTCATAATGTCATGACACAACTCTCCTTATTAAAAGGGCATATGGAAGAACATTCCCATGCTTTGGGTTAGCCTTACATACCTAGAATGATTTGCTAATATGAATTTGCACAACCTTCTCTTGGTCTCCTCAACCTCAATTCCCCTCAAGCCCTGACTTAGTGACTTCTAGGAAGAACGCTTTAGAATGGGGTTGTTTGAAAACCTTTTCTTAGAAACCGACCTTTATTGGTCGTAGAGGAACGTTTAGGATAGATAGGAATGGACTAAAATGCCCTTCGTAATTTAAAAAAAAAAATTTCCAACCTGAAATAACACAGTCCGCGACGCAGACATTTAGCGGATTGTGTATTTTCGGAAAGTTCAACTCTGTCGAAAAATTACAAAAAAATATAAGTGTGGCTCCGCGATAGGTCCGTGACGCGGTTCTATCGCGCAGGCACACTGTTTTTCATTTTGGAACGAAAAATTACCTTTCGACTCGATCGCTCTAAAAATCGATCGAGACCCTCCTCCCACTCAATTTTCAGTGCTGATCATGAATCCGCCCTCGGATTTTCAATTCGAGCATCGGAAGAAGCGTTTTACGCACACCTCTTCTATAGGTGTATTTTGGTAATTTACCGGGCGTTACAAGAACTATAGAACAAATAGCAAAAAGGATAGCCTATACCACCATAGTTAGAGCTCCATTAAGTATAAAGAACATCTTGTACAGTTTTAAATTTTGAGCAAGTGGTATGGAGTCAGTCACTGATTGTAATACTGGAAAGTCAGTTGCGAAATAGATGTCTGGTTTGTAATGTTTGCTCTTGGTAATTAATGGAAAATGTTAGTTACCAAAAATAAAGTACGTAATATATATAACAAATTTAAAAGATAAAATTCAGTAAAATTATGTGAGAAATATTGAACTACTCTTTTTATATTTAAAAATATTTTGCTACATTAAATTTTAATCAGTTATTTATTTAACTTCTAATTATTCAACTCTAAATTATTACTTTATATATTAAAAAACTATTAACATATCTATATTAAAAGTGTAAAGGCCCTTTATTAGAAGACTCTTCTTTAGACAAAATAGTCTTTGTACCATTTTTCCTTCAATTATTGTACTTAAATTTAATTGTGTTAAACTTCTAATTTAAATATATTATGCTATTAATTAACAGTACTAAATTCTACGTGTAATATATTTGAATTCAAAAGCTTAATAATTTTAATAGTCAGAATATCCATATTTTAATAAAAAGGTATTTCTTTCTCATGCTTTGGGTCCGTTGATCTGTTATTCGCTAAAAAGGTTATGGTTGAGGATATTTAGCCATAATTAGTTTGTTTGTGAATTTATCTTTTTTTTAATCCTTTTTTACTTTATGACTCTTCTAGTTCAATAAAAGTACTAATTTCACCATGAATCCTAATGATACTATGAGAGATTTTGTCCTATATGATAAAATATTATTTTCAATCCTTTTTTATGCATCACTCCTATACTTCTATAAAAACATTTCAATTTCAACTTCTTATTCATCAATCATTCGACAATTCAACTTACATCTTCTTATTTTATAATTGCAATAATTTTTTTTCTCACTTTGATTCATTCACCCCCACTTCATCGATTTGTGCTAAGTGGTGTTGCATCTTATTTTACGATTTTTAGCGAACTTCAATTTGATTCTCAGGTTTACTTTATATTATATGCTCACTTTCTTCGTTTGATATTCTTCTCTCTTTCTTTTTCATATTTTTAATTTAACAAAATTAATATTAATTGTTATGCTAGCTTAAGTTTTTTAATTCAAATTGTATTGTGTCATCAGTTTAGTTCGTTGAAACTAATAAATTTATATTATTTAAAAATTCTCTTATTTTGTAACTAACATATCCGTCTATTCACAAGTTTCATCTATTAAGGTAAAATAATATCTCAAGTAATACTTCTTCATCTTATAAATTTTATTTTGTTATAAATTTATGTATTCTTTTTATCATCATTTTTGTCAACAATTTATTTTAGACAATCTTGCAATGGACTCTGAGAAAGACTTGATCAATGAAGTTGTACCAATTAACACCTTAAGAAGATAAGATTGCGGATAAATATATACGATTCTAAAAAGCACTTTATATTTATTTAATCTTGTTTACATAAATATTATGTTTATTTAATAGAAAGTATTATTTATATATAATTTTTAAAGTGAAACGATACATGCGTGCAAGACACATACACTGAACTAGTATTTTAAAAGATCATTAATTATGTCTTTAATATCTGAAATTATTTTCTAATGTAAGATAACATGTAAAAATATATTATTGACAAGTATATTATTTTCATCCCAAATAAATAAGTTTTTAAAAATATTTATCACTATAAACATGCAATTTAAAATTAAAATTATTTTTTACTATGTAAAGAATGAACAAAATTTAGTTATAAATCAAACAGTACACTTTTATATTATAGTGACAAATTATTAAACTACACTTTTTAATAAGCATGAAAATTATGAACTTAAGGAAAGCATACGATATGAGTTATTATTTAGCTGATAGTATATATCCGAAATGGTCTACAATTGTCCAAACTATTCACGATCCGCATTCCCAAAAGAAGAAAAAATATTTTTTGATAAAACAAAAATAATGTCGAAATGATGTTAAACGTGCATTCAAAGTTTTGATATCACATTTTGCAATTATTGCTGGACCGTCCTATTTTTTTGACAAAGAAAGTGATAGATGATGTAATAACTTCATGTATTATATTGCACAACATGATAATCGAGAATGAAGGTGATCTTAAGTTATCAATTCAAGATTTTTCAGAAGCTCTGGTGAGTCCATATGTTGGACTCGTATAGAGCTTAATTGTATAAAATATTGTCCTCGGTGTGTTCTTTTGCCTCAAATATTAACAAAAATGTGTGTTTGTTGCTAGGATTGAGGAATAAGATACATGAAGGGAAAAATTATAACAAATTAGGACAAAAGGAGAAAAATGACAAAAAGGCGGCGGAAATCGGCCATCTCCAAATTGTTTGGTGGTACGTCGAATTACCCTGATGACCGCCTTTTATTGTAGTGGATGTCTAGCATGTCAACACACTTTTCAAAAGTTCAAGTGTTTGCGATCGTCAAAAGTATATTTACCCAACTTGGAGTTGGGTTCAACCCACAGAGAAATGATTAGGTTAGATTCCAAATCAAGAAGTAACATTGGTGCTTTAATCGTTTGTAGTATGAGCAAATAACAAATAAAAACAAGCAACGATCTGAAAGTACATTTTTGAGGAAATTATCACTACAACAAAGTAATAAAATCAAAGATCAAGGGAGTTTAAATAGCTTCTAGGAAAAATAAGTAGATATACAAGTAGTAATTGGCATGAGTATTTGAAAATACTCAAAGGATGATGAATTTACATGGGTAGGGCAGGTGGGTCTTACATTTTATCAAGGTTCTCTAAAACTCAAGATCTACTTTCCAAAATAACTTTCTCAAGCTACCACAGGTTCAATACATAACACCTTAACCTTAGCAAAACTACCAATCTCAAGGAGATTTCATTAAGTCAACATATTAATGGCTATTCATTATCTAACCTCACTTCATGCACCCTTTTCAAGCATATATGAAGATCCTAAGCTAGGACTAAGTTTGCAACCTCAATTCATATATAGAAACGTGGTTAAATAACAAAACCTATAAGGATTCATCAATAACTCAAGTAAATTCAAACACCCAGTAGCCAATTACTACATGATGATCTACATTATCCCTCTAGAAGTATTGGGGCTTTTTAACTAATCGTCAAATAAAATATGAGTTATTTACCAAATAGATTTCCTTCCATTGAATTAGAGTTCAAGCACAATTAATCCAAAAGAAATCAACAAAACTTTAGTAAAACCCTTATCTCCAATGAAAATTGGTGTGTTTTCTACCCCTTACTCTCTTCTTTCTTCAAAAATAAAAATTGTACTCCCTCCAAAATGTACTACTCATAGTTGTACTCTTCTTTCTTCTCTACTAACTAATTATCTCTTAAATATGTTAGCCCTTGAGTTATTTATACTCTGCACAATAAAGTATAGAATATCTTCCTCAAAATTCTAATCGGCGAGGTTAGTCGAGCTTGCTGATCAAGTTGTCGAGTCGCATAATGTTCCTTCAACATTGCTCCTCTTGACTGGACTTAATTTAGAACTTTGGCGAGTTCAGTCGAGCTCGCTAACTTGGTTGACGATACACCTTTTGGAGCTTGAATTCGCCCTTTAACTGGTGACTCCAGGCTAAGTTAGTGGCCTATTGTGCGAGCTAAGTCGAGCTCGCCAACAACGTTGGAAACTCTCCAAATCCTTCCTGTATCTCACTTTTTTTTCCAGTTAACTTGATTCTTATTGGGTGATATTTTTACGAGGTCTGGGGTACTTTGGTAACTCACCAAGTACCTGATATCGCCCAAGCTACACCTCCTTTTTGAAGGCTAAAGCGGCCGTTGTCAAAATATATAACCTAACCTAGGTTAGGGTCTATCCCATAGGGAATAGGGTAGACTTAGAAAAATTTCAAGCAATTCGGGTGTATTAACCTACTTATCTCCCCAAAGGAGGGGGGTTGTAAAAACTATGGAAGATAATCCTAAATTAAGACAAGTGTGAGATTAGTATGAAGAGTAACTAGGATATTATGTTCCCCATGATTCTCTAACTCGGTATTACCAGATAATCGAATTCTTTTCTAGTGTGTAGCATGCAGAACGGCAAGTTAAGTTTACCAAACATTTTGATCCAAGCGAGAGGCAAATTTCACTATGTGATTTGATCCATCCCCATAGTGTGATATTACTAACCCTTGTCTACTATCCCGGTACAACCTCCCCTTGATCCAGTTTGGTTGATTAGATGAGAAACATCAACCGAATCCTAGTAATTGATCTCTTTTCCTATTCATTACTATCTTGATCTAGTTAGTAACACTAGGCAAGATCTAACATTGGCCACCGTTAAAAAGTATTCAAAACAAAAAGAATTGATTAATATATGCATGCACACTTTCCAAGAATTACGACTTATCTAATTCTACCCTATTAGTTCTTCATGATTTCCATAACCCTAGTTGTGTATTTAGCTACTCATTATCAGTGTAGATGCAAGAATCATGATATTGAACAACATAATTAAACACTTATACAATAGAATTAAGAACAATAAATCCAATCTCTTCATCAAGAATCACAAGATTGAATTAAAAACACAAAATAATGTTTCACAAGTGCCTCACAATGACTCTCTAAAGTTCTGTACTGTTCTCTATTTTTACCTATTAAAAATAACATATGAAACCTATTTATCATATTTAAAATACAAAACCAAAATGAAATAGAAGAATTAGGTCAGCAAGCTCTACGAATACTTCTATGGCCGTAAAAAGTTTTACGGCCTGTAGTCGGGGCTTCGTGGATTTATTCAGCAATTTAAGGGTTGACTTCTATCAGAACCATCTACGGGCCGTATAAATTTCTATGGCCCATAAAGGGTTTTATCTGATGACTTTCAATAACTTCCTACTTTCTGATCCTCAGGGTACGACACCAAGACTACGACTCGTAGAAACTTTTACTGCTCGTCTGCATGTTCATAGACTCAACTTCAAAAAATCACCCTTCATCAAGTTTTTAGTACGAAACCAACTTTACGGCCCATGGAATTTTCCATGACCCGTAAAGGGCATTGTAGATCAACAATTTCTACAACTTCTGCACTCTTAGCCCAAAAATCATGTAAACCCTGTAATGCTGCAAAACAAACATTAAAACATATCAAATTTGCTAACATATCTTTGAGAACACACAAAATTCCAAGTTTTAAGTATAAAAATATTGTATTTTGATAGCATATTAACACCTCTAACTTAAAATTGTTCCTTATCCTCAAACGACAGACTCCATCTACATAAGTAGTACAGTAGCACATAGACCTCAATCTAATGGCGTACATAATATCAAACTCACACACAGATACCCACACCACTTTAAAAGCACATTAGATAGTTATCAAGCAAACCCATACAAATCAATACTTGTGACAGTGCAACTATGGCAAGTAAGGCAATTATCAATAAGCGACATTTCATTGAGTTAGTGCAATATCAATAATGCAATGCAAGTGCCCTCAAAAAAAGAAATCTCATGTCCCACTCATGATGATATTTTCAAATTCAATGCTTTGGCTATACAAAAATACTCACTCTCACAAAAGACATTCAGATACCATGTTCAATAATATATGATTGCCCCTATACTTATGACTATGACCTTTGACTACTTGGACTAGGATCACTTTAGGACTTTATTGACTTGTAACGTAGGCTCAGAGGACTTTGGTATGATGTTTTCAGAACATAGTGACTAAAGGCCCTCATTGATACTGCATTTTTCTATACTTTTACCCTACCAAGACTGTCATTTTTCACCTCATTCTCCCTTTCTCCTATTTCAAGCTTTTCTGGGTGCCTTATTCTCATTTTTTTTAGCTCTTTGCCTTTTGTTTTCACATCATTTTTCTTTTTGGCTCAGTGATTAGGCATCAACTCATTTTTCTTACACTTAAAATACATTTTTATCTCTTTTTCCATGTATGACTAGCCTCTACCTCATTTTTGTGTTTACCCTTACACCAACCACCCTCAACTTAGGATTTTGGCCTAAGTCAAGGTACTCAATATCCAACCTAGGAACCAGGTCCACTTTTTGTAGCCACCCTCAACTTGAGCTATTTGTGTCACTTAAGGTGCACAATATTCAAGGAAGGACTAGGGCCAATTTCAAGATTTTACATCTAATAAGGATAGGTAACTTAGATTTTTACAATGAAAAGGGTACATGTAAGGCTCAAACTTTGGGATAAGGGATACTTTACAGATTTCACTGGTTATTTAGGTTGAGTAGTTTGATATGAACAATGATCTAAGATTCTTTCCTAACCAATAACCTACAGTCTAAGTCAAAGTAACAGGGCAAGTTCTGAATTGAAACACAACATATGAATTTAGTAAAGAAGGCTCACACATATATGAAACTGATTACACTATTAACAAAGACACGCAGATCATGTTTTTCATCACAATCTATCCTCACTTATCAAAACAAGCAGTGTCAAACAATCAAACTAGCATGGTTGCTATCACGACTAACTAACAAAATTTTGGTGCATATCATTTTTCTCACAAAAACACAAAAAAACATATGCCATATATATATATATATATATATATATATATATATATATATATATATATATATATATATATATATATATATATATATATCAGTACTACATGCTACTAATACTACCTACACATCCTAAACATATCGGTTCAACAAAAAATAACATCTTTGGGGAAAAATAACACAGGCAAGAAAACCCTAAGGATTCAAAATTTAGGATAGCTATAGGCCAAGGTTACTCAGTCTTCACTGAGGCCTATAACTACCCACACCACATTGAAAAAGACTTGCATTGTCCTCAATACAAAAAATAGAATAATAAAGCACAGGGGTTAAAAAGGAACATACCTAGGGGCCTAAGTGCTAGTCTCTGGCTGAGTCTGGCCAGCCTCAACTTGCCTGGTGGCCTCCTCAGTAATAGAAGCATGTCTAGAGGGGCCAACACCCCTCACTCTCTCAAGCTCATGAGCCTGCCTCAATTCCTCATCTTACCTCAAGCCATCACGACAAACTCTAACTCTTGCTCCTCTGTCAGCCCCGCTTGCAGTCTCACTATATTCGGATCACCAATATAGGGCCTCTTCCCGAGGAAAGTCTATGATGGATCCTCAACAGAAAATAAATCATCCACCGGCACCGAGGCTCAATCGGTGGGAACATGACTGATGCTGCCAATGCTGTTGTCATATCCCCTGGAGCTGCTGGATTTCCTTTTGAAGGGTTGTCATATCTACTAGCCATGATGTGCTAAGGCTCTGCTAGAATTGGCTCAAAAGCATCTATGCAGGCATCCATGGGTGTGAGTCTATCTTAGATAATGGCTACTGTGAACGCTTACATGTGAGCCTCAAACTCTGAAATGGCTTGGCGAACCCCGCACCTGATCTGCTGTAATAACTGAGTCAACTATGACTTAGTGTGGGACAGTCTCTGCGCCATGGCCTGAATGGATGTCGTTGACACATAGACCATGCTAGTTGGTGCTGTCCGTATGGGCACGGACTCGGGGACAAAAATAGTAGTAGTAGGCCCTCTCTCCATATCCTCCTCAATATGTGAGGGCCTGTTAGTAGTAGTAGCAACAATAGTGGTGGTGAATGGAGGCTTAGATGGTGGTGTTGCAACAAAAATCTCTGGCATTTGTGCTGGGGGCATAGTGCTCACTAGAGGGCCCCTGGATTATCCTCATCCTTGATTAGGTTGACATCCAAAGTCCTCTTGAACCTCTATCAACGAGTCCAGATGATGTAGAACCTCCACCCTAACGCTATACAGAGTCTATAAATCAAGCATAGGAAGGGGATGGTGGTGGATATCTTCATGGTCACCTCGTGTATCTGCTCCTCAATGAGGTTGGCCCAATTGATCTAATAGCCAACCAAGATGCTGGCAACCAAAATAGCATGGTCTGACGTTAGTGTATTATTATCAGCAAGTGTAGGCCGGATTTGTGATCTCACCATAGCCCACCAGAATTTAGCTATGAAGCTGAGTAAGGCCTTCACAATAGGCTCTTTCGATGTAGCTATCCACTCAGGGTTCACGCCCTACTCTGCAATCTGGTCAGTGACCCATCTTATCAAACTGGCCCTACGGGCCTAATGTCTCATCAGGCCTTTGTCCTTGGTTTGCCCAATCTCCTGTCATACTCTGTTTTCGATTTGGGGGATGGAAACTCAGACCCGAATAGCATGCGGCGGATGTTAGTCTCAGAGATGTCCACCTGCCGACCCCTAACTCTAGTATTTGTTAGTTTGGGCTGAGCCAGGGGCTTCTTTCCCTTGGAAGAGAGTTGAGAACTATGGCAACATACGAATGCATACAATTTCGAACCATGGCCGGGGAGTAGTTCCCTGATCTATCCAGCCACTAGAGCCCATATCTTCTAATAGTGTCCTGCAAGCATAGGACACTATCCAATCTCGAAGTAATGATCTAGGGCTCCTATAAGATAGAAGAGCTAGTCGGCCCCGCTCATTCTTCTGTATATCCTCTGTGTAGATGGCCTGCATGCCCTAACCACACCACCAGCAAGACAGAGCATCTAGAGGTGATGGTTATGACTGAGATGGTGCATAGGACTCTGCCTCTGACTTATTGCCGGATTCTGACTCGGACTCCTCTTCGGAAGGAGTCATCTAAGTGGTACTGCTATCTTTGTTGCGTACCTCTTCAGATTGGGGAGAGCGAACAACAATAGCCTGGGTCTAGGCCTACTCGGCATGTCTGGTGGTAGCCTGTGTCTATGGTTGCTCAGCGTCCAAATTAGGCTGGATACTAAGCTCCTCAAGTGATCCACTAGTCTTGGAGGTGCCCTAATCCTCCGAGCGCTCATCCCGCAGCCTCCATTACATGGCCTTGATCTCATCTTTCCTGGATTTTGGAGCCATAGTACTTGAAACGTACACATTTAGCAAATATGGTTAGCCTCACAAGTCAAGGAATGAAAAGCAAAATCATTTCATACATGGTTACAGATGGCTCTACGAAGGTAGTTCTATGGGCCGTAGTAAAAACTACGAGCCGTAGAAGGCCCTCGTAGAAACAAAGTGATTAAATTTTGACTACTGGAGTTGCATTTACGAGACCAAGTATGACTCGTAGAATATTCTATGACTCATATATTGAGTTGTAGAAGTGTTCTAGTGTTGAATTTTTACAAGTAGGGATCTACGAGATCTATCTATAAGTTATAAAAGAATCTATAGCTCATAGAAGATCTCATCTAATAGAGTCTCAAAAACTTCAAGTTTCTTGATTTTCATACACGAGGCAACTATGGCTTGTGGAATGTTCCACAGGCCGTAGAAGACCCTCTCAAAAAGCCTAGAAATATGATTTTCTAAGTCCATCAAAATGGATCCCAAACAACATTTTTAACAATTAAATCGGCATATAAGAAAGGCATGATACACCCCCACCTTATTTCAACAAATACCCAACACCTCACATGCAATGTACACATACAACCCCATCGAATCTCATTTACATGTTTCCCAAGCAAACCGACCCCATTTGAATGTGAACATCAAATCACCCACATGTGATCACATATCAATTTCCAAGCAATATAGGCTATTCAATTCAAACAACATGTGACGACAAGGTTTTCATACACTATCATTCAAACACATCAACATCGCCATACACACAATTTTTCCTTTTACATATTCAAGTATTGGCAACACATTAGTCATGTATAAATCTAAGCACAAACAATGGCAAACATGGATTCATACCCATTCAAATTGAATTACCATACCCATCAAGTAATTACAATCTAATCACATTGATATCAGTATTTAAAAGGATTTTAGGAAAAAAAATTACCGAATCAAGTGAAAAAGATGCAAAATTTAAGGAGGAACCGAGGAGGGTGGAACCTTAGATCTTGCTGGAGGAGGTTAAAAAAGCTTGCTGGAAAATGGGGTGGTGGCTAGTCATAGTTGGCTGGAAAATGCTTGGGAAAGGGGGTCCGGTATTTTAGGTAAATTTGATGAAGAATGGGGGTCAAAATTATTTGATCCCCTATTTATAGGTTGACAGGGTTGGCAAGATTTAATGGGCCCAAGCTTCTACGAGACCCTGATTACAGGTCATAAAAGATTTTATGGCCCGTAGATCCCAATTTCGTAGATTGCCCAAACCCTAGTTTTGGGGCATGGGTTTCACGGACTAGTCTACGAGCCGTAGAATTAAATATTACTCATAGAACCCTCCAATACTTAGTCAAAAATAGAAAAACTTACCTGGGGTCCATGAGCCCCATTCACGGCTAGTAGTTTTATCTACGGGCTGCAAAGTTGGTTGGGGTGCACAAAGTTTTGCTCACTAGAAGTGTTCTATGAGACAGTATATGGGTCGTAGTTTTACATACGGCCCATAAAACTAGTCGTAGAAACAGTTCTTGATGCCTTTTCAGCCAAAAACGGCTGACTTGATCATGTACCTGCATATTCTTCATAGAACACATTGTTACTCTATACGCAACCAATCTATCCACAAATTACAACCAAAACACTAAAAATTGAACTACTTAATAGTCCAAAAGCTAAAAAAACTACAACTATTACATCAAATATCTTGGGTTGCCTTCAAAGTAGTGCCTGATTATTATCGCAACATGACTCAGGCAACTTGGTTGCTCAAACTTCACCAAGTGCCTAAACATTCATCTTTAAATCATCTGGTCTCTTTATTGACTAACAGATTTTGAAGACAACTTCTTCGTCATTCAATCTAAACTTGAGTTAGCGAGCTTCCATATCCACTAGTGCTCGATCAGTGGCTAAGAAGGGCCTTCCAAAGATGATTGGGACTTCGAAGTCGACTTTGTAATCAAAGATCACAAAATCTGTGTGGAATATAAACTTCTCTACTTTTACAAGGATGTCATAGAGTATCCTCGTAGGATTCTTCACCGTGCCATCAACCATGAACAATCGCATGCTCATCGGAGTAAGGGCTCCTAATCCTAGCTTCTGGAAGACCGGAAGGGGCATCAAATTTATGCTGTCACTAAGATCACACAATGTCCTTGTGAACTCCATATCTCAAATAGTGCAGCGTATAGTAAATGCACCGTGATCTTTTCTCTTTTGTACCAAGGACCATGTAGCAATCACACTGCAATGTTGAAGCTCTTGGGAGAGCTCCTAGCTTACAGTGCACTTCTTTGTGGCCAAGTCCTTCATGAACTTTGCATACCCTGGCATCTTCTCCAATGACTCAATGAGAGGGATGTTGATGGAGAGTTGTTTCAGTATGGAGAGAAAGTGCTTGTATTTACCTTCCTCTTCCTTCTTTTTGATTCTTTGAGGAAAGGGAGGAAGAGGTCTAGGAATGGGGTTTAACTTCTGTGGCACCTGTGCAACATCACTCACCCAACCCTTGACATGATTAACTCCAGTTTCTGCATGTTTGACCTCAACTGTCTCCACACGAACATCATCATCATCAACTGACATAGAGGGATCAATGGTCTACTTACTACCATGAGTAGTCACCAGCAGACATTGCCCCTCATTCTTTGGATTTTGAACTATATTGCTAGGTAGTGTACTTTTCTTTCATTGGTTGAGTTGAGTTGATATCTGACCGAACTGTTGCTCCAGTTATTTGATACCAATAGAATAAGACTCAATCTTCTAATTAATGCTGGAGATATCAGACTTCATCCCCCTCAAGGTCTCATCTTGTGTGACAGCCTCTTCAACGGACGGTCAAACATCTCCTCAACCCTAGAGCTACCAGCACCTGAATCACGATTATGTGGTAGCACATAAGGACCATTCTTGTGACATCTTTGTGATTTCAATCACCATCTATGTCCTAGCCCTTGTTCGTATCGTAGTAACCTCCACGATTATTGTATCTGAAGGCGCCATCCCAATTATAGTTCTGACATTGGTTTCCTTTACCTTGGTGCCAATAGTCCTGGTTGGACTCTTGGGCGTTGGTTCAAAAATCCCCTGTCTAATCAGTAATTAACAATTGTATTAATTCGTTCCTGATTATGCTTCATCAACAATTCCACTCCTCATTTATTTTAGCTTATGCCAGACTAGTACTGACTGCACAAAATCTCTTTGTCGAAGGCCTATCTCTCGTTCCCCATGCACAATTCTTCTTGACCACATGTTCTAGCTTCTCAGCAACCCTTGAAAATGGTTGATCTAAAAATGCGCTACCCATGATAGTATCAGCACAAGCTTGGCTATTCTCATCCAGGGTGCTGTAGATGATCTCTACCAAAGGCATAAACAACTATTTTGTGGTCAGGGATACTTCTCAGACACTTTATGAACCTACCCCACGTGGTGCTGATCGGGTCACCAGGGAGTTGCTCAAATTTGTTGATTTGGTCTTTCAACTTGAGCTTCTTCGATCTCAGGAAGAACCTCTCTAAAGGGCCTTCTATAATTCAGCCTAGCAGGTGATCAAACGCAGTGGGAGCTCAGATAGCCATAGCATTACATTGCCTATTAGAGATAATGGGAAGACATGAAGCGCAACAACATCCATAGACAGATTCTGATTCCTCATTACACACTTATAGACAAACACAACATTTTGTAGATGGCTATGTGGATCCTCTGATGGTAGGCCCGCAAACAACCCATAATTTTGCAGCATCTGAAGCAACCCATTCGAAACAACGAACTTTGTGTCATCTGGTAGTGGCAGTAACACAATAGCTCTAGCATCATCCATAGCCATATGATTCAGCGAATATTGATTCCATTGATAACCTTCGGTGCTGAGGTCCTGTGGTTGTGGATCAATGTCCTCAAGCGGAGTGGGTTATTATCATTCTCATTTTGATTCTAGTTCTCATTTAGAGATTCATTAACTATGTTGTATTCTTTATCCTGAGCTATTCTTCAACGTTCTTTTGATCTTTGGGCCAAATAGAGTCAAGGGAATGCCTCAACTTTACCTGTGTTGCATAGACTACACCTGCATGTTGAAACAAAAAAACAACAAAAATATAAAATGGAAGAAATAAGGATTAATTCCCGAACTACTCAAATTAAATAAGTCTAGTCGTATTCCCTAGCAATGGTGCCAAAATATTGATGTCGCCCAAGCTACACCTCTTTTTTGAAGGCTAAAGTGGTCGTTGTCAAGATATATAATCTAGCCGATGTTAGGGTCGATCCCATAGGGAATAGCGTAGACTTAGAAGAATTGTAAGCAATTCAGGTGGATTAACCTACTTATCTCCCAAAGGGGGGGGGGGTTTGTAAAAACTATGGAAAGTAATACTAAACTAAGACAAGTGTGAGATCTGTATGAAGAGTAACTAGGGAATTGTGTTCCCCATACTTCCCTAACTCAGTATTACCATATAATCAAATTCTTTTCTAGTGTGAAGCATGCAGAACAATAAGTTCAGTTTACCAAACCCTTTAATCCAGGCAAGAGGTAAATTTCACTACGTGATTTGATCCATCCTCGCAGTGTGACATTACTAACCCTTACCTATAGTCCCAGTACAACCTTCCCTTGATCTAGTTTGGTTGATTAGACGAGAAGCATCAATCAAATCTTATTAATTAATCTCTTCTCCTATTCCTTATTACCTTGATCCAGTCAACTAGGCGAGTTCTAACATTGGCCACCATTAAAAATCATTCAAAATGAAGATGCTTAATTAATACATGCATGCATACTTTCCAAGAATTATGACTTATCCGGTTCTACCTTGTTAGTTCTTCATCGTTCCCAGAACCCTAGTTGTGGATTTAGCTTCTCATTTTCAATTTAGATGAGAGAATCATCATATTGAATAATATAATTAAACACTAACACAATAGAATTAAAAATATTAAATCCAAGCTCTTCACCACGAATCACAAGATTGAATTAAGGACACAAAATAATGTTTCACAAGTGTCTCACAATGACTCTCTGAAGTTCTTTACTATTCCCTACGAAAACAACCTAAAAAGCTTATTTATAGTATTTAAAATACAAAACCAAAATGAAACAGGAGATCTGGGTCGGCAAGTTCTACAGACAGTATAAAGTTTTATGGCTTGTAGTCGGGGCTTCGTGGGTTCCTTCAACAATTTTGGGGCTAACTACTCCGAGACCTATCCATGGGACGTATAAAGTTCTATGTCCCATAAAGGGTTTCATTTGATGACATTTCAGCAACTCCCAATTTTCTAATCCTCAAGGTACCACACCAAGTCTATGACTCATAGAAACTTTTATGGCTCGTTTGCATATTCGTAGAATCAACTTCAGAAAATCTCCCTTCATTGGGTTTTTTGTACGAAACCAACTTTATTGCCCATGGAATATTCCACGACCTGTAAAGGGCATTTTAGATCAGCAATTTTTGCAACTTCTACATACATAGCCCAAAAATCATGCCAACCCTGTAATCCTACAAAACCAACATAAAAACACATCAAATATATTAAATCGCTTTGAGAACAGACAAAATTCTAAGTTTTAAGCATAAAAAATGATGTACTTTGACAACACATCAGTACCTGTTGCGATGCTCAGCATCTCATATTTCACTGTTTGCTTATTTCTTTCAACCTCGTTTTGCACGTTAGAGTCCCAAGTGCTCCTCAATCTTCACCTTGGTGCAAAAATAATAATTTATGTCAATTTATAGCACAAAATAGGCCATCAATGACACTTTTTATGCACAATTGAAGCCCTAGATGAGTACAAATTCACCACTCATCAATACCCCAACTTAAATCTTTACCCACAAGTAAATTAAATGTCAACTAGTTTAAAGATTGTGTCTATGAAATGTAGTAACTAACACTCATTAGCCAAGGCACAAAATTCATTCACCATGCAACCACTCACATGTGTACTTCAAGCTTCAAGCAATCTAGAACATATCTTTCGGAGCTTTCACTCATAAAGTCTCACCCAAAGGCAAAACCATGCTGAACAATTATGCTCGATTTCCCTCACACCAAAGAAGATTCCATTCTCACAAAGCAATATAATATCAAGCTCAGGAATCATATAACATTCACACTCCCAAAATAAAAAAAGCATGGTCAAATCGACTTATGAACTTACCTTTATTTTTCGACTAATACATCAATCAACCTATGAAAGATCACAAAGGGCTTTTTGGACTTGTAATGGGGCTGAGTGCAAGGTAAGGTGACATTTTGGGATAGTGACTAACCTTCTTGGTGTATGGCCTGGATTCAAATTATTAGGATAGTGACTAACCTTCTTGGTGTATGATCTGGATTCAAACAATCATTAAACACAGTACACCACTTCAAACTTGGCCCAAGATTAACAATCATCCTTAACAAGGCATTCTATCCTTTTTATTCACTAATAAACACACTTTCTAATATATTTACAATATTAAACTGGAATCAAACATCAATCTCGAAATTCTTTTTTTAATTTATAGGAGGGGTGTGGAAATACCAAACTAGGCAACAAGATGTGCTCAGAACCAATTAGGGCCCAAATTCTCCCGTCATGAAATCACCTTATCACAATCGACCTTTCCCTCTACTATACCACACCCCCCAACTTAGGCTTTTGGCCTAAAGTTGGACTATTCTACCAAGTCAAACACCAATAAGAACATGGGAAGGTAAAAATAGCTAGGTATTCATTTTGGTTCAAGTTCTGCAAAAAGGAAAAGGCTCTAATGGTGCCAAGCAAAGCTCACACTCACATGGATAATCAAAAGAAGATAGTCATGGGGTCTAAAAAATTTAATGGTGGACACTCAAAGAAATACCTAAGATCTTATCATTCATTTACTGATGTTAATCAATTGGACCAATTGGGAAAGTTCCGAGTACCATCAAACAACTTTCTAATCAAAAGACCTCACCACACATGACTTTCCAACACAACTATCCAATATTATTCTGAAAAAATAACTTTGCTCAAGTGTAATGATCATCACAAAACTCTAAGTTGGTTTCAATCTAGACACGACAAGATGCTATGAGTCCACACATGAATTATGCAACTCTTAACGTCTCAATCAAATCATTCCACGCAAATATGTGCTAAAAGTACAATTCAAGACATTGATATTGATCAAAATCAACACTTAACAGGTACTCAAAGGCATCAATCCATTCCAACATAGAAACAATATCAATAAGCCAACAATATTGAACAAAATAAAACTATATCTAAATAAAAATTTAAAGTGCAATAAATACAACCCAAAAGAAATAACAAAAACTATCAACATATACAACCCAAATAAAATGGGTTAGGTGCTAAACACCACCCCCACTAAAATAAAGAGTAGTGTTCTCAATGCACCATAACAAGAATACAAATTAAGCTATAGAAAAGACAACATCAAGATAAAGAAGCCCCATGTGTAGGCAAAGATAAGGGAGCTGGGTTAGGTGATGGAGCATGTGGAGCCGAGGTATCAGTGCCTGGTGAAGCAACAGGAGAACCCTCCTCCATGGTGATGGAAGGTAGCATGCTCTCAAGAGATGGCTAGCGAATATCCTTAAAAGATCACTGCAAAGCCATCTATAATAGTGGAACCTCTGTACCCAGAAGAACCTCAATAATGGAAACCTCGTTTGGCTATGAGTCATATAAGTCCTCCTCATACGTCTCAGACCTCAAGTAATCCTCACCCTCCTCCTCAACTCTAAAATCTCCAATAACAGTAGTAAAAGGAGGGGCTGTAGAAGTCGACAATTGGCTACTCATTGATGGTGGAACTGGGGCTGAGCTTGTGGGTTCCTTAGGTCCCTAACCTAATGGTATCTCCATAGATTGAAGCTTATTAATGTTAGCTCAGAGCTTTGCTATATTAGCCCGAATACCAATGACGTCCTCATAAGACGTAGGAGCCGGCCTTTTTTCTTCAAAGCCTCGACCCTACAACTTAGGCAATTGATCCTATGACCATAACCCTCAAAGATCTCCTGATGAGATGTCAGCTAAAGATAAATAGGAACCAAGGCCGCTGTTATGGACTTTGACATCTGTGTAACGAATATAGACTTAAGTCGAGAGTCTTAGTGTCAGCAGATTAGGCTAAATAACCTATCTGATAGATCATAGCGTATGTAAGTAGTGTCTTGGAGGTAGAAGTTGATGTTGAAGGAGGATCGATGGAAGTAGATGCTGTGGTGGAGGGATCAAGAGAAGCCCTGTCTGGGCCGTGGTGGATTGAGTCTCTATATTGATGGCAGTCTCCTTATCTAAGGTAATTGGATCAACTACTGGAGTGGGTCAACTGGTGGCGGCCTTCTCCGGGCCTCCATGTCCCTTAGTATTCCTCCCCTATCCAACAAATATCACTGGCTTCCTAGTGGGTCACTTAGACATCCCTTGTCTCAACAAAGAGGACCCCCGCTCTCTAATATAGCTTCATAATAAGGATCGAAAATGGAAGTAAAGTGTGCTGCTGCCGGGCCCTTATATAAATCTCCAAAACTATGTCTCGCCCAAATCCAGCTAGGCTCAATCAGTGATACAACCAAGAAGTGTAGACTCTGGAAGCTTGATGATGATCTCATTCTATGAAGGCATAAGAGTGCTGCAAATGAACCCAAACTAGTAGAAGGATGGAATATGGATATCCTTCTTCTCAATGGTCACACTTTTTGCAATCCATAAAGGCATGAAATCTGAAAAAAATGTAGCTAACCAGCCTCTTAATTTGTCCAAATAGCTAGCCTATCTCTCACATAGTGCCAGGCGATCCTCAGTAAGACACTCAAGTACATTATTAATATCGGTGTGCTTGCACTTTATTATGACCCTGGGCAGCTTTACCTCAACAAGAGGTTTAGGTCTCATCCCCTTCCCAAGTTTGGGGAGTTGCTCGGCGTAGGCCTTAAAGAACTCTTGTACCTAGGTGGGTAGATATGGTGGCTGAAGATGGGTGAAAATAGAAATTGTGGAACTTGATCGTATCCCAAATGTCGGGATACCAATCAATCACACCATCATTAGAGAGCTGCTTCTCCTCTAAATGGTATGCTGGATGAGCGTCCATAATCTATTTATGATGCGGGGAGCAATATTTGTGCGACCCTTATAGTCACTCTGGCAATAGAATCGTGCATTAGTTTAAATCGGATCTCAGATCGGGCCCATCCAGTAGTCTGTGTAGGAGGTGTACCAGAGGCAGGCTATGCCCGGGTAGATGATCCTTGACCCTGTTGTGACTGCCTAATTGTGTGGATCAAAGGGACATCATCAAAATTGAAGTTCGACTAAGATGTGGAAGGTTCTGTGGTGACCTTCTTGCCCCTATATGTAACTTCTATCCTGACATGTTTGGGTTTGACTAGGTTCCCGATAGACACTAAAGGTAGTGAACGCCTTGGTGGCTCATCCTTGTCAACTAATCTACTTTGTTGAACTGGTTTAGGTCATGCTATGCTTGCATTAAACATTGAAACACATTAGGCACAAGAGAACCAAATTCAGAATCAAAATCAAAGCCTAAAATCACATTTGAAATTGTAGGCTTCTGGTGCTCGCACAAAGTTTTGTGAGTCGCAAAGTGCATTTGGTGAGCTCAGACGAGCTCTCCAAATGGGCTTGGAAAAATAGGGGGTCGACTATACGAGGTAGAGCAAGGTTTGGTGAGTCGCCAAACAAACTTAGCGAGACATCAGTATCTCACCAAAAAGTCCCCTTTAGAACCATTTGGGGTCTGTAAAAAAGGCGAACTTATTGCCATGGAATGCTGTAAAACCCCTCAGCATAGCAAAGAAAGACCCTATGATGTATTTCTTGCATATGTTAAAAATCATGATTTTTTTGCAAATCTGACTTCATATTCTTTTTCAGCAGGTAAAATTATGTAGGGAAGGGTCACCTTTGATTTTTAGGACACCCGCATCGAAAAATATTTTTTCACATGAAATTGCACAAACTAGTAGATGATATCACCTAAGTTACACCTACATTTTAGAGGATAAAGCGCTTGCTGTCAAGAAATAGAACCTGACCAAGGTTAGGGTCAAACCTACAGGGAATACATAGACTCAGGAAAAATTCACCAACAAGAAATCCGAGTAGTTAGTCAACTCAATTCCCCAAACGGGGAATCTTGCAAATATCAATGAGAAAAATAAACTAACTATCACAAGAGAAAGATCAATAAAAGAGAGCAACTAAGATATTGTGTTCCCCATGATTCCCCAACTCAGTATCACTAGATAACCTAATTTTTGTCTAGTGTATAGCATGCGTAGTAATTTAAGTTCACCAAGCCCTTTGCCCAAAGGTAAGAGGTGAATTTCTCTATGCAACTTAGCCCATCTCCATAGTGTGCATTACTAACTATTACCTATAAGTCCCAGTACAACCTTCCCTTGGCCTAGTTTGGTTGATTAGACGAGAACACATCAATCGAATTCTGTTAATTAATCTCTTTTTCTATTTATTACTACCTTGGTCCAGTCAGTAATACTAGGCGGTTTCTAATGTTGTCCACCACCAGAAAACATGCAAAATGAAGAGAGCTAATTAATAAATGCATATACACTTTCCATGAATCGTGAATTATCTGATTTTACTTTATTAGTTCTTTATGGTTCCCACAACCCTAGTTGTGGATTTAGCTACCCATGCTTTGTGTAGATGAAGAGATTATGAATTTAGAAGACATAATTAAACACTTACATAATTGAATTAAGAACAAGTAAATCTAATTTCAATGAAAATCACAAGCTTGAAGATTCAATTAAACCACAAGTGTTTTCTAACTCACAATTTTCTCTCTAAGAATATTGAGTTCTGAGCACTAACCTAAAACTAAGCTAAACCTACGTGAGATGGTGGTCACTTCTCAAAACTTGTGAAAAATAACCTAAAAGACCTATTTATAATAATTAAAAACAAGTCCTAAACAAATTAGAAGAATTGGTCAGCAAATTCCAAGAAAGCACTTTCCAACCCGTATTGTCTTCCACGACTTGTAGTTGGGGTCTCGTAATCAGCTTCTAGATTTTGACTTCTACAATTCCCCTTTACGACTCGTAAAATGGTTTACGACCCATAAATAGGGTTTCGTCTGATGAACTTCAGAAAATCATCATTTTCTAATCTTAAGGGTACGAAACCTCTATTATGACTCATACATTAATTTACGGCTCATCTGCATGTTCGTAGAAGTAACTTTAGAAACTTGGCCCCTCACTGGAATTCCTCATGAAACCACCTTACGGCTCGTAGAATGGTGTATCACCCGTAAGGTGTTCTGTAAAACAGCAAATCTGCAGCAACTTTGTAACTTTCCCCAAAATCATTGGCCAACCTATAATCCTGCAAATCTAAATACAAAAACACATAAAATCCACAAATATCGCATTGAGAACATACAAAATCTTATGTTTTAAGCATCAAAAGTGCTATATTTTGGCAGCACATCAACAACCTCAACTTAAAATTGTCGCTTGTCCTCAAGCGGTGGACTCAATCTATTTACATAATATAGTAACACACAGACCTCAACTCAATGGCATACATCATATACATCTCCCACTCAGATACCCACGCCAACTCTTCAAAATGGAATTAGATAGCTATTTAGCAAACCAATGCAAACTGGTGCATGTGACAACACAAATATGACACGTAAGGTATTATCAACAATCCACAATCACTGAAAAAATCCAATGCTAATATTGCAATGTAAGTGCCCTCACAGAAAGAAGTCTCATATCTAATACTCAATGATATTTCCATGTTTTAGCATTGAGACTGTGCAAACTCACTCACTCTCAGAATATGTATTCATGCATAATGACTAATACCATAGGCTTGACCCTATACTCATAACCAACTAATTGGACTAGGATCACTCTAGGACTTTCTAGGCTTGTAAAATAGGCTCAGGGGGCTTGGGTATGAAAATTTGAAAGATAGTGACTAAAGGCTCTCCTTGAAACTTCATTTTTCTACACTTTCTCCCCACCAACTCTGTTATTTACACCTTACTCTCCCTTTTTCCTCTTTCAAGCCTTTTTGGGTGCGTTCTTTTCATTTTTCGACTTTTTTCCTTGTTTTTACACTTCATTTTGCTTTTTATATCTCAATTAACGCATCTTTCATTTTTCTTGCACGTAGTACGTGATTGTTCTCCTTTTTCTTTGTATTCTTAACTCACCTCCTTTATTTTTGTGCTTTACCCTTACACTAGACAACCTCAACTTAGGCTTTTGGCCTGTGTTGAGGTGCACACTATCCATCCTCAAAACCAAGGCTACTTTTGGGAGCCACCCTCAACTTAGGCTTTTTGCCTCAGTCAACGTACACAATTTTCACGGAAGGACCAGGGCCAAATTCAGGATTTTTCACTAGATAAGGTTGGGTTCATCAGGTGTTTTGAAAGAATAGGTACATGTTAGGCTCAAACATTAGAAACGAGGGATATATCATCGACTTGGTTGGTTATTTATAGGATAAAGTGGACTATTTAAGAACAATGGTCTAAGATCCTTTCCTAATCCAACTAATCTACAATAAAACTTAGAGTAACCAGGCAAGTTCTGAATTAGCATAAAACACATTAATCTATCAAATAAAGATCACACTCACATGGCACTGCATACATTATCAATGAAAAGAATCTCCAATCGTGCTTCTTATCTCAATTTACCCTTACTTATCAGAACATATATTGTCAAACACCTAAACATGCATGATTACTATCTAACTGTTTGCACCTAATTTTTGACAAAACTTAAGTTATGTACTTTTTAGTATATATATATATATATATGAGTCTAAATTAAATATTTTTATTTTTATCTTATTTGGAATAATTTGAAAACAACAAAACACATTTTAATGTAAGTTTTGTTTTAAAGAAGAGAATATTATAAAAATATATGTTTTTTCTTTTAATTTTGATTCTAATAAATAATCCAGTATTGTTAGTATTTTCTTGATTATATCTTAGTTTTAGCTAGTTAACTTTTCTATTTATTTTTTAATTTGAAATAGTTTTCTAACATTTTTATTTTTTCTTTCTTTCTTTTTCTTTCTCTTCTTTCAAAATAAAAACAAGACAAAATAAAATAAATAAACTTAAAAAAAAACTACCCATTAATTCCAACTCATCCCCCACTCACCTAAACTACCCCACAATGCCTCCATACAAAACCCACTACTCCCTCACATTTTTATGAACATACACGACAACACAATCATTTTATCTTTTTCTTTCATCACATTCTACAAAAGCACAAACAAAAAGACATTCTAGACACACACGATTACAATCCTATACCATATTCTTTCCTTTTTTTTCCACATACACGGCACACACACAAAAAAGTTTTTGGATCCATCTTTTTCTTTCTTCACATTCGACAGAGCACAAAAACAAGACAACACACACAAAAAAAACAAAAAAGAAAAATCATTTACTACTTTCTTCTTTTACACACACATCATATACACACTTAGGAAAAATCTTAGCAAAAAAATGCACAAGAAACACACCAAAACCAAAAAAAAGAAAAAATCTCAAAAAGACCACTAGGAAAAAGCACAGAAGCTAAGTTTGAGGTTTGCTTTCGAGATTTTGGGTTCGTGATTCTGCATTGTGTTCTTCTCTTCTTGTGAATTAATTTTCACAGAAGGTAACAATTTTATTGTATGATTTAAAGTCACAATTATGCAAAACATGTTTTAATGTTATAAAATTGTTCAAATTCTATGTATCATATTGAAGTATATTTGAACGTTTTATATTGTTAAATTAAAAGTAACATTTGGTATAGCATGTGGTTATTTCTTGCATACTTAAACACCCAATTTAACTTGTTATTGAGTAAAATGCAAAAAATTATTGCTTCTGCGTCATTTAATTAATGAATACTTGAATGAGATTTATATTTTTAATAATATTGATTTTTTTCAGAAATATAAAATAAAGCAAAAAATAAATTTTGTATATTTTTATTTTATATTTACGCTTCTTTTTAAATAATGAATTTTATTCTGAATATTAAATTAATGGGTTTATATTGATGCATATAATTAACTTTGTCTTAACTGACTTGCAACAATTAAATTTGGTAAAATAAGTTAGTACCTTCCAATTTTTATAAGAAGATTAATGATTAAAATTCACAGTTGAAATTTTATTTTTTCTTAAATGGAATCGTTAAACGCATTATTAGGCCGACAATAAAGATAGACAAATTTTACGATTAAAATAATATTACACAAATTTTAGGTGTGATATATAAAATAATAATTCGTGGCAAGGTTGGAAAGTGCTGCTACTAATACACTACATACTAATGGAATAAGTCAGTCTTAAACGAGTTCAAAATAAATTAAAGAAGGCGGGTAAATGATATTTTTGAAAACTTATAAATACAATATGTTCAAAATTAAGTTAAGCCATAAATTAGTCAATAAAGCGACCGTGCTTGAACCACGGGACTCGAGGGGTGCCTAACACCTTCCCCTTGGTCAACAGAATTCCTTACCCCGATCTTTGTTTTCGCAGACCAAAAAATAAAGAGTCATTTCCTTTTGAGTAGGGACAAAAAAAAGGTAATTTGGAACACCAAAACTCAATTTCAAGTGGTGACTCTAAATAATAAATACTCCTTTTATAGGAAAAACATTATTTTCCAAAGCACCACACGGGGGAAAAATAGGGGTGTGGCAGGTGACGACTCCGCTGTGGGCAACCCGAATTCGAGCTTATCAATATTGACTTGTATATGGCTATATTATTTTGAATATTGTATTCATTGATCTAATGTGATATTTGTCGCTAATTTATTACTTTGATATTATTTAAACCGTAATATAACCATCTTCTCCCCCGTACCCATCCAAATCTTCTGAAAATTCACTTCATTCGGAGATGCGGTCTATGCTCCCGAAACTTTCTTTAAGATACAAGAGATGCGATTACGCTCCTGGGGAGGATTTAGGTTGCACAAATTTTAGGATGGGAAAGTCCAAACAATGAGGCCGAAAAGCCCTGCTACCGGTAAGTTGTTCCTTCCCAACTCGAGTTGTCCACTCGTTTAATCGTCGATCTTGACACCAATTCTATAAGGACTTCAAGTTTAGTAGAACAAGCCTTATACAACCAGTATTCCTCTTAGGATACACTTTATCTGCATAATTTGTGTTTGACTTTGTATGGCTAAACACACGTGTTAGGATCATATAAAACATGAACCATCTTTCAGACCAGCATGTTCATAACTATGTGTTACTTTTTTTGTCACATTTTAAATATTATTATTGAATATTTTCTTTTTGGGTCAAATCTCAAATAGTTCGGTATATCATAAAAAATGAAGTTTTTCAGAAAGTCAACATTTTTATAAAAATCAAGAACTACACACACCTGATTCTCACCTCGATGAGATACGTAGGCAACCCTTCTTGGGTTCGGGATCTTTATTGATAAAATTGTAAAAACAAATCTTATTAAATGTAAAAATTTACAAATTTTTTTCTTATTCATAAAAGCAAAAGAAAATATTTATTTCTTATAACAAAAAATAAACACGAACATTTCTTTGATTTGAGAACTACGCTCACCTTATTCTCATCTAAATGAGATACGTAGGCAACCCTCCTCGGGTTCGGTGATTCTTCTTCAAAAAATAAAATAAATGAATAAAAAAGAAATTCGTATTAAAAAAATTATTAATCTTTATTTAGAAAATCAAATTCAAGAAGAAAGATTTTGTTTCTTTATCCATAAAAACTGAATTAAAAAAAAAGAGGCTTTATTTATTCAAAAGAAAAAAAGAATTTATTTTTATATATATTTTTTCACCAGAATTACGCACACCTGATTCTCACCTTGATGGGATACGTAGGAAACCCTCCTCGTGTTCGGTGATTCTTATTTAAAAATAATAATAATAATTCTTTATCAAAAAATAATAATAAAAGAGATTTTACTCTTTAAAAAAAAGGATCCTCATTCAAGAAATTTAAAAGGGAAGATCTTATTTCTTTGTGTAGAAAAGAAAAATATTTTTGTCATTCTTGTTCAAAAAATAAATTAAATTTTTTTAATCCTTCTTCAAAATAAAAATACCAAAAATAAAAAGGTAGTTCTTGTCTTGATTAGTACCAACATACTTAGAAGTGTGCATGAAAGTATTAACTATTTGACATAATAGAGTGGACCAACTTTGTTGTGACCCATATAGATTCTTTTGACATCTCTTGATTATACTTATGTCACACTTGGAAAATTCTCTTGCTCAAAGTTAAGGGTAAAAAAAATAATTTGACCTCATTGTTTCATGTGCATCATGTGGTGAGCTTTAGATATAAAGTTCAATGGCATGACTTGTTGATCAAGAACTTGACCCGAATGTTTGTTGAGGCGAAATTTTGAACAACATCTAATTTGAAAAAGGATTGTAGGCCTTCTTTGATCCAATTGTCCCTGTAAGCCTACCAAATGACACATGATCCCTAATGCTTTCCTTTTTTAGCCTAAAATGTTTTTTCCATAACCATATTTTCGCTCATATCCTTTTGACTGCACAAATGCACCATTCTATTTTTCTCTCATCTCCAAGAATGCACTGACAAAGTGGTAAGTCGGATGGCAAGGTGAAAGTAAAAATGTGATAATAAAAAAAAACTCCAATAAAAGGAGAAAAACTCAAAAAAAAAGAAGAGGAGAAAGTCAAAAAAAAAAAAAAACCAAGCAGATAAAGATCAAATGTGAAAATGAAGGATATAAATTGAGTTCATAGTGCAGTGTTGGGGAAAAAATGGTCACTTTATACAAAAAGATTATTTTACCCATTCCAAGCCTACATTTTAGGCCGAATACAAGTCCTATTTAATTTCATTTTCGATGTTCTCACATTAGTGGATACTTACATGAGGGTCAAGAAGATGATATCTCAATCTCATGGATTGAACATCTTTTTGAGTGTGAGTGACTCTCAAAATGTCCCACGATCTCAACTCTTCTATTTTGTGTGAATTAGCTATTTGTTTCGGTGAGACACTTGAAATATGAGGACATGAATGATTTTAACATCATATTTGATGCAAGATGAATAGATGTCATTAATACTTAAGTATGCTTGAGATATCAATTGAAACTACAGAAATTATTTCAAAAAGTTGGCCTCAAATTTGCCTAGGAGTACTTGAAGGGGATTCATATGCATATGCTAATTGTTGGTACCATCTAAAGCCAAGACATGATCAATCAAAAATCAATTTATTTCTATCTAACATTCTTTTCAAAAGATATTATTTCGCAAAATTTAAAAAAATTTGAGTCATATGAACTATGTTAGACTTGATTCTTGCTATGGTGAGATACGTAAGCAGTCCTACAAAAGATCCCGGTCTCAAAACAATAATATTTTTGATTTGTATGAACTATGTTAGACCTGATTCTTGCTATGATGAGATACGTAGGCAGTCCTACTGTCACGCCCCAGGAGGGTACCCTAGGCGTGGCCGGCACTCAGAGGCTATTGCTAGCCCCCAAGCGAACCACTTAGCATTCATCACATCATTCATTATAAACATTGCGGAAGGAGATAGAAAATAATATCTAAACAAAGTGGGCCAATGGCCAAACATCAAAACTGTTCATTACACCAAGCAAGGGAATATTGCTCAGGTATCATAACATTCACCTTGACTACACCATTATGTCTACAAAGCCTCTAACGTTCCTTAAAACGTCTAAGAAGAGGACCATGACAAACCATGGCTACTCGACTCAAATGAACAGGATAACATTCATAAATAAAGGTTTCCTCCGGAAACAAGGAGGCTCACCACAGTCAGAACTTGGAAACACTTGACCTCAACGGGGCGGCTGCTGAAGTCCTCTAGCTCCTGTATCTGCATCATGAAACGATGCAGCGCCAAATAGCGTCAGTACGTGGAATGTACTGGCATATAAAATAGCTGGAACACATTGTTAGGAATATATGAACATAACGTACATCATCATGAGACCTTAACGTTTACATCGGGAAACATTGACATCGACCTTTGCATCAACATTGACTTTTTCATTAGCATTGACCTTTTCATTGGAGTACTATTAGGGAAACCTTTTCTAATAAGCCTAACTGGGAGTTTCTTTAACCGACAACCATCACTTATGAGCCAGTGATGGTACAACGAAGCGATGCCGTTGCTACATCCGTCCAATACCCTGCCCGGGGTAAAGGACATTCATTAGAAAAGAAACAGTAGTCCTCATTGGGACAAGAAAGGTGCCATCCGCATTGCGGTTCAATCCTCTCTTCCTACGCGGGCCACGTAGTTAATGGATTCAGGTGGGACTCACCTTTCTATCCATTTCGGTGCTCGATACTTCTCCCAGAACTCAACGTGCTCATAAAATATTAACATTCATTAGTCCCATAGGGACGCATTTCATCATCATTAGTCCCCATAGGGGCATAATACATTATCGTTGGCATCAACATTCATTCGTCCCATAGGGACACGTTACATTGTCATTAGCATCTCCTTTACATCAATATTAACATCATTGTCATTCCATCTCATTAACATCAACATCATTGACTTTTAGGGACACTAGTTTAGGAACTTTGGCTCTCAACTTAGAGACAATCCCACACTCCCATTCTCAACATTCATCATTCATTAATTTGTCATTACTCTAGACTCTACACACACACCCATGTTCATCATGCATGCTTTTCTAGAATACATATGTGATAGATATAAGGTTTTCAACTAAATGCTTTTCAAGAAAATAGTTTAAAAAGGATGCATGAGGGTTTTTATGAGGGTCATCATCAATGCAGGAAAATATGTAGGTTTATGCATAAAATAATGGCATTTATTCATTACATTACATGAATTAACATGTTTCACTTCATTACCCTAACATCATTCACCATTAGACTTTAATACCTTACTCATGGGGCACATGGGAGGACATTCCCATGCTTTAAGTTTAGCCTTACATACCTGAAAGAAGATAGTCACACTAAAGCACCTTCTTTCCTCTTGATTTCTTCAACCTCCTTCAAGCCCTAGCCTTAAGAACCTTAGGAAGACTTCTTCAATGGGGTTTTTCAACCCTTTTTCGTGAAAACCGACCTATATAGGTCATAGGGGTACGTTTAGGATAGGTGGGATTGGACCATAATGCCCTTGGAAATTTCAAGAAATTAAATCCCGTCCTGAAATAACACAGTCCGCGACGCGGACTGGTCGCGGACAGTGTATTTTCGGAAACTCAACTCCGTCGAAATTTTCAGGAAAAGGTAAGTGTGTCTCCGCGACCAGTCCGCGTCGCGGTTCCGTCGCGGAGGCTCACTGTTTTTCGTTTTGGAACGAAAAATTATCTTTTGACTCGGTTGCTCTAAAATTCGACCGAGACCTTTCCCCCACTCCATTTTCAGTGTTGATCATGAATCCGCTCTCAGATTTCCGATCCGAGCATCGGAAGGCACGTTTCTCGCACACCTCTCCTTGAGGGGTATTCGGTAATTTCGCGGGCGTTACATTATCTCCCCCTTGGGATCATTCGTCCTCGAATGATAAGTAGGGAAGTATTTTAGCACGAATAGGCTCACGACTCACCTCAATATTACTTTGATAACCTACTACCTTCATCTTTCATTGGTCTTTAAGCTCATTTATTCAACATTAACAATTTCACATGGAATTCATGTAATATACATTAATTTACATTAAGTAGGGTCATTACCTTCGATACTTCCATCGACCTCGGGCACGAACAAGTGCGGGTACTTTGCTTTCATCTCCTCCTCAGCTTCTCATGTGGATCCTTCAACGAATTGATTTCTCTACAATACCTTAACAGAAGCTATCTCCTTGTTCCTTAGTCTGCGAACCTGCCGATCAAGGATTTAGACTGGGGTTTCCTCATAGGACAGGCTGTCCTTGATTCCTGTGCTCTCTACAGGCACTACCAAGGCAGGATCCCCTAAACATTTCTTCAACATTGAGACGTGGAACACTAGATGAATCCCATCTAATTCAGAGGGTAGTTCCAGCTCATAAGCAACCTTTCCAATCCTTCGCACAATTTGGTAGGGACCAATATAGCGAGGACCCAACTTCCCTTTCTTCCTAAACCTCGTGACGCCTTTCATAGGTGATACCTTCAGATAAACCCAGTCATTCACCTCAAACTCTAAATCCCTTCTCCTTACATCTGTGTACGACTTCTGGCGGCTCTAGGCTGCCTTTAACCTTTCTCGTATAGTCTTCACCTTTTCCATGGACTGGTGGACAAGGTCTGGCCCAATCAGCTCGGCCTCTCCAACCTCGAACCACCCAATGGGCGATCTACATCTTCTCCCATACAAGGCCTCATAAGGGGCCATTTGGATACTCGCATGATAACTGTTGTTGTATGCGAATTCAATCAAGGGTAAATGGTCGTCCCAATTTCCTTTGAAGTCAAGAACGCATGCTCTCAACATGTCTTCCAACGTCTGGATAGTCCGTTCTGCCTGGCCATCCGTCTGTGGATGAAAGGCCGTGCTCAAGTTCACCTTAGTACCCAGCCCTTCCTGGAATGACTTCCAGAAGTGAGAGGTAAATTGGGCTCCTCTGTCTGAAATAATAGACAAGGGAACTCCGTGCAATCTCACTATCTCCTGAATATATATTTTGGCATAATCTTCGGCAGTGTTAGTCGTCTTGACTGCTAAGAAATGTGCTGATTTCGTCGTCCTGTCTACAATCACCCATATGGAGTCATGTTGCCTCCGGGATTTCGGTAAGCCCGTGACAAAGTCCATGTTCACCATCTCCCACTTCCATTCTGGAATTTCAAAATTCTGAGCTAGACCACTTGGCCTTTGGTGCTCAACCTTGACTTGCTGTCAGTTGGGGCATCTGGAAACGAATCCTGCGATATCCCTCTTCATTCCACTCCACCAATAGACTTCTCTCAAGTCGTGATACATCTTGGTGGAACCTGGATGGATGGAGTACTTAGCATTATGGGCCTCATCTAAAATCCTTTCTCGAACACCATCAACATTAGGGACACATAATCTGTTCTGGTACCTCAGTACCCCATCTCCCCCTTTGGAGAAGACCATCACTTTTTGTTTCTGAACATCTTCTTTTAGTTGGAGTATAATGGGATCTCGATCCTGCTTCTCTTTAACTTAAGTCACCAGGGACGATGAAGACCCATTTTGAACACTAACTCCTCCTTCATCATTCTCTTCAAGTTGGACCCCCAATCGGGCCAACCTGTGCACCTCTTTCACCAGTTCTTTCTTTTCTTCCTCAACATGGGTCGTGCTACCCATAGAAAACCTGCTAAGAGCATCAGCAACAACGTTAGCTTTACCTGGGTGGTACATGACGCTCATATCATAGTCCTTGAGCAACTCTAACCATCTCCTCTGTCGCAGATTGAGCTCCCTTTGGCTGAATACATACTGCAAGCTCTTATGGTCTATGAACACATCCACATGCACTCCATACAAGTAGTGGCGCCAGATTTTAAGTGCGAACACAACGGCTGCCAACTCAAGATCATGGGTAGGATAGTTTCGTTCATGAACCTTAAGCTGTCTGGAAGCATAGGCTACCACCCTTCCTCTTTGCATTAACACGCACCCCAACCCAACTCTAGATGTGTCACAGTATACCACGAAGTCATCTGTTCCGTCAGGCAATGTCAAAACAGGTGCAGTGGTTAACCTGGTCTTCAGCTCTTGGAAACTTTTCTCACATTCGTCAGACCATTGGAACTTAGCCCTTTTCTGGGTCAGTTTGGTCAATGGTGCAGATAGGGAAGAAAACCCCTCCACAAACCTCCGGTAGTAGCCTGCGAACCCCAAGAAGCTTCTTATGTCAGTTGGAGAGGTTGGCCTTGGCCAGCTTGCCACCGCCTCAATCTTCTGGTTATCCACTCGAATACGACCCGAAACCACATGGCCTAGGAAAGCCACTGACTTAAGCCAGAATTCACACTTGGAGA
The DNA here is from genome assembly GCA_029948455.1 of Solanum rostratum. Taxonomy (NCBI): domain Eukaryota; kingdom Viridiplantae; phylum Streptophyta; class Magnoliopsida; order Solanales; family Solanaceae; genus Solanum; species Solanum rostratum. The sequence goes on from CM057045.1 coordinate 26,503,042, forward strand.
ACTTAGCATATAACTCGTGGTCCTTAAGAGTTTGAAGGACAACTCTGAGATGTTTAGTATGCTCTTCCTCACCCTTCGAATATATCAAAATATCATCAATGAAGACGATTACAAACATATCCAAGTAGGGTCTAAATACCCTGTTCATCAAGTCCATAAAGGCTGCTGGTGCATTGGTCAACCCAAAGGACATCACTAAAAATTCGAAATGACCATATCTTGTCCTGAAAGCTGTCTTTGGGATATCACACTCCCTCACCTTTAACTGATGGTAACTCGATATGAGGTCTATTTTTGAAAAACATGAGGCACCCTGAAGTTGGTCGAACAAGTCGTCAATCCTAGGAAGAGGATATTTGTTCTTGACTGTGACCTTGTTCAGTTGCCTATAATCTATACACATTCGAAGCGTCCCATCTTTCTTTCGCACAAACAAAACTGGAGCACCCCACGGAGAAACACTGGGTCTAATAAAACCCTTCTCTAACAGGTCTTTCAACTGTTCTTTCAGCTCCTTCAGTTCAGCGGGGGCCATCCTATATGGCAGAATTGAAATAGGCTGCGTATCGGGGAGTACATCAATACCGAAGTCAGTCTCCCTATCAGGAGGGACTCCAGGGAAATCCTCCGGGAACACCTCAGGAAACTCATTAACAACTGAGACCGACTCCAGAGTGGGGGTCTCAACATTATCAGCTTTAACTCTTACTAGGTGGTAGATACACCCCTTAGAGATCAACTTCCTTGCCCTCAGGTAAGAAATAATTATACCCTTGGGTGCAACATAACCTCTCTTCCATTCTAAGACCGGTTCAAGTGGGAATTGAAACTTAACCACTCGGGTTCTACAGTCTATGGATGCATGGCAAGCGTGAAGCCAATCCATCCCAAGGATCACATCAAAATCCACCATCTCTAATTCTACCAAATCAGCCAATGTATCCCTATAATAAATGGATACTACACAGTTTCTATAGACCCTTTTAGCCAGAATAGACTCTCCAGTAGGAGTTGAAACGGAATATGGCTCACGTAGACATTCTAGGGCAACTTCGAACTTATTAGCCACATAGGGTGTCACAAAGGATAAGGTGGCACCCGGATCAAGTAATGCGTAACAGTTATAAGAGAATATTTGAAGCATACCCGTTACAACATCTGGGGCAGCCTCTCGGTCCTGCCGATTTCCCATAGCATACAGGCGGTTCGCTCCGCCTCCAGCATTCGTAGCAGTAGCCCTCTGTTGACTGCCCGCAGGGGGCGCTGTAGATGACTGGGCTCTATTACCTCTGTCGTTTCCCCTCTGGCTCCTCATAGGACATTCAATCTGGATATGGCCAGGCTGTCCACACGTATAGCATAAATTGGTGCCTTCCCGGCACGCACCAAGATGTTGTTTGCCACATCTGCCACAAGTTGCTTTTTCTCTGGGGCCTTAGGCGACACTGGCCTGGGACTGAGATACCTGTGCTCTGAAATTCTGATGGCCTTGGGTCCTTTGGTCATACCTGTGCTACTGAACAGGTGCATTCACCATCGGTGTTGCATGGCGAGGAGGTTTCATCTGAAAGAAGTTCTTGCTGCCCTTGTCCCCTTTTTGCTGGTTTTGTTCTTGGCCCGCAGCCTTGGCTTTCTTGCTCTGCTGTTCCTCCCTGTCCCTCTTCTTGTCCTCTTCGGTCTGTTGAGCGTAAACCATCAGCCTGGAAATATCCATATCTGGGATCAGCAGTGCTGCCTTGCACTCCCTCTTCATATGTCTGCCCAGTCCAGACACAAATTTTCTCATCCTGGCCCTCATATCAAGAACCATCTCCGGAGCATACCTCGACAGCTGGGTGAAATTTAGGCTATACTCTTTGGCGGTCATACCCTCCTGTTTTAAGTTCACAAACTCTTCAACCTTGGCTTCCCTTAACTCTTGGGGAAAGAAATGATCGAGAAAAGCACTCTCGAACTCTTCCCACTCGGTTGGTTCAGCACTTTCACCTCTGACATCCTCCCATTGGTTGTACCAAATGTTGGCCACATCCTTAAGTTGATATGAGACCAACTCCACTCCTTCACTCTCACTTGCATGCATTGCCCTTAGGATCTTGCGCATTTCATCAATAAAGTTTTGCGGATCCTCCTCAACCTTAGAACCCGTATAGACTGACGGATTCATCCTAAAAAAATCTCTGAGCCTGGACGCAGCAGTTGGCTCTTGGGAACTGGAGCTTGGGGTCGGGGGACCATGACTGCTACTTTGCGAGGCCACCAACTGGGTGAGCATGGCAATGGCTCCCCTGAAGTCTGCCTCTGAAGTGGGGGCTGACTGTGCTGGGGGTGCTGGTGGAGCCTCAGCAGCTCTAGCTGGTTGTCCCCGTCTCCTTACCTCACGTTCTGGCAAGGGGTTCTCAGTACTTGGGACAGAACCATCTCTTTGGGCAGCAGTGCATTTTGGAGGCATTATTTGCAAACGCGTAACACACGAGTTAAAGAGGTTTGCTTAAAGTCAAGCTCTAGCGCACGACTCAGAACATCAAAGAAGTGGAACCATTTCCTAATGCCCTGTAGCATCCTGTTTATGAAGTGTGGTGCACAACACACGCATAAATGAGACTCTACTAGACACGGCTTCGTAGACTCCCTAGGACTCTTGAACTCTGTGCTCTGATACCAAGTTTGTCACGCCCCAGGAGGGTACCCTAGGCGTGGCCGGCACTCAGAGGCTATTGCTAGCCCCCAAGCGAACCACTTAGCATTCATCACATCATTCATTATAAACATTGCGGAAGGAGATAAAAAATAATATCTAAACAAAGTGGGCCAATGGCCAAACATCAAAACTGTTCATTACACCAAGCAAGGGAATATTGCTCAGGTATCATAACATTCACCTTGACTACACCATTATGTCTACAAAGCCTCAAACATTCCTTAAAACGTCTAAGAAGAGGACCACGACAAACCATGGCTACTCGACTCAAATGAACAGGATAACATTCATAAATAAAGGTTTCCTCCGGAAACAAGGAGGCTCACCACAGTCAGAACTTGGAAACACTTGACCTCAATGGGGCGGCTGCTGAAGTCCTCTAGCTCCTGTATCTGCATCATGAAACGATGCAGCGCCAAATGGTGTCAGTACGTGGAATATACTGGCATGTAAAATAGTTGGAACACATTGTTAGGAATATACGAAGATAACGTACATCATCATGAGACCTTAACGTTTACATCGGGAAATATTGACATCGACCTTTGCATCAACATTGACCTTTTCATTAGCATTGACCTTTCCATTGGAGTACTATTAGGGAAACCTTTTCTAATAAGCCTAACTGGGAGTTTTTTTAACCGACAACCATCATTTATGAGCCAGTGATGGTACAACGAAGCGATGCCGTTGCTACATCCGTCCAATACCCTGCCCGGGGTAAAGGACATTCATTAGAAAAGAAACAGTAGTCCTCATTGGGACAAGAAAGGTGCCATCCGCATTGCGGTTCAATCCTCTCTTCCTACGCGGGCCACGTAGTTAATGGATTCAGGTGGGACTCACCTTTCTATCCATTTCGGTGCTCGATACTCCTCCCAGAACTCGATGTGCTCATAAAACATTAACATTCATTAGTCCCATAGGGACGCATTTCATCATCATTAGTCCCCATAGGGGCATAATACATTATCATTGGCATCAACATTCATTCGTCCCATAGGGACACGTTACATTGTCATTAGCATCTCCTTTACATCAACATTAACATCATTGTCATTCCATCTCATTAACATCAACATCATTGACTTTTAAGAACACTAGTTTAGGAACTTTGACTCTCAACTTAGAGACAATCCCACACTCTTATTCTCAACATTCATCATTCATTAATTTGTCATTACTCTAGACTCTACACACACACCCATGTTCATCATGCATGCTTTTCTAGAATACATATGCGATAGATATAAGGTTTTCAACTAAATGCTTTTCAAGAAAATAGTTTAAAAAGGATGCATGAGGGTTTTTATGAGGGTCATCATCAATGCAGGAAAATATGAAGGTTTATGCATAAAATAATGGCATTTATTCATTACATTACATGAATTAACATGTTTCACTTCATTACCCTAACATCATTCACCATTAGACTTTAATACCTTACTCATGGGGCACATGGGAGGACATTCCCATGCTTTAAGTTTAGCCTTACATACCTGAAAGAAGATAGTCACACTAAAGCACCTTCTTTCCTCTTGCTTTCTTCAACCTCCTTCAAGCCCTAGCCTTAAGAACCTTAGGAAGACTTCTTCAATGGGGTTTTTCAACCCTTTTTCGTGAAAACCGACCTATATAGGTCATAGGGGTACGTTTAGGATAGGTGGGATTGGACCATAATGCCCTTGGAAATTTCAAGAAATTAAATCCCGTCCTGAAATAACACAGTCCGCGACGTGGACTGGTCGTGGACAGTGTATTTTCGGAAACTCAACTCCGTCGAAATTTTCAGGAAAAGGTAAGTGTGTCTCCGCGACCAGTACGCATCGCGGTTCCGTCGTGGAGGCTCACTGTTTTTCGTTTTGGAACGAAAAATTATCTTTTGACTCGGTTGCTATAAAATTCGACCGAGACCTTTTCCCCACTCCATTTTCAGTGCTGATCACGAATCCGCTCTCGGATTTCCGATCCTAGCATCGGAAGGCACGTTTCTCGCACACCTCTCCTTGAGGGGTATTTCGGTAATTTCGCGGGCGTTACACCTACTAACGGGCTTGGTCTCAAATAAAAAAAATATTTTTGATTCGTATGAACTACGTCGGACCAGATTCTTGCTATGGTAAGAGACACATACATTCCTACTAATGGACTCGGTCTAAAATAAAAAAAATATATTTCTGACAAATTGAAACAGGGGTGTTTCTCTGAAAAAATATAATAAAAAATAAATTCACCAATAATAAAATAAAAATAAAAAGTTTCAAAAGTTCTTAGTTTCAAAACTAGGGCATTTTTTTTAAAAGATGATAAAATAAAAAATAAATTCACCAATAAAAAAAAAGTTTCAAAATTTCTTAGCTTCAAAACTGGGGCATTTTCTTTTCTAAACAAAAAAGATGATAAAAAAGGAAAATAAATTCACTAATAATAAATAAAAAGTTTCAAAATTTCTTAGTTTCAAAACGGGGCATATTTTAATTTTATTTTATTTCTAACAATAAAAATAAAAATAAAAGTAAAATAAAATAAAACTCCTTCCTTATTCATAGGGCGCGAGCCCTCATAATATTCGTTTAGGGAACGAACTCTCATAATATTCGTTTAGGGCATGAACCCTCATAATATTTGTTTAGGGCACGAACCCTCACAATATTCGTTTAGGGAGCGGACCCTCATAATATTCACTTATGGAGCAGACCCTCATAATATTCGCTTAGGGAGCGAACCCTCATAATATTCGCTTAAGGCACAAACCGTTATAATATTCGTTTAGGTAGCGAACCCTTATTATATTCGTGTAGGGAGCGAACCCTCATAATGTTCGTTTAAAGAGCGAACTCTCATAATATTCGATTAGGGCACAAATCATATTCGTTTAGGGCACGAATCCTCATAATATTCATTTAGGAGCGACCCTCATAATATTCGCTTAGGGAGCGAACCCTCATAATATTCGCTTAGGGAGCGAACCCTCATAATATTCGTTTAGGGCACGAACTCTCATAATATTCGTTTAGGGAGAGAACCCTCATAATATTCGTTTAGGGCACGAACCCTCATAATATTCGTTTAGGAAGCGAACCCTCATAATATTTGTTTAGGGCACGAACCCTCAAAATATTTATTTAGGGAGCGAAGCCTCATAATATTCGCTTAGGGCACGAACCCTCATATTATTCGTTTAGGGCACGAACTCTCATAATATTCATTTAGGGAGTTAACCCTAATAATATTCGTTTAGCGCTCGAACCCTCATAATATTCATTTAAGGAGCGAACCCTTATAATATTCTTTTAGGGCGTGAACCCTCAAAATATTCGTTTAGGGAATGAACTCTCATAATATTCGCTTAGGGCATGAACCCTCATAATATTTGTTTAGGGCACGAACCCTCATAATATTCGTTTAGGGCACGAACCCTCATAATATTCGTTTAGGGAACTAACCCTCATAATATTCGTTTAGAGAGCGCACCCTCATAATATTCATTTAGGGCACGAACCCTCATAATATTCGTTTAGGGAGCGAACCCTCATAATATTCGTTTAGGGAGCGAACCCTCATAATATTCGTCTAGGGCACAAACTCTCATAATATTCGTTTAGAGCACGAACCCTCATAATATTCGCTTAGGGAGAGAACCCTCATAATATTCGTTTAGGGCACGAACCCTCATAATATTCGTTCATATTTTCATAGGGCATGATAGCCCCCATTTTTATTTTCCATAAAGAATAAAATCCCATTTCAATCAAAAACAAAATATTTGTTTTTTTCCTTTTTTTATTTTTTTTAATTTTTGTTTAATATTATTTTCAAGTCAAGCAAAATAATCCACAAAAAATTTCTTAGCACAAACTGGCATAGAAAATATTTGTTTTGTTTTGCATGTTTTTGGTTGCAGAGGGATTCCTCTCAGACCACAAATTTGGACATCAATAATAGAGTAACATTTTTCTGATTTGAGAAGTGAAGAATGACATTAAGAGTCGATTCGGACCCATGTAGCAGCTCAATATTTGAAGATTTTGCTTCCCAACCAATTCAAGAAACAAGTGTTCAAGAATAGGATTTTATGAATTATTTTGCTTCCCAACTTCCTAACTTTCTTTTGGAGAGGTATCGGCAACTCAATAGAGATTTCAAGTTCAAGCCTCAAATTCAAACTTTGAGCATAGATTTCGAGATCAAGCTACCCGCCTGAAGAAGGCAAGATAATAACTAAAGATGCAAAGAAGGACTTGAACGAAAAAGAGGGCCAAGACAAGTAGAATAGATAAGATCCTGTATTGTTTCCTTTCAATTTTATCATCTTCAATGTAATAATAGGAATCACGAACCGGAATTCTCAATGGGACAAGACTCAACTCTCTAATCCATCCATCCATCTCTGCACCTATTTGAACTACATGTGACCTGATTCTCTTATAACCCGAGATATGTAGGCTGCCCGAATCAAGGGCTCGATCACTCTCGCTTACTCTTTTTTTCCCCACCATTTAATAATGGTTAGGCCAAAAATTAGGCATGTTCACTTTTGTTCTTAAAAACTCTTCATGTTCTCAAGCAAAGAGGGATATCCTGTTAGCACCTAAATTTTTACCAAACTTAAGTTATGTACTTTTTTTTAAGTATTTAAATATCTATCTATCTATACACACACACAGACACACACATATGTATGTATGTATATATATATATATATATATATATATATATATATATATATTTGAATCTAAATTAGATATTTTTATTTTTATCTTATTTAGAATAATTTGAAAACAACAAAACACATTTTAATGTAAGTTTTGTTTAAAAGAAGAGAAAATTTATAAAAATATATGTTCTTTCTTTTAATTTTGATTCTAAAAAATAATCCAATATTGTTAGTATTTTCTTGATTATATCTTAGTTTTAGCTAGTTAACTTTTCTATTTATTTTTCAATTTGAAATAGTTTTCTAACATTTTAATTTTTTCTTTCTTTCTTGTTCTTTCTCTTCTTTCAAACTAAAAACAAGACAAAATAAAATAAATAAACTTAAAAAAAACTACCCATTAATTTCAACAACTCTCCCACTCACCTAAACTACTCCACAATGCCTCCATACAAAACCCACTACTCCCTCACATTTTTATGAACATATACGACAACACAATCATTTTATCTTCTTCTTTCATTACATTCTACAAAAGCACAAAAAAAAGACATTCTAGACACACACGATTAAAAAAAATCCTACACCACATTCTTTCCTTTTTTTCACACACACAAAAAAAATTTTGGATCCATCTTTTTCTTTCTTCACATTCGACAGAGCATAAGAACAAGACAACACACAAAAAAAAAAATCATTTACTACTTTCTTATTTTACACACACATCATATACACATTTAGGAAAAATCTTAGCAAAAAAATGCATAAGAAACACACCAAAACCAAAAAAAAATCTCAAAAAGACCACTAAAAAAAGACAGAAGCTGAGTTTGAAGTTTGTTTTCGAGATTTTGGGTTCGTGATTCTGCATTGTGGTCTTCTCTTCTTGTGAATTAATTTTCACAAAAGATAACAATTTTATTGTATGATTTGAAGTCACAATTATGCAAAACATATTTTAATGTTACAAAGTTGTTCAAATACTATGTATGTTTAACTTTGATATTATCATATTGAAGTATATTTGAAACTTTTATATTGTTAAATTAAAAGTAACATTTGGTATAGCATGTGGTTATTTCTTGCATACTTAAACACCCAATTTAACTTGTTATTGAATAAAATGCAAAAATTTGTTGCTTCTACGCTATTTAATTAATGAATACTTGAATGAGATTTGTATGTTTAATAATATTGATTTTTTCAGAAATACAAAATAAAGAAAAAAATAAATTTTGTATATTTTTATTTTATATTTATGCTTCTTTTGAATAATGAATTTTATATAGAATATTAAATTAATGGGTTTATGTTGATTATATAATTAACTTTGCCTTTATTGACTTGCAACAATTAAATTTGGTAAAATAATTTAGTACCTTCCAATTTTTATAAGAAGATTAGTGATTAAAATTCACAGTTGAAATTTTACTTTTTCCTAAATGGAATCGTTAAGAGCATTATTAGGTCGACTATAAGGATAGACAAATTTTACAATTTAAACAATACGTCACTCCCCGGGAGGGTACCCTAGGCGTGGCCGGCACTCAGAGACTATTGCTAGCCCCCAAGCAAACCACTTAGCCTCATCACATCATTCATTATTGACATCGCGGAAGGAAATAGTAAACAATACCTTAAAATAGTGGGCCAATGGCCAAACATTAATCTTCATTATCAAAACAAACAAGAGAAGATTTCTCAGTTTAAAACAAAACCTTTCCCATTAACCTCAACATTAGGTCCACGAAGCCTCTAACGTTATCTAGACTGTCTAAGAAGGGGACCATGACATACCATGGCTACCCGACTCAATAAGAAATCAGGATAACATCAAATAAAGGTTTCCTCCGAAAACAAGGAGGCTCACCACAATCTGAACTTGAAAACACTTGACGTCAACGGGGCGGCTGCTGATGTCCTCTAGCTCCCGTATCTGCATCATGAAATGATGCAGCGCCAAATGGCGTCAGTACGTGGAATGTACTGGCATGTAAAATAGCTGAATCAAAGCATTAGCAACATCAAGATACAACATCCATCATCAAGAGACCTTACATTTACAACGGGGAAACATCAACTTAGCCATAACATTAACATTGACATTTGAGTCCTATCAATGAAACCTTTCTGAGAGGCCTAATTGGGAGTTTCTTTAACCGACAACCATCACTTATGAGCCAGTGATGATATAACGAAGCGATGCCGTTGCCACATCCATCCAATACCCAGCCCGGGGTAAAGGACATAACCTTAGAAAAACATTAGTCCTCATGTGGGACAAGATAGGAGCCATCCGCATTGCGGTTCAATCCTTTCTTCCTACGTAGGCCACGTAGTTAATGGATTCAGGTGGGACTCACCTTTCTATCCATTTCGGTGCTCTATACTCCTCCCAGGACTCGACATGCTCATAAAACATTAACATCATCAGTCCCATAGGGACACATTACATCATCATTAGTCCCCATAGGGTGTAGTACATCATCATTAACATCTCATTTACATTAATATCATCATCATCTCATTGCATTAACATTAACATCATCATCATCTCATTAGCAGTTACTTCAACATCATAGACTTTAGGAATACTAGTTTAGGAACTTTGCCTCTCAACTTAGAGACATCAACATCAGTCATCATAACATCAATATCATTCTTCAAGGCTCTAGACATGCCACCCTACGTTCATTATGCAGGCTTTTCCAATCATCATAATTATGAGGTTTTTAAAACATATGCACTTCACAAAAATGATTTAGGGTATATAGAAATTTTATGATGATCATCATCAATGCAGAAAAATATGTAGGTTTATGCATAAAATAATGGCAATTATTCATTACATTACATGAATTAAACATGTTTCAATTCATCACCCTAACATCATCACCATTAAACTTCAATACATTACTCATGGGGCACATGGGAGGACATTCCCATGCTTTAAGTGAAGCCTTACGTACCTGGAAGAGGTAGTCACACGAAACCAAATACTTTCCTCTTGATCTCCTCAACCTTCTTCAAGCCCTAGCCTTAGAAACCTTAGGAAAACTTCTTCAATGGGGTTTTGAACCCTTTTTCATGTAAACCGACCTATATTGGTCGTAGGGGGGCATTTAGGGTAAGTGGGAATGGACCATAATGCCCTTAGTAACTGTAAGAAATTAAATTCCCGATTTGAAATAACACAGTCCGCGACGCGGACTGGTCGCGGATAGTGCATTTTCAAAAATTCAACTCCGTCGAAATTTTCCAGAAAACTTAAGTGTGACTCTGCGACAGGTCCACGTTGCGGTTCCATCGCGGAGGCTCACTGTTTTTGTTTCGAAACGAAAATTTATTTTTTGACTCAGTTGCTCTAAATATTGACCGAGACCTTTCCCCCACTCAATTTTCAGTGTTGATCATGAATCCGCTCTCGAATTTAAAATCCGAGCATCAGAAGACACATTTTCGCACACCTCTCCCCCTAGGGGTATTTTGGTAATTTAGCGGGCATTACATTATCTCCCCCTTGGGATCATTCGTCCTCGAATGATGAGTAGGAAGGTATCATAGCACGAATAGGCTCAAGACTCGCTCGACATTACTCCGGTAACCCTCTACCTCAACCTTTCATTGACCTTTAAACTCATTAATTAAAAACATCACCAATTTCACATATAGTTCATGGTATAACATCAATCTACATTAAGTGAGAACGTTACCTTCAACACTTTCATCAACCACGGGCGCGAACAGGTGCGGGTACTTTGCTTTCATCTCTTCCTCAGCTTCCCATGTGGCTTCCTCAACGAATTGATTCCTCCACAGAACTTTGACAGAAGCTATCTCTTTATTCCTCTGTCTGCGCACTTGTCGATCGAGGAGCTGGACTGGAGCTTCCTCATAGGATAGACTGTTTTTGATTCCTGTGCTCTCTACCGGAACTACTAGGGTAGGATCCCCCAAAAATTTCTACAACATCGAGACATGAAACACGGGATGAATCCCATCTAATTCAGAGGGTAATTCCAGCTCATAAGCAACCTTTCCAATCCTCCGCAAAATTTGATAAGGACCAATATAGCGAGGACTTAACTTTCCCTTTCTCCTAAACCTCATGACACCCTTCATGGATGATACCTTCAAGTAAACCCAGTCATTCAGCTCAAACTCTAAATCCCTCCTTCTCACATCTATGTAAGATTTCTGACGGCTTTGGGCAGTCTTCAATCTCTCCCGTATAACCTTCACCTTCTCCATGGACTGGTGGAAAAGGTCAGGCCCAATCAATTCGGCCTCTCCAACTTCGAACCACCCAATGGGCGATCTACATCTTCTCCCATACAAGGCCTCATAAGGGGCCATTTGAATACTCGCATGGTAACTGTTGTTATATACGAATTCAATTAGGGTTAAATGGTCGTCCCAATTTCCTTTGAAGTCAAGGACACATGCCCTCAACATGTCTTCTAACGTCTGGATAGTGCTCTGCCTGACCATCCGTCTGTGGATGAAAAGCTGTCTTCAGGTTCACCTGGGTACCCAGCCCTTTCTGGAAAGATCTCTAGAAGTGAGAAGTAAATTGGGCTCCTCTGTCTGAAATGATGGACAAGGGAACCCCATGCAACCTCACAATCTCCCGAATATACATCTTGGCATAATCCTCGGCAGTGTTGGTCGTCTTGACTGCTATGAAATGCGCTGATTTCGTCATTCTGTCTATAATCACCCATATGGAATCATGTTGTCTCCGGGACCTCGGTAGACCAGTGAGAAGTCCATATTTGCCATCTCCCACTTCCATTCAGGAATCTCAAAGTTTTGAGCCAAACCACCTGGCCTTTGGTGCTTAACCTTGACTTGTTGGCAGTTTGGGCATCTGGAAACGAATTCTGCGATGTCCCTCTTCATTCCACCCCACCAATAGACCTCTCTCAAGTCATGATACATCTTGGTGGAGCCCGGATGAATAGAGTATTTGGCATTATGGGCCTCAGCTAGAATCCTCTCTCGAACACCATCGACATCAGGGACACATAACCTAATCTAGTATCTCAATACCCCATCTCCCCCTTTGGAGAAGACCATCACTTTTTGTTACTGAACATCCTCTTTTAGTTGAAGTATAATCGGATCTTGATCCTGCTTCTCTTTAACTTCAGTCACTAAGGATGATGAAGACCGATTTTGAACACTAACTCCTCCTTCGTCATTCTTCTCAAGTTGGACCCCTAATCGGGCCAACCTGTGTACATCTTTTATCAGCTCTCTCTTTTCTTCCTCAACATGGGCCGTGCTACCCATAGATATCCTGCTAAGAGCATCAGCAACAACGTTAGCTTTACCTGGGTGATACATGATGCTCATGTCATAGTCCTTGAGCAACTCTAACCATCTCTTCTGTCGCAGATTGAGCTCTCTCTGGCTGAATACATACTGCAAACTCTTGTGGTCTGTGAACACATCCACATGCACTCCATACAAGTAGTGGCGCCAGATTTTAAGTGCGAACACGACCGCCACCAATTCAAGATCATGGGTCAGGTAGTTCCTCTCATGAACCTTAAGCTGCCTGGAAGCATAGGCTATCACTTTTCCTCTCTGCATTAGCACGCATCCCAACCCAACTCTTGATGCATCGCAGTATATCACAAAGTCATCAGTCCCGTCGGGCAAAGTCAAGACAGGTGCGGTGGTCAACCTAATCTTTAACTCCTGGAAACGTTTCTCACACTCCTCAGACCACTAGAACTTGACCTTTTTCTGGGTCAGTTTGGTCAATGGTGCAGATAGGGAAGAAAATCCTTCCACAAACTTCCGATAGTAGCCTGCCAACCCCAAGAAACTTCTTATGTCAGTCGGAGAGGTCGGTCGTGGCCAACTTGCAACCACCTCAATCTTCTGGCTATCTACTCGAATTCCATCACCCGAAACCACATGACCTAGGAAAGCCACTGACTTAAGCCAAAACTCACATTTGGAGAACTTTGCATACAACTCATGGTCCTTAAGAGTTTGAAGGACAACTCTGAGATGCTTAGCATGCTCTTCCTCATTCCTCGAATATACCAAAATATCATCAATGAAGACGATTATAAACATATCCAAGTAGGGTCTGAACACCCTATTCATCAAGTCCATAAAGGCTGCTGGTGCATTTGTCAACCCAAAGGACATTACTAAGAACTCGAAGTGACCATATCTTGTCCTGAAAGCTGTCTTTGGGATGTCACATGCCCTCACCTTTAACTGGTGGTAACCCGATCTGAGGTCTATCTTTGAAAAACATGAGGCACCATGAAGTTGGCCAAACAAGTCGTCTATCCTAGGAAGAGGATATTTGTTCTTGATTGTGACCTTGTTCAGTTGCCTATAATCTATGCACATTCGGAGCGACCCATCCTTCTTTCGCACAAACAGAATGGGAGCACCCCATGGTGAAGCACTGGGTCTATAAAACCTTTCTCTAACAGATCCTTCAACTGTCCCTTCAACTCTTTCAACTCAGCGGGGGCCATCCTATATGGTGGAATTGAAATAGGTTGCATATCGGGGAGTACATCAATTCCGAAGTCAATCTCCCTAATAGGAGGGACTCCAGGTAAATCCTCAGGAAATACCTCAGGGAACTCATTAACCACTGAGACCGACTCAAGAGTAGGGGTCTCGACATCATCAGCTTTAACTCTTACTAGGTGATAAATACACCCCTTAGAGATCAACCTCCTTGCCCTCAGGTAGGATATAAATATACCTTTGGGTGCAACATAACCTCCTTTCCATTCTAAAACCGATTTATTCGGGAACTAAAACTTAACCACTCGAGTTCTACAATCTATGGACGCATTGCAAGCATGAAGCCAATCCATCCCGAGGATCACATCGAAATCAACCATCTCTAACTCCACCAAATCAGCAAACGTATCCCTATGATAAATAGATACCACACAGTTTCTATAGACCCTCTTAGCCAGAATAGACTCTCCAGTAGGAGTCGAAATGGAATATGGCTCACATAGACATTCTAGGACAACTTCGAACTTATTAGCCACATAGGGCGTCAAAAAAGATAAAGTGGCACCCGGATCAAGTAATGCATAACAGTTATAAGAGAAGATTTGAAGCATACCCGTGAAAACATCTGGGGCAGCCTCTTGATCCTGCCGATTTCCCATAGCATACAGGCGGTTCGCTCTACCTCCGGCATTTGCAGCAGTAGCCCTCTGATGACTGCCAGCAGGGGGCACTGTAGATGATTGGGCTCTATTTCCTCTGTCATTACCCCTCTGGCTCCTCATAGGACACTTGCCCTGGAAATGGCCAGGTTGTCCACAAGAATAGCATAGATTGGTGCCCTCCCGGCATGCACTAAGATGCTGTTTGCCACATCTGCCACAAGTTAATCTTCCTCTTGGACCCTGGGCAACACTAGCCTGGGACTGAGATCCTTGTGCTCTGAAGTCCTGGTGACCCTGGGTCTTCTGATCATGCCTGTGCTGCTGAGCAGGTGTATTCGCCATCGGTGGTGCATGGCTAGGAGGCTTCCTCAGAAAGAAGTTCCTGTTACCCTTGTCCTGTTTCTGCTGATTTTGCTCATGGCCCACAGCTTTATCTTTCTTGCTCTGCTGCTCCTCCTTGTCCCTCTTCTTGTCCCCTTCGGTTTGTTGAGCGTAGACCATCAGCCTAGAAATACCCATGTCTGGGATCAGCAGGGCTGCTTTGCACTCTCTCTTCACATGTCTGCCCAGCCCAGACACAAATTTTCTCATCCTGGCTCTCATATCAAGGACCACCTCAGGAGCATATCTTGATAGTTGGGTGAACTTTAGGCTGTACTCCTTGACAGTCATGCCCTTCTGTTTCAAGTTCACGAACTCCTTGACCTTGGCTTCCCTAAACTCCTGGGGAAAGAAATGATCGAGAAAAGCACTCTCGAACTCTTCCCACTCAGCTGGTTCAGCACCTTCACCTCTCCCGTCTTCCCACTGATTGTACCAGATGTGGGCGACATCCTCAAGCTGATATGAGACAAGCTCAACTCCTTCAACCTCACTCGCATGCATTGCACTCATGATCTTGCGCATTTCATCAATAAAGTTCTGCGGATCCTCCTCAACCTTAGAACCCGTGTAGACCAGCGGGTTCATCCTCAAGAAATCCCTGAGCCTGGATGCAGCAGTTGGCTCTTGGGAACTATAGCTAGGGGCCTGGGGACAGCGATTGTTACTCTGCGAGGCCACCAACTGGGTGAGCATGGCAATAGCTCCCCTGAAGTCTTCCTCCGAAGTGGGGGCTGACTGAGTAGGGGGCGCTGGTGGAGCCTCAGCAGCTCTTGCAGGTCGTCCCCATCTCCTTGTCCTCTGCTGTTCAGAAGACTCTGGCATAGGATTCCTGGCGTTCGGGATTGGGGCATCTCGTTGAGCAGCTGTGCGTTTTGGAGGCATTATTTGCAATCGCGTAACGCACGAATTAAAGGGTTTACTTAAAGTCAAGCTCTAACGCACTACCTCAGAATATCAAAGAAGTGGAACCATTTCCTAATGCCTTGTAGCATCCTATTTATGAAGTGTGGTGCACAACACACGCATAAACAAGACTCTACTAGACACGGCTTCGTTGACTCCCCAGGACTCTTGAACTCTGTGCTCTGATACCAAGTTTGTCATGCCCCGGGAGGGTACCCTAGGCGTGGCCGGCACTCAGAGACTATTGTTAGCCCCCAAGCGAACCACTTAGCCTCATCACATCATTCATTATAGACATCGCGGAAGGGAATAGTAAACAATACCTCAAAATAGTGGGCCAATGGCCAAACATTAATCTTCATTATCAAAACAAACAAGAAAAGATTTCTCAGTTTAAAACAAAACCTTTCCCATTAACCTCAACATTAGGTCCACGAAGCCTCTAACGTTATCTAGACTGTCTAAGAAGGGGACCATGACATACCATGGCTACCCGACTCAATAAGAAATCAGGATAACATCAAATAAAGGTTTCCTCTGAAAACAAGGAGGCTCATCACAATCTGAACTTGAAAACACTTGACGTCAACGGGGCGGCTGCTGATGTCCTCTAGCTCCCGTATCTGCATCATGAAACGATGCAGCGCCAAATGGTGTCAGTACGTGGAATGTACTGGCATGTAAAATAGCTGAATCAAAGCATTAGCAACATCAAGATACAACATCCATCATCAAGAGACCTTACATTTACAACGGGGAAGCATCAACTTAGCCATAACATTAACATTGACATTTGAGTCCTATCAATAAAACCTTTCTGAGAGGCCTAACTGGGAGTTTCTTTAACCGACAACCATCACTTATGAGCCAGTGATGATACAACGAAGCGATGCCGTTGCCACATCCATCCAATACCCTACCCGAGGTAAAGGAAATAACCTTAGAAAAACATTAGTCCTCATGTGGGACAAGATAGGAGCCATCCGCATTGCGGTTCAATCCTTTCTTCCTACGTGGGCCACGTAGTTAATGGATTCAGGTGGGACTCACCTTTCTATCCATTTCGGTGCTCGATACTCCTCCCAGGACTCGACATGCTCATAAAACATTAACATCATCAGTCCCATAGGGACACATTACATCATCATTAGTCCCCATAGGGTGTAGTACATCATCATTAACATCGCATTTACATTAATATCATCATCATCTCATTGCATTAACATTAACATCATCATCATCTCATTAGCAGTTACTTCAACATCATAGACTTTAGGAATACTAGTTTAGGAACTTTACCTCTCAACTTAGAGACATCAACATCAGTCATCATAACATCAATATCATTCTTCAAGGCTCTAGACATGCCACCCTATGTTCATTATGCAGGCTTTTCCAATCATCATAATTATGAGGTTTTTAAAACATATGCACTTCACAAAAATGATTTAGGGTATATAGAAATTTTATGATGATCATCATCAATGCAGAAAAATATGTAGGTTTATGCATAAAATAATGGCAATTATTCATTACATTACATGAATTAAACATGTTTCAATTCATCACCCTAACATCATCACCATTAAACTTCAATACATTACTCATGGGGCACATGGGAGGACATTCCCATGCTTTAAGTGACGCCTTACGTACCTGGAAGAGGTAGTCACACGAAACCAAATACTTTCCTCTTGATCTCCTCAACCTTCTTCAAGCCCTAGCCTTAGAAACCTTAGGAAAACTTCTTCAATGGGGTTTTGAACCCTTTTTCGTGTAAACCGACCTATATTGGTCGTAGGGGGACATTTAGGGTAAGTGGGAATGGACCATAATGCCCTTAGTAATTTTAAGAAATTAAATTCCCGATTTGAAATAACACAGTCCGCGACGCGGACTGGTCGCGGACAGTGCATTTTCAGAAATTCAACTCCGTCGAAATTTTCCAGAAAACTTAAGTGTGACTGTGCGACAGGTCCGCGTCGCGGTTCCATCGCGGAGGCTCACTATTTTTGTTTTGAAACGAAAATTTATTTTTTGACTCGGTTGCTCTAAAAGTTGACCGAAACCTTTCCCCCACTCAATTTTCAGCGCTGATCATGAATTCGCTCTCGAATTTTAAATTCGAGCATCGGAAGACACGTTTTCGCACACCTCTCCCCTAGAGGTATTTTGGTAATTTAGCGGGCGTTACACATTATTACACAAGTTTTAGGTGTGACATATAAAATAATAATTCGTGGCAAGGTTGAAAAGCGCCGCTACCAATACACCACATACTAATGAAATAAGTCAGTCTTAAACGAGTTCAAAAGAAATTAAAGAAGGAGGGTAAATGATATTTTTGAAAACTTATAAATACAATATGTTCAAAATTAAGTTAAGCCATAAATTAGAGAATAAAGCGATCGTGCTAGAACCATGGGACTCAAGGGGTGCCTAACACCTTCCCCTCGGTCAACAGAATTCCTTACCCGATATTTGTTTTCGCCAGACCAAAAAATAAAGAGTCATTTTATTTTGATTACGGGTAAAAAAAAGATAACTTCGAACACCAAAACTCAATTCTAAGTGGCGACTCTAATTAATAAAATACTCCCTTTTCAAAATATCACTTTAATTGGAAAAACTCTATTTTCCAAAACACTACACAGGGAAAAAATAGGGGTGTGACACTGACTACTAATCAAAATTTTTTGTGGCTACCATTTTTTCAAGCAAAACACCAAAACATACTATATGCTACAAGTATTGGTACTATATGTTACACATATTATCTAAACGTCTTAAACATGATGGTTCAACAGAAATTAAATATCCACAGGGAAAAAGAACACATGCAAGAAAACCTCGAGATCGAAAATTGAGGTATATATGGACCATAAGCTACTCAAACTTCACTGAGGCCCATAACTACTCACACCCCATCGAGAAAGATGTGCATGTCCCCAATGCACAAAATTAAGACAAAATTGAACGTAAGGGGTCAAAAATACATATTGAGGCACCTAAGAGCAAGGGTTTCTTGGGTTGCCTCCCAAGAAACGCCTAATTTATTGTCATGACACAACGTACATTACTTGAGTACTCAAACTTCCTCAAAATCCCATTCTTCGACTGTCTTTATTTCTTCCACGTTTCAAAGATATGGCTTAACCCTTTGACTATTTACTTTGAAGGTTCCTCCATTTTGTCTCTCCAATTCAATGACCCCATGATCAAAGACGTGAGCTACTCAAAAGGGTCCCAGCCATCTAGATTTTAGCTTCCCAGGGAACAACTTTAGTCTTGAATTGTAGAGAAGCACCAAGTCTCTTAGTGCATATTGTCGGTTCTCTACGCGATGGTCATGCTGCAGCTTCATTCTTTGTTTGTGCACAGTTAAGCTCTCATATGCCTTTAGTCGAAATTCATTAAGCTCATCAAGTTGGCTCAGCCTAGAGTTCATTGCATCAGTCCAATCTAGATTCAGCTCAAGTTCTACTTGAAAATAACATGCTTTCCTAAAGACAAGTTAGTAGGGAGAAATGCCTATAGGGGTCTTGAATGTTGTCTGGTATGTCCAAAATGCATCATCTATTTTTTGTGACCAATCTGTCTGGTTTGCATTCACATGTTTGATTTCTGCATTGGCGCCTCCACCTGCCCGCTTGTCTGAGGATGATAAGGTGTCACCACCAAATGCTTCACTCCATACTTTTCAAGAAGAGCTTTAAAAAGTCTATTGCAAAAGTGAGAACCCCCATCACTGATAATCGCCCGAGGGGTGCCAAACCTTGAGAAGATGTTCTTTTTCAGGAATGTTGTGACACGTTTTCCCTTATTGTTGGGTAGAGCCATGGCCTCCACCGACTTTGATACATAATCCACAACAACTAGGATGTAGAGCTAACAAATGGTCCCATGAAATCTATCCCCCATATATCAAATAACTCAATCACCATAATGGGGTTTAGAGGGAGCTCATGCTTATGGGAAACCCCACCTTCTCTTTGGCACCTGTCACATGCTTTGGATAGTCATGGGTGTCTTGATGGACGATGGGCAAGTAATATCTACATTGTAAGATCTTGTGGGCTTTCCAAATTCAACTATGATGCCCTCCCACCAACAACGAACGACATGCCTCAAGTATGCTCATCATTTCGACCTCAGGAACAAAGCGATGAATAATCCCATCAGTACATACACGAAACAAGTATGGATCATCCTAAAAGAACTTCCTCATATCAGACATAAACTTTCGACGTTGATGTGTGTTTAGGACGGCTAGCACGATATCACTTACCAGATAGTTTGCATAATCTGCAAACCAAGGTACCAGATCATAAGATGCAACCAACACTTTCTCATCGGTAAAAGAATCATTCATCTCCAGCCCATTATCAAATGTTAGCATTGCATCATCTCCTAATTTGGAAAGGTAATCTGCAACATGATTCTCTGTCCTTTTTCTATCAATGACGTCAAAGTTGAACTCTTGCAAGTGAAGCACCCATCTCATCAACCTTGGTTTTGCATCTTTCTTAGCTATTAAATATTTAAGTGCAGAGTGGTCTGTATGCACTACCACTTTGGCCCCTATCAGATATGATGTAAACTTTTCAAATGCAAAGACCAACGCAAGTAGCTCTTGTTCGGTGAAATTGTAATTCTTCTAAGCCGCGTTTAGGGCTTTGCCGGCATCATATATGGGATGTAATATATTCTCCTTATGTTTTCCCAATACTACACCTAGCGCAACCCTACTTGCATCACACATGGTTTCGAAGGGCTTGGGACCAGTCTTGCATTATAATAATGGGTGCTGAGATCATCCTCTTCTTCAATTCTTCAAAGATTTTAGGCATGCATCATCAAACACGAACTTAACATCTTTCTCTACCAATTTGTACAATGGGTGTGAAATTTTTGAGAAATCTTTTATGAACCTCCGATAGAATCCTGCATGCGCCAAGGAACTCCTCACACCCTTTACTAGGATCAGTGAGGGAAGCTTCTTGATCACCTCCACCTTAGCTCTATCGACCTTGATTTCTTTGTTGGATATCCTGTGCCCCAACATAATGCCCTCTTTCACCATGAAGTGACACTTTTCCCAACTCAGTCCTAAATGACTCTCCTCGCATCATTGCAGAACCGCATGTAGGTGTTTCAAGCAATCCTCAATAGAGTCTCCAACCACACTAAAGTCATCCATGAAGACTTCAATAGTGTCTTCCACCATGTTTGAGAAGATAGACATAATGCATCTCTGGAATGTTGCTAGGGCATTAAACAACTCGAATGATATCCTCTTAAATGTGAAGATGCCATAGGGGCATGTAAATGTCGTTTTCTCTTGATCCTCTAGTGCTATGGTGATCTGATTGTAGCCTGAATAACCATAAAGAAAACAGTAACACCCCTTTCCAGCTAGTCGATCCAACATCTGATTCTTGAATGGCATAGGGAAGTAATCTTTTTCTATCGAAGCATTAAGTTTTCTATAATCCATACACACCCTCCATCCTATGACTGGCCATACTGGGATCAACTTATTATTATCATTTGGTACTACTATGGTACCTTCTTTCTTTGGAACACCCTGCACCGGACTCACCCATTCACTATTAGAAATCGGGTAGATTACTCTTACGTCCAACCATTTGATGATCTCTTTGCGGACAACCTCTTGCATAGGGGGTTGAGACACCTTTGTTTCTCAATGTGCGGCTTATAGTTTTTGACCAACTAGATTATGTGTGTACACCCAGGAGCGATACCAATGGCCTTTTTGAATTATTTAAGCACCCTAACAAGGGTGCTCACCTGCTCCTCATTCAAGTCCGCAACAACTATGATTGGAAAAGTGTTGTTAGCTCCCAAAAATGCATACCTCAGATATGCTGGAAAGGCCTTCAATTCTAGCACCAGTGGATCTTCTATGGAGGGCTTTGTGGGTAGTGACTCTCAATTATACAACTCTAGCTCTAGCTTAGTTTGGCACCTAGGACCATAAGACGTCCCTAGAGCATTCATCGTCTCCTCATAGTTTGGTATACCATCACTGTTGAAATTCATCAGTATTGCCTCCAACGTGTCAACACCCGGTCTTTCTTCAAAAGGTACCTCTGGTTTAGCCTCATCAATGGCCTTGATAATAGAAATCACTCTCACATCCTCGTCTTTCCTTGCTTGCTGACACACATTGAATACGACCTTATCTTTCCCAAATCTGAACTTGAGTTGGCCCTTATCTGATCCACCAAGGTGCGGCTGATGGCTAAGAAGGGCCTTCCCAAGATAATAGAGACTTCAAAATTGACCTCATAATCAAGGATCACAAAGTCTGCGGGGGAGACAAACCTCTCAGCTTTTACAAACACATCATATAGTATCCCTACAGTGTTTTCACGGTGCGATCTGCCATCAACAACCTAATATTAGTAGGAGTAAGGGCCCTATCCAAGCTTCTAGAAGACTGCAAGGGGCATCAAATTGATGCTGGCACCTAAATCACATAATACCTTTACGAACTCCACATCTCCAATGGTGCAAGGTATGGTGAAAGCACCTGGATCTTCTCTTTTCTGAACCAAGGAATTCATAGTGATAACACTGCAAATGTTGAAGCTCTTGAGAAAGCTCCTGACTCATAGTGTGCTTTTTGGTGATCGAGTCCTTCATGTACTTCCCACAGCCTGATATTTTCTCCAAAGCCTCAATGAGGGGGATGTTGATAGAAAGATGCTTTAGCATGGAGAGGAAGTGCTTGAATTTGTCTTCCTCATCCCTCCTTTTGAGTCTCTAAGGAAAGGGAAGAGGAGGCCTAAGGATGGGATTAAACCTCTGTGGCGCTTCAACTGCTTCACTCACCCCATCCTTGCGACAACCATCTCCTTAATCTGCATCCTTAACTGTAACCATCTCCTCACGAACATCTTCCTCTTCGACTGGTATAGGAGGATCAATGGTGCTCTTGCCACCCCGAGTTATAACTAACATAGACTTCCTATTATTCTTAGTATTTTACACTGTATTACTAGGCAATGTACCCTTTGATGCTGATTCACCTAAGTCAACACTTGACCAAACTGTTGTTCTAGTTATTTGATAGCCAAGGAGTTAGACTCTATCTGTTGATTGATATTAGAGATCTTTATTTTCATGCCCCTTAGGGTTTCATCCTGTGTCTCAGCCTTCTTCAACAAGCGATGAAATATCTCCTCAATTCTGGAATCACCTACACCTACGTCGTGGCTGTGTGGTGGCACATAAGGACCATTCTTGAAGCCTTCTCTGTGACCCCAATTTCTATCTAGAGCCCTATTTCGATCATATTAACCACCACGGTTGTCTCTATAAGATCCTCCTCGACTGAAGTTCCGACCTTGGTTTCCTTGACCTTGGTTTCCTTGACCTTGGCTCCAATAGTCCTGATTAGACCCTTCAGTGTTGATCCAAAAACCCCCCATTTGATCATTAACAAAGCATGCATCCTCCTCATAGTATGGCTCCTCATACATAGGTGCACGTGGAGGTTGAGGAACCACTGCATTTACTCTCTCTTGGTTCTACTTCATCATCACCTCCATATCTGTGTGAATCTGAGCAAGCTGTTGCATGATCTCCTTATTGATTCTTCCTTGCTCTGGATCCACACTAACTGCGCATAAACTCTTCATAGAAGCTCTATCCCTCTGCCCACATGCATGATTCGTCTTGACCACTCTTTCCATGCGTTCAAAAATCCTTGCAAATGGTTGATCTAGAAATATGCCCCTATGATAGTGTTGGCACGGGCTTGAGTGTTCTCATCAAGAGAACGGTAGAAGATCTCCACCAAGGCGTTATCAACTATCTTGTGGTCAAGGATGCTCCTCAGACATTTTGGGAACCGCTCCCAAGTAGTGCTTATGGAATTACCAGGAAGTCACTCGAAGTTGTTGATCTGGTCCTTTAACTTGAGCTTCTTTGATCTAGGGAAGTACCTCTCCCAAAAGGTCTTCTGCAATTCTACCTAGCTAGCATTTGAACTCTGCGAGAGCTCAAATAGTCATAATATGGGATTTTCTGTGAGAGACAATGGGAAGACACGAAGTTCCACAACATCCATAGATAGATTATGTGTTCCCATCACACTCTTACAAACAAATACCACATTTAAGTGGCTGTGTGGATCCTCTAATGATAAGCTCGTAAATAGCCCATGTTTCTGCAGCATCTAAAGTAACCCACCCAAGACTATGAACTTTGTGTTCGTTGGTATTGGTGGCGACACAATAGCTCCAGTCACATGCATAGCCATGGGATTCAACCGGTACTAATTCCATTGGCAAGCATTGGCGTTGAAATCCTAAGGTTGTGGAATATCCTTAAAAGGAGGTGGATTCTCATTCCCATCAGCATCATTGTTGTTCTGATTCAAAGCTGCATTGGCTGCATTGTTGGCATTATCTTAGGCTATCCTTCTTATTGTTCTATGGATCTCTGGATTAAATAGAGTTATGGGATTTCCTTGACTTTGAGTGTTAGGCATAAATAACTCGTACTACCCTACAAATAAACAAAAACAACAAACAAAAGTAAAATAAAGGGAAATAAGGATTAACACTCAAAATACTAATGAATTTACTACATCTAGCCGTATTCCCCGGCAACGGCGCCAAAATCTTGATGTCGCCCAAGTTACACCTCCTTTTTAGAGGATAAAATTATCATTGTCAAGAAATAGAACCTAACCAAGGTTAGGGTTGAACCCACAGGGAATACGTAGACTTAAGACAAATTCACCAAAAAGCAATCCGAGTAGTTAATCAACTCAATTCCGCAAGAGGGGGTTGCAAAAATCAATGAGAAAAATAAACTATAATGAGAGAAAGATCAATAAAGGAGAGCCACTAAGGTATTGTGTTCCCCATGATTCCCCAACTCAGTATCACCGGATAACATAATTCTTGTCTAGTGTATAGCATGCAGGATGGTAGTTTGAGTTCACCAAGCCCTTTGGTCAAAGGTGAGAGGCGAATTTCACTATGTGACTTGGCTCATGTCCATAGTGTGCATTACTAACCATTACTAATAAGTCCCAGTACAACCTCCCCTTGGCCCAGTTTGGTTGATTAGACAAGAACACATCAATCAAATGTTGTTAAGTAATCTCTTTTCCTGTTCATTACTATCTTGGTCCAATCAGTAACACTAGGTGGGTTCTAATATCTTCCACTATCGGAAAACATGCAAAACAAAGAGAGTTAATTAATACATGCATATACACCTTCCAAGAATTGTGAATTATCCGATTTTACTTTATTAGTTTTTCATGGTTCCCATAACCCTAGTTGTGAATTTAGCTACTCATGCTTTGTGTAGATGAAGAGATTATGAATTTAGAAGACATAATTAAACACTTACACAATTGAATTAAGAACAAGAAAATCAAATGTCAATGAAAATCACAAGTTTGAAGATTGAATTAAACCACAAGAATTTTCGAAGACTCTCTCACAATTTTCTCTTTAAGAATATTGAGTTCTCTGAGCACTAACCTAAAACTAAGCTAAACCTACGTGAGCTGGTGGTAACTTCTCAGAATTTGTGAAAAATAACCTAAAGGACCTATTTATAATAATTAAAAACAAGTACTAAACAAATTAGGAAAACTGGTTGGTAAACTCCACGAAAGCACTTTACGACCCATATTGTTTTCTACACCTCATAGTCGGGGCCTCATAATCAGCTTCTGGAATTTTAGACTTCACTTCTACTGCACCCCATTACGACTCGTAAAATGTTTACGACCTGTAAAAGGGGTTTCGTCTGATGAACTTTAGAAAGTCTTCATTCTCTGATCCTTAGGGTATGAAACCTCTTCTACGACTCGTACATTAATTTACGGCTCGTCTGCATGTTTGTAGAAGTAACTTCAGAAATATGGTCCCTCATTGGAATTCCTTATGAAACCACTTTACAACTCATACAATAGTCTATGGCCCGTAAGGAGTCTAATATAACAACAAATCTGTAGTAACTTTGTAACTTTTCCCAAAATCATTGGCTAACCTATAATCCTGCAAATCTAAACACAAAAACACATAGAACCCACAAATATCACATTGAGAACACATAAAATCCTAAGTTTTAAGCGTCAAAAGTGTTGTATTTTTGTAGCACATCAGTAGGGTACGTGACAAGTATGTGTCATGCCGCTGGTCCCACTTAGTATAAACTTTTTCGAGTTTCATTTCTTGCCTAGAAAGTTAGTTAGGAGATATCCCAATACCTAATATATGTAAATGCATGAAATATCTCTTATTTTTAGACCTAATCCTCTCTCTAAACACCCATAAATCCTATCAAACTTCTCTCTAAAAAAATCCTCCATTAAATATCTCAAATTCCTTGGAGACCAAGCTTCCTCCATTGAAGACAGAGCTCAGAAAAATTATTCTCAAGATCTTCATGTATTCTTCTTCAAGTTTCAAGGACCAAAGGTATGTGAGTTTCTTTATCCATGAGTCTTCTACCCATGAAGACCCAAAAACCTTATTTGCTAAATCCTCCAAGTTTTAACATTGATTTCTTATGGGATCTTTCTAAATTACCCTATCAAGCATGAGTTATGTTGGATTCTTCATCTAAGTGCATGAAATTGCATAAATTGATTACAAGGGTTATCAATTACAACCTATGTTGTGATTATCAAGATATGAAAGTTATGTCATCTTGAGTTAAGACTAAACTGATGATTTTATAAGATGAATTTCAAAATTCTATGTCCAAGTATGAAAAATGATACTAATGATTGTGGTGGATTATCTAAGGATGATTTAAACGGAAGATTTTCATTACCATGATGCATAGTCCTCTTGAGTTTCATGATTTAAAACTTGTATGTGTGAAATCCACCCAATCATCATATCGAAGTTATGAAAGGGAATATCTCCAAAGATGAGGGTTCAATTATGAAGTTATGTCATTTTGAATCCCTCAAAGCTATGTTAAAGATAGATCCTTTGAAAAGGGGCAAGCCCTACATTCTAAGTTAAGATGAGCTACTATATATACATACATACATACATATATATATATATACACACACACACACTAACATATATTTTTTTCCTACATGATCTAACCATTTACGCCAGACTTCACTTGTGGGATTCCACTGGGTATGTTATTTTTGTTGATCTAACCATGTAGGAATCAGAGCTCCTATTCATCCTCCTCCAGGTGGCTAGCTTGGATTCATGAAAATTGTTATTATGTTAAGTCCTCCACTTCGGGGACAATATCCTACACTTTATCTTGCTTATGTTCAGACACTAGTACTTTTCTTTTTATGTTGAGGGTGAGCCTTGAACATGTCTTAGTCCCTTTCCTATTCATACTTAGAGGTGTCGTTGGATACCATAGTATGCTATGCTATGTACTCACTACGCTATGTTTGAGATTCTATGGAAACTTACCCTTTTGTCATTGTCCCCTATGTAATGCTATTTGATAGTGTTGATGATGATAGAAAGTAATGAAAGTTCTAAGTCCCTACTTCCCCATAGCTTGAGTCATACTTACCCCTTGTTTAGTACTTGCTTTCCATGTGATTCATATAAATCCCTTTCCCCTATTATCCCTATAGCGTGAGTCATAAGCCCCTACTCCCTTAGAATTATTTATTGAATTATGATATCATATTCCGAAATCAAGGATGTGCAAACGATATGCTAAGAGGCTTGTTTGGGTTGCCTTAGAGTTTTCCATTTTTCGTGTCACATCTAGGCCCTAAGCCCAGGTCATGACAAGTTTGGTCTCAGAGCACTAGGTAATGGTCCTCAGAAGTCTAAGACACACATCGAGTAGAGTCTTATTCATGGTGTGAAGTGCGCCACATCTATGAATAGGAGGCTTTGAGTCATTTTTGAAAATATTTCACTTCATTATGATTCATGTAGTGCCATTAGAGGTATCTAAGGTTATTCCTCCTAGTAATTCTGCCCTCTTTTCCATTTCTAGAAAATGCCACCAAGAAGAGCACTTTTGCCAAGAGGTTGAGGACGAACATCAAGCCCTTTCGAGCAACAAGAAAATAATATTTCTCATGCAAAGTTTATGAATGCCTTCATTATGCTGGCCCAAGATTTGGCTAATGAAGCGAATAGAGAGGTTTTTATTATTCCTCAAGCACCTACCCCAGCCACAAAAGTTTGTGATTTCATGAGGATGAATCCGCCAGAGTATCATGGGTCGAAAGTTGATGAGGACATGGTTGAGTTTCTTGATGAGGCTTATAGAATTATAGACGTCATGGATGTTCTATTAGAAGCGAGGGCCGAGCTTGTAGTCTATCAATTAAAAGGGGTGGCTAAGGTTTAGTATGATCAATGGGTTGAAGAAAAAGGTGAGAAAGCGGGCCAAGTTGGTTGGGAAGAGTTTAAGGCAGCATTTTTAGATAGGTACTTTCCGTTGGAGTTGAGGAAGTCTAAAGTGCAAGAGTTCATAAACCTCACGAAAGGGCACATGAATGTGAGAGAGTATTCTCTCAAGTTCACAAAGCTCTCCAAGTATGCTCCATTTATGGTATTAGATCCAAGGGCTAAAAAGAGTAAATAAATATCTGGTGTCTCGAATTTGGTCTCTAAGGAATGAAAAATGGCTATGCTCATCAAAGAAATAGATGTCTCCCATCTAATGATCTATACGGAACAAATTGAAGATAAGAAAGTGAGGGAAAGGTCTAGGGAGTCTAAGAGAGCTAGAATAGATGGTGGTGGATTCTTCAATAAAGGGAGTGGTGGCCATGCTAAATTTCAAGGTGGTCACAAGAAAGGAAATGAAGGGTCAACTAACACTCCTCCTCCTAAGTCCAACAAAGAAAAAGAGACTAACCCTAAGCCCCAAGTAGGATTGGGTGCACAAGCCTCTCCAAATTGTGCAAAGTTTGGGAAGCTCTATAAAGGTGAATGTCTAGCCGTTTCCAATGCTTGCTTCAAATGTGTAAAGCCCGGCCATCATATGAAGGATTGTAAGAGTGGAAATGCAAAACCTCAAGGTCAAGGTGGACAAGCAAAAGGATCCCCCAAAGCTAATAGGTTTTATGCTCTTCATGGTCATCAAGAGGTGGAAGGAGCCCTAGATATGGTTACCAGTATGTTAAAAGTTTGTGATTTGATACTTATGTACTTCTGGAATCGAGAGAAAGTTTGTCTTTTGTCATACCATTTCTTGCTAATAGATTTCATAAATGTCCTAAAACTCTTATTGAGCTTTTTAAAGTTAGCAATCCTATTAGAGAGTTCATTGTTGCACAAAATGTTTATAGAGATTGTCCCGTGTCCATTATGCATAAAGTCATTCCTTATGATTTGGTAGAGCTTTCTATGGTTGATTTTGATATCATACTTGGGATGGATTGCTTATATGATTCTTATGCCTCCATAAAATGTCAAACCCATATTGCCAAGTTCTAATTTCCAAATGAGCCTACTCTTGAGTGGAAGGGTGGTAGTTCTTCATGTAAAGGTCAATTTATTTCTCATCTCAAAGCTAAAAATAAAATTTCCAAGGGATGTATCTACCATTTGGTAAGGGTTAGAGATGTCACATCCAAAAGTCCATCTCTTGAGTCGGTTTCCATAGTCAATGAGTTCCCTGATGTCTTTCCTGAAGAGTTGCCAGTGTCTCTCCCAAAAGGGAGATAGATTTTGGCATAAATCTTTTGCCTGAAACCCAACCTATATCAATACCTCCTTATAGAATGGCCCTGTTGGATTTAAAAGAACTAAAACAGCAATTGATGGACTTACTAGAGAAGGGAATCATTAGACCTAGTAGATTCTTATGGGGTGCCCCAGTATTGTTTGTAAGGGAGAAGGATGGGTCACTCCGAATGTGTATAGACTATAGCCAACTCAACAAGGTTACTATTAAGAACAAGTATCCACTCCCAAGAATTGATGACTTATTTGATCAACAATAAGTGGCTAAGCATTTTTTTAAAATTGATTTGAGGTCCGGCAAATTAAGGGTAAGGGAATGTGATATTCCCAAAATGACATTTCAGACAAGGTATGGGCATTTTGAATTTGTGGTGATATTGTTTGGACTAACTAATGCACTGGCTTTTTTTAAGGACCTTATGAATAGGGTGGTCAAGTCCTACCTTGATATGTTTGTGGTGGTGTTCACTGATGATATTTTGGTTTATTCATGGGAAGAAGAAGATCAGAAAGAGCATTTGAGAATGGTCTTCCAAACCTTAATAGATGAGAAGTTGTTTGCCAAGTTTAACAAATGTGAAATTTGGTTGAAGGAGGTTGCATTTCTTAGGAATATTGTGTCTGGTGATGGGATAAAAGTCGACCATAAAATACAAAAGTGGTGAGAAATTTTCCAAGGCCATTTACTCTTATAAATATTAGAGGTTTCCTAGGCCTAACGAGGTATTATAGAAGATTTTTTCAAGGGTATTTCTCCATTTTGTCTCCATTGACTAAGTTGACCCAAAAGAAAGAAAAGTTCGTGTGGATGGATGAATGTGAGAAAAGTTTTTAAACTTTGAAAGATAAGTTGACTTCAGCTCCAACCTTGACATTGCCGGAAGGTACTGATGGGTTTGTTATTTATTGTGATGCCTCAATAATTTGCTTGGGTTGTGTGTTGATGCAAAATGGTAAAGTGATTGCTTATGCTTCAAGGCAACTAAAGGTGTATGAAATGAATTATCCAACACATGATCTTGAATTAGCGACAGTGGTGTTTGCATTGAAGATTTGGCATCATTATTTGTATGGGTCCATATTGATGCGTCACCGATAATAAGATTCTCCAACATATGTTTACACAAAGAGATCTCACTCTAAGGCAAAGGAGATGGTTGGTACTTCTCAAGGATTATGATATGAGTATGAAGTATCACCCAGATAAGGCTAATATTGTAGTCGATGCACTAAGTAGAATGTTCATGGAGAGTGTGTAGCAACTTGAAAATGATGGGAAGAAGAAACTAGCGAGGGAAGTTGATAGATTGGATAAATTAGGGGAAAATTTGAATGAGGTTGAGAATGGTGATCTCATGGTAGTAAATGGCTCCAAATCATCATTGATTGATGATGTTAATTCTGAACAAGATCTTGATCCCTCCTTGATTGAGTTGAAGGCCTTTGTGAAAGAAGGCAAGATAGAGGTCTTCTCATAATGAGAGATAGGGTGCTACGATATCAAGGGAGATTAGGTGTGTCAGATGTTGATGGGTTGAGAAATTTGATATTGCAAAAAGCTCACAATTCTTCCTATTCTACTCACCTAGTTCCACTAAAATGTACATAGATTTAAGGGAAGTGTATTGGTAGAATGGAATGAAGAAAGACATTGCCAAATTTGTGGCTCAATGCTCTAATTGTCAACAAGTAAAGGTGGAATATCAAAGACCGAGTGGCTTGGCTCAAGATATAGAAATTCCTACTTGGAAGTGGGAAAAGATTAATATGGATTTTGTAGCGGGGCTGCCTAAGACGAAGAGGAACTTTGATTCAATATGGGTAATAGTGGATCACATGACTGAATCAGCTCATTTCCTACTAGTTAAGACTACTTTTGATGTTTAAGATTATGCTAAGTTATACATTTGATTTGGTGAGGTTACATGAGATTTCATTGTACATTATTTTGGATCATGGTACCCAATTTACCTCTTACTTTTAGAAGTCATTCCAAAGAGGTTCAGTACCAAAGTGAAGTTGAGTACCACATTCCATTCTCAAACTGATGGGCATGCCAAAAGAACAATTCAAACATTTGAAGACATGTTGAGAGCTAGTGTTTTGGAATTCAAAGGAAGTTGGGATGATTATCTATTTCTCATCGAATTTGCCTACAAAAATAGTTATCATTCAAGTATTGAGATAGTGTCATTTGAGGCCTATATGGAAGAAGATATAGGGCACCGGTGGGATTGATTGAAGTTGGGGAGATTGCTTTGGTTGGACCAGATGTGGTTATGGATGCCATGGAGAAATTAAGATTTATATGAGAGAGATTGAAGATCTCCCAAAGTAGACAATGTGGTACGATTTGAAAAAAAAGGAAAGTTGAGCCCTAGGTATGTAGGGCCTTATAAAATTTGTGAGAAGAGTTGGTAAGGTGACATATGAGTTAGAGTTGCCATCGGAGATGAACACAATTCATTTGGTGTTCCATGTTTCAATGTTGAGGAAGTTCATAGGAGATCCAAATTCCATAGTTCCATTGGAAGATGTTAATATTGAAGAGAATTTGTAATTTGAAGAATTTCTGGTGGAGATACTAGATAGACAAGTAAAGATATTGAGGAATAAAGATGTAGCGTCTGTTAAAGTCCTTTGGAGGAACCAACAAGTTGAAAGTGCGACTTTGGAAGCAAAAGTGGAAGCGGACATGATGAAACAATATTCTTATCTTTTCCACTCTACTCAAGCCTAAGGTATTAATACAATCATGTTCAAGATATTAAGTCATGTAATTAAACCCTTAGAGTCAAGTTGCATGAACTCATGGTATCATGTTTAATGGTATTTTTATGCATAAGTTTGAGCTTCTATGAAAATGATGTTTAAGTTGCATTGATGCATTTATGTTAGGGCTGAAAAATATCATGTCATTCCTCTCAAGCGTAGTTTCATAAAATTAAAGTACGAATGTTTCTAAGGGGAACATATTGTAACACCCCTAAGCATAGTTTGAAATGACCCTATGATGTATTTCTTACATATCTTAAAAACCGTACATTATTTTACAAATCCGACTTCTTATTCTTTTTAGGAGGAAAAATTGTGTAAGAAAAAGGTTACCTTCAATTTTTAGGACACCCGTATCGAAAAATAATTTTTCAGGTGAAATTGTGCAAACTAGTAGGGTGCGCGACAAGTCCGCATCACGCCCCTGAATCTGCTTAGTACAAATTTTTCTGAGTTTCATTTCTTGCCTGGAAAGTTAGTTGGGAACTACACCTATATATACATGAATACACGAAATCTTTCTTATTTTTAGACCTAATCCTCTCTCTAAAAACCCCTAAATCCTCTCAAACTCATCTATAAAAAATCCTCCACTAAATCTCTATAATTCCTTGGAGATCAAGCTTCCTCCATTGAAAACTAAGCTCATAAAATGGGTTTTCAGGATCTTCAAGTCTTCTTATTCAAGTTTTAAGGACTAAAGGTATGTGGGTTTCTTCATCCATGGGTTCTTCCACCTATGGAGTCCCAAAAATTTAATTTTAATAAATCCTCCAAGTTTTAATGTTGATCTCTTATGGGCTCTTTCTAAATTACCCTACCAAGCATGAATTATATTGGATTCTTCATCTAATTGCATGAATTGCTTTCAAGGGTTTTCAATGACAATCTATTTTATGATTATTAAGCTATTAAAGTTATGTTATCATGAGTTATGATTAAATTGATGATTTTATGAGATGAATTTCATGATTGTATGTCCAAGTATTAAAGATGATATGATGATTGTGGTGGGTTATCTATGGATGATTTAAATTGAAGGTTTTCATTACTATGACACATAGTCCTCTTGAATTTCATGATTTAAAGCTTGTATACATGAAATCCACCAAATCACTATATCAAAGTTATGGAAGGGAGTATAATCTCCAAAGATGAGGGTTCAATTATGAAAGTGTATGAAAGTTATGATGTGTTGAATCCCTCAAAGCTATGTTAAAGATGGATCCATTGAAAAAGGGCAAGCCCTACATGTGTATCTAAGTTAAGATGAGTCACTGTGGTGGGATTTGGTCAGGGAATCCTAGTAGCAACCCTTTGTCTCCTTAATTATGTGCCACCATAGGGTCCCTTGTAGGCTATGTTCACGTAAGCCAAATGATTCTTAAAGATGCAATTGCGAAGTTAACAAAGTTTTGGATATCTACCTTGGCCAGAAGATTCCCCTTTTCTCAATAGAAAGAGTGCATTGGCCTTTTCCCAATAAATGGAGTGCATTTAGCCTTTCTAATGGAAGGAGTTCATTGGATTCCATACAGTAGCTCACATGGTCTATGTCTGTTATGGTCTTCTCCCACATATGTATAATATTATGAGGATATGTCTTATGCAAGTTTTCATTAAAGCAAACTCATGCATGACATGTTGAGCTTATATTCTATTTTATATGACTATGCATCTTGTTTATGAAGCCTATTATCTATTGTTGCATTGCATCCCACATACTAGTATATTCCCAGTACTAACAGATACTCTTTGCCTACATGATCTAACCATGTAGGGACCGAAGCTCCTTTTAGTCCTTCTCCACATGGCTAGCTTGGATTCGTGAAGATAGTTATTGTGGTGAGTCCTCCACTTCGCGGACAATATCCTACACTTTATCTTGCTTATGTTGAGACACTAATACTTTACTTTCTATATTGAGTGTGAGCCTTGGACATGTCTTGGGCCCCGTCCAATTCATACTTAGAAGTGTTGTTGGATACCATACGATGCTATGATACTATGCTGTGATATTTACTCACTACGCTGATTTTGAGCTTCTATGGAGACTTTCCCTTTAGTCCCTATCCCCTATGTGATGCTATTTGATGTTGTTGATGATGATAGAAAGTGATGAAAGTCCTAAGTCCCTACATCCCCATAACTTGAGTCATGCTTATCCTCCCCTTAGTACATTCTTGCTACTTAATTCATACAAATGTCTTTCCCATATTCATTCCCATAGCATGAGTCATAAGCCCTTATTCCCTTAGTATTATTTGTAAATGCTTATTTTATATTTTATAACCAAGGATGCGCAAACAATATGCTAAGAGGCTTGTTTGAGTTGCCTTCAGCTTTCCCATTTGTCGTGTCACATCTAGGCTCTAGGTCTAGGTCGTAACAAATGCAATTCACCAACCAATTTGGCAAACTCGAAGGAGCTCACCAAACAAACCCTTGGCAGCAAACTGTACCAACTCAGTTTAAAACTAATTTCGCACTACGAGTACCTAAACAAAGTTCAAAAACAACATTATGAACATGCATATACAATACCCATTTCCCCAAGATTCCTAATTACTCTGACTTCATCAAAAATCAAGGTGTGGGTGTTTGATCGACAATAAACCCTTAAGAAAATCATCACCATCATCAAGCAAACTTGTTAGTCACAAGCATTGGTTTACTCAGACTTCACCCACAAAAGTTTGATAATCAGCTCAAACATCAAATTTAAACCATTTCAAATCAGTTCAAAATCAACACCAAGCATGGGTCTCTAACACAATCCAAATACATCAAATCATGATTTCAACCCATTTTCATCAATTTAAACATTCATGAACAAGACCTATGGAATAAATTTTGCACAAGCCATCAAAAATCAACTAAACTCAAAAGTTACCATAACTAGGGTACCCATTCGAATTCTAGCATACAAGCACAAATATAGCATCCTAAGCTCCAAAACAAGCAAGAACAAGTACCCACATGACATTCATCACTTGTTGCACCAAAAAACATATGAATAATGACTTGAAAATCGAAAAACAAGAGGATATACCGTTCATTGAAGTTTAAGAACAAATAGATGATGTGCAATCGATGAGGACACACTAAAATCTTGAAAATCAATGTAAATAAAGTGAATGGATATATGGTATAGTGAGGAAAAGTAGAGAGAGAAATAAAATTTTAAAAAAAATGAAGAATAAAGTCTTTAAGAAGATTCTTCAGTTCGTGCCAGGGTTTGTTGTGTGAGGTAAATAACGTCGCGAAATAACTCCACAAGTCGCAAAGTAGTCCTTTATCACATAATTTGTCCTAGGTTGAAGGGCAAGGGAAACTTTGTGAAGTCGACTTACCTCGTAGACTAGATCGGTTATTCACCAATTTATCTCTTTGCTCTCCCTTTTAACAATGGCCTCTATGCAAATTTGGCTTGAAATATTGTGATCTTCTGCGATCTCGCCAAATGTGTTTGCAAATCACAAATCTTCATCCTTGCTCACCTATTTGTCCATCACTTCACGTCTTTTCTTTCAACTCACATAATCAACTCCCAACACCTTTAAACAACAAAGCAACATAAAAATACTAAAAATGAGAAATTATACTTGGGTTGCCTCCCAAGAAGCACCTTATTTGACATGTGGCATGATGTAGAGAAACGTCATTCAATCATCTACACTAGCATGGTCTTTCTTTGGATTTGCAATGGTATCGCTAAGGAGACCTCCTTGTGGTCTTTGGTTTAGCTGAGAGGAGATTTGATGCATTTGAGACTCGAGGTGTTTAATATTGTCCGAATATGATGTGATCACTTAGTTCACTATTGAGAAGTCATTCTTCATTTCCATGAGCACCTTGTCAGAACCTTCCACCTTGTTCAAAATTCGAGCCACCATGTCCTCGGTCCGATAGTGTTCTGGATCAGCTTTAGGCTCTCCAAATTTTGTATGCTTATGTAGAGGTAAACAACGCTCTCTTTCAGCCTCTTGTTCCCTCCAATTCAAACCACGGTCTCTCCGCTCATCGCTTTGATTCCAACCTTGATTGACATTTTGCCTTTGAAAATTTGGGCGATAAGTACCCACTTGACATAAGAACTGAATATCTTTGTCATACACCACCACCTCTTGGGGTAGGTTTTCACCTTCTCCAATAGCCTTAACTGCTTTAGGAACCCCTATAATATGCTTTGTCAGGAGATTGAACTGCATCACCATTTTCCCCATATTCTCGTCTCGTTCTTGGTTCCTTTCTATTTGCTCTTTTGTCAACCCCAAAGTGAGAAGAGTAATCATATCATCCCTTATATACCAAGCTCTGTGAATTTTTTTCATTTCATCCAACAACTTAGTTTCTCTAGCAAATGTTTACTTCATTAAACCACCAGGAACCAAATTGTCAACAACGGTCTTGTTAACCACATCAAGACTTCTATAGAAATATTGGAGAAGCAAATTTTGAATTTAGAGTAATATTTATTTTGAATCTTGAATTTAGAGTAATATTTATTTTGAAACAGATGTTTTTGTTAAGGTAACACTTATTTTGGAATGAAGAAAATGACTTCTTAAAAATATAGATGATCACCTATGTCTACCAAAATGTGCAATATAGAGTCTGATATACTCCTCAATTTTGTCATTTGGCATAAAACAAAAATTAACCCTTTAACTTGGCGTCAAATCACAA
The DNA here is from genome assembly GCA_029948455.1 of Solanum rostratum. Taxonomy (NCBI): domain Eukaryota; kingdom Viridiplantae; phylum Streptophyta; class Magnoliopsida; order Solanales; family Solanaceae; genus Solanum; species Solanum rostratum. Next base: position 26,540,017 of record CM057045.1, read on the forward strand.
GCTGGACCTTCAACTTTCAAAATGCAGAAACAGGCACTCCAACTAATCCATTCTTAAACATTTAAACACGCATGTCCAGCAGCCAAAGCGCGCGAAACACAAACTCGATGACATGTAATTTATGTCCAATCCCGCGATGTCACATCATTAAATTATGCCCCTATTTATATTTTTTTTAAAAAAAGTAAAAGAAACATTTGTGATTGGCCAAAATAAATTTATTTTACAAAAAAATAAAAATTTATAAATTTTAATTTTTTATTCCACCTTGAGCCTTCATCCCCCCAAGCCCCCAACCCCCTCCCCCACCCCATACAAAAAAAAAAAACTTTTTACAAGAATTCATATTTTGAAAATTATAATTTTTTTACTGCACCTCGGACCCTCATCTTCCCCCCTCCACCCCATACAAAAAAAGATCAAAAAATTTATTTTACAAAAAATTCACAAATGTTTCTTTTATTTTTTATTTTTTTTTTAAAATTTATAAATAGGTGGAATAATTTTAATGACATGGTATCGCGGGATTGGACATATATAAATTACACTTCATTGAGTTTGTGTTTCATGCACTTTGGTTGCTGAAGGAGCATGTTTAAATGATTAAGAATGAATTAGTTGGAGTGCTTGTTTGTGCATTTTGAAAGTTGGAAGTCCAATTTTTGATTTGAAGCCAAGTTAAGCTAATAAATATTATGCCTTTGTCATTTAGAGTTGATATAACCCCTTTTTATGAAAGTACCCCATATATAGCCCTACTGTTATATAAATGGCTCACATATACTTCATCTATTCCATATTATCTTAATTAGTGAGGTAATGTACACATATTAAGAAATACATTTAAGGACAAAATCTTAACCATATTTTTCACTATTATTCTTACGAATTACTTTGTTCATAGAGTAGTTTAGTTTCTAGAAAATGTAAAATTTTACTAAAAAGAAAGGATAAATATGAAAAATACTTCAAATATCTATTTTAAAATTTGAACAATTAACTATCCTGAAAAATGAAAAAAAAAAAACCCTTAAAAAATAAGTTAATTTGGAATAGAGGGAGTCCTTTTTTCCTAAGTGGAAAAATAAAGTTTTAATTCGTTCCAATTAAAAACAAAAATCATGTAGGGACATATTCCAATTACGCGTATTAAGCATGGTACAAAATTCTTAAGCAGAAGCCAAAAAAGCATGATCATGACACAAAGCAGGGCAAGTTTCAACTGTTAAGAGAATATAAATATATTTATGAATAAAATATTATTTTGGCTTGACTTATGGATTATTGTCAAAACTTTTGAGAGTAAACAAAAAGATATATTTATTATTTTAATCATGATTAGACCTTATTTTGAATAATTAAATTTCAACATTTAATTTTAAACTACGATATATGTATATATAGAATAATGGGGAGGAGCCTTATTCGTATTTATATGGATGGAGTTGGGCAAGATCAAAAGTGTATGAAATCTCTTTCAGCAAAAAGATAGCATAATTAAAATTATATTTATGTGCATATAATATTGAATCTCTTTTAATTTATTAATTTTTTTTTTATATTTTAAAACTCCCTTAATAGAAAAAACTACTGCGTATTTCCAAAAACAAGATAAAAGAAAGTAGACAGCTCAGCTTAAGAAAATATTGGCTGTGTTAGGGTGTATTACTTCTGGACCCAACGATTTTCCCGTGATATTAAAGTTGCAGTACATGCATATTTTGCTCTCTTTGATTTGAAATTATTTGATTTGATATAAAATTTTAAAATTTGTAATACTTAAAATGGATATTAGATATTTGTATAATTATAGATTATTTTATTAAAGTTAAATATAAAATTTAAAAATTAAATTATTTTAATTTATAAGAAATAACACTTATTTTAATAAATTTTTTTTAAAAAAAAATATCACATAAATTAAAACAAAGAAAATATTCCATGAAAGCAAGTTAAGCCTTCATTGATAACTGGCTGGACGCACATTGTTTCAGTGTATATATGTAGTATTTTAGTTGGAGAAACCTTCCATCATATTTATTCAACTCTAAATTTTCTATTTTCTTTGTTAAAAGTCCAATCTTGAGCACTTCTCAAAGAAATCGATAGCAAAAAGAGGTTCAGTTTTGAAAACTAATTAAGGGATTTGTTTTCTACGAGGCATGAAATGAAAAAAAAGTGATCTGATTTGACATGATATAAAACTTGAAAAAATTAAAAAGATTTTTTAATCTTGTAATTCTAAATTAAAGTTATATCAAATATAATGAAATATCCTTAATTTTGTGCCTTAAACATGCCAGGTAGAAAACTGAAATTAAAATATTATAAAAAAAAGAGAGATCATTCTTTTTAAAACAAACTAAATAAATTGAGAAAATATTTGTTTCACCTGGTGTGTGTGGGGGTGGGGGAGGTTTGACTTAACCTCTATACCTTGGAGTAGGAGTGTATAAGCAAAATCATCAATCAAATCAAACCAACAAAAAAGTCAAATAGGAAAAAAAAATCATCGATTTGGTGTGTAGCGACCATTTAATTTGAAAGTGAAATTTTTTTGCTAAGTGACTTAAAATTTTTAGGGTAGGCCAGTTTCAAACACAATCTAAGCATGCTGAGGTCTAGGGCAATCTAAGATTTGTTTGGGATAATATCTAGGCTTCGGTTGAATTTGTAATAGCCAAGACATTAAGAAGTTTATTTGACATCATGATTTAAGAGAGTATTGTAAAAAGGGGTTGGAATGTGAGTTTATGAAGTTTATGTCTCTGTGCAATCTGCTATGACGGGATTAACACCACTATGGCGGTGTCGCCTTGGCGGGATAAGTAGTTGATCACACCCAGAATATACATCCAAATTAAGGTATAAACAGTCGTTGTAAAAATATAGAACCTAACAATGGTTAGGGTCGATCCCACAGTAAATAAGGTCTAGACTTGAAATAATCATGAGCAATTAGATTGAATTAATCTATTATATTCCGAAGGGAGGGAGTTGTAAAGTACGTACAATAAACCTAAACTAGAGTCAAATCGTCAAGTGCAACTGTTGTAAAATCAGTGAGATAAGTAACTAGGTGAAAGGCCCCGGATCATTAACGTCACTTTGAGGTCCACAAACTTGCCCAAAAATCTGCCAGGCATCGCCTCACGGAAGGGCCTACACGGCCCGTGTGGCCTTCCCGTGGAGTGACGCCTAGGAAATGGAGGGTAAACGGGCCTCCACACGGTCCGTATAAAGCTACACGGTCCGTGTGGCCTTTCGTATGGTGTACTGCGTAGGGTCACCCTCACACGGACCAAGTCACGACCCATGTGACATTAGACGGTCCGTGTGGCCCTCCGTCTAGTTTCGGTGTGGAGAGTCACCGGTATACGGATGGGGTCACGGTCCGTGTGACCCCAGGTGGTCCATTTACTTGTCTGTATTGTGGTACTTAGTCTGGAAAATCTTGCCTCTGAGAAATTGAAGTCTAGGGCCACCGCGCGATAAACGGTCCGTGTGACGCTACACGGACAGTGTACCATACCGTATGCCCCAGACGGACCAATTTCAGGTTCGTTTCATTAAATGGCATTTTTGAAATATTGATTATTCCAAACATGAATTTTGTCATATCAACCTATCCTAAGCTCCCTATATAAGCTGAACACCCTCTCATTTCAGCCATTTTCTCTCATTTCACTCCTCTCCCTAGAATTTGCTCCCTCAAGCTCTCCAACCTCTCACTAGGATTTGTCAAGCCAAGACTCACAATTTGAAGTCCATTTCTCTTCAAGTTTGTCTCCAAATCAGGTATGTGGGTTTTGATTCTTGGTTCCTTTCAACCAAGAATACCCAAGTTCCTTTCAAACCATTTTATGAACTTGTCTACTTAAAATATTAATTTTGACTACTTGATCTTGGTTACCTTGAATAATGCATGTGTTATCTAAGACTCCGAACTTTGAGTTATATTAAGTTTATTTATGATGAACTACTTGGATTATGGAACTATGAACATGCATGTCCCTTTGAAGATGTTATTTTGCATCGGTGATCTATACTACATTTTCATATGAATTTTATTATGGATTTCTTAGTCTTTACATTAAATGCTAATTTGGATATACTCTACATTACCCATGCCATTCCTACATCATGCATTGCATCACATTCATGACATTGGTACATGGAAATCTTGGAAATTTGGGATTAAGTCCAATTTTATTTTTTGAAAAGAATTGTGATATGACTTTTGGTAAGACATAGGATATGACAAGAAGGTGATCATCGGTATGTCTATGACTATGGCTCTTAGAGCATCTTGGGTGTTTACACCACCTTGTATCGTGGCTCTTTGAGCATCTTGAGTGCTTGCACCATCTTGTACATGAAGATGAGCTATTCCTTGCATGAATCATGTGATCTTGACCTTGTGATTTGGCATGTGAGCCTACTTGCGCATTTAACATTGAAATGGACATTTGACTCTCTTGAAAGCATATGAATATATATATATATATAAAGTATTCTTGTGGGATGTGTAAGACTTAGCATCGATGGATTGGGGGCATTAGGGATATCCCCAAGGTCCCTCTCCCTTTTCTTGAACTATGTGCCAACATAGGGACGGATGTTATTCGTCTACTTGTTTATGATATGACATGTCTTGATATGATTCTTGCAAATCCTTCCGAAATGGTGTGTCCCTTAAGGAAGGTGACCATCCCCAAAATGGTGTGTTCTGTAAGGTGTGATGTAAATTACCCTTGGCAAGTAATCTTCTCCCTACCGGTGAGAGGTCCCAATCGGTTCAGTTTATGTAATAGCTCGCATGGATTTGGTTTGTCGGTTATAGTCCATCCCCGTTATATATATATATATATATATATATAGGTGAATTATCGCATCTGCACGCATCACGCATTCCATGGCATCTTGTATATTAAATTCCTTTGCTTATATTATCCGTTTAAATTATGTGCCCTTGTCATCTAACATCAATATGCAGGTTCGGTAAGTCATATGCATTGCATGCCCACATACTTAGTACATTCAGACGTACTAACACATACTCTATGCCTACATGATTTTACCATGTAGGGACCGAGCAGTTTGAGTACCAGTCGCTGGACAAATAGTCCTCCTTTGAAGATATTTTTGCGGTGAGCCCCATCTTCCGAGGGCGAGCTTTCGTTCTTGTATTTCTTATGTATATATATTTTGTTGAGGGTGATCCCGGAACTTGTCCTGGCCCCCATTCCTTAACTAGAGGCACATGTTGGGTGTTTTGTAAAAACCTTGTTATTTTGCTTCATTTATAAGAAATGTTCTCTTCTTTTGGATTTAGATTTCCGTTATTTAATTACTTATCTTTAAAAGCTCTTGAACCAAGCTTTGTAGATTCTGAAATTTTGAGGCTTGTTTAGGGACTCTCGGGTCCCCATTCGCCGTGTCACATCTAGGCTCCGACCCCCGGTTGTGACACTAGGGTATTGTATTCCCCATGAATTTCTAATGTAGTATAGACAAATAATCGTAACCTTTTCTAGTGTGTAGCATATAGAATTGGTAAGTTATGTTCACCTAACCCTTTGATCCAGGCGTTAAAAAAATTTCGTTACGTGATTTTATCCATCCCTGCAGTGTTGCATTACTAACCCTTACCTTTTTCCCAGTACAACCATTCCTTGATCCATTCCGGTTGATTAGACTAAAGTAATCTCATCAACTCCTGTTAATTATCCCTTTTTCCCATTCATTACCCCCTTGATCCAGTAAGTAAGAATTAGGCGAGTTCTAACGTTGGCCATCGTTAAAAAGCATTCTAACTGAAGAGATAATTAATACACACATGCACACTTTCCAAGGATTACAGATTAATTAATTATTAATTTGTTAGTTCTTCATGGTTTCCACAACCCTAGTTGTGAATTTAACAACTCATATTCATTGTAGATGAAGAAATCATGTTATAGAATAGCATAATTAAATACGTAGAACGGTAAATTGAAGAACACACAATTCAAAATCTTCACAAGAAATCACGGTGTTATAACTCCAATGTAATATCAAAAGAAATCTCCAAGAGCACAATAATAATCACAAGTAATGAAGTCTCCACGTTCTGATTGTTGTCTCTAAAAAAACCTAAAAAAACCAATTTATAGTGAGTGAAAATCAAATCCTAAACAAAATAGGAAAACCAGAATCGAAAAATCAGACAATCAAGATAATGGGCCGTAAATGGAATCACAGCCTGTAACTGGCCATCGAATACTACACTGAACAAAAGCTGCCTTCAATATACGAACTCCTCTATAGGTCGTCTTCTGACTTACGGCCCCGTAAAGGTTCTCATCTAATAACTCTTCAAAAATTCTTCAAAACTCTAATCCTCTAGGAACGATATTATCTATGACCTGTCACCTGACTTATGACTCGTAGGATCCCTCGTCCGATAACATCTCAGCACTTAGCATATTTTCTGATCTTCAGTATCCGAACAAACATACGGGCCGTCAAAGAATTTATGGCTCATTTGACAATTTGTGCCCTCACCATCTGAAAATCAATCCTTCACTGGATATAACCTACAAAAACAACCTACGATTTGTAGAATAAACCATGGCCCGTAGATGGACTTGTAAATCCTCAAAAACTTGCAATTTGTGCAACTTGGCCCAAAAACATCTCGATTCTTGAAATCTTGAAAAAGAAACACAAAAACACATCAAACCTACTAACATCGCTTTGAAAATACACAAAATTCTAAGTTTTAGGCATCAAAAGATCCGTATTTTGGTGGCACATCAATACCCTCAACTTAAAATTGTTGGTTGTACTTAGGCGGCAGACTCAATCTACATAGGCAATATAGCAACACAAAGACCTTAACTCCTAACATACATCATAACTCAACAAATCACAGATACCCAACCAAACACATCAGTGCGAATGCAAGAAACTAATCAAACAGACTCATGCGGATCAATACAAGACAATGCAACTATGACAAGCTTGATAATTATAGATAGGCAACAATCACCGAAATAGCCTAAAGTCAACAATGTAACTCAAGTGCCCTCACAAAAAAAGTCCCATATTTCACTCAGAATTTTATGTTCAAATTCAACACTTGGGATTGACACAAACACTCACACTTACACAAATATTCAAACATTGTGTATAATACCATAGGTTTTCACCTATACTCATGACCATGAAATTTGACTCGTTGACTTAGGATCACTATAGGATTTGTTTAGCTTGTAAGGTATGCTCGTGGAGCTTTTGTGTGATACGTTTGGAACAAAGTGACTATCACCCTTCTTGACTCTGCTCTATTTTGCACTTTTGCCCTACCAACACTTACATTTTCAACTCACAGATCTCCTTTTTCTATTTCAAACTTTTTCGGATGCTTTATTCAAATTGTTCAGCCCATTGCCTTTTATTTCTCAATTCTTTAACTTTTCAGCTCACAAATTAAGAATCTATTTGTTTTTCTTGCATCCATTTCAAATTTCCCCCCTTTTAATTGTATTACTAGTTTCCTTCACCATTTGGTGTGATTTCCTTGCAATAATAGCCCTTAACTTAGGCTTTTGGCATGAGTTGAGGTATACAATATCCAACCTATGAGCCAAGGCCACTTTTAGTAGCCATCCTCACCTTAGGTTTTTAGCCTGAGTCGAGGTGCACAATATTCAAGGAGGGACCAGGGCCGATTTCAGGACTGCACAGTCAAAAAAGCTTGTTTACTTAGGTGTCTACAAAGAAAAGAGTACATGTAAAGCCCAAACATTAGGATCAAGGGATATATCAAGCATTTGGTTAGTTATTTTAGGCTTAGTGGACTAATATGAACAATGACCTATGATCCTTTCCTAACCAACTAACCTGCAATCTTAGTCAGAGTAACAGGGCAAGTTCTGTATTGAAAAACAGTATAAAAATCATGAAATAAAGCTCACACGCACTTGGCACCGATTACACTGTTCACCTAGACTCTCAGATTAGGCTTTTTATCATGATCAATTCCAAACTAGTCATAACAAACACCGCCAGTCACTGAATTCACATGGTTGTTATCAAAACTACCTAACAACACATCATTAATCACATAAAATTGGTGTCTATCATTTTTCAACAAAACTAACATATGTTACATATGTTAGTATGATATGCTACTAGTACTACTTACACATCTTACGCATGTCGATTCAACAGAAAATAAATGTCCTTAGGGAAAGAACACAAGCAAGAAAACCTTACAGACTCAAATATTGGGATAACTATAGGCCATGGTTACTCATACTTCGCTGAGGTTTATAGCTACCCACACCCTATCGAAAATCATTGCATTGCCCTCAATGCAACAAAATAAACCAAAATAGCATATCAGGGCAAAAACGAACATACCTGGGCGCCTAAGAGTCGGTCTCTATCTATCATCATCATCCGTAACCTGCTGGGTGGTCTCCTCAGTCGTGGCGACATGTCTGGAGGGTCCAGCACCCCTGACCATATCCTGTGCACGTGTTTGCCGCCATCTCATCTATGATCGAGGCTTGTCTAGCAGCCCCTACATGCTCCATCTCCAACCTCTCAACCTCTCTTCTCATAGCATTAGGATCATTATCATCAAGGTGAGGCTTCTTCCCAGAGGCGCGGAGTGGTGGCTCATTAGCAAACAAATCAACAGCTGCCTCAGTAGTAGTCTCAGGCATAGGAATCACAAGCGGTGCTAACGATGCTGCTCTCATCTCAGTACGGAGCTGCTAGATCTCTGGCCCAGTAACTGTGATATCAGGAGTCTTGGCTACTCCAAGGCTCCACTCCACTTGTTTCTTGAAAACACCTACGCGACCATGAAACACTGCACGTCTCTCCTCGATAGTGGCCGTATAATGCACCCCAATGCGCTCTTTAGACTCTAAAATAGCCTTGCATACCAAGGTTGTATCTTCTGTTGCAACCGAGTCAACTGGGACTCAGTGTGAACCTGTCGTTATACCATAGCCTAAATCAACTCTGCAGACACGTAAACCATGTCTATAGAGGAAGGACGTGTAGGCATGTTCTTTTGTAAAAAAGTAGAAGTAGTAGCAGGTCCCATCTCCCTATCAGTATTTGTCTGTGGAGCACCCTCTATCTCTGGAGCGGCAACAATAGATGAAGAAAGCTCAGGCTGTGGTGCCTCAACGAATATCTCTGGTAGTCTATAGGAGGATGCGATGCTCGCTGGAGGGCCACAAAATTCTAATTATCCTTGATCAAGCTGGTGTCTAGGGTCTCCTACTCAATCTTCGTGTCTACATTATGTAAAATATCTATCCTTGCCACTATACATAAATGGTAGATCTAGCACGGGAAGAGTATGGAGGTAGACCTCTTCACGGCTTGCTCGTGTATCTCCTCTACTATCAACCCTGCCCAATCTATATCATAGACAACAATGATGCTGGCAACAAAAATCACATGGTCCAACGTTAAAGTGTTATCTGCCTGAGTAGGTCGGATCCACGAACATACAACAACCCATCAAAACTTGCTGGAGAAGTTGAGAGAGGCCTTCACAATCGCTATAGAATTGGATACCCAGTCAAGCTCCTGGCCTAGCTCATCTATGTCCTCGGTAATCCACCTACAAAAGAGAATATGATTTGTAATTGAAAGTATTGATGAATTGAGATGAAATTAAATTGTTAAAAAGGTCCATTAAGACTTGATGAATTGAGATACAATTGAATTGATGAGTCCATTGAGACTTGATAAGATGAATTGAAATGTTGGTAGATATAAGCACATGTTTTGGGAAAAGTATTAGCACCGATTTGGGTAAGAGTTGAAAGAACTAAAATCCTATAAACTATGTAACTATCGTAGGATAGTTGTGTTGTTAATTTAGGAGACTCTTGTCCTAAAAAGGGATTAATTTGTGTATCTAATAATTCGAATCGTCCCTTACTCTAGCAAGGTATTAGACGGGTATGACTACGGCAGTGCAAAGCGATACACCATCGCTTGCTCATATGGTGACAATTGTCGATTGAAGAAATTTTCTAATGATGGAAATTAAATTTGATTTGACAGAATTGCATATGATTGAGTTGATTTGAAAATTATTATTTATATTAATTTTAACTTGCACATCATATTGGATTGAATTGTGCTTTGCTCTTGCTATTGAGTTAACTTTTGAGTTTTGTTCTATTCGGCCATATTATATGTCATACATTCCACGTATTGACTTCATTTGGCTTGCATCATTTTATGATGCAGATACAGGTCTTAGAGATCCTCAACATACTTCATTGAAGATCTAATCAGTTCCAGTCAGTGGTGAGACCTCCTTGCTTTCATAGGAAGCTTATATTTTAGTTTATTCCTTTTATCGTCTTGAGGTAGCCTTGAACATGTTTTGGCACCTTTATGAGTTGATAGAGACTTCATAAACTAAGTCAGATAGAGTAAAGTGGTGTCAGTCTTATTTTTTAAGTCAATATTAGAAAACTATTATTATTTATTTGAATTGAAACATTGATTTATTTTAATAAGAGATATCTTGAATTTATTTTACATGAGGATTTGAATGCCCACTTGAGAATTTTCGCTTGTTTCATTAAGTCTCTCGCTAATTGAATAAGTAACTTGAGCCAAGTGGTTCGCTTGGGAACCAACAATGGTTTTTGAGTGCTAGCCATACCTAGGGTACCCTTTGGGGGCGTGAAGAACTTGTAATCAGATCATAGAGTTCAAGTTTCCTAGGGAGTCTATGAAGCCACGACTAGTAGAGTCCTAATTATTAGTCTAAAGCGTGCCACATCCATAATTGGGAGGCTGTAAGACGTTAGGAATTGTCACACTTCTTTTATATTCAAAATCGTGCAATAGAGCTATTCTTTAAGAAACTAATTCAAATTAGTGCATTGCCCAAGTTCGTTCAAGTACCCTTTATACCCAAGGTTATTGTAACAGAAAAGTCCAAATTCCTATCGATAAGTTACCGTTAGATGAAAATAGTGAATTAAGAATAAATCATTAGGTAAAAAGAGGCTTAAGATGTATATTCAAAATAGTGTAAAGTTGTGTGAAGCTCTAAGTTATGATTTGCTCTGAGTGCCTAGATAGTATATCTAAGTTAAATGTGATTGATTCTGACACCATTCTAGGCATAGACCGACCTTAGGCTTGTGATGACACTACCAATGGTAGAATTCAGAATCTCAAGTACTTATTGAATGGAAAGATAATAGTGTTGGCTTTAGCAAAATGGGGAGATGATGAGTTCCCCCAAGGCCCAATAACAATAATGAAGATAGTAGACTGAGTTAGAGTAGATGAGATAGTGGGTGTTTCCAGATGCTGATAGTTATGTAGTAGACATCCTAATAAGGATAGTTGTGTAGAAGACGAGTGAGATGAGATCTTATGCAATAGATAGGTAAGAGTATATGGGTGTGTCTCTAGGTAAGAGTTCATACAATGATAAAGGTTGAGCTGTTATGTAGGCTTGATAATTCTTAAATATAGTTAAAGTGACTAGAGTGTCAGTCTTGAATATGTGGTTTCCATTATGTGAGTCTATTGAAATGATGAGAACGAGTAGTATTCTCTAAGTAATAGTCACTACGAAAATACAAAACATAGATTTTAAGGGGTTGGATTGGTGTAAGTATGGTCATCTTAGGCTAACACCTTGGGACTTAGAGTTAGACTTTAACATGGTGACAGGATGCAGTTAGACATAGACTTGGATGGCAGTATAGAAGAAGATCGGGAATGTTGCTTATGAATTGGAGTTAATTCTTATTTAGCTTCTATTCATCTGGTGTTTCATGCCTTGATGTTGAAGGAGTGCTTGAGACATCCGTTGTTAGTGGTACCCATTAATGGTATCGAATCTAAGATAAACATATCCTATGAAAATTATATGAAGGCCAAGTATCCACTTCTATTCGTGCCCATCAAAGGTAATGTTGAAAGTAACATCCTATTCTTGATTTGAGCCGATGTCTTTCATTTGGGTTCAAACATTGATTGGCCGAATGCTTGAAAGATTCGATTGATTGAGTTTCGATGTTCCATTCGTGCCTAATAGTGGTAGGGTTAAGTTGACCCTTACTCTTGATTATTGAAGTGTTTGAGAATTCGAGTCTAAATTGATTTGTTGACCTTATTCATACCTTAAGAACACTCTAATTGACCCATCATTCGAGGATGAATGATCCTAAGGGGGAGATATTATAATACCTTAGAATATCCTAAAGTAAGATCCGGATCTTTCTTCTTATATGTATAAGATCACACCGAGTGATTCTAACATTGAATATAGGTATTGAACCCTATTTTATAGTGGGATAATATATTTGAGATAAATTAAGGTTATAAAAATCCCTTAACACAAAGTTAGGTTAAAACCTTCCTTACCTATTGAATTTTGATATGAAATTTTATGCAATTTGGTGATCCAATGACTTCAAGGTTGCGAATGTATGGTAAGTTCCTTTCCTAAGTATTTGAAGTAAGGCGGATGTGGTTTGAGGTCATAAGGGACACCCAAGGTCAAGCCAAGTTCAAAACACTTTTATCGGCTAAGTTTCAATATGAGTTCATAGAAGGGTTAACTTCAAATGGGCATATCTCTAAGTACATAATGAGTTAGGTGGCCCACAATATATCAAATTAAAGATCTTTGAATCAGATTTTCAAAACATCCATTTTCTCCTTAATCGGAGTTTTGACTAAAATGTAATGTCCATTTTACATAAACACATTTGATGTTGTAAAATAGGCAACGATCAATTTGATCGTCGAACGTTTTAGTGATCCACTGATTTTGACCATCGAAATGTTTGGAAAACCTTCAAAAACTGTCAAAAAGGGCAATACAAGGTCCCCATTCAGTGTACCGCCGAATGTTTCGGTGAGGTGGCCCCTAGATCGCCGTTTTGACCAACGAAACTCACCAAAAAGTTTTTGTTTCAATTTTAATTATTATTTGACTTTTTCAAAAGGATAGTTTAGACCTTTTACATTTAATTAACTTCTTTAAGCCTATTATATAGCCTAATAACCTCCCATTAATGCACAAATCCCTGAAAATATTAGAATCTTACGTTAGAAGTTCTGCCAAAGAAGAGGCTAGGGTTCTTCATATTCATGTACAACCCAAAGGTTTCTTCAAGAGATTTTATCTTCCTGGTATGTAAGGCTATAATAGCGCTGAATTGAGTTCGTCCATGCTCCACACGTCTAAGTTTCTATTTTTAATGAGTATTTAATTGAACAAAAATCTAGTTTTTGAATTCCAATTGAGTAAATTCTTCTTCTATTGAGTTTTATATAATGATGTATTGAAGTTATGATTATTTTATCATTGGAATTATTATTCGTATATACTTTCTCATAACCCTAGTTGAATCAATGATCATGGATTTTCCATGCATTATTTTATGTTGAAATTCATGATTTTCATGCTTTAAATAAAGTATTGTTCTAAATCAAGATTATGCATGTTTTTTTAGTAAAGATTATGATGTTATGCATTGATGAAATGAATGACGTTAAAATAGCACGAGCATTGCTTTAAAGGTGTTTGAGTATTGGGTTATGTGTTGTTTTGAGAAAAGAGTTTTGATGAGATATGCATGACTTTTGAAGCATATTTTATTTTTATGAAAGAGCATATGATTTTGTAAGGACCCGCAAAGTTAGTACATTGAAACATACTATAGCATACTCTATGCCTACATTATTTTACCATGTAGGGACTGTGTGTTATGATCATCCACCGCTTGAAGGGTAGCTCGAATTCGGAGAGCTGATATTGTGGTGAGTCTTATCTTCCAAGGACAAACCACCTTCCTTCTACCTATATTATTTGCTGTTTATCTTCTTAATTAAGGGTGAGCCTGGGACATATCTTGGCCCCCTCCCACCTTATAACTAGAGGCATTGTTGGATATCTTGCAAACTCTCGTAGATTTTATATGTTATGTGTTGTATTTGGAGTTATGATTTCGGTTCTCTATCGGATTGATTATGGGAATTATGATATGTATGCATGTTTTATGTGGAAATGTGGAAGATCCTAAGCCCCGATATGTATGTATGTTTTATGTGGAAATGTGGAAGATCCTAAGCCCCATATCGCCCCAATAGAGTGAGTCATACTTACGCCCCCCCCCCATTAGTTCTTATGTGCTATGTGTTATGTGAATCCATCTGAATCCCTTTCCTTTTCATATTCCCATAGCGTGAGTCCGACATTCCTATCCCCTAGAATTATGTGTTTACTATTTGAATGTTTCCGAACCAATGATGTGGATTTGGATACTTTGAGGCTCGTTTGGGGACTCTTAGGTTTTCATTCACCGTGTCATTTCTAGGCCCTAGGTCTGGGTCATGACAGAGATGGTGTCAGAGCACTAGGTTTGTAAAAGATCCTCGGAGTCCAACATGTCGCATCAATGGGTGTGAAGTGCACCATGCCTATGAGTTGGAGGCTACGGAGGCGTCCTAGGAATCATCTCACTTCTTCATGCCTTATGTCGTGCTATGGTTCGTGTATTTGGTCTCCTTATCCTGACGGTGTCATTGCTCTATTTTAGAGGATGCCTCGAGGAAGACCCCACCTACTAAGGCTGTCCCCAGCTGATGAGGGTCAGGCGCCTCAAGGGCCTATGGACGAGCCTATCTCTAACAGTGAATTCCGTACGGCCTTTTTTATGCTTGCCCAAGTGGTGACATCTCAGACTGGGCAGGAGAATCTTCACGGGAGCCCACTCTAGCTTCTAGGGTGACGGATTTCACCCAGATGGATCCTCCTAAGTTTTATGGATCAAAGGCTGATGAGGATGCTCAGGAGTTCATTGATGAGATCACCAAGGTGTTGAATGTTATGGATATCACTTCTGAGGAGAAGGCCAAATTGGATGCCTATCAACTAAAGGATGTGGCTCAGGTGTGGTACACCCAATGGTCTATGGAGAGGGTCTGCAATGATGCTGTCAATTAGGAAGAGTTCAAGCTGACATTTTTGGATCGTTTCTTTCCACTTGAGCTTAGCGAGGCAAGCTGACTGAATTTATCAACCTCAAGCAAGGGGGTATGAGTGTGAGGGACTATTCCCTCGAGTTCACTAAGCTCTCTAAGTATGCACTGACACTTGTGGCTGATCCTCGTACAAGGATGCACAAATTTATTTTGAGTATCTTTGACTCTCTTGTGAAAGAATTCCGCACCACCATGCTCTTACGAGATATGGATATTTCTAGACTCATGGTATATGCTGAGTAGATCAAAGGGGAGAAATTCAAGGAGAGGAGGGTGCATGATCCTAAGAGGGCTCATTTTGATGGTGGATTCTTTGGCTCTCGAGGTGGTTTTGGTCGCTTTCAACAAGGCCAAGGTTCTGGTGCTCGGGTTACTAATGCTAAGGTGCCTCCTCTGAGGGCACTGGTTGGTGGTGGACCATGGTATCCTTCGTGTGACAAGTGAGGGAAGCCCCAGATGGGTGATTGTTGGAAGAATCTGGGTGCCTGCTTTAGGTGTGGTGATAAGAACCACAAGGTTGCCAACTGCCCTAAGAATGCTCATAGGGGTCAAGGTCAAGCGGCTCAAGGTGGTCAAGGCCAACAAAGAGCTCCCCAAGGTGTTGGCCTATGAAACAACAGGTTCTATTCACTTCATGCCGGCCAGGAGATTGAGGAGGCTTCAGATGTTGTGACTGGTATTTTAAAGGTCTTTGACTTTTATGCTTATGCTTTGCTTGACCCGGGTGCAAATTTGTCTTTTGTGACTCCTCCGTTGGCTGTTAAGTTTGGTTTGAGTCCCAATATTTTGAAGGATATTTTCTCAGATTATGCTCCCGTGGGTGAATCAGTTGTTGCAGATAGGGTTCATTATGGTTGTCCTATTTGTGTGTTGCACAAAGTCTTCCCGTGTGATTTTGTGGAACTGGAGATATTTGATTTTGACGTAATTTTTAAGATGGATTGGTTGCATGCATCATATGCCTTTATAGATTGTAGAACTTGGAAGATCAAGTTCCAACCTCTTGGTGAGCCCGTCCTTGAATGGAAGGGTAGTGACTCCACTATTAAGGGTCGATTTATTTCCTAACTCAAGGCCTAGAAGATGATCTCCAAGGGGTGCATATATCATATCGTGAGGGTAAAAAATATGGAGTCCAAATCACCTACTCATGAGTCGGTTCTGGTGGTGAATGAGTTTCTAGATATGTTTCCCGAGGACTTGCCTGGTATTACTCCTGAAAGGGAAGTAGACTTTGGCATAGATCTTCTTTTGGATACTCAACCTATCTCTATTCCTCCCTATCATATGGAACCAGCTAAGTTTAAGAAGTTGAAAGACCAGTTGAAAGACTTGTTGGAGAAAGGCTTCATTAGACCATGTATATCCCTATGACATGCACCAGTGTTATTTGTAAGGAAGAAAGATGGATCTCTTCGGATGTATATCGATTACAGGCAATTGAACAAGGTGACCATTAAAAATAAGTACCCATTGCCTAGGAACAATGACTTGTTCGACCAACTTCAAGGGGCTACCCATTTCTCAAAGATTGATCTCTGTTTTGGGTATTATCAGCTGAAGGTTCGAGAGTGTGATATTCCCAAGATGGTCTTTCGAACAAGATATGGGCACTTTGAATTTGTAGTGATGTTGTTTAGCTTAATTAATGTTCCGGCCATGTTCATGGATCTCATAAATCAGGTGCTCAAGCCATTTCTCGACAGTTTTGTGGTTGTCTTCATTGATGATATCCTCATTTATTCTCGTAGTGAGCAGGAGCATATAGATCACTTGAGGTTGGTTTTACAAACCTTGAGAGAGAAGGAGTTGTATGCCAAGTTTAGCAAATGTGAATTTTTGTTGGTGAAGTAACGTTTCTTGGTCATGTGGTGTCCGGTGATGGTATTAAGGTTGATGCAAAGAAGACCAAGGCCGTGAAGAATTGGCCTAGGTAGTTGACTCCTTCGAACATTCAAAGTTTTCTAGGGTTGGCCTGTTATTATAGGAGGTTTGTTGAAGGGTTCTCATCTATTGCATCTCCGTTGACTAAATTGACCTAAAAGAAAGTTAAGTTGTGTGGTTAGAGGAGTGCAAAAAGTGTTTTCAAACCTTAAAGGATTGGCTTACATCGGCTCCTATCTTAACTCTACCTAATGACCTAGAAGGATTTGTGGTGTATTGTGATGCCTCACAGATCGGGTTTGGTTGTGTACTTATGCAACATGGTAAGGTGATAGAATATGCATCAAGGCAAGTAAAGTTGCATGAGCGTAATTATCGGACGCAGGATCTTGAGTTAGCAGCAGTGGTTTTTGCCTTGAATATTTGAAGACACTACTTGTATGGGGATCACGTTGATGTACTCACCAATCATAAGAATTTGCAATATGTATTCCCCCAAAGGGATCCCAACTTGAGGCAAAGAAGGTGGTTGGAGATCTTAAAGGACTATGACATGAGTGTTTAATATCATCCTAGCAAGGCCAACATGGTAGCCAATGCCCATAGTAGGCTATCTATGGGTAGTGTGGCTCATGTTGGAGAGGAAAGGCAGGAGTTGGTGAAGGATGTTCACTGATTGGCTAGGTAGGGTGTTAGGTTAGCCGACTCTAATGATGGTGATATACATGTCCAAAATGGGGTCGAATCTTCCGTGGTGGTTGATGTGAAAGCTAAACAAGATTTGGATCCATCATTGGTTGAATTGAAGAAACTGGTTGCCAAAAAAGAGATTGAAGTGTCCTCCTAAGGGGGAGACGGTGTATTTCGGTACCAAGTCCGATTATGTGTTTCAGATTTGGATGGCCTTCGAAGGGTGATCATGAGCGAAGCTCACAACTCTCATTACTCTATCCATCCGGGATCTACTAAGATGTATCGAGATTTGAAGGAGGTGTATTGGCAGCATGGTATGAAGAGGACATAGTGAAGATCGTATCCGAATATCCAAGCTCTCAACAAGTGAAGGTGGAGCACCAAAGGCCCGGTGGCTTGGCTCAAGATATTGAGATTCCCACTTGGAAGTGGGAAGATATGAACTTGGACTTTGTGGTTGGTTTGCCTCAAACCCAAAAGCAATTTGATTTACTAAGTTGGCTCACCTTCTACTGATGAGTCATGAAAATACGACTTTTACGACGCTTACGACATAGAATTATTGTGCGTTCTTGAGCGTTGTTGTTGGTTTAATAGGTATCTTTTGATATTGTGCAGAAAAATAGCAAAGGCATGGGAAATTGAGGAAAGCACAAGAAACGAGTGAAAAACGAGGCCAAGTGTTGGACCACGGTAGGCCCTCACGGGCCGTCTCAGGCTAGACGGTCCGTGTGACCGACCGTGGCATGGCACTTGGTGCCATTCGCGCTAAGCCGTGTCACACGGTCAGTCCACACGGCCCGTCTGACGCCAGACGGACCGTGTCACTGACCGTGTAACTGACGTAGCTCGGAAGGCAACTCGTCGAAAATTAAGGAAATTGTGCAAGGAGATTCACACGGACCATCACACGGACCATCTGACACCAAACGGACCGTGTCACAGGCCGTGTAACTGACGTAGCTCGGAGGGCCTTCGTCGAAAATATTAGAATTCGTACAAGTGGAGCTACACGGAGGAGCACACGGCCCGTCTCACGCCACACGGGCCGTGCCACGGGCCGTGCCGATGCAGACGCTGTCCAGACGGTCCGTTCACACGGACCATCTCACTTCAGACGATCCGTATATCGGACCGTGTCCCGTGCCAAAGTTATTTTTCCTAAATTATATCGACTTAGTTTTACTTATTATAATAGTATGTTATTTTATTTTATTAGGTTATTTCGGTTTTGACGGCAGAAACAAGAGAGAACAAGGAGAAAAACATTAGTTTGGCTTTGTAATTTGTGAGAATCGCGTTTGTGATTATTGTTCGAAGCTTGTAACACGGATTCTTGTTCTTCAATCGTAAGTCAATCTTATGTCTTCTTCTAATTGTTGTGGGCAAGTTATCAATACTATGCTAGGCTAAACCCACAACTAGGGTTGTGGGAACCATGACGACTCAATTAAGATAAGACAAACTGGGGGTAATTCGTTCAAATAAACATCACATGTATTGTTAAATTCTTCGTTTCAACTTCTCCTTAATGAGTCGACGTGTTAGGGTAAGCCTGTATTCGTTACATGCCCGAGAGGGATGTAGTGATTAGGAAAAGAGTTTAACAACAGAGATTCAGGGTCATGAACCTAGTCTAAGTGCCTGAGACTGAAAGGTGAAGGTATTCTGAGATCAAGAGCAACGGTTAGAGTTGCATACACTCTGAGACCGAAAGGAGATGAGTGAAATATGACTAGGAAGGACCGAAAGGTGACCTAGATATTAGTTAAGTTGTTAGATCTGGCATGCAGCATTAAGAACGAGGTTACGAATCCAGTTTAGTGTCGTAATTGTAAGTCATGGGGAACACAACCCTAGCTTCTTTCTATTTGTCTAAAAATCGGAACAACGTTTTCATTAATTACTTTGCGCAATCAGTTAAATTAAATAACGCAACCCCCTATTTACTTTATGTACGTTTATCTTGGGAATAGCATTTACGACTGAAAGCCGACACTGATAGAATAATTCTTACGTGTTCCCTGTGGGATCGACCTCAACTCCGGTTGAGTTCTATATTTGACCAACGACCGCTTTACTCTTCTATTTGGAGTGTAATTTGGGCGTATCAAATTTTGGCGCCGTTGCCGGGGAACGCGACAAAGAACTAGTCTATTAGTTGCTACTTTCAACTTGTAAGTCTAGTCCCTGATTTTACTTTGTTTCTTGTTTTTGTCCTCGTAGGGGTTCAGCATTGCATGCCAAGTACCCGAAGCAAGGGTGCAACACTTATTCCCTACGATCCAAAGCTTACTAAGTCAATTCGCAGAATGAACGCCCAGGACGGTGAAGCAGCAAGGCAGAGGGAGTTGGCAGTGAATCCTGCGGATAGAGGTCAGGATGGGTTGGGAATGGATGATCTCGCTGGTAATGTGGTACCACCAGCGGCACCACTTCGCCAGGTACCACTCGTACTACCACAGCAACACCAACCCCTGGTGAGACCTCAAGGCCCTCAGTACCCACCAGCAGTGCAAGATGATGATGATGGTGCTGGGACTACTGGGGCAATAGTACTACCACCTCTGCCTGCTGGGATCAAATTCACGATCACCAGCACCATGCTGCAAATGTTGCAGTTGAAGGGGTTGTTCACTGGAGCAGCCACAGAGGATACAAATCAACACTTGCTGAATTTCTTAGCTACATGCCAGTCATCCGAAATTCCAGGAGTTAGCCAGCAAGCGTTGAGGTTGAGGTTATTTCCATTGTCTCTGTCTGGGGAGGCAATAAGGTGGTTGAACGAGCTCCCCCATGATTCCATCCGCACATGGGGAGAACTAAAGGAGGCCTTTCTGGAACGATTCTTCCCTGCTTCACGGCAACTAAAACTCAAAGATGAGATCAGATCTCATAAATAAATGCCGAATGAAGCGTTGTATCAGTCTTGGGAGAGATTCAGGCAAAAGCTCAAACAGTGCCCAAACCATCATCTTACCGATGAACACTTGAAGGCAGTCTTCTACAGGTCCTGCAACTTCGTTACCAAGCCCATCATTGATGCAGCTTGTGGAGGGTCATATATGTCCAGGACTTTCCCGGACATAGTGGTCATCTTAGATCAAGTGGCAAAGAACAACAGGGCATGGTATACTAGAGAGGCAGACTGCTCAGGGATGGTATTTGAGATAAGTGAGGAGCAGCACAAAAAGGAGGAAGAACGGGACCAGGACATGGCCCATATGTGGACACAAATTGATTTGCTGTCGAAGAGGTTCCTTGGTGGGGGCACTGAGAAAGTAAAAGCAATGGAAGCACTACCCAGGTATGACGATCAAGGCAGCGACTACGATGAGGAAGCTCAGTTTCTTGGTAATCAGGGGGGTTACCGAGGTTTCAACTCCGGTAACCAAGGTCGGAACTTCAATCGGGATAATTACCAAGGGAACTGGCAGAATAGGGATGGCTACAGAAACCGTGATCGCCAAAACGAAGGTGGCGGCAACTCTAAGCTGGAGGATATGATGACAAAAGTCCTAAGCAAAGTGGAGGCCACTGAGGCAGGGGTGCGAGATGTAAAGAGCGAAATCTCTAATGTCAGGCAGCTGGTAGATTCGCACTCTACCTCAATCAAGCAGTTAGAGCAGTAGATGGGGCAGCTTTCGGCGGCATTTAACCAGAGGAAAGCTGGGTCACTCCTGAGTGACACAGTGCAAAACCCGAAAAACGATGGCCACTGCATGGCGATCACCACGAGAAGTGGTAAGGTACTTGCTAACCCAGCTGTTGCTAATGATGCAGGTCAGGTGAAAGCAGATGACAAGATGCATAGCCCTATGGAGGGTCAGGTTGACATTGAGAGTGATGGACCTGAGGCGGCGACAGCAGAGCCAGAGTCGACCAAGCAGGCAGTAGTGACTGACACCTCCAATTGCCCAAACCTGCCAGCCATCCCGAAACCGAGGCCGCCATTCCCCCAAAGGTTACAAAAGAAGGCGGAGGATGGCAAATTCCAGAAGTTCCTGTCCATGTTAAAGGAGCTGTCTGTGAACATACCTCTGGTGGAAGCACTTGAACAAATGTCTGGCTACGCTAAGTTCATGAAGGACTTAGTTACTAAGAAGAGGACAGCCACGATTGATCCAGTCGATAATTTACCACTGTAGCGCCATCGCTACGAGGTCTTTGGTAGAAAAGAAGGGAGATCCAGGGGCTTTCACCATCCCGTGCACCATTGGTGCATATGATTTTGCACGGGCTCTTTGTGACCTTGGTGCCAGCATTAACTTGATGTCGTTGGCAGTATACCAGCAGTTGGGCTTGGGAGCCCCCACACCCACGACCATGCGGCTATTGATGACAGATAGATCAGTAAAGAGGCCCGTGGGAATCCTGTATGATGTTCTTGTGCGGGTTGGCCGGTTCATCTTCCCTGCCGATTTTGTCATCCTTGATTGTAAAGTGGACTTCGAGGTACCAATCATCCTTGGAAGGCCATTTTTGGCAACCGGCAGGGCACTGGTGGACGTAGAGCGAGGTGAACTCATATTCCGGTTAAACACTGAAGAGGCGAAATTCAGTGTGTGCGCTGCCATGAAAAGGCCTAAGGAGTTAGCTGTGATGTCCGTCATGGATATTGATGACAACACCTTTTCTGAGGCCTCCTTGGAGGAAAAGATGACTGTCGACTCACTGGCGGCAGTTTTGATGAACTTCCCAAAAGATGGTGTTGAGGGGTACAACGACGCCATCTATGCCTTGCAGGGCATGGGGACCAGACCATTCGTGCCTTGGAAGTTGGACTTGGATTTGCAAAATAAGCCAACACCACCGGCGAAACCCTCTATCGAGGAACCGCCCGTTCTGGAGCTCAAGGAGTTGCCACAACACCTCAGGTATGCATTTTTAGGTACTAACAACACTCTTCCTGTGATTGTGGCTGCAGATCTTCAGGAACACCAGGTGGAGGCATTATTGGGGGTCCTCCAAAAGTTCAAGCGAGCTATTAGATGGACCATCACTGACATAATTGGCATTCCCCCAGGCATCTGCACTCATAAAATCAAACTGGAGGATGACTGTGTGCCCAGCATTGAGCATTAGAGAAGGCTTAACCCACCCATGCGGGAGGTGCCGAAGAAGGAGATCATTAAGTGGCTGGATGCTGGGGTGGTGTATCCAATCTCGGACAGCAAGTGGGTGAGCCCAGTGCAGTACGTCCCAAAAAAGGGGGGCATGACGGTGGTAGCCAATGAGAAGAACGAGCTTGTCCCGCTGAGACCTGTCACTGGATGGCGAGTGTGCATGGACTACCGGAAGTTGAATAAATGGACTCTAAAGGACCACTTCCCCATGCCATTCATGGATCAGATGCTAGACAGGCTAGCAGGGCGAGGATGGTATTGCTTCCTCGACGGATACTCGGGCTACAACCAGATCTCAATAGCCCCAGAAGATCAGGAGAAGACCACCTTCACGTGCCCCTATGGGACATTTGCTTTCAGAAGGATGCCTTTTGGACTTTGCAATGCCCCAGCCACTTTTCAGCGCTGCATGATATCTATCTTTTCAGACATGGTCGAAAACACCCTTGAGGTATTTATGGATGATTTTTCAGTAGTGGGTGATTCTTTTGATGACTGTCTGCAGAATCTAAGCAAGGCATTGCAGCGCTGTGAAGAGGCCCAGTTGGTCCTAAATTGGGAGAAGTGTCATTTCATGGTTAAGGAGGGCATAGTCCTTGGCCATAAGGTGTCAGAAAAGGGGATAGAGGTGGACAAGGCAAAAATCGAGGTCATTGAGAGATTGCCGCCTCCTATCTCGGTAAAAGGGATCCGGAGTTTCCTTGGGCATGCTGGATTCTATCGTAGATTCATCAAAGACTTCTCCAAGATCGCACACCCATTGTGCAAACTGTTGGAGAAGGATGTCAAGTTTCACTTTGATGATGCGTACCGGCAAGCTTTTGAGACCTTAAAGCAGAAGCTAATCTCAGCGCCTGTCGTGGTTGCACCAGATTGGGACACTCCGTTTGAGGTTATGTGTGACGCAAGTGGAGTTGCCGTGGGTGTTGTGCTGGGGCAGAAGCGGAACAAGATCTTCCATCCTATCTACTACGCCAGCAAGACGCTAAATGAGGCTCAAAGGAATTACACTGTCACAGAGCAGGAGTTGCTAGCCGTGGTGTATGGCTTCGACAAGTTTCGAGCATATCTACTGGGCACGAGGGTGATCGTACACACTGACCACGCCGCACTCCGGTACCTCATGTCCAAGAAGGACACTAAGCCTTGCTTGATCAGATAGGTGCTCTTGCTACAAGAGTTCGATTTCGAGGTCCAGGATCGTAAAGGCACGGAGAACCAAGTGGCTGACCATCTATCCAGGTTAGAGGACGCAGCCCGGGCTAATGAGTGGTTGAGCATCGATGATTCATTTCCCGATGAGCAGGTATTAGCCGCTTCTGCGGACTTGGTCCCTTGGTATGCTGATTTTGCTAACTTCCTGGTGAGCGATATTATGCCGGAAGGCCTTAACCATCACCAGAGAAAGAAGTTTTTGTATGATGTGCGCAGGTACTTTTGGGAGGATCCATACTTATTTAGAACATGCGCAGATGGGGTCATCCGAAGATGTGTCCCAGAGGCAGAGATGTTGAGCATCCTGGAAGCCTGCCACTCCTCTCCAGTGGGGGGACATCATGGTGGTGCCAGAACTGCCAAAAAGATTCTGCAGTGTGGGTACTACTGGCCCACCATCTATAAAGATGCCCATGACTTGGTGCAGGGTTGCGACCAGTGCCAGCGCCAAGGGAACATTTCAAGGCGTCAAGAGTTACCTATGACCCCCATTTTGGAGATTGAGTTGTTTGATGTATGGGGCATTGACTTCATGGGCCCATTCGTGAGCTCTTATGGGATGAAGTATATCCTGGTGGCGGTAGACTACGTCTCTAAATGGGTGGAGGCAACAGCACTACCTAACAACGAGAGCAGGAGTTGGTACAGTTCCTGAGGCAGAACATCTTTGCTAGATTTGGGACACCCCGAACTATCATTAGTGATGGGGGCTCCCACTTCTGAAACAAGTCCTTTCGAGCTGTACTGGCTAAATACGGGATACGCCAACACAAGGTTGCCATGCCCTATCATCCGCAGACAAGTGGGCAGGTTGAGGTATCCAACAGGGAAATCAAGGAGATCCTGACCAAGTCTGTGAATGCCACAAGAACGGACTGGGCGAGGAAATTAGATGACGCACTGTGGGCCTATAGGACAGCTTACAAGACACCCATTGGTATGTCCCCATATCAGTTGGTGTTTGGTAAGGCCAGCCATCTGCCAATTGAGTTGGAGCACAAGGCACTATGGGCTCTCAAGGCCCTGAATATGAATTGGAAGGAGGCAGCCAACATGAGGATGGACTAGTTGAATGAGCTGGATGAGTTTCGTCTACAGGCCTACGAGAGTGCTGCTCTGTACAAGGACAAGATGAAGGCTTATCATGACAAGCTGATTGCCCCGAGGAGCTTTGAGGTTGGTGACAGAGTGCTGCTATACAACTCCAGATTACGGTTGTTCCCAGGGAAGTTGAAGTCAAGGTGCTCTGGCCCATACAAGATCACACAAGTATTGACTAATGGAGCAGTTGAGTTAGAGACGGATGACAGACACCGGTTCAAGGTTAATGGGCAGCGCATGAAAAAGTACTTGGGAGCTGCAGAGGAAACCTCGGTGATAGAGGTTCTCCCTCTTGACGAAGTCTGAGTAGTCAGGAACACCACGTCGAGCCGTGACGTTAAACCAAGCGCTGAATGGGAGGCAACCCATCAAAAAAAAAAAGAGAAAAACACTGACTTATGCTTTCTATTGGTTTATATTTTGTCTCAGGAAAGGATGCACATGGTGACAGGAAGGGCAATCAGGCGTGCGGGCAAAAGAAGGGACAAAATGCCACAAAGGGGCCTCCCACAGACCGTTCACACGGCCCGTCTGAAGCTAGACGGACCGTGTAACGGTCCGTTGAAGTGCGCCCCAATACGCGCGCAAAGGTAGCCCAAGGCAACCCACACGGTCCGTCCACACGGGCCGTGTGACATCGAACGGACCGTTCGGCGGACCGTTCGGTAGGCGTGCCCCAGGTAAGTATTTTCTCGTCGCTAAGGCAAGGTACATGGTCCGTTCACACGGTCTGTGTGAGTTTGAACGGTCCGTGTAACGGACCATTTGAGCTCGCCTTGGCACGCCGCACGGTACGCCACACGGGTCGTTCCACGTGTAACGGTCCGTTACACGGACCGTTTGGGCGTGCTCCTCGGGAACACGCTACTGCGGCACATGGCACGCGACACGCAATGTGCCACGTGGCACGGCCCGTTTCCCCTCACGTCTTGGGCCACGGATTTTTGGGTATTTATACCCTCTTTCCAACTTTTATTTTTCCTCACATTCATTCTCTCTCTAAACCACCCCACACGCCAATACTCTCTTCCTCACACCACCAAATCTTCATCTCTTCTCACACGGTTTGTGCACTTCACTCACGATCCATCACACTTTCCTTAGGCAAATTTTCGAATTTCAAGTCTACTTCTCTCTTTTAAGTAAGTTTTTCTATTTTATTTATTTTTCTTTTGGGTTAGTTGTTCTTTAGGATGTTTCTTGAAATTTTGCTTTTAGTTTTGTTCTTTTGTATGATTTTATGCATATCTTTGTTGTTTTTGAAGTCTATAACTCTCTAGGGCACGATTCTTTTAAGATTTGCTAATGGGTAGTCCTAACCACCATTGTTGCTTCCTTGAACTCTTGAAACATGGGGTATTGTGCTTTTAGGATGGTTAAACTAAGATTTCTGTTTTAGAAAGTGGGTGCGCGTAGTTTAAATGCCCGATCTGGAGTTTTTGATGACTTGTTGTGCGTGTGAGCTTCGATTTTAAGTTAATGGGCTGATTGGGGACGAAGACCGTGTAACGGTCCGTTACACGGTCCGTTACACGGTCCGTGTGGCATCACACGGGCCGTGTCTTGGACCGTCCGGCTCGCGTTCCCAATATTCACGCCAAGGCACGCCACACGGTCCATTCGCACAGACCGTCTGACCCTACACGGGCCGTGTGGCAGCCCGTCCCACACCACTTGGCGGCTGCCCACCTCCCAGGACCTCCCACGAGCCTCTACCCGACCCGTGTACCCTTACACGGTCCGTGTAGGGCCACCGTACTATGGCACTTTATTTTTTCTAGATTTCATTGTATTTACTTTCATTGATTCTCATATGCATTTTTAGTGCGAAATTCCCTATGATAGACCGGGTGACGCCACTCTTAAGGGTTTTTGTCACTACATTTCCACAGGGGAAGTCTGAGTACCCGTTAGTGTGTCGTCCCAAGCATCCTGACATAACTAATATTTTCTTTATTTTTTGTGATGTTTGCAGGATTACTATGGCCCCACGTTTAAGACCTCGCCAACACCGTGATGAGCATGAGTCACGTCTCCGGGATTCGATCACCGATTCCTCCAGTCAAAATCCGGGGGGTGACTCAGGCAATGACTCCGACGGCGGGTTAGCTGTGCCCTCCCACCCACCTCGTACTTCCTGTTCCCGGCCAGTGAGACGCTACATAGCTTCAGATACTAAGGAGGAAGCTCCAGAGGCGGGGGTAGAGGGGGAAGCTGCAGCCCCGGAGCAGGAGGATGAGGCTGGCACTCCATTCACTGCAGAGCACGATGTTAGAGGTGAGGAGGATATTCTGCTTCTCCGCGACAGTGATGATGAGGCCACTCAGCAGGCGGTTGCCCGGACTTCTGACCCGGAAACTGCCAAGTGGCTTCTGGTTTTCTTACGCAGGAGGTGGTTAGTCCCCGGGGCAAAGGAGATTTATGTGAATGGAATCACCAAAGGTACCGGGGGCTATCAGGGGAGGCCAATTGTCCCGGAGGTGCGAGTCCTCGTGGACAAATTGGACTCCATCCCGGAGATACGAAACGCCTTTGCAGCGTACCAGTTTGGATGGATGGCCAACCCTCCTGGATATTATGGCCCGGACATGATCGCAGAGTTTTATTCTAGCTATGCCGCCAGTCTACTTGCCTTCATAGATGGCAACCTGCCCCGGAGATCGAAGAAGCCGCTCGCTGCCAAATTGTCCCATTGGGACTATGTCACCATCCGGGACACTCAGGTAGACATCTCGGCAGAAACGATCAACAGATTTTTATTTGGCCCAGACTACCGTGCCCCGCTGGATGGGTTATTCATTGCACATTATGTGAATGTCACTGATGAGGTTCGTATCTCAGACCCGTCTATCCGGGCCAAGGCGTTGCAGTGGATTGCGGAGCAGATTGCGCTCCAGGGGGCGGAGGCACCTTGGGTGACTAACCCCAAGATTCCTATTACAAAGGCCTCCCTTACGTTTGTCGCAAAGTTCTGGTGGTCGGTGGTGCGGGCCCGGCTTCGACCCACAGTGAACGACAACACGCTCCAACTCTCTCATGCTTCGTTGGTAGCGAGTTTGGTGGCCCGCCTTGGTATTAATGTGGGTCGCGTTATTGCCATGGAGATAAAAGATCGTGCCCTTTCAGAACGAGCAGGTATGTCATTTCCATGTCTGATTCGGGCACTATGCAGGCAGGCCCGTGTCCCTACCACCCATTTTTTGGACAGGAAGATATCGCTAACGGGTGTAATAAACATTGCCATGATCAAAGATATCGACAACCCGTTGTATCACAGCAGATCCCGTCGGCTTGGGATTCCAACATAGCTTCCTCGGGCTCCTCCACAGCAGCCCTTATCATTTGAAGAGCCCCCCACGGCCCCCCTGCCCGGTACAGACTCTGAGTAGCCCAGGGGCAGTGGCACAGCCCCTCAGACGCATCCGGGATACACTTATGTCCCTTATGACCTTCTCGCCCGCATGGTCACCGAACAGCGACAGACACGGGCACTTGTTGACCAAATGGTGGTCAGGGTGCCTCAGGTGGTGCAGGCACATGTGCAGCTGGCTGAGGACCGTCTTCGAGCAGAGCTCGTGGGCCAGATACAGAGTCTACAGGAGCAGGTCCACACGTTGGAGGGCTACTTCCATCGTATGTTTGGATGTTTGTCTGATGATGAGCGGGCGCACTTGGTATAGACGATGCAGGATATGCGGGAGAAGATTACAGAGTTGTTCGCCCGGTATCACACCACGGCGCCAGCCCCGGTTCCGCCGCCAGATTCGTTGATCTCATTGTTCAGTGCCCCGGTGGAACCAAGCCTGACTGAGGGCTGGGGTGTCCCGGTCGTGTCTCCTGCGGCCCAAGTACCTGCTCCTACGGCTCCCGGTCATAAGGACAAGGGTAAGCGCCGCAGCCAGCGCACGAGCCCCCCGAAAGATCCACAGTGTGAGGAAGCGAGGAGGCTGCGAAAAGCGTTGAGGGCTCAGCGACGAGAGGCAGCTGCCCAGGAGGAGCAGGCACGCCTAGCATATGAGGCTGCCTGGACAGGTGCGTCTGGGAGTGTTGTGGGGCCGGACGATGATGTTGCCTGCCCGGACCCACCAGCTGGTTCGGGCCATGATGACCCACCTGATGCCTAGGGCGTCCCAGGTATGTCCCACTCCTATTTTTGCTTTAATATACGTTCTGGTGCAATGGGGACATTGCTCTGTCTTTTGTTGGGGGTGGGGCATCTTACCCTGACGAGTTTTTCTTGCCATGTTTCTTTTCTCTAAAGGTGTAGTATCTAGTAGAACTGGCATGTTTAGGTTTACTTTGTTTGTTTTGTATGTGTAAAGAACAAGTGTTCAGAAGAGTTTATAGTAACCCCAACATTTAAAAATGAAAATCCACGAAACTTGTGTAGGCATGCATCCCATACTGATTGATGTTGTGATCCTCTTAAAGCACGTTGTACATTGTCTAGTTGGCATCTTGAAGAATAAAAGTTTGACTGTGTTGTGTAGTGCTGAATAGTGGGGGATATGTGCCATATGTGTGGGAGTAGACTTGCTTAAATTCAATTGACGCACTTGTAAACTAGAACTTGCCTGGTTGGTCCCCCTAAAACGATTGAATGAGTGGATTAGGATAGGATCTTAGGCTATTGTTGTTGAGAAGTCACTAAGCCTAAAATGAATTTAACCAAATGAAGTTTATCCATTTGAACCAAATAATTGAGCCTAAATAGACCTTTTCTTTCTTATTACCCAATTCATGTTTCCAATCTATCTGCAGACTGTACTCAGGCCCTGGTTCCTTTAAGGACATTATGAACCTCAACCCAGGCCAAAGGCCTGAGTTGAGGGTGGCTTATATTGGCCCTGGTCCTTGAAAAGACATTGTGAACCTCAACTCAGGCTAAAATCCTAAGTTGAGGGTGGCTATGGTAAGAAAAGCAGAAGAATATGGATGGAAAGGAGTCGAGTAATGAGAAGAAAAGTTGGACTGAAAAAAAAATATATTGATAAAAGAAATCTGGGGCGTGTGAAAAAAAGGAACGAAGAAGGTAACCACGCCCATCTGCAAAGCAAAGTGGTAATATAGGGAAAACAAAGATTTTGGGGAGCCGAAAGTAGTGGCTGAGTCAAAGCAGGGTCTTGGAGCAAAAAGCTAGTCACTTTGATCCTAAATATATCTCACCCAAGCCCGAGCCTACGTTATAAGCCTTAAAAGTCCTAAAGTGATCCTAAAAAGGTCATTCAAGAGTCAAGGTGGTGAAAATAAAGGCAAGCATATGGTCTATACTTGTGTGTCGGTTGAAAATTCTTTTTGAGTGTGAGTGTCTACATTCCAATCTCTGTGCTACATTGTTACATTGTGTGTGAGACTTCTTTGTCGTGAGGGGCACTATCAACACACTATTCGGTAGCTATGTTAACCAGCTCATCTTTATTCTCGGACTTAAGTAGGGCTAACGGGATATAGTATAGTGCTTAGGTTGATCAAATAACAGTCCATTGGGGTGTGAGCACATCACAAGTGCACTTTTTGAACACAAATTTGATGATAAAGGGGTCTCTATATACTTCTTGTTGAAGTGCATGTCTTTGTGTGTCGTATGTGTTTTTGGTCATCGCTTGAGGACAAGCAATGGTTCTAAGTTGAGGGTGTTGATGAGTCATGAAAATAGGACTTTTACGACGCTTACGACATAGAATTATTGTGCGTTCTTGAGCGTTGTTGTTGGTATAATAGGTAACTTTTGATATTGTGCAGAAAAATAGCAAAGGCATGGGAAATTGAGGAAAGCACAAGAAACGAGTGAAAAACGAGGCCAAGTGTTGGACCACAGAAGGCCCTCACGGGCCGTCTCACGCTAGACGGTCCGTGTGACCGACCGTGGCACGACACTTGGTGCCATTCGCGCTAAGCCGTGTCACACGGTCAGTCCACACGGCCCGTTTGACGCCAGACGGACCGTGTCACGAGTCGTGTAACTGACGTAGCTCGGAAGGCAACTCGTCAAAAATTAAGAAAATCGTGCAAGGAGATTCACACAGACCATCTGACACCAAATGGACCGTGTCACGGGCCGTGTAACTGACGTAGCTCGGAGGGCCTTCGTTGAAAATATCAGAATTCGTACAAGTGGAGCTACACAGAGGAGCACACGACCCGTCTCACGCCACACGGGCTGTGCCACGGGCCGTGCCGATGCAGACGCTGTCCAGACGGTCCGTTCACACGGACCATCTCACTTCAGACGGTCCGTGTAACGGACCGTGTCCCGTGCCGAAGTTATTTTTCCTAAATTATATCGACTTAGTTTTACTTAGTATAAATAGTATGTTATTTTATTTTATTAGGTTACTTCGGTTTTGACGGCAGAAACAAGAGAGAACAAGGAGAAAAACATTAGTTTGGCTTTGTAATTTGTGAGAATCGCGTTTGTGATTATTGTTCGAAGCTTGTAACACAAATTCTTGTTCTTCAATTGTAAGTCAATCTTTATGTCTTCTTCTAATTGTTGTGGGCAAGTTATCAATACTACGCTAGGCTAAAGCCACAACTAGGGTTGTGGGAACCATGACAACTCAATTAAGATAAGACAAACTGGGGGTAATTCGTTCAAATAAACATCGCATGTATTGTTAAATTCTTCGTTTCAACTTCTCCTTAATGAGTCGACGCGTTAGGGTAAGCCTGTATTCGTTACATGCCCGAGAGGGATGTAGTGATTAGGAAAAGAGTTTAACAACAGAGATTCGGGGTCATGAACCTAGTCTAAGTGCCTGAGACTGAAAGGTGAAGGTATTCTGAGATCAAGAGCAACGGTTAGAGCTGCATACACTCTGAGACCGAAAGGAGATGAGTGAAATATGACTAGGAAGGACCGAAAGGTGACCTAGATATTAGTTAAGTTGTTAGATCTGGCATGCAGCATTAAGAACGAGGTTACGAATCCAGTTTAGTTGTCGTAATTGTAAGTCATGGGGAACACAACCCTAGCTTATTTCTATCTGTCTAAAAATCGGAACAACGTTTTCATTAATTACTTTGCGCAATCAGTTAAATTAAATAACGCAACCCCCCATTTACTTTATGTACGTTTATCTTGTGAATAGCATTTACGACTGAAAGCCGACACTGGTAGAATAATTCTTACGTATTCCCTGTGGGATCGACCTCAACTCCGGTTGAGTTCTATATTTGACCAACGACCGCTTTACTCTTCTATTTGGAGTGTAATTTGGGCGTATCATATACCGGTCAAGACTACCTTTAATGCCAAGGATTACGCAAGGTTGTATATCCAAAAATTGGTGAGATTACATGGTGTGCCTAGGTCTATCATTTTAGATCGTGGTACTCATTTCGCTTCTAACTTTTGGAGGTAGTTTCAAAAGGGACTTGTTACTAAATTAAATATCGTATTTCATCCTCAAACTAATGGGCAAGCCGAGAGGACAATACAAACCTTGAAGGATATGTTGAGGGCGTGTGTGTTGGAGTTCAAAGGTAATTAGGATGACCACCTTCCACTCGTTGAGTTTGCCTATAATAATAGCTTCCATGCTAGCATTGGTATGGCACCGTTTGAGGCCTTGTATGGGAGGAGGTGTAAGTCACCAGTGGGGTGGTTTGAGTTGGGGGAAATGACATTAATGGCCCAGATTTAGTATGGTAGGCTATAGAGAAGGTGAAATTGATTAGGTAATGGTTGAAGATGGCCCAAAGTCACCAAAATTTCTATTCGAATGTTAGGAGGAGGGATCTTGAATTTCATGTTGGTGATTAGGTGTACGTGAAGGTTTCGCCTATGAAAGATGTGATGCGGTTTGGCAAGAGGGGCAAGCTAAGCCTTCGGTATGTTGGACCTTTTGAGATTGTCGAGCGGATTGGGGGTGTGGCTTATAGGTTGGAGTTGCC
Organism: Solanum rostratum; assembly: GCA_029948455.1. Lineage (NCBI taxonomy): Eukaryota > Viridiplantae > Streptophyta > Magnoliopsida > Solanales > Solanaceae > Solanum > Solanum rostratum. Next base: position 26,572,980 of record CM057045.1, read on the forward strand.
TCCGGACTTGAGTTCCATCCACCCGGTTTTATATGTATCAATGTTGAGGAAGTTAGTTGGTGATCCTAGCACTATTGTGCCTTCGGAGGGTGCTGAGATTGAGGAGAACCTATCTAATAAGGAAGTCCCAATAGACATTTTAGATAGATAAGTGAAGCGGCTCCGTAACAAGGTTGTTCGGTGAAGGTGCTTTGGAAAAATCAACACGTAGAGAGTGTCACATGGGAGGTGGAGTTGGATATGATGAAGCAATACCCCCACCTTTTCCAATGTACTCAAGCCTAAGGTATTAGGTTCTTCCTCTTCTAAGTGTTCCTAATTCTCCCATTCCTAAGTCTCATGATATTACATACACATGAGCATTGGAAAGAATTTTATGATGTTTGAAATGATTTTAATATGCTTTGGCATGAGTTCTAATGACTTTGTAATTTTCAAGGGGTGAGTTGTGTATTGCATCGTATGTTTGGATGTTTCATGTTCTAAGTCAAGCCTTTCAAGCCTTGTTCTTGCACATTTGAGGACGAATATTCCCAAGGAGGGGATAATGTAAGGACCCAGATTATTTTTCAAATGACTTTATCAGACCTTATCATGTCGCACCGTGAGAAACATTGACCAAGTATCCCTTCATGGAAGGCCCACATGGCTCGTGTGTCCGTGTGGCCTCCAGTCAAAGATGACTTGGCCAAGATTTCGATTATGAGGTCTTAGCAGAAAGTTTCGGGCTAAGTATGGGCACACGACCACTCACACGATCCCCGTGATATGTCACGGTCCGTGTGGCCCCTCGTGTGACTCTCAACATGAAATTTTTTCTAAGTGCGAAATCACTATCTCGTTAACTTTGCATGCAAGAATTTTCCCAAGTATCATTTCACGACCATTGACACGACCCGTGTAGTGTCACAGGGGCCGTGTGGCTGTTTGGGAGAAGTGCCTCTGCGTCGAAAATTGTAGGAGTTGAATATTGCAAAAAAAAATTCAAAGTTCACGGACATTGTTCACGGCCAGTGAAGTGCTTCACGGGCTGTATCATTGCCAGTGAATCCATGATGACTCAATTTTTATCCATCTCATTAATAGCTTTATGTAATTATGATTTATTTGAAAAGTGTTTTCTGGCTTTTTCACATACCCTAAGCACCTAAATCAGCTGATATTATTTTATTCTAGTCCATTCTCACTAGAGGCACTCTCACACTAAAATCAATTCCTAAAATCCTCACTAAGTCCTTCTCTCAAGACTCAAGCTAGGAGTTAATTGGAGTTTCAACTTCAAGCTAAATTCTTCTCAGATTCACCTTCATAATCAAGGTATGTGGGATTGATTGTTGGTCCCTTTCAACTAAGAAGACTCAAACTCTTTTCAATTGATTTTCATGAAATTAAGCTTACTTTAAATGGGAGTTTTCATTATTTACAACAACAACAACAATAACATACCCAGTTGAATCCCACAAGTGGGGTCTGGGGAGGGTAGAAATGTACGCAGACCTTCCCACTACCTCGTAAGAAGTAGAGAGGTTGTTTCCCGTGAACCCTCGACTCAACAACCCATAAGTAGAATAACTAGATATTGCGAAGGGAACAAAAAGGGGAAATAAAACTTAAAAAGATCGATAAAAAAGGGCAACTATCTTCGAAAAGCACATGTTAATATGTAAATACGATAAATCACACACATTCGATAAACATCAATCCCTCGTATCCTTGCTACCTCACTAAACCTCTAGATCACCCATCCACCTAACCCTACCAACCAATCATCCTACTACTCTAATTCGCGACCTCCACTCCTTCCTATCTAAGGTCATGTCCTCGGTTAGATCCAGATCCGCCAAATCGTGTCTAATCACCTTCCCCCAATACTTCTTCGGTCTACCTCTACCTCTTTGTGTATCTCCCAAAACCAGCCTCTCGCACCTCCTAACCGGCACATCTGTACTCTGTCATTAAATTCAATTGATGTATGTGTTGTACTTTATTCATGATTTTAAGTTATTATAAGCCCTAATATGATGATTTACATTGAGGTTATGAAGTTATGAATGTGCATGTCCCCTTTAAAGATTGATTCATGCATGGGTGATCTATATTATGATTTGACTGTGAATTTAATTATGGATTTACTTAAATTTCATATTATATTGTTGATTTTAGATTGAATCATATCATCCATTCTATTTTCACATCATTCATTGCATCTGCATTCATGAACATTGTTTTTTATGGAAATTATGAAGTGGGTTAAGCCCAATTATGTTTTATGGTATGATTTTGATAAGATTATGGGTTATGACAAGAATGTGATCATATATTTGTCTATGGTTATGGCTTTTTGAGCATATTGGGTGCTTGCACCATCTCGTATATGTAAATGGGCTATTCCTACATATGAGTATTATGATTATAAATTATGTTTTGGCATTTGCGCCTAAATGTGCATTGAACGGATTTAAAATGACTATTTATTCTTTGAAAATACGTGTATATATATATACGTATATGTATTCTTATGGGATGCCAATTTAAAACCAATGGATTGAGGGTCCTCTCTCTTTCCTTGAACTATGTGCCTAACATAGGCTATGAGAATCCTATCTGAAATGGGGATGCCTGTAAGGAAGGTTGCTTCATACGAAATGGGGATGCCTGTAAGGTGAAGTACGATATGATATGGCATATGTGGAAATCCTATCCAAAATGGTGGTAACCGTAAGGAAGGTTGCTTCATACGAAATGGGGTTGCTCCTAAGGTGAAGTATGGTTTACCTTTGGCAAGTAGACCACCTCTTTACAAGTGAGGGGTTTTCATCGGGATTCGAAGTAATAGCTCGCTTGGTCTTTCTCAAGTCGGTTGAGGTTACATCCCCACTATACATGAGTATTATTGCATTTTATGCATCGCAGACTTCATGGCATATTGTATACTACTCTCCGTTGAATATATGACTCATTCTATATTGTGTGCCTTTGTCATCTAACATTGCAGGTTTGATAGGTCATATGCATTGCATGTTTGCACACTTAGTACATTCTAACATACTAATACATACTCTATGCCTATATGATTTTACCATGTAGGAACCGTGTGTTACGATCATCCACCGCTTGACGGGTAGCTCGAATTTGGAGAGTTGATATTGTGGTGAGTCCTATCTTCTAATAACAAACCACCTTCCTTCTACCTATGTTGTTTGTTGTTTATCTTCTTAATTAAGGATGAACCCGGGACATCTCTTTGCCACCGTCCCATCTTATGACTAAAGGCATTGTTGGATATCTTGTAGACTCTCGTAGATTCTATATGTTATGTGTTGTATTTGGAGCTTATGATTTTAGTTGTCTATCAGATTGATTATGGGAATTATGATATGTATGTATGTCTGATGTGGAAATGTGGAAGATCCTAAGCCCCGTATTGCCCCCATAGAGTGAGTCATACTTACACGCTTCTTAGTTCTTATGTGCTATGTGCTATATGAATCCATGTGAATCCCTTTCCCTTTGATATTCCCATAGCGTCAGTCCTACATTTTCATTCCCTAGAACTATGTGTTTACTATTTGAATGCGCTTCCGAAATAATGATGTGGATTTGGTTACTTTGAGGCTCGTTTGGGGACTCTCGAGTTCCTATTCATTGTGTCACTTCTAGGCCCTAGGTCCGGGTCGTGACAGATTTGTAATTGAAAGTGTTGATGAATTAAGATGAAATTAAATTGTTGAAAAGGTCCAATGGGACTTGATGAACTGAGATGACATTGAATTGATAAAAAAATCCATTGAGATTTGATGAGATGAATTGAAATGTAGGTGAATTATTAGCACCAATTTGGGTAAGAGCTGAAAGAATGTAAACCCCTTAAAATACGTAACCAGGGTAGGATAGTTGTGTCGTTAATATGGGCATCTTTTTTCTCAAAAGAGGACTTAATTTGTGGATCCAATAATTTGAATTGTCCCTTACTCTTGCAAGGTATTGAATGGCTATGGAAACACAATGCAAAGTGTTGTGTCATCACTCGCTCATATGGTGATGGTTATCAGTTAAAGAAACTCCTTAATGATGGAAATTGAATTTTATTTGATGGAATTGCATAGGATTAAGTTGATTTGAAAAGTATTATTTTTATTAATTTTAAAATTTGCATACTATATTGGGTTGAATTATGTTTTGCTCTTTCTATTGAGTTTTCTTTTGAGTTTCCTTCTATTCAGCTATATTATATACCGTACATTCCACGTACTGATGCCACTCAGTCTATATCATTTTATGATGCCGATACAAGTCTTTGAGATCCTTATAAGATACCTCATTGAAGATCTGATCAGTCCCAGTCAGTGGTGAGACCTCCATACTTTTGGAGGAACCTTATATGTTAGTTTATTCCTTTTATTTTCTTGAGGTAGCCTTCAACATGTCTTGACACCTTCTTATGAGTTAATAGAGGTTTCATAGACTGAGTCGGATAAAATAAAGTGGAGTGTGTCTTATGTTTAGAGTCCATTTTGGTAAAGTTATTATTATTTGTTTGAATTGAAATATTGAGTTATTTTAATAAGAGATATCTTGAATTCTTTTACACGAGGATTCGAATGCCCACTTGAGTAATTTCTTTTGTTTCATTAAGTCTTCCATTAATTGAATAAGTAAATTGAGCCAAGTGGTTCGCTTGGGAACCAACAATAGTTTTTGAGTGCCGATCACGCCTACGGTATCCTTTCGAGGTGTGACAAATAATCACAAAAAATTAATATTAAACTTTTTCAAGATATAAAAACAAGTGAAAAATCCACTCTAATCTCTCGTAGTGATAGATTATGTATCTTTGAAATTATTGCTCTTGGGCAATGAGGTTGAACATGAAAAATGGTATTTGCTCGGTAACAAGACATACACAGTTCGAAAATGTCAACATAATAGCATTACATATTTATAACACGAAACAAACTCTTTCATTAGAAATGAATAAGGTAAAGAATAAAGAAAAGGTTTGTTGTTCAGCAAGACTTATAAGCAAAATTGGGGGAAAACTACAGCTTATGGAATTAATTAGATGCAGATGTATTCATAGATAAAGAAATAATCACGTGACTTTAAATGTACTCCTAAAATTTTATCATAAGCTCAGTGAGAAAAGAAAGAAAAGCAAGGGAGGATGTTATCATTCTAGGGAGACAACACGAGCTAGGGAAGATGAATCATCCACACTAGCAAAACTTTAATGGAAAAAGCTTTCAAATTCAACAAACGGGACCCATGAACTTTGGATTTCAAAACTAATTTTAGCTAAGCCGTTTTGGGGATTTTTCAGTCTTTAAAAAATAACTCTAACAGTGAATAAATAGAGGAATTTATAAGAGCAGAATAGGGTTAAAATTTGGGGAAACAAGTGGAATTTATGGGGAAATATTTGAATTTCAAAATTCTTTCTAAAGATCAGGTGAACTGGCCGAATTTTATTGAAATTGTCGATGGATTGATAAAGGAAGCCGTCTGATTTCAGAGCAAGGAAGAATGATGAACTTGATGGCAACACTTGGCTACATTCTAGAAGATTCTTGAACATTGATCATATAGAAAGGATAAGAGAGAGAGAGAGATAGGAGAGCATGTGATATCCAGCAAGAATTTGTTAGAGTTGTCGAGGTTTGAATCATTTGGTTCATTGAGAGTTGAGTAAGAAGACCCTTGAAGGGAGAGAGAGTGTGGGAGAAGGTATTCATTCTTTTGGAAATTGAGAAGGGGCGCGTGAGGGTGATGACGTACTTTGTATGTATCTAACTCTTGAGTGTGTGAGGCACACATGATAATAAGATCGGAATATTAGGATTTGGGAGACGGGGGGAGGGGGGATGAGTGTGGATTGGTTATTGAAATTGAATTGAAAATGTTCCAAAATTGGAATCAATTTGGTCTACAAGGGAAATTTAAAGGGTAGAAAATTTTGACTTTAGAATTTGGTCATTGAGATTGCAATTTTGGTCAAGTGAATTAAGAATGTAATCAAAATTAGATTCAATTGGCGAAATTGGCTTAAATTTAAACAAGATGAATTAAAATTGGTTAATTAACTAGCTTCTTAAGCTTGAAAAATAAAATAATTAATTTAATTATAAATAAATTAACTCAAAATATGTGTTATAATTAAACTAAGATAATTCACGAAATATTTGATTTAAAACGAAGTCTATTTTTAGACAATATTCAAATATCTGAAAAGGATAATATATATATATATATATATATATATATATATATATATATATATATATATATATATATATATATATACTGTTTAAAATTATTTTTAAGAAAAGAAAAAATTACTTTAAAATAATATGAAGATTTTTAAGATTATGAAAATTAATTATTTTGAATTATTTGAAAATTGAAGAGGTTAAATAACTAATTTGTATCGTGGAGGGTTAAAACTTGGTGTCTACGTGGGGTAGCCTTGACGTTGCTTTGAGGATATCCAAATGTTTATATCATCACAATGATCCATTCTTTTTGTGTCTTCCCAACTTATAGAAGCTTCGGTACAAGTTTCAAAGAGACTCATGGACATATCCTTTATTTCTGTGATTAAAAAAAATTATAACTTATGAATTGGCAGGTTCTACATTGAAACAATATGATATCATTATGACAATCGGAAAGGGAATAACATATAAAATAATGTCCTTCCTTGCACTTTGCCCAAAGATCATTTCATAGTGTCGAAAAAGTTTAAAGTAGACACAATAGATCTTATTAAACCTTCAACATCTTGTAAAATCATAATATATAAGGGATGGTTTGTTTTAGGAGATTGCGTGATAGGTGAATCGAGTGTTGCATAAACAATTCAAGTTTTGTTAGCAGTGCCAGTATTGAAGGTAAAGAAGACTCCACATTATAAAGTTACTAGAAGTGCCAATAAAGGCTAATACTAACTTTTGAAATTACACAAGTTCAAGATATCATAAAGTACATTTTAGAGCAAAACTTGATGTTCCTCTATTGATAACTAATGTAGCAGTAAAGGTGGTTCCAAATAAGTCTTCTACAAGTATGATGAATAACATTTTGGAATTAATTTGGTAGAGCTTCGTCAATTAGGAGGTGATATCAGAAATATGAGTAGTAAGAACATAAAGTCTTGTTCTACATCTGTCATAGATAAAAGCAAAGACTATATTCAAGTTGTCGGAAAAGAAGTACAACTTGTTTATGATTTTGTTAAGTGAGGTCTTATATCTCAAATGATTTGATTTGGTGATAATTTATCAATATAGATTTGTAGTAATGTGAATGAAAATGTCTTATATTCTTGCACTTTTTCTCGTAGGAATAGCTTTAACATAACGGAACAAAGACTAAAACATTTGGTGGACTTATTGCTCGCCTATCAGTCAAAGCATGCCAAAGGGTTAGGCAGAAGCAAAGTTATTTTTTGCTTGATTTCTTCACTTTGAAATGCTTCCTAAATTTGATATATGGCCTAAGAGTTTAAAGACACCAGAGGCTAGTATTTGATAACATTGCATTGTATTTCTTCCTTTTAGAGGCAGAGCAATTTCTTTATATTTTATTTTTTCCTTATCTACGAAGGATAGAAATGCAATGTAATATTATCAGTAGTAGGCTTCAAGAGTCGCTTGGTAGGAGGTATTGTCATGCCCCAAGAGGGTAACCTTCAACATCCTGTAAAATTATAATATATAAGGGATGGTTTGTTTTAGGAGATTGCGTGGTGGGTGAATCTAGTGTTGCATCAACAATTCAAGGTTTGTTAGCAGTGCCAGTATTGATGGTAAAGCAGACTCCACATCATAAAGTTACTAGAAGTACCAATAAAGGCCAATACTAACTTTTGAAATTACACAAGTTCAAGATATCATAAAGTACATTTTAGAGCAAAACTTCATGTTCCTCTATTGATAACTAATGTAGCAGTAAAGGTGGTTCCAAATAAGTCTTCTACAAGTATGATGAGAAACATTCTGGAATTAATTTGGTAGAGCATCGTCATTTAGGAGGTGATATCAGAAATAGGAGGAGTAGTAAGAAGACAAAGCCTTGTCCTACATCTGTCATAGATAAAAGCAAAGACTTTATTCAAGTTGTCGGAAAACAAGTACAACTTGTTTATGATTTTGTTAAGGCAAGGTGTTATATCTCAAGTTATTTGATTTGGTGAGAATTTATCAATATAGATTTGTAGTATTGTGAATGAAAGTGTCTTATATTCTTGCACTTTTTCTCGTAGGAGTAGCTTTAACATATGGAACAAATACTAAAATATTTGGTTGACTTGTTGCTCGCCTATCAGTCAAAGCATGCAAAAGGGTTAGGAAGAAGCAAAGTTATTTTTTGCTTAATTTCTTCACTTTGAAATACTTCCTAAATTTGATATATAGCCTAAGAGTTTTAAGACATCAGAGCTAGTATTTGATAACATTGCATTGTATTTCTTCCTTTTAAAGGCAGAGCAATTACTTTATATTTTCATAATTTTTTCCTTATCTACGAAGGATAGAAATGCAATGTTATGTTATCATTAGTAGGATTCAAAGGCCGTTTGGTAAGAGGTATTGTCATGCCCCAAAAGGGTAACCTTCAACATCCTGTAAAATCATAATATATAAGGGATGGTTTGTTTTAGGAGATTGCGTGGTCGGTGAAACCAGTGTTGCATCAAAAATTTAAGTTTTGTTACCAGTGCCAGTATTGAAGGTAATGAAGACTCCACATCCTAAAGTTACTAGAAGTGCCAATAAAGGCCAATACTGCCTTTTGAAATTACATAAGTTCAAGATATCATAAAGTACATTTTAGATCAAAACTTGATGTTCCTATATTGATAACTCAAGTAGCAGTAAAGGTGGTTCCAAATAAGTCTTCTATAAGTATGATGAGAAACATTCTGGAATTAATTTGGTAGAGCATCGTCAATTTGGAGGTGATATCAGAAATAGGAGGAGTAGTAAGAAGACAAAGTCTTGTCCTACATCTGTCATAGATAAAAGCAAAGACTTTATTCAAGTTGTCAGAAAACAAGTACAACTTGTTTATGATTTTGTTAAGATGAGGTGTTATATCTAGAATTATTTGATTTGGTGATAATTTATCAATATAGATTTGTAGTATTATGAATGAAAATATCCTATATTCTTGCACTTTTTCTCGTAGGAGTAGCTTTAACATATGGAACAAAGACTAAAACATTTGGTGGACTTGTTGCTCGCTTATCAGTCAAAGCATGCCAAAGGGTTAGGAAGAAGCAAAGTTATTGTTAGCTTGATTTATTCACTTAGAAATGCTTCCTAAATTTGACATATGGCCTAAGAGTTTAAAGACATCAGAGGCTAGTATTTGATAACATTGCATTGTATTTCTTCCTTTTAGAGGCAGAGCAATTACTTTATATTTTCAAAAAAAATTTCCTTATCTACGAAGGATAGAAATGCAATGTAATGTTATCATTAGTAGGCTTCAAGGGCCGTGACACGGACTTGTTACAGACTTTTTTGAAATTGTGTTTTTCGCTCAAAAAAATTATCTTTTGATCCGGTTGCTTTAAAATTCATCCAAGATCATTTTTCCACATAAATTTTCATGCTAATTGCGGTTCCGGCCTCAGATTTGACAAAAGAATTTGGGAAGATGCAATACACTAGTTTTCCCTTATCTAGAGGTATTTTAATAATTTTATGGATGTAACATTATCTCCCCCTTGAGATCCTTCGTCCTCGAATGAAGAGTGACTATAGTTGGACTCAAGGCACGAATAACACTCATGGACTTTAACAATCATGTAATCCTCAACTCACTTATGCAATCTAGTAGTAAAGCAATTAAGCAAATAAATAGTTAACAAATCAAACAAATCATCAATCAGACTCTACAACTCTATTGCTATTTCAAACTCATAATAGAATGGGACTCAAAGAATAGAAACGAATCATTACCATCCACTCCCTCATCATCGGTAGGTAGGAAAAAATGCAAATACCTAGCCTTCATACCATCCTTTGCTTCCAAGTAGCTTCCTCTGCAAATTGATTTTTTCATAACACCTTGACAGATGCAATCTCTTTGGTTCTTAACTTGCGACCCTGATGATTAAGGATTTGAATAGATATCTTTTCATAGCTCAAGTTGTCCCTTACTCAGATGCTTTTAACAATAACAACTAGTCGCGGGTCCCCAAACACTTCTTAAGCATAAAAATATGAAAGACGGGATTGATGGCCGCTAACTCTTATGGTAACTCCAATTCATAAGCTACATTGCCCACTCTCTTCAAAATCCAATAAGGACCAATGTACCTCAACCTCAACTTCCCTTGATTCCCAATTCACAGCACACCCTTCGTAGGTGTGACTTTCAAATACACCCAATCATCGACCTCGAGCTCTACGTCTCTTCTCCTAACATCAGTGTAGGAATTCTATCGACTTTGTGCAGTCTTCAATCTTTATTGTATGATATTCACCTTCTTCATAGCTTGGTGAACCAAGTTGAGCCTAATCAATTCTGCCTCACCCACCTCAAACCAACCAACTGGTGATCTAACCTCCTCACAAAAAGTGCCTCATACAGAGCCATTTGAATACTCGAATAGAAACTATTATTATAGGTAAGCTCAATCAGAGGCAAATGGTCATCCTAGTTACCTTTGAATTCAATGACATAGACCCTTAACATATCCTTTAAGGTTTGAATAGTGCGCTCTGCCTGGCCATCAGTCTGTGAGTGGAAGGCAGTGTTAAGGTTAACCTTCAAACTCGAGGCTTTCTAAAAGGATCTCCAAAATTTAGCAGTGAATTGATCCACATATCTGAGATGATAGACAACAAAACTCGATGCATTCTAAAATCTCTCTTATGTATGACTGGTATAATCCTCCATAGTGTCAATCGTCTTTACTACCAAAAAGTGCACAGATTTTGTCATCCTATCAACTATCACCCAAATTGAATCATGTTGTCTGCAGAACCTCAGTAAGCCTGTGATGATCTAAAATAATTTTGAGGGTCCAGTTCTTGTTTTTGTTTGGGCTATGTTGTAGATGCATTATTGTTTCTGGTATATTCGGCACCAGTGCTCTGTGGTCGCGCCTCATGAAAGGTTAACCCCTCTCTAGTCTATGTGTTCGTGGATAAGGCTCCACGTTCATGGAGCACTATTGATGCCTCAACAATGTCTTTCTTTAAAGATGTGATTTAAACCCTTTTCACCATTTTTGACATTTTAAGTTTTGTTCTAAGAGAGGGTTTTCAAGTTTTTGAAGGCAAATTGATTGGGTAATTGTTTTCCAACCTATTTTCAACTATTTTCATTGATAAATATTTTAACTTCTAAATTTGGGGATTTTTGGAATGAGATTTTCTAAACTTAAATCATTGATTTCTCTCTCATCTTAGCTCCATTTTTGAAATAATTTTCCTTGTTGAATTCCTTGTTATGTGTAGAACATTTCATATATAAATTTTCAGTTTCTAGCTACATTTTTTTGCATGAGACGTTTGACCATGTTACCCTTTCTCTTTGAATTAATTGATTTTAGTATCATTAGATTCATTATAGGATTGTCATGTCATATTTGAATAGATTGTGGTGATTTGGAGTATCATAGAAAGGGAAAAACTGAGATTTTGACTTGATTTGAGACTTTATTTAAGGCAAAAGGACTTCTAACTTTTTGTTAAGCATCAACGAATCTTGTACACCATTATATGTGTAAAATTGAGTATTTGGGGGTAGAAATGTATCATTGTAGGCTTGATCATTAGTTATTGCATTGAATACTTGTATTATGATGATATTTATGAGTTGATGATTCATTCGGGATAAGAAGCCGAATGGAAATGGTTCCAACTAGTTTTGTGATGATATATGTTATATTGAGACATTGATGATATTGTGACACTGGTGATATTGAGACACTAATGATATTGAGACACTGATGATATTGAGATATTGATGGCATTGAGATAATGAGATCATTTTGATGTTGATATTATGATATAATTGTGATCATGCACCTTGAATTTGTTATTATTTGTGCATTGATACTTATGATGGATACTTATGATGGCTAAGACCGAGATGTGAGTAAGTAAACAAGTAGATTGGTGGCCGAGGTCTTTATTGGTCGAACCAAGGTAATATATTGGTGGTCCGAGATTATTTCAGACAGGTGATATGAGTCGAGGACATTGTTGTCCATGATCACAGATACATGGTCTATGTGTGGCCCCAATGGATTCCGTCTGAGGTATTTATCTGATCAAAAGATGCGTATTCTAGGACATATATACATCATGAATATTTGATGTTGTATCACATTGTGTACATCTCATGACATCCACTCCATCTCATATCATATTTGTTTGGTATAATTGTATACTATTTATGATATCGTCTACTTACTATATTTCTAATCTTGTGTAAGAGTTGATCTACTTATATACTTGTACATTGTGATGCTATGTCAGATGATGGATACATCTATTTTATTGTGATGTGTGTGTGTATATATATATATTGTGCTGGGACTTTTTTGAGTGCATGGTTGTAATTCAGCGGATTATGGTTGGGATTTAAGGGGTTACTTATGTTCTTAATTGCTTTACTTTAGGTTAGTTCCATTTGCTGAGTACTCTGTTGTTTGGTGTTCACCCCTTGCTACATATTTGTAGATTGTGAGTCCGGTGCATCTTGCTAGACTTCTTTCTTGTTGAATCGAGCTTCCAGATTTCTTGCGAGGTAGCTTCTTATGTCTTTAGCAGGCCTTGAAGATTCTACTTTTATGTTTTGGTTCTATTTTAGGACTAGACATTATGCCTTGTATTTTACTTGAGTATTCTATAAATAGAGGCTTGTACATGTGACACCAGTCCTTGGGATAGTTGTAGTTTATTTTTTTCCGCCTATCTATATATTTAGACTATTATCTTCTACTTTTAATCTCTATTGTTAAGTTGTTTGGGTTTTGGGCGGACTCACCTTGGTGGGTTAGGTGAGTTCTATCACACCCAGATTTTAGGTCGTGACAATATTCCTATGTGTCAGCCTATTTTGCTTTTGATATTGATATTATGTGTGAGCCGCTTGTCGAGCCTATATGTGTATCCACCCCGGTAGGTAAATATTTAGTAGTGAATTAGGTATATTGGGGTTGTGTTGTGACTTTTATGGAGAAAGATAATGTTGCTGATATGATATTGCTAGATATGGTACACTCTGATGTGATAGTGGGTATGGACTGGTTATGACCGCATCATGCTATTCTTGACTACCACACAAAGACCGTGACTTTATCTTTCCCCAACAAGCCTCAGTTGATGTGGAATGGAGAACCTAGTTCTTATCCTAAGGTGTTATTTCTTATATACATGCTTATTGACTGATGGGGCAGGGGTGTTTGGCATATCTAGCTCATGAGTTGGGCTGTTTCTCAAGAGTCTCCATTATTAGAGACTACCAAGGTTGATAGAGAGTTTATGGATGTATTTCTAACTAATTTGCATAGTGTTCTCTAGATCGTGATATTAAATTTGCTATTGATGTGAAGCCAGGCACTAAGCCTATATCTGTTGCCATTTATCGGATGACCTCGACTAAATTGAAGGAGTTGAAGGAACAACCGGAGGACTTGTTGAAGAAGGGATTTATTCGCATAAGTGTATCTCCCTGGGGTGCTCCTGTATTATTTGTAAGGAAGAAGGATAGTACGATGTGTATGTATATTAACTATCGTTACCTCAACAAGGTGACCATCAAGAACAGATATCCTTTGCCTTGCATTAATAATCTTTTTGACTAGTTATTGCCTCGATATTCTCCAAGATTGACTTGATGTTCGAATATCATCAGTTGATAGTTCAGGAATTTGACATCCCGAAGACAGCTTTCAGGACTCGTTATAGGCATTATGAGTTTTTTGTTATGTCATTCAGGTTGACTAATGCCTCAGCTATCTTTATAGAGTTGATGAATCGAGTGTTCAATCCTTATTTAGACATCTTTGTGATTGTGATCATAGATGATATCTTGGTTTATTCCAAGAGTGAGGCAGATCATATTCAACACTCGAGGACCATACTTTAGAGATTGAGAGAAGAGAAGTTATATGCAAAGTTCTCAAAGTGAGAGCCTTGGCTAGAATTTATTGCATTTCTAGGCCATGTTGTGTCAAAAAAGGGTATTATGATTGATCTGGACAAGGTAGCAGTTGTTCGTGAATGGGCAAGGCCTACTTCTGTGACTGAGATTTGGAGTTTCCTTGGTTTAGCGGGGTATTATTGGTGTTTTTTTCAAGGTTTCTCATCAATAGCAACCCAGTTGACTAGATTGATTCAGAAGGTAGTGTCATTTCAGAGGTTGGATGATTATGAGGTGAGCTTCCAATAACTCAAGGATTTGTTGACTTTAGCACCTATTCTTGCTTTATCTGAGGAGGGAATCCCATTTCTGGTATATTGTGATGTTTGTGGCATGGGCTTGATTGGTGTATTGATGCAAAATAAAATGGTGATAACATATGCTTCCATACAATTGAAGGTGCATGAGAGAAACTACCCTACCCATGTCTTGGAGTTGGATGCGGCTGCGTTCGTGTTGAAGTTGTTGCGACATTATCTTTATGGGGTGCATTGTGAAATCTTTACCGATCACTAGAGTCTCAAATACGTCTTTTCTCAGCCTAATCTGAACATGAGACAACGTAGGTGGTTGGAGTTGCTTAAGAACTATGATATCTCTATTCTAATCACCCCGGGAAGACCAATGTGGTGGCAGATGCTTTGAGCTAAAAGATTACTAGTATGGGGAGTTTAGCATTCCTAAGGGCCAAGAAGATGACCTTGGCCTTGGAGGTTCAGTTGTTTGCTAGACAGATGGTTCATTTGGATATTTCTCCTCCTCAAAGTATTTTGGCTTTTGTTGATGCCAGATCTTCTTTGCTTGATCAAATATGCGCCCATCAGTTTTGAGGATCCTAGATTGTGCATGATTCGTGATAAAGTGTTAAGAGGTGAAACGAAGGTGGCTATTATTGATTCTGATGGTGTTTTGAGGGTTAATGGTAGAGTTAGTGTGCCTATACTTGGTGGTTGGGCGAGATCAATATTAAAGGAGGCCCACTATGCTAGATATTCCATCCATCGGGGTGTGTCTAAGATGTATCGTAATCTAAAACAACATTATTGGTGGTTTGGCATGAGGAGAGACATAGCTGAGTTCGTGGCCAAGTGTTTGAATTGTCAACAGGTGAAGTATGAGCATCAAAACCCAGTGGATCGATGTAAAAAATGCCCATTCCCGAGTGGAAGTGAGAGAGAGTGACTATGGATTTTGTTACAGGTTTTCCCATGACCTTAGGCAAGTTTGACTCAGTGTGGGTGGTTGTTGACCGATTGACCAAGTTGGCACACTTCTTACCGATGAACACTAGCTATAGTGCAAAACAGTTGGCTAGGTTATATATCTGGGACAATATTAGATTGCATGGTGTGCTAGTTTCTATAGTATCAAACAAAGGGTCTATCTTTACTTTTCACTTTTAGAAGGCTCTACGACGTGGTTTGGGTACTAGAGTGGATTTGAATTCAGCTTTTTACCCTCAGATAGACGGTCAGTTAGAGCACACCATTTAGGTGTTGGAGTACATGTTTAGGGCCTGTGTTATTGATTTTGGGGCTCGATGAGACCTACACTTACCTTTGGCAAAGTCTGCATATAACAACAATTACCATTCTAGCATCCAGATGGTAGCATTTGAGGCCTTGTATGGCCAAAGGTGTAGATTACCGATCGGATGGTTTAATTCAGGTTCAGTCGAGGTACTCGATGTTGATTTGCTTCAGGATGCCATAGACTGGGTCTAACAGATTCATAGAAGACTTTTAACATCCCAAAGTCTCCAGAGAGTTATGCTAATAGGAGGTGTAGGCCTCTTGAGGTCTCTGTTGGTGACAGTGTTTAGCTAAAAGTTTCATCTATGAAGGGTTTGATGAGATTTGGGAAGAGGGGCAAGCTCAGTCCCAGATTTTTATTGGCCTATTTGAGATTTTGAGGAGTGTTGGTAAGGTAGTCTATGAGTTGGCTTTACCACAGAGATTATCTTTTGTTCATTCTATTTTTCATATTTCTATGCTCCGCTGGTGCATTCCTGATGAGTCCCATGTGATTTCTTATGACTGTTGAGTTGGGTCTAGATTTGACCTTCGAAGAGGAGCCTATGGCTATTTTGGAAAAGTAGGTCTACAAATTGATATCCAAAGATATACCTTCTGTGAAGGTTCAGTGGCGGCACCGTCCTATTGATGAGGCTACTTGGGAGTTGGAGTCTAACATGCAGGCTAGATACCCCAGCCTTTTTGAGGCTTCAAGTATTTTCTTTTTCTTTATATTCGAGGACAAACATTATTTTTAGTGTTGAATGATGTAATAACCTAGTTGGTCATTTTTGGTCTAATCTATGAAAATTACTATTTTACCCTTTTGTAAGTTGCTTTGGGTCTAATTTGAACTATTTGTATGGTTGGAAAATCCTGAGTTTTAAAAGTTGAAAATATGAGTTTTGACATTTTTAGAAACTTAAGTTGTTGAAAAAGTGAGTTTTTGTGCTATTTTGAGTTTTGAGTGTCAGATTGAAGATCCGTCGATTTCATTAGCTCTGAAATACTAATATTGAACTATGAGAAGTTACAGAACTAATTTCAAAGTTAAAATGAGGGTTTTAGTCCCAAATGTGTGATTTTAGTTATTTTCGAAACTAAAGTTTGACTTTGGTCAACATTCAGAGTTCAGAAGCTCGTGTCGAGTTCCGACAGTTTCACTAGTTTTGGATAGTGAAACTAACACTGGAAATGGTCTCGAAATAATTTTTGGAAGTGTCGAGGGTAGTTTTGGTATTTTGAGTTTTAAACTAGTTTATCATATCACATTGGTAAATATGATGAGGAGGCCTTGAAACTGATTTCAGATGATCCCGTTGAGTCTGGATTGCTATTTCTAGTATGGATAGATATTTGTTTTGTGAAATTTTGATTTTGAATGAGTTTTGAGGGTCCATTTCGAGTAGGAAATTGGACTTGGCATTGCTGGTTTTGGTGATATCTGGTGCAGGTGTCTCAGACCTCTACATTTGCGCCTCTCTCCATGCGATCACGGAGGGTCAGACCCTTTGACCTCCACATTCATGGATGGCGGCTTGCATTCATGAAGGGTTGGCTCTCTTGACCCTCGCATTCGAGGTTCCATGTCCGCGATCGCAGGGAGTATTTCTTATCTGGAAAGTTTTATACTCCTAAAACACCATTTTTAATCCATCTTCGAACTTCCAACCTCCTTGAGGCAATTTTGACGGAACGTTTTTGAAGTTTTTTTTGGGTAAGTATTTCTAACACTACTCTAAGTATTTTTCCATATGTTTTATCTTAATTTTGTATTCAATTTAATGATTTTCAATGTCCAAAATTGGAGATTTTTAGACCATGATTTTCAAACTTTAAGTACTAATTTCTCATTCAATTTAAGCTTGATTTTAATGGAACTTTCACTCATGAACTCCATTTTTCCTGTAGAACTTGATTTTAAAGTTATTTTTTAGATTAGGGAACTTCAGATTTTAGCCCAAGATTTAACCATTGTGTCGCTAAACCTAATTTATGCGAATATGAGTATCAAAATACTTCTCTTGATGAGTAGTATCTATTGTTGGTAGGGTTGATCGAATCGGGAGATCGATTTGTGTATTGAGTTATCGAAAGCTTGTACGAGTGCAGTTTCAGCTAACCTTTTAGGACTGGATTTGAGTTACTGAACATGTTCATGTTATAATTGTGAGATTTAGATGGATAATTTTGTAATTGAGTTGATGTGTTGGGATAATAAGGGAAAAGTGATTTTGATTGAGCCAAATCATGATGTAATTTCAATCCTCTTGATGAACTGATGTGAATTATGATGGAATGATGATGACTTGAGATAAAATGTGATTAAATGAGACTAATTGGGATGAGTAAGGTCCGATATTATTGATACTCTTGACTATTGATATAATTATGGTGATCTAAAACATGATGACAGTTTGGGCATTAGCTGTGACGCTCTATATTTTTCCTTGAGTACCTATAATTATTATGAGTTTCATGCATTAGTATTCCTGGTTTATTGCTATTCACATGTTTACATACATATTTGGGTTGTACCATTACATCTATTGTTTGTTGCTTGTATCATCCTTTGACCCGAGTAAGAGGCAAGGGCATTATGTTTCACATTGGTACTTACCCCTTGACCCGGGCAGGAGACAAGGGTGAGACTCGTATTTCATATACCTTGACTAGGGCATGTGGCAACGACCTGGCATCATGATATCCCTTGACCACGAGCAGGTGGTAAGATTGTGGCATTCTCATTTTACCTTGACCATGGGCAGGTAGCAAGACTTTGACACACTTGATATTTGGAATGATGAGTTGTGCATCATATTCACATTTATGGTTATATGGTACCATGAGTTCTTGAGGATATCTTAGCCCCTTATTATTGTGTAGATTTTGTTGTGTACTAACCTTTTAGGATGCAAGGATAGGGCTCTTTGTTATTACATGCTTGTTTTGATTTCTCTCATCCAATCAGTTGAACCTATTAGGTACATTTCGGTGTACTCACCCTTACTCTATTTCATCCCTATAGATCGATCGTAGGGACCCTCACAGGATAGATGATTCACTCTAGTTGATCTTCACAGCATCCATCCTGATCCTACCAGTGAGGCTCAGACTTCGTGTCGCCATGGATCTTTAGGATTTCCTTTATTTTCCTTTCAGACTTGTATCAGATACTATGAGACAACATTGTATTTCATTTGAGACATATGTATTTACACTTCTATGTTATTTTAGATGCTCTTGTATTCATGACTCTAAATTTTGGGTTTTGTCATGTTATAATTGAGATGGTTTCCTCTTTATTTCATCTTCTTTTAGTTGCGATCTATTTTGGGTCATGATGATTCCAGTCAGAAGCTAAGGTGTGTAAACATTTCATTGGGTATGTTGGTTTCAATTCCGCATCTGAGTGATCTCATCTCTCATCAGAAGCAATCTTCCCAATCTGAGTGACAATGTACCAAGACCTTTGGAAATTATGTCCATGTAAGTTCTTACATATGGGTGTAAAGTACAATACATTCATGACTAAGAGGTTCCAAGCCTTTTCTTCATGCTCAATTTATTTTTCACTCCTCCCAATCAAAAGTTATCTTAGCATAATAAGATTTTCTTTTTAACTAATTGAGTCAAACTACAAGCAGTCTGATTCCCTTGTTAGGGATATATATGTGAGCTCAATGTTGAAAACTCGATTGTACGCCAACCTTCTTTCATTCTGTTCTCGAACGTTTTGTCCCTCGATAATTTGACTTCGAGAAAGCTTTTGAATACTTTCATAATTGTGTATTAAATCAAACATCTTGAACTACATGTGGCCTTAATTATTATGTACCTGAGATATGTAATAAACTCGATACCAGGATTCAGTCATAATTTCCCGAAGTTCATACCAAATCCCCTTCAAAAGATGAAAATATGGTTGGCTAAAATGGGATTTGTTAAATTTCTTTGTCCAGGGTCTCTTTCCATGACCCTATACAAAGATAGGGACAATTGTTGACATCCAATTTATACCTTCCACAGTATAATTAATTATCAAACTTCTTCAATTTTCAACAACTTGAAATAATTATATCTTTGAAGAATTCAAAAAATAATTATTTTAAGTGTTAATCTTTTAATTTTTAAAATTACATGTAATTATCATAAATATGTTTCTTCTTATACTTTTATATATATAACTATGTATTTAATTATTTCTTTTTCATATTCATTCAAAAATCAGTTCAAAAGATTTTATTTTTGATAAGTATTTTAGTTTGATTCAAAATTATATTGAAATTAATTAGTAAATGATTAAGTTAATTATTTCACTTTGATAATTTTAAGAAACTTTTTAATTAATTTACATTGATTCATCTTGTTGCCAAATCAATCAACTAATCTAATTCGTCGTGATTGTAATTTTAAAATGACCAAATCCCAAATTCAATTCCCACCCCTTCAACCCATTTTCCAGATCTTCCTTGGGGCCATTTTTGGACCAAAATTTTGGCCCAAATTGCGAACAGCCGGCCTAATCCTCCTCATATCAGTATCATATACAATACATTACATACATATATACTCCTCCATCAACTTCACGCGCTCCCCTTTCCTTTCCCCTTTTTCCTCTTTTCTCGCGACTTATTTGGCCTTCACGCATCATCCTCTTCATCAATTTCACATGCAACATACAATAGCACCAGCTTAACCCAGCGAGCATCACCATCGACATACAACAACCACAAATGACACCAACATCCAACACCTAGTACACACAAGTGTCACCATCTCCTGCCTCATTTTTCCTCGCACTTGAAGCGGATGTACGAGATTAACATGTCCAATTTTTGTATGATTTCCAGCTATGGGAATTGGGATAAAGTTTTGAGTTTGAATTGGAGAATATTTTCTGACAAATTCATCAAATTTTCCCCCAATTCGACCTATTTTTCCCTATATACAGATTCCCTTCATTCACCGGAAGGGTTCAGCCTTTTCTTCCAATAAAGAATGCATTAGTTTTGCTCTCTGGATTCCATAACTTTTCTGGAAAAATTGTAGATTGCTCCTGTTTTCTTGCTTCTCAATTCATAGTGATAAGCTATTTTGTTGTCAAGATCATCGTCTTTAGTTCGCTGCTCCTTTAAAGGTAATTTTTTACTACTTTTTTTATCTTCTTTGAATGATTTTGCTGAGTTGTATTCTCCTCTTTGGAGCCTATCGAAAATTCCGATCACTTTTACTTAATATATGCGATATTTTACTTCTTTTGCTCGAGATATGTCAGAGTGCTTGGTATGAGTTTTGTCTATATGTTTTAAGTTTGTTTAGATGTCTCTATATTCAAGTATATCTGTCTTTGGATTTGTTGTTTAGGTCGAATGGCTCAGCTCGCATTAAGGCCTTATTTATTAAAAAAATTTGATAATTAATCCATAATTGATTCTAGGTCATTCTAAGGCAATGCTAGTTTAACCCTTTTTTATTTGTAAAGGGGCTAAATCAGTCGAGTGCATCATATTAGATAATGACTTCCATATATACTCAAAATCTGACTTTTAGGTCTTTAATATCGCATAGCCTCTGTATTGCTTCAAGCTTCTTAAAATGAGTTCTAAAATGATGAAATAATATAAAATCGTTCTACTTTGGCCTTGTATATTTGATTCGGTGATTTTCTCTCTTCCTCATGAATTCTCTATTTCAAGGATGAATTAGTTTTCTTACTCTGTTATATTTGTTGATTTCATTATGTTGATATGTGGCCTTATATATGGAAAACTAGTTGAGTTCTTTTTGTGAGATACTCTTCATGCACATTATTTTCGGTTATTCTTATAATAATTTGCTTTGAAATGGTCTTAGGTTCTATGTCTTAGAATTGCGATTTGCCTTTATCCGATGATAAATTTGTTATGCTTTAGTCTCGTGATTAAGGCAAATTGTTATTTAACTCTGGTTTGTATGGAATTGTCTATAACATCATTCTTTGCGCATTTAGAGCTATATAAAAAGAAGTATTAATAGCCTATTTTCCTTGTTCCTTCCCATTATTTAGATAATAGTATATTAATTGCTTTAGACTTGATTAGCTTGAGAGCAGTATATTTTCCTTTCATCTCAAATGCATGTTTTGTGTGGTATTTCCCTTGAATATTGACAAGTGAATGTTAGTAATAGTGTTTTGATCCATTTGTTTTTAAGATTAGATGGGTCTAGTTTCTTCTTCTTATGATTCCAACTACACTTTGCTATTTCTTATTTTTTCATCAATGAGCTTCTATTGAAGCATGTTTAAAAATATCAAATAAAGTAGTTCCTTTGTATAGTTTATATTTTTTGAAAAGGTATACAAAGATGGACTCACACTTTTCAAACCATACAAAGGAATATCCTTGCGAGTCAAATGAGCCAATGGTGCAGCGATAGTGGAAAACCCCTCGACAAAACTATTTAGTTTACCCAGCTAAGACAACAAAACTCCAAACCTCAGTAATAGAATTGGGCCTATCCCAATCACGGATAACATCAATATTTGTCGGATCCACCGTAATACCATCCTTGGACACCACGTGCCCTAGAAATGCCACGAACTCTAACCAAAACTCACATTTTAGAAAACATAGAGTACAACCAATAATCCCTCTGTGTCTAGAGTACTACTCTCAAGTGCCGAGAATGATGCTCATGGCTCCATAAATATACCAGGATATCATCAGTAAAAACTATCACAAATGAGTCTAGATACGATCTGAATACACGCATCATCAGATTCATGAAGGTTGCTAGAGCATTAGTGAATCCGAATGACATAACCAAGAAATTATAATGGCTATGACGCATCTGGAAGGAAATCTTAGGAGTATCTTCTGCCCTAATTCTCAACTGAAGGTAGCCTGACCTCAAATCAATTTTAGAAAACACTGCAACTCCCTTTAATTGGTCAAAGAATCAACGATTCGCGGCAAGGGATAATGGTTCTTCATTGTCACCTTATTCAACTGTCAATAGTCAATGCACATACATAGAGTCTTCTCCCTCTTTTTAACAAACCGCATAGGAGAACCCCACGAGACATGCTTGGCTGAATAAATCCCTAATCTAGAAGACCCTATAACTGAACGCGAAGTTCTTTAAGCTCAGTAAGGGCCATCCAATATGGAGGAATAGATCTGGGCTTAATGTCTGGTTCAAAGTCAATAGCAAAATCACCATTTCACTCAGGTGGAAATCTCGGTAAATCAACTGAAAACATATTAGGAACTCATAAACTACTGGAACCGAATCAATGGAAGGGGCATCAACTGAAATAAATGGACATGGACCAAGTATTCTGAACAACAAGTAGAAATCAACCTCTAGGCTCAAACATAAGAGATAAAACCAACTGGTGTGTGGCTAATAGATTCCTGCCACACTACTAGAGGTACACTAGGCATGACCAAGGTCATAATCTTTGCGTAACAATCTTGAACTGCATGATAGGGCGTTAACCAGTCCATACCTAGAATAACATCAAAACATCAAGCATGTCAAGCAACAATAGATCCACCCGTGTCCTGACTCTAAATAGTCACGATACATGACTTGCACACTTGATCCACACTACTATAGAATCCCCGGAGTGGAGACACAAAGTGGTACTGAAAGAGGCTTAGAACACATCTCCACATATGAAGAAAAGTAGATAAATGTATATGAATAAGTGCATCTGAGGTCAAATAATGTTGATGCTGGCTGCTGACATAAGATAGCCATAACTGTGAAACATCAAATGCCTTAATCTCTGACTGGGTAGGAGTTACATAGAATTGGCCCTGACAACCCCTTCTAGGATAATATCTACTATCTGGTTTGCTATCTTTGGGACCATACTTATCATTTTTGGGGCTCTGCTGGTCACCCCTATAGCCTTGATCTCAACCTCAACCTCTAATAGATGGTGGTAGGATTGGTGGGCTTGTCCGAGAATTCAAGTATCTTTCTCTCTACACAAGACACTCTCGAGACTAATAATCTAGTGCCCTACATTAATAGCATCCTACGAAGCGTGCTCATTCCTACGTCGATCACTGCAACTTATGGTATTTGTATATGAGGCTCTGGACCTCTAGCTAGCTACCTGGCTATGCACCCCTTAGGGCTTCAAGTAACTATGTGATGGCCACTTGAACTGCAGGTGCCATAATAGGGGCGACCAGGGGTGGTATTATGTGGGTCCGTCTGCTTGCAGGGGAATAGGGGCATCTGGACTCTTCTGAACATGCTCTAGGAAGGGTCCCGATCTGGAGCTGGTGCTGCCTCCCCTTCTTTGCTCGAAGATCGACCTCTCTGAGCCATAATTACAAGGAATGAGCTAAATGAGATTACAAAAGTCCATGACACAACTGCACGAAGAAATACAATCAAAAGAAGATTCCTAATACATCTTGTAGCCTCCCGAAGATAAGTCATGAGCGTTATCCCACCCATATGCAAGACTCTCCTAGATGGTAGCTATATACAGGTGAGACCAACGAACCTAGGGCTCTCATACCAATATTTCACTACCCAACTTTATGTGTTATGATGGTGCCTACCTTACCCCTGATAGGCATACCTAACCTAGTCCTAGAATAACTAGTAACTAGCACAACAATATTATCTAAACAAATACCTAACATAAGTCCAATTGACACTGGAAGCATAGACATAATAGCAATAATAAAACACCCTCCTAAGACTTGGAAGTCATCTATACAGAACTACTATAGACACGATATGGTACACTAAACCATAACGCATTATTATATACATATACAAAACCAAAATAATACTTGAGGTGAGTCTCAACTCATAAAAGACTACCACTAAAATAGATGGAGACTTGAAGGATCCAAGGACGTTTAATGCTTACCCCTAGTCCTTGAATATACAGCTATCATAGGAAGTGTTAACGTTGTTGGCTCGTGCTAGGACCTACACCATAAAGCAGATGCAAAAAGTAGGGGTGAGTATCAGGAATATGGTACCCTGTAGGCATCATAGGCCGACTGAGTAAGAATAGTAAATAAAGAAAGGATACATCAAATATAAATCCATGAGTGTCTAATCACAAGAACCTGATGCAAATGCTGGTGAATATGAAAGTAACCAAGGACTAGATAGTTGTGTAGTGATGTACGTGGTTGTAAGGCCCTATGGTATACGCATGTACACCCACCGAGCCCCCCATAAGCCTAGAGGGTACACCCACACACAATAATAGTGTAAATAGATGTAGGGTATGGGTATCAAGGTTGAATAGGGCTCGTGAATCCACAAAGTACGCACAATCACAACTCTAACAGAATCTCTAACTAGGACTTTAACATTTTTCGTGTACCCTGATCAGGACTTCAACTGATTATTCTTTGTACTTTAGCCAAAAACAACTTAGACTTCAATCAAAATAATAACCTGGACTTCAACCAAGGAAAAAGGTAAGATGTGGCCAGTGGTTTGCCTTGTTGACTTGAACGGTGACTACGGGGACTTCAACCTAGCAGCCTTTAGCTATATAGTCTTTAACTATATAGTCCTTAACTAGGGTATACAAGAGTAACTCATCCTCGTTACACACTGTCCTAGTGGGCAGATACAAAAACATATGTGAGGGAAGCTCGAGCCTTTAGTTGTAAGAGACTTTGCTCTATGTGTCAGGGTGACACCCTTAGTACCTTATATCTGAGTAGAAACTGATGTGCCATGAAACAAATTCTAAACTCTAGCCAATAGAGAGAGTAATTAGGTGCTTACCATATTACAACCTGTTTGAGGCTCAACTCTATAGACTTTAGTCTTCTAGTCCGGTCTTCAAGGACCTACGCCTCTCAAGTCGCACTGGACGCAAGTATAGCTACTATTGATCCTTATCAGTGCGAGTCTAGGGCAATTACTAGCTTAACACTAGACTAAGGCCCAACAACAATAAACAAGAATAAGTATAGTAGACAGTGAATACAATAGTCATAGGCGTGCTCAACATGTCAAACAAGGACTTAGTCAATCCCAAATAATCAGAAGCACAATAGACAATCAACACACAATAAAAACCAGTATATCACTCCCATAGGATCCTTAGCAGGTCACATAATCACTCTATCGGTCCAGACAAAAAAA
Source organism: Solanum rostratum (assembly GCA_029948455.1). Classification (NCBI taxonomy): domain Eukaryota; kingdom Viridiplantae; phylum Streptophyta; class Magnoliopsida; order Solanales; family Solanaceae; genus Solanum; species Solanum rostratum. Next base: position 26,598,788 of record CM057045.1, read on the forward strand.
GATACAATAGGAAATTAAAGGCTTATCACACATGTCCTCAATATACCAACGAATACCCAAATAGTCACAAATATCAACTAATATACTCATGTGCGACATGTACGGACTTTAACCCACTTCCTTGTTCCCTATTTAACCAACCAAACCAGAATTTACATATTCTAATCAGTCTAAGAGGGGGGAATACCGTGGTCAACCTGGATGTCGATCACCTGCTTTCCAATTCATTTCATAGATTCTTTCCCTTTGCGGATGATTTTTAAATGTCGACGAGCTGCCAAAATAGAGTTACAACATCAATAAGGCCCTTCTGATATCAAATTATGAGACAATATTTCATTTCAGATGGAAAATATGATGAATTTATAGTTCAACAAGAAACCAGGGTTGCTACAGCAAACCAGGGTCACTACAAAAACTTTTTTGTAGCGAGCCTTGGTTGCTATAGACACTTCACTATAGCAACCTAGGGTATGCTATAGCAACTACACCAGTTGCCTAGCTGGTTTTCCCTTTTCTTCCCGGTTCAAAATTTCCCGATGGGGTTCCAGAACTTGTTTTGCATCCAAAACACACAAAACACTATGTAACCACACCAAATTCAACATTTCGGACCTAATGGTGCACTCAAAATTCAACTATGAAATCATTATAACCAAATGTGGATCCCACTTCCTAAGTTCCAAATGACTTAATTTCCACCAAGGGGCTCAAAACCCATCCAAAAGCCTCGGAATCAAACAAAAGCTTATTCTAGATCAAATTCAATGTTCTGGAGCTAATTGTACTGTCAAAATATCCATTCGTACATGTTTGTCAAGAATCTTAATTTAAGTCAACTGGTGCCCTATTCTAAATTGTGAAACTCAATAACAACTGGCATCGAAAAACCCAGGACTATAACCAAACAAGCTTCTAACCTAATTTGGCTATTTCCGAGCTGATGGAACTGTTAGAATTCTATTCTAGGGCCGTTTACTCAGATTTTACTATAAAAACACATTTCTAACATTATTTGTGCATGTAATACGAGAAACGGTACGTCATTCAAACGAGTGATCAGGCGGCCAAACTATAGCGCCTACAAGTCACAAATGACTTGGAGTCGCTATATATAGGTTCTAATTGATGTTAAATATGAAGAAAAGAATAACTGACCTTGAGGGTCATTACAATTATAAATTTCCAAGCATAATATTTTCTTTTTTACCTCTGATTTGTACATTACTATTATGAAAATGTAGCATAGACTAAACACTAGTTTTAGATTTACAAAATCTTATATCCTTCCTTTTTCTTAATTCAGCAAATTAATCTATCACTATTTATGGTCTTTCATGTTGTTAAGGGGATGCATCATCTTTTATCATTTTCATCAATCAGGCTGCGACCAACAACTCCTCCCCATAAGTGAAAATATTTTTATGAATGGTAGCGATGATTTTGAACATATATCCTCAATCTAAGAAGGAAAAATTTACTTGTTTAATAATTTTCAGTGCTCTGTTTGATTTTCTCACCATACATAAGTTGCCGTATTGAGAGAGTGTTCATTTTTTTCATTTGATTAAGCCGAATTTTCTAATTGTTTCATTTATATTTTTGTCTTTTAAAGTGGGAGATTTTAGCATTGGTATAGCTCAGTGACTGCTATTCGGCATTGGAGTTACCTTCATTTGTACATCAAAATGTTGGACTACATCTGAAACATTTGGTAAAGTTTTCGATTTAAATTATTTCTACATTTATTTTGTTGCTCCAGCAATTTTTAAAAATATTATATGACTATTCTTCTTATGTCTCGCATGTTCTAGCTCTATAATAATATTGGCCTTTCTTGATTGATTTGTGTTTTTTTTCTTATATTTTTCTTTCTAGCATAAGATAAATGTTTTTAATGTAGTATTTCATACCATCAGGGGTAGGTATATCTATATGGTTAGGGGTTTCACGGCACTCAAACACTTTGATTGAATTTCTTTATACATGCTTAGGTTTTGTATTAAATCTTTCACATATCACGTGCAGTTACAATAAAAAAAATAATTGTATCACTGGTGAAGGGTCAAGTTTCAAGTTATTTGTGTTTAAAGAGTGTCTTAAGCTTTCCTATCCTTTCCTTCTAAAATTCCTATGTTAATTATTGTCTTCCACTTAACATATAAGGAGTATTGTGACTCAGCAACCTATTATTATACCAAAGTTGCATTTCTTCTTGATCAGAATCTTTGAATTGGTGTTCAGATAAGTGCTGTAATTTCCAATCTTCAGCATCTAAGAGTTACCTAGGGATTTTGATAAAATATTATTTAAGAAAAATTGTCAACAATTGCCTTTGTACAATGAAATTGCTCAAGTTTAGTCTATATTATACTTTGTTCTATTTAAATCCCCTTTGATTGATGCTCCTCCTGTTGGAATTAGTTATTCGTTCATGTTGATGTGTCATGCCTCAAACTCAATGACCCCAAATTCAAGAATCGCAACTGACACCTAATGCCGAAACTTAGGCTTGAGCTGACCCTGTAGAATTATTTGCTACAAGCATCTAGTAGCCACACACAATCAAGAAATCAAATAAGTATATCTTGGCTTAAAAATAACCACTCAGCCAGAAAGCCCCTTGTTAACAACACAATCAATGAAATAACAACTCCACATAATTTATATAATGAAATAATCAACTAGCACAAAAGTTCTGTTTGTGCCATCGAAGCAACTATGATATTGACACGACCCAAGCTAGATCCTAGGTGTAACATGGCGAATGAGATCCCCAAGGGAATCCCAAACTAGCCTTCTTAGAATATAATAAGCATTTATTGGTTTCAATATAGATCATAACCAGCAGAAGGATAAAAGCCGAGTCATAGATGATAGATAATCAAACAGAGTCATAAGTTGCACAAGCTACATTTATAGTGTCCAAATCATGTCTCTATGTAATAGACCAAGCAAGGCCAACACATGTCCCCGGCTTGCCAACAATAAAGTCACAGAACTAAAGTCTCAAAGTAGATATAAACTATAATACAAGATAAATACAACATGGATTTTCCCCGAGGAAGGAGGACTCACCAACAAGCCACTAGTAATTAGTTGGACTAAGAACAAGTTTGTGGAGGATAGTCACCTATCCCTACATGGTGAAATCATGCAGGTAAAATATGTGTGAGTATATGAAATGTACTAAATATGCAGGTGAAGGACAGTAAGTAGCATATGGTAGCATAGGAAATTAAAGGACATAAGTAATCAAAATAAAGTACAATAAGGAATTATGAGAGCAATGCATGAGATGCTATGAATGTACATGAGCAAAATAGTTAGTTTGGCTTCATGGCTGAAATGGACCCATGAATCGAACCCACATAAAGTAGGTAATTAATTTAATTATTTGAAGAAGATTGAGCTTGAACTTGAGGCCTTTCAATGGATTCCTATGTTTGAACTTAAGAGGAGACTTGAGAGTGATTTTGATGGAGTATAAGGAGTGATTGAAACACATTAGAATAGGTTAGTATATCCTTAGGAGGGTATTTTGGTCTAGAAAATGTCCGGAAGAAGTTTAAAAATTAGGGAAAAGTACCTAAATACCCTTGCAAAAACATGAAAATTGGACGACATGCACTTCACAGGCACCACCACGGGTGCACCATGAGCCGTGGTGCACCATGACTCGTGGTGGGTGCCTTCGGGAAGAAATGGGGTTGCATGGTAGAGTGTGCACTCTATGAGCCCTTCCATAAGCTGCGATGGGGTCCACGAGCCATGGAGGGTTCCACCACCCCTCCCTAGGAAGCCTCAAAGAAAATTCTAAGGGTGATGTCCACAACACTCTTTACGGGTAGTGGTGTGCACCTACTATTTGTGAAGGGTCTCTCAAAGTGCACCCTGGGCCAAACTTTTTCCAAAAATGTATTTTAAGCCTTGATTCGATCTTCTGAGGTATGGGGCCTCGGAGATATCAAAGAAACTCAAACACTATATAAGTTGTGAAAGCCTTCATGATCTTTATGCAAAAGATGAAAGCAGGTATATATCAAGACAATACATCAAAAATCTATCAAACCTCAAAAAACCAACAAACCAAATGAATATGGTTATTAATATAGCTATACAATACACGCACTAGTATGTAAACCTTTAAGAGTAGTAAATCTTGGCAAGATAGGGCCCTAACCTACCAAAACATATGTAGAATAAAAGACAACAAACCTCAAAACTCTGGTAGCTCTTACAAAAAGGGGATAGCCAGCCTGATGGAAGTCAACAGTGTTGTTGGGGAGGTGTATTAGGCCATATGTGATTTGTAGTCATTAATGCAGTACCCCTTGATAATATGGTGCCAGCACAAACTAATGTCTTGAGTATGAACGGAAATAGACAAAATGAGTTGGTATCATAATAGGTTGAACATAATCAGATATGGAATTCAAGAATACGATAAGCGTATTGATCTGCTCCTCCTGACTATAAGTATACCAAAAATAATCAAGTAAAAAGCTAACTAAGCCCCCATAAGCTCATGAAAGACAACCTGCCTAGGCACCTTTGACTTAAAAGGTGCCAAGTCAGTCTATATACCCTTAATGATTGTCCCCTACCCCATAGGCAGTCATATAGTTCTCTTAGGAAATAATATAGCCCTGTAGATAGCACATATCCCTTTAATGCATCAATATATCCTCATAGGCAACTCACAGCCTTATTAGGAAACAACAAAGCCTCGTAGGATACACACAACCTTCTTAGGCATCAAAATATTCTCGTACATAACTCGTAGCCCTCTGAGGCAATAACAATATCCCTATAGATAGCACATAGCCTTCTTCGGCATCAATATAATTCCATAGGCAACTCATAACACTCTTAGGCAACAACATAGCCTCGTAGGCTACACATAAACTTCTTAGGCATCAATATAGCCTCCTAGGAAACTCATAGACCTCCTAGGAAAAACATCGACTATGGGCAACACATAGCCTTCTTAGGTATCAATATAGTCCCATAGACAACTCTTAACCCTCATAGGCAATAACACAGCCCCGTAGGAAACTCATAGCCATCTTAGGAAAAGATCATATTCCTACAGCTAGCCATAATAGCCCTAAGAGAAATAATAACAATCCAATAGTTTGAAAGCGAGAAATTAGCTATAAGCAACCTCTATGAATAATTTCTATGTCATGCCCAACATAGATCCATTACCAAAATAAGAGAATCTTGATAAGGAAGAAATATAACCTCTTGAGTAGCTAACCACCAATAATTATAGCTACATGTACATTAACGATAAAGGCGGGGACAAGAGGTTGTATAGACTCACTAAAGAAAGAGAAAGGAAAGCTTGTGACTTGGACCAAGTGAAGTGCATCAAGGATAAGGAGGGTGATGTGTAGGTGGATGAGACTTTCATTAAGCTAAGGTGGCAAGCTTACTTTCATAAACTCTTAAATGAGAAAGGAGATAGAGATATTGAGCTGGGTGTGTTGGCATACTCTGAAATTCATCAAGATTTTGGTTATTGCAGATGGTTCAGAGTTGAGGAGGTTAGACATGTTATTAGTATGATGAAGAGAGAGAGAGCGATCAGACTCAATGAGATTCCGGTAGATTTTTCGAAGAACAAAGTCAAGGATGGCATAGAGTGGTTGACTAGATTGTTCAATGCTATTATGAAGACTGCCAAGATGCCCGATGAATGGATGAGTAAAATGGTTCTATTTTACAAGAACAAGGGAGATACTTAAAACTATAACATTTACAGGGGAATGAAGTTGGTAAGCCACACTATGAAGGTTTGGGAGAGAGTGGTGGAGATGAGGGTAAGAAAAGGAGTGTTTATTTTAAAGAATCAATTTTTGGATTCATGCTGGGGCGGTTGACTATTGAAGCAACTCATCTTGTTAGAAGATTAGTGGAGAAATATAGGGAAAGAAAGAAGGACCTTTATATGGTGTTCATTGATTTTGAGAAGACCTATGACAAAGTTTCGAGGGATGTCTTATAGAGGTGTCTAGAGGTGAAAGGTTTTATAATGGTGTATATTAGAGTGATAAAAGACATGTATGACATAGCCAAAATTGGGGTAAGAATGGTAGGAGGAGACTCAGAGTATTTTCCTATTGAGATGGGACTTCATCAAGGATCTGTGTTGAGCCCTTTCCTATTTAAATTGGTGATGGATAAGTTGACACGGTCTATTCAAGATAAGGTTCTATGGTGTATGCTATTGTAGATGACATAGTACGAATTGATGAGACTCGAGCTAAAATATATGATAGATTGGAGAGTTGGAGACACACTTTGAAATCCAAAGGGCTCAAACTGAGCAGGACCAAAAGAGAATACTTGGAGTGCAAATTCAGTGTTACGAGGGATGAAGCAAACATTGATATGAGGCTTTCCACTCAACCTATTCCCAAGAGAGAAAATTTTAAATATCTTAGGTCCATCATCCAAAGTAGTGGCAATGTCGACGATGGTATCACACACCGTATTTGGGCAGCATGGATGAAATGGAGGCTTGCCTCTGGAGTATTGTGTGCTAAGAAAATACCACCTAAACTCAAAGGTAAGTTTTACAGGATGGTGGTTAGACTGTCTTTGCTATATGGGGTGGAGTATTGGCCAATAAAAAACTCACAAGTTCAGAAGATGCAGGACACGGATATGAGGATGTTGAGATAGATGTGTGGATATACTAGGAATGATAAGATTAGGAATAAGTCCATTCGAGAGAAACTAGAGGAGGCTCCTATGGTTGACAAGATTTGGGAAACGAGACTGCGATGGTTTGGACATGTCCTGTTCAGAGGTGTAAGATGTTGGATTTAGGAGTTACATAAAGGGGTAGAGGTAGACCAAAGAAGTATTTAGGGAGGTGATAAAAAATGATATGGTGAAACTTGATCTCACCGAGGACATGACCTTAGATAGGAAGAAGTGGAGGTCGCGAATTTGAGTAATAGGCTAATAGGTCAGTAGGGTTAGGTTGATGTCTAGCCATGAGGTATATTAGGGTAGGAGGTTTAGTCATGCCTTTATATCTTGTATTGTTATTATCCATCTTTTATATGTCAATTTTATCATATTTGCATACTATCACGTGCTTTTCCGTAATAGTCGTTCTTTCTATTTCCTTTCCGTTTTTCATATCTAGTCTATTTTGCTTATGGGTTTTTAATATGAGGGTTCCCAGGAAAAAACCTCTCCATCTCTATGAGATAGTGGTAAGTTCTGCGTATATTCTACCCTCCCCAGACCCCACTTGTGGGATTCCACTGGGTATGTTGTTGTTGTTGAAGTACATTAGCGATAAGAATCAAATTATATCTCTCTTAAGCTTTAAGAAAACACGTCAAAATAAGGGAATACTTTAACATATCTTTTACGATGAATTCAAGTGGCCTATCAACATTTGCTCATACATTCTTGGTACTTGATCTTAAGCTTATACTATAGCTTGAAACCTTAAAATAAAGCCAAGACCATATTTTCTCAACACTAAAGGATGATATACTATGAAATTGACAAACTATGGCAAGATCAACACATAGAACAACTTTCGTTAAGGACCCATATTGAGAAAATAAATGATTTTGGTGATCTTGGATATGGATTTTATGGGTTTCTCTTATTTCTCATGCAAAAAATGAATAAAAGAATGAATAACATGATATGCATGTCATCTCGTAAAAACATAAATATCTCTCTACTTTTGAAGTTGGATGGAAAAACAATTATCACGGCCCAAGCCTAGGACCTAATCATAACACAGCAAATGAGGAACTCGAAGGTACCCCACCGAAGTCTCTTAGAATTACCACATAAATAAAATGGAATTTAAAATGGACAAATGGAAGTAAGGGAGATCAAATCATAAAACAAGGTTTAAACATAAACTAATAATACATTTGTCCAACAATACCATCGTGCAAAAGACTTGACGGGGGCTAAGACATGTTCAAAGCTCACCCTTAAATAAAATGTAGCAATGAAAATACAACATAAGAAAAATAAAATATCTTAAATACATAAAGTATGAAGGAAAAAGGTGTGGTCCTCGAACTAGAGGACTCACCAATCGCTAGTCTTCAAACATCCAAGATCTAGCCATGTGTCGAGCAGAAAGAGTACCATTCCATATACATTGATCAAAATATTTGTATTAGGTTGACACGGTGGCATACAATTTATCGGTGTTGAAAGACTTGTTCCTAATGCTATCAATGTTTTACCACTATTTTTTGGAATTAGTGATTCTGAAGTTGCTCTTTATCATCTTGGTATTTCATTGAATAACGTGGTTTTTATGGAAATATCTGAAGTCAACAAGAACATTTTGAGAAGCTGGTGGGAACAAACAAATCAAAAAGGGAATCTTGTAGATTTTAAAGATGTGTAGCAAATGAATGGAGACTTCTTAGAGTGGGGTGACTTGGATTGGAGCGGGGTAGATTTTAAAATTTACCCCAATCCAAGATGTCTCCGTTCATCTGTTGCACATCTTTAAAATCTACAAGATTCACTGTTTGATTTGTTTTCTCCTACCAGCTTTTCAAAATATTCTAGCTGAATTCAAATATATCCATAGAAATCACGTTGTTCAATGGAATACCGAGATGATAAAGAAAAACTTCAAAACCACTGATTCCAGAAAATAGTGATACAACATTGATACCATTAGGATACAAGTCTTTCAACACCAATAAATGATATCCTTCTTGTCGACCTAATACAGATATTTTGATCAATGTATCGCGTTTACAATTATTAAAAAAAAGAAAAGAAAATAAGTTGATGGACGAGTTACTTCACCTGGAATGCATTATTAAGCGACTTGTATCTATTAGTCCTACTTATACCACCTCTACGAGTATGATTATATGGAAACCCCAATAGCATTTCAAATTCGTCAGCTCCACGAGTATGAGAGCTTTAAAATTAAACAAATAAGGCAATAAAGTAAATTTTTCTTATAAGGGCTCCCTCTTCTCTTCTCTCTCTCTACTCATAGCAGGGCAGAACTAGGCAATGTAGATTTCCCTTTTAATACTGTCTTTGTCTCTTTCCCCCTTTTTAAAATTGATTTGATCCATGAACTTTTATTTTATTACTAGTTACAAGACCCATGCTACCACGGGGCCAACATATGTTTTTTTATCTCGATTTATGTGACATTGATATTTTATATACATTTAAAAAATTTAAGTTGTTAACTATTGCAACTTATAATGTATTTTATTTTATTCGTAATAATATGTGTTATGTATTTTACTCCAATTTATGTTGCATATATAAAATTTTGAGAATCAATCAAAATTTTATTTATTTTTTAAATGTTTTAAATTCTTAATTATTGTAATTTATAGTACATTTTACATAAATTTTAAATAATGTATATTTCTCTCTGTCCCAATTTATGGGACACTCACAAAATTTCGAGAACCATTTAATTTTTTTTATGTATCCTTTAAAGTTTTAAGTTAGTAATAATTATGACTTATAGTAATTTTTACATTATTTCACGTAAAATACATAATTATTTTTTGGTTTATTTGTCTTGTATTTCTTAAAAAGTACTTCATCTTTGACACAAATATAATTATATAAAGATATTAAAATTGTTGTTAATTTTAATTGTACCGTCTTTTAAAAAAAGATTTAATTTATCTTTTGAAATTTATTTTATCCTGATTCTTACATTTACATTACTTAAAATTATTGATTAGGATGATATAGCAAAGTCATAGTTGAATTAGCTCAAAAAATAACTTGTAGAAGTAATATTATAAAATCATAGTTAAAGTAGTTGAATAAATAATTAATAGAAATGATAAAGTAAAATAAAGCAGATGGAGCAAGCACGTCAATTGATAGCTGCCTGCTTAAACAGAAAGCCGAAGCATGTGCGTTGAGTGTGAGCTACCTGCTTACTGGTGCTTAGCTATAAATAGATATAAACCGACAAGTTTAAAAGGCAAAAAAAAAAAAAAAAAAAAAAAAACTGACCCCAAAATCAGGTCTAGAAACAAAAAAATAAAAAAGAAAAATACTAAAAGTAATCCCCAAGAGACCTTTTATATATAATCATATTTATTTGACAAGGTTTCTCTAAAAGAAATCCCTTGCTATCCGCCGCTGCTCTTTCCCTCTCTAAAAATTTATGTATATGTGCTTTTTTGCATCTCGAAAGCAACAAGTCTCATAGAATCAAATTCTTTTTGGCTATGAGTTTTGAGCTTTCCTAATTCTTTCAATTCTCCCTCTTGATGAGCTTCGATGGTTCCAATATCATCTCGATAGTTCTCATCATTTGAACAGACCTCGATTGCGATGAGATTTTATCTTTCTTGTTTTCATATCTTTTACTTAGGTATTTGTCTTACCCGGGGAGGGTACCTTTGGTGTGGCCGACACTTGAAGAACCATAGTTGATTCCCCAAGACAACCACTTAGCCTCATCATCACATTACATTCAAAAGCGGAAGTAAGTACTCAAGTAAAGGCTATGAAATAACCAAATAATTGAATCGCTATATCAATAATAGTTTCCAATGGATAGAGTTGGAAAGCAAATAAAAATCAACCATCACTGATCAATATTTGCGAAAGTCTAGAAGGTCTCAAGACAAGTCCTGGACTATCTCAAAGGAAATACTACTAATCAAGATAAGATAAAGAAGAATCCTCTGGATCCCAAGGAGGGCTCACCAAGTTTAGAATGTAAAGATTGGCCCTCAATGGTGCGCCTGTTGAGTTCCTCAATCACCCGTATCTCCATCATAAGATGATGCAGGCCCAAATGAATGTACGTACATTGAATATACTAGTATGTAAGATGGCTAAAGAAACAAGGCTCAATACAATCAATCTCAACAAGCTCAAACAATCAACAATTTAACCCGACAATATATCTGACCAACCCAATCAAGAAAGCAAAATATTTATATAAAGTAATGCTCCTAAAAGGGAACCCTAGCATGCAACTTAGTCAAATCATTTATGCACAATTAGGGAGTTTCTCTAACTAACAACTATCACATATGAGCTGGTAATGATACATCGTTTGTATCATCGTTGTCACAGCTGTACAATACTTGGCATGGTAGGGGAAGATCAAACCAATTTGGATCTACAATCAATAAATGTCCAAATTTTGGGACATGAGACGATGGGACTACTGCTACCCGGATGCTCACCAAACTTATATGGGAAGATAAGGCTATGACTATTGTTAATTGGATTCTCGTTTAATTTTTGTGGGAGGCCGAGATTAGGACTACTGCTACTCAGATACTCGCCTAACTTATATGGGAGGCCGAGGCAAGGACTACTTCTACTCGGATGCTCACCAAACTTATATGGGAGGCTGACGCTAGAACTACTGCTACTTAGATGCTTGCTTGAAACTATCTAGAGGTGTCGAACCTTCATTCCTTCAAGCTATACACTAATAACCACAAAGGATTTCCTTTATTGATGAATGGATTCAACATAGCCGTCGAGTTGTACCGCCTAACCCTACGAACAGAGCCAATATAACCATCGAGTCATATTATGTTACCCAATGAACATAGTCAACATAACCATCGAGTCATACCGCGAATGTAGTCAATATAACCATTGAACCATACCATTTTACCCAATGAACAAATTCAACATAATCATTAAGTCATATTATATTACCCAGTGAATGGAGTCAACATAACCATCGAGTCATACCATTTTACCTTGTGAACAAGGCCAACATAATCTTCGAGTCATCCACCAAAACAAAAATTGCCAAAATAGAGTCTAATTGCCAATCTTGGGGAATTATGGATAATGAGATGTCTATTTGGGCAAGTTACTGCCTAGCTAAGGCTCAACTACAAGAACCTAGTTTGCTACACCATTCTACAGGGGATTTAGGCTAGGTGAAATGATGTCTGGCATCTAAAGCAAGTTCTGATATCTTGTACTAATGCCAACATGATTCATTATGCTACTTAATAGAAAACCAGCACTAGTATAAACTACCAAGTCATACAAGGACAACATACTAAAGTTTACCTAAGATCCTCGATAAGGGCAAAAAAAATGGTTCTAATCCTAAGGCATATGATAATCTACCTAGCCCCAACGTGAACAAACATTTCCTACATGTTAGAAAACACCAGAAAATAACAAACAATAATACTAATAGTGATATTACTTAATAGGATAGCAAGCAAGCTTATAACTAGACGAAATTACCTATAGAGGCCTAAACTATAGTGCCTAAGGTATATAAACAAGTTACCCCCATCCAAATTAAAACTAATTCATCATGATCTCACTCAATCTAGCTCAATATGAGAGATGAAGACCGTAGCCTACCTATTGGCCGCTCACGCGTGTTCCAACTCACTTCGCCAGAGCTTTTCCCTTTCGAATGGCCTCTGAACATTTTTATGCTGTGAAATATAGATTTACAATATTATTACCATCATTTAGACACCAAATGAAAAAAAAAAATAGAGATGGACCGATCTGGCAGCCCAAAACGAGAAATATAGGACCAACATCTGGAACTCCAAAATTGACCCTACAAACTGATCCAAAATGGTACTCCTAGCTCAATTAACATGTTAGAAACTTAATTTGGGTCAAGAACCACAGAAAAATGACATGCAAAAAAAATTCAAAATTAGGCTAAATTACAAAAAAGGTCAGCAATTACGCGTGCAGCCACAAAATGTGTTTCAAAAGATAAAACCAACCACCCGATATCCAAATTTAACCCAAAGGATCACTAAAACATGCCCCAATTGCTTAGGTTATCACACCTCAAAATCAACAAAAAAAAACTCAATTCGAAAAATACAATTTTACCTTTAACAAAGCTTCAAATCAGGTTTCTGAACCTGCCAATGCATTCCTCACAAAATTTCCTTGAACTTAGGCTTTTGAATCACCAAATTTGAGCACAAAATGAGTAAATTATCTCCCGTGAAAAGTTATGAAATGAACTGATATTGTCTAAGGGATAGAACTAAATAGGCCACTTAAGTAACCTCCATGATCGCAAAAGAACACCTCCACATTCGCGAAGGTCAACCCAGTTGGACCTCCGCGATCGAGGACAAGGCCCTGAATTCGAGAAGGTCACAGGGACCAAATCTCCACGATTGCGGCCCCTGGATTGTGTTCACAAAATCTTGGGTCACCAGCACTAGAAAACCAACTAAAATGCTGAGTTTTTCAATTTCAAAAATTTTGACGGGGTATTGGAAATACATCCGCGACCCCGTACACCCTAATGAACTACAGTACCCTACAAAACTTGATGCTCCAAATTCAATAGTGCAGTCCAAATTTCCATATGAGGTCATTATGGCTGATTATAGGTCCCACTTCTAGGGCCATTTTTAGCCAAGTTCCACCGAGGGGCGCGGAATGAGTCTAGAAGCCTTGAGAACAAAATGAAGGGTTGTTCTAGATGAAACTCAATATTCTAGAGCTAACACGCTGTTAGAATATCTATTCGGGTATGTTTTCCAAGAGTGTTGACCAAAGTCAATTGTTGACTAGTTTTGAAGGCAAAAATGCACATTTGGCACAAACTCACACCGAAGTCCTTGGTTCTCAAGCTAACCATGCTTCTAGCCTAATTAGGCCATTCCAAAGCTGTTGAAACTGCCAAAATTCTATTTTAAAGCCATTTACACACATTTTGCACAAAAATCAATTTTTCAAGGTATAAGATCTTCCAAAACACAAAAAACTATACGACTCCCAAATGAATGACCAGACAACCGACCTGTGCCAACAGGTCATAAATGACCTGGGTCTTTGTAGGGATGCTATAATGAGGGAAATGATACTATATAAGGAAAACGACCCTAGAGGGTCATTTTAACACCCACTATTAAAAGAACTTTCATCCATGTAAGTAATGACAATCCCAATCTCAAGCATGCAAAGATGAGCACACAGGGCCCGCAATCTCTACATGCCCACAAGCATCCCCATGAAGCGAACGACACCTAGGTAGATCTTCGGCTTGGAAGAGAACTCCAAACTCACTTCAGGAACCACAGAAACTTCTTCCAAATCCTTCTTTCTTAAAATACTCAACATAACTATACTAACAATATCGGAAATCATCATAATTGACTTAGAAAATGAAAACCATGCTGAAACAACCTTGTTGAGAAGTATAGAACCCCAAAAGAAACCCAAATAGTTCTACCATTTGAAATACCTACTTTAACTCTAAAATTCATCATCTATGGCCATTATAAGCTTCCAGCCGATCCCTATCTATTCTGAACAATCACAATATAGTTTGCACCTCATCCATCAACCTCACATCATCAGTTTCTGAAGAATCATATGCAACCTCTATATATTAAAGAACCACAATGATCAGCATGAAGAATATGACTTACAGAAACCCAAAATCATGCTTGTTCCCCAGAAATCATTTTCTCATGCTAACACATTACTTCCTGAGCTAATCGATGATAATATAAGTCACTTGGTACTGCATCCTAGATGAAGTAACTCGTCCATCAACTTGTTGTATTTTCTTTTTTGGAATAATTTTAAACACGATAAATTGATCAAAATATTTATATTAGGTCGACATGGTGGCATACCATTTATCGGAGTTGAAATACTTGTATCCTAATGGTATCAATGTTTTACCACTATTTTCTGGAATAACTAGTGCAGAAGTTGCTCTTTATCATCTCGGTATTCCATTGAACAACGTGATTTTTACGAAGATATCTGAAGTCAATAGGCATATTTTGAGAAGTGGTGGGAGAGAAAAAAATTAAAAAGGAAATCGTGTAGAGTTTAATGATGTGCGGCAGATGAACGAACATGTCTTGGAGTGGGGTGACATGGAGTGGGATATATTTTAAAATCTAACCCCTTCGAAGACATCTCCGTTCATTTGTTCCGCATCTTTAAAATCTATAAGGTTCCTTTTTTGATTTGTTTGCTCCTACCAGCTTCTCAAAATATTCCTGTTGACTTCAAATACTTCCATAGAAACAATGCTTTTTCAATGGAATACCGAGATGATAAAGAAACACTTCAACACCACCGATTCCACAAAATAGTGATAAAACATTGGTATCATTAGGATACAAGTCTTTCAACACCAATAAATGGTGTCCTTCATGTCGACCTAATACAGATATTTTGATCAATGTATCACGTTCAAAATTATTCCAAGAAAGAAAAGAAAATAGGTTGATGGATGAGTTACTTCACCTGAAATGCATTACCAAGCGACTTGTATCTATCAATCCTACTTATACCACTTCCACGGGTATGATTCCGTAGAAACCCCAATAGCATTTCAAATTCGTCAGTCTCCATGGATATGAGAGCTTTAAAATTAGATAAATAAGGCATTAAACAAAATTTTACTTATAAGGGCTCTCTCTCCTCTTTATTTCTCTCTCTACCTGTTGCAGGTTCACAATTAGGCAATGTAAATTGCCCCTTTAATACTATCTCTGACTCTTTCCCTCTTTTTAAAAATAATTTTATCCATGGACTTTTATTTTATTACTAGCTACAAGAACCCATGCTAGCACGAGCCCAACATTTGTTTTTATTTATCTCGATTAATGTGATACTAATGATTTTTTATATATATTTTCAAAAAATGTAAGTTGTTAATTATTGCAACTTATAATATATTTTATGTTATTCATAAAGAATATATGTTACTAATTTTGTTCCAATTTATTTTGCATATATATAATTTTGAGAATAAATTAAAATTTTATTTATTTTTTAAATATTTCAAATTCTTAATTATTGTAAGTTGTAGTACATTTTACATAAGTAGTGAGGGTTCCCAGAAAACAACCTCTCCATCTCTATGAGGTAGTGGTAAGGTCTGCGTACATTCTACCCTCTCAGACCCCACTTGTGGGATTCCACTGGATATGTTGTTGTTGTTGTTGTTAGTACATTTTACATAAATCTTTAATGATGTATGTTTCTCTCTGTCCCAATTTATATGGCACTGATAACATTTCAAGAACCATTAAAAATTTTATTATATCCTTTAAAGTTTAAGATAGTAATAATTGTGACGTATAGTAATTTTAACATTATTTCACATAAAATACATATTTTTTTGTTTTATTTATATTGTATTTTTAAAAAGGTTCTTCGTCTTTGATACAAATATAATCATTAAAAGATATTAAAATTATTGTTTAATTTTATTTGTCCTGTTTTTTTTTAAAAAGATATAGTTTATCTTTCGGAATTTATTTTATCCTAATTCTAATATTTACATTACTTAAAATGATTGATTAGGATGATACAATAAAGTCGGAGTTGAAGTAGCTCAAACAATGATTCATAAGAGTAATATTATAAAATTATTGTTAAATCAATTGAACAAATAATTAATAGAAATGATAAAGTAAAATCAAGTAGATGAAGCAATCACGTTAATCTATAATTGCCTGCTTCAGAAGAAAGCTAGGATGCATGCTGACTATGAGCTACCCTCTTACTAGCACTTAGATATACGTACGCTAGCCCTCAACTGTGCCCTTATTGAGTTCCTCAATCACATGTATCCGCATCATAAGATAATGCAACTCCAAATTGATTTCAGTACATTGAATATACTGGTATGTAAGATAGCTAAAAAATAAGTGAAGCTCAATTCAATCAATCTCAACAAGCTCAAACAATCAACACATCAACACGACAAACTATCCAATCAACCCAATCGAGAATGCAAAATATTTATATAAAGTAATGCTCCTAACGGGAACATTAGCATACAACTCAGTCAAATCATTTATGCACAATCAGGGAGTTTTTCTACCGACAACCATCACATATGAGCCAATGATGATATAACATTTGTAGTGACGTTATCACAACCCTCCAATACTTGCCAAGGTAAGGGACGATCAAACCAATCTGGATCCACAATCAATAAAACTCCAATTTTTGTGACATGAGAGGCCAGGAATACTACTACCCGGATGCTCGCGTAACTTGAATGCTCGTTTAATTTGTGTGGGAGGCCGAGGCGGGGACTACTCCTACTAGATGCTTGCCAAACGTATATGGGAGGCCGAGGCTAGAACTTCTGCTACTAAGATGCTTTTTTGGAACTATCTGGAGGTGCCTAACCTTCTGTAAGGATCCAGAATTTTGTACGACCTCAATGAAGCATGAAAATTTTGTTTTGAAAAGGTTTTGGACAAAAGTGACACTTCATGGGAGCCATCACAGTCCGTGTGAGGTCACACGGCCCATGTGGAGCCTCCACGAAGTGGCCCTTGGCCTATGGAGGATGTGTGGCCCTTAAACGTGGTGTTTTAAACTAGACACGCCACACTTGGACCCCTCACGGTTCGTGTGGCACTTCACGGACCGTGTGGTGGGCCGTGTGATGGCTTTGGATTGCAATCCCACTACTTTGGGACCAAGTATGGTTACACGGTCAAGTACACGGGTCGTGTTGGGTGGCATGGCCCGTGAGACCATCCGTAAAGCTTCCGAAGTAAAATTTTTCTAATTATGGAATCACCATCTCATAACTTGATCGTGGAATTTTTCTAAGGAGAGGGGTACAGGCAGTTTCATGGCCCATGTGGCACTACACGGTCCGTGTAACCTCCCGTGAAGGTGACTTTGTTGAAAAATTCTAAGTATGGGATCTTCATGCTCAAGCTAAGTTCACTTTCAAGCCTTCAATTCAAGATTATTTATTTTGTTTAAGGTCATCATGGGTCTCCTACATCAAGTCAAGTTCAAAGGAATTCCTTTGGCTGAGTTTTTCACAAGTACCGATAGAAAGGTCAACTTTAAATGGTCATATCTCTTGGCACAAAAGGAATTGTATGGCCCACGACCTATCAAATTGAAGCTCTTTGAATTATCTTTTTATCGCATCTGGTCTCACCTCATTTCGAGTTTGGGGCAAGAGGTTACGGCATTTTTCGTAGAATCTGTCTGGACTAGACGGGAGGCCTTCACGGGCCGTGAAGAGCTTCACGGACTGTGAGGCCAACCGTGTCAACTTCAGCTAAAAATTTAAGGGGGCATTTTATTGAGGTATTTTTGATATTTTAACCCATCCCCAAGGCTTTTAAGAGCTTTTTAGCCCCCTTTTATATTTCTAAACTTCTCCTTCACTAATTTTAAACCCTCGTTCAAGACTAACACTTAGTTTCTAGAATTAGACTCTCAAAATTCTCTCCAAGTCTCATCTTCAAGATTCAACCTAGGATTCAATTGGGGTTTCAAATTCAAGCTAAATGCTTCTAAAATTCATCTTCCTAATTAAGGTATGTGGATTGATTCTAGGTCCCTTTCAACTAAGAAGACCCAAAGATCTCTCAAACTATTTTCATGAATTTTAGTTACTTTAAATATGAGATTTCGTTATTTGATTTTATTAAATCTAGTTGATGCTTGGGATATATTTTACCTATGATTTCAATTCATTTTGATTACTGATGTGATGATCTCCATTGAGTTATAAAGCATGAACATGCATGTCCCCTTTAAAGTTGATTTATGCATAGGTGATCCATACTACTATTCACATGTGGATAATTATAGATTTACTAAATCTTGTATTGTGATATTGATTTTTCACTTCAATCTATGTTACCCATGCAATCCTCACATCATGCATTGCATTGCATCCATGAATATTGATATATGATAATTATGAAGTAGGTTAAGCCCAACTATTTGATGAAATGATTTGATAAGATATTGGCTATGACAAAAAAAAAGTGATTAGTAGTATGTCTATGATTCTGGCTCATTGAGCAATATGGGTGCTTGCACCATTATGTATATGTGAATGAGTTATTCCCTGCATAAGCATTTACATGTATGAACTATGATTTGGCATTTGAGCCTAAATGTGCATGAATAGTTTGAAATGAACATTGCATTTCCTGAAAGCACGTATATGTATAAGTATTCAAGTGGGATATTATTGACTTAGCACCGATGGTTTGGGGGTGTTAGGGCTATCCCCAAGGACCCTCTCCCTTTCCTTGAACTATGTGCCAACATAGGAACGTTCACCATTACTGAAATGACCAGGTCGTAAGGAATAGTTATACGTATATGAAAATCTGATATAATATGGAAAAGGCTGCAAATCCTTCCGAAATGGTGGCTCTATAAGGAAGGTGATCATCAACTGAAATAGTGGGTCCGTAAGGTGTGATGTAGATTATCTTTGGCAAGTAATCTTCTCCCTACCGGTGGGAGGTCCCAATCGGTCTAATTCATGTAATAGCTCGTATGAGTTTGATTTGTCGGTTATAGTCCATCCCCATTATATATGAGCATTATTGCATTTCATACATCATGAATTTTCATGGCATCTTGTATATATATTTCCATTGAATATACAATTCTTCTATATTATGTGCTATTGTCATCTAACATTGAAATGGAGGTTTGGTAAGTCATATGCATTGCATGCCCGCATACTTAGTACATTCAAACATACTAATGCATACTCTATGCCTACATGATTTTACCATGTAGGGACCGTGTGATATGATCATCCACCGCATGATGGGTAGTTCAAATTCAGAGAAATGATATCGTGGTGAGTCCTATCTTCCAAGGACAAACCACCTTCCTTCTTCCTATGCTATTTTCTATTTATCTTCTTAATTGAGGGTGAGCCCGAGACATGTGTTGGCCCCCATCCCATCTTATGACTAGAGGCATTGTTGGACATCTTGTAGACTCTCGTGGATTCTATATGCTATGCGTTGTATTCGAAGTTTATGATTTCAGTTATCTATTGGATATGGCTAGTATGGATTGATTATGGAAATTATGATATGTATGTATGTATGATGTGGAAATGTGGAAGATCCTAAGCCCCGTGTTTTTCCCATAGCGTGAGTCCTACTTTTCCATCCCTTAGAACTATGTGTTTAATTTTTGAATGTGCTTCCGAACCGATGATGTGGAAATTGGATACTTTGAGGCTTGTTTGGGGACTCTCGGGTTCCCATTCGCCGTGTCACATCTATGTCTTAGGTCCGGCTCGTGACACCTTCATTCCTTCAATCTATACACCGATAACCATTAAGGATTTCCTTTCTCGGTGAATGGATCCAATATAACCATCGCGTCGTACTGCCTAACCCAACGAATGAAGCCAATATAACCATCAAGACATTGTTTTACCCAGCGAACTGAGTCAATATAACCATCGAGTCATACCTCTTTACCCAACATGGAGTCAATATAACCAATGAGTCATAGTGCTTTACTCAACGAATGGAGTCATTATAATCATCAAGTCATACTGCGTTACACAACGAATGGAGTCAACATAACCATCTATTTATACCACTTTTCCTTGCAATCGAGGCCAACATAACCATTGAGTCATCAACCAAAACCAAAATCGGACTCAAAAATAGAGTCTAATTGCCCAACTTGCAGAGTTATGGATGATGAGATGTCTATCCAGGCAAGTTACTGCCTAGCTAAGGCTCAACTAACAAAACCTAGTTTGCTGCACCATGCTATGAGGATTGATGCCAGCGAAAATGACGATAGGGCATCTAAAGCAAGTTCTGATATGCTGTACTAATCCAACATGATTCACAGTACTACTTAATAGAAAACCAACATTGATATAAACTACCAAGTCATACAAGGTCGCAAATTTTACCAAAATCCTCGATAAAGGCCTAAATCATGGTCCTAATCCTAAGGCGCATGATAATCTACCCAGCCCCAACCTGAACAGACATTTCCTACATGTTACAAAACATCAAAAAATAACATATGATAATACTGTTAGTGATACTAACTAACAAGATAACAAACAAGCTTACAACTACCCGAAATTATCTATAGAGGCCTAAACTGTAAATTCTAACACCTTAGATATATAAATAAGTTACTCCACCCAAATTCAAACTAATTCAGAATGATCTAACACAATCCAGCTCAATCTGAGGAATTAAGATTGTAGCCTACCTGTAGGGTGATCACGCGTGCTCCAACTCACTTCGCTAGAGCTTTTCTCTTTCAAATGATCTTTAAATGTTGTCACACTGTGAAATACAGTTTTACAACGTCATTACAGTTGTTTAGACATCCAATTCAAAAAAATAGAGGCAGAACAATTTGGCAGCCTAAAAAGCGAAAGACGGGACCCGCATTTGGAACTTCAAAATTGACCCTAGAAATCAGTCCAAAATGGTACTCCTAGCTCAAATAACATGTTAGGAACTTATTTCGGGTCAAGAGCCTCTGAAAAATGGCATGCAACAAAAACTCAAAATTAAACGAAAGTGTAAAAAAAGGTAGCAGTTACACGTGCAAAATTACCAGAAACAGAGTTTCAACAGACAAAATCAACCACCCCATATCCAAAAATTAACCCAAAGATCACAAAACATAGGTCCAAATTGCTTAGGTTATAACACCACAAAATCAACCAAAAAATCATTTTAAAAAATCCACCATTCAACAGCTAAAATACAATTTACCTTAAACAAAGCTTCAAATCAGGTTTCTGAACCCGCCAATGCATTCCTCACAAATTTTCTTGAACTTAGGCTTTTGAATTGCCAAATTTGAACTCAAAACGAGTAAAGTATCTCCTTTAAAAAGTTATAAAACAAGCTGAAATTGTCTAAGGGATATAACTAAATAGGCCACGCAAATGACCTCCACGATCGCAGAACACAGAGGAAATAACCTTCGCGATCACGAAAGGTCCCTCTGTGTTTGCGAAGGTCAACCCAGTTGGACCTTTGTGATCACCGATAAGGCTCCGTATTCATGAAGGTCATAGGGACTTGAACTCCATGATCATAGCTCCTGGATTGAATTCACGAAATCTTGGGT
Organism: Solanum rostratum; assembly: GCA_029948455.1. Classification (NCBI taxonomy): domain Eukaryota; kingdom Viridiplantae; phylum Streptophyta; class Magnoliopsida; order Solanales; family Solanaceae; genus Solanum; species Solanum rostratum. The sequence continues at coordinate 26,620,670 of CM057045.1, forward strand.
CACATGCACTAGCAAACCAGCTGAAATGCTAAGTTTTGCAATTCTAATTTTCGACTGGGTACTCAAATCGTCCGGGACCCCATAAACACAGATGAATGATTGTACCCTACAAAAATCTATGTTCTAGATTTAAGAGTGCAGTCAAAATTTTCATTTGAGGTCATTACAACTGATTATAGGTCCCACTCCCACGACCATTTTTTGGCAAGTTCCACCGAGGGGCTTGGAATGAGTCCAAAAGCCTCGAGAACCAAATGATGGGTCGTTCTAGGCCAAACTCGATATTCTGGAGCTAACCATGTTGTTAGAATTTCTATTCGGACACGTTTTTCTGAAGTGTTGACCAAAGGCAATCGTTGGCTAGCTTTGAAGGCAAAATGCACAATCTGGTACAAACTCACACCAAAGGTCTTGGTTCTCAAGAAGACCACGCTTCTAGCCTAATTTGGCTATTTTGAAGTTGCTGGAACTGTCAAAATTCTGTTCTTAAGGCCATTTACCCATATTTTAAACCAAATCAAGTTTTCAAGGTATAAGGCCTTTCAAAACACAGAAAACTACACAACTCCCAAACAAATGACCAGACAATCAAACTACCTATTTTAGTAGGTCATAAATGACATGGGGTCTATATACGAATGGACTTATGAGGAAATGATACAATATAAGTAAAAAGACCCTTGGGGGTCATTACAACATCCATTGCTAAAAGGACTTCCATCTGTGAAAGTAAGAACAATCCTAGCCTTAAGCATGAAAAGATTAGGATGTTGGGCCCGCATTCTTCATAGGCCCACAAGCATCCCTATGAAGCGAACGATGCCTAGATAGAACTCCATCTTGGAAGCGACCCTAAACTTTCTTTAGGAATCGCAAAAGCTTCTTCCAAATCCTTCTTTATCATAATACTCCACCTAACTATACTAACAATATTTGAAATCACCAGAACAACCCAAGAAGATCAAAACCACACCGAAACTACCTTGTTGAGAAGTATACAACCCCAAAGAAAATCAAACAATTCTACGATATGAAATCCATACCTTAACTCTAAAATTCATCATCTATGCCTATTAGAAACATCATGTCAATCCTTAACAATCCCTATGAAGTCTACACCTCCTCCATCAACCGAACATCATCGGCTTCTAAAAAATCATATGCAATCTCTATATATTAGAGAACCACAATGATCAGCACAAAGAATCTGACTTAGAGAAAAACCCAAAATAATGCTTATTCCCCGAAATCAGATGAACGGAGACGTTTTGGAGTGGGGTGACTTAGAGCAGGGTAGATTTTAAAATCTACCACACTCCAAGATGTCTCCGTTCATTTGTTGCACATCTTTAAAATCTACAAGATTTCCTTTATGATTTGTTTGCTCTTACCAGCTTTGCAAAATATTCCTATTGACTTAAAATATTTTCATAGAAACCATGTTGTTCAATGTAATATCGAGATGATAAAGAACAACTTCAGCACCACCGGTTCAAGAAAATACTGATAAAACATTGATACCACTAGGATACAAGTCTTTCAACACCAATAAATGGTATCCTCCATGTAGACCTAATATGGATATATTGATCAATGTATCATATTTAAAATTATTCCAAAGAAGAAAAGAAAATAAGTTGATGGATGAGTTACTTCATCTAGAAGGCATTACAAAGCGACTTGTATCTATCAGTACTACTTATACCACCTCCATGGGTATGATTCCATGAAAGCCCCAATAGCATTTCAAATTCATCAGTCTTCACGGGTATGAGAGCCTTAAAATTAGTTAAATAAGGCAATAAAGTAAATTTTGCTTAAAAGGGTTCTTTCTGCTCTATATATCTCTATCTCTATCCCTTGCAGGTTAGAATTAGGCAATGTAGATTTTATCCATGGACTTTTATTTTATTACTAGTTACAAAAACCTATGCTAGCACGGGCCCAACATATGTTTTTTATCTCGATTTATGTGATACTGATAATTTTCTTATATAAAAATTTTAAGTTATTAATTATTGCAACTTATAATATATTTTATGTTATTCGTAAATAATATTTGTTACTTATTTTGTTCCAATTTATGTTGCAAATATAAAATTTTGAGAATCAATCAAAATTTTATCCACTTTTTAAATATTTTAAATTCTTAGTTATCGTAATTTTGTAATACATTTTAAATAAATTTTAAATAATGTATATTTCTCTCTATTTCAATTTGTGTGGCATTGATAAAATTTCAAGAATCATTTAATTTTTTTTATATATATCCTTTAAAGTTTAAGTGGGTAATAATTGTGACTTTTTACATTATTTCACGTAAAATGCATAAATATTTTTGGTTTATTTATATTGTATTTTTTAAAAAGCATTTCATCTTTGAGACAAATATAATCATTAAAAGATAAAATTGTTGTTTAATTTTATTTAACCTATTTTTAAAAAAGATTTAATTTATCTTTTGGAATTCATTTTTTCCTAATTCTAATATTTACATTACTTAAAATGATTGATTAGGATGATATAGTAAAGTCATAGTTGAAATAGCTCGAAAATGATTTATAGGAGTAATACTATAAAATCATAGTTAAAGTATGTGAACAAATAATTGATAGAAATGATAAATCAAGTAGATGAAGCAACCACGTCAATCGGTAGCTGCCTACTTAAGCAAAAATCTAAAGCATTCATGTCGGCTGCGAGTTACCTGCTTACTGACGCTTAGATTCACATAATAGATATAAGCGGACAAGTTTAATAGGCCAAAAAAAACTGATCCAAAAATCAGGTCTAGAAACAAAAAGAAAAATACTAAAATGAACCCCTAGTGGTTGTCACGATCTGAGCCTAGGGCCTAGGAGTGACATGGCGAACGGGAACTCGAGGTCCCAAACAAGCCTTATAGCATCTACATACACATCATTGATCCAGAAGTGCTTAATAAGACAATGAACACATAATTCTAAGGAACTATAAAGTATGACTCACGCTATGGGGATGTCATGGGAATAGGGAATTGCATGGATTAACATAGCACGTAGCATATAAAAAATAAGGGGCGGGCAAGTATGATTCACGCTGTGGAGATAGGAGGAGCTTAGGACTTTCCACATTTACACATCTCATCATAAACATATCCTTATATCATCAACACCAAGTGATAACCATAATCATAGTCTCCATAAGCAAGATAGCATAACATATACAAGCTCATACATAGAGTTTAAATAATGTCCAACAATGTCTCTATGTCATAGAATAGGACGAGAACAAGACATGTCCCTGGCTCACCCTCAAAGTGAAGTCATAAAGCATCATAACATAAGAGGTAGATAGAAGGTGGCTTGTCCTTAGATGATAGGATTCACCACAAGCAACATTTTATCAATCTAGCTAGTCGTCAAGGGGTGGAAGATGATAGTCTTTGGTCTGTACATGGTTAAATCAGGCATGCAAAAGAGTATGCATTAGTATGTTTGAATGTACTAAGTATGCAAGCATGCAAAATACTTATGAAACATGTTAACCTGCAATCAATATTAGATGAAAAGGGCACACACATAGAAAGAAGTGTATATAATAAAGAATATTATATCAATATGCCATGAAATCCATGATGTATGAATGGCATAATACTTTATACACAGCAGGGTTATGACCTTAACTAATATAAGACCAAGTGAGCTATAACTTGGAACTCTGTTGTCTGCCCCACACCGGATAAAGGGGTGGTCTATTTGCCAAATGCCAAAGGTGGATCCTTGTCATAATCATCCGATAAAAGGACATAAACATGAACCTGCTAGGCACATAGTTATGAGAAATGAGACATTACATAAGGACCCCTTGGGCCGAGCCCCCACCTCCAATCCCATTCAGTGCTAAGTCAACAACCCACGAGAATACATATACATATATGTGCTTGAAAAAGAGGCATAAGTCTTTCAAATCATTTTCATGCATACTTGGGCTTAAAAGCCAAACATACATCATAATCATGTATACTAAAGAGTCAAATCATACTTCATGTCATACTTTCATGTATAAGAATTGCTCTTTGATACATATACATAGTGGTTCATAACACCCATGGGGCTCTTGAGCAAAATCATAGACATAATGTGATCACATGTCATGTCATAACCATACTTTCCTTGAATCATAATCATAAACATAATTGGGTCTTAATCCATATCATTAACTTCATGAAAATCAATGTTCATGCATGTATATGCTATGAATGATGAGAGAATAGCATGAGCAATATAGATTTACATTTACAATAACAATATAAGATGAAATCCAAGTAAATCCATAAAGAAAAATACGTTTAAAGCATATTTGATGTTGCCCGTGCTTAAATCAGCATTTAAAAGGGATATGCATATTCAAACCTTCACAATATCAATGCAAGTCATCATATTAGGGCTTAAATCACTTCAAAAACATCAATTAAATACAATCCACATCTTAATTGAATCAAATCAACATTAATTTAAAAGACACATATTCATAGTAAGCTTAAAATTCATAAATTAAGGAGTAAAAAGTGTTTGGGTTCTTCATGGTTGAAAGGGACCATGAATCAATCCCACATATCTTAGATAACTTAGAATAATCAAGAAGAAATCAATTGAAGAAGAAGACCCTCCTTAAGCTTCAAGTTGAACCTCAAATGGCACACTTGAGAGGAGTTCTTAGAAGAGAGAATTTGAATGTTCTAACTGTATTGAATGAATTTGAATAAGAATAAAGGAGTATAGGTATTTTTATGGGTTTAGGATAGGTTAGAAAGTCACAAATGACCCTTAGAAATAATTAAAATTACGAGAAAACCATTAATGAAATGAGCATCAAAAAGAGTCAAGGTGGCCCGTGGAAGAGCACTATGGCTCGTGAAGAGGACCACAGACCGTACAAGGGTCCGTGGTAAGGGCCTTCAGACACTTAACCAAATTTTAGACAAAGCCTTTTCCATTGAAAGCTTCACAGTTCGTACAAAGCTCCACAGTCCGTACAAACTCCTGTACAAAGATTCAAGTTCCGATACAGTGATTTGATACTTGGAAAATTTCTGGACTAACACCATCATGGGAACCCACCACGAGCTGTGGTGGGTTGTACGGCTTGTCAAAGGGTCTTGGTGGGTGCCTTAGCCATGCAGTGGCTTTCAAGCCAAAGGCACCTACCACAAGCCACTTTCACGGCTAGTGGTGAGCACCACGAGCTGTGAAGGGCTCAGTAAAGGGACACTTGGTCTTAAACTCCACCATAAGCCCAAGAACACCACACACAAGCTAAGGGTCACCCCTAGGCAGCCTCTACGGCTCGTGGAGGTAACCTTGGAGTGTCACCTTGGTCGAAAACTCCTGGAACCTTGATTTTTAAGCATTAATAATGTCTCACAAGATCCGGGTCCTTACATCATCTCCCCCTTGGGAACGTTCATCCTCGAATGAAAAAATGGACTAGCTTGAAAGGGTTGACTTCAACATGAAACATTTTATCATGGGAACACAATACATAACTCATTTCTTATAGATCAAAAAATCATTAAAACCTATGTCAAAAAATCCTTTAAATCATTTTCGTGCAACAATATGCATGTCATGTCATGAAATAAAAGAGTGAAAGAATTAGGACCATTGAGAATAGAAAGAACCTAATACCTTAAGCTTGAGTAGATTAGAAAAGATAGGGGTATCGCCTTATCATGTCCATCTCTGCCTCCCAAATATCACTCTCCACATGTAATGCCTCCAAAGCACTTTAATTGAAGCCACATCCTTGTTGATAAGCCGCTTTACTAGCCTATCCAAGATCTCAATCGGAACTTCCTCACAGGACAAGTTCTCCTTAACTTCAACACCTTCCAAAGGCACAATCGAACTAGGGTCACCAATCAACTTCCTCAACATAGACACATGGAAAACCGGGTGAATAGAACTCATCTTTAAAGGCAAATCCAATCTACAGGCCACTTTGCCAATCCACACAACTGTCTCATAAAGGCCTATATACTAGGGACTTAACTTTCCCTTTTATCGAAACACATTACACCCTTCATAGGAGAGACCTTTACCTACACCCAACCATCGACATGGAATTAAAGATCCCTCTTCCTAACATCCGAATAAGACTTTAGCAACTTTGAGCCGTCTTCAACCTCTTCCTAATCAAACTTCACCTTTTCCATGGCCTCCAACACCAAATCTGGGCCAATCAAAGCCATTTCTCTCAACTCAAACCATCCCACCAGGGATCTACACCTTCTCTCATACAAAGCCTCAAAAGTTCAATCCCTAGGTGCGCCGGAACAGTGCGTGGGTAGTTGAAATTCGACCAAAATAACATTGGAAAATATGGTGGTAGAAGTCAGCGATGGTCAAACTTTGGGAAGAAGAAAAGGGTATGGGGTATTGGGGAAATAATTAGGAAAGTGAGGGATAATGAAAATTTCCCCTCTTTTATTTGTCTAACAAGGTGTTGCCTGTGATTTAATTCGGCTCTGTACTAAGACTATTTTACTTTATGTTTCTTGTTCTATGTTAAGACATCATTTAGATTTTTCATTTAGTCTATAATTAAGTATGCTTATGCTTTAATGTTAGTAGTCGTGTGAATGTTCAGTTTATGCATTATCTTAGGTATAATTACTTGTGTTCTTTTAGTATTGTGCTTGTGAATAGTAGTAGTAGTAGTCATAGTTGATGATGTGGCCCTATGATGGATGGATGACAACCATCCTAAGGGTATTCATCAACGTGAGGCCTATTTAGAGTGTTGGCAGTTGGAGGATGGTCGTCATCCATCCATCATAGGGCCCTATCACTCAGCTATGACTACTACTATTCAACACCACAATACTCAAAGAACACAAGTAATCATAACAAAGATAATGCATAAACTGAACATTCACACGACTACTAACATTCAAGCATAAGCATACTTAATTACAGACCCAATGAAAAATCAAAATGATGTCCAAACATAGACAAGAAACATAAAGTAAAACAGTCTTAGTACAGAGCCGAATTAAATCACAGTTAGCATAATCAGCAGAATAATCTCACCCCACACTTAAACTTAGCACTGCCCTCAGTGCTAGCCATACGAAACCTGTGGAATGGGAGTGGGATGCTCACTCCTCTAGGTCGGGTAAGATGGGTTCACCCCTAATAGTGATAGGATCCTCCTCTTCAATCTCATTCTCATCTAAATCTGAAGCCTCCCGCGCCTCCTCGGGGTCCGTAGGGATATCATCCTCTATGGTCTCGATAAATTGAGGTACAATGTCCAATACCGCATTAGCATGGGCATTTAGAGGGTAGCGGGCCTCTACCTCATCAAGATCTTGCTGGGTGGATGAGCGCCCTCCTATCCTATGTCGTAGCATCTTGAGCCTGTACATGCGTCCCATAATTAACTCATCCCGATGGTTCCTCTCTGTGGTAGTGAGCACGGGGCAGTAGACTCCTCCAGCCCCTTAATGTTAGTGACATTATAGGGAGGGGCCTCAATGCGTAGGAAATAGGCAAGATCCTCAATAGGAACACCTACATGGCGACACAACACTATAATAAGATCTCCAAATGCTACCTGCGCTCGCGGTGCACCCAAGCCTTCCTCATAGATGACTTGAAAATGGCTCCAAAGTTGAGCTCAACCCTAGTCATGAGTGCAAAGGCCAAACACACTCTATCTCTCATAACAGCCGTGAAATGCTGCCCTAGGAAGAAAGAGTGTGTCACTATATTGACCCAAACACAAGCTTCCCTGGTCATATGGGCGAACGGGAAGGACTGATAGTAACCCCTGTAAGCGTGGTGAATTCATTTAGCTGTGGAATTCACCCCAGCTAGGGTGTAAAGAATGACCCTATAAGAGGATGAATCTAGAGATCTGTGAAAGGACCCGAGTGGACATCCAAAATGCCAAGAACCCTAATAGTTACAGGAGTGATGTTTATCTCCACCCTCGGACTGTAACCACTTAAGATCGTGCCTTTTTCTTCATGTTGGCGTAGAATTCCTGCACAGTACTGAGGTTAGAGGGCATCGGCTCCTCAAATAAAAAGGTTAGGCAATACTCCATGCAGCGCTGGTATATTTGCGGGTAGTGCCATGCCAAAGAGTCAGCATCAATCGGCCGAGAAATATTTGGTCTCATTATGTGCCCGATACTAGCACTGCTCGTCTCTACCCACAGCTTTGAGCCCATAGCGGGATCTTTGGCCCTTATACTCCAGGGCTTTAGGCACCTCTAGGATGTCCCTCGCTGGTCTCCTATGACTCGAGGCACCTACCCCACTGGCCTGTCCGATTTGCGTGCATGAGAAACCATGTGAGCCTGCAAGCAGAGATAAACATCATCAACACACATGCACAAAACATAGCCCCTGCTACATAATTCTAAGCATGCCCGACCCTACGCTTAGATTCAAGCTACGAGGTGAGACGGTACTCAGACTTCCCAACTTACAATGTGCTGCCACCATAAAATTGGACAACATAACCCCGCAATGTAGTTCAACAATACATCCCCCATGCTTCAATTCCAATACTTTCATCACCCCAAAAATTCACAACCTTGTTCAAGACTATAATTTCAAGCAATCAACCCAATAAGTGAATTATTGCACAATTCCACCCATAGGGCACAAATCAAGGCATCATGCTTCAACCAACTACCCCAAACTGTGAGTTTCGAGAACCTAACAATAATTCTTGAGGTTATGAACAATTGAAGCATGAGAGTACAAAATCCCCAACTTTTCCCAGATTTCCCCAAATATTTGGCCTAGGGTTTGCACCCAACCATATCAAGCACAAAAATTACATTAAACAAGAAATTAGGCCTAAAATCTCAATGCTGAACAATAATCTGACAACAATATGCAACAAAAACAACTTAACTTGTTTAGTTTCACCCCAAAGTCAAGAAAAAGTTGCCAAACCCAAGCAATGAACAAGCAAAATTAGTGAAAAACACTTTTCTTTCTTGAAAAATACAAGAGTATAGAATGAAATCCTTGAAGAATTTGAGGCACGACACAGATTAATTTAAAGTTGTGGGTGTGAGGGAGAGAAAAATAGAGAGAGGAGTAAAAGGGAGGGGTGGGGGTCGGGATACGTGTTGAACAGAAAAATATGTACACGTATGTGCCAGGTTCGCAACGTGGCTTGGATGCATACATACATATATGTTTTTGTGTTTTCGACTTACCTGTGCGTTGGTAGCAATATTGGTCCACGACACAGGCACGTCGCATGCCCGCGCACGGACAGCCACTGGTTTAGGGTCTTAAAAAATAAATTTTTTAAGCTGCGGATGCCAAAAATATCCCCGAACACCTGAATATGCTACAACCAGTGAAAAGGTATTGTCGCGGACCTGCACTTGGTGCAATTTTTTAATTTTCTATGGGTTTTTATAAATATAAATGAAGCAAAAACTAAAACAACAAACATTACCTCAAAATGGGTTGCCTCCCGTGTAGCACCAGATTTTCCATGGCGGCATGACTCTGCATCTCATTACTCATCATTGGCCAAGTCCATGGCCTCTTTGTCCTTGCTCGTGTCCTCACCATAGTAGTGTTTGACATGCTGACCATTTACCAAAAAAGTTTGGTTAGTCACTTCATCCTCAGCTCCACTGCTCTGTGTGGCATCATATTCACCACAATATATGGTCCGCTCCACTTAGACAGCATCTTTCAAAAATAATTTTAAACAAGAGTTAAAATGAAGTACCTGTTGTCCCGGCTCAAAATTTCACTTGATGATGTGCCGGTCATGCTATTTCTCTTTGTAAAACTTGGTGTTCTCATAAGCTTGGAGTTAGAATTCATCCAACTCCTCCAACTGTTCTATTATCTTTCTCCCTACGAGCTTTGGATCTAGATTGAGCCTTTTTAATGCCTAATACACTTGGTGCTCAAGCTCCACAAGGAGATAACATGCTTTCTCATAGACTAACTAGTATGGAGATGTGTCAATCGGTGTCTTGTATGCCGGCTGGTATGCCCACAAGGCATCATCAAACTTGATGGACCAATCCTTTCTCGTCGCATTGATAGTCCTCTGCAGAATATCTTTCACCTCTCCATTTGACATCTCAACCTGACTGCTCATCTGAGGGTGATATGCTATAGCCACCTTATTCTGAACTCCATATTTAGCCAGTAGATTCTTCATCGTCTGGTTAATGAAGTATGTACCCCCATCACTGATTATGGCTATCGAAGTCCCAAATCTTGTGAAGATCTTCTCCTTTAAGAACTTGCTCACCACCTTGGAATCACTGGTGGGCAGAGCAACTACTTCCACCCATTTAGAGACATAGTCAACTGCAACCAAGATGTAGTGATTACCAAAAGAAGGTGGAAATAGACCCATGAAATCTATCCTCCATACATCAAAAATCTCCACCTCCAAGATGTTGTTCAGGTGCATCTCATGCCTCTTGGAGATGGTGCTAGTCTTCTGTCATGCATCATAAGCCCTTACTATGTGTATGACATCTTTAAAAAGAGTGGCCAGAAGAAACCTGATTGTAGCACCTTGTGAGTTGTCCACTCATCTCCATGATGGCCCCTATAAGGTAAAGCATGGTGCCTTTGTAAGATCTTATGCATCTCGGCCTCAGGAACACATCTTTTGACCATTCGATCAGCCCTTTACTTGAAAAGATATGACTCATCCCAGATGTAAGCCTTTGCATCGTCTGCCAGCCGCTTTCTTTGCTAATAGGTGGCATGTGGGGAAAACACCCCACTCACCAAGGAAAACATACACGAGATGTGATGGCAACAACATCAACTCAAGTTGAGAAGCCTCTTCAACTGAGGGTTTGGGTGGAGGTCCCAGCACCCTGTTTAATGGCTCAGCTGATTTCTTTAGCATACTGACATTGTGATTGTTCAACACACTTTCATTTTCTCTGGCTTTTGCATCATCCACTAGCCTTTGATTTAGCAACACTCTAGCTAGTGGGTCTATAATTTCTACTCGGCTCACTCTAGTTATTGTATCTAGCACTGTGATTGCTGCCAAGTCCTCATATGTCAGGAAAGCTTTATAGCTTTATAGACATCGAACACTTCAACCTTGTCATGGGCTCTCATGGTGAGCCTCCCTGCTGCCACAGCAATCAGTGCCCTCATGTTGCTTGGAATGGGTGTCCAAGAATGAATGAAACCTCTGGGTCAGGTTAAAAATCCAAGATGACAAAGTCCATAGGGAAGATGAGAGATCTCACTCTGACTAAGATATCTTCAATCATGCCACCTGGCCTTGCCACAAATCAATCAGCCAATTGTAATATGATGGTGGTGGGCTTTGGGCTTCCAAGCCCCAACTTCAAGAACATGGAACTAGGCATGAGATTGATTCTTGTCCCCCAGATCACATAAACCTCTTGCATTCAAACAACTTCCAATGGTTACTTGCACAACGAAACTCCTAGGATCCTTCAACTTGGTTGGTAGTTGGGATCTGTTGAGAATCTTCAAGCTACATGCCTTTGAGAGTTCCACGGCTTCATATTTAGTTAACTTATTTTCGTTGGCCACAATGTCCTTCACATATTAGGCATACTTCGAAATCCCCGGGAGAACATCAACAAGAGGTAAGTTAATCTATACTTATTTTAGGAGCCCGATGAACTCTTGAAAGCAGTCATCCTCCTTCTTTTTCAGCTTTTGGGGGAATGGAGGAGGAGGTTTTGGCACTGGAATTGCCTCATTGGTAGGCTGGGACATCCAGCCTTATCTTTTGTGTAATACTTGGTTCAGCACTCTCTCTCTTCTTTGGGATCAACTCAGTCAATGGTCTTTCACTCCTAGTGTTGACCGCATTCACTTGCTTTGGGTTGGGGCCAGTGTTACCTTGCAAGCCTCCTTTAGGTCTAGAATTCACATTGCTTACCAATTTCCCCAACTGTTTCTCCAAGTTCTGGAGACCTTGTTTGTTCCATTAAACCTCTTCCTTTTGTCTATTCTGGTTTGTAGAATTTGCCTTAGCACTTATTTGTTAGTCGTGGTGGTTGGATTGGCCTGCTTTACATACGGCTACATCTGCTAATTTTAGTAAGCATTGTCACCCTGCTCTTTGCTGAGGTGGCCCCTGATTTTTCTGATTTCCACCCCAAGAGAAGTTAGGGTGGTTCCTCCAATTTGGGTTGTATGAGTTCCCAAAACCTTGATATCCACCTCTATTAGCATCGCCTACAAAATTCTCCGCTTCTGTATTAACTCCACAAAACTTGGCAGTGTGGTCTCCTCCTCCACAAACATAAACTTGGGTTGATTGTTGACCCAATGCTAGGTTGTTAAAGTGAGTGGTAATCATGTTCTGTATGGCTAACATCTGGTTCTACAGGGCAGTTATCGCATCAATCTCCAACGTATCAATCTGCTTCTGAACTATCGGTTGGCATGATCCTCCATTTCATTCAGGATTGCCTTGTGCAATACGATTGAGAAGCGCATATAACTTATCGTATGTCTTCTCCAATGCCTATCCACATGCAACACAATCAAGAAGAATCTTTGTGGTGGGTTCCAAACCTTCAATGAATGTATGGACCAATATTTTGTTAGCCTGACAATGATGGGGACTATTAATAGGAAGTGTTTTAAACTTGTCCCAAGCGTGATATAGATTGTTTCCAAGTTTTTGCTTGAAGCTCAGAATCTCACTCCTTAGTTTAGTTGTCTTACTCTATAAGAAGAATCGAGTGAGGAACTTTCGAGCAAGATAATCCCAGGAAGTGACGGAGTTGGGTGGCTCAATCTGTAGCCACCTGCATGTTTCCCCCAACAGTAAGAAGGGAAACAAGGTCATCCTTACATAGTCTTTGTTCACCCCTGTGGGGATAAAAGTATCAGGAATCTCCAAGAAGTTCTGAAGATGGACCTATGGGTCTTCGTGAGGCAACCCCGTAAACTGCCCAGTATATTGTAGCAACTAGATCATATTCTTTTTTAGTTCCCAATGACCATCGGGCTTTGGTATTCGAAAGCAGCTGGTGACATTGGTTGTTCCTGGGATTTCCACATCCTGAACTGGCCAAGGTGTTGGTGCTATAGGAGGATTTTGATCTGCTATTTCCTCTTTGACAGGTTCAACTTCTTCTTTATTATCGTGAAGAACTTCTTGCTCAATGAGTTGAATCAGAGGAATCGGGTACAAGACACCTGCCCTCCTCGTAGATTGGCAGAAGCAAGAAACTTGTTCCTCCAGTGTAGCAACTAAAAACCTGCAACACAGCACGACTAAGATCAAATGTAATGAACACACAAAATAAACAATTTAGATTTTTAACCAACTTATGCTTTAAATCCCTAGCAACAATGCCAAAAGCTTGTTGCTCCCCAGCGCACACAAGTGTTAGTAGTCTAAATAAGTAATATAGTCCCTGGTAAAGAGGCTAGGACATCAAACCCAAAGGATTTAAGCAAAATCGGTTAAGAGTCCAGGTTCTCACGTTTAGAGCGTTTTATGTAAAAATGGTGGAAAGATGTGTGGAGAAATTAAATAACTAATTAAACTACTAAATCTGACTGGTTTGTTGTTAACTTATCAAATTAAGAATGGTTCTAGGATTGTAACCTTATCAATGTAGTTCTAGTCTCAAGCTTGCATATATGTCTGGGTTCCTAACTACTAATTCACAGGGTTAAAATTACCTAAACAGGGTTGCACGCCTCTGCCGGCCAACCATTATTGACCACCTAACTATATCGTTGAGTGGGGATAGACACATTAATAAAAGTGTTTTAACGTTATCTTCCTATATTATAGACCAAGAAGGTATAAGGGTAGTGTTCATAGGCCTCCTTTCTACGAATCAATCTAGTCTTCTAGTCGAACAAGCTACCTATATTACTGGGTTTTATCTATTCCAACATCTCTCGAATCCAGAATGAACAACAAATTTGCTCCCTAGTTTAACAAACTTTAAAGTATATATATAAGTAGCATAACAGTAGTCTATGGAAACCCATTCATATATGACAAAAATTAAGAACTAAAATATTGTTTATGGCTACAATCCCAGAATATAGGATAATTAGCCACTTATCATAGGTTGTTCGTACATCGAGAATAGACTGAAAATCATTAACAACCAAGAAACAAAGATAAAAACTAACAAAAATAGCCCTAGAAAAGAGTTTTCAGTCGTCTTCTCTATGTTTCGTCAAAAACCAATTATGAAACATAAAGCTCAAAACAAAATATAACTTAAAAATCCCATAGTTTGATTTTTCACCCGGATCTTCAAAGTCCGCGATGCGCACCACCATGTTTTGAGCATATTTTTGCTTTATTTGCTGATTGGACCATTTTGCACAATTTTTGCATAAGTCCGCGGCGCAGACTATGCATTTTTTCCTGTTTCGCGCCTTTTTCACCTCCTTTTCAACTAGCATACATTTTCCCTTGGTCTATGATACACACTTGATACTTTTCTTGAGCTTACTGATTTTTATCCTTCAATTCTGAGTTGTGTTATTCCCCATGATATAGGTATGACTTCGGACTAGCATAATCTGATCAACACCTGCAAAAAGACAACTAATAGGTGCACTTGGCCCTAGATTAGCAAAATAAATGGACTCCCACTTAAAACACCTCGACTTCATGGATTTACCCTCTAACTAGGCTCTATTTATTGGTATTTTTTGCCAGTTTGGTGTATAAATACGCCTAAGATCACTGGGTTAGGTATAAGTGGGATTTTGACCCCACAAAACCTCGATTACGAGTCGTAAGAAGTTTTGTGGCTCATAAGACCTGGTCTTGTTGTTTCATAATCCTAATATTAGGGCTTTGACTTTATTAATCCTCCTACGGGGTGTATATAGACATACGACTCGTATGCTGGTTCGTAAGCTCCCCCAACACTTAGCAATTTTAAATCTTACCTGGGGTCCACAAGCTCTATTCACAGCCATAATTATATCTACAAATCGTAAAGTTAGCTCATGGACTGGAATGCACAAATTTTATTCACTGAAAATGGTTCTGATTCAGTATAAGGGTCATGGTATAATCTACGGCTCGTGAAATCAATTGTAGAGCCACATTTTCTCCTCTTTTTGCACTACTTTACTGCCTTAACCCTGTTCCTGCACATTCTCAGCCAAACAAACTATTACCCTATAATCTTCTTGTATGTGTGTCTAAAATTACATCAAAAATAAGAAAATTAAACTACCTACAAGTCCATAAAGCTAAAACTAACACAACTTCATAAAAGTTATAGCAAATATCTTGGGTTGCCTCCTAAGTAGCACCTGATTTAGTGTCGCGGCACGACCTAGCCAGCTTGGTTACTTAGACTTCACTAAGTGCCCATGCTTCCACCTTTAGATCATCAGGTCTCTTCTTGAACTGACAAATATTGAAGACAACTTCTTCGTCGTTCAGTCTAAACTTGAGTTGGCCTGACTCCATGCCACTAGTGCTTGTCTTGTAGCTAGAAAGGGCCTTCCTAAGATGATTGGGACTTTTAAGTCGACCTCACATCTAGAATCATGATTTCGATAGGGAATATGAATTTTTCCACTTTGACTAAAATGTCATATAATATCCTTATAGGCTCCTTCATTGTCCTATCAGCCATAAACAACCGCATGCTTGTTGGTGTAGGGGATCCCAAGCCTAATTTCTTGAACACTGCAAAAGGCATTAAGTTGATGTTGGCTCCTAAGGTGCATAATGTCTTTCTGAAGTTGACATCTCCAAGGGTGTAGGGTATGGTAAATTCTCTGGGGTCCTCTTTTTTCTACACTAAAGACCTTGTTGCAATAGAACCACAATGCTAGAGCTCTTGAGAGAGCTTTTGGCTCACCATCCTCTTCTTCATCACTAGGTCCTTCGTGAACTTTTTATACCCGGGCATTCTCTCCAATGCCTCGATGGAGGGAATGTTGATAGTTAGCTGCTTCAACATGGAGATAAAGTGGTAAAACTTTCCTTCCTTTCTCCTTCTTCTTGAGTCTTTAAGGGAAAGGAGGTGGAGGCTGAGGTATGGATTTTAGTTTTCTTAGTGTAACCATTTCGTTGCTCACCCCATCCTTGGCTTTTTCATCCCCAGTTGCTGTATTTGTTCTCTCCAAAATCTCCTCACGAACCTCATCATCATCTACCGGTATCAATGGGTTCATCATTTGCTTACCCCCTCATGTCGTCAATGCCATGCACTACCCTTCATTCTTCGGATTTTGTATAGTGTTGCTTGGAAATGTACCCTTTGGATGCTGGTTCAACTGCGTAGACAACTTGCCAAAAATGTTGCTCCAGCTACTTAATAGCCATAGAGTGAGACTTGATCTTTTGATTAATTCCTGAAATTTCATCTTTCATTCCCTTCAAACTCTTATCTTGGGCGTCAACCTTCTTCAACAATTTATCAAACATCTCCTCAATCATCGAACTACCATCCCCAAAATTACAAACCATTATGGTACCTGTATTTGCGTACCCAATCACCATTTCTGTTTTGTACCCTATTTCTGTCATGGTATCTACCTCGGTTGTTGTCTATGCAAGCATTGTCTCTATCAAAGTTCTGACCTTAATTTCCTTGACCTTGGCGCCAATAGTCCCGATTGGACCCTTGGGTGTTGGTCTAAAACCCCCATCTGATCAGTCAGAAAGCAAGAATCCTCTTTCTATAGGGCTCCTCATACATGGGTGCTCGTAGTGGCTTATGATTCACTGGATTTACTCATTCTTGACGCTGCTTCATTATCAACCCCACATTAGTAGCTCTTGCATCATATGTTCATGAGTCTTGGCCTACTTCTAATTTGTAATAACTGAAAAGAAACTCCTTGTCGTAGATTTCTCCCTTGTGCCCCATACACGATTCTACTTTGCCATCTTCTTCAGTCGTTTAGCTACAATAGGAAATGGGCAATCCAAGAATGAGCCTCCAATTATGGTTTTAGCCACAACTTTGCAATTATAATCTAAGGCCCAATAGAAAATCTCCACCAAGGAATCATCAACAATCTTTTGATCAGGAACACTTCTCAATCACTTTGTAAATCTTTCCCATATGGTACTGATAGAATCACCAGGCAATCGCTTGAAGTTATTGATCTGATCTTTCAACTTCAGCTTCTTTGACCTTGAGAAGTACCTCTCCAAAAAGGCTTTTGCATTTTAACCTACGCGGTGATAGAATTCTGTGAAAACTCTGTTAACTATACATTTGCCTTACTTGTGAGAGATAATGGGAAGGCACAGATCCCAACGGCATCTATGGACAGATTTTGATTTTTCATCATGCTCGTGAAGATGAAAGCAACATTGTGTAGATAGTTATGCGAATCCTCTATTGGCAAGCCCGTGAAAAACCCTCTATTCAACAACATCTATAACAACTCACTTGATATGACAAACTTGGTGTCCTCCAGTAAAGGAGGCAACACAATTGTAATGATCCATAATATCATTTTTAGAATTAGTCCTCTTGATTTCATAAAAATATCCCCTCATAAATTTTAAATAAATATTTTGGACTATTCAATGGCTACGATTAATTAGTTTACGGGTAATTTAGATAATCACTGTAATTGATGGACTAAATGTTAATTTACTTAACAGCTTATACCACTTTTCCATGTATTTTTAGAATAAGTTAATAGGTTTTAGCTTTTTTAATACTAAATAAATTAAAAGAAAGGGGAAAGCAGGACATAAACTTATCGATGTCAGAGGAACGAAAACTGCAGGTAATGTCTAAACTTTTGTTTAGGATTAAAAAGTGCAGGAATATTCAATGCTTGTATATCACCTTAGTAGGTGGAAGGTTTCAAACTTTCATTGTTATATAAAAAGTCCATTCTTAATTGACATTTAGATGAAAAATAAGACACTGTCATACCAAACTTTTTGGTACAAATTGAGGGTTCTAATTATAGGCTGGTTAGCAATGATGGGGACATCATTACAATTGGAGATTAGTTGGGTTAAGACCTTGGATTTGTACATATTAATCTACTTCTTCCGTATGGGTTTCCGACTTGAAATTATTTATATGATTTTCACCTTATAAATTAAGTTTCTACACATTGAGATTTGTAGTTCAATATTAGGTGAATATTCCTAAATTTATGTCATTCGAAGGAACTAAGACATAACCCTATGTTTGAAATTTACGAAAATTGGTTGTAAAATTGGTTAGTTTTTGGGTCTAGGCTACACGTATACTAATATGAGTATTGTTAGTTTGAAATTTTATTGTGATAATTTATTTGATTAGATCGTGGTGCTTCGGATTCAATTCAAGAGGGGAAGGCTCAAGTCCTGCAGTGAGTATTCAATTATTAAGACAAGTGGACTTTTAAAATTTTGTAATTCTCATAGAATTCTCAAATTATCCTTTCTTCTATGTGTGATTCATGAAATATTTTAATATACTAAAAATATAAGGTGATTAAATGTAAATGTCAGTTGGTGTGGTGTGGTGACACTTGAATTAAAAATGTGGTTAAGTGATGAGAATTCTATTTTTGAGATATATTGTTGTGATTGGTGATTACGAGTGGATTTGTTTGTGGACTTCATCTCATGTTCATTCATACTACTTCACACATATTTGCATTGGTTCTGGATATTGATATGAATGAGATGGTAAAAGTTGGGGCCGAGGTCTTTACCAGTCGAGATGTGATGTCGAGGTCTTTGTCGGCGAGATTGAGATGTTGAGATCTTTACTAGTGATATTGTGATGCCGACGTTATTTTCAGCTATGATATTATGCGGACGTCTTTACGACAATGTTGTGATGTTGAGGAAATTTTTAGTGATGTTATAATGGGTCATTGCCGGCGATTATTGCATAAGTATTGCATCTTATCCTTGCATATTCTTATGTGGCATGATGTTATTCCTGTGATTGATTGTGTTATCACTTGTGAGTTTTGTCTTGTGATTTGATAACTATGATATTGTGAAAACAATTTCTACTGTAAGTTATGTGTTACTAAGCTAGGCTAATTTTCTGTGCAGGTTGTAATTGTGGAGGTCGGTTGGGATGAAAGGATTTTGTGTATTATATTGCACTTATTTTGTTTTGTTAGTTGATTTGTTGGGTACCGTGTTGCTTTGATACTCACCCCTTTCTTCTACACTTATGTAGGTTTTGAGCCCGGACAGTGAGTAGTAATTTTTCCTTGATCATCTGAGGCTTTCAAAGAGGTATAGAGAGGTAGTTGTTGTCTTCTAGCTGACTCTCTTGTTCCTATTTCTTTTCTATTTTGTTCTATTCAAGAAAAAATACAGTTCAGACTTGTAATTCTTTTGATTTTTATATTGCTAGTGGCTTGCACACGTGACAAACAATCCTTAGGTAGTGTTTAAGTTTGTGAAGATTTTCAGCTTTAGTTACCTATCTTATTTAGTTACTTCCGCACATTATTTCTATTTTCCTTGGGTCAAGGCTGACTTGTTCTGGTGGGATTCAGCAAGTGCCATCACGTTCATGTTTTGGGTCGTGACAACAATAGCTCCGATGACATCCACTACCACACGGTCAAGTTTGTAGGGATTCCATGGATTAGCAACTGTTTGTTGACCCTATCGTGGTGGATTCACATCCTCAAGTAGTGGTAGGTTACCATTGTTCAGATTTCAAGGAAGATTTACAGGATTATTAGTGTTGTCCTGGTCCATTCTGCATAAAGTTTTTTGGATCTCTAGATCAAATAGAGTCAAGGGAATGCCTCGCTACGAGTATTGAGCATACACTACACCTGTATGCTGAAACAAAACATAAACAACAAAAATGTAAAAATGAGGAAAATAAGGATTAACTCATAAATTACTCTAATTACACCAATCTAAAAGTCGTAATCCCCGACGACTGTGCTAAATTCTTGATCGCACCTAGAATATACCTCCAATTCATGGTATAAGCGGTCGTTGTCAAAATATAGAATCTAACAATGATTAGGGTCGATCTCATAAGGAATAAGGTCTAGACTTGGAATAATCGTGAGCAATTACATTGAATTAATATACTTATTTCCCGAAGGGGGTTTCTTTAGTTTGAGAAATAAACCTAAACTAGACTCAAATCGTTAAGTGAAAGTGTTGTAAAATCAGTGAAAGAAGTAACTAGGATGTTGTGTTCCCCATGAATTCCTAACGCAGTATAGCTAGATAATTTAACATTTTCTAGTGTGTATCATGTAGAATTGGTAAGTTATGTTTACCTAACCCTTTAATCAAAGCATTATGCAAATTTCACCGTGATTTGATCCACCCCAGCAGTGTTGCATTACTAACCCTTACCTTTGTCTAATACAACCATCCTGTGATCCATTTAGGTTGATTAGATGAGAGTAACCATATCGAATACTATTAAATATCCTTTATCCCATTTACTACCCCCTTGATCGAGTAAGGAAGAATTAGGCAAGTTCTAACGTTGTCCACAATTAAAAAACATTCTAATTGAAGAGATAATTAATACACACATGCATACTTTCCAAGGATTATGGATTATCCGATTTTTACTTGTTAGTTCTTCATGGTTCCAACAACCCTAGTGGTGGATTAAGATACTCATGTTTGTTATAGATAAAGAAATCATGTTATAGAATAGCATAATAAAACACTTACAACAGTAAATTGAAGAACAAAAAATCTGAAATCTTCACAAGAAATCACGGTGTTATAACTCCAATGTAATATCAAAAGAAATCTCCAAGAACACTATAATAATCACAAGTAATAAAGTCTCAATATTCTGACTGTTGTCTCTAGAAAAAAAACTTTTTATAATGAGTGGAAACCAAATCCTACATGAAATAGGAAAAATTGGATAATCAAGGTTACGAGATGTGGATGGAATCATGGCCCATAATTGGCCTTCGTAGACTACACTAAACAAAAAGTAGCTTTCATATACAAACTCCTCTTACGAGCCATCTTCTTACTACGGCCCTTAAGGGGTCTCGTCTGATAACTCTTTAGAAATTCTTCAAAACGTTGATCCTTCAGACACGATCTTATCTAAGAACCATCACCTGACTTATGACTCATAGGATCTCTCGTCTAATAACATCTTAGCACTTAGTATATTTTCTGATCTTCAGCATACAAACAACATATGGGCCATCAAAGAATCTACGACTTATCTGACTACTTGTAACCTCAACATCTAAAAATCAACCCTTCACTAGATCTAACCCACAAAACAAACCTATGGCCTATGGAATAAACAAAAACCTATAGATGGACTCGTAAATCCTCAAAAACCTACAATCCATGCAACTTGGACCAAAATTATCCTAATTCCTGACATCCTAATAAAGAAACTCGAAAACACATCAAACCTACTAACATCGCTTTTAGAACACATAAAATTCTAAGTTTTAAGCATCCAAAGTGTCGTATTTTGGTGGCACATCAGTGGTCACCATAGACTGACGTAGATTTTAAGTCAGATAAGTCCCCAAATTTATTCTTATTTCTCCTGCTTCATCCTTCATAGACTAGAAATGATTCAGGCTATTTATCTTCAATTTTTCACCTATTTGATCACTAAAGGTAATTTAAGCTCTTCCCTAACTTGTAATTTGGTTCCCAAACCTTAGATTCTAGAGGGATTTATCGTAGGAAAGGATTTAGACCTATAATTTATGGATGATAAAAGCCTAGTTGGGGGAGATGTTCATGAAAGTGGCCAAAGATTTGGACTTTGCTATAATCCATATAAGTTAGGTCATTCTTGTTAATTATATGTATTTCCTTGATTGTGTATAAACCAAGAATGAGTTAGGACTTTTCAAAAGGGGAAAGCTCCGTATCTATAGAGTTCAAGGCTTGAATTTGAGGTAGGTTACAATTTAATATTCCTATTTGTGTGATATATGTTGGTTAACTACTTCATAATACTTAGTGCATGTATGTGGAAAAGAGGATAATGACCTAAGGCTAATTGATGATTTTCATGATCTAATTGTGTGAAATGGACCTATTACTTGAGCTTGGCAAGTTGTGAATTATTTGTTATTGTTATGATTTTGATTATGCTTGTGAATCGGGCGTGATGCTCTAATATTTTATTGAATTTAATGTCACATTTTGACATATTGAATATCACGTTCCAACATATTATTAGATCGGTTTTCATGTTCAAATACATTATGAAATTTGGTGTGGGAGTCATTCAATAGATTGTCAAATCCTTTACCTAAACCATCAATTGAGGAAGCTCTAAAATTAGAATTGGAACCTATCCCATTGCACCTCACTTATGTTTATCTAAGCGATAATAATACTTTACCTATAATTCTTTCATCTTCTTTGTCTAAAGTGTAGGTGAAAGCCTCTGGAGGTGTTGAAAAAATGGAAAAGAGTTATGGGCTGGCAAATGGATGATCCATATGGGATTAGCCCCAATTTGTGCATGCACAGGATCTTCATGGAGAAAGGGCATTATCTAGTTGTGTAGCCTCAGCATCTCCTAAATCCTATAAACAAGGGTGTAGTGAGAAAAAAATTATAAAGTGGCTGAATGTAGACATCATATATCAAATTTCAGACAGCAAGTGGTCCAATTTAATGTGTACCCAAGAATGGTATGAATGTGATCACAAATGATAAGAATGAGTTGATCACCACTAGAATAGCCATTAGATGGCATATTTGTTTGGATTAATATAGATTAAATGGGTTGATAAGGAAAGACCACTGCAGAATACCTCTTATTGATTAGATGTTGGATAGGTTAGCTAGGTAAGTGTAACACCCGGTAAAATAATCAAAATACCGCTAAAGGAGAGGCATGCGCGTAATGCATCTTTCATGCGTAGATGGAAAATATGAGACCGTATATACGGTCAGCATAAAAAATTGAGTGGAAAAATGGTCTCGGTTGATTTTTAAAGCAACTAGATCAAAAGATAATTTTTCGAACCGAAAATGAAAATCAGTGTCGGTGTGCAACAGAGGTGCATCGTGCCTCTGTAGCAGAGAGAGACTTAGATTTTTTTTGATGGGATAAATTCATTCAAAAAATTTTGGGAAAAAATATACAGTGTAGTGCACCCAGTCCGCGACGCGGAGTAGGTATTCCAAAGTCGAAATTATTCTAATTTTTGTGAGGGGCACTCCAGACAATTTTCAACCCCTCCTAAACTCAAACCACGATCAAAATAGATCGTTTGAGCGTAAAAGAGTTCTTAAACCTAATTCTTAGCCCATTCTAAGTCTTGGAAAAAGGTTAGGCCTTGAGAAGAGAAGAGAGAACCGTTGATTAGAGAATTCAAGGGTGAACTCTTGAAGATTGATCATTAGAGCTTCACACCAGGTATGTAAGGCTAAACTAAAAGCATGAGATTGTTCTCTCATGTGCCCTATAGATGGTCATAGAAGTGTCGAGAGTCTAAAGAGTCTACATACATGATTCTTGATGGTTTTTCTTGAAAATTATAT
This sequence comes from Solanum rostratum, assembly GCA_029948455.1. NCBI lineage: Eukaryota > Viridiplantae > Streptophyta > Magnoliopsida > Solanales > Solanaceae > Solanum > Solanum rostratum. Next base: position 26,644,135 of record CM057045.1, read on the forward strand.
TAATTACATGTATCTTCCTACGTGATGATCATCATAAACTTGATTTCTTAAATTGAATACTTTTCATGAGATATTATATAACCCTACATCATTATTTTTGAAAGCATGCATGAATGGACTTAGAGATTGAGTCTAGAGCCTTGATTTGAGGATGTCGATTGTGATTGTGATATGAAAATTATGATGAATTTATAGAACTTGATAGTCATGTGAGTCTCCATAAACAAACTCTCATGAATTATCTTTTCTATTATTTCCTAATAATTGTTCTAAGCCTTGAGCTATTGATCGAGATATTGATTGATGAGATGATTAGAGTCTCTATGAGACTGATTGAATGATAGTGCCTCCATGAGGCTAATCGAATAATTTGATTGGGATAGATTGATTGAGATGGATTGTCTTATGAGTATTGAGTCTTGGGAGGAGTATCAAGCACTAAAATGGGTAAGAGTAATTCCAACTCACACTCATTAACTACGTAGCCAAGCGTAAGAGAGGATTAGAACCACTACATTATATTGAGGTTCCTTCTGGATAGAAGTCCCTGAAATAATAGAGGACTTGTAGATTGTCATCTCCATTTTGGATTACCCATTATGGTTTCGATTCGTTCTGTGCCTGCCAAGTATAGGACGGTTGTGGCAGTACTGGCGGGATGTTGTACAATCACTGGCTCATAGGTGATTGTTGTCAAATAAGAGAAACTCCCAGAAAGTTCCCACATTGAGTACTCTGAGTTGGGATTATATGATATGAGATGTGATGGGTTGAGTTGAGTTCCATTAAGTTGAGCCTGATTTGATTTGATTGGTTGATGGGTCACTCGTCTACTCTTTATTCTTGCTCTAGATAGACATTTGACATTCCGATTTGATGATTGTTTTGAGTTGATGTTGTTCCATATTATTCTACCTGTTTCTGTTTCATTTAGATATTTTACATACCGTACATTCTATGTACTGACGCCATTCGATGCTACATCATTTTATGATGCAATTACAGGGATTAGAGATCATCAACAAGCGCATCCTTGAGGATTTGAGACATTTAGCTGATTGGTGAGCATCCTTGAGGATCTGAGACATTTAGCTGATTGGTGAACCTCCCCTAATTTGGAGGATTCATTATCTTTATTTCATCTTGCTTTAGAGTTAGTATTTATTAGCTTTATTTTAGATTGAGGTAGCCATGGGTCTGTCATTGGCACCATTGATAGTGATAGAGTCTTCATAGGACTAGAGTTGGATGTTGATTGTTAAGATCGTGAGCTAGTTTATTCAACTAGCCTTTTATTATTATATTATCTTGAGAAACTAATGAGATGTGCCCATTTATTTTCCTTAGTCTTCCATTGATTGTCTTGATTTATTTGATTGAATGAATATGATGAGGCCAAGTGGTTTGCTTGGGGACTAGCAATAGCCTTTAGGTGTCAGCCACGTCTAGGGTACTCTCCAGGGGCGTGACATTAAGAGTTATATTGCTTCCTAGATGGGTATTTTGGGTTTAATTAGATCACGATTTCTCTTGAGGAATAGGAGAAGGCCACCTTCACCTATCCTTATGGGGCATACGGCTTCAGACGTATGCTATTTGAACTATGTAATGCACCTATTATATTCTAATGGTGTTGAAGATTTTGTGGAGATATTTATGAACGACTTCTCAGCCTTTAGGGAGTTTTAATAAGCTCTTAACGATCTCGATAGGGTATCTACATGAAGTGAATGGATCAACTTTATCCGTAATTGGGAGAAATGACATTTTCTAGTAAAGGAAGGGTTGTGTTAGGTCATAAAGTGTCCAAGCAAGGGTTAGAAGTTGATAGAGCAATGATATAAGTTATAGAGAGACCACCTCCTCTAGTTTTAGTCAAGTGAGTCCGCAACTTTAAGGACATGTTGGGTTCTACAGAAGGTTCATCAAGGACTTTTCGAAGATTGCCAGACCCATGTGCAGTCTTTTAGAAAAGGAGGTAAAGTTTAATTTGTGGTAAACGTGTGTGGGTATTTGAGCTTTTGAAGAAGAGACTAAATGAAGCACTGATATTGACGATCTTGATCGTGCCATACTGGGAACTCCAATTTGTGTTAATATGTAATGCAAGTGATGTGGCTATAGGTGCAGTTTTTGGGCAAAGAAAGAAGAACATATATCATTTTATATACTCTGCAAGCAAGATTATTGATGCAGTGCAGAATAACTACACTGTCACAGAAAAGAAGATGCTTGCACTAGTTTATGCATTCAACAAATTCAGGTCCTATCTAGTAGGTACTAATGTTATTGCATATAATGACCATGCATCTACTGGGTACTAGTTCAATAAGAAAGATGCAAAGTTTGACAAAGTAGATGGATCTTGTTACTTCAAGAGTTCATCATTGAGATTAAGATCACAAGGGCTATGAGAACTAGATTACTGACCATCTACCTAGGTTGGAGAGTTTGTCGCATGTGGGGGAGCAATGGTAGATTGAAGAAGAGCTCCCGGATGATCAGTTGTTCGCTTTGGAGGTGACCAAACTACCCTGGTATGTAGGTGTTGGAGCAGTAAAGTTTTGATGGCTGACAAAAGATAATGAAACAGGTTGGACTACCCGGTTCTTTCAGCGTACTATTTTCGTGGCAAAACTGCACACGCTGCACACAATAAAAATGGAATAAAGGGTGCTGGAAATAAGACGTATAAAAACAACAGCTGTCAAGAAGAAGGATTTAAAGAGGAATACTACTCCAACTCAAACAGGATGCATAAAAGAAGGAGAAAAGAGAAGTTCGATTAGAAAAAGGAGTTCTAAAGGAAAAAGAATTCCACTAATAACTGGTGTTATCCTTAAAGAGATAGAGAGCAATTAAATCTCCGATCAGCAACTATAAAACTAGAGAGAGTTCACAGAAGAAAAGTGGCACAGAAAAAAGAAAGAAGCAGAGAGAAAAAGAGAGATTCAGACACAGAAAAAGAGAGAGACGAAGAAGAAGAGAAACGCGGCGACATAGCATAGGGTTTAGGCAGTTTTGTTTTCTCTTTGTAATCCTGAACAATTGTATAATCTCTCAGAGTCTATAACTGAGATTAGATTCTAGTCTTCAAGTTGGGGGCAACTCGAAGACATTAGGAACATAAGTCTAGGGAGGTTTATGTGAAGTTAGGAAGTTGTTGAAGTAGTTTTGAAGGTTAGATTACTAGGAATTGTAATCGTTTGTTGAAGGCTCTTTTGAAGTAGTGAAGTTGAAGTTAAATCCTGTAGAGTACAGGTCGTGGTTTTTCACCCTTCTTGAGTCGGGGGTTTTCCACGTAAAACTGTTGCGTCCTGTTTATTTCTGCGTCATTGAAACACGTTCGATTAACCTGTTCCAACGATTAGGAAAATCCGTAGGGGGTGCAAAACCTAACAAGTGGTATCAGAGCAGGTTTTCTTATTAAAGGCTAGCACCTAAGAATTGATCCAGATAAATACTGCACCACCTTTTGGACATGGAGAAGGACAGGATGACTATGAGCTGGATTAGAGGAATAAGTCAGGTTACCTGGTCCATCTACTGGACAAGCAGAGGGCACACAGTCAGGGGGAACTATGGAAAGTTGGATTAGAGGAACAAGTCAGGCTACCTGGTCTATCCACTGGACAAGCAGAGGGCACACAGTCAGGGGGAACTATGGAAAGCTGAAAATATATCAGAAAAGATGAGTAGACCTGACACTCAGAAAGTTTGTCATCATCAAAAATGGGGAATTTGTTGGAGCAGTAAAGTTTTGATGGCTGACAAAAGATAATGAAACAGGTTGGACTACCCGGTTCTTTCAGCGTACTGTTTTCGTGGCAAAACTGCACACGCTGCACACAATAAAAATGGAATAAAGGGTGCTGGAAATAAGGCGTATAAAAACAACAGCTGTCAAGAAGAAGGATTTAAAGAGGAATACTACTCCAACTCAAACAGGATGCGTAAAAGAAGGAGAAAAGAGAAGTTCGATTAGAAGAAGGAGTTCTAAAGGAAAAAGAATTCCACTAATAACTGGTGTTATCCTTAAAGAGATGGAGAGAAATTAAATATCCGATCAGCAACTATAAAACTAGAGAGAGTTCACAGAAGAAAAGTGGCGCAGTAAAAAGAAAGAAGCAGAGAGAAAAAGAGAGATTCAGACACAGAAAAAGAGAGAGACGAAGAAGAAGAGAAACGCGGCGAAATAGCATAGGGTTTAGGCAGTTTTCTTTTCTCTTTGTAATCCTGAACAATTGTATAATCTCTCAGAGTCTATAACTGAGATTAGATTCTAGTCTTCAAGTTGGGGGCAACTCGAAGACATTAGGAACATAAGTCTAGGGAGGTTTATGTGAAGTTAGGAAGTTGTTGAAGTAGTTTTGAAGGTTAGATTACTAGGAATTGTAATCGTTTGTTGAAGGCTCTTTTGAAGTAGTGAAGTTGAAGTTAAATCCTGTAGAGTACAGGTCGTGGTTTTTCACCCTTCTTGATTCGGGGGTTTTCCACGTAAAACTGTTGCGTCCTGTTTATTTCTGCGTCATTGAAACACGTTTGATTAACCTGTTCCAACGATTAGGCAAATCCGTAGGGGGTGCAAAACCTAACAGTAGGCATTATTAATTGCTTGGTAATTGGAGTTTTCCAACCAGTCGCAACTACATTGCCAAAAAAGAGGTTGATTTATGAGGCCCGATTTTATATATGGGATGAGCCCTACTTGTTCAAGAAGGGCTATGACAAGGAGATATGTTCCCAAAGCTAAAGTGCACCAGGTGTTTGACAGTTGCCATTCTTCACCATATGGTGACCATGATGAGGGTGGGTGTTCTTCTCATAAAGTACTTCAATCTAGTTTCTTTTAGCCTAGTCTACTTAAAGATGTTACAGTTATGTAAAGAGCTTCAATCAATGCCACAGAATAAGGACCATATCTAGGAGACATGAAATTCCATTAAACAACATCCTAGATGTAGAGATTTTTTATATGTGGAATATAGACTTCATTATTCCATTTCCCTTATCTTATAGGAAGTTGTACATCTTAGTAACGGTAGACCACGTGTCCAAGTGGGTTGAGGCCATAGCTCTTCTCACCCATGATTCAAAGGTAGAGAGCAATTTCTTGAAGAAGTGTATATTCACCAGGTTCGGCACTACCAAAGCAATCATCAATGATGGAGATAAAGACTTCATCAACCAATTAGTGAAAACTCTTCTAGCAAAGTATAGGATCTAGCATAAGGTGGCTATGTCATACTACTCACAAACTATTGTTCAGGTTGAAGTATCCAACAAAGTAGTAAATCATATCTTGCAAAAGACCATCAATGTGTAAACCAAAGATTGGTCTGTAAAGTTGGAGAAGCATTCTGGGCATACAGAACAACTTACAAAACACTCATAGGGATGTCACCATACTATATAATCTTTGGTGAAGCATGTCACCTGCCATTTTACTTAGAGCATCAAGCCTATTGTGATATCAAGAAGTTAAATCTTGATCCAAAGTTAGTAAGAAGGAAGAGAATGGGTCAATTGCATGATCTTGAAGAGTTTAGGCTCCATGTCTATGAAAACGCCAAGTTATATAAGGAGAAAACAAAGAGATGGCATGACAATCATATTGTCACTTCCACCTTCAAATTGAAGCAAAAGGTACTACTCTATAACTCTAGACTTAGAGTTTTTCTAGGAAAATTGAGGTCCAAGTGGAGCAGCCTTTTTAAAGTGTGCGAATGACACCACATGGAACGGTAGAGTTATAGAATGAAATAAAAAGGTACACAGTTTTTGTGAATGGACAGTTAGTAAAGCACTACTTTGGAGATGATATCGATAGATAAGGAGGAGGAGAAGGATTTGGAGTTTGGACAATGAATGAAAAAGAAATTGAGTCATGCCACGACATTAGATCAGGTGCTATGTGCGAGCAACCCATGATTTGCTATACTAAGTAGGACCTTAATTTTTGTAATTTTAGTTTTAAGGTTAGATTTTTGTTTTTATGTTATTTCTTTATAATTTTAGGATTAGGGTGAGTTTTAATTGTAAAACAAACAAAAAACATTAGTGCTGAAAATAAAGGAGTCCACAAAAAGTGCCCGGTGCATAATTTCAATTTCTTTGCTATGTCCATGATGTCTCTGTGTTGTGGGCCTATCTCATTTTTGCTTACATTTTTCATATTTCTTTATGACACTAAACAAAAGAGTCTGACATCTCTGCATCACGGACTTTGGTCTTGGTTTTTATTTTTATTAATTATCCAATTTAAATTACAATAACCTGATTTTCTGCCCCTTCATATTCCCATTTTAATGAACTAATCCTCCCTAAATCCCCATTTCTCTTCTCAATTCTCTTCAATTTCTCTTAGTTTCTCTAACCCTAACCAAGTCTCTCGCTCATAATCTACATCACCCTAGTGGTCCTCAACAAATTTGTTTTGAGATTTTTATCTTCTACTGGCACTAAAGGATGCTCTCATTAGTTTTTCTTCTCTATTTGGGCCTATTTTCATGGTAGAAGTATGTGGTTTTGAAAAATTTCCGACTTGTTCTTTATTTTTAGTTGAAAGTTTGTTGAACTTTATCTTGAGTAAGGAGATTGACTTCTTAAAGGTTTGTTTTGGTACTTATGTGTGTTGAACCTTCTTAAATTGAAACCCTAACTTGGTAATTGTGGGAGTTTGTTGAGCTTGTGCTTAAATGTTCATGTTATGTGATGTATTGAGTAAAATACATATTTAACCATGGAAAATTGGAGAAAGTATGCTATAATAATATTGTTTGATGAAGTTTTGAGTAACATACAGGTTTACTTAAAGGAAATTTATGCAAGTGTGCTAAATTGCTTATGTTATGTGAATTCTTGAATAGCATATACATTCAAATTGAGATTTGTAATGCTTTAAAAAGGTTATTGTCTTGAGTTTTTGAGTAGAGACAACAAGTACTATGCTTAGTCACTTGTAAAGTGGAGATTGAGGATGTTTATGTCCTTAATTGTAATGAGGAACTTAAGCCTAAGTACCTTTGTGGATTGTTGTTAAATTATATTGGGGTTGTCTTGAATTCTTGAATAAAGGCCCTAAATTCCTTGAAAGTGTGATGTTGTTAAACCTTGGTGTAAATGGGAAGTTTGAGTACTTTGAGATGTTTATGCATTCTATGATAACATATAAGTATGGGGTGATCAGTTGTTTATTTATTCGTATATATTGATTGATATTGCTAAGGGGAGAAACTTACTTATTCATAGGTTTTGTGCATGTCATCATGTCTTCCAATCGTCGACCTGGAAAGGAGCTGGCAATTAGCAATCACAAGAGAGGCAAGGGTGTTCCCTCAATGCTACCTGCACCTATAGTTCCTAGGGGGCAATCCCATTGATACAGTCTAAGGATGGTAAACCAAGTAGGTAAAAATTGGTACAAGAAACACACAAAGACTGAATATTGGTCCAATGTGACAATTGATCAGGAAAGCCTGGCTAGGGAGTTTGCACAAATCATGTGATGACTATTGAAGATCAATATGAGATTTATACTTAGGACGCACTAGATTGCAGCTTTCATATAGTGCAAGAGTTTTATGCAAAGTTCCAACTGGATGTCCGCACCTACTATGTAACTGTGCAAAGTGTGGAAGTCCCCTGAACTCCCTTGGCAATTAATCATCTTTTAAGAACCAAAGAGGTGCCACTGACCATACTCATAGGGTTAAACATTGCCCCCATTATCTAGACATCAGACACACCTTGTGTGGGCTCTAGTCAATCGCAAAACAGTTGAGATATAGATACAGAAGTTACCACCTCTCCTACCCCTACGCTCATATAAACGAGGATGCAAGAGTATGGTTCAAGATCATCATGCATTATCTCATTCTTGAGTTGCACTTCACAAAGGTCACCAGAGATCGAGTATGCCTTATATATGCCCGGATGAAGGTGTAAAAATCAACTTTAGGGATATTTTAAAGTTCTTGATGAGGAAAGTGTTGCTACACCGAGGTAGAAGGTATGCCTTTGGGAGTTTAATCACAAATATATGTTATCACTTATCATAAATCCCTATGATGTCAAGAAACCAAAGTGTTAGACACCTTTTATGGCCCCACCGCAACTTTAGCAGAGCTGGCGAAAGATATGAATTGATCATGGTCAGTATGTACGGGCTAGAGATGTTCCACCATAGAATTGTGGGTTGCCCCTCCATTGTTTAGGATTTAGAAGAAGTCAAATGTAGATACCCTCTCAATGATCATGTTATGGTTGTGCTTGGCATCGAGCCCTAATTTTTTGAGCCCACATATGATGATAACCCTACTAATAAGGACATGATGAGAGTTCAATCTGATATCTAGTTCAATGATGGTGTGAACGAGGCTGGGCCTTTAACCATTGGAGGAACTGGTGATGATGAAGAGATGGATGATTGATCAGGGCAATCCTTCTACCCTACCTTGTACTTATTTTGATATTTTGTTTCACTGGGGACAGTGCCTTGTTTTAAATGTGGGGTGGGAGTGACAAATTTGTATATTGGTAAATACACTATCTTTTTGCTTTTTGTTATTTTATTTACTTTATGTTGGTTTGATTTGATTTCCAGTTGTCAGTTGGTTGTGCCTTTAATTTTGGGTTCCTTTGCATTTATTTTGGGTTCTTTGGCCAAGAATAGTTCCACTGAACCTTATAAAAAAATGTCTTAGTATTAAGACAGTCATAGTTGAGTGATATTTTCTTATGACGGATGAATGACAGTTGTTCTAAAGGTATATATCATTGTTGTGTCTACTTGTGTATAAAGTTCCCCACTAGGCTACATGGTTATATGAGGTAAGATTAATTGTGAAAGCATGATGTGAAGGGAGATAACTAGTTGTAAGACACCTAAGCTCTTTTATTTGACTCAAGTAATATGTGCTTAATGTTGAATTCATGTGATTGTTTGGTTGGGAGTCTATAGTTGACATTCTTGAGTTGAATATGTCCATGTGTGTTAGGTTTTAATTGTCTTCCATGCTTGCTTCTTGAGGGCGACAACTTGTTCTGCGTGTTTATAAGGTGAAATAAAGAATGTAAAGTTTAGGAAGTGATATAGGCATTTCTTTGATAGCTTTGTTTGTATACCTATCTTTGCTATAGGGTGAGAACTCACATGAATGCTTTTCTATAGTTAGCCCCTTTAATCTTGTGAATTGTTCTTTGTAACCTCATACAAGGTATCACATTCCTTCTTTAGACCTTGAATTTGAACTAAAGCTTCTAAGAATTTTAGGTGAATAAAAGTGAAGGAATAAGATAAAGTGTGAGGCCCCGAAATAGTCATCATATATGGTTGAAAGTTCAAACATTGTTGGGAGGGATTGCATAAATAAAGTAAAACTATTTTGAAAGAAAACAAGAAGAGATGAAGATAATAAGAAAACAAAAAGTGAAATCTCCCTGCAGATAGTAGCTAGGTGGCTTAAAGAGAAAGGGGAAGGTAACATGGAGACAGGCAAAAAAAAGTTTGTAAGAGAATGTGCCATAAATGATAGATGTGATATATTAAAGTGCTTGGGATTGTATTCACTATTCATAGCAAAAATAGTATCTACCCATCCTATAGCCAACATCACAACCCATAAAGTCCTAATTAATCTTGAACTTCCACATTCTTGGATTAGTGGCATATTACTCTACCGACAAGCTTATGGTTCATCTTGGGCATATATGAATTCACTTGTGACAGTGAGCGAACTTTGATGTTGATATCCATTATTGTTAAATTGGCATATTTGAGAGTGAGTATGGGTAATTTCTTTGTGGTGAAGGCACACATTTAATGAAGCATTGATAACTTGCATGATTTTTTACTGTGTAATTTACATGGGTTGGATGAATTATAGAGTCAATTATTGAGGTTAGGAGGTTCTAGACTAGTTATCTTGTATGAAAAATTGGTAACACGCTTGTGTGATATTGAGTCTTTCATGCCAATTGTTTAGCCGAGTTTGATTGCCTTAGATATAGTTATGTTAGTCACATGCATGGGTATAAGAATTTGTTCGAGGATGAACAAATTCGTAAGTGTAGGGTGGTGATCTTAGGCATATTTAGATGCCTAATAACCAATTTATTCCATATTCATAGCTTATTTTGGGAACAAATTTCATAAGTTATTGCATTTTTAGAATTGTTTGTGTGTTTCTGAGCTAACCAATATAATTAGGTACTTTTCAGGGCTAAATATAGAAGATGGGACCTTAAAAAGGCTTCATCACAGTATAGGACAAAAGACTAAAGAAAAAAAAATAAAGTTCAAAAGTACTAATGTAGAAAATGAGCTACAGTAGAACATCTCTACATTAGGGAGATGGTTTTATAAGAGTATTTTTGTCAAGAATTGCAGGGTTCGAAAACTAAAGAAATATAACCAGTTTGCTTTACGAATTGCGTTGATGACAGGTCTAGTTTTGCCAAGAAGTTAAAAACTACAAAAATGTGCATAGATAAAGCATGTCTGCATGGCGGACTTCAATTCTAGTTTTTTATTGTCATGAATTTCAAAACTATAAATAGGACAGTTATAATTTTTTATATTCTATTCATAGGATAGTTATAATTTTTTATTATTCTATTCATTCATTTGGAAAATGCGAACAAGACAGTAAAGAACAACTACTAGAGTTATCTATTCTTACTTTCTTTATTATTTTCTACTCTTTTATAAATGTTTATTAAGCAATTTGATTTTATGATTCGAACAATAAGTGACTAATATTTTCTATTTTAGAGTTGTAGTCACGAGATTATGGTATAATATAATTTTTCTTTGGTTGAAGATAGGTTTTTGTTTTTAATTGCTCTTATATTCTAGCTTTTACTATTTTAATGTCGGGCCAATATTAAGATATATCTACTGTCCACCTTGAACTCAAAAGATGAATAGGGGGATAGAACAAGGAATGTGAGGACGAGAATTGTTCTAGGGATGACTTAGAATGATTCATATATAGGATACTTGTGGCATTCATCTCTATACTGTAATTGGTTAATAAGCAAGAAGATAACTTAATGCATTTTTCATGGTTCATGCCTATCCCTATTCAATGATGTAGTTAGGCTGATAGACAATTAGAGGTCAAAAAATCATGATTATATAATTAACCTTGTAAATCAGTAATTTGACAGCCCATCGGATAGCAAAGTAAAGAATATTATGCCTGAAATCTAGGAATATTATGCCTGAAATCTTTTTGTGGTACAACCCTGGAATTTATTTTAATCTCCCGTTAAAGACTTGTTTATAGTAGTAGTTACTTATCATTTTCTTGAAATTAGTAGTTAATAAAATCTCTCAACTTTATGTAACACACGTGAGTAATTGAGTTTCATTGAAAATCATTTAGAATCCTCATTAAAGTCCTTTGGGCTCGATAATCTAGCTCCGAAAAGAGTCACTATACTACTTGTGTGACCGCATACACTTGTGTGTGCTTTGATAGTAAAAGCTTGATAGTACACTCTGACTAGCTATCGATCTATGGGTGAAAAGCTATATTAAAATTGACATGAGGACCCAACTATCTCTAGAAAGCCCACTAGAATCTAGAAGTAAATGAGACCCTCAATATAAAATTATGGATACTGGCATTCCATAAAGATGAACCACCTCCGAAATATATATAAAAGCTACCACTCTGCACTAAAGGAAGACTAAACTGGAGAAAATGTGCTAACTTGGTCAATCCATCAACGATGACCTAGATGTTATCAATAGGGACGTCAATGGGACGGTTCAGTCGGTTATGTTTTAAAAAGTATACCTTCTCAATTTTTCAAATATTTCATAATGTATAATCAGAATTAAAAATTTTAAAACCATCCCAATCAATTTCTCTTTAGTATTGGTACGGTTCAGTTATTTTTTTTTTTTAAAGTATCACTTCAAAATGCACTACTATTAAAACATTTTTTAGAAATATGTTTTTAAAGAAAATATTTAATTCGCCAAAAAGTCAGAAATGTAAAATCTTCTTGCCATATTATTAGATCTCAAACTTTATATAGGAATATTTGCATAGATTTTTTCAAATATTTTGATGGAGTATCTATTATAGTGTCTTTTGATTTGAAAAATCTATTTAATTTAAGGCCAATTAAAAGGCAATGATCCAAAATCGTCGAATTAGTAGAGGCCTAGGACTTAGAGTATATTTATATTTGAAAGATTTTATAAAATATATTTATATATTAAATTTAACATGTTAATATATAAAATATATTTTCATACATGTAAAGCTATTCAGTTCGGTTCAAAAAAAATTTGAATTTTTTCAAAAACCATCACAATTATTCGAAATGATTTTAGACTTAACATAATATTGAAAAAATAATAAAAATCGATTCAATATAGTTAGGTTGGTCGATTTTTCATATTCTTTTGATACCGTAGCTTTCAATACTTCTAGAAGTCTGAGGATACCCCATTATGAAATCCTTGGTGATGTGCTCCCACTTCAACTCAAGAATGGGTAATCTTTAAAATCACCACTAGGACTCAAATGATGGCCTTCACTTGTTGGCAACACATATAATAAGACATATAATCAGCAATATCTCTACTCATACCGCCCCACTAGTATTGTTTCTTCGAATCCCGATATATTTTTGCAGTACCTAAATTATGTAATTTCTTGAATCTCAGGCCTAGCAAAGAATCATCTAAATCAAGCCTCCAACCCTCATAATAGAAAAAACTACTATCGAATTGTAAAACCCATTAAATCTATAGTGGCATGCTGGCTATCACCTTGTAATATTCTATCTCTGAGAGATACCAATGACCCATCCTTGAACTGTCAAGCACAAATCTGATCAGCAAAGAAGACTAAACCCCCAAAAAGGCCATTACCTTCCCCAAATCTAAAATATCCAATATGGCCATCTTGTTAGCTAAATAATGGATGTCTAAGGCCAAAAGGCACTCAAGATTGGGTTTCTTTACTAGGTGTTCTAACTATGGATTTAGGAGGTATTCACATTTGGCATATGCCTTCTCTGACCAAGATCTTTGGGGATAATTCCATAGGTCTAGTGGAGAAACTTTGGGACATCCTTGGGGTAATGCTCTAGGTATCGTAGCTAATTGAGTAGCTCTAGAAACGTGTGTAAAAGCTCATAATGAAGGACGTGATCTTGCTCAAGAAGGTAATGAGATTATTCATCGATCTTCCAACTGGAACACAAAACTAGCTACTGCTTAGGAGGTATGACAAGAGAGTATTTGACTTTGTAGTAGTGGACATTTTGGATAAGTAAAAACAGTAGAAAACTACCCATACATTTTGTCTTTTGGGTTAAGGCATTCGCTACTAAAGTTGCCTTTCCCGGATGATAGAGAATAGAGGGCTCATAGTCTTCTAGGAGCTCAGTCCATCGGCGAGTCACGAATTAAGATCCCTCTTGCTCATAATATACCGAGTGTTGTAATGATTAGTGTAAATCTCAAAATAGACCTTATATAGATAGTGCCTCAAGATCTTGAGCATAAAAAACACTGCCACCAACTATAAGTCATGAATGAGGTAGTTGCACTCATGCGCTCTTAACTACCTTGACATATATGCTATGACCAGCCCTAGTGTATTAATAAACACTCCAAACTAACACCAAAAGCTAATCTCACTCTCCTCAGACCATAAATGGAACATCAAGTTGAGTCAATCTAGTCAAGAGCGTTGCTATGGAACAGATATGGGCCTAGCCCAATCATGAATAGCCTTAAATTTTGCTGGATCAACCGTAATGCCTCCTTGGACACTATGTTCCCAAAAATCTCATAGACACTAACCAAAACTTACACTTTGAGAACTTGGAATAAATCCACTAATCTCTCAAAGTATGGAGCACAAACCTCTGCATATTCTCCTTTTTGCTTCGCTAATATAGAATATTATAAATGAACACTATGATGAAGAAGTCCATATAAGGCCTGAATATATAGGTCATCAAATCGATGAAGGCAAGAAAGGCATTAATCAACTCAAAAAATAACACAAGAAACCCATAGTAGTTATATTGAGTCCTAAATGTTGTCTTAAGGAATTCAATGCCCATGTCATTAACTAGTGGTAGCCAGATCTTAAATCGATCTTAAAAAATATTGTGGCACTTTGAAGCTGATAAAATAGGTCACCAATATAGGGTATGGGATAACGATTCTTTACCATCACCTTGTTCAACTGCCTATAGTCAATGCACATCCACATAGTACCATTATTTTCCTAACAAACCAGATGGGAGCACCGTACAATGATATGCTCAGTGGATGAACCCCTTCCTATGAGATCCTTAAGATAAATATTGAGCTCCTTGAGTTATGGAGGTGTCATTTGATAATGTGGAATAGAATTGGGCTTAGTACCTGGCTCTATGTCTATGGAGAAATCAATATCATGCTCTGGTGGTAGGCCAAGTAGGTCAGTAGGAATTACACCAACAAAATCTTCAATGATAGAAACTGAATTAATAAAGAGAACCTCACTAGTCACATCTCGTACATAGGATAAATAAGCTAAATACTGAAAGCACCAACTGTTGAGCCTGTATAAAAGATATAATTCCATTGATCCATGACTATAAGAACCCTACAAAAAATTCTAAGGAGTGACCTGCGGTTTCCAAAACTGCATGATGAGGGGATGATTAATCTATGTCCAGAATCATATCAAAGTCTAACATGTTTGGCACAATAAGATTAGCTCGAGTGTCCTTTCCCTAAATAATGACTAGAAAAGATTGGCATACCTAATCCACTACTCAGGAATCACCTATCGAGATCAAAACACTTGATGGGGTTGTTAGTGGCTCAGAAATCACCTCTAGACCGGGAGAAAATATAAAATACATATGAAAATATAGAACTAGGATCAAATGTCGAGTTAGGATGAAGGTACAAAAGAAACGTACGAGTGATGATATTGTTTGATACATTTGTCTCTACCATGGGAGCTACATAAAAATTGCCTTGGGCTCATCTTTCGTGTCTATCTCATGTACTACCCAACTGATCTCTCCTAGTCCCACCTCAAGCACTCTATCGGTTGTCTCAATACTCCTAGTCTTAACCATTGCCTCTAATTGGAGGGGTTACCATAGAAACTAGTTAGTTTTTGTAGGAGCTAGTGTAGCGATCCCTCAATGGAGGTAATCTCTAAACCAATGATAAAGCACACCACAATCATAATATCCTTGAGAAGAATGGTCAATAATAATATACCATGACTTTTACCACCCAAATTCGAACCTCTTGAACTTTGGCTTATGCTAGGACCACTCTGATGGCGCTAGCTACCCTTCAAAGCATGCAATTTTACCTATATAGGCCAACTGGATTGGCCTTGCTGAAACCTCTAGTGGGTCCCATCATAAGAGTCCTTGCCCCTATACTAGGACTCACTATGGTTTCCCTGGTAACGAGCACTCCCATTGATTACCCCCTTGGGGCTTGCAACGAATATGCTCCATAGTAATGTAATGCTCAACCATATCGAGGAATGAATGACCGGCTGAAGCCAAATGTTCTATCTTAATCCCAGCTGGAATCTCAATACATGTGCAAAGCAACAGATTTTATCCTCCTTCGTGGGTATTATCGTAGAAGCATGATGAAAGAGCTCGGTGGAACCTAACCCTATACTCAAATACTATCATGGAGCACTGCTCCAACTTCAAGAACTGATCATGCAGTTAAGATTTAATGCTCCACAGAATATATCTGGCCAAAAGAGCCTCTAAAAGCGCATCCCAAGATATAAGAGGCCACCCAGCTAGCCTAATTTGCAAGTAAGAGAACCAAAACTATTGGGCTAGCCAACGTAATTGATGAGTGGTAAAGTTAGCTCCTCTTTACTTCACAAGACCCAAGGAATATAGTCAATCACAACATATTTTGGTCAACTCTCCATCAGCTTTCTTCGTTGAGCCTCCCCAATAACTCTAAACAATATCGGTGGCAACAACCTTTGAAACACCCCAAGCATCTTTTGCTTATGTAATGGCATAACACCTCCTAGGCTGGTTGAGTGGCAATAGGCACTAGGTTGAATAGGCCCCTATGGTTGGAAGTATAGGATGACCTTACACTACTAACATGGATGGAGCTAGAGCTAGGGTTTACTGCATACCTTTTAGTATTGTCAGTAGTTGAGTAATAGTCGCTTGTAAATCTAGTGTCATAATAGAGAAGGCTAATGGAAGCGCTAATCCTGGCCCCTCCGATTAGTGAGGAACATGAATATCCTAGTGCTCTTATACTAGTGCTGGAGCTCTATCTCTATCATGGACCAGTGCAGCATCCCTACCTCAACCCTGTGGCCAACCTCTACCCCTAGTCAGGGCTCTTTACTTGTCGATCTAGTGGGTCACTACCACCGGTAGAATCATGTGTATAAGCCATCATGCAAAAGAATGAAATAAGTAACGTTTCATGAAACCAATCAGACACACACCATACAAAAGTGGTACAGATAACTAATATTCCTAACAACACCTTATATCTTCCTTAAGATAGGATATCGACGTCTTCGCACTAATTTATAAGACTCTACTAGGAGTTAGCTCTGTACATGTGATACTAGTGAACCTAGTACTTTGATACTAACTTATCACAACCCAATCAAGTCATGATAACACTATTATAACTCGCTAGTAAGTAAGTCGACCAATAACTCAAAACTACAAGTAATGAGTTTCAGGGTAGAAACTATGCAAAATTAAGTAATTTATAGATTAAAAGGAGAATAAGGAATAAACAAATCAAAATATATAAATATACACAATAAGTGATCCCTCCCAGAATTTGGAAGTCACAGGTACAAAGTTGCTACCAAATGAATACAAGTCCCAAAAGACCATAAAAACAAGACTTGTCTCAAAAAGAAAAAGACTAGTCACTATATACATATAGAGACAAGTACAATCTAGGATGACATATGGTAATCCTCGTCTCTTGAATTAGACTGTAGTAGGCTCAATCTCAGCGGTAGTAATTGGTGCTTGAACCTGTATCATAAAATAGATACAAAGTGTAGTATGGTTACCAAAACAAAAAGTATCCAATAAGCAGCATAGGTCAACTGAGCTTGCAATGTAAATTCAATATGATAAGAGGGAATTAATACAACACGGATATCAAAAGCATATGTCTAAAGTAAAGTAATGCGCATGAGCGTAGAAGAAATCGAACTAAGTAACCTTCAAGCTATCTACACCTAACTTGGGCCATATAGTCCAAGAAGATACACTCGTGCACAAGTTTAAATAAAAATGTAATGGGTATTCATAATATCTAAATCCATTAAGGACTGAATTAGCAAATCCAAGGTCGAAGAATATAGAATAGAACTTCAACCCGAACAAATAGGATTAGAAAGTATAAGGATGAACCTCAAACCGGATGCTTTACTAAAGTGACAATGTGGTTGAGGCCGAACCTCAAGTTGGATGCTCTCCTAATGTATCAATGTGGCCGAGGCGGGACCTCAAATCAGATACTCTCCTAAGGTATTAATATAATCAAGGCAAGACCTTAAACTGAATGCTCTCCCAAGGTATCAATATGGTCGAGGTCAGACCTTGAACCTAATGCTCTCATAAGGAAGAAATGTGGTTGTTGAGGGTGTCCATATCAAGTTATAGTTAGAATACTCCCTAGACTGCTCTCCCCGCTAAGTTAATCACTTCAATATAGTAAGTTGAACCCAAAAACTAGTCTAGATCACAACATGAAACTTGTTGTCACCAAGATAACTCGCAAGGTCGCGGAGTTGGGAAGTTAAGCATAGAATATCATCATATCAAGTTTTCCACCTAGCTAAGGCTCAATCTATCATAATCAAGTTTGTTGCACTAGTCTATAAGGATCTAAGCTAACTGGAGCAACGTCGGGGTAAGTTAGGGCTTATTAGGTCCAAAATATGTATTTATAAGGCAAGCACTGGACAAACCTAGACTAAGGCCAAACATACTCTAAAGAATTCAAACAACAAGTATTTGAACATACCATAAGGTAAGGATGATCAACAAATGAAAAGTAGCATTCTCACAAGTTCCCAAATTTTCTCGAAACAAACCTAAAATAAAATTTCTAAATGCTAATCATAGTCAAATAGCTAACCAACCCAGTCTAACTAATCCATAAACATTCATATATCAAGCTCAATCTAAGAAACGGGAAGCCAAAGCCTACCTTAAGGCTAAACACGCTGCTCCAAGTCACTTCTCCAGAGCATTTCCCTTTCGTACGTCCTTAAAGCTCTCCTACTATCAAAATTAGAATCACAATATTAATAAGATAATTTAGACATTAAAATCACATTAATTTGAGATGAACTAAAATTAAATTCTAAAATGGGAAAGTGGAACTCACGCTTGAAATTCCAAAATTGACTTCGTCAAAAGGTCCTAACTACCTCCACAAATTTTGTCTCAAGACAGAACACAGTTCAGGGCCTAGATCAGCCTATAAGAAGTTTGCAATATTTTTTCCATTAAATCTATGGAAATACACCATGGCAGTTACTAAAATGAGCAAATGAGCCCCAATACTTTCTGAACATGACAATATGTAGCCACGCTAATTTCAAATGCATAGGACTTTTAATCGCCAAAATCAAAATCCTAGAGCTCTCAAAATTTCCACTTGATGTTTTAGTAAATAGATTTTAGGTTATACACCTAATTTTCCTGGGATTGTAGTTCAATCGGTCAGAGCACCGCCCTGTCAAGGCGAAAGTTGCGGGTTCGAGCCTCATCAGTCTCGATGGATATAAATATATTAAAAAAATCTCTCCATTTTCTGTGAAAGGGGGACAGGGAGCATACTTTTATTCCCAATGGGTGATCTTTTATCAATCATGTCTCTGTTCTTAATTAAAAGACCATAGAATTTCTCGTTGTGAACGTGAATACAGTAGCTCGTGAACATAGAGAAGTGGATCCCAGACCTTCATGAACATAAAGCCTAACCCGTGAAGGAAAAAGAGTCAGAAAAACTCTGCGAATGTAGTCATTGGACCATGAACATAAAGAACAAAAGGGTTGAGCTCCGCAAATGTGAAGACAAAAAGCCTTTACACCAGAACTGCTACAACAACAAGTTTTGGCATTGTCCAATCTCTAACGGGGTGCACAAAATTTTCTTAGAATCTCATGTCTGCAAATGAACCATGCTACCACACCGAATTGGTGTTTCAAACTCAACAACACAGTAAAATTTTTGTACAAAGTTCTCTCGATGACAAGCAGGTCCCACACCCCAAGTTCCATTTTTAGCCAGTTACAACAGGGGGTTTGAAATTAGACTAGAATCCTTGGAAAGTGCAAGGAAGGTCATTCTAGTCTAAGCTTGATATTTTAGAATCAATTTTGGTAATGGGATTTTTATTTGGATACATTTTTCAAGAATGTAGTCAAACTTAGGTCAACTTTTAAAGGATAAAACATCAAATAATTCAAACTTACGACAAGAGTCTTGGGACTCGAGCCGGCTACGTTACTAGCTTAATATGACTATTTCAGAGCTGATGGAACTCTTAGAATTTCAATTTGAGATTGTTAACCTATAGTTTTGACTAAAGTCAACTATTTAAGTTTTCAAATGATCCAAAATAGGAAAATGGGCATAAATCATAAAAGAACAACTAGACAAATGAACCATCAGTGTCATCAAGTCATAATTGACTTGGAGTCACTATAAAAACACTCTAAATAATGAAACAAAGGAACTAATATAAACATAATCAAACGATTCATTACACATAAGAGGCTAGATGTGTCGCCTACCATGCTAGGGATGTGTTGTCCACCGAGCTATATTAATGCTTAAGAGAGCTATATGTCACATGCGGGAGATGTTGGTGTCTAAGAGGGTTATGTGCTACCTATGAGGCTATGTTGATCCCTAAGAAGACTATATTCTCCCTATAGAGGTATATTGATGCCTAAGAGGACTATGTGTTTCCTATAAGGCTATACTGATTCTGAGAGTATTATGTGTTGCCTACATTATTATATTGATGCTTGAGAAGGGCTATGTGCTGCTTAAGGGGCTATATTGATGCCTATGAGGGTGATGTGTCATTGTCTGGTCTATGTTGTGTTGTCCACGGGGATATGTTAATATTAGAGAGGGATATATGCTGCCTATGGGTCTATATTTATGCCTAAGAGAGTTATGTCCTACATATATGGCTATGTTGATGCCTAAGAGGGCTATGTCTTGCATACAAGGATATATTGATGCCTAAGAGGACTATATGGTGGCTACATAGCTATATTGATGCTTAAGAGGGTTATATGTTGGTTATGGATATATATTGATGCTTAAGAGAGCTATATGCTACCTATGGAACTATATTGATGCCTAAGAGAGCTACAAAATGCTTATGGGGCTATTAAAATCTACTAATTGACTATGGGGTTATATATAGAGTACATGGGGGGCTACTAAGGTGTAATGATTGTCTATAAGGTTGGGGAACTACTGCATGGGTTTATAGACTAATTGATACTTTCTATGCTTATGGAGGCATGGGTTACTAATATTGTTTGTTGTACCTATAGTCCTTATGGGGGCCAGTTAGGCTATTGTCTGACATTATTGTATGACTTATGTCAAGAATAGTTAGGATGTATTATGATGACAGGTGATCTTCATTCTCGTGCCCTTCATTATTTGATGATATTAGTTAATTTGATTCAGTAAGTAAACTACTCAATTTGTTATGATTGGTAAGGCTATATTGAGAACATGTAAGTACATAC
This sequence comes from Solanum rostratum, assembly GCA_029948455.1. Lineage (NCBI taxonomy): Eukaryota > Viridiplantae > Streptophyta > Magnoliopsida > Solanales > Solanaceae > Solanum > Solanum rostratum. The sequence continues at coordinate 26,664,943 of CM057045.1, forward strand.
TGGCTAACCTATGGCTCTTCATTTGAGTATTTATAATATTTATATTATTAGTCATATTGTTGATAGATTCAAAAGCAAATAAATAGGCTGAGAATATCTTCGTCCCTCTTGTGAGATTACTTACAATAATTATGGCATCAACTTCGGTTTTAGCTTTTAGTTGCCTTACATACTTAGTACATTATTTTATATGGATGTCCCAATATTTAAGAGATCTACATTCATGCCTACAAGTCTTCAGAAAGTTGGTTGATTCCTCTTCTTTAAGGGTCATCAGATTCTCAAAGGTTTGTTTAATTTACTTTTAATAATTATTGGATAAGTCGGGGCCTTATCCTACCATGTTTTGTAGTCATATAGGCTTGTGTACTAGTATATTAGGTTGTATAGGTTTGATTTTGATCAGCTGGGCCTCATTGTTGTTGTGATAGCTCAAGTACTTGTTTGTTTAGCTTATATTTAGAGATCATGGTAACCTTAATCGTGTGGCATGTTTATTGCTTAATATAAATTATTATTATTTATAGAATTGGTGCGAAGGACCTTGCCGATTGAGGGCTTAATTTTAAGTCAAATAAACTTATTTATTTTCATGATTATGAGTAGCTTGTTTGTTGGTAAACAGTTCAACATGATCATGTCAAGCTTCAAATTTGACATTAGGTGTCAATTGCACCCTTTTAGTTTGGAGCGTGACACTAAAAAGTCCTACTTCCAATCAAATATCTATAAAGTACAACAAGGGAAAATAAAATGAAAAGTGAAAGATTGATTTGAGTGAAACAAGGAAAACAATATATGTGATGTACATTCAATTTGAGATACTTCTTTGCTAGCAGCAAAGTTTTGTGGAAAATCAAGATTATTATGAATATTTATTTTAACTTTGTGCAAATCTATGTTACTCTAAAATTTGGGAACAATAACTCGAAGAAATGCACAAAAAGAAAAAAAGATGAAGATTTATACTTCATGTCTAGTCTTAAAAAAATTATTTTGACAATTAGACTTAAAGTAGGGCACATTTGTATATATTAAAATTTTATTGAATTTACAACAATAACAATATACCTGATGAAATCCCACAAAGTAAGGTCTAGGGAGAGTAGATTGTACGCAAACCTTACTACTACATCATGGAAATAGACAGATTGTTTCTAAAAGCTCCTCGACTTAAATATATCTGCTCCAAGTAAAAAAATAATATTTATAAAACAATGGCGAAACGAAGAGTACTGCCAATTATACAAGAAAATAATAGCAAATAATTGAAAAACAATAACAATACAGTCACAAAAGCATGACTAATCTTATGAAAAATCAAAAACCATACGAGGCAAGACAATATTCTACCCCTATTAATCGTCTGCTCTTGTCACAATTTGGACCTAGGGCCTAGCCATGATATGGCGAATGTGACACCCAAAGGCATCCCATCTAACCCTCGTGTTCATAGCATAAGCATTTGTAAGGTAAAACATGCATACAAAGGAGGTTAAGCAAGCGGAAGTACATAATGAAAGAATGTCACAGTTTTCCTTAAGGGAAACTACATTAATCCATAAATGTCAAAAACGTACCTATACATCATAGATCTTGGCGAGATTTAGAAACCAGATTACTAGCTCACCCTCAAGATATACAGCAAAAAAAAATGATAAAGTATCAACATAAAGTGAACATCATAGATGGGCTTGTTTCCAAAGCATAGGAACTCACCAACAAATCTTCAAGCTTGGAATCCAGATCTAGCCACGAAATGGAATTGTCGCCTCGTCATCTGTCCCTACATGGTTCAATTATGTAGGCAAAGAAGTATGCATTAGTACGTGGAATGTACTAAGTATGTAGGTATGCAATGAATCAAGGATATCAAAATAATATCAACATGCGTAATCATAAGCAATATAATAAGGACAAGATATGCATGAGCAATGCAAATTTAAAATCATGAGAAAAAGCATTATAAATCCTTTCATAACCATAACATACATATGTGGGAATAAGACCATAACCAACATATAAGACCATGACTATTACATGGAATCTTGATGTTCCCTCTACGCCTAGCAAAGAGGAATCTATTTTGTCAAGGTAGACTCGATCCTCATCCTATAGGCTCTATCCTAGCACGGTGGGAATCCATCATTTGACCCCCACCCTTTAGGTGCTATCCTAGAATGGTGAGTGTCCATCATTAAAGCTAAATTGATCCATTAGTACACATTTAAGGAATAAAACATGAACATCATTCTTATAGTGGTACATAGTAATGGGATGATGAAATCTACAAAAGCCCTCTTGGTGTTAAGTCGTTTCTCGCAGAATAAATGAATCATGCAATCACATTACTTTAAACATAGTTCATGCTTCATTGAAATTACACTTTTATAGTTCTTAAAATAGTCATCATAATCTTTCATAAAACATCTCATGTCCTAAGAATAGTCCATCTACTTTTATTTTTCATAATAGTGTGGGTAAACATTCCCACCTTAACATCATCATCATAAACATTAGGGGCTTCATCACCCTCTTTACCATAGCATCATCATTATCATAAAAAATACTTTTATATACTTAAGATCATAATCATGAAAATCCATAACTTTATCATAAAATACTAGGGCTAAGTGTGGACAATCAAGTAAAAATCATGTAATTGGGTAGGATTCATAGAGAAAAGATGCAATTTAAATCTAGTTGTATCATTAATAAAGGAATTCACATCAAATCATTAAGCCCTAATCTTGCATATTAAAGCACATGCTTTTACTTAAAAATCATATAAATTATAAAGTTCTTCATGATTCATGTATAATTATATATAATTATCATGTAGGAATCACAATCCATGCGTTTGGATTATAGCATGAAAATCTATAAGAAATCATCATGAAATTTTGATAAAAAGGAGTTTTAAATTGGGCTTCATGGATGAAACTAACCCATGAATGAAGCCCTGTATACATTAAGTGAGAATCCTTAAAATTAAGGAGAAAAATCTGGAAAACCTTGGTCAAATCTTAAAGTTCTAGCTTCAATGGAATCCTTGACTTAGAGAGAGATATATTGAGAACCTTTGGGAGAACTTTGAGAGTGAATGACTTTGAATGAATTAGGAATAAGACTTATAAAGACTAGGTCGGTTAGGGTAATTAAGAGAGCCAAAATGATGTAGTTTAGGACTTGGACGAATTTGAATGTCAAAAACACTTTTTATTAAAAGCTGTCGGAACCGTCCACAAAACCCTTTCTACGAGTTGTGGTTCAACCTACAAATCGCATATTGGCCCGTGACACTTTAAGTCATAAAAGTGAGTTTCTGGATTTTGCAGCTTCTAAGCCACGAATATGCAGGACAACCCGTAGTTCCATTTATGAGTCGTAGAGTCCTCTTTGTTCCAGACTTAGAAAAATTTAAGACCTTCAAGGCTACTTTGCACGAAACCTTTGACGAGTGGTGATTCCACATACGGTCCATCCTATTAATTAATACATCAACTTTCAGAAATTCTTCAATTTTTTATTTGCATTAGATCCAATCCACGAATCTACCTACGACCCGTGGTTTCTTTCACGAGCTGTAGATTGGCTTGTAGGACCAATCTAGCACTAAAATCTTTATCTTCCAATTATCCAAGCCTAAAAATATGAGAGGTGTTACTATATCTCCCCATTGTCATCATTTGTCCTCGAATGAGACGGAAGCATGCTTGAATAGAGTGGAAACTTAGTCATCATCATAACATATATGTAAAAATGCAACATATTAATCATTTTCATAAAATCATCAAACTTATGCCTGAAATATCATTCAAAAATAGTTTCATGACCATGCATACATGCAACTTAACAATAGACATGTATTTTTGAGAACTTTGGAGTAATAGATCATATTAAGTACCTTAGGCTTGAATAGAAGGAAAGAGATAAGAATATTGTTTCATCATGTCCGCTTCAGTCTACCAAGTAGCACTTTCAACTTGTTGGTTTCTTCATAACACTTTGACGGATGCAATCTCTTTATTTCTCAACCTGCTCACTTGCCAGTCCAAAATCTCAACCGGTACTTCTTCATAAGTCAAATCCTCCTCAATAGGCACATCCGTCGATGGAACAATAGAATTTGGGTCAGCTAAGCGTTTCCTTAGAATTGATACATAAAACACCGGGTGAACTATAGCTAATTCCATAGGCAAATTTAGCTCATAAACTACCTTCCCAACTCTTTTCACTATCGCATAGGTCCCACATATTTACGACTCAATTTTGCCCTTCTTGTTAAAATGCATCACTCCTTTCATGAGCGAAACCTTTAAATACGCTCAATCTCCTTTATCAAACTCTAGTTCTCTTCTGCTAACATCATCATATGACCTTTGACGACTTTGAGCATCCCTTAACCTTTCTCTTATGACTTTGACCTTCTCAATAGCATCACGTACTAAATTTGGCTTGTGACGCCAGATAAAATTATCAAATTACCCCTAGAGTGAGGGTATGCGCATAACGCATCTTCTGATGCTCATATAGCAAATTTGAGGCCGGATTTGTGATCAGCACAAAAAGATTGAGTGGAAAAATGGTCTCTGTCAATTTTTAGAGCGACCCAGTCAAAAGATAATTTTTCGATCCGAAGCACAAAACAGTGTTAGTATGTGACAGGGGCGCGTCGCGCACCCATTGCAAACCAGCACTTATATTCTTCTAAAAAATTTTGACGGGATGGAGAAAACTCGTTTAAAAACTCTATTCTGAAAATATATTATTCGCGACCAGTCCACGTCGCGGACTGTGTCTTTTTCGAGTTGAAAATTTCTAAATCACTATGAGGGGCATTCCGGTCAATTCTCCACTCCTCCTAAACTCTATTCACGATCTAATAAGGTCGTTTAGACGTGAAAAGGGTCTAAACCCCCCCCCCTCCCCTCCCCATTTTATGTCCTATTCCAATACATTACTAAGGCTAGGGCTTGTGGAGAGAAGAGAGGAGCTTCAATTGAGAGATTCGAAAAGAGATCCTTGACGTGCTTGGTTGATAGCTGCATTCCATGTATGTAAGGCTAAACAAAAATATGGGATTGTTCTCTCATGTGCCTCATAGAGGTCATAGATGAGTTGATGATTTAGAGAGTTTACATGCATGATCTTTGATGGTTTTTCTTAAAATTATATTTGAAATTACATGTTTTCTTATGTTGATGATCATCATACTATTTTTTTCTTAAATTGAACATTTTTCATGAGAATTTGCATAACCCTACATGACTATTTTGAAAAGCATGCATAATGAACTTGAAGATTGAGTCTAGAGCCTTGAATTGAGATTGTTGATTGTGATGAGAGGATGATGATAAGTTGATAGAAATTGATTGTCTTATGAGTCTCTATAAATGAACTCCACCAATATGTCTATTCGATTGTTTCCGAATGGTTGTTCTAAATCTTGAGTCTTTGATTGAGATTGATTGATGAGAGGGCTAAATTCCCTATGAGATGTTGATTGATGAGAGGGCTAAAACCTTTATGAGACGTTGATTGATGATAGGGCCAATGTCCCTATGAGTTGATTGGTTAGATTGGATTGATGGTTTTATGAGCATTGAGCCACGGGAGGAGTACCGAGCACCAAAATGGGTAAGAGTGAGTCTCACCCGAACTTATTAACTATGTCACCAAACGTAGGTGAGGCTTAGAACTATCACATATATTGTGGTTCCCTCTTGATTAGAAGTCCCTAAAACAATAGCGGACTTATTGACAACTGACTCCATATTGGGTGAGCTGATATGGTTTCGATTCATTCCCTACCTGGCAAGTTTGGAACGGCTGTAGCAACATCAGTGCGATTGTTGTACATTCACTGGCTTATAAGTGATTATTGTCGAATAAGAGAAACTCCCATAAATTTCCTACCTTGAGTATCTAGAGTCTAAATGAGATAAGAAGGGGTGAGCTCCTCTGAGACGAGACGAGACGAGACGAGACGAGACGAGACGAGATGAGACGAGACGAGATGAGATGAGATGAGATGAGATGAGATGAGAAGAGAGGAGAGGAGGTGAGCTCCTTAGAGATGAGGCTGAGATGATTTATGAGCTTTGAGTTATTCATGGGTCACTTGTCTACTCTTTATTCTTGCATAGATAGACATTTGACTATTTGATGTGATTGGACGTTTATTTTGAGTTGATATTGTTTCTATATTATTCTACCTATTTTTGTTTCACTTAACTATTTTACATACCAGTACATTCCAAGTATTGATGTCCACTTTGGACTGCATCGTTTTATGATGAAGGGGTAGGTACTAGAGATTGCCAACAGGCACTCCGTTGAAGATCTGAGATTTGAAACTGAAATTGGTGAGCCTCCCCTACTTCGAAGGATGCACCATGATTTACTCATCTTGCTTTAATATTAGAGATTTGACTGTTTCTTTATTTCAATTTGGGTAGCCATGGGTTTGTCATTGGCACCACATGAGTAGTAATAGAGCTTTATACACAATGGTTGAGCATTGAAGTTGAGACTTGTGAGCTAGTTCTTTCTATCAGCCCTTATTTTTATACTTATTTTGAAACCTTAGTGAGATGTGCCCATTTATTTACTTATACTTTCTGCTGTTCATTGGAGTTTATTGATTGAATGATGTGATGAGGTAAAGTGGTTCGCTTGGGGATTAACAATAGTCTCTGAGTGTCGGTCACGCCAAGGGTACCCTCTTGGGGCGTGACAAACTTGGTATCAGAGCACAAAGTTCAAGTGTCTTAGGGAGTCTATGAAGCCGTGTCTAGTAGAGTCTTGTTTATGGGTGTGTTGTCAACCACATTTCATAAGCAGAAGGCTATAGGACATTAGGAATGGTTACACTTCTTTCTTATTCCAATTTGTGCGATAGAGTTAAACTCGATGAAAACTCTCTTCTAATTCGTGCTCTACACGTGCAGAATTGATAACATGCCTCCCAGAAGAGCTGTCAGAGGAAGGGGACGCCCTGCCAGGCAAGCAGTTAATCCACCTAAGCCTCAAGTACCCGAAGGGCCTGTGGATCAAGTTGTTCCTGCTACACAACTCCCTCAAGATGAGGTCTCCAATGCTGAGCTATGACAGGATATTCAAGCTCTAGCCCAGGCTGTCGCGGCACCTGCTGTGAGACAAGGAGCGGGTAGACCGGATTCTCATGACACCTCTAGAGCCCGGGAATTTTTTATGATGAATCCGCCTAATTTTAGGGGGTCTACATCTACTGAAGATCCCGAGGACTATGTGGAGGAACTTGAGAAGGTGTTCCAGGTGATGCATGTGGTTGATGCTGAAAGGGTTAAACTGGTTGCATACCAACTCAAGGGTGTGGCCAAACTATGGTTCGGCCAATGGAATAAATGTAGAAGGGATAATGCCCCATGTTTGACTTGGGTAGTGTTTGAGGAGGACTTCTTAGGACGCTTCTTCCCAAAAGAGAAATAAGAAGCTAAGGTGAGAGAGTTCCTGAATCTAAAAACAAGGCTCTATGACTGTGCAAGAGTATGGTTTGAAGTTCACGCAACTATCTCGCTATGCTCCGGACATGGTTACTGACATGAGTGGAAGGATAGGGATGCATGTTGATGGGTTGAACAGAGGACTAAGGAGAGATGGGAGAGGAGCCATGCTTGTGAGTGATATAGATATTGGGCAACTGATGATGTTCATGCAACAAACTAATGAGGAGAGACAACATGACAGGGAAGAATTCAAGTACAAGAAAGCAAAGACATCCAGCCATAAGGTTGGGAGGAAAGGAAATGGAAACCAGTTTCCAGCACCATCATCTACTAGTGCACCTATGCCTAGAGGTGGGTATGATCAGAGATCTCAGAGTATGAGGAGTCATAGACCTTATTCGCAAGCTAGAGTGGCTCAAGGTCCGCAGGGTAAGCCACCATATGATAAGTGTGGCAAATTGCACTTGGAGAGATGTCGAGACGGGAATGATGTGTGCTACAAGTGTGGCCAAGCAGGTCACTACAGAAAGATTGTCCAAGGTGAGCTGATCGGGCTCAATTTTCCACACTCGCCCAGCAAATTAGAGGAAACCAGACGGCCACTACGTCAGGCGCAGGCGGAGCGACAAATTGCTTGTGTGCCATGGATAATCACCATGATGGAGAGAACTCCCCAGATGTTGTGACGGGTGTGATTCGAGTCTTTACTTTTGAATGTTATGTTTTGATGGATCTGGGTGCCACGTTGTTGTTTGTATCTCCTTATGTGGCCAGTAGATTTGATAGAACCCCCAAGAGTCTTCTTGAACCCTTTGATGTTACTACTCTAGTGGGTGAGTCTATTCAAGCTGAGAGAACCTATAGATCTTGTGTAGTGTCCATCCATCATAGGGATACTTTTGTTGATTTGGTTGAGTTGGAAATGATTCATTTTGATATGATCTTTGGCATGGATTGGCTTCATGCCTGTTATGCCTCTATTGATTGTAGATCCTGAACCATTAAGTTCTGATTTCCTAATGAACCGGTTCTAGAATGGAAAGGTGATTCTGTTACACCTAGAGGAAAATTTATCTCATATCTTAGAGCCATAAAGTTGATTTCCAAAGGTTGTATCCATCACCTTGTACAAGTGAAATCTGATGATATTGAGTCCCCAACTCTTGAGTCAGTCCCAATTGTTAATGAGTTTCCGAAAGTGTTTCCTGATGATCTGCCTGGAGTCCCTCCGATAGGGGGATTGACTTTGGGATTGATGTTCTTCCTGATACCCAGCCTATTTTGATCCCACCTTATAGGATGGCCCCCGCTGAGTTGAAAGAGTTGAAAGAGCAGCTGAAAGATTTTCTAGAGAAGGGATTTATTAGGCCAAGTGTTTCACCTTGGGGTGCTCCTATCCTATTCGTGTAAAAGAAAGATGGGTCTCTTAGAATGTGTATTGATTATACGAAACTGAAAAAGGTCACGATAAAAAATAAGTATCCTCTCCCAAGGATAGAAGATCTGTTTGACCAACTTCAGGGCACCTCTTGTTTCTTTAAGATAGAACTTAGATCTGGCTTCCACCAGTTGAAGGTGAGAGAATGTGACATTCCTAAAACAGCCTTTAGGACTAGGTATGGCCATTTTGAAATCTTAGTCATGTCCTTTGGGTTGACGAACGCACCTGCCGCCTTTATGGACTTGATGAATAGAGTATTCAGACAATATCTCAATATATTTGTGATTGTTTTCATTGATGACATTTTAGTGTATTCGAGAAGTGAGGAGGAGCATGCTAACCACCTCAGAGTTGTCCTTCAAACCCTTAAGGACCATGAGTTTTATACGAAATTCTCCAAGTGTAAGTTTTGGCTTAAGTCAGGGACTTTCCTAGGCCACGTTGTTTCCGGTAAAGGTGTTAGAGTGGATGCCCAAAAGATTGAAGCGGTTAAGAACTGGCCCCGACCGACCACTCTGACTGACATTAGAAGTTTCTTGGGGTTGGCAGGCTACTACCATAGATTTATTGAGGTATTTTCTTGCCCATCCATGCCATTGACTAAATTGACTCAGAAAAACGTCAAGTTTCAGTGGTCTGAGGAATGTGAGAAGAGTTTCCAAGAATTGAAAATGAGGTTGATTACTACACTAGTCCTTACCTTTCCCGAGGGGCAGAGGACTTTGTGATTTATTATGATGCTTCAAGGGTTGGATTGGGATATGTGTTGATGCAGAGAGGGAAGGTGATAGCCTATGCTTCCAGACAACTCAAGGTCCATGAAAGGAACTATCCCACCCATGACCTCGAGTTGGCAGCAATGGTATTTGCACTTAAAATCTGGCACCTCTACTTGTATGGAGTGTATATGGATGTGTTCACTGACCACAAGAGCATGCAGTATGTTTTCAGTCACAAAGAGCTCAACCTGCGATAGAGGAGATGGCTGGAATTGCTCAAGGATTATGACATGAGCATTCACTACCACCCAAGTAAAGCTAACGTTGTCGCTGACGCTCTTAGCAGGCTATCAATGGGTAGTACAGCCCATGTGGAGGAAGGAAGGAAGGAGCTATCCAAGGTAGTGTACCGGTTGGTTCGATTAGGAGTTCAACTTGAGAAGAATGATGAAGGGGGAGTTAATGTTTAGGATGGGTCTGCTTGATCCTTAGTTCCAGAGGTGAAAGAAAAGCAAGACCAAGATCCTGTCATACTCCAACTGAAGGAGGCTGTCCACAAACAGAAAGTGATGGTCTTCTCCAAAGGGGGAGATGGAGTGTTAAGGTATCAAAGTAGATTGTGTGTTCCAGGTGTTGATTGAATCCAACACACAATCATGGCGGAAGCCCACAACACTAGGTATTCCATTCATCCAGGCTCTACCAAGATGTACCACGACTTGAGAGAAGTCTATTAGTGGAGTGGAATGAAGAGGGATACTGTTGAGTTCGTTTCAAAGTGCCCGAATTGCCAGCAAGTGAGAGTTAAGCATCAAAGGCTATGTGGATTAGCACAGAACTTTGAGATTCCAGAATGGAAGTGGGAGATGATTAATATGTACTTTGTTACCAGTCTTCTAAGGTCTCGAAAGCAACATGACTCGATATGGGTGATCGTGGATAGAATGACTAAATCGGCTCACTTCTTGGCAGTTAAGACAACAAACACTGTGGAGGAGTATGCCACATTGTACATCTAGGAGATTGTGAGGTTGCATGGGGTTCCCTTGTCCATCATCTCGGACAAAGGAGCTCAATTTACCTCCCAGTTTTGGAGATCGTTCCAAAAAGGATTGGGTACTAATGTGAACCTGAGCACGACCGTTCATCCATAGAAAGATGGTCAGGCGGAGCGTTCAATTCAAACACTTGAGTACATGTTGAGAGCTTGTGTTCTTGACTTCAAGGGAAATTGGGATGATCACCTACCATTGATTGAATTTGCATATAACAATAGTTATCATGCAAGCATTCAAATGTCTCCTTGCGAATCCTTGTATGGGAGGAGATGTAGATCACCAACTGGGTGGTTTGAGGTTGGATAAGCGAAGTTGGTTGGCCCTGATCTCGTCCACCAAGCGATGGAGAAGGTTAAGGTCATTAGAGAGAGGTTAAAGACTGCCTAGAGTTGCCAAAAGTCTTATACCGATGTGAGGAGAAGAGACTTAGAGTGTGAGGTAGATGATTGGGTGTATTTGAAAGTGTCACCTATGAAGGGCGTTCTAAGATTTGGGAAGAAGGGAAAGTTGAGTCCACGCTATGTTGGACCATATCAGATTGTAAAGAGGATTGGGAAGGTTGCTTATGAGTTGGAGTTGCTTTCCGAGTTAGATGGGGTGCATTCGGTATTCCATGTGTCGATGTTGAAGAATTACATGAGAGACCCTGCCTTTGTGGTCCCTATTGATAGCATTGGAGTGAAAGATAGCCTATCTTACGAAGAGGTTCCGGTTCAAATTCTTGATCGTCAGATTCATAAATTGAGGAACAAAGAGATAACCTCAGTCAAAGTCTTGTAGAGAAATCAATTCGTTGAAGAATCCACATGGGAAGCTGAGGAAGAGATGAAAGCCAAATATTCGCAATTATTCATGCCAAACGATGAAAGTGTTGAAGGTAGATTTCCTATCCTTCATTAAATTGATGTATTTATTATTGATGTGACTTCCTATTATTAAGTAGAGAGTTCGATTGAGTGAGTTGAGTGTGGAGATGAGTCTCGAGTCTATTTGTGTCCTAATATCCACTTTAATCATCATTCGAGGACGAATGATCCCAAGGGGGAGATGATGTGATGCCCCTGTAAAATTATCAAAATACCCCTAGAGTGAAGGTATGCACATAACGCATCTTCTGATGCTCGTATGGAAAATCTGAGGCCAGATTTATGATCAGCACGAAAAATTGAGTGGGAAAATGGCCTCGGTCGATTTTTAAAGCGACCCGATCAAAAGATAATTTTTCGATCCGAAGCGCAAAATAGTGTTAGTACGCGACAGGGGTGCGTTGCGCACCCATTGCGACAAGCACTTATATTCTTTCAAAAAATTTTGACGGGATGGAGAAAACACGTTTAAAAACTCTATTCTGAAAATACATTGTTCGCGACCAGACCGCATCGTGGACTGTGTTTTTTGAGTTGAAAATTTCTAAATCATTATGAGGGGCATTCCGGTCAATTCTTCACCCCTCCTAAACTCTATTCACGATCTAATAAGGTCGTTTCGACGTGAAAAATGTCTAACCCCCTCCCCTCCCCCCCTCCCCCCGCCCCATTCTAAGTCCTATTTAAATACATTACTAAGGCTAGGGCTTGAGGAGAGAAAAGAGGAGCGTGAATCGAGAGATTCGAGAAGAGATCCTTGACATGCTTGGTTGATAGCTGTATTCCATATATGTAAGGTTAAACTAAAAACATGGGATTGTTCTCTCATGTGCCCCATATAGGTCATAGATGAGTTGATAATTTAGAGAGTTTACATGCATGATCTTTGATGGTTTATCTTAAATTTATATTTGAAATTAAATGTTTTCCTATGTTGATGATCATCATACTATTTGTTTTCTTGAATTGAACATTTTTCATGAGAATTTGCATAACCCTACATAACTATTTTGAAAAGCATACATAATGAACTTGAAGATTGAGTCTAGAGCCTTGAATTGAGATTGTTGATTGTAATGAAAGGATGATGATGAGTTCATAGAAATTGATTGTCTTATGAGCCTCAATAAATGAACTCCACCGATGTGTCTATTCGATTATTTCCTAATGATTGTTCTAAATCTTAAGTCTTTGATTGAGATTGATTAATGAGAGGGCTAAAGTCCCTATGAGATGTTGATTGGTGAGAGGGCTAAAGTCCCTATGAGATGTTGATTGATGAGAGGGCTAAAGTCCCTATGAGATGTTAATTGATGAGAGGGCTAAAACCCCTATGAGACGTTGATTGATAATAGGGCCAATGTCCCTATGAGTTGATTGGTTTGATTGGATTGATGTTTTTATGAGCATTGAGTCACGGGAGGAGTATCGAACACCGAAATAGGTAAGAGTGAGTCCCACTCGAACTCATTAACTACGTTGCTAAACGTAGGTGAGGCTTAGAACCGTCACATATATTGTGGTTCCCTCTTAATTAGAAGTCCCTGAAACAATAGAGGACTTATTGACGACTGACTCCATATTGGGTGAGCTGATATGGTTTCGATTCGTTCCTTACCTGGCAAGTTTGGAACGACTGTGGAAACATCAACGTGATTATTGTATATTCACTGGCTCATAAGTGATTGTTGTCGGATAAGAGAAACTCCCATAAATTTCCTACCTTGAGTACTCCAAGTCTAGATGAGATGAAAAGGGGTGAGCTCCTCTGAGATGAGACAAGATGAGATGAGATGAGATAAGATGAGATGAGATGAGATGAGAGGAGAGGAGGTGAGCTCCTTTGAGATGAGGCTAAGATGATTGATGAGCTTTGAGTTATTCATGGGTCATTTGTCTACTCTTTATTCTTGCATAGATAGACATTTGACTATTTGATGTGATTGGACGTTTATTTTGAGTCGATGTTGTTTCCATATTATTCTACATGTTTCTGTTTCACTCAGCTATTTTACATACCAGTATATTCCAAGTACTAATGTCCACTCTGGAGTGCATCATTTTATGATGCCGGGGAAGGTACTAGAGATTGTCAACAGGCGTTCCGTTGAAGATCTAAGATTTGAAGCTTAATTGGTGAGCCTCCCCTACTTCGGAGGATCCACCATGATTTACTCATCTTGCTTTAGAGTTAGAGATTTGACTTTTTCTTTATTTCAATTTGGGTAGCCATGGGTTTCTCATTGGCACCACATGAGTAGTAATAGAGGCTTCATAGACGATGGTTGAGCATTGATGTTGAGACTTGTGAGCTAGTTCTTTCTACAAGCCTTCATTATTTTATATATTCTTTTGAAACTTCAGATGAGATGTGCCCATTTACCTACTTTTATTTTCACTACTCAGTAGAGTTATTTGATTGAATGAATGTGATGAGGCTAAGTGGTTCATTTGGGGACTAGCAATAGTCTCTAAGTGTCGGCTACGCCAAGGGTACCCTCTCGGGGCGTGATAACTTACTCCTTTAGAAGGGTGATGGAGACCTTTGTAAAGATTCAAGGTTAATCTGAGTGAATATATAACTACCCAACATAGGCATTTGATGATGGACTTGAAGATTAAGAGGGATAGGAGAAAGAAGATATTTTATGATTGACTGAGTATTAGATGGGTACGAGAGTTCAATTGACAAAATTCTGAGTAGAAAAATCTATATGACAAATATCAACAAGTATAAGGGCCTAATAGGTCATTCCACCAAAGTAAAATATCGTAACTTAGAGTTAAATTATTACAACTAAATATAAAAATATATCCCTTTTTTCTTAAAGTAACTAAATGAATGAGAATCACATAAGGAAGAAATAATATTATTAGTACAAAATTTGACATTCGTCACTACATAATAATGCATGATGTCGTATTATAAATAAAGAATATGCTACCAGCCTACCATTAATTTTTTATGAACAAAATGCACGTGATAAAGACCTTTCGAAAAAATTTCCCAGCTAGTTCAGTATGATTAGTTATTTAAATTTTTATTTTTTTAGTGAAAATTTGATACCCTCTATTATAATCCTCTTTTCCTGTCACAATTTAAAAAATAAAAAAATAGAAATTGAGTTGCAGTGAGTATTATACTTTTAATTTATTTATTATTCTTCAATTCATTTTAAATTTTCTATCCTTAGAAAAGGATAATATGACGTAGCCCACGTGGGCTTTAGCTGGTGCACTTGTGCTCCATCAATCGAGAGAAAAGGACTAAAATAGTTTTTTTATTTTTGAGTCATTTTTAAATATTTATTCAGTGTATTAATAATCTTCATGTTTATAATATTAAATTAAATTATTGATGCAGTTTTGGTCCTTATTCAATTTTTTTATGTATTTTTTTATATTAGTTCTTTCCATAATTGTATGTATGAAATAGTTACTCATTTTTTCATATTTAATAAAAATAATTATTTCATGTGAGAAGAAGAACCTCTTATTCTATTTAGTAGAAATATTATTGTAGCTAAAGTTAAAAAGTTCATCACGTCTATAGAACATGCAATAGTACAAAAATTTATTTTCCTGCAGCGTCATATGTGAAGTTACTTATAACTATCTCAATTTAGTTGTAATAATATTTTTGCTGAACAAAATAAAATGTTCCTCTTCTTACTTTTTTCACGTGAAATTAATATTTTTACGAAATATAAAAAGAAAATTGTGCATTTCATGCATAAAATTATATTAAAAAATAAGAAACTTTTGGGGAAGGATAAAAAATACATCAATATTGCAAACATATAGGACTATTAATACTTCATAGGAAAATTCAAAAATGATTTAAAGCTTAAATTCAGAATTAAGGGAGTAATTTTAGCTTCTTCTTTTTTTCCTTTGATTGCTAAGGTTTCACATACACTCATCCAAAGAATGAATTGCAAACGTATGTTGGTATATTTATTGTTGTATCTACTAATAAAAATAATGTGCTTTGGATGATTGGCCCCCACTTAATACATGTTCTATTTTTTTTATTTTAATACATATAATATACATGGAATTTAGTGACTCATCTAAATTCTTTTTTAATGTATATTTTCAACTATTTATAATTTTTAATTTTATAATATTTTCTTTGTCATAGATTTATGTGCAACAAATAGAAATTCAAGAGTCACTCAATAGTTTTTTAAATATTAGAAGTAACTAAAATTCATGAAAATAAATTGAATGATTATATTTTTGGGTCTTCTTAGTTGAAAGGAACCAAGAATCAATCCCACATACCTTGATTTGAGGAGTAGAAATCAGACTTGAATTGATCCCCAATTGGAACTCTAGCTTGAATCCTTGCGAGAGGAAAGTTGGGAGGAATTGGGAAGTGATCTTAAGAGGGGTAGAGTGATTTAGGTGGAGGAGTGAAGAGGGGAGGGTTTTCAGGTGGATTAAGGGTTTAGGATAGGTAAAAAGTCATAATTCATGTTTAAAACAAAACCGAAATTTCATAAATGTCATTAATGAAACGGATCTGAATTTGGTTCGTTTGGGTCACACGTTCGATATACGGTTCATGTACCATCACACGGACCGTGAAGGGGGTCGTGGCCCAAGACTTAGAATTTGCAGAAGGGAAATTCCACTGAACTAAGTGGTACCACGCGGACGGGTTCACGGACCATCTAATTCCACACAGGTCGTGCCATCGTCCGTGTAAAGGTACTTGAAATAAATTTTGCACGGCAAAGTTACGAGACAATACTTTTGTACTTAGAAAAAATTTTCACATAGTAAGCCACACGGACCATGAGGTGTCACACGGACCGCGTGAGTGCCTATGTGCCTTCACTTGGCAAATTTCCTCTGTTTCCTAAGTTCGCCCAACGTGAACTGGCCAAGGTGTCACTTCATGGGCGGCCACACGGATCGTGTGACTTCACACGGACCGTGTAGGCCCCTTCATGGAGTGATGCATGGCAGTTTTCTTGGGGACAAATCTCAGGACATCGAGGCAATGCCCTCAGGAAAAATCTGGGTTTTTACAAAAACAATTAGCAATTTGCAATTATTTGTCGAGAAAAGATGGTAAGTAATTTATTATTATTACCATCAAGAAAATATCAAAATTTTAGAAAACTTACCTAAAATCAGAAACAATTTTTTCTCTTTAGTCATAGATCCTATCGAAATTATAAACATAAAAAGATATTAAAATTCAGAAAAAACTTGCTTCAAATCAAAAATAAATTTATCTCATCAATCATAAGGTATCTCATGATTTTACAAAAGTAAAAGAAAAATTCTAATTTTTTTTCTAAATTAGCAATTATCTATCAAGAATATATGATAGTTTGTCTATAAGAATCTTCAAAAATATTAGTAGCAAAAGACTTACTCAAACCAGAATCAATGTACTATAAAAGTTTTAATTCATGAGAAAATTTTATACCCAACTTTATTTCGATCCCTATGTATGGTAGTTTTGGAAGAATAATTAAACTTAAATATAAAGAAACAACTATCATTAATTAATTAGTTTAAAAAATCCTAATTTTAAAGCGATTCAAAAAGCTAAACAAAATCTATTTAAAAACTAATAGACATCTACGTCCAAGAATTGACTTGGTGATTAAAAAAATGATTTTAAAAATATATATATATTTTTTAGGGCGGGTATGGAATTTTGTTTGAGAGCTTTAAGGATTTTTTTTTTTTGGTAAGGAATTGTTGTTTTATTCCCCTCAAAAACTTAAAATTGCGTGAGAATTTTGGGTAATTTTTTGGGGGGAAGTTAAGGCAGTTGTTTTTTTTTTCTCTCAAAAAATTAAAATTACGTGTTTAATCTTAATTTTTTTAAACTTTAGGACAATTGTTAATTTTTGTGATTTAATTTATTATGAAAATTTGCCAAAATGTATTTGTGCTTTTACCATGATAATTAGGATTCTTTATTTTATACATTATACAATAATGAATTAATAAAATAATAATTCGGGAAAATAAGTAAAAAGACAAATTAACGTAAGCAGAGTCTTTTAATAAACGAGAAAATATTCAAACAATATTATTAAGGACCAAAAAAAGAACTTCTAATTGTTGTTAGTATCTAACAATTACTAATATGCATGAAATTTAAATTTTATTAATGCTAATAATTGTTCCTGCCATACAAATTTTAACATAGAGTAATAAGGAGTGGACAATGGAGGCTTATTGATTGAAGAAAAAGTTAGACTTTTATACATATTTGGTACGTTTTACCTAAGCAGGAGTCCTATTTTTGTGCACGTTTTTTTTTCTTTTAACATCCTACATATATGGTAGCATTTATATAATATTGCAATTTTATTATTAATAATAATTTAAGAAAAATAGTGAAAAAATAATTTTATCTAAAGCATAGTCTTTTTATATATAATTGCAATTTTATTATTAATAATAATTTAAGGAAAATAGTGAAAAGACGATTTTATCTAAAGCGTAGTCTGTTTAATGAAGAGTAAAAATTTCAAACAACATTTATAAGGGTCTTCACACTTTTAGTATAGTATAGATATAGATATAGATAGATAGATGAAACAAAGGGATGAATTGATTTTGATTATTAGGAACAATTACTCATATTTAGGGTTGATAGATTAGGTCATAAAATACAACTCATCCAAATTTGAATAAGTTAATGATCTGCATATTTATTATGTAATTCAATTCATGTCAAATGCCAGTACCACACGAAATAAGCTGTGTGTTGATTATAAGGATAAATTTGAACATTTTCCCTTGTTTTATTGCACATTTACATTAGTCTTCAAGATTGAAAACCAGAAATATCAATAGTACTGGTTTTAGAAAATAAGTATGTGGTTATCGTAAATAAAATTTTATAGTTTCTTACATGATAAATGCGTGTTCATTAGGTTAATTGCATGATTTTTATATATAGCAAGAGTAGTCTAGAACACAATAGTAGTGATCAAAGAACCATATGGGGTGTGTTTGACTAATCAAGTGGGGGCATACTTAATTAAAAGTATTAATTAGTTTTTTTGGAAAATTTTCAGCAAGTATATTTGTGAAAAGAACATGAAGAAACACTTTTTCATACTTATCACATTTTAAATAAACTTAGAATATGCAACATTTTTTCTCACATAACTATGGGAATATGCGGCGGTATTGGATTAAGTTCGTGACGATTACTATTTAAACGGTGATTTCTTGAGCACTGAAATACCACTAATCCAGGAAAAAAAAACACTATTATATTAAAGATTTTCACGAAAATTATATCAGTAATATTAATGAACTTACGTATTGTACATAGATTACTTGGATACATGTAAAGCCTAGTAGATTTTAAACACCAATTACGTTATAATACAGGCTTAATTATGTAATTAGTAGGGGCAGAGTCACGGGAACCGTGGTTATTGGACTATAAATTCGCTATATTACTTGTATAATTCTTAAAGAATATATTAAATACTAGCTAAAGGAATCCATTCTCAAATGACAAGTTGGTTCACTAGTTTAAGGGCTCTTTGTCAGCATGAAGGTTTGGGGGGTTTGATCCCAGCGAACATCATTTTGACCCTTTTTAAAAAATAAAGTAATGGTGCACCCCATGGGCGGACTTAGATAGGGGTTCGGGGGTTCGGATCGGCAAAAAATTACACTATATATATAAAGTAAATTTTCTATATTTTCTTATATATATACTAAACTTGCACCTTTTAAAGAATAAGCAAAGTTTAGCATAATGGTAGGTCCTCTTTAAATGAACCCTCATGTTTAGGGCACAACTCCCACTTAAAGCATTATTTTTTTAGCTTTTCTTGATTATTCCTTTGGAAATTGTATTTTATTGATTTATTCACACATTTATACTTTTATTATATTTCGAACCCTCTAAGTAAAATCCTAGATCCGGCACTGGTACATTCATGTTCTTGAATTTCTAAATTTGTCTCCGAGGCCAAGGAGATTCATTCAAACCTGCTTTAATGAAAAATTACATTATTTATACATGATTAAAATTATTATTTTATTTTATGCATATAATAAAGTGTGTGAATTGAATAAATGAGGCCAAGTGATGCAATGAAAGTGCATGATAGAAGGTGTTGGAGATAGTAAAATATGTTAAAAAGTATATAAAAAATGAAAGTAGGATATATAGGAGCCTCTTGCGGGGCGAGTGAATTATCTAACATAAAATAGATAAGTTAGCCAAATTATGAGCACACCATGAGAATATTAATTAGGATATATGAACTTCTTGTTTGAAAAATAATTTTTAAGTTATAACACATTTTTTATCATTAACTAGCTAGACATGATTAATTGATGACCATTAAGCATCCTTATTTGAACTTTTAATACCCTTACAATTCTTGCCGTTTTATTTTCTGGCGGACAATATATATTGAATAGCCTTTGTGGCTTTAATATTTCTTAATAATTAGGATTTTGCTTTTCTATCTTAACTTTACCTCTTGCCCAATTTTGTGGCCTATATAATTTGCTTTCACTTAACTTTTAGTTCGAAACAAAAAGATGATTAATAATTTCTACTTTATATATTCTACTATGATGCTGAATTTTTTAATTTCTGTACTTCTAGTTTTATAATATATGAGTTTTATTGAGTTCTAGACACACATACAATGAGGTAAAAATATCCTTTAACAATATCAAGTGATGAGAATTTGTGATGATAAATATTTATAGTCAAGACTTTCGACACCCTGTGACATGTCAAGAGAAAAAATTGATCATCACGAGGCCACTGCTATAGGGAGGTCAGCTTGCATCAGAAAACTACCATGAATGTGTTATATGGTGGTGAATTTGATTTTTTTGAGGTTCTCCCTGATATTATAGTTATAATGGGAAGAAGAAAAAGGGTGAGGGTTTGTGTTTTGAGGGAAATTTCAGGCCAAGGGGTACGTAATTCTACCATTGTAAATGATGTTTTTATGAAGTTTTGAGTTAATTATACTCAATATATTACTACTAGCCCTAGTAATAGAGTTCACAGAAATCTGCTTCAGACTATCAAATACCCAAAAAGAATTCCAGAGAAAGAGTTTTACTATTTGATATCCTACCATCTTCCAAATTCATATCTATATATTAATATATTATAGTGTATAAATATTAAACTTATATACGGTATTTTCCTGGAAAATATTTGTTATTTTCTTAAGAGAAGGTTTATGCAATGCAGAACATCAAATCTTAAATGACTATTTAATTCTTCCATTTTAGTTAGTGTGATTTTTTTCTTATTTTTAATTAAAAATAAAATATTTATATATTTTGTAATAATTTAACTTCAAACTTCTCATTTTATTCTTAGTTATATGATTTATAATAACATTATTAAATATCTATTTTATTTTGGATCATAAATTTTTAAAAATTATTCTTTCATCATTAAACTTTATGCTCAATCAAATACCTTCACATAAATTAAAATGAAATAAGTTGAGAATAATATATATATATAGTACTAGTCAAACTTTACAATCTAAGAATTAATCAGCTGAATTAAATGGAAGAAGAGAAATATAGCAATCATATCACTTCTTTTTTTGGCGAATACATTATCGGAAATAGGAAACACCAATTATTGTACTCACTGTAATAATAGGAATAATTGTAAATGTAGTGTTATCTGTAAAATTAATTTTTTTTTTTTTTTTAAAAATGAACTTAGAAGCTAAATTAAGTCGAATTTGGGGAATATTAGACGCCTCGTTGGTGGACTACTTGAACTTCCATCGGATTCGATTTTCCACATTGTAGTCCCCTCCCCATATCCCCTTCCCTTGCCCCCAATTCAAAAAAAAAAAAAAAAATTGATTTCCCATGCACCCTATGACCCCCTTCCTATTTACCAGAAAGAGTCCCAAGTTGTGTCACCAAGATAGTTACTATCATTATCATCATATGGCAAAAGTGTTGAATCCTGAAATGGATAATGGTAGTGTGGTGATGAATGTTGTTTGTTGATTAAAGTCATCAAATTGGCATTCTGTGAT
Organism: Solanum rostratum; assembly: GCA_029948455.1. Classification (NCBI taxonomy): domain Eukaryota; kingdom Viridiplantae; phylum Streptophyta; class Magnoliopsida; order Solanales; family Solanaceae; genus Solanum; species Solanum rostratum. The sequence goes on from CM057045.1 coordinate 26,686,560, forward strand.
TGTAAATAAGAGATGTCTGCTTGTGCCAAAGCAATTTGTGCTTGGAGCTTAGTTATGTGATCATGAAGATTGGTAATTACACCAGCGCTCCCATAAATTGGATCTCTCATCCTTGCATTCGCTTCGTAAACAAGGCTGCTAACTGCATCTGCTCGTTGCGTTGCCGGAAGTTCCTGATCAAAAAGTTCATCTTTTCTTAAACATAATTTTTAATTCAATTAGTTTAATTACCTCTTCTTTGAACTAATATCATAAAGATATTCATGCTCCTCCTCTTAATTTTATGTTGCCGTTTTTATTTTTCAACAGTCAATTTGATTAATTTTTAAAGTTACATAAAGTGAAAATAACTTAATATTTTAAAATATAAATATAAATATAAATATTGACATAAAGAGAAATTACGTGTGTGTGTGACAACATGCTTTTGGCGGGGTGCTACCCCTTTCTTTGGGGGGCTAAAGAACACATGCATGATTTCTCTGTTTCCATTGATTTAATATCTACCCGATATTAACTCTATTTTTAATATCTGGATTATCCCTTCAAGCCTTGCCTTGGCGTTGCACTACCTACTTTGACCTGGCCCTCCAAAAAATAAAAAACGGAAAGAAGACGAAAAAGATTTCTCTTAATTACTGCTAGCTAGTTTCAAATTTCCTCTTCTCTCTGTATATGTGTTTGCGTTTTCTAAATAATTTGAAAAAAGACTTGGCTTCTTGAAAACTCTTACTGTTGAACAGAAGCATAATTAATTTGTATATACCTGCAGTAACTTGATGATATTGCTGGCTCCAAAGATTTTATGAGCGACGACGAATTTCAATGGCTCACTTGGCGGAAAGTAAGGCTTTAACAGGCAATTATCGAAGCATCGGCGGCGGAGATATTTGCATGCAGCACAAGGGGTGGTAGTAAGACTTGTATTTTCTGTTGAAGAAAAATCAGCCATCCTTGATTGCCTGTTAAAAACTGATGGAGGAGCCAAAAATTACTTGACTATAAAGAAAAGGGGAAAGGGGTTTATTTCCTTCTTATTAAATATAGTAGAAAACTTTGTATTTCACTTTTCTTTTTTCTGGAATATACATGAGCATTTGGCATGTCATATATATGTACAAATTTTTCACATCTTGGCGTGTCATAAGTTCCTTAATTAAAGAAGGTCAAAGTTCTAATTATATATGGCAAGAATATAACGTAGTACTACAGTACTACTATTACCACTTAAGGAAAATATGTGTATTGTGTGGACAACGTGAGATAAATATTTTCAAGAACAAGACGCGTTGGTTTCCATCTGCGAAAGTGAGAGGCAGATGCAGAGGAAATTTGTCACTTCATTCAACGCCACAATGCAGCTCATCACACCCAACTGTATGAAGTTTGGAGTCAAAAGCCAATAAATTTGTAAAAAAAAAAAAAAAGAATAATTATTTTTTTTCAAATCAAAACAATAAAGGTGCTAAAGGTTGTGTCTCTTACCCTTTCATCGTAATATCTCACAAACAGAAAGACAGCTCTACCATCTATCTATAAGGCGCAAGTGTTCCTGCGCCTTACCCATTTTTTCATTTACCAATTTTCTTTTTCTTTTTTTTTTTTTGAATCTTTTTGGTCTTTTTCTCCTTTACCATTAACAAGTTTAATTCTAGTTTTACCACAGAAAACTAGATAAATATAAATGGTGCTCTCTTTGTTTAAAAGAGAATGACTTAATTTGACTTGAAACGGAGTTTAGAACAAAGAAAACTTTTTTTGTGGTCATAAACTTGTTAAGTGAAAAGTTGAAATTAAAATTTTGTCAAAGCAAATGAATTATTCTTTTTTTAAAAAGAATAGATCATTCTTTTTAAAACGGAGAAAGTAATAAAATCAAACAAATGCAACCATGGAGACAACAATATAGGTACTTCAGTGGTATTAAAAGTAAGGTGACACGTACAACCTTTGGTGTAAATTACTTTTTTTTTAATAATTTTTTACCGTACTAAAAATAGATATTCAATGATATTTATCTAATTTATAAAATTAAAAAAATAATTTTATAATTAATTTCTAATTTAGCCTTGTTATTAATTACAGTTATTTTTTATTATATTTCTTAATATATTAGATTTATTATATTTAAAGAATGATGTGATAAAATTATTTTTCTATTTATAATTTTTTAAAAAGTATGAAAAATTAGTTATGAATAAGTATTGTTCGATGGAGGGAATACTAACAAGACCATATGACTAAGAGAAGTCACCTGGTCACAAGCCAAATCTAGCGTCCAGTTACTTGCCAACCACACTGGGACTTCATTTTTAAGTTATTAATAAAAATAGTTGAATTGATTGAGAAAAAAATCTTTCAAATAATAATTATTACATTTCAAATTTTCTGCATGCTCTTTTGGCAGAGTTGGTTATATTTATTTTATATGCTTTTGAATGATTGCGGTTGAACTTCTTTTTATTATAAAAAAATTATTTTAAACAAAAGCAATTATACTGATATTGATATTCTACGTTCAAAATAAGAATAAAATTTTTATACATTTTTTTAGAATCCACTTTATAAAATTATATTGATTAAATATGTTATTGTAGTGTTAAAGCATGTGTAATGAGTGAGAATTTGTAAGAATCATTGTAAAAAGTTAACTTATTGCTTTGATAGTAATAAAAGAACCATAAATTTTTTTGAGATAATTAATTACCCCAAAGAAATTGTTTTAAAATTTTGTGAGAAGTGCCTATGCCTTATCGAGAGATTGCACAATTACTTTTTTGTTTATCAGATGTTATGGTGTAGGAGTAAGACGCACAACACCCTATGCCTTACTATTTCAATTTGAAAAATAGATAGTTATTTTTTTTAAAAAATTTCAATAAATTTACTATTCTTTTGGCTTCCAACTCCAACTATATATATAGTATGACTATTATATTTATACTAGTTCCTAGATAAAAAATTATGTGTATATATATATATATATATGTTAATTGGTTTTAGATAAATTCTATAACTCCAAAATAGAGACATCACCTAACAGTGTAAAAATAGTGTATTTTTTAAAAATAATTTTAGATGATCACTCAACTTTATATATATATATATATATATATGAGAAAGTCACTCAACTTTCATTTTTTAATTCAAAAATTATTTAATTATGATTTTTTCCACATAAAATTACTCAATTTTAATTTTTAATTAAAAAATTACTCGAATACGAATTTATTTCACGTAAAGTCACTCAATATATTTAATACATTTTTTTCATTAAAATTTGCTTACATGAACTTTTAGTTTTTAATCAAAATTAAAAATAATAGTAATTCCTTTTATTTTACCCTTTTCCACAAAATTATTCTCTCTTGTCCGATTCGTTCTCAACTTTTTTTACAAAAAAGTTCTGAATTTCAAACTTTTGTTCCAAATCTTTCTTTTAAGTAACACCTAATGCTAAATTAATAATACAATAATTTCCATTTATTTTAGAGATTTTAAATTAATCTCTTCCTCTCCGTTGCTTCTTCAATTAGTGAAGTTCCCCTTTTTTATTTTTTGAGTAAACTGCAAAGTGTGTAATTTTACAAAATTAATGGTGTAGTTCATATGCTTTGAAAACTAGTATAAATTAGATAAACATAGAAGGTTGAGTAAAGTGGTGCGAGTCATTAAATATTTTAAATGAATTTGTTTTTTGGCATTTTTGATCAAATTCTCGTTTTGCCCTTTTCGAAAGTTGTCTTGGATCATCTTTGGTTGAGTCTAAAAGTCGGATTCTGAAAATCTTGTAAAATGTTGGAGTTTTGCAAAAGAAAGAGTTTTCAGAAGTTTAAAGCTGGAAATTTTGAGTTTTTAGATCATTTTGAGTTTCGAGTGTGGGAATTCGATTCCATCAGTTTTGGAATGACGAATTTGGTGTAGGAAAACTTGCAGAATTTGGAATTAGAATGGAGATTTTAGGCACAAAGTTGCGTTTCTAGTTCATTTTAGATCATATGTTTGACTTTGGTCAACATTCGGAGTTCGGGAGCTCGTATCGAAATTCCGTCAGTTTTAGTGGTTCCGATTGGTGAAGTAACGCTAGAAATGTATTCGTTGTAATTTTTAGAGCTTCCGTAAATATTTTGATTTTTTGAGTCTGGAACTAGTTTAAATGTGCTTTCTCGGTTTCTAGGCCAAGGAGGTCCTAGACTCGAATTCTGACGATTCCATTGAGTTCGGATCGTCGTTTCTAGTAAGGTTCCATGTTTGATTTGTGTTCACGGGGTTATGAACAAATTCTCGAGGGTCTAATTCCTATTTTGTTTGTGTTGTGCTATGCTGATCTTTGTTGTTTCTAGTGCATCTAGCATCAATACTCCGCATTCGTGCCTCGTTGACCGCATTTCACGAAGGTTAATGAGTGAAGACCTACGCGTTCGCGGGAGATTGGTTTGCATTCGCGGAGACCAATCAGTTAGACCTCCGCGTTCGCAGGGTGATTGCGGCATTCATGGAGGGTTAATTCCCTCAAGCTTCCGCATTCACGGAGCATAAATTTACCTGACAATGAAATTTTTTAACGGTCAGCCTACATAAGATTAGGAACAAAGATAAACCAGTTGTATTAGCAACCAATCAGTGCAAGGACAATGCCCTCACTACAGAGAAGTCTCGCCCACACAATAAATCAATGTAGAATAGAGACTGGAATGCAGACACTCACTCTTGCAAATGATTTTTAGTGGACACAGAAGTATTGACTATATGCTTGCCCTTATTTTCACCACCTCAACTCTAGAACGACTTTTTTAGGATCACATTAGGACTTTTGTGGCTTGTAATGTAGGCTCGGGTTAGGGTGGAGTACATTTAGGATCAAGTGACTAATCGGCCCCTCCAAGACACTACTTTAACTCGGCCAACTGCTCTCGATTTTCAGTTCCTATTGCCCCCCACTTTTCACTTTGTCTGCCATTTGGGAATGATTTCCGTGATTTTTTTATTTGTCAGTCACACCCCTAGTTTTCTTTTCCTCTCATCGTTTGGCTCTTTTCCTCACTTATTTTTCTGCTTTTCCTACAATAGCTACTCTCAACTTAGGCTTTTGGCCTAAGCTGAGGTTCACAATGTCTTTTTACATGACCAGGGCCAGCATAAGCCACCCTCAACTTAGGCCTTTGGCCTAGGCTGAGGTTCACAATGTCCTTGGAGAGACCAAGGCCAACGTAAAACTTCGCAGACGGATAGGGGAAGTGAGTTGGGTGATTACAAAGAAAAGGGTCTATTTAGGCTCAACTTTTTGGTTCAAAAACTTCATTTGGTTGGTAAACTTTTAGGCTAAGTGACTAATCAACAAAAAGGGCCTACGATCACATCCTAATTCAGTCATTACATTGTTTTGGTGGGATTAACCAGGCAAGTTCTAGCTTACGAGTGTGCCGCTTGAAATTAAGCAAATATGCTCACACACGCGGCATATCTCCTACACTAATTAGCACTAATCAACATAGTCATGCTTCATTCATCAATGCATACCATGCTTTCCAGAAATCATAATAGTTAGTTAGGATGGGATGTATGCACATACAAGCTTTCGGCAATATTTTTAATTTTAACTTGAGGCATTTTACCCAGCTCAAAACATGGGTTACCCTAGACTACTAAAAGCACATGTATTTACACAAACATCATAACTTAAACATGCCAGTTCTACTAGATAATACACTTGAGAGAAAAGAAATTTGGAAAGACAAAACTCTCAAGTGGCAGGATGCCTCACCCCCTCCAAAAAGACGGTGCAATGCCTTCATTGCACCATAGCTAGAAATAAAGCACAAAATGGGAATAAATATACCTAGGACGTCCTAGGCGTCAGTCGGACCGTCAGGATCAGACCCATCAGCAGGGTCCCTGTCATCAAAAGTTGCACCCAATCTGAAAATGCTCCTGGAGGCTCCTATCCTTGCTGCCTCTCGTGCTAGTCGCTCCCTTTCTTCTTGCTCTGCAGCTGCTCGACGTTGGGCTCTCATAGCCTTGTGCAACTTCTTCTCCTCTGCAAGCTGTAGATATTGTGGAGGGCTGCTGCGTTGGCTGTGTCTCTTGTCTTTGTCCTTTCTTTTAGATTCTTCAGTGGGTGGCACTGGTGCAGCAATTAGAGTAGGCGAAATGCCCCATATTTCGTCTAAACCTGGAGCCATCGGGGCATTGAAAAGTGACATCCAAGACTCTGGAGGTGGGGCCGGTGCAATGCGGTTGTACTGAGTCGTCAGTTGGGTAATTCGGTCCTTCATGTCCCTTACTGTCTGTTTAAGTTTGGTCATTTCATCTCCAGACATACTCTCAAACATATCATGGAAGTACCCCTCCAAAGGGTTGACATGATTCTGCAAGCTGCTGATTTGACCCAGTAGTTCAGCCTGGAGGTGATCCTCTGCCTGTTGGACATGAGACTGAACAACCTGAGGTATCCGTGTGATTATTTGATCAACAATTGCGTGTGTTTGCCGCTAGTCAGTTACTACTCTGGCCAGGAACTCATATGGGACATACGTATACCCTTATTGCACCGGAGGCGCTGCACCACTGCCCTCGGGCTGCTCAGAAGCCTCTCCTAACTATGGGGAAGTTGTGTAGCCCTCAAATGACAAGGGTTGCTGTGGAGCCTCTTGGGGAAACATCGTCGGACCTCCTAGCCTACATGATCTAGTGCGCATCAGAGGATTGTGAACATCCTTAATCAGGGCAATGTTAACCACGCCTTTGGGAGTTATCTTCCGGGTTAGAAAGTGCGTGGTAGGGACACGAGACCATTTGCAAAGTACCCAAATCAGGCATGGGAAGGACATACCAGCTTTATCTGATAAGGCTCGGTCCCACCAATAAGGCATGTGAAGGTTGAAGCGTGTTGTCATTAGCTGTGGGTCTTAGAGTAGCCCGCACCACCGACCACCAAAATTTTGTAGCAAACGTAAGAGATGCCTTGGAAATAGAAATTCTGGGGTTCGTAACCTAGTCTGCATCAGCCCCCTATATAGCAATTCGCTCAGCAATTCATTTTAGTAATGTAGCCTGCGAAGTCGGATCGGACGTTCGGCCCTCATCGGTAATCTTAACATGTCTGTCAATAAAAAAGCCATCCAGAGACCCAGTAATCTAGACCAAATAGAAACCTATTGATGGTGGTCTCAGAATTGTCCACCCATTCCCCACGCACCATGGCATGCTCCCACGGGGATAATTTAAAGGCTAGCTTCTTCTTCACTCTCTTGGATTGGCTTCCCTGTATGGGATCCAATAGGCTGGCAACGCAGTTGGAAGAAAATTCAGCAATCAGATTGGGCCCGTAATAGCCAGGTGGTTGCGCCATCCAACCAAACTGATATGATTCAAACATATCCCTAATATCTGGGAACCCATCTAGTTGATATGTGATGACTCGAACCTCAGGGATAATGGCCCGCCGTTGGTATCCCCCGGAGCCTTTAGTTAGGCCCTGCATATAAATCTCCTTCGCGTCGGGGACTGTTATCGGCCGTGCAAAAACACAATAAGCCACCTGATAGTTTCAAAATCTGACGTCCGAGAAACCGCATAATGTGTGGCTTCATCATCACTGTCTCAAAGAGGAATCTCGTCATCCGCTACCTCGGTGTGGTGCTAGTCCGCCTTTGGGATGCGTGCATGTTCTTCCTGTTCCGGGACATCATCCTCCCCCTAAACTCCCGCCTTAGGAACCCCTTCCTAAGACTGGGGGGCTATATTTTGGCCCGCTGCACAAGCTCTTGTAGTGCGAGGGGAATGAGGAGAGACATTGCTGGTAAACCGCATCTCGGACCCTCCTGAGGAGTCATCGCCTGAGTCACTCCCCTGGTGATGACTAGATGACATAGTAGGAGGATCATAGAGGCGTGACCTAAGCTTGTCCCTAGGTTGACTTGACCTTTGGCGTGGACCCATGGTACCTGAAATTGCCACGAACGAATGAAACAGATAGACATGATGGAACAAGCAGGGAGACGCACCAACAGATACTTAGACTTCCCCTATGTTATTAAAGTGACAAAAACCCTTAAGAGTGGTGTCACCCGATCTATCATGGGGAAATTGCACTGAAAGACATGTGGGACCTAGGCTAAAATTCATCAACGAAACACAAACATCAAGAAGTAACAAAGGTGACACGGATGAAGGTCCTGGCACAGTCCGTGGCAGGGCCCGTGAGAGGTACTAAGTAGTTGAGAGGCTAAGTAGCTCAACATGGGCCACTATATGGTCCGTGTACGGGTGCATGGGCCGTGCAATGATTCGTGAGAGGAACTGTAAGGACCCGATATTTCGAAAGACTTTATCGAATCTCATAACGTTGTCTTGGGGGACAATTTGACTAAGTCACGCTCCATGGGAGGCCCACACGGCCCATGCGGACTTTAGTGGAAAGGTGTCTGGCCATGATTTGAGTTAGGGGAAGTCGATAGTGAATTTCGGACTAAGTGAGGGCACACGACCACCCACACGGTCTGTATGGTGTGTCATGGGCCGTGCGGCCCACCGTATGGCTCACAACGTGAAATTTTTCTAAGTATGAAATTACCGTCTCGTAATACTCCTAACACTCCAATAGAAGCTCCACAACTACCACCTGCATAAAGTCAGTTCAACCTAACAGTTCATAATGTACATAGCCTATAGCTCAATACCCACACCAATATTTATAGTTCAACAACATAATGATCAAGTTCATCCATCACAAGTTCCATAAAAAGACACTCGCAAGTTCATAGATAATAATGATGTGTGATGCAATGCAATGCAATGCAATGTCAAATATCATGATGCATGTCTGACCTAGTGATATACACCCGCTGTCTCACAGTCCGGGACCCATGAGGGACTTTTAGTCCGTGCATCCGTTGCAGTGTGCGACACGACCCTCGAATCATATATAGTATCTGTCGCAGTGTGCGACACGTCCCTCGAATTATAGTATCTGTCGCGGTGTGCGACACGACCCTTGAATCATATATAGTATCCATCGCGGCGTGCGACACGTCCCTCGAGATGGTACATCCTTTTTAATTCTTATTCTTTCCCAGTTCACATAACACTTGTCACACATGTCAATGCAAATAGGCATGCTTACATGATAATGGAAAAATGACTAATTTTAACACAATGCACAATTCACAACAACATGGTCTTAATACAACATCAACACTAACTCAATATGTCAAGATCATTCACAACCTTCACACAAGGAAGCACAAGATTCTATATACTTAACAAAGGTTAAGAAATTCACTTGCCTCAACTAATAATAATACTCCGAATCTTGAGTCTTTTGTAACGCTTTCAGATGATCAAAATCTGTTCAAATACATAATCTACATAAGAATACGAATCCAATGACACCCATATTGCTATATTTATTTTTGGCTCAAAAATCGGGTCGAAAAGTCACCCCGAGCCTTTAAATTTGAATCTGAAATTTTCTTTCGAATTATGTTTACCCATCATAAAATAAACTCATATGTTAAATTTCAGCTAAATCGGATCGTTATTCGACCCCCAAATCAAAATTTTATTCTAAGAACCCTAAGGCTATATTTTCTTAATTTAACATAAATTATACACGTTTCTACCCTAAAAATTTATTCATAATCTCATGAAAACTTAATAGAAAGGATGAGAATAATTGCCTTGATGTTTTGGAAAGAAAATCACAATTTTCTCTATCTTTTTCCCTTTTTTTTCCTTCCCGAATGTTTTTTTCTTCTGGACATTACTGCTTTCTGTTTTCTGAAATTTGAGGCGGCTGCGGAGCCTTTTTTACTTAGCCCCCTTTTATTTTTATTTTTTTTCTTTTTCTTTCTTTCATTTTTTTTCTTAATCTATTTATTATTATTCTTATTATTTTTATTATTATTTTAAGTTCTTTCTAAATTAATTAAGTATTAAAAGTGATTAATTTTTTATTTTTTTTACTAATTTTTATTTTAACATATATAGAATAAATGGTATAAGTTATTAAGTAAATTATCAATTTAATCCATCAATTAAATTAATTATTCAAAATTACCCATTAACTAATTAATCGTAATTATTGAACCGTCCAAAATTTTCAATTTAAATTTATGAAAAAGGTCTTTTATGAAAAGGTGAGGGTTCGTTCTCAAAATGACCTAACGGGTCATTACATTATCTACCACTAAAAATCATGTTCGTCCTCGAACATAAAGTAAAAGAAAGTACCTGAAGCTTCGAAAAGATGAGGATATTTAGCACGCATGTCAAACTCTGTCTCCCAAGTCGCCTCTCTAACTAGACGATTCTTCCATTGCACCTTCACGGAAGCAATCTCTTTGTTTCTAAGCTTTCGAACCTGTCTATCCAAAATAGCTATAGGCTCATCCTCAAACGACAAGTCTGGACTCAACACCACCGAATCAAATGAAAGTATATGAGACTCATCGGGCACATACTTCTGAAGCATGGAGACGTGAAACACAGGATGTACAGATGACAAGCTAGGTGGCAAGGCTAGTCTATAGGCCACCTCTCCAATGCGTTCCTAAATCTCAAAAGGGCCAATAAATCGAGGGCTAAGCTTTCCCTTCTTACCGAACCACATAACACCCTTCATAGGTGACACTCTAAGCCAAACATGATCGCCCACCATAAACTCTAGAGCTCTAACCATCCTATCTGCATAACTCTTCTGTCGACTCTGAGCGGTCAACAACCTACCCTGAATCATACGAACGTGTTTCATAGCATCCTTGAGAAAATCTCCATCTAATGAGTCCATCTCAGCGGAATCAAACCAACCAATCAGAGATCTGCACCGTCTACCGTACAAAGCTTCAAATGGAGCCATTTGAAAACTGGAGTGATAACTATTATTATAGGCAAACTATGCTAAGGGCAAGTGTTGGTCCCAACGGGAACCAAAATCGATCACACACGCTCGAAGCATGTCCTCCAACACCTGAATCGTCCGCTCAGACTGTCCATCTGTGTGAGGCTGAAAGGCTGAACTCATATCCAACTGAGTGCCTAGACCACTACAACATTTCAGGCCTAAGGCCACACTAAATCCGGACAACGCTTGCAAAGTGTTGCCTAAAATATTTTAGGGAACGCTTTTAAAGTGTAACCTTAGTTTTTAGCTTTTGGCCACAGTATTAGTAGCAACGTTTGTAAAGTGTTCTATTTAGTTATATAGGCTATACTTGACAAATGTTGCTATATCATGATGTAATTAGCAACACTTATTTACACATATGACTACACTTTTAAAATGTGCTATTTTATAAGTTTAAGAACAACATTTATGAGGTGTGGCCTTATAATTTTCATAATATTATTACCAAAATAATCTATTCCCCCAAAAATTATTACCAAAATATTCTATTCCCCCTAAAAATTTAACTCTCCCTCCAATTTTTAATTGATAAAAAAATAGAACCCTAAAATCAACATTGTTCAGTCCGTCCTCAACATTGCTCTCCATTATCGCTCCATCGCTCCATCAGAAAACCCTCGCTCCTCAGCAGCAACAGTAGCAAGACTCTCCTTGCTCCATCAGCAGCAGCAAAGCTCCGAAAATCTCCATCAGCAGCAGCAACAAGACTCTCCTCGCTCCATCGCTCCATCTCCATCTCCATCGCTCACATTCTCCAGCTCCATCGCTCCATCAGCAGAACTCCATCGCTCGTCCATCAGCAAGACTCTCCTCCATCAGCTAGCAAACAATACGATCTCGTCCATCAGCTAGCAAATAATGTCTAGAGTGCTATCCCTCAAGGAGTTAGCAGGGAAGAGTGACTGCAAGCGCTTCCTCGTGCACTAGTTGCGGGTTTTGTGAAAACTGATATAGAGTTTCAACAAAGAGGCATGCTGCAAGATCTCTGGCTTTAATTTTTTTTTTTGCTTCAAGGGGTATCTTTCCCTTGCTTCAGTCATTTAGGTCTTCTCAGTACAATTTTTATATTGATGACAGGTGAAACGTCTGGGACTACTGTGACTTTTGTTGTGATCGATGGATGGATGATCACAGTTGCATCAGTCGAAGACTCTAGGTGTATACTAGACACCCAAGGAAGTGTGGTTTCTTTGTTGACTATTGACCATCGATTAGAAGAGAATGAGGAGGAACGGCAATGTGTAACTGCAAGTGGTGGTGAAGTAGGAAGACTCAATGTTTTTGGTGGTAATGAGGTAAAAATAATATCAAAAATTTGAAATTGTATTCTTAATTATTGCGCACAGCTTCGGGAAAGATCTCCTGATGTTCAAATTCACTTGGTTTATAGGTTGGACCTCTGCGTTGCTGGCCTGGTGGGTTGTGCCTTTCAAGGTCTATTTGTGATACGGATGTTGGGGAGTTTATCGTTCCAGTACCTCATGTCAAGCAAGTGAAGGTTTGTAACCTTATCACCAGGAATTTTCCTGTTTTTTTAGCAAGTTCTGTGTCTGAATCTGAATTGGAAATAATTATGTAATTAGATTTCAAATGCTGGTGGGAGACTTATTATAGCCTCGGATGGTATATGGGATGCTCTATCATCGGATTCGGCAGCACAATCGTGCAGAGGTTTACCGGTAGAACTTGCAGCAAAGCTAGTTGTGAAGGTGTGAATGAGTATAACATGCATGATTTTGTTCGTATTTTTGTTAATGGGGAGCTTGCAGGTATTTGGTTTGGTTTCTTTTGTGCTATATTATTATGCATCCCTGTTCTTTGTGTTATAGCAGTACTCAATTCTCTTGGCATTGTAAAAGTGCACTTCAGACATTGAACTTTTCTTGGTGTGCTTGAATATGACTTTTTTTCTATTAAAAGGCAACAAAGCATGAATATGATTTTCAAATTTGTCTTAATTTCCATCTCTGAGCATAGGGACAGTCTGACACATTATCATGGTAATGAGATTTTCAAAGTTATGTTAGTTTCCATCTCTGAGCATAATGGTCTGACAGATTATCATAGAATCTGTCAAATATTCATATAAAACATCAATATTTTGCTTGTGCTTATAGTGCATGGTGCTGAAACATTGCTCAAACTAGCTTTAAGAGTGTCTGTCCCAATGTTTGGCCATGCTTGTGTAGTCTTTTGTTTCCCTTTTTCTCCTTATGTCTCCGATTCGTCATCCTTTTACATGTGACTGTTGCAAGTGAAGGTAGTGTGAAAGGCAAATGAATCAAGGTGGTTCAACCTGTTAAGCTGGTTCAGGGATACAACGACATACTGCTATTATCTGAGACTGTGGGATTGCAGGTAAAGCTAGTTTAGAAGTTGAATTACTCTGGTGGAAGATTTGAATCATGTTATATCAGAAGTGTTATCTTATCTTAAACTGAAAGAAGTAATACTAACTTTTTGGTGAAACCTGAAGTTCTATCATTTCTTACACTCATTAGAATTGGGAAAAGACAACAATCTTCCGTTGTCCAATATCCATATTTGAATCCCTAACCTCAGTTTCTCTTTCTTATTTATTTCCTTACTTGAATAAGTGGTGATGATGCATGTTTACAGGCTAATATCCATTCTGCTTTATGGTTTTTTCAAATGTTTAATATGACTCATAAAAGGCTCTCAAGCAGGTGGGGCTTAAAGGAGAATTCCTGAAAGTATATGATGTTAATAGTGCTGAAAGTGCAGGATGGACTGAGTTGCCCAATGATGCAAGTCCATCAGTCTTCGCATGGTACATGGTAAGTTGTAAAAAGATCAAATACCAGATTTGGTTGGCACTAACACAAGGAAACACTTGCTAATTATTGGCAATATTGTTTCTTAAAAATAATGTCAATTGTTTTGTGTAAAAGTTCTTATGACCATTGTTCAGTCACTCAAGCTGCATCATGTGTAGATGCTGTGAAATGGATCTTTTGGGACATTCTGTTGCTTATAAAGTTTTTTTTTTCTGAACCAGGTATCACATACCTAGATCATGGGTAAATATTACAGGCTTGTAAGGGAAGAACTAGTTGCAGCATTGGCATATCCAATGCCATATTTGGAGATCCATGTCGTCATGTTGTGAAGAGTTTGGTTGTTCAGGCAAAATGCTCGCCACCTTCGGATCTCAGCACTTCAGCTTCCTTGTAACAAGGATCTGGTAAAATGTTAACTCTTTTAGAATGAAACCTTCCCTTAAAGCCTACTTGTTGCCTTATCCTGAGCCCCCGCTGCATTTCTTAGATTGCATCGTTACAATCACATGGAGAAAACATACATGGATGATTTTATCTATAAATGTTTGGTTACTGTATATAAAATGAAATGAATATATGTTGCTGATGAATATGAGCAACAAATTATATGCCAAAGTAACAAATGCAAATAGATATCTATAGCTTGTTTTAGACCCCAAGCTTCAACGGACTTTCTTTTATTGTTGAAGTAACTGGTAAAGTTGCTGCCATGTGACCAAGGTCACGGGTTCAAGCCTTGGAAACAGCCTCTGGTAGAATGCAAGGTGAGGCTGCGTATAATAGACCCTTGTGATCGGGCCTTTTTCTGGACCCTGTGCATAGTGAGAATTTTAGTGCACCAGGCTTACTCTTAGTATCCGATCAAAGAATTATACTTGCACCATTTATTCATATAGAATATTGGTCAGATACCATGATTCTTTTTCCTGATTTAGACAATCATGTAGTTTCCTAAAGATATCTCCACCAACTAATTTAACTTTATCAAGGTTCAATATTCCTCAACTTTTGTGCATCAATCAACACCAGCAAGACAAAAGTACTTGCAAAAGTCTAAAGTTTGCTATAGGTTAAAACTTTTTAAACTATAATCTTGATGCTTTCTCATAAAATTTTCAGTTTATACAAAAAGGAATTATTCCATGCTCTAGAAGGTCCACGAATTGCAAAAGTTGAACTTGGCCCAAATAATTACTAAGATCATGTTTTTGGAATCGAGGTATTAGTCGAGGCATTAGCATTAAAGGTTGTGTATATAGGTCTCTATTGTGGAAACTTGGCGCATTTGGTATTAGGATGTCGTGCGTTTTGTTGCACGGGGAATGGTGAAATTATATTTTATAGAAAAAAATTAATGGATGGCACTCATCATGTTATTTCCATTTATAATATTGAAAAACAAAGATTTGTTACAATATCTTATAAATTTACTTATGGTGATTTTATGTTGTTCTCTCAAGATGTAACATGTTTGGATAGCTTATGTTTCCCTAGGCCATCCATGCATAAGATAGGAAAATTGAGTTCCTTTTAAGTTTTGTAATAGTCTTAGTAATTTTATTCTCATTCATATTTTTTATTCAGATTCTATTTCTATTTGATTTTGGTTCAATATTTTTGTGATAACAGAATTCTCTTTTTTCGCTTCATCTAACTTAATGTCAAAATATATTGTTGTAGAATTTGATCTAATCATGGAAATAATATAATCTACAATGACAATAACATACCCCGTGATCTGGGGAAGGTAAAATGCATGAGACCTTTTAGCATCTATTGATTGTACCATATCTTATTTGTGAGCATTCTAGTTCTTCTGGATATGGATTATTTGTTATATGACAAATATAATTTATGCCATGATTTTACAAATAGTATTTTGGATGGAAGTTGACCTACTTATCTTCTGTTTTATTTCTTTTCAAATAGTTTCACTAAAGAATAGTGATTGGATAGTTAATTTAGAGGAATATTATATAAATAATAGTAGCAGAAAAAATTGATAAAGTAATAGAAAACTTTGTTTGCAGGTGTGTCTGTGGTATGGCTGTTTTCACTCTGACTTAGTCTTGGTCAGCATTCACTCCCTGCTGTGTAATGATATGACCCAGATAATCCACTTCAGTTTTCCCTAAAGAGCACTTTCTAAGTTTAACAAATAAGCTATGTGCTTTTAACACCTCAAAGGTCTACTTCATGTGTTTCAGAATTAAATTAAGGCTGCAGCATTATTGAAGTATTTATGTTTAGAGGATTCAACTGTAATGGAGAGGGTACTACAAGTGTTTATGTTTAGAAAGATTCAACTGTAATGGAGAGGGTAATGCAAGTGTTTATGTTTAGAGGATTCAACTGTAATGGAGAGGGTAATGCAAGTGTTTATGTTTCAGTTGGCAACATTTCAGTTCACAAAAGAGTGCACTCCCTCTTTTGTGTACTGTTTGCATTTTTTTTCAATGTTTCTGAAAGTGCAATGCTTCTTTTGTTGTTGAAAGTGCAATGCTTCTTTGGTTATTTCACTGAACTCTAAACATTTCTACCCTCTAATTGTTCAACTCTCTAATTGTTTTATTTTTTTTAATGTGTAGGAAAATGCGAGAGATCAAATTTGAATGGTGGCCACAAGTCAATTTGATTTTTTGAAATGAATAAGAAGAGTTTTTGAACTATTTTTAGAGTTTAAATACATTTGATTTTGTGGAATTCATTGCGAGTATGCACATCTTTAAAAGACTCTTATTAGAATTTGTAAGACATTATTATTTGAAGTTTATTGCATATCTATACATTTAATTATTTGTAAGCAAACTTATGCATAGTGTGATTAGTATATATATATATATATATATATATATATATATATATATATATATATATATATATATATATATATATATATATAATTCAATAAGAAAATTTTGGCATATAAGTTTGTTTTAGTCAATATTGAAAAACTTCAAAATTGAACATCAATTATGGCATGGATATTAGCAAAGGATACACTTTAAAGTGTTGTTTTAGAGATGTTATAAATGGCTACACTTCGAAAACGTTGCCAATAAATCTGAAGAGGCAACGCTTAAAAATGTAGTAGTATGTGGAAAAAGTGTTGTTATATAGCTATTACGAAGCGTTGCTTTTGCAACCCATGGGCAACACTTTTAAAGTGTAGCTGTTTAGGCGACACCTACAAAGTGTTTCCTAAAGTCAAAGGTAACGCTTCTTTAGGCCACCCCTGCAAAAGTGTTGCCTAAAGCCAAAAAGTGTTGGCTTTGATCAAAGACAACACTTTTTCATAGTTTAGGCCACACTTAATCAGGGTGCTTAAAAGCCAAAAATGTTGTAGTGGACCATGCTGCAAGGCCCTCCAAAAATGAGAAGTGAAGAGTGAACCCCGATCCGAAATTATAGATATCGGCACACCATGCAATCTAACTATCTGACTGATGTAAAGCTCAGCCAACTGCTCCGCTATATACTTAACCTTGACAGGAATGAAATGGGCAGACTTAGTCAATCGATCCACAACTACCCAGATAGAGTCATAACCACCCACAATAGTGGGCAAACCCACAACAAAATCCATAGTGATACGCTTCCACTTCCATGTAGGAATAGGCATCCTCTGTGACTCACCTCCAGGCCGTTGGTGCTCATACTTAACCTGCTGACAAGTTAAACACCTGGACACAAAGTCTGTGATGCCTTTTTTCATGCCACACCAGCAGTAATGCTGTCTCAGGTCATGATATATCTTCGCTGCTCCTGGATGAATGGAATAACGAGTACAATGAGCCTCCTTAAGAATCAATCTAATCAAATCACCTACCTTAGGCACACAAACTCAACCTCTAATCCTCAAAACACTATCAGGATCAAGCACCGCTTCCTCAGCCTCTCCTCTAGTCACTTTGTTTCTGATGAGACACAACTTCTCATCCCCAAACTAACACTCTCGAATCTGGTCCATCAAGGAAGAACGAGCCTCAATGAAAACAAGTACACCACCTTCATCAGAAAGATGTAACCTGGCAAGGCCATTAGCTAGGCACTGAACATCCCTAGCTAACGGTCGCTCCTCAACTCGAATGGCGGCTAGACTCCCCATGCTAGAAGTCTTTCTACTCAAGGCATCGGCCACCACATTAGCCTTCCCTAGATGATATAAGATGGTCAAATCATAGTCCTTTAGCAACTCAATCCACCTATGCTGCCCCAAGTTCAGATCTTTTTGACAGAATAAATACTGAAGACTCCTATGATCAGTGAAGACCTCACAATGTACCCCATATAAGTAATGGCGCCACAACTTAAGCACAAAAACCACAGCCGCTAGCTCTAAGTCATGGGTAGGATAGTTCTTCTCATGAGCCTTCAACTGTCCAGAGCATAAGCAATCACTTTCCCCTTTTGCATCAACACACCACCTAAACCAACTCCTGAAGCATTACAATACACCGTGAAGTCCACACCTGCCTCAGGTAGTGTCAAAATAGGAGTTGAGGTCAACAAAGTCTTCATCTTTTGGAAGCTCGCTTCACACTCCTTGGACCAATGAAAGGCTACATTCTTTTGAGTTAATCTAGTCAATGGGGCTGCAATGGAAGAAAAACCCTGTATAAACCGTCGATAATACCCAGCTAACCCCACAAAACTACGAATCTCGATAGCTGAAGTAGGTCGTGTCCAACCTCTAACTGCCTCCACCTTAGCCAGATCCACTCTAATCCCTTCCTTTGACACTGCATGCCCTAGGAATACCACCGAATCAAGCCAAAACTCACACTTGGAGAATTTTGCATATTATTTTTCCTCTCTCAATCTCTGTAACACTATCCTCAAGTGAAAAACATGATCAGCCTCAGTCTTGGAATATACCAAGATGTCATCAATGAATACTATCACAAAAGAATCCAAGTATAGACGAAACACCCTGTTCATCAGCTTCATGAATGTTTGCAAGTGCGTTAGTCAACCCAAAGGACATTACCGAAAATTCATAGTGGCCATAACGGGTTCAGAAAGTTGTCTTAGGAATATCTGATGCTCTAATCCTCAACTGATGATAACCAGACTTTAGGTCAATCTTAGAGAACAAAGTCGCTCCCTGAAGCTGATCAAACAAGTCATCGATACGGGGAAGAAGATATTTGTTCTTAACAGTCACCTTGTTTAACTATCTACAATCAATACACATCCTCATGGACCCATCTTTCTTTTTCACAAATAAGACTGGGGCACCCCATGGTGACACACTAGGACGAATAAACCCTTTGCTCAGCAAATCTTGAAGTTGCTCCTTTAATTCTTTCAATTCCGCTGGAGCCATTCTATATGGAGGGATGAAGATAGGCTTAGTGCCTGGCTCTAGATCAATAGGAAAGTCAATATCCCTATCGGGAGGAATACCTGAAAGGTCAGTAGGAAACACATCGACAAACTCCTGAACCACAGGAATAGACTCCATAGGAGCTAGCTCAACACTGGTATCTCGAATGAAAGCCAAGTAAGACAGACACCCCCTATCAATCAATTTCTAAGCATGGATGTAGGAAATAACTTTGCTAGGATAAGAACCACCGTCACCCTTCCACTCAATCTTTGGTACACTGGGCATCGCTAAGGTCACAGTTTTTGCATAGCAATCAAAAAAAGCATGATAAGGAGAAAGTCAATCCATCCCTAAGATAACATCGAAGTCTACCATCTCCAGAATAATCATATCTACCCAAGTATCATACCCAACCAGAGAAACAAGACAGGATCGATACACTCGATCCACCACTAAGGGCTTACCTACTGGTGTGGAAACATGGATAGGAACAGGCATACGATCATATAGCAAATCAAATCCAGATGAAAAGTAAGAGGACACATAAGAATAGGTAGATCCATGATCAAACAATACATACGCAGATCGATGACAAACTGGGATAATACTTGTGATAACTGCATTGGAAGCCTCTGCCTCGGGCCTCCCCTGAAATGCATAACACTGTGATCCCCTACCACCACCTGTCTGAGCAACACCTCTACCCCTACACTGTGGAACTATGGCACTACTCGCCCCTCTACCTGAAGTGTGACCACCTCTATCTGTCTGAGCTCTGTCTCGCCCTCTGTATGGTGGTGGGGTCGATGGTCTAGTCTGAACTGAAGATCTGGGATGAGTCCCTCCTTGTCCCCTTAATGAGGGACAATGTTGTATCAAGTGACCAGGATCTCTACAACCATAACAAAATCTCTGACTCTGGGATGGAGGTGCTGATCCTGAAGAACTACTATAGATGTCTCGCCCTGTAGGTCATTGCTGCGAACCATACACGTCATGACCCGTACTATGAGATCCATGATGTGTCTGACCACCCCTAGGAGTAGGTAATGATGCATGAACTGGTCCTCGACGCTGGGATGAGTCATTCCCTCTATAGGGCCCTCTACCTCCAGATGAGGTACCAGAAAACTGACCGGACGTACGGGCCCTCTTGGGGTCCCCGAACTCTTCTCTCTCCATCAGCTCTGCCTCCTTGACCGCACTCACAACAAACTGGAAAGAGGCTCCATCCCTAGATACTTTAAACACTGCCTGTCGGTTAGAATAGCTCAGTTCTCTCACAAACCTATGAACTTTCTCTGTCTCATCTGGAATAATGGTTGCATCATGTCTAGATAACTTACAGAAACGGGTCTCATACTCGGTGACTGATAAGCCGCCCTGCCTCAGACTCTCAAACCTCAAGCGGCTCTCCTCCCTCACGCTCCAAGGGATAAACCGATCATAGAAAGCACTAGAGAACATCTCCCAAGACACTATAGGAGATCCCACTGGCAAAGATCCTGAATACGTCCTCCACCATTCTCTGGCTGGCCCACAAAGCTGTAAGTGTAACATATCGAACCCTGTGTGACTCAGCTAAGCCGACGGTATCCAACAGCTCTCTGCAAGTAGTCAGAAACTCATGAGCATCCTCTATCCTCCCACCCTGAAATTGAGGTGGGTTCATCTTCCTAAACCTCTCATAGCAGCGCTGCTCAGTCTCAGTCAAATGTGGCCACGGGTGCACCCCGAACCTCAACAGCTAGTGCAGGATTAATCTCAACTCTAGGATCCAGTGGTGGTTGCTCTACTGGACCGCGAACCATGGGAGCATGATGCTGATGTGGAGTCTGAGCCTCCCCTTCGGTCTGAGAACCGCCTGGCATGCCTGTCGAGTTACCATTCGGAGCAAAACTCTCAAGTACATTCAGCACTCTCAATAAGGTATCCTGCAGCAAAGGTGAGGCTACATGCTCTGAAGGAACCTGCTCCTCACCAACCTCTATCTGTGGCTCTAGAGGAGCCCCTCTAGCCTGCCCTCTAACTCGTGTTGCACCTTAGGCACGTCCTCTAGTTTGACCCCTTCCCCTACCTCTAACTGGGCCCTCAACAACTGTTTCGGGAGCTTCCCCACCTCTACCATCGGCAACAGTAGCCCTAGTCCTTGCCATCTGTGAAATGAACACGGGCACAACTCAGTACTAACAAACAACTCAAGCACGATAAGAGAGAGTAAATAAAGAGAAGTTTCCTAACAGTCTTTCGTGTAGGAATTTTCTAAGTGCTGTCACACGGCTCTTGACACGACCCATGTAGTGTCACACGGGTCGTGTAGCCATCCATATGGCACCCCCTTTGCTTCAAAAAAAAACATTCTAAGTGTTGGTACCACAAAATTTGTCTAAGTGCCTCCTCATGGGCACTGTTCATGACGTGTGATGGCCCATGGACCGTGTAGGCGCCCATGTGGCCTTGACGACCCACTTTTCCATCCATTTTATTAATGGTGTTTAGGTAATTACGATTTATTTTAATTGTGTTTTATGACCTTTTGCCTACGCTAAACCCCCTAAATCAGCTTATACCCTTCTATTCTAACTCATTCCCATTAGATAACACTCTCACTCTAAAATCAATTCCTAAATACTCCCTAAGTCTCATCTTCAGATTCAAGCTAGGATACAATTTTCAATTCAAGCTAAATTCTTCTCAAATTCATCTTCCTAATCATGGTATGTGGGATTGATTCTTGGTCCCTTTCAACCAAGAAGACCCAAAAATCTTTTCAATTGATTTTAAATGTGGGTTTTCATTACTTGATTTTATTAAATCTGATTGATGTATGTGTTGTACTTTACCTGTAATTTTAATTGACTTTGATCACTTTTATGATGATTTACATTGAGTTATGAAGTTATGAACATACATGTCCCCTTTAAAGTTGATTTATTAATGGGTGATTTATATTATGATTTAGATGTTGATTTAATTATGGATTTACTCAATTTCATATTATGATGTTGATTTTAACTTGAATCTATGTTACCCATTCTATTCTGATATCATGCATTGGCACTTGCATTCATGAACATTGATCTTTATGGAAATTATGAAGTGGGCTAAGCCCAATTACATTTTATGAAAGGATTTTGATAAGCTATTGGTTATGACAAGAATGTGATCACATATATGTCTTATGATTATGGCTCTTTGAGCATCTCGGTGCTTGCACCATCTTGTATATGTGAATGAGTTATTCCTTGCATGAGTATCACGATTATGACTTATGATTTGACATTTGAGCCTAAATGTGGATTGATCGAATTTGATATGACTATTGCCTTTGTGAAAGTATGTAAATATATGCTATATGTATTCTCGGGGGCTGTTGACTTAGCACCGATGGATTGGGAGTGTCAGAGCTATCCCCAAGGATCCTCTCCCTTTCCTCGAACTATGTGCCTAGCATATGTTATGAGAATCCTATCCGAAATGGGATATGTTCCCATAAGGAAGGTTGCTTCATACAAAATAGGATATGTTCCCGTAAGGTGAAGTATTATGATATGATATGAGAAATCCTTTTCGAAATGGGATATCTTCCCGTAAGGGGGTTGATTCATACAAAATGGGATATGTTGCCGTAAGGTGAAGTATGGTTTAGCTTTGGTAAGTAGAACACCTCTGTATTGGTGAGGAGATTTCATTGGGATTCCAAGTACTAGCTCACTTGGTCTTACACATGTCGGTTGAGGTCACATCCCCGTTATATATGAGCATCATTTCATTCATGCATCATGAATTTTATGACATCTTGTATATTTCTCCCTTGATTATATGATTTTTTCTATATTATGTGCCCTTGTCATCTAACACTAAAATGCAGGTTGATAAGTCAGATGTATTGCATGCCCGCATACTTAGTACATTCAAACGTACTAATGCATACTCTATGCCTACATGATTTTACCATGTAGGGGTTGAGCACTACGATTATCCACCATTTGATGAGTAACTCAAATTTCGAAGGTTGAACTTATGGTGAGTCCATCTCCCAAGGATAAGCCACCTTCCTCTATCTATGTTATCCTACGCCTACTTTCTTATTTAAGGGTGAGCCGGGAATATGTCTTGGCCCCCGTTCCATCTTATGACTACAGGCATTGTTGGACATCTTGTAGATTCTCGTAGTTTCTATATTTCTATATATCGTATTTGAAGCTTATGATTTTAGTTATCTATTGGGAATGGCTATCATGGATTGATTATGGGAATTTATGATATGTAAGTATGTTGATGTGGAGAGTCCTAAGCCCAGTTTGCCCCCATAGCATGAGTCCTACTTACCCTCCCCTTAGTTATTGTATGCTATGTGTTATGTGAATCCATGTGAACCCCTTTCCCCTCGACACCCCTATAACGTAAGTCCTACTTACCCATCCCTTAGTACTATGTGATTATTATTATTTGATTGCACTTCTGAACCGATGATGTGTATTTGGGTACTTCAAGGCTTGTTTAGGGACTCTCGGTTCTCATTCACCATGTCACAACTAGACCCAAGTCTCGGGTCGTGACAGGAACACAGGTATCTGGGTGACTAAGTGACTTGGCACGGTCCACTACACGGTCCGTGTAGGGGTACACGGGTCGTGCAATGAACCGTGAAAAGCCCCATCACCACCGTTCGTCCCAAAGCATAAAACACAATCACCCATTCATAAAAATCGACACTACTAAGCGTAGATCTACAACATACTCGCTTAAAGACCACAAGAACATCACTATTTCCATACAAAATCACAAAATTTCCATGTTCAAGTTTACAAGATTCAACAATGGTGGTTAGTAAACAATGGTGGTTAGTATAGCCCAACATAAATTTGATACCGTAGTGTCTTTTAAACAATGAAAGGAGCCATATTTAGGCATTAATTCGCACATGTGTACAAAAATCTACACTAAAAGAAGAGGATTGGGGGACTTACTTGAAAAGCAACAATGAAAATGATGATTTCCTTTGGAACAATAGAAACCCACACAAGGATAATGTTACAAATCATGAGAGTACTTACAAATCATGACAAAAGGGATAAACAAAGTTCTTTGGGTTATGGGAGAAAAAGGGCATGAGAGTGAAAGAAAAAAAACAAAGTGAGAGTGGGGTATAGAGGGTATAAATACCTTTACCCGACTGTTCGCCTCCACAGTTTGCCACATGGTCCGTGTCCCGTGGCATGGTCTGTTTGAACCAACCGTGTGCCCAGACTTCGAGAATTTGGAAATTGTACCTGGCACAAACACCCCCACGGACAACTACAGTTTCCGTGACATGTTTCACGATCCGTTTGGACTGTCCGTTTGCCTAACCTTGGAATTTTAGATTAAAGCTTACCTGGGCCACGCATCACACGGTTACTGACATGGGCCGTCTGGATTTACACGGTCCGTGTAGATGCACGTGTGGCTCTCCTTTGCCAAGTTTTTGGCCTCATGTTCGTGTCATACCTCCAACTACGCGTGTGCTCACGACCCTAACCACAGTACTTATACCTCCCTGGAAACACAAATAAAAAACAAGAAAATACATGACATAAAATAAATGGTTTCTATTTTTTTAAATGGGTTCCCTCACATGAAACGCTCGGTTTAACTTCACGGCACGATGCAACTGTGTTGACTACTCAGACTTCATCAAGGCGTATGACCTCCATCATTGAGGTTTCATCTACAACACCCAAATATTTCTTCACCCGCTACACATTGACTTTGAAATGATGTCTTTTGTCAGTTTCTAACTCGATTGGACCATGCAGAAATACTTGGGCAATGTTATACGGGCCAAACCACCTAGACTTGAGCTTACCTGGAAACAACCTCAATCTAGAGTTGTACAGCAGGACCTTGTCACCAACATTAAAACTTCTTGGTGCAATATGCTTGTCGTGATGGGACTTCATTCTGTCTTTGTAGAGTGTTGCACTTTCATAAGCCTGGAGGTGAAATTCATCCAACTCATTGAGATGCTCAAGCCTCACATTTGCAGCCTCACCCCACTTCATGTTAAGGGTCTTCAGAGCCCAGAGAGCCTTGTGCTCCGATTCCACAGGTAGATGGCAGACCTTACCAAAAACCAATTGATATAGAGACATACCAATGGGGGTCTTGTAAGCCTGCAGTGCATCTAATAATTTCCGGGCCCAATCAGTTCTTGTGGCATTCACAGGCTTGGTCAGGATATTCTTGATCTCCCTGTTTGACACTTTAAGCTGCCCACTCATCTGCGGATGATAAGTTGTTGCGACCTTGTGTTGTCATACACCATACTTAGCTAGGACAACACAGAAGGCTTTATTACAGAATTGAGACTATGTTTTTGTAGCCTTTTTGAGGCATTTACTTTCTATGTTGCACTATTTTGGGTTTCTTTCTATTTGATAGAGATCGATCGTTACCAGTTTCATCTGTCTACGATGTAGTTGGTATAGCTATGGACAAAATAATTATAGTTATTTCCATTGCATTTTTAATGTTGCTTCATTATCAAATTGGCCCTTAGCCCTTTTCCCATAGTTTCTCACAAACTATTGTCATTAAATACCTATGAATGCTTAAGATACTTGAGATGTCTTGGGTGAGGTTCCTTCAGGTATCTCATTCGCTGTGTAATGACTAGGCCCCTAGGTTGGGTCGTTACAGTTTGATATTTAAGCAAGCTTTTGTTTTTCATAGCTAGAATTAGCTATGGAGGGTGTTGAAGTCTAAGTTGGCTAGAGTTAGTCGATTTAGTGGGTAGCAAAGTAGCCACTTAGTTGGCTTGTAACTGTGGTAGAGTTATCACAGTGAGAGGGAAGGGATCTAGAGTTAGGTTCCTTGGTTGCAAGAGGTTGTAATCTAAAGCTTTGCTCCCTTGAAGTTTAATGGATTTGGGTTGAAATCTTGTGAGTACAAGTCGTAGTTTTTCTCCCTTGAGCAAGGAGATTTTCAAGTAAAATAACTTGTCTTGTCTTACTTTATAGCCTTTACTATTTTAGTTATTTTTGTACATTATTGTTCTGACTAGGGACCTGGTCCCATGCACTCAGTGGAAACCCACATTTCCATAAATAATTGTGCAATATTTTGTGCTAGGAAGCTTGTTAAAGTTGAAAAATAAGTTCAGCTATAAAATCTGGCTAAATGGCCTAAGAACAGAATTCAGATAGTTCCATTAGCTCTAGAATGGACAAACTAGGCTAGAAGCATGATTGATTTGAATGTTAAGGTTTTCAGCGTTAATTCACATCGAATTTTCCATTGTACCCTTCGAAATAGACCAATGGTTGACTTTGATCAACATTCTTGGAAAATGTGCCTGAATGAAAATTCTAACAACATGGTTAGCTCCGGAACATCGAGTTTGGTCAAGAATGACCTTTCATTCGATTCCAAAGGCTTTAGAGTGTATTTCGGGACCCTCGATGAAAATTAAGTAATTATGAAATTAGGGTGTGGGACCCAAACATTTGATTGTAACGACCTTGTATGGAAATTTCGACTACACCATTGGATCCAAAATGTTAAAACTGGTGGGGTTAAATACTTTGTTTGTGAAAATCAAATTCTGAATGAGTTTTGGACACCCTGTCGAAGAAAATGAAGTTAGTTATATCTGGTTCCATCACTACAGTAACCATGATGTCGCTATAGAGAAGCTGCAACAGCGACCAAGGTGCTGCTATAGCGACAACCGCCTCTTGAGGGATATATATCAGTACAATTTCTAGAATGATGAAGGAACAAGAGGAAAACTTTCATCATCGATATTTTAGTCATCCGGAGGCCGATTTCAATAATTGAAAAGTCTAACTTGTGTAATATTTTGAGAGGAACATAGTAAAAGTGTCAGAAATTACATTTGGCCCACAATTTTAAGGTAAAAAAATCACCATTTTTGTTGTTGTCTTGTGATGTGATTATCCAAAACTTCGAACTGTGATTTCTTTGTCATTTTGTATTAGATTCCACTGAAAATTTTAGGTCTATTTTATGTATTTTCTTGAAATGCAAGCTGTGGTATTGTTGGAACCCTATTTTATGTATTTTCTTGAAATGCAAACTGTGGTATTGTTGGAATTTATTGATTGATTTGCGTTTAAGATAAAAAATATTAAAAAGCATGTTGCCTATATGTTATTCGTATAAAAAAATGTCTTGATTGGTTGGGTTACTTTGTGTCGTTTTACGTATCAAAGTGAGCCCAAATTTGAGATAAATGCTTGGGTAGTTATAAATATTATTATGCATGTTTTGTTCCAGGATTTGGGTGCGGGCCCATTTTCCTACTTTATGTCTTCAAAATTAGTTTACATTTGTTTCTTGTGATTTTGGTGTCAGGATGACCATATTGACATTGTGATTCCATTTTTGATAGGTTGGAGCATTCTGAGATCATTCAAAAGGGTAAAGCACTTGAGAGTGATTTGGAGCGCACATGATCGACGTTCAGGTAGGCTACATTCTTCCCTCCTCCTAGACTGACTCAAAATATGTAAATATGGATAGAATTGCGTGAATAATAGGTGGATATTTAGTCATACTGCTTAGCGGACTTCGGGATCGTCAAGTACTTCATTTGACTGTGTTACCTCTTTTGCTTGTTGGTACCTCTCTTGTGACTGAGTAGTGATATATACTGATGATTGTAGGGGAAATGTGATATATACATGTTTATGTGTGGAGGTTCTTGAGGATATATATGAATGATGTAGTGATTTCCTGTTGTACCCATATTTGTCAAAGACTGTTATACCGGCTATTTATTATATTGAATAGGTACTTCTGGTTATCTATTGCAATTTTGGTTATATGAGTATTCGTGACCACTTGCTATTGTTGGCCTTCATCTAGGTCTAAGCTATTGATGCCCTAGACCTGCATTGGTCAGGATTAGTAGACTATTATACTTATGCTCGGTGTGACTTGAGAGGCGTAGGTCTTTGTAGACCGAAATAACTGACTTGGGTTTAGCAAATTTGATGCCTTAGATAGGCCCTAAGTTGACCTAAGGCCTTGTTGTCTTCCATGGCCTGCCTTACTTTATTGACACACATCTCGATTGGTTGCGGGAGAGGTTTACCAAGCTTTAACGATTCTTATGATTATCCGGTAGGCCACATTGGATCTTTTGAGGCATACATCCACAGTTCAAGGTCTAAGATCTATATACCTTATAGATCCAAGATCTATATACCTCATTCTATACTCCTTGTACATTCATGGTTCAAGGTCCGAGCTTTGTACATTGGGCCCACATCCATGGTTCAAGGTCCAGGCTCTGTGTTCCCCTTTCTTCAACATCCGTTATAGTCGGCATGGTTCTCAACAACGCCACATCTGCTATTCGAGGTTTGGGCTTTGTGTTCCCCCCTTCATTAGCATAGTGTTCCTCTCCTACCTTCAGAATTTGGGTTGTTGATTAAGCACAGTTTGTTGGTTGAGATTGGTTATATGCATACTTGGTTATCTAGTGCACAGGTGTACCCGATGAGCTTATAGGGGCCCAAATGGATATATAAGATTAGGTTAGATAGTATCCTGTACGCATGTACCTACCTATCTTATGTTGTTCAGCTCAGTTCTTCTTTGTTTCATTGTTGTAGCATTTTATTCCAATGTTTCCTACTTTATCTACCATTTATACTCAGTCGGCCTATGATGCCTACTGGATACCATAGTTCTGGTAATCACCCCTACTTTCTATATCTACTTTCTGATGCAAGTCCTAGCACGCGTCAACGACACTGATCCCAACCAGTAGTAGCATTTTCAAAGACATGGTGAGCATCTGGCATTCTTGATCATTGCAGTCGTCTTC
Organism: Solanum rostratum; assembly: GCA_029948455.1. Classification (NCBI taxonomy): domain Eukaryota; kingdom Viridiplantae; phylum Streptophyta; class Magnoliopsida; order Solanales; family Solanaceae; genus Solanum; species Solanum rostratum. Next base: position 26,715,440 of record CM057045.1, read on the forward strand.
AGCACTTGTGGCCCATCTTTCGGTTTCAAGACTAACCATGTTTGTATATGTATATATGTATAGCTTATGACTTTGTTATGCTTTGTCATGCCTATAGTAGTTCAATACAGATGACTTTAAAGTCCTAAGCAGGTTGGTTTAGTGTTTTATATGTTTACATAACTAGTATCAATACCATTATTCTATGTTGATTGCCAGTTGATACTTGTTGGTCCCTTTTTGTGCCCTCACACCCATTACTAGTCATTTTGGGTCAGGGTTAGGATTTCCTATCAAGAGGTTAAGGTAGTTTCCATCATGACCTATAAAGTAAGGCCATGACATCCTGCTCCTCATATCAGCAACCATCTTTAGAGCATAGAGAGATAGCTGAGATAACTTCAAGCTATACCCCTGAACAGTCATGGATCCCTAATTTAAGTTCAAAAATCTTCTTACCTTTGTCTCTTTCAACTCTCCCGAAAAGAAGTGTCCCAAGAAAGCTTTCTCAAACATTCGACAAGTTAGAACTGGTGCACCATCCCATCTCCCATTCTTCGATTAGTCGTACCATAATCTAACCACATTCTTGAGCTAGTAAGTGGCCGGCTCAACCTGTTCAGCATCACTCAGATGCATAATATGGAACACCTTTTGGAGCTCATCAATATAGTTTTATGGATCCTCATCGGATGTAGACCCTGTGAACTCGGGTAGGTTCATCCTCAAAAACTCATGGATACTGGAAGTATCAAGAGCATTCTGTCTAGCTCCTCCCTACCTGCCTACCTATATATTCACCGCCTGAGCCAAAGTTTGAATGGCCTGGTGAAGCTCCGAATGTGGAATGTAATCCTGAGGTGGATGCTCAGCAATGGCAGTTAGACCAATTTGTCTTTGTGGACTCTGGTGCTTAGGTATGTTCTTATTTTGTTCGAAAGGGCATCCCCGACCCTTAGTTTGTCTAGCAGACCTTCTTGGAGGAATGACAACAAATTATAATCTGTAACACACCTGAATGCATGAGTTAGAAGATACAATCATAGAGTTAAACTCTATCGCACGAACTTAGAATATGAAAGAAGTGTAATCATTCCTAATGCTCCAAGCCTCTTGCTTATAAGTGTGGTGCACAACACACCTATAAACAAGACTTTATTTAACACAACTTCATAGACTCCCTAAGACTCTTGAACTTTATTCTCTGATACCGAGTTTGTCACGCCCCAAGAGGGTACTCTTAGCATGGCAAACACTTGAAAACAATTGTTGGTTCCCAAGAGAACCACTTGGCCACATCTACACAACACATCAATAATCAACAATAGAAAAACAATTCTAGCAGTGTTGATATAAGTAAATAATCTAGGTTTTTATTAGCAATCGTAATTTCTAATGAAATAAGCTTGGAAATAAAAGTTCATCAATCAACTATACTAATCAACTATGAAGCCTCTAATCAATCTGGAAGTTGCCAAGACAAGTCCTGGGCTACCTCAAAATAAAAGTACTTAACACAATAAAAGAAATAAACAAGATACCCCGAGAGGAGGGAGGGCTTACCACAATCTGAAAGTATGAAATAGGTCTTCAACGGTGTGCTTGTTGAAGGACTCTATCACCTATATCTACATCATGAAATGATGAAGACTCGAATGGACATTAGTGCATGGAATATGCTGGCACATAAAATATCTAAGAAAAAGATAATAGGTTGAATGAAGTCAAACTCATCTAGCTCCATCCAAACAATCACATGTAAGTACATGAAAATGATGCTCCTTAGGAGATTCCAGCATGCAACTCAGTCAAATCATTAATGCACAACTTGAGAATTTTTCTAACCGACAACTATCATATATGAGCTCATGATGATATAACGTTTGCATTGTCATTGCCGCAGTCGTCCAATACTTGCTAAGGTAAAAGATGATCAAACCAATCTTGGATCCACAATCAATCAATGTCCAATTATTGGGACATGAGAGGCATAGCCTCTATCCTACACTAGTTATACAATTTATGTGTTAGAGTGTTTATCTACTCATGCTCATATCGGTGCTCAATACTCCTCTCAAGACTCAATATGCTCATATCAATTAATTCAATCAACTCTTTATATTAGTTTCACTCGAACATCGTTTTTCAATCATGTCTATCCCAATCAACAATAAGCCATTCATCAAAATCAATTAGGCATGCTTTCAAGACTCATTAGACTCTGCATTAATGATCATTAAGATTCCAAACAAATTAGTTTCACAAGTGATAATACATCCAAGAACTCTCACATTCACATTCACAATCCTATTTTCAATTAGCTCAATGCATAATTAAAACATGTAGTTACATCAACTAGGGTTCATTTCATAAAGGTCAAAACAAGTAGTCAAATGTACTCAATCATCACGGATACTATCAGTATATGGATAATCATAAATGAGAAACTCTGTTGTAATATAGACAATTCAAGACTATGGATTATGGGACTCCAACTCAACTCCTAGACCTCAATTTTGACTCAATAAAGAAATAGGGTATATGGACGGACTCAATCCAAAGCTTTAGGTAGCTTTACATATTTAAAATTTGAAGAACAATCAAAGTCTAAACAATTCGCAATCACGTGCTTAGAACCCTCATGCTCTCAAATTTTCCACATTTAGAATGAAGACTAATACGCTTTAGGTTCATTTTAAGGGGCCCGAATTAATCCTGAAACATCAATTTTTTAATTAAAGGTGGAAAATAACAAAAACACCCCTTCTCAAACTATCAAGTGAACCAAAAAATCCCATTTATGGATCATGGTTCACTTTACGGCCCATAAATGGTCTGTCATAGATTGGGAGTCCCGATTCCTAGTTGCTGACCCTAGGTCTATGATCAACTTCTAAGGGTCGTAGACCCATTTACCATCCAGTCGATTCATAGTTCAGGATTTCGGAAACCAAGATTTTGAACCAAAAACTATGAAGGCCTTTATACGAATCATAAAGACCCTTCGTGGATTGGGACATCATTTAGAATATATTCTAAGATTTGGGGACTCTATAGATTAGTCTACAGGCCTTGAAACAAACTACAGCCCGTAAAAGGGCTCATACAAGGGCCTCAAACTTAGAAAACTTTCTAAGTCACATGGTTAACCAAGAGCCTCATCTACAGACCATAAAACCTTCTACGAGCTGTATATGACCCTTCATGCTCACTATCAATGATCAATCTCTGATCTTTTTCGCAACTCTTTTGGGACTTCCAAGATCATACTAATAGAAAATTTTAGGGGGTGTTATAGTTAAGTCAAGTAAACCAATCCAATTCACAAAAATCATACTTATCAAATGGCTCATTTTCATAAACATACTTGTAATATGGGTGTAGGCCTTCCATCATTACAACTTGTATCAATTAGGGTTGTGTGTTACCTCATACATAAACTTACTCGCATATTTGGAACCTTCATAATCATAACTTGCCATCAAATTAGGAAAAAGGTATGGTTTTACCATTAATAAACCTAAAATCATGCAAACAAGGTAAATTCATGTGTAGCCATGTAATTTGAGATTCATTGAATAAAAAATGAACCTATTTACTATTTCACAAAATCTTAGGTAGCATATGGATGAAATCCCTTGATATACATGTCATTCATGCAATTTAACATAATTCATGCATAATAAGATAGGAAATTATGATATACAACAATATATATGGAATTTGGGTGTAATCAAGAAAACCATAAAATATCTTCAATGAAATCTGAATGAAAACATAATATAAAACCTTACAACGGTTAGGTCGATCCCACAAGGAATATGGTCTAGACTTGGAATAATCAAAGTGACTTCGAGGAATTAATCAACGTATTTCCAATGGGGGGATGACAGTGAAACAATAAGAAATAAAACCTATTCTAATAAAAATCAGGATGCAAGTATTACCAAATCAGTGAGAGATGATAATTAGGGTATTGTGTTCCCCATGTATTCTTAACACAGTATAACCTCATAATTGTAATCTTTTTTAATATGTAGCATGCACAACTGGTAAGTTATGTTCACCTAAGTTCTTGGTCCAACAAATAGATGAATTTCACCAGGCAACTTGGTCCATCTACGAGTGTCGCATTACTAACCCTTTCTTTGGTACCAATTTAACTATCCCTTTGTTCGTTCAAGCCCATTAGATGAGTGTAATAATGTCAAATTCTGTTATTTATCCCTTTTCCCATTCATTGCCCCCTTTGGTCCAGCAAGTAAAAACAAGTCGATTTCGAATGTTAGTCATCCGTTAAAAAGCAATCAAAATAAAGGATAAATAATATCATGCATGCATACTTTCTAAGGATTATGAATTATTAAATTTTTACTTTGTTAGTTCTTCATGGTTCCCACAACCTTTGTTATGGATTTAGCTATTCATGTTCATTGTAGATGATAAAATCATGATTGATTGCATAATTAAATACTTACAACAAAGAATTAAAGAATGAAAATAAAAAATCTCCACTTGAATTACAACATAAAAATCCAAGTGCAAGAAAAAAGTGTTTGTGTATCCTCAAAACTCAAAGTATAAATTGATAATAATATGTAATGTTATGTCTCTCCCTAGTCTACACATCCAAAATTAAATAAAAACCCTATTTTATAATCATGGAAATCAATTGAATTTGGGACCGACAATAAGCCAAAGTACGGTCCGTGAAAGAATGTATGACTCATGGTCAGGGCATCATAGACTGAAACTCCAAAATTTTGGGCAAATTCACGAAAGCTCATCTACGACTGATAGATTAGACTACAATTCATGGTCTTCATCATACTGTGGGTCTGTTTCTCTACTTTTCGAACCACGAACAAGATCACAGGTCGTGGAATAATCCATGGCTCATTTTGTTAATTGTCACCCTAACATCAAAAAATCTCTTGCTTCTCTAGATCCAAACCACGAACACCCACCTATGGCTCATGAATCAATCTACAGCCCATAGATGGTCCCGTACATGGCAAACTTCTGCAAAAATCAGCAGTCTTCACTAAAATACCCCAAATCATGTAATCTTGTAAAAACTACACAAAAACAAATCAAATCTACTAAAAATCATTAGACAACAAACAAAATTTCAAGTTTAAAGTATTAAAAATTTCATATTTTGGCGGCACATCAACATCCTCAACTTAAAATTGTTACTTGTCCTCAAGCGACAAACTCAATCTAACATAAGCAGCACAACAGACATGCAAACATCAATCACATGGCATATATCATATCTCAGTCAACAACAGATACTCTCAAAAAATTTCAATGCATACACAAGACATTTATCAAGTAAACATATGTGGATCAATACATGACGGAGTAATTTCAATATTCAAGGCAATGTAAATAAGCAACAATCATCGAAATAATCTAAAATCAACAATGTCATCCAAGTTCCCTCACAAACAAATAAGCCCCATTTCTCACACTTTGATATAATCTTATTAATTCCAGGGACTAAGTAAATACACTCACACTCACAATAGATATTCCAATACCATGTACAATACCATAGGCTTGCCCCTATATTTTAGATCGTGACATTCGACCAGTTAGACTAAGATCTCCATAGGACTTTTGTGGCTTGTGAAGTAGGCTCGGGGGGATTATAATATATTTGGAACATAATGACTAAATTCCCTTCTCGACATTGCACTCCTCTGCACTTAATCTTTCCAACTATGATACTTTTTATGACTCATGGCTCCTTCTTACACAACTCAAATATTTTTGGGTGTATTTTCATACTTCTAATGCTCTTTGACTTTTGTTTTTATCAATTCTTTTTCTTTTTGGCTCTCTTTTGGCATTTATTCATTTTTTTTCTCACTCATCTTATGTTTTCCCTTTTTCATTGTACTACTTTGACTCCCATCCCAGTATTTTTGTGATTCTTTTTAATAACCACCCTCAACTTAGGCTTTTGGCCTGAGTTGAAGTGCACAATGTCCTACTAATAAATTAGGGCCACCTTTGGCAGCCACTCTCAACTTAGGCTTTTAGCCTGAGTCAAGGTGTACAATATTCAAGGAGGAATCAAGGCCAAATAAATATTTACATAGACAATGGGGTAGGTGACTTAGGTATTTACAAAAGATATATGTAAGGCTCAAATATTAGGTCAAGGGATACTCACTGCATTTGGTTGGTCATTTTGGCTAAGTAGATTACAATGAAAAATGGCCTATAATCCTTTCCTATCCAACTAACCTACAGTCTCAGTTAAACTAACACAGAAAGTTCTAGATTGAAACACAGTATAAGAATCATGCGATTAGGCTCGCACACTCTTGGAATTGATTAACACTATCAATTTAGCTATCCAAATCATGTTTTTTTTAATAAAAAAATCAGTCTTATTTTATCAAAATATACAATGCCATACAAAGATCCAACACAGTTACGATCAAAACTATCTACAAGCATATCAATCAAAATAGAGGGGTATCATTTTTCAAGTCAAATCCATACATGCCACAGATATTAGTATAGTATGCTACTATTACTACTTATACATCCTAAATATGTTAGTTCAATAAAAAATAAATGTCCTTAGAGAAATAACACTAACAAGAAAACTCTGCGGACTCAAAAATATGAGTAAATATAGGCCTTGGTTACTTAGACTTTGCTAAGGCCTATAATACCCACACCCCATCAAAATGTTTGTACATTGTCCTTAATGTACCAAAATAAAGATAAATGCACGTGTAGGGGTCAAAAAGAAGCAAATCAGGGCGTCTAAGCATCGATGTTTGTTTGTGTCTCACCACTCTGAACCTCCTGGGTGGTCTCCTTAGTAGTAGCAACTAGTAATGAGGGTCCAGCACTCCCCGCTATCTCACACTCCTACACAAGCTTGATCTCTTCATCCAAAATAAAAGCTCCTCTGGTGGTGTCAAGCTGTCGGTGCTCCTCTGAGTATGTCTCAATCCTACATCCAGATCCTCATCGCTAGTGTGTCGCCTCTTCCCAGAGGGTGGTATAGTGGACTCTTTCACAGGTAAATTCAACACCAATGGAGTGGTAAAAGTCATGGATATGGTCAATGATGCTGATGTTTAGTGCTGCTCTTATTTTCTCGCGGAGTTGAAGGATCTCTGTCCAGATGGTAGAAAAGTCGGAAGCCTGAGTGGTATTGAGGGGGTCCTCTGAATTCCTCTCAGACGCGTCTACCTAGCTATGGAAAACTCTCATTTGTTGGTCAAGTGTGACCTAATAACGCTCTATCACGCACTCATCTGACTCAATGATGGCCTTGCATACCCAAGGCTAAATATGCTAAGCTAACTGAGCCAACTATGACTCAGTCTGAGCCTAGCGTTGTACCAAGGCCTAAATAGACTCCATGGATATGTATACAAAATCTGCGGGCTGTGGACATGTTAGCACACCCCTGGCATAGTGGAGGAGGTAGAAGTAGGGTCTGTATCTGTCTCATCCCCTATCAGTGGGGCCTTCTCAGACTCAATAGTAGTAAGGGCCCTCAGGATGTGGGGGCTCTGCGAACATCTCTGATAATCATATAGTAGGGTGTGGTGCTCGTTGAGGTTCTATCTAGTTCTTATTGGCCTTTATCAGGCTAGCGTCTTGAGAATGTTGCACATCAATCATGAAGTCGATGTTGAGGATGATCTTTGTCCCCGCATCAATGCAAAACTTGTGAACCAGGAAAGGAAACAGGATCGACATCTCTCGAATGCCTACTCATGGATCTCCTCTATAATACATTGAGAAAATCTAGCTCGTAACCAGCTACGATGTTGGCTACTAGTACTGTGGATCCGGCATGAGAGTGTTGTCCACCTACATCCGGCAAATGTATGTACAAACCATGGCCCACTAGAACTTGTAGGAATATCAAAAAATTGTGAAGAAATTGGATGAAATTCTTGCTTTGTCTTCTTGAGAGAGTTTTTGAATTGGAGTTAAAACTGAAAGAATGGAAGGTTGGGTAGATGAAAACCCTTAAATTCTCATCTAAAATTAGTTATAATGATGTAATATAGGATCTTAGAGAGATAAAAATATCTTAAACACCCGTAAAAATAAATATTGTAAATGGACTAAAAGGGACACCCAGGTCCATGATGCAGACTTATTATCCCATAGTTTATTTTTTAGCGAGGTAGGTCGGGATGGAATTTCAACTGAATTTGTCCAATTCTGCAATGTGGACTTAGCGTAGACTCTACTGTCTCACAATTTTTTTCAAAAATTTCACCACCTAAAAATCCTACCCTGGTCCATGTCGCGAACCTGGTTGATTATAGTTCTGTTTTTTCAAAATTTCTCATTTTCTTTCTTGTTTCGACTTTTCAACTTATGGAGTATTACAATACTACATTATTGATGAAAGCTACATAGACTTTCATGATGAATTACATGGTTTCTTGGTGGTGAATATAGGTAATGTACTTATGGCACACTGAATTCTTGGGGTCATCAAAGATTGCTCTGAGTTTTGACATGATGGTACGAGTGTTTGAATAGAGTCTGAGGCATGGCATTTGAATAGTGTCATATGGTTGAGCTTGGTTTCTGATCCAATAGCTATAGCTCATGGGGAAAATATTATCAGATTTAGAATTAACATTATCAACCTTGGATAGAGCCAGTTTCCTCATTGGATGCGTAGGATTGATTTTTGACGGATAGTAGTATTTTGTCTGGGAAACAAAAGTCATAAGTAAGAAGTTTGATAGCGACAGTGTGACTTAAAGAAGTTTTGTACTAATAAAGGTTTTGGAAAGATGAGTAGAAGACCAACAAGGTCGTGATATCTTGTTGGCATTAGTTCTTTGGTTTCAGTGGACAGATTATAGTGAATATATTGTGTTTTGGTGAGATATGTATGTTTTAAACTATGCTAATAATCAATAAGAGGTCGTGTGCAAAGAAATCAAACTGGTGGGAACCAAATAACTAGAAAGGATTTTACTATTAGTGCTTCGGATGGAGCATTTTGACTAAAACAAAGGAGAAATTCTAGCAACTAGGGTATACTAATATGGTGCAGGTGTGAATTTTATCGAGATTGCTTGTAAGAGATTTATCATAGAGAATTGCAGATTCTTGAAAGTTATTGTAGTAGTCTTGTAGATGAGGACTTGTTCTAGCTTTATATACTTGACTTTGAGGACCTTTGGCCTTAGATTTACCATTTTTGGGTATCGATTTTTACAATTGGTGATCTAGCATTCAGATGGTGTTATTTAGAGATTCTATATACTTGGATGTATTGTTCACGTGGTGATATCATGATTGTCTCTTCTTAAAGGTCAGTTAAGCCAAATCTTCCTTTAATGAGTAAGCCTTGTCTAAAAATCAAGTTGATCAGCTATAGCACATGGAAAAATTATGTTAAGGGAATGAAATGTGAATAAAGGTTGTGGTGCTTTGTACATTTCAAGTGTTTTTTGGTTGGTTTAGATCCATTCCAGGCCATAACGAGTAATAGTCAAAATCACTTCGTAGTTATACGGGAAGGGGGTTCATCACGGTGACTATGTTGTGTTTTTGAGGGTTTCGATTCAGGTTGATTCGTTAGTTAGTTCATGGCTTTGTAATCACTTTTGGATTGAAAATGTTTCTATCTTTCTTCAAAAGTTTGATTCTTGAGAATGTATTTTGATGGTAAAGTTCTTTGGAGTAGGTTTCCTTGGAAGAGCAAATACTAATTTTAGGAAATTGTACCCCAGTCTCTTTGTAAGGTCGAGTAAGACTATCTCCTTTACTTTAAGTTGAAAGACGAACATGATCTTTGGTGGTAGATGATGTAATGATCCTGAAGGTTATTTTTGAATTTGTTTTGAAAAATTACCATTTTACCCATTTTGTTAGCTACTTTGAATCATATTTGATTATTTTGTGTGGTTGGTTTTGAAATTTCATTGAAAAGTAGAGTAATGTGTGAGTTTTTAAGTTTTAAAGGTTTAGGTTATTCAAAAAGTGATTTTTGGTACTAATCAGGGTTACAAATGTTAGGATGAAATTTCATCAATTTCATCAGCTTTGAAATGTGAAAAGTGATATAAGAGCATCATCGTTTTCAGATTTGAGGTTGTTTTGTGGAATTGGGGTCATAAGTTAGACGTTTGAGTTAAATTATAACAAGGTTTAACTTTGGTTAATATTTTGAGTTTGGATACTCTAATCAGATTTCTGATGATTTTATTAGATTTAGGAGGTGATTTTAGGTCTAGAAAAGCTACATTATATTTTTAAAAACTTGTGAGAGTAATTTGGACTTTTTGAGTTTTGAGTTAGTTTAGTTATAACTAATCAGATTTCGGGTTAAGTAGACCTTGGATTCGGTTTTCAATAGTTCCATTGAGTATTGAACATTAAATTTAGTTGGATAGCATATATGGATTTTATGTATGGGATTCCGAACAAATCTCATGGATTCGATTGAAGATTTTAAGGTTTGCTTGGTACTAGTTTCTAACTCAGGCTTGCTCCTCTTTGCGTTCACGGCCAGGACTCTCGTGTTCTCTATGAATGCACCTATTTTGTGCTTCACGATTATGGGAACCCAGCTCGTGTTCGCAGGGGTATTTGTTCTGAGCTTCACAATTATGCTAGTTTTTGCGCATTCGCAATGTGTCCATCCCATGTACTCGGAGATCATGAAGTATATTTTGACCTGAACAATTTTAATTCTAAAATTGTTTCCATTTTTCATATTTCACCATTTTCAATCTTTTGAAACTTCGGAAAGGCGATTTTAAGATAATTCATTAGGCAAGTGATTTTAACCCCAAAAAAATTATTTTTCATTAATTATTTCATGAAATGAACTTCTAGTTTTTTGTTTTGAACTCCAATTTTAAATGATTTCTTCAAGAACTTAAACTTTGAGTAAATACTTGTAGTATCTAATTCTCAAATCAAATTTCGATTTTACCCTTGTCAATTTCAAGGTGATTTTTGGATGATTCTTCCCTGGATTTGAAACCTTGTAATATGGGTATTATTGGACTTATTTTGATGAATTTTTTCCATTCTTGATAGTTGAAAGTCATTTAAGAATTGATTGTTGAAGGCTATTCTTCGATTCAGTATTCGGGTGCAGTTTTTGGCATTCAAGATAGATCAGGCTATCTTTCTATAATATTGGGATTGGGTAATTTATTATTCTTATATCATGGGCTACGAGATGGAATTATATTGAGATTTAGGGGTTATTGATTATATTGTGTCGCTCGTGTAGGAGATTTACTTGTTATTTGGTTGTTTCATGAACATGCACTTTTTAAATTGATTGTGACACTATTTCACTTGTAATACCATAGAGATGGGTTGCATTGTGAATTGTGACATATTTTTGAGAGATGAAATACATTGAGATGATCGTGAATCGTCGCATATTTTTTAGGAATGAAAGTAGTGAACTATGGCATAATTTTGAGAAATGAAATGCCTATAGATGAGTTGTGAACTGTGGCATATTTTTTGTAGAAATAAAATGCTTTGAGATGGAGAACTTAGAAAATTATACGTTGTCTTCAATGGGGATTTGAGAGCTTTAGTAGAGAGAGGAATTTTTATGCTTTCAGAATTACAAATGCCTTAGTCTTAGGATGAGGTGGAGCACATATTCAAAGGCTCCTTATGCTAGTATAGTTGATAGTATTATTTATTTTATGGTGTGCATACATCTAGATATTGTTCAATCAGTAAGTGTGGTTAGCAGGTACATGGCAAATTCAGGGAAAATGCTTTGAGAAGCTATCAAGTGGATATTGAGATATCTCAAAGAAGCTTCTGATATTGGCCTAACCATTTGAAAAAGTGAAAGTATTTCGATTCTCGATTATGTGAATTCTAACTATGTACGAATCTTGATAGAAGGAGGTCCACAATTGGATACAAATCTTTACTCTCGTTGGCAATGTCATTAGTTGGAAATTGATTTTACAATTGATTGTCGCTTTGTATACAATAGAGGCATAATATATGGCAGTAACGGAGGCAGTAAAAGAAGCAATCAACTTGAAATGTTTGGTGGCAAAATTGAGTTTGATTAAGTTGGAATCAACTTTAAGATGTGGTAGTCAAAGTGTTTTCATTTGATTAAAAATCAAAGATTTTATGAACGCACCAAACACATTGATGTTAGATTTCATTTCATGCGAGATGTCGTTGAAGAGGGAGTTTTCAAGGTCGATAAGGTTATCACAGACAATAACGCTGCAGACATGTTGACTAAGATAGTCCCCCTTACCAAATTTTCACACTGCAAAGACTTGGCACGTGTATGCATCAACTGTTGTAACTCTAGGTGAACAACTACGAGGTGGAGCTAGTGTGTTCAACAAAGGTTTGATTCTTATTGTTTCTTACAATGGGATTGCCCAGTATATTTAGAAGTTTTGGCCAAAGTAGTTTACATGCATGCTCAAAACGCGAACCGAGGTGGAAATTTAAAGAGTTTGTTTGGTCTTTGTGGGGTCAAATCAAATGGAAGAAAATTTCATATGTCAATTTACTTGGCTAGGAATTGAACTTGGAGAGAAAATTAAAATTTGTGGAGAACAAAATTTCGTATTTACTTTTTTTTTTCTTATTTTGTGCGTGGAGCCCAAGTTTGACCACCTATAAAAGGATGACCATTCTACATTGTTGAAATCATTCCAAAACTCATAGGTTGAGAGAGCAATTGTATTTGAGATCTCTCCCATTTCTTTTTTAATATAAAGGTAGTTGTTCTCTAGTGAACATAGAATCATCCTGATTCGAACCATGTTAAATTATTGGTTATTCTTGTTTTCATTTTCACATTTCCACTAATAGGTGTAAAGTTTTTCAGATTGTTGGCATTTTTAATGGGGATAAGACACAGATAAATCTGATTAGTTTCTTGAGGATAAAGACTTGGTGACAAATTCTTGAGAGATTTATCCACTGAATCCTTATAGTTTGTTTTTTTTGCGATTACATTTAACATGAGAATGCAGCAAGGCGAGAAACGTCTCATGGGAAAACGTGTCACCTCATCATTCATCCTTCCCACGTTACTCTTCTTCTCCCTTTTCCTCTTTCCCATTGCTGCTGAAACATGTGTGGCAGAGAACTGTAACTCAACTGGAATGAAATTTGCGGAGTAGGGTGGAGTGGATGTCCAGGAGAGAAACCTTGTGATGATCTACATGCCTGCTGTAAGATTCACGACGAATGTATAGAGAAAAATGGTATGACCAATGTTAAATGTCATGAGTTCAAGAGGTGCATAAGGAAAGTGCAGAAGTCTGGGAAGGTTAGGTTTAATAGAGACGTTGCTATTCCAACGATGGTACAGGGTATGAACATGTCTATTATGTTTAGACAACTTGGAAACTCGAAGCTTGAACTTTGATTAGTTCACTCTACTAGCAGGATTATCTATACTTGCATTAACCATTGCTTGTTGATTCAATTGTACAACAGGAATGTTATTCATCTCTTTTTTAGGAGTTTTTCCTTTTTTGCATTACCGCCAAAGACGTAGCTGTTCAATTGTAAAGGTTTACCAGTGGGGGTTTTTGTATGAAAGTTCATTTGTTTTGAAGCAGAATAAAGCTTTTAAAAGTAAGGATAGATTGATTGCATTTCATCTACATTGGTAAATTTGAAATGATATTTCAGACACATTAAAATACCAAAAACATAGTATCAAATTCACGGTAACATCACTAAATATGAATATTTTAGTGATAGATGTTTATTAGAGCATGGATTGGGTCCTTAAATAAACACAAAATTAGTTACATACGGCGAGAAAACCATCCCCCAATAAGCCATAGGACCGAAGATGCTTAGAGCAGGAGCCAGCAACAATATCAACTACACTTTATTCACATACAAATATACTTTAACACCGCATTTTCAGGATTTTTTTCTCATGTAAATATTCTGCTGTACTATAATTTGGATCTAATAAACTCCAACTATTTGTCAAATACATCTTGTCAATACTCGATAGTTCGCTTGTCTTCTCATTGGGAAGAATGAAGAAATCCAGGAAAATGCCACTCTTAAGCTCTGAGATTAAAGAGAGATGTAAAACATAGGAGATGAGTCAATACGAACTTAGTAAAATGTATGCAAAGCATATTAACAATAGAAAGAGATGGAAGTAACAAATGCTTATCTAGACAAACAACAAACTAAAATTTACATGAATAATCAGTTATTTAGTTTTATCTTTTTCCTCCGCACCTACAGAAGAATAAAGCAGACATTGCTACTAGTTTAAAATTTTCTGAAAGTTAACTATTTCCGTTTCATTAATAATTTATATAAAATCATTGAAACGAACCTTCTTTCTTAAGACAGAAAATACTTGCTATCTTTGGGATCTGATGTTACACCACTGCTCAAGACTTCAGTGGATTGACTTCACATAAGTTAATTCCTTATTTTTACAAGACAACCATGCACTCACCTGCTCATGTAAGAGTGGTCAGTGGTATTTATGATAATCTTGTCTCCTTCTACGATATGTTTCGGTACCTAGAAGAAAAAGGAAAAGATGTAAAGCAGAACGTGAAGAACTAGCACATCTACCTCAGATATTGCTCAATTTACATAATTCACATTTCACATTTGTCATAATGAAGACAACATACTTGATCCAGCAGAAACCAAAGTATTCAGTGCGATCCAAATGTTAGGCAGTATTTTTTTCAAAGATCAGAGAGACAGGTGGAAGAGGCAGAAATGACACGTCCAAAATAAAGAAGATTCTAACATTTGTGTTCTTTCATTTCTGTTATCTGCTGTAGTGTCTGGTGGATGGCGGAGCTTATGGCAACTATACCGTGGATACTCAACGCAGCCCATCCACCAACACATCCCAGCTACAAAGTCAACGGCATCCATAAAAGTGTTGGCAACTTAAAGCTAAATTTACCTGCACAGTAAGACCATTGTCCAATAAAACCTTCTTATACCTGTCAACATGAAAGGGTTTAATCTTTTTATCACAGAAAACAAATGAAAACAGTAAAAACTTTATCTGCACATATGTGACTTTTCAATCAGAACTCAAATATTAGTGTTGTTAATTCCACGATTAATTGATGTGACAAAATTAAAGGAGTCCTTTTTTTATTTATATATGACAAAATAACCATAAGAAAGGGAAATGAACATACTGCGGAGTAGCTGATGCCCTCATGGGAATTTCGGATTCAGCAACAGTACATGTTACTCGTGTAGGAATTGATGCAGACATTGCTCTTTCATTATAAAGTTGTACATTGACTTTCATATCATCTATGAAGAACATAAGATTTTATATTTTAGCACAAGTGAGACATTTTATGTCACAATATGATGATCAATAAAAACGAAAAATTGATTATTCACTAAGGTCTTACAGCAAGAAATGTTGAAGAAGAAAACGAGCTAACTTCATGAAAAATATGTTGATAGGCAAAAGGGAAATAAAGGAACATAGCAATACCCCCTAACTCTCAAAAAAAATTGTTAAAGCAGAAGAAAGAAAGAGAGAAGAAACATTTGCATATAGAACATGTAGGAGCTACCACAACTAGGCACAGGCATACTACTATAAGATATGAAAATTAAATATTTGATGACTCATTTTTTTACTACGGGTATCATTCTTGATTAGGATTTGAGTTGAAAAGAATACTATCAAATAGGATGATCACAAGTAAGTAAAGAACCCAAGGATAAAGGCAAAATAGTTCTATTTCATTTCTCATTCTATAAGATGAATCCAACAATTGCTTACTACTAAAATTATCATAAATGCAGACAGACAAAGTCCCTCCAGGTAAGCTGTGCAATATTCACAAATTAGATAATGAGTTGGTCTATAACCATACCCTTCTAATCTTATCACAGGAGCCACCCCCAACTTCTCCCGGATGGTCTCATTCCTAATCTTATCACTCCTGGTATGACCGCACATCCATCTGAACATCCTCATCTCCGCAACCTGCACTTTCTGGATATGTGAGTTTTTGATCGGCCAGCACTCCACCCCATATAGCAAGGATGGTCTAACCACCATTCTGTAAAACTTACCTTTAATTTTAGGTGGTATTTTCTTATCACATAATACTCCAGATGCAAGCCTTCACTTCATCCATGTTGCCCCAATACGATGTGTGACATCATCATTGATATCACAACTACCTTGGATGCTGGACCCAAGATATTTAAATTTTTCTCTTGGGAATAGGTTGAGTGGAAAGCTTCACTTCAGTATCTGCTTCATCCCTCGCAACACTGAATTTGCACTCCAAATATTCTATTTTGGTCCTGCTCAATTTGAACCCTTTGGATTCCAAAGTATATATCTAAACCTCCAACCTATCATTAACTTTATTTTGAGTCTCATCAATCAATACTATGTCACCTGCAAAAAGCATACACCATGGAACCTCTTCCTGAATAGACTGTGTTGGCTCATCCATTACTAAGGCAAAAAGAAAATGGCTCAACACAGATCCTTGTTAAAGTCCTATCTCAACAGGGAAATACTCTGAGTCTCCTCCCACCGTTCTTACTAGAGTTTTAGCTCTGTCATACATGTGCTTTATCACCCTAATATACACCATTGGAACACCTTTCGCCTCTAGACACTTCCATAAAACATCCTTCGAAACTTTGTCATAGACCTTCTCAAGATCAATGAACACCATATGAAGGCCCCTCTTTCTTTCCTTCTATTTCTCCATTAATCTCCGAACAAGATGAATTGCTTCAGTAGTCGACCGCCCTAGAATGAATCTGAACTAATTTTCTGAAATAGACACTTTTTTTCTCAACCTCATCTTCACCACTCTCTCCTAGACCTTCATAATGTGGCTTAGCAACTTGATACCCCTATCGTTGTTACAGTTTTGAGTATCACTCTTGTTCTTGTACAATGGAACCATTGTACTTCTTATCCATTCATCGCGCATCTTAGCAATCTTTAAAGGAGGCTAGCATAATAGCTAGAAAAAGAATGTGGTGATAGACCCCAACATGAGTATTTATATAAGGACCCGGACTTTGTACGACTTCAATGGAGCTTGGAAATTCGCTTCTGGAAAATTTTGGACCAAAGTGACGCTTCATGGAAGCCTTCACGGTCCGTGTGGTGCCATACAGACTGTGTGGAGCCTTCTTGAAGTGTCCCTTGGCCTTGTGTAAGGTGTGAGGACCTTAATGTGAAGTTTGGGACCAAGGCATACCACACTTGGACCCCACACAGTCCGTGTGAGGTCATACGGACCGCGTGGTGGACCGTATGATAGCCTTGGGCTTGAGACTCCACAGTTTTGAGCCTAAGGCAAGTGGTACGGCCCTTCTCACGGACCATATGGTGCTTCACAGTCCATGAGGCCCTTCTGTATAGGTACCGGAGTGAAAATTTTCAAAGTATTGGATCACCGTCTCAGAACTTCGTCATGGAGAATTTTCTAAGTGAAGTGGTAAAGAGGAGTACACGGACCGTATGGCTTGGTATGGTCCGTACCACCTTCCATGTGGGATGCCTACGTTAAATTTTTCTAAGTATGGAATCTTCAAGCTCAAGCAAAGTTCACCTTCAAGCCCTCAATTCAAGCTTATTTATGTGGTTTAGGGTCATCATGGGCCTTCTTCATCAAGTCAAGTTCAAAGAAATTCATTGGCTAAGTTTTTCACAAGAACCTATAAAAGGGTCAACTTTAAATGGTCATATCTCTTAGCAAAAAAAGAACTGGGTGGCCCACGACCTACCAAATTGAAGCTCTTTGAATTAGCTTTCCAGTGCATCTGGTTTCACCTCATTCCGAGTTCGGATCAAGAAGTTATGCCCATTTTTGTAAAGCCCGTCCGTGTAGAGTTTCCTATGAATTGGCTAAGTATGGTCTCACGGAAGGGTTTCACGGTCCATGAGACCTTGTACGAACCGTGAGACCTTCTCACGGGACCCCTGGCAAGAAATTTTATTTCGCTTCATTAATGGTTCTTTTGCAATTATGGCTACTCCTAAGGGACGTTTATGACTTCCTATGCTATCTTAAGACCTCCAAATGACCTAAACTCAATTCCCCTCATTCAAATTCATTCTCGCGCTTGGAAATTATATTCAACTCTCTCTTAAGAACTCCTCTCAAAGCCTTGTGAAGAATTAGCTTGGGATTCAAGGAAGGATTTCAATCTTCATCAAATTCTTCTTACTTCTTCTAGGTGACTTTAGGTATGTGGGGTTGATTCTTGGTCCCTTTCAACCAAGAAGACCCAAATTCTTTCACACTTGATTTCATGGAATTTTAACTACTTTAAATTTGGGTTTTCAATATTATTGCTTATTAAATTCAATTGAAGTATAGGTTATGCTTTATTGTTTATTTTAAATTGATTTAAGTCCTTAACATGAAGAAATGCATTGAAGTTATGAAGTTATGAATGTGCATGTCCCCTTTAAAGCTTGATTTGTGCATGGGTACTCTATTTTATGATTTAAATGTGAATTTTACTTATGTCTTTACTTGAATCTCATAATGTATTGTTGATTTAAGTTTGAATCTCTATTGCCCATGCTATTCTCATCTCATTCATAGCATATGCATTCATGAGTATTGGGTTTTATGAAAATTTCATAATGAAGTGGTGAAACCCAATTATGCTTATCTATATGATTTTGATAAGATATTGGTTATGACAAGAATGTGATCAGATAAATGTCTATTGTTATTGGCTTTTTGAGCATATTGGGTGCTTGCACCATATTGTCATGTGCATGATCTATTCCTATGCATGAGAAGCACGATTATGAACTATGATTTGGCTTTTGAGTCCAAGTATGAATGATTATGAAGAATGGTTGGCTTTTAAGCCTAAATATGCATTGAAATGATTTGAAATGGCTATTGCCTCTTTTGAAAGCATGTATATGTACAAGTATTCTCATGGGATATTTTGACTTAGCACCGATGGATTGGGGGCGTTAGGATTATCCCCAAGGGTCCTCTCTCTTTCCTTGAACTATGTGCCAACATAGGATGGTAGCCATCACCGAAATGACCGGGTCGTAAGGGATGGTTATTCATTTATTGATATGATATGATATGGAAATCTTTCTGAAATGATTGGGTCATAAGGAAGGTGCCCATCCACCGAAATGACTGGGTCGTAAGGTGTGATGTAGATTACCCTTGGCAAGTAATCTTCTCCTACTGATGGGAGGTCTTCATTGGACTAATTCATGTTATAGCTCACATGAGTTTGATTTGTCTGTTATTCCATCCCCATTCTATATGAGCATTATTGCATTTCATGCATCATGAATTTCATGACATTGTTATACTACTTTTCTTTGGATACATACTTCTTTCTATATTATGTGCCATTGTCATCTAACATTGGATGTAGGTTTGATAAGTCATATGCATTGCATGCCCGCATACGTAATACATTCAAACGTACTAACCATACTTTTGCCTACATGATTTAACCATGTAGGGACTGGAGATTTCCTTCATCCACCATACGACGACTAGATTGGATCTCGAGACACTTGTAATGGTGAGTCCTATCCTCCAAGGACAAGCCACCATTCCTCTACCTATGAAGTCTTGTTTATGTTATTAATTTTGAGGGTGAGCCCAGGACATGTCTTGGCCCCCTCCTACCTTATGATTAGAGGCATTGTTGGACATCTTGTAGACTCTTTTATGTTTCTATGCTAAGTGTTGTATTCGAAGATGTGATTATGGTTATGGCTACCTATTGGATATCGTTATGTGGATTGGCTATGAGTATTATGATGTGCTTTTATGTTATGATGTGAAAGATCCTAAGTCCGAAATTGCCCCCATAAAGTGAGTCATACTTACTCGCCCTTTAGTCTCTATGTGCTACGTGTTATGTGAATCCATGTTAATCACATTTCTTATGATGTCATGAGTCCTACTTTCCTGTCCCTTAGACTTATGTGTTTACAATTCATATACGTTCCCAAACCGATGATGTGAATATGGATACTTTGGGATTTATTTGGGGACTCTCGGATTCCCATTTGCCATGTCACTCCTAGACCCTAGGTCCAGGTCGTGACAATTTACAATAGGGTTACAAGAAACTCAGCCCCTTTGACTTTAGGAGACTGAGAAAACATCATTCACATTACTCATTTCACACCAAAAATGCCAAAAAAGCGACGTCAGCGCTTCAATCTATCTAAAAATGTTTAGTTTTTCTTTCAAAGATCATTAAATTATCTCTTTCCATAGCATCCACAAATTAACGCAGGAGCAGTGTCCCGTATCTTTGTTTTCTCATGCACAGCCCTGAGATAGACTAGCCTGACATCACCCCTCAACTGATCTTGGCAATGTCCGCTTGAACTTAAGAAGGTTGATATAGAACTGCCATAGCTGTGATTTCAAGGGGCAAAGTACGAACAGGTGGTTTCTTTCTTATTTTTGATAATTGATAAACCTCTGAGAACCAGTGACATACGGTTTGAAACTTTGGACGATAAGCCTGCTCTGATATCCTTCACTTACATAGCAGGCTTTCTTTGCATGTGAGAGGTAGGTCTGAGCATTGAGCAGAGCCAAGCTCAAACAAACTTTTTTCAACATCGAGCCGAGTCAAAATCAATCGAGATTTTCTAAAGTATACTCCAGCTCGAGCCAACCAAGCCCAAGTTGGGTCTTATTTTTAGTTTCACATACTTCTACACTAATAGAGAAAAGAAAATTCACAATAAATTGATTGATTTAGAAACATATAAGCATTACTAGTTTAAGTTGGTATTTGAATTCAATGATTGAGTTATATATATTATTAAATTAAATACTATTAGACTAAAATGGTTCAGACACGTGTAAAGGAGATGTGCAAATGTTCACAATAAATTGATTGATTCAGAAATATAAGCATTACTAGTTAAAATTGGTATTTTTTTCTTTACGGGGGGGTAGGGGTTAGAGAAATGGGGAAGGGATTACAATATGGGGAATTGAACCCTCACCAACAAGGTGGGAGTTCAGGTAGCCAACCAACTGAGCTACTATGATTCCCCGTTTAAATTGGTATTTGAATTCAATGATTGAGTTATATATATTATTAAATTAAATACTATTAGACTAAGATGGTTTGGACAAACAAGGTTTCTCAGGGAAGAATAAAGTAAAAAATGCTCTCAGAAACGTTTCCCAATGCTACTCTCTCTCCTACTTACTAGGAAAGAGTCCCTTCTTTTCGGTGGTCGTTGGGACCTTCCCAGCACCCACCATCCTCATCATCTCTTTCTCAGCTAATTCCTTACGAGTTAGCTTTCTTTCTCTTTCCTACTACCTGTGAAACCCCGTGTTCCTCGTCTTCTATATATATATATAGGGTGGTGTGTCATATAAGACATACATGAATTTGTATAGAACCTAAGGATAATAAGGTTGTCAATAAGTGGTAATTTCAAGGACCTAAAGTTTTAAGCCAAAGGAATACCCTAAATGCATATTCGGGATTAAAGAAATGACCCAAGTGGCACCCCGCCCTTTTCGGAAGGTCTAAATTAGGTTTCACTTTTCAGATGGAATTAAAAGTTTATAATTTGCTAATTATGGATTTCTTTAAGTTATTTTAATAGCACAAAGGTCATACATTAAGTTTTGGAATCAAGAAAGTTGCAAGATAAAGGTTGGCCAAAGTTACCGTAACTTTCTTTAAGAAATCCTTCTTAAATTTGGGTCAAATGTATTGGGTCATATCTCCCAAACTATAAGGAGTTAGAAGGTCCATGACCTATCAAATTGAAGATCTATGAGTCTAGTTTGCAACGCACAAAACCGCGCATCAAACCGACCTCAGAATAAAGAGTTATGACCATTTTACCGAGACTGCCCGAGCTGGAAACCAGGTCATGTGTCGGGTCGGGTTGACCCGACTTAAATGTCGGCTATTTTGACTCTTTAAGGCTCAAAATTGAGCCATTTTCGTCCCAAACAAGTTCAAAACAGAAGATAAAGCTCCCAAGGGTTCTCTAAGCAATTGAGGTAAGTTTTTCGCATTTTTACCGTTAAAATTCGTCTCCGTGCCTAGAAATGCGTGCCTTACGCTTTGGAATTGTTTTTCTCTCATATTAGCTGTGTTATGGAGCTGTTCTTGGGCTGTAAAAAATGTGTTGTTCCTGCTGGTATTGTTGGTTTGCAGCTGGTGTGTTTAGGTTATAATTGTGGAGCTCTTTTCTGTTAATTTTACGAAGTTTTACGGACATTTCCTCGCGTAAATGCTCCTTGCCGAATCTGGTCATTAATGCTGAATTTTTGACTGTTTATAGGTGTCTTTAAGCTGCGTATTTATAGTCGTTGCGAAGCTTAGGACGTAAGGAACAACTTTGGTAAAGGAACTTTTGGCAATCGAACGTTGGTTGGAGAGGTATGTTAAGGCTAAGCTCCGTCCCTCCTTTTAGCACGAAATCTGGGAAGTTTCCCAAAATGTCAAATGCGATATCTTACTATTCTGTTGTTAGAAAGACCATCTGTGAAAGGCACTGGGATTACAGCTGAGTTATTTTCATGGTGGTATTAGGTTGAAATTCCATTCGTTCATTTAAACCGAACATTCAATTTCTACATATCATTTTGTCGGTCTTCCGGCTACCTATTCATAGGTTAGAGGCGTTTCTCTTCTTGGTGTAGTGTCACTAAAATAAATGTAGAATGCAAGGGAAAACTTGTTAAAAAGGACATGTATAATTCCACGAGCCATATGTATATGTTGTGACAACGATTATGATCTTATGAGAATAAATGTACCAATGAGCCAAGATTGGCCAAATGACAATGACTATGATGCTATGAGAATAAGTGTACCAATGAGCCAAGATTGGCTAAGTTCTTGCTATGGCTTACTATGTGCATTAAACATTCATATCATACATTGCACGTTATGCATGGACTTCGAGCTATAATCGAAGGTATGGGGCCTATTTGCCCAACTATATATGTATATGGTACAGATGGCCACAGGTTGGCAGATATGATGCCGGTTAGCTACCGGAAAGGACCACCAGTGCTAGCATTTGGTTGGGTATGTCATGCATTTGCATCTATATAAATGTATTCACGACATGCGACACTCGAGCATACCATGCATTTTTTTTTATCACTAGAAGGTGGCTTGTTGGCCATTTAGACTACTTGAGTTTTGGTTACAGGTAATATTTCTATTAACATTTTTACTATGGTTATCCAAGATTTTACTTCCTGCCTTACATACCAGTACATGTTTATTCGTACTGACGTCCCTTTGCCTGGGGACGCTGCATTTTATTTCGTGCGTGCAGGTTCAGGTAAGGACTCTGATTGACCCCTTCACTAGGAGCCCTGGTCAGCTGTGAGTTGGTAAGCTCCACCTCTTCCTGGAGCTTTCACAGGATACTTGTTTTTTGTTGTACAGCTGGGTATAGTCGGGGCCCTGTCCCGACAGTATTAGTAGTTCTCTTAGAGGCTATTGTGGACATGTTATTATGGGCTGGTCCTTTTGTACCCTTCAGTCTCCGGTCATCAGATTGGCATGTATATATAGTGTGTGTCTATACCTCTGTTGTGGCAGCCTTGCCGGCTAGCTAGTACTTTATTATTTTGGTTTACTTCTCTTAATGTACATAATCTGTTGTTGACCAGGTCATGACCTAAATGGTCCCGACTTAGTTTCCTGTTTTTCTAAACATTATGCTGCCCGATTTTCTTCTGGTCCAAAGGTTAGTTAACTAGTATGTTTAGTGGCTTACCCGGCCAATAACGGTATCGGGTGCCAGTCGCGCCTCCCCTCTTTTTGGGGCGTGACAAACATGGTATCAGAGCAGGTCGTGTCCTAGGGAGTCCACAATGCCGTGTCGAGTAGAGTCTTGATTATGGGTGTGTTGTGCACCACACTTATAATCGGGAGGCTATAAGGCATTTAGGATTGGTTACCTTTCTTTCACTTAATAGATCGTGCTATAGAGCAAAGTTTTAGGGTCATATGAAATCTTAATCGTGCTTTGTGGTTTGTTTTATTTGTCAGGCTGTCTATATTCAAGGGATGGCACAACGTGGGGTAGATATGGATCCGAGAGAAGGTACCAGTTGTTCTTTACCGGGTCAGGCAGATACACTCCCTGTTGAGGCACGCAGAGAGCCTCCAGTATCTACAGTACCAGATTCACCAGCACCTATTGAGGGCCAAGGAGGTCCAGTACCCCCAATCCTACCAGAGACTGGGGAGCACGGTATGAGAGAGGCGGTTCAGCTACTGACTAGGATGGTTTCCATTCATGAGAGACAACTGGAGGCGAGATCAGACATCAGAAGAGATCAAACAGAAAGCTCAAAGGTGCGAGAGTTTCTTCACTTGGCTCCTCCAGTATTCACAGGGTCCAGCCCCACAGAGGATCCACAGGACTTTATAGACCATATTCATAGAATATTGAGGGTGATGCATGCCTCTGTCACTGAAGCCGTAGAGTTAGCTTCTTTTCGACTACGTGATGTTGCCATCTTGTGGTACGAAGCGTGGGAGAGATCCAGAGGTCCTAATGCTCCGCCAGCAGAATGGGAGGACTTCTCTGAGGCATTTTTAGCCCATTACTTACCACAGGAGGTGCGGGAGGCTCGTCTTGACCAGTTTATCAGTTTGAGGCAGGGGGATATGAGTGTAAGGGAGTATAGCCTTAGGTTTAATTCTTTGGCTAGGTATGCACCAGATATTGTACGTACCATGAGTGCCAGAGTTCATCGTTATGTGGGTGGTTTGGGGGATCATTTGATCAGAGACTGCAGGATAGCCTCTTTACAGGATGGTGTAGATATTTCCCGTATTCAGGCTTTTGCTCAGACTACAGAGGATCTTTCTCGTCGGATTCGGGATACCCGTAGAGATAGGGAGAAGAATAAGAGGGCTCGTCCTATGGGGTCTTATAGGGAGCCACAAGGTGATTTTAGGCCTCCTTTTCACCGATATCCACCTCCGTCAGTGGGTAGTTCCCCGCCACAGATACAGGACCAGCGACTTGATCGTTATATTCAGTCAGGTCCGAGGCAGAGTTCACGCCAGCCTGAGAGCCATCGACATGAACGATTTGCACCAATGAGACAGCCTACTCCTCCATGTGCAAAATGTGGTAAGCTTCATAGTGGGCAGTGTAAAAAGGGTTCAGGTGCATGTTACCATTGTGGACAGACAGGACATTATATTAGCCAGTGCCCGGGGTTAGGTAGAGGTACAACAACTCACCTTTCTAGATCCACTGCAGCCTCTTCATCCCCAGTACGTGCTCCCCGACCAGATCCACAGCTTACTCAGGGCCATGGTAGGGGGAGAGGTAGAGGAGACAGTTCAGATTCTACTAGTGGACAGAATCGCTTTTATGCACTCACAGGCCGACAGGATTCAGAGGCATCTCCAGATGTGATCACAGGTATATTGATGGTACATTCTCATGCTGTTTATGCACTGATAGATCCTGGCTCTACATTTTCATATATTACTCCATTCATTGCTGGTAAGCTTGATATGAGACCTGAATTATTGCCGGGGTCAGTTAGGGTATCTACGCCAATTGGTGACTCAATTACAGCTAGTCATGTCTATCGATGTTGTACAGTGTTAGTTAATGAGCGTCCAACCTCTGCTGATTTAATTGAATTGAATATGCTAGATTTTGATGTTGTTATGGGTATGGATTGGTTAGCAGCTTGTTATGCTAATATTGATTGTCGAGCAAA
This sequence comes from Solanum rostratum, assembly GCA_029948455.1. Classification (NCBI taxonomy): domain Eukaryota; kingdom Viridiplantae; phylum Streptophyta; class Magnoliopsida; order Solanales; family Solanaceae; genus Solanum; species Solanum rostratum. The sequence goes on from CM057045.1 coordinate 26,741,176, forward strand.
GCTAGTCCACTTCCATTTTCCAGGTGAGCCGGTCATTGAATGGAAAGGCAATGTTGCCTCGCCCAAAGGTAAGTTTATTTCATACCTTAGGGCTCGAAAACTAATCTCTAAAGGTTGTATATACCATTTGATTCATACTAGGGATATTGATAAGGAGTCGATGACCCTTCAGTCAGTCCCTATTGTGAATGAATTTCCGATGGTGTTCCCTGATGAGCTTCCAGGGATTCCCCCCGAAAGGGAAATTGATTTTGCTATAGATTTGCTCCCGAACACGCAGCCTATATCCATTCCTCCCTACAGAATGGCTCCTGCAGAGCTAAGGGAATTGAAGGAACAACTGAAGGATTTACTTGATAAAGGCTTTATTAGGCCAAGTACATCTCCATGGGGTGCTCCAGTGCTCTTTGTTCGAAAGAAAGATGGCTCCTTACGGATGTGTATTGATTACAGACAGCTAAATAAAGTCACCATCAAGAATAAGTATCCTCTCCCGCGGATTGATGACTTATTCGACCAGTTGCAGGGTGCCAAATGTTTTTCAAAAATTGACTTAAGATCCGGGTACCACCAGTTGCGAGTCAGGGATGTTGATATTCCAAAGACAACATTTAGGACGAGGTATGGACATTTTGAGTTCCTTGTCATGTCTTTTGGGCTTACAAATGCCCCAGCAGCTTTTATGGACCTGATGAATCGAGTGTTCAAACCATTCTTGGATGAATTTGTGATTGTGTTTATTGACGACATCCTGATATATTCACGGTCAGAAGCTGAGCATGCAAATCACTTGCGAACCATATTACAGACTCTCCAAGACAATAGGTTATATGCTAAATTCTCTAAATGTGAGTTTTGGTTAAATTCTGTAGCTTTTCTTGGCCACGTTATTACAGGTGATGGTATCAAGGTCGATGGCCAGAAGATTGAAGCAGTAATGGCCTGGCCGAGACCATTGAATCCGACCGAGGTCCGTAGCTTTTTAGGCTTGGCAGGATATTATAGGAGGTTTGTTGAGGGATTCTCCTCTATCTCTGCACCGCTAACGAGATTGACACATAAAGCAGCTAAGTTTCAATGGACTGAAGCGTGTGAGCAGAGTTTTCAAGAGTTAAAGAAAAGGCTTACCACCGCACCTATCTTGGCTCTTCCAGATGGAGCTGAAGGCTACGTTGTATATTGTGATGCCTCGAGAATTGGCCTAGGTTGTGTACTTATGCAGCATGGTAGAGTTATTGCATATGCTTCTAGACAGTTGCGAAAGCATGAACAAAACTATCCCACCCACGATCTTGAGCTCGCTGCGGTTGTATTTGCTCTAAAGATTTGGCGACATTATCTATATGGAGTCCATGTTGATATTTTTACCGACCACCAGAGCCTTCAATATTTATTTAAGCAAAAGGAGTTGAACTTACCACAAAGGAGATGGCTAGAATTACTAAAAGATTATGATGTGGACATTTTGTACCATCCTGGTAAAGCTAATGTTGTTGCTGATGCACTTAGCCGGAAGTCCATGGGAAGTCTAAGCCATGTTGAGGCTGATAAGGTTAAAATGACAAAAGACCTGTGCCAGCTAGCTAGTTTGCAGGTGCGATTGGTAGATACAGAGGAAGGAGGTGTAATTGTTCAAAATACAGCAGAATCTTCCATTGTTAATGAAGTAAAAGAGCGACAGCACGAGGATCTTGAGCTTAGGACACTGAGGGAGAGCATTTCACAACAACAACATCCTCCATTTGAGCTGACCAGAGAGGGAGTCCTTAGGTACCAAGGCCGCTTATGTGTGCCAGATATCGGAGGACTCCGTGCCAGGATTCTTTCTGAGGCCCATTATTCTAGATATTCAACCCACCCTGGAGCAACAAAAATGTATCGGGACCTTCGACAAATCTATTGGTGGAATGGCATGAAAAGGGATATTGCAGAGATGGTAGCCCAATGTCCCAATTGTCAGCAAGTTAAAGCAGAACATCAGAGACCTGGAGGCCTAGCTCAGTATATTGAGCTTCCGCTCTGGAAATGGGACATGGTAAATATGGACTTCATCACGGGTTTGCCTCGTACTCCACGCAGGTATGATTCTATTTGGGTAATCATTGATAGGTTGACAAAATCTGCTCATTTCTTGCCAGTAAGAACGACATATTCAGCGGAGGATTATGCTAAGCTTTACATTCAAGAGATTGTTCGCCTTCATGGAGTTCCATTGTCTATTATATCAGATCGAGGGGCTCAATTTACGGCTCATTTTTGGAAGTCTTTTCAGAAGGGTCTGGGCACTCAGGTGAATCTCAGCACCGCTTTTCATCCACAAACTGATGAGCAAGCAGAGCGTACCATCCAGACCGTCGAGGATATGTTACGTGCTTGTGTGCTGGACTTTAAAGGAAGCTGGGATGACCATCTACCTCTTATTGAATTTGCTTATAATAATAGCTTCCAAGCTAGTATTCAAATGGCGCCTTATGAAGCACTATATGGGAGAAGATGTAGGTCGCCGATCGGTTGGTTTGAGGTTGGGGAGGCAAAATTGCTAGGCCCTAATCTAGTTCAGCAAGCGATGGACAAAGTGAGGCTTATTAGAGACCGATTGCAAACTGCCCAGAGTCGACAAAAGTCTTATACAGATGTTCGACGACGAGACTTAGAATTTGATGTAGAAGATTGGGTTTTCTTGAAGGTATCACCCATGAAGGGAATCATGCGGTTCGGGAAGACAGGAAAGCTCAGTCCTAGATATGTTGGACCGTATAAGATTATTCGAAAGATTGGCAAGGTCGCATACGAGCTTGATTTGCCTTCAGAATTGGGGGCAGTCCATCCGGTGTTTCATGTATCGATGTTACGGAAGTGCATTGGAGATCCATCGCGTATTACCAATATTGAAAATGTCCACATTAATGAAGACTTGTCTTATGATGAGGTGCCAGTGGCTATTTTAGACCGACAAGTAAGAAAGCTTCAGAATAAAGAAGTGGCCTCCGTGAAAGTATTGTGGCGGAACAACAATATTGAAGAAATGACTTGGGAAGCAGAAGAGGAAATGAAGAAGAGGCACCCCCAGCTATTTACAAATTAAGGTAAGCCATATCTTAAAAGTTGGCAGTCATCTTTCTACAGTAACTTAAGTTTTAAATGAGTTGGGGGCATACTTTATATGGATCGTCAGGAGATAGCTATACAAAGCTTATAATTAGAATTCTCTTTTTCTTTCAAAGTTGATTTATGGAATGGAAAAAAAAAAAGTATATCCTCAAGAGTCACATTTCAAGAGTTAATAGTGCAACCAAGCCGTTGTTTAGATACATTCGCGGTCGAATGTTCTTAAGGGGGGGAGACTGTGAAACCCCGTGTTCCTCGTCTTCTATATATATATATAGGGTGGTGTGTCATATAAGACATACATGAATTTGTATAGAACCTAAGGATAATAAGGTTGTCAATAAGTGGTAATTTCAAGGACCTAAAGTTTTAAGCCAAAGGAATACCCTAAATGCATATTCGGGATTAAAGAAATGACCCAAGTGGCACCCCGCCCTTTTCGGAAGGTCTAAATTAGGTTTCACTTTTCAGATGGAATTAAAAGTTTATAATTTGCTAATTATGGATTTCTTTAAGTTATTTTAATAGCACAAAGGTCATACATTAAGTTTTGGAATCAAGAAAGTTGCAAGATAAAGGTTGGCCAAAGTTACCGTAACTTTCTTTAAGAAATCCTTCTTAAATTTGGGTCAAATGTATTGGGTCATATCTCCCAAACTATAAGGAGTTAGAAGGTCCATGACCTATCAAATTGAAGATCTATGAGTCTAGTTTGCAACGCACAAAACCGCGCATCAAACCGACCTCAGAATAAAGAGTTATGACCATTTTACCGAGACTGCCCGAGCTGGAAACCGGGTCATGTGTCGGGTCGGGTTGACCCGACTTAAATGTCGGCTATTTTGACTCTTTAAGGCTCAAAATTGAGCCATTTTCGTCCCAAACAAGTTCAAAACAGAAGATAAAGCTCCCAAGGGTTCTCTAAGCAATTGAGGTAAGTTTTTCGCATTTTTACCGTTAAAATTCGTCTCCGTGCCTAGAAATGCGTGCCTTACGCTTTGGAATTGTTTTTCTCTCATATTAGCTGTGTTATGGAGCTGTTCTTGGGCTGTAAAAAATGTGTTGTTCCTGCTGGTATTGTTGGTTTGCAACTGGTGTGTTTAGGTTATAATTGTGGAGCTCTTTTCCGTTAATTTTACGAAGTTTTACGGACATTTCCTCGCGTAAATGCTCCTTGCCGAATCTGGTCATTAATGCTGAATTTTTGACTGTTTATAGGTGTCTTTAAGCTGCGTATTTATAGTCGTTGCGAAGCTTAGGACGTAAGGAACAACTTTGGTGAAGGAACTTTTGGCAATCGAACGTTGGTTGGAGAGGTATGTTAAGGCTAAGCTCCGTCCCTCCTTTTAGCACGAAATCTGGGAAGTTTCCCAAAATGTCAAATGCGATATCTTACTATTCTGTTGTTAGAAAGACCATCTGTGAAAGGCACTGGGATTACAGCTGAGTTATTTTCATGGTGGTATTAGGTTGAAATTCCATTCGTTCATTTAAACCGAACATTCAATTTCTACATATCATTTTGTCGGTCTTCCGGCTACCTATTCATAGGTTAGAGGCGTTTCTCTTCTTGGTGTAGTGTCACTAAAATAAATGTAGAATGCAAGGGAAAACTTGTTAAAAAGGACATGTATAATTCCACGAGCCATATGTATATGTTGTGACAACGATTATGATCTTATGAGAATAAATGTACCAATGAGCCAAGATTGGCCAAATGACAATGACTATGATGCTATGAGAATAAGTGTACCAATGAGCCAAGATTGGCTAAGTTCTTGCTATGGCTTACTATGTGCATTAAACATTCATATCATACATTGCACGTTATGCATGGACTTCGAGCTATAATCGAAGGTATGGGGCCTATTTGCCCAACTATATATGTATATGGTACAGATGGCCACAGGTTGGCAGATATGATGCCGGTTAGCTACCGGAAAGGACCACCAGTGCTAGCATTTGGTTGGGTATGTCATGCATTTGCATCTATATATATGTATTCACGACATGCGACACTCGAGCATACCATGCATTTTTTTTTATCACTAGAAGGTGGCTTGTTGGCCATTTAGACTATTGAGTTTTGGTTACAGGTAATATTTCTATTAACATTTTTACTATGGTTATCCAAGATTTTACTTCCTGCCTTACATACCAGTACATGTTTATTCGTACTGACGTCCCTTTGCCTGGGGACGCTGCATTTTATTTCGTGCGTGCAGGTTCAGGTAAGGACTCTGATTGACCCCTTCACTAGGAGCCCTGGTCAGCTGTGAGTTGGTAAGCTCCACCTCTTCCTGGAGCTTTCACAGGATACTTGCTTTTTGTTGTACAGCTGGGTATAGTCGGGGCCCTATCCCGACAGTATTAGTAGTTCTCTTAGAGGCTATTGTGGACATGTTATTATGGGTTGGTCCTTTTGTACCCTTCAGTCTCCGGTCATCAGATTGGCATGTATATATAGTGTGTGTCTATACCTCTGTTGTGGCAGCCTTGCCGGCTAGCTAGTACTTTATTATTTTGGTTTACTTCTCTTAATGTACATAATCTGTTGTTGACCAGGTCATGACCTAAATGGTCCCGACTTAGTTTCCTGTTTTTCTAAACATTATGCTGCCCGATTTTCTTCTGGTCCAAAGGTTAGTTAACTAGTATGTTTAGTGGCTTACCCGGCCAATAACGGTATCGGGTGCCAGTCGCGCCTCCCCTCTTTTTGGGGCGTGACACTACCTAACTTCACAAATGGATAATTTCATTTATTTCGCGATGAGCTTTAAATCCTTCGACATAGAAAGAATCACGGGTACCTCTAGAATTTGGTATGAGTGGACTGAGAGAAGTAGAAATGCAATTACAAGGGCAAGATTTAACAAGGGATCCATAGAATGGTTAGTAAGAGTTTTAAGGGAAGCTTCACGTACAAAAGGTAAGTTTGTGCGCAGGTGGAGGAAGACAGATGATATAGAAGAAATCTACTGTGCCCGGAATTATAATAAGTACGGAAGATACATAAGTTTGATAAGTGTGAGGGGGAAGAGGAAGGGTAGTGCTAATAATCCCAGAATTTAACTTCAACTCAGGGTGGGTAGAGGTTGCATATAAGGTGGCCAGATTTATAAATTCTCACAATCTGGACAGTAATCCAGAGGTGTTTAGAACCACTGAGGAGAACATATCCTATGTCGAGATGGTCAGACGTTCGAAGTGGCAGAACAGAGCAGGGAAGGGACTTAAAGCTGATGATTTGAAAGGAGTCATTAGCATTAAAGACCCTCTTTGTAAGTTTAATGAAGTCCTCAAAAGAAGTTTGGTGAGGGAATTTAGAGGGGAGGCGACATTGTCTGACATTAGGAGGTGGTCTCAAAACACTTAGAAACAAGCTTATGGCATGAGTGTTTATGAGATGGGCAACAATTTCTTCCGGTTTGAGTGCAACTCCATGCAACAAGCAGAGCAAATTATGGAAGGGAGCTGGGAATGGAAGAAATCCCCAGTCAAACTCAACTGCTGGGACCCGCTGGCTACCACCATAGAAGAGTCGGAGATAATCGACTCGACATAGGTCAAAATTATAGGTCTACCACTGCTTTTCAGGTCGTGAACAATCTTCAAAGCCATCGGCGATAAATGTGGTGGATGGCTCGAAACGAAAGAAGAAACCACTCTTAGGAACCACCTCAAATGGGCGAGAATCGGGGTGTACGGTGACTGCTACAATATTCCAAAAGAGATCACCATTGAAAATATGGGTTTTCTCTTCAAGTTGCAGCTGTTGGTCGAGTCGCTGGCGAGAGTCATTGTAGGAGAAAGGGACTTTTCTCGCACTTTCTGCACAGAATATCTATGACAGAGATTCGCTAGTCAAAGATGTTCCATCTGCAAGTTTTCTTAATGGAGACCTTTCATAAGAAGCGTGAGATCCCACATGATTTGGCAGGAACTAGTGGGAGGAGAGGGTGGGCCAAGGGAGATGGATCTAATTCACAAGACCCAAACCCTAATTTGGGCCAAGGCCCAAAGGCAATAGAAAAAGAGGTTGTTGGACTTAAATCTAATTTCAATAAAGGAACATGTGATTCTCATGTGTCCTCTTTTAATGGACTTGATGCAGTTAAGACCCTTGTGGAAAATTTTATTCTGGCACTTAAAAATTGGGAACAGAAAACCAAGGAGACAGCGACCAAAGTTGACGAAAATGTCAAAGATGGGGAACCTTTCTTCACCAAGATCAGTCGAAGGTCAGTGATCCAGAGATAGAAACAACAACTCCTACAGTTTCTCAATTTGTTGCTAGAGAAAAGGAACGGCAAATTCAACAAGTTCTTCAACCCGACCCAGTTAATGTTCAAGTTATGGAAACTGAGGCTCCAAGTTGGGTGAAGTCCCATATCCTATAATTAAGCAATACCTATGGGGTAGCTTTCGAGGGTTTTGAAAAAGAAACTTTGGAGCTCCTGATGAGAATCAACGAGCGAAAGTCGGATTTGGAAAAGAAGAATCAGAAAGGCACCATAACTCCAAAGAGCAGAGATATAGGCAAATATGAATTAAAAAATCTTCAATCTAATCTGAACAAGGAAGTGGAAGGGACAAAGAGCAGGGGAAAAAAATCTCTTCTTGACTTTTAAATGAAAGTCAAAATTGTCATGGAATGTTAGGGGGCTCAACAATGGGGAATAAAGGAATTTAGTCAGAACTAGTCCACTAAAATGGAAAGCCGATGTGGTATGTTTATAGGAAACAAAATTGAATAAAGAAGCAAAGAAGATGGCTTCCAATCTTTGGCCCAGCAGATGGATGAGATGTGGACCCAAAGATGCAGACAACAGCAAAAGGGGAATTCTTCTAATGTGGAACAGTAGGGTTTGGCGGGGTACCAGGGTTGAAGAAGGGAACTATTCTATTACCTACAGCTTTGAAGGAACGCAAGATTCTCTTAGTTGGTCGTTCACTAGTGTTTATGCTCCTCATACCGGGAAGGAGAAGCTTGAATGACGGGAGCAACTGGCAGCTATGAGGGGTTTGTGTGGGGGGCTATGGGTGATACGGAGAGATTTTAACACAGTCAGGAGAATGGGGAAAAGAAGAGGCTGTTCGAGAACCACCAATATCATGACTGATTTCTCTAGGTGGATTGAGGAACTTGAGTTACATGACCCAATCCTAGTTGGGGGCAAGTATACTTGGGTTAGGGGGCCAAACAACTTAAACAATGCAAGATTGGACAGATTTTCATTTTCATCAGAGTGGGAAGAGAGTTTCAAGAAGATCAGACAAAGAATTTTGCCTAGAATAACCTCGGACCACAACCCAATAATTTTGGAGTGTGGTGAATGGGAAAATAGGCACCCATATTTTAAATTTGAAAAATGGTGGCTCAAGATTACGGGTTTCAAGGAGATGGTGCAAGAATGCTGGAATGGGTTTAAAGTAGAGTGATGCCCAGATTACAAGCTATGTATCAAATTAAGACTACTAAAACAGAAATTGAAAAGCTGGAGTAGATGAATCTTGCTGAGATGTTTTCCAGAAAAAGCAAATTGCTGGAAGAGTTGTCAGATTTAGATAAAGCTCAGGAAGACAGAGAACTATCTGATGAAGAATTGAGGGTCAGGGTAACAATCCTTGTGGAAGTTGAAACTTTGGCAAAGCAAGAGGAAGAGAATTGGAGGCAAAAGTCAAGAGCCCTCTGGTGGAAGGAAGGGGATAGGAACACTAACTTTTTCCAGAGGCTAGCCACAACCCATAGAAGATACAACACTATTGATAGGCTGGTTGTAGGGGGAGAAGAGATTGAAGAAGCTGGGATATCAGGAGTGCTCTACTAAATTTTTACTCCAAGCTGTATACTGAGACCGAAATATGGAGACCCTCATTTACACTTAGAGGTTTCCCTACAGTCACCAATGAGGAGAATGAATGGATGCAAAGACCATTCACAGAGACAGATGTGTTGCAAGTTATTCATAGTTATGCAATTCTACAAAGTTTGCTGGGAAACCCTAAAGGAAGACTTGATGCATACTATTCATAACTTTCACCAAAGGGGAGTTTTTTGAAAGACTTTCAATGCCACTTTTGTGGCATTAATTCCAAAAAAGCCAAGGGCTATTGAAATTAAAGACTTCAGACCTATTAGTTTGATTGGAGGAATCTACAAGATCTTCTCTAAGCTTTTAACTGAAAAGTTGAAGTCAGTAATTGGGAAGCTGGTGGATGAGCATCAAATGGCCTTCTTGCAAGGAAGACAAATTTTGGATGCCTCCTTGTTGGCTAATGAACTGGTAGATTCAAGGAAGAAGCAGAAGAAACCAGGGATTTTATGCAATTTGGATATTGAAAAGGCCTATGTTCATGTCAATTGGAATTTCCTTCTTAAAATTCTGAGGGACATGGGATTTGGTAGTAAATGGGTTAAGTGGATTAGCTTCTATATCTCAAGTGTAAGGTTCTCCCTAATAAATTAAAGGCAATACAGAAGGTTTCTTTCAATCCTACAGGGGACTCAGGCAAGGTGATCCCCTGTCACCTTTTCTGTTTCTCCTGGTTATGGAGGGCCTAAACCATATGCTCAAGACAGCAAAGGCTAACAGATGGGTGAGAGGTTTCAGTGGACAAACAGGCAGAGGGGAGGATCCTGAAGTGTCTCATTTGTTTTATTCAAATGATGCCCTAATCTTTTGTGATGCAGAAACAAATCAGGTGAGACACTTAAGACCCATCTTAACAATCTTTGAAGGGATTTCAGGGCTTCATATGAACTAGGAAAAAAGTTATATATTTCCTATCAACCAAGTCGGGAATCTACAGGAATTAGCTGAGGTCCTGGGTCGCTAGTTGGACTCTTTGCCAACTAAACACCTAGGACTTCCGCTGGATGCTAAAAATAAGGAATTAGAAGTCTGGAATGGGGTTCTGGAAAGGTGTGAAAGAAATTATCCAGGTGGAAAAGTCAATATCTCTCTTTAGGGGGAAGATTGACCCTCACCAAATCAGTTCTTGATGGCATACCAACTTATATGATGAGTCTCTTCCCTATACCAAAGAGCATTGAGAGAAAACTAAACAGGGTAAGGAAATCATTTCTATGGCAAGGTAACAAGGAGAAGAAAAGATATAATCTAGTAAAGTGGGATGTTCTAACTCTCAACATTCAACAAGAGGGTCTCAATCTGAGGAACCTCAGCAAGCAAAATATCTCACTTTTGCAAAAATGGCTTTGGAGATTCTGTACAAAGGAAAGGGCCATCTGGAGAAGATACAAAGAGGGGAAGTATGGTTTACTTTCTCAGTGGACTACTATGGAAGTTCAGGGCATTTTTGGATCCAATGTTTGGAAAACCATAAGGAGATTATGGGATAGTTTCAACAAGAACATTTCAATCAGTGTGGGCAATGGTTTGAAGACTGACTTTTGGAATGAGGTATGGACCGAAGAAGACAGCCTTAGAGCTTCCTTCCCTCAACTATATACTCCAAGTCTGCAAAAAGAGGCTAGTGTTGCTCAAGTCTTCAGTCCACAAGGCTGGGATTTGATTTTCAAAAGAGCTCTTAATGATTGGGAGATTGGGGAATTTGCTAGGTTGCTGGAAACACTTCACTCACATCTAGCCTTATCTATGAGGCCTGATGGAGTGAGATGGAAAATTCAAGCCAAGGGGATGTTCACAGTTAAATCCTGCTACTAGAATCTCAACTCTCTGCAGTCTGTACATGACAAGTCGCCTTGGAAACTGAATTGGAAAACTAAAATCCCCCCAAAGATGCCTATTTTGCTTGGTTGATTTGTAGAAAGCCCTGCTTAACTCAAGAAGTTCTGCAGAAAAAAGGGTGGCAGATCTGCGCAAGGTGTGTCATGTGTGAATAGGATGCTAAAGTTAATGATCATTTATTCCTACATTGCAAAATAGCTAGGAATTTATGGAGCATGTTCCTGGCTATGCTGGGAGTGAAATGGGTGATGCCTGCTATAACAAAGGAGCTACTAAGTAGCTGGAGAGGGATTGGGTGCAGAAAAAAAAGAGGACCATTGGTGGAAAACCATCCCTGCTTGCATCTCGTGGACTCTCTGGAAAGAAAGGAACTCAAGATGTTTTGAGGGCCAACAATCAAGCTTATAGAGAATCAAAATGAATTTTTTAAGTCTATTGTTTTTTTTTTGTGTGTAAAGGTAGTTTGATAGGGGAGATTATAGACTTGGTAGATTTCATAGGAAACTTGTAATATACCCCCTGGGATGAGATGTAAGTTTCCATTCATCATCTTTTTTGGGATGATAAATTCCTTTTCTCAAAAAAAGAGGGTTTTGACACGTGTAAAGGAGATGTGCAAATGCCCCAATAAGGAGGTGTGAGATGTTGGATATAGCGGGGTCGAAGAAAGGTAGAGATAAGCTGAAGAAGTATTGCGGAGTGGTGATTAGGCAGGGCTTGGCACATCTTTATCTAATCAAGGACATGAATTCTTAGGTAACAATATGTATAAAAAGTTAGTTACATCACTTTTACCATGTAACTAACAGAAATGTTAATAATATGTTTTAAAAAAGTTAGTTACATCAAATTAATTAAAGTACAAAATTATCTTAAATGTTAACATATTCCCTTCCACCTATAAGTAGACTTAAGCAACAATTTGTATAAAAAGTTAATTACATCAAATTAAATAAAGAAGTACAAAATTATTACTCCATTTTAAATTGTTTGTCTTACTTTCTTTTTTAGTTCGTTTAGAAAAATGTTTCTTTCATTTTTTGGCAACTCTTTAGTTCTAACTTTCTGTATAGCATATTTCAGACAACAAGATTAAATGACATTTTGGTATAACCTATATAACTTAAGTTCAAGACTACAAGATTCAAAGTCTTCTTCACTTTCTTAAGTTCAGTGTCGAGTCAAAACCAGACAAACAAATTAAAACATAAGGATATGATAAATAATGAATATTGAAAGTGTTTTTTCAAAATAAAGTTTATTTTAGGAAGATAGGGTGTTTGACTAAGCTTTTAGGGAAAAAAAAAGTTATTTTTCCCCAGAAGCACTTCTAGAAGCATGAACAAGCATAAATTGCTGCTTTAATGTTGATAAGCATACTTTTGAAATTGATTAGTCAAAACACAAACACTTCTTTCGAAAAACACTGCTGACAAAATCCACTTTTCAAAATAAGCATATTTTGAAAGTTTGGACAAACAAGCTATTAAATAATCTTAGTGGATGAATTTTAGTTTCAAAGTGATCATTACATCACTAGAATGAGTTGACCAAGTTGAGTCAAGCTGGCTCAACCGAGTGCGAGCTTCACGGAACTGAGCTTTAACCAAAACTGAGTCAAACCAATGTTTGATTGAAACCAAGCCAAGCCATGAGCTGGTGTGGCTTGTTGCCCTGCTCTAGTGGCAGGGGTTAATGGACAAGTAGGTGGTTGACATCCTCAGATTCAGCAGCACACATGACAATAGCATTCCCCTCTACTATAGGTTGTCTTGGGAGACAGAAATTTCACAAGACAATTTAGCAAAAAACGAGAAACCTCATATGGTCTTAGCTTCTTCAAATCTCCCTCCGAGGCCAATAGGACGCTACCTTCTCAGTGGAAATCAGAAACTTATTGTAGGAGCTAACAGTAAAAACTCTACTATATAATGCTTCCACTTCATAGAATCTGGAGCATGCATTTGTACAACCTCCACATTGTAGTAATTATCCTAATTTTCCACAGCACCTTCCTTGATGAACATCAAAGACTATCAAAAAAGATGAGATGGTAAACCTTGCAGCTTTATCTGGAACCAGGTGTCCAGCTTCCTGATCATTACAGCTCCTCCTATAACCTCTATGAAATGAAAGAGTTTCACGGAAATCACCTTGATCATTGGATATCATTTAGAAAGAAATAGGAAGAAGTATTATTAAATGATTTCCTGCAGTTCTTTCCAGCATGGAATGAGTAAAGAATTAAGCTACAAGCTTCGATGTATACGCCTTGAGAACCAACTTCGGATATGCTGCTTACATAGTGAGCAGCAAAGAAGGATAAGGTTTCATGTTTAGGGTTTTCACTTCCACATCCCAGCTCGTCAAAGCTACTGCCTATGTGTTGAAATTTCCTTCCTCAGATGGAGGCGGAACTGGCTCCCCTGAACCATTGTTGGAAGAGTAAGGAAGGAGAAGGGAAAAGGATTTTCTTACCTCCAAAGAATATAAAGAAGCGGAGTGTCACCCCAACAAACTGATCCACCTGAACGTTGATATTTAGATTTATGCTATGGAGTATGGGAACAGGTTCTTGATAGGTGTACCAGCCATCATGTCAAAACCTAGTGTAGCTTGACTTCTTTCTATTAATTCCGCCCACAGACTTTGACTGTGATGACAGATGCCATACACCCACTCATACTTCAGGTTTATATGGAAGATACACCAATCACTATTTGAGCACCATATCTCTCCTTTAGCACTTTCTCCATAGAACTCCATGAAATTGATCACAACAGCATAACCATTTGCACAACAGGCTTTTCTTATGCCATTTTATCTTTACCTTATCAGAAAGAAGAACAGGCTTTTTCTTATTCCCTTTTAGATCCTTCACTCTCCTGCCTCCTTCTCGCAGGCGATAAACTATCTACTTTATCATAAAAAAGGGCTCTCAGAAAATCAATTGACGCATTATATATGTCCAAGCTTGATAGTACCTACTTGAAATTCAATAATTCCAATTCCCAACGAATATGTTTTTTTTTTTTTTTTTTGCTTCAAATCACATGCAATCTGGATGAATTTTCTCTACTGTAACATTTCTGTAGTGGAAAAGTAGCACAACAGATAAGCATCTCATGTAGGTGATATGTGCATTCCCTATTCGAAATTTCAAAAGCTAAATCCCCATTGTCCTTAGCAAAATTATGCTTTCCTAGACAAATTATCATATTTTAAAAAGCTTTCATGACTTTTAACTTTAACTAAATAATACAGAGACTTGATTTCATGCTAAGATTAAATTGTTGAAGGGATCTTAAAATTTTGGGATAGACACATAAATAACTGCATAGATTATATTAAAGCATTTGAAAATAATGTGTAAAATAGGCAAATAAAATAATAAAGTACTGGTACTTAATAACAATACCTTGAAGGTAGATATAACATTCACCAAACAAGTGTTTCGGTACATCTAGTTGCTCATAGGTCTCAGGCCTGCATAGGATTGAAAAATTTGAAGAATGGGACTTAAGATATAGCTTCACTGATGTACATGCATCTGATCATGTCTATGTACAGAAATCATTCAAAATCAGAACATGCACACTTAAACTCACTCCATCAGCACAATGTTTCCAGTTTCATCATCTGTATAAAGGTACGTGAAACCTTTTTCTGCAACAAATACTCCTGCACATCCAAGACCAATAATGTCAAGAGAAACAGACCACTCATCTACAGAAAAGACTTGGATGTAATTTAGATGACTATGTAACCTATTATAGAAGTGGGCTCATGCAACTCAAGTTGTCGTTTTTGATGAATGATGTTACAAGGAAGTTTTTCTGGTTTACAAGATTGGTCCCCGTCTCTAAGTGACCTAACTTCTTGGTATGCAAGGAGAAACAAGGAAGTTTTTCTGGTTTACAAGATTGGTCCCCGTCTCTAAGTGACTTAACTTCTTGGTATGCAAGGAGAAACAAGATAGTAGTACCACATGGAGCCTATGATCCTACACTCCAAAACAATATGTATGTTCTCTTACATTGTCCTATTGAAACTTTTGAGAAAAGGTCTTTTAACATAAAAATTAGTCAAATGTATGAAATGACAATCGTGTTAACATCATGCAGATTCTGCTAAAGACATATTGTCAAACATTACTGTCAAATACTCAAATTAGAGTCTGACTGGATGGGCTTATACCTTTTGGCTTATTTGTCTTTTTGACTTAAAACAAGTGCTTAAAAGTACTTTTTGTAATTTTACCCAAACACTACAAAAGTGTTCAAAAGCTACTTTGGCTTAAAAGCACGACAAAAGTGTTCAAAAGCTACTTTGGCTTAAAAGCACTTAAAATAAGCCAAATCAAAAAAGGCTCTTGATTTTCTGCAAAAACACTTAACTTCTAGTGCGTACCTCTGAAGGGAACCCTCCAATTCTACAAAAGACAACAACATACCTAGTGTACTTCCACAAGTGGGCCATCTTTGTGGGGTAGAAAGGTTGTTTCTAATAGACCCTCAACTCAAGAAAAATCACATTTCAGAACATGCTTGCAAAAAATGCACGAGTAAAAAGCTACGATGAAATACTGAAGAAAGAAAAGTATTGATAATAAAAATAGTATTAATACCAAAAGAAAAAGGAACAACCAAAGTAATAAACTTGAACATACTAGTGTTAGCACAATAATAAGTATAATACTAGTAAGGAAAAGATAGTTGCTCCAAAGCTCTACCCTCTACCATTGGGAAGAGAAAAATTGCACGACCACCAACTAATCGCCTACCATAATTCTCTATCTTCATGTTTTCATATGTAGGATCATGTCCTCGATGAGTTGACGTTAAACATACGTAGGGTCAATGTCCTTGGTGAGCTAAAGTTGTTCCATATTGTTAGAATAGGAATAGGTAAATACAATCCTACTTAGAATAGGAAGAGGAATAACAATAGTATATAGAATCCTACTTGGAAAAGGATTGTATTATAGTATCCTAGTTGGAAAAGGATTTTAATATAGTATCTATAGGGATTCAATATAATAATATAGAGAAACAATTCAATAATATTCTTCTCCATTATTAGTCACATGGTATCAAAGCTTCTAGGGTCCTGGTATAAAATCAAAAAGCTTTTCGCTACTGCCGGGCGGCTATGACCCATATATGCTGCCCGTCTGGCCAATGGTTATGTTAACAAAAATAGGGTCAATGAGATATGTATGATTCTCATATAGGGAAGAAAACTCAATCAAATGGGTCACTATGCGTCATTTTTTGGTGACTTTCTAGGGTAGTTTTGTGTCAACCCCACATCTGTCAGTGTTTGTGTAGTACTGTGTCATCATTCCGGTGACTGCTTTTTTATATCTAATTTGTGTAGCACTGCATCATCTTTTCGGTGACCACTTTTTCATATTTATCATGTGTAGCACCGTGCCATCTTTCCGGTGACTATTTTCTCATATCGATTTGTGTAGCACCGTGCATCTCTCCGGACTACTCATATTCAATTTGTGTAGTACCGTGAATTTTTCAAACTACTTTCTCATATCTAAATTGCATAGCACTGTGTCTTTTTGGTAACTCAGATTTGATTTGCGTAGTTCCATGCGCCTTTTCGGTGACTCCTCAAATCTAATTTTCGTAGGATCATGCCATCATTCTGACCCTATCCATATAATTTTACATTTTAGTAGGGTTGTGCCGTCATTCCGACTCTACCCATATAATTCTCTTTCTCAGTAGGGTTGTGTCATCATTCCGGACGTATCCACATAATTTTATTTCTTTATTTATGACCACTTTCAGTCACTAAAATTTAATAATTCGGTGCATGAGCAAGTTCCAACCAGTTTTAAAGTGACTTTCTTGGAGCAATTTTGAGATGATTCACATTGTCATTCTCCATTGACCTTATGATCAGTTGAGCATTAAGAATGTTTTTCTTTGTGATCATGTCGAGGAAGAAATCTATATGGAGCAACCACCTGGTTTTGTTGCTCAAGAGGAGTTTGGTAGCCTTGAATGTCATTTGGTAGCCTTGAATGTCGTTTGTGTAAGTCACTCTATGGTATGAAAGTCTTCTGAGCTTGGTTTGGGAAGTTCAACACTGCAATTCAGGAATTTATTACTATATGTTTTATTGACATTGTGCTTCAAATCCAGTATTTCATAAGAAGACTAAGCACATTGAAATTGATTATCGATTTTGTACAGTCGAGTGATCAACTTGCAGATATCTCACCAAGCTCTTCATTAATCCTCGTATTAATTACATTTGTAATAAGCTAGGTACATATGAAATGTATGCACTACCTTGAGGGGGAGTGTTAGAATAGAAATAGATAAATACAATCCTACTTAGAATAGGAATAGGAATAACAATAGTATATAGAAATCTTACTTGGAAAAAGATTGTATTATAGTATCCTAGTTGAAAAAGGAGTCTAATATAGTTTCTATAAATAAGGACTCAATGTAATAATGTAGAGAAACATTTCAATAATATTACTCCCCAATATTTATCACACATATCATGTCTACTCACCTTCCCCCCAATTATTCCTCAATCTACCTCAAAACTAGCACTGCCAACCTCTCGCACTTGCTCATTTATGACATTTATGTTCGACCTTTTCACATGCCAAAACCATATCAGTATCGTATCCCATATTTCGTCTTTAGGGAGGCTACTCCCACCTTACCCAGTATATCTTTGTTTTAGTCTTATCTCTTCTAGTATGCCAACACATCCATGTAAACATCCTCATTTTTGTTCCCTTCATCCATCAAAACGAGAGAGTTCTTGACTCGTCAATGCTTACCTAAAGTCAGTCTAACAATTACTCTATTGAACTTACCTCAAGTCTCAGTGACACTAACAGATGCGAGTCTCCATTTCATCCGCTCCTCCAATATGAAGTGTGACATCCTCGTGGATCTCCCTATTCTTTGGATTGTAACTCAAGATATTAAAGCTTTTAGCCTATTTGGTCAAACTTCTAAAAGATCAATTTATTTTGAGAAGTGCTTTTCTCAAAAGTAGTTTTCAAAATAATTAATTTAAAAAGCACTTTTGAGCAACAATTAGTGTTTAACAAAACTTTTAAAAAAGTATGTAAGTGTATTTTCTAAAGAGTGCTTTTCAAAAGGTACTTTCGAGCCTTTTAACTTCTGAAAAACAATTTTTGCTACTTTCGAAAAGGACTTATTTTCTCCAAAAAAAAACTTAGCCAAATTCTCCACTATTTTAAGTACTTTTGAAAAGAAATAAGACATTTTTGGCCTCCCAAAAACTTGGCCATATAGGTTATTACTCTCTTGGGAATGACTTGTATATCAATCCTCACTTCCCTATTCGTCGCCTATGACATATCACTAAACTTGCATATCATGTACTATGTTTTAGTCTTGCTCAACTTGAAGCCTTTAAGACTCTAAGGTTTGTTGCCAAACCTCCAATCTATCATTAACTCTGCCACGCGTCTCAATCGATCAATACTATGTTGTCCGCAAATAACATACACCATGGTAATCCTCTAATTCTTTAGCCAAAAGAAATTGCAAGCTTAACACTGAAATTGATCAAATTGTTTCCTTCATTGAGCCTATGTTCACACAATAAATGCAAAAGCCTTGAATTACATGAAATAAAGTCCTTGTAGATATGTAATATATTGCAAGAGATGAGTTACACAACAGATACGATAGACGAGTATCTTCAATTAGAGATGTGGAAACGCATACTTTCAACTGCTTCATCTGTACGAAATCTTTCATTGGACTTGCTTCCACTATCAACATCACGGAGCTCCACCTAAAATGTTTTGGCAAAGGACAAAGTTAATAATAAGATGATTAATAGATTTTGTCCAAAGAAAAGAGAAGGCAAAAAAAAGATAAAACATTATAAAAATAGCTTTTGTCTTCAATAATTAGCAAATGTTAGGAAGTTGAGAATCATAGGTAAGCAACTTAGATGAAGTTTCTAAATGACAAAGAACAAGAAATAAAGTCCTAACTGAATCTTAATTCTATAAAGCCACAGTTGTATCAGGATTTTGATGACTTCAACAACCAAAAACAAAGTATTGCCCCCCAAATAAAGAACAGTGTAGTGTTATCAAACTGGAGTATTCATAGCTCACATTTGAGGTTGACTATAAAACAGAGGAAGCAACAAGGCTTTAGGTGAGTATACCGAACTTCTGCCTGTTCTTTTATAAGGTAAGGATACAAAGCTACTGGGTGTCATTTTTATAAGATAAGGACACTAAGCTTCTGGCTGTTATTGACAACTGATTCAAAGATTAATGTCAAATACTAATACTTCTTTTTCTATGGATTTGTGTTTTTGATTGCATAACAGATATAGTAAAAATTCTGTTATTATTCTCGAGCAGATAAATAAATTCACCATCCTGAAGAGCATAAATACTGAATACTGGGCGCTTACAGCTGAAGAGAAGACAAAAAGCCACACTCAATAAGTTGGATTAGATGATGAGCTACTTGCGGTTTGCAGATGGTATGCTGGCGACTAGGGTTTTGACAACGTCAAATTCAAAAAGATTCGACAAGTGAGACCCGATTGGTTTGATCCACAATCACTTTTAGTTTACATTTTTTGGACTAGTCGAGTTCCTCAAAAAATAATACATAAATGATATTATGAGAAACCAGAATTGTAAGTTTCTGCCACTATGAAGATATTGTGAAGACTTTGAGAAAGTACTACAGCATCAAGCATTAATCCATGACAAATCATTTTCTACAGTTGAGGGAAAGTAACAATTGGCTTGAGAACGGAAACAAAAAAGTGCAATGTGCCATGAACATAAATTTCAAAGGTAGACACAGATAGCCTTCAAACAGCATAACCAACAGAACGTGTTTAAACCTAAGTTGCCACCAGACAGCACAAAATTGGACAACTCTAGGAAACAAAAGGTGGCCTATAAGAAAAATCTTCCATACCCTGCCAGCCTAAAGATTCCTTCAAGTGCTGAGTGCTTAGAAGGAAATTGGATACACCAAATGAATCTAGATTAGCTCCTAGATTTGGTTCTAACAGAGAAAAAAAATGTCCAATATCGTCATCAACTTGTGGTTTGAGCTCCAGCTATAGTTTGCTCACCGCAAACAATCTAGTCCAGATGGATGGATCAAAAAGACAACAAGTCACAGTCGTGAAAGGTAAATATGAGTTAAGGTATGTACTTTGAGATGGGAAGAAGCTAAAATAATAAAGGATGTCAAATGCTCATGTGATACTATTCGCACACTGTTGTAGATGAGTAACTAATCTTATGAGATTATTTGCTATGATTCTATACTCATAAAAAATTTCATATGTGACTATGTAGTGCACATAATCTCATAAGATTAATAATTTTAAGGTAATTTCAAGTGCAACAACAACATACAGGGTGAAATCCCATGAATGGGGTCCGGGAAGGGTAGAATATGCGTAGACCTAACCACTGCCTCAGGGAGATAAAGAGGTTATTTCTGAAAGATTCTCGCTCAAATATATCAACCCCAAATAAAGGGAGAAAAAAACAATAGATATAAAACGACGTCTAAAATGAAGAGCAATGTCAATTCTACAAAAAAAAAATAGCAAAATAATCAAAGAGTAATAACAACACAATTATAATAGCACAACTAATCCTATGACAAACCTTAAACTGTCACATGGCAAGACAAGACAACATCCCACCACCACTAGCCTTCTACCCCAATACGTGACCTCCATTCTTTTCTATTTAAGGTCATATACTCAGTGATATAAAGTTGTGTCATATCTTGTCTAATCACACCTCTCCCCGATACTTTTTCGGTTTAACCCTACCTCTTCACGTAAGCCCTAATCCAATCTATCGCACTTCCTAATTGATGTGTCGATACACCTCCTCGGCACATGTCCAAACCATCTCAATCTCGCTTCGCTCATCTTATCTATCACAGAGGCCACTCCCACCTTCTTCCAAATAACCTCATTCCTAATCTCATCACTCCTAATATGTCCACATCTACCTGAACATCCTCATCTTCAACATGTATCTTTTGAACATGTGAGTTTTTAACTAACCAACACTCCATTCCATAAAACAAACCACCAATTTGTAAGACCTAACTTTAAGTTTAGGTGGTACCTTCTTATCACAAAATATTCCAGAAGCAAGCCTTTGTTTCATTCATGCTATTTCAACGCGGTGCGTGACATCATACTCGATGTCCTACTGCTTTGAATGATGGACCCAAGATATTTAAAACTTCCTCTCTTGGAAAAAGGTTGAGTGGCAAGTCTCACTTCCATGCCCACTTCATCCATTGCAACACTGATTTTACACACCAAGTATTCTATTTTTGTCCTATTAAAGGACTCCAGAATGTCTCCAAACCTCCAGCCTAGCATTAACTCTACCCCTTGTCTCATCAATCAGTACTATGTCATCCACAAATCTAAGTTGTGCGGGCTTTTCACTTTCAATACCGCACTCATGTCGGATTCTCCGAAAATACAGTACTTTTGGCAAATCCGACACACATCCGCAGACACTTTTGAAGAGTCTAAGCAACATAGCCGTAGATAGCATACATGGAACCTCCTCCTGAATAGATGGTGTCAGCTCATCCATCACCAAGACAAAAAGAAAAGGTCTCAACACAAATTCTTAGTGTAGTCCAACTTAGCAGGAAAATGCTCCGAGTCTCCACATACATGTCCTTTATCACCTTAATTTACACCATCTGGACACCTTTAGCCTTCAGACACCTCTAAAGGACATCTCCGAAAACTTTGTCATGTGTCTTCTCAAGATCAATAAACAATATATGAAGGTCCCTCTTTCTTTTCCTATCTTTATCCACTAGTACCTGCACAAGGTGGATTGCTTCAGTAATCAATAGCCCCAACATGAATCCAAAATGATTCTCTGAAATGGACACTCCTCTCCTCACCCTTATCTCTACCACTTTCTCTAGCCTTTCATAGTGTGGCTTAGCAATTTAATACCTCTATAATTGTTACAGTTTTGAATATCACCCTTATTTTTTGTTCAGTGAAACCATTGTACTCCACCTCATTCGTCCAGCATCTTAACTGTCTTCAAAATAATATTTGAACAACCTAATCAACCACTTATCCTAACTTGTTAGTGCTCTTCCAAAATTCCCCCCGAATTGCAGCGGGTCCAATCGCTCTCCTACTGCTCATCCTACTAATAGCACATTTCTTCAACCCTAAAACATCCGTAGTATCCAAAATTCTGAAGACTATCGGAGTGCGCCAAATCACCCAATAGAATATTTGTCCCCTTATTCATTTAAGAGTTGGTGGAAGTACGCTTGTCACCTTTGCTTAATGGAGGTCTCATCCACCAACACCTCACCTTCGTCATCCTTAATGCACTTTATTTGATCCAAGTCGCAAGCTTTTCTCTCTTTCACGAGCCTATACAACCTCTCATGCCTTTCTCCCCTAGCTCAGCATATAAGCATTCAAAAGTTGCCATCTTAGTACTCATGACCATTGACTTCGCTTTTGTCTTCATCGTCTTATAGATATCCTTAAGCCTCTGCTTCTCATCCTTATCCACATACTCCAACCACTTTGCATAGGCTACCTTCTTAGCTTCAACGTTGCCTTAAACTTCTCTATTTCACCACCAATTTCCTTGACGCCTGCCAAAGATACCTCTCGATACCCTAGTACCTGGTAGTTGCTTTCCAATGAAATTAGCAATCATGTCCCACATGTTGTTCACATCCCCACCACTCCAAGCCCCCAAAGCAATCAACTTTTCCCCCATCTCTCAAGAGCGGGTAGGAGTTAGGCCCGGCATCTAATCCTCGATCAATCATAAAGGATCTTCTTCCTCCTATCTTTTTTACCTCCAAATCCATCACCAAAAGCCTATGTAGGGTAGTAATATTTTCACTCGAAATAATCTTGCAATCCTTACAAAGGCCTCTATCACCTTTTTGAAGGAGTAAGTAATCTATCTAACTCTTAGCTACCGTGCTACAAAAGGTAAATAAATGATTTTCCCTCTTCGAAAAAAACAAGTTAGCAATTACCGACTCAAAGATTTTAGCAAAATCCAAAAGCAACGCCCCACCTTCGTTCCTCTCCCCAAAACTAATGCCTCCATGAACATCATCAAAACCACTAGAAGTTAAACCGATATGACCATTAGAATCTCCACCAATGAAAACTTGTTTAGTGTTCGGTACACCTCTTACTACCACATCCAAATCCTCCCAAATGAGTTTTTTGACTTCTTCATTCAGGCCCACTTGAGGGGCATAAGCACCAACAACATTTACAATAAGCCTATTGATAACTAGCTTAATCGTCATCATCCTAACACTGATCCTCCTAACCTCCACCACCCTCCCTGAGGTCCCCGTCCACTAGAATACCTACTCTATTTCTATCCCTACAGCCACCTGAGTACCACAACTTAAACCCATCCACGTCTCGAGTTTTGGTACCTACCCATTTAGTCTCCTGGACACACGCTATATTATTTTTTCTCCGCTTAACACTCTTCACTAGCTTTATGGACTTCCCTGTAAGTGACCCTATGTACCACGACCCTACTCCCAACTTAAGAAAACTCATCCCCTCTTACCACTATTACCCCCCCCCCCCCTCCGTCACTAGTTTTCAAGCTCTTGTACTTTACAAAATAGTATAAGAAATGAAGCTATAAAATAATAGAAAGAAGCACAGCAATCAAAAGGGTGACATAATTTGCATAAGATTGAATAAAAACCTGTATAATAGCTCCTCCTCTTCCTTGGGTTGTGTGTTGTGCCTTTACCACCTAATATTATTTAATTTCATGAAAACAATTCTCCCTTTACTTCACTACAAGAAAGCAAAAATTGCATAAAAGGAAGGAGAGAGAAAAGACAGTTATATGCATAAACTAACCTGATAAATTCTTCCTGGTGAAATCGATAGACAAAAGAACACCAAATCAGTATTAGTTAATGAGTACATAGACAGATACAAAACAATAGATCAGAAATGTGGGCAAGCTAACCTTTTCTTTCAATCACGTTTCCTGGCTTCAACTACACCAAAATAATATGAAAGTGAGCATTGGGATAACGAGTAAACAGAAATTACATAAACTTCTATGCTAGCCAGCTCGTATATTAGCTTCATTCAAGTTTAATGAAGCCCACAGTAGAATAAATTAGTAGGCATTTGGACGTAGATTCCAAATATGTTTCACTTTTTTTTGCAATTTGTAGTTGTGTTTAGTTATACTTTCTGCAGAGAATCTTTGGAATCAGGTTCATACTTAAAGTATTTAAATACAACTTCAAAAGTGCAAATGAGTTGGACAACAGGATATAACTTATAAGTTGTTTTCCAATTTTGAAATACAACTTCAAGTTGGATTTGAAATTTCCATAGACTACACCAACTGTCAAATAAATTGAAAAATTATTCCAGCAAAAAAGTAAATAATTTTTATTACCAAATGAGTCCTTATTAATTAATCAATCTACATGTCAATACCAATCTGGTTGAGATGGGCGATATGAAATTCCACTTTATTTTGGCACATTGAGTAAAATTACTGATAAGATGAACTAATTCGTACCAGCAGCACAGGTATTATACTCGTATGAGAAGGAGCAAAATTGAAAAATGATAACACTATGAACAATCATTACTGGCAAATACCAATCACCAAAACATTAATATTCAAAGTTATACAGAGGATAACTTACATCTGCACCGCGAGATTTGACACCGCGGAGTTGAGTGGCGGACCAAGGCGAAGCAAAAAGAGAATCCCGAGATTCGCGATAAGGCGAGGGAAGCCACTGTTCGGATTGAATGGAAGTGGAGAGAGCTCTTGAAATCTTTGTGGAGGCGCATGATGAAGAAGAAGAAGACGCAGCTGACCTGAGAGCTCGGGATAGTCTGTTAATAAGAACTCGCATCTTCTCTTTCTCTGATAGAGAATGTGGCTTTGGCAAACGGGAACTTATGTTTTGTACCTTTTTTGGTAACAAGGATGATACATTTTATACTTATTGAAATGAGAAATTATTTTTTTATATGAAAAATTAAAATACTTGCGGCGGCTTGAGGAATGAATATTATATGATCAAAAATATTTATGATTTCGCTTGTAAAAAAATTAAATAATCGAAGAAAGAATGGCAGGGCTGGACTGATGGAGAAATGAATAAGTGGATTTTAATTAATTATTTTGAAATAAAAAAGGGACATAAAACATTCTTAAATTTGTGTTTAATTATTAATTACTCATTTAAATTTTATGAAGGTCTTATAATCTCCTAGATTAATTTAATTAAAATTATTAACTCCTTATTTAAAATTTTATTTATAAGCATTTCATTTGATAAATATATGATGACAATTTATCCATTCTCAATACAATCATAAATAACCTCATTAAGTTTAACAACAGCATTTTCCTAATATTTGAATAATAAAAATAAATTAAAAGAATATATTCTTCAAAGAATTAAGTTATTTAGAGCAATATTTCAAACATATATTAGAAGATAAAACTATCAAAAAGGTAAATTTTTGTAACAAAATAATGCAGGCAAGCTTATCCTTCTAGGTGGATTAGAAAAAATAAATATTGGTTCATAAGAACTGATTTAACAACAAAGGAAAATAAAAAAAACTAATCCGGAAGAAAAGGCCAAGTATCTAAATAATCATAAGGTTATGGGGATGGTCACAAAAATCAAGGTCAGAACTATCAAAAGGGAAATTATTATGATAGAGCTAGTTATCGATATTAAGAGAACTAAAATAACAAGAACAATTTAAAAAATGATTAAGGTGGAGGATAGTGCCTCTTGAAAATTGTGAATGGGTTGATAATGAAGTTGGAGACTCCAAAATTGAAGATATGCTGACAAATGTCTTACAAAGAATTGGAACTTACCGAATCTAGTATTAAGAAGATGAAAGTGACCTCACCAATATGAGTCAACTTGTAGATTCATACTCCACCTATATTAAGCAGCTTGAATATCAAATGGGACAGCTTTTTATAGTGTTTAATCAATGAAAGAATGGTATTTATCCAGTAATATTATGTAGAATTCGAGGGAAAATGACCAAAGCATAGTTGTTACAATTAGAAGTAGTAAAGTATTATTTGAATGAGTTCTTGTGAGTAATCATCAAGGAGAAGTTGCTGGATCTAAATAAAAAATTATGGTAGAAGATGAGTATGAATAGAAAGTTTTGATTAGGTTTGGAGAGCCAGTGAGTATAAATAATCTTTAAGTAGATGCTGAGATATCTACAAGTATTGTTATGATTTGAACCTAGGGCCTAGTTGAGACACAGTAAATGTGGAACTCAAAGGGACCCATCCAAGGCTCTTGTTCAGATCAGAAGCATACATAATGAAATTAAAACATAATAAGAAGTAAAGCAAGCGAAAAACATAAGAATCCATAATCTCCCATTAAAGGGAGTTACATCAATTCTTCTATACATGCCTCTACGTCATAGATCTTGGCAAGGTCTAGAACATGCTAGCTCAACCTCAAGATAAAATAAAATCACAAGTTTCAATATAACAAAGCATAAGCATGAATAAGGCTTGTTCTCGAAGCATGGGAGCTCACCAATAATCTTCAAAATGTGATGTCCAACTCTAGCCACGAATTTGAGGAGTAGTCTCATCGTCTGTCCTTACATGGTTGGATCATGTAAGCAAAGAGTATGTGTTAGTACGTGGAATATACTAAGTATGTAGGGATGTGACGCATTAAAGAAACATCATAGTAACAATATGCATAATCATAGCAATAAGAGTAAGGACAGGATATGAATGATAAATGCATGTCTAAAATCGTGAATGAAAGCATTTAAAATATTTCATAACCTCATATACATACATATGTGGGAACAGGACTGTCGTGCCCTATTTTTCTTGCGAAAAATGGGAACCTAAACGACGTTGTGACACAACTCTTTTGTGATTTGAATTGAAGCGTTAAAGAGTCGCCACCTAATGAATTAAGGTGCATTATGACACCATTCTAGCCTAAAACTAAATCTAAACCTAAGGTCTCCAGAGAATGGGTAAGGGTTCAAGTTACCTCGAAGAGAAGGTGTTAGGCACCCTTCGAGGTCCACAAATGCAAGCTCCGACCTTATCTCATATTTTATGTGAGAATTAAGAAATAAGGGACTATAATTAAAAATATCCTAATTAATTCTAAGTGATGAAACACAATAAAATAAAATTAAACAAATATCAAAGAGATTAAACAATTAAATAACTACCCCAAATAATTAAAAATAAATAAAAGAAGAAAAATTCTAAACTAAGCGAGATATAGTTCTACTCTGATTAGTTACTCGGCTTTTATATTCGGAAGATAAAATTAGATTTTATCATTTTTTAGCTCACTTCGCTTATTTAATCCGAAGAAAAAAAACCAAGGTTTCTTCCTATTTAAGCTTGAGTTGAGTCATCCTTTCCGAGGGTCCTATATACCCCTATCCCTCCTAAGTTGATTTATTATTAACTTAAAGGCGCACTAGAGAAAATGAAAAATTCTAATCATTTCCTAAAGTGTCTATTGTCCTTCCTAATGTACAAAAGACATTGAACTTCTCTAATTTTGGTGAGTTCTAGACTTAAAGAGAATTTAGGGTTTCCTAATAGAACACATCGTCACAACAAAACATAGAGGACGAGCAATTAGCACAAAGGTCTCAAGTATGCCTCCATACATATCTAGCATGCTTGAAACCACAGATAAGAAGTGCGAAAAAAAATCCTAAATTTATTAAGTGTGTGCGTTCATTACAAATAATATTCAAACATTTTTATTTTAAAACTTGAAAAAGGATTTTGATTCTCTTAAAAACATTACCATATTAAAACTTATTGAGAAAAAATATTCTAAAGTATTAGAAAAACTTTAAAAATCTTTAAATTGTATGCTAGATTAAAAATTAGAAAATCCTATAGACATGCTTCTAACAAGGTAAAAAATTAAATATCCTAAGACATGATTTCTAGCATGAAAAATATGAAATACCCTAAAGACGTGATTTCTAGTATGAAAAGCATTAAATCCTAAAGGCATGACTTCTATTGTAAAACATTATCTAAACAAAGTTTGAAACAAAATCCTATAGCCATACTTCTAACAATGTGAAAAACTAAATATCCTAAGACATGATTTCTAATTGTAAGGCTAAAGATTATAAGCATGATAAAAAAAAATAACAACCTTGTTAAATTTTATAGGCAAGATAAATATATTCTTAGACATGCTTGAAACAAAGTAAAATAAGTTAAAAACCTATAAGCAGGATATCTAAAATATATATTTTGACATGCTTGAAACAAAGAAATAAAACTTGTAAAACTTATAGGCATGTTATCTAAAATATGTTTAAAACAAGGAAAATTTTTTTTGTTAAACATGCTATTCACATCTAAACCTTTTAATGTACGCATAACTTATTTTAAAATATTAAATTCTAGATTAAGATTGCATATATGAAAAACATCAACACACAAATTAATTCAGCAAATAAGTGACAATTTTTTTTAAAAAAAAAAACAGGTAGCACGTAATTCCCCTCTCCCTTTTAACTAAATCCCCAAATTTTCACTATATTTCATTACAATATTTGCGAAAAAATTAAAAATACAATATAATAATAATTAAAAAAAAAACTTCAAAGCGACTTGTCTCGTCTTGAAAGGACTAAAGATCCAGCTAAAAAACAAACACTAGAAGAGACATTATATGATATTTTAAGACAAACCAAATAAAAACATACATACAAAATTTAAATGTACCTGAAACTACCACATAAATTACTAGACGGATTATAGAATTAACACTCAATCCTTGACACGTCAAGTTCACAAGAATCTTAGGGATTTTGAGCAATGCTTATGTCAAGAAGGGCAAAACAAGAACAAAAATGGAAATAAAAGTAGACCAACATGGTAGAACCTGTAGAAAAGTGTGGAGAGTCGTATGTGTTCAGGAATATGTTGAGATGAGAAGTGTAAATTATATTTATTTATTTTTTGGTATGAAGAGTGTATATTTTCAAGAATTGTGTCCAAATTTTTTTTTCAAGTGAATGAAAAGGTTTGTTTATATAGTGAATATAAGGCAGATTAGTGAAAGGAAAATAATCAGTCAAGAAAAAAAATATACCATATTTAGTCAAGTGAATCAATCAAGGCAAAAAATTGAATCAATTAGACAAAGTTTACCAAAATAAGAGAAGTAACAATCTGTTCAGTATTAAATAAGGCAGCAGAATCAATTAACATGCTTACCACAAATACGAAGTACTAAACTTTTCCACAATTAATTTAGAAGAAGATCTAATTTTACCGTAAATAATCTCAATAGCCAAACAATTATGCAATTTTGAGTCAATCTAATCAAAATATGAACTCCTTTCCTAAAGTCAGATAATTCAGTCAATGAAAATTTTGCAAAAGTTAACTAGAATAATCAGATAAGCAAATTTACAGCTAATACGGATAATGAGTGAAACACGAACATACACACAATAGTACTAGCAATCCTTGTCCAGTTTGAAACCATCAAATTACCCAGCATGGAGAGTTCAAGTTTAACAACTTTTATTTTATGTAAGGACATTTTAACTCATATTCGCAGCAAGATACATACTAGCATACAAACAAATTACTACAAATCGCATTAACCATTTAACAAAAGTAATTAGAGCCACAGCTGAATTATGTCATAGTAACATTAAAATGAGAGTAACAGATGGATTCAAGGTCAAGTTAAGAAAGGGTAAGTAAAAGAAATCAAATCGGACATAAAATCAGAAATGCTCCTCAATTATCTTTGATAAATTCGGACTTGAACCAAATGACCATCGTTACCACTGTCTCCCTTGTCGGAGTTTCACTAGTTTTGCTTTTCCCCTGATGTCAGGTAGAAGGAGAAAAGAGGAGAAAGGAGAGATCGTGTTTGGATTTCCCCAGTGGGAAAAAGGGTAAGGAAATCGGTGGCGGGTTTAGAGGAAATGAGGAACGGCGGCTGGTGAAGGATTTTAGTTGTTTTTTCGGCGGAGAAAAGGGGCTCGCTGGTGGATCTCGCTGGGTGACGGGGTAGAAGAGGAAAGTTGAGGGGTCGAGAGGAGATAAAGGGGTTGCCGGTGGCTGTGAGGCGAGGGAGATAGCGGCTATGGTTTGGGGCTATTTTGGTGGTAGTTTCTAGTAAGGTAGAGGGGAAGGAGAGAAAGATGCTAGTGGGGTTGTGTTCACCGGAGGGTCTGGTGGTTTAAGGGGTGGTGGGTTTGGTCGTTTAAGGTAGTCCATTGGCAGCGACCAGTGGCGAAAAGAGGGAGGAGGAAGGGGTCTATGTTTTGCCAACCTCATGTAGCGGCAGTGGTGAGGAATGGAGTTTTCCGACAAGGAGAGGGAGGAAGAGAAGTGGTGGTCATAGTGGAGAGAGAGGGGAAAAATGGAAAATGAATTAGGGTCTGGGAGTTTATGTCATGTCCCGAGAGGGTACCTAAGATGTGGCCGGCACCTAGAGACTGTTGCTAGTCCCCAAGCGAACAACTTGGCCTCATCACATCTATTCAATCCAACAACTTTACAAATCAGCGGAAGTAAATGAAAGTAAATGGGCTAATCTCATCTAATGTCTCATTTAATAATAGATTAATAATAAAGGCTAGTAGGAAGAACCAACCCACCATCTCAATATCAACGTCCAACTATCATCTTATATCACTAATCAAGTGGTGCCAATGATAGACCCATGGCTACTGAAATCAAAATATAAAACTAGTCTAGTCTAACTTAAAAGCATGATGAAATAACGAAAGTAAACCCTTCGGAGTAGGGAGACTCACCAATCAGCGGAATGTCTCAGATCCTCAATGGTGCCCCTATTGACGATCTCTAATCCCTGTATCTGCATCATAAAATGATGCAACGTCGAGCAGCATCAGTACGTGGAATGTATGGTATGTAAAATAGTTGAATGAAACAAAAACAAGTAGAGTAATATGGAAACAACATCAACTCAAAATAATATTGAATCAGAATGTCAATTGTCTATCTAAAGCAAGAATAAAGAGTAGACAAGTGACCCATCAACTAATAAACCTCATCAATCAACTCGACTCAACTCAGATACTCAAGGTAGAAACTTTTTGGGAGTTTCTCTAATCCAATAACAATCACTTATGAGTCAGTGATTGTATAACAATCCTGTTGATGTTACCACAGTCATCCTGTACTTGCCAGGTAAGGGACAACTCGGATCCATAATGGATCTGGACACTCAACTAATTAAGTCCTATTGTTTCAGGACAATAAGGTGAGGATCTGTCTGACTCTACCAAACTTAATCCATAGAACGAGAACTTGTCCGACTTTAACGGACTTAGCCCTCAAGTCCGAACTTGTCCAACTTTAATCGTTTCCTTTGGACTTGCTCTTACTCTTACTCATTTCTGTACTCGATACTCTTCCCAAGACTCGATGCTTATAAGACTCCTCATCTCAACTCAATTATCTCAATTTAGCCTCGTAGAGACTCTCATTATCTCATTAACTCAAACTCAAGGGTCCTTTTTTATTTCAGGGACTTTAACTCATCTTGGTTAACTTAATTCTCATTTAAGAACTCAAGGACTCAGATCATCAATTAGAAGAAGTTGTTTAGTCAGAACTCAAAAGCTCAATTATGAAGACTCATATGATCATTAAGCTCAATTAACTCAACCTCATACTCACATCAAGACTTTACTCAACATACTCAAACCAAGGCTCTAGACTCCATCCCTAGGTTCATTATGCATGCTTTAACAAATTAACATATAGAGTTTATACAATATCTCATGAAAAGTATTCAAATCAAGAAAACAAGTTTATGATGATCATAAAATAGGAAAATTCATGTAATTAATATAATTTTCAAGAAAAAACATCAAGAATCATGTATGTAGACTCTTTAGACTTTCAACTTTTCTATGACCATCTATGGGGCACTTGAGAGAACAATCTCATGATTTTATTTTAGCCTTATATACCTAGGATGAAGGTCTCAACAATCACTTCAAGGATTTCCTCTTGAATTCTTCAATCTCAAGCTCTTCTCCTCTTTCCTCAAACCCTAGTCTTTTTCAAGGACTTAGAATGACTTAGAATGGGGTTTAAAAATCTTTTTACGCTTAAAATGACCTAATTAGATCGTGTATTGAGTTTAGGAGGGGTTGAAATTGATCGGAATGCCCCTCACAAAATTTAGAATTTATTTTAGGGTTGGAATACTAGGTGCGCGACACGGACTGGTCGCGTACCAGTGTATTTTCCTCCGAAAATTTTCTGAACAAGTTTTCCCAATCCCATCAAAAATTTTTGAAAAAAATATAAGTGTCCCTCCGCTATAGGTGCGCGACGCGCCTCTGTCGCGCATCGACACTGGTTCGATTTTAGGATCGAAAAATTATCTTTTGATCCGATCACTCTAAAAATCAATTTTTCTGTGCTAATCACAAATCCGGCCTCAAATTTTCCATACGAGCATTGGTAGATGTGTTATGTATGCATATCTCCAATAGGGGTATTTGGTAATTTTACCAGGTATTACAGTTTAACATTAAAATGAAAATAAAAATTAAGAATTACTTTAAACCGTTGGATTAAAATTGAATGACTGAGATTAATTCTTTTCAAGATGGGTCAGATCCGAATTTTAAAAATGGATATTCGGATTTGATTGAATAAAATTGGGTTAGAAATTTAAAATTAAGCCATAAATTCACTTAATTTAGGCTGGAAGGAATCGGGTGGAATCGAAACAAATTGCAAAGAAATTGATAATAATTTAAATAAATTAGATTAAAGAGGCTATGAATTAAACAAATTGAGATGAAATTGAACTGATTGCTATCTATTTAATAAACATAATACACACACTTATTAAAATATACAATATTTTAAAAATTAATCTTTATGTAAAGAAAAATACTTAATATACGCTAAAATTATTATGTAAAAATATTAAACGTATTAAAATTATTATTTTAAATTAAACAAATTTATAAAATAATATATATATATATATATATGCATTTAAAATACGGTATTGATATAATATTAATATTAAGTAATACGTAAATAATAATAAATATTACTACTACTGTTATTACCACTAAAATAATTATAATAATAAAAGTAAATAACAACAACAACAACAATAATAATAACAATAAAAGGTAATTTAAAAAATGATAAACTAATTTACCAACAATTTTGAAAATCAAGAATGTTAAAAATAGATAATTATTTGGATAAAATTGAAAATAGACTCATTTAATTAAAAAGTTTCAAAAATACCTATTTTAATTAAATGACAATCTAAAATAGGTATAGGTCGGTCGAAATTGGGTGTCAACAAGGACCATAACCGACAATAAGATGTGAACTATTACATGGAATCCCAATGTTACTTCTACATTGGAGAAAGAGTAGCCTACTTGCCAAGGTAGACTATATCTCACTCTATGGGCTCTACCCCAGCACAGTGAATGCCATATATACATATGGATCCACTAACATAATACCGTATAGGCATATAATATAATTCTATGGCGGTACATAGTTATGAGATTTAAGGCTTTATATAATCCTTGGAAAAAATTCCCCTTAATTAAGATCATCCGGTGCTAAGTCAAATCCCATAAAAGACAAAATCATGAAATATACATAGGTATCATCACAGTCATCAAAATCACACTTTCATAACTTTTAAGTAAGATACTTCATATCATAAGAATAGTCCATCTACATGCTTGCATAAAGTGTGGGTATACTCCCCATCTTGTCATCATTTCATAAAGACTTAAGTCATCAATAGACGCCTAAACTTGTCCGTATTTTTTACTTAGACATCTCAACTAAGACTAGTTCGTATTGAACACCTAAACTATTCAAAATATGTACCTATTAAACATAAATTGCTGATTTGGCAAAAAATGTGAAGTGTGTGTAATTCACTTGCGCTAACGTGACAAAGTGACAAATTAAAGAATGACATCTGGCATATGAATAAGAAAAAAAATTAAAATAATAAATTATAAAAAGACAAAAAAGGAAATCTATTTTTTTTTATTTCATTACCTATTTTTTTTTTTTTTTGCATAAATATATACCTATATATATATAACCACCCATCCACCTCTTCCCCACCCAGCACCCGCCACCTAGCCCCCCTGGCCCTGCCACCCAATTATAATTATATTAAAAATATATTTGTATATTTCATATGTCAAAAAAATTTCTTCTTATTTATATGTAAAACAATATCTCTTCTTCTTTATGCACTATAATTATATGAAAAAAATTCATATATATGTATATTTTAATTATATTAAAAAATTATTTGTATATGTCATGTATAATTTTTTTCCATTATTATATGTATATAGACTGGGGGGCTCGGTGGCGGGGGTGGGAGGGTGGGGGGGAGGTTGATGGGCGGTTATATATATATATGCAAAAAAAAAAATTAGGTAATGAAATAAAAAATAAATTTTCTTTTTTTGTCTTTGTATAATTCATTATTTTAATTTTTTCTCTTATTCACATGCCAAATGTCATTCTTTAATTTGTCACTTTGCCACGTCAGCGACAAGTGAATTACACACACTTTATATTTTTTGCCAAGTCAGCATTTTGTGCTTAATAAGTACATGTTTTGAATAGTTTAGGTGTTCAGTAGGAATTAGTCTTAGTTGAGGTGTCTAAGTGAAAAATGCGGACAAGTTTAGGTGTCTATTGATATCTTAAGCATTTCATAAAACATTAGGGTCTTAAATCAGCCTCATCATCATCATTATCATACTTGAAAATTATATTCATGAAAATCA
Source organism: Solanum rostratum (assembly GCA_029948455.1). Classification (NCBI taxonomy): domain Eukaryota; kingdom Viridiplantae; phylum Streptophyta; class Magnoliopsida; order Solanales; family Solanaceae; genus Solanum; species Solanum rostratum. Next base: position 26,775,936 of record CM057045.1, read on the forward strand.
TAACTTGATCATGGGAAATTAGGGGAAAATATGGGTTCAGAGACAATTATAATTAAAATCATGAAATTGAATGTAAATCATGTAGTCAACGCAATTGAAATCAAATTGAATCATTAGTAAAAGAATCCATATCAATGCAATAAGCCATAATCAACACATACTTGAAATCATTTGAAATCGATTGAAAATAATAATGCTTGTGTAATTCATCATAATTCATGCATAAATAAGTAGATTAATCATATAATAATCATAATCCAAGCATTTGAAATGAAATCATGAAAACTCATAAAAATCCATGCTTGAACTTGAAGAAAAAAAGGGGGTTTTGAATTGGGCTCCATGAAATGAATGTATCCATGGATGAAGCACTACATACCTCAATAAAGAAACCCTAGAAGGCTAGATGAATTGACCTTGAATTTCTTAACCAAAACCTTGAATCCCGAAGCTTCAATGGAGGCTTCACTAGAGAGAGAAAATTTGAAATTTTGGGAGTGAAGTGAAGAGTGAATGAATTAGAATCGGAATAGGGATAGTTTTAATAGAACTAGGTTGGTTAGGGGCGGTTACCAAGGTCAAACGGGCCAAAAATGACCAAAAAGTCCTTTATTAAAATCTTGTCAAACCCATGCACGAGCTCAATCTATGAGCCATAGAATAGAATATGACTCGTAGACTAGAGTTTCATCCTGTTGAATTTTAGTTTCTAAAACACTCTCAAAACCTCACTTTATGAGATGCCTTCACAATTTGTACTTCTATTTACGAGTCATTTAATCCCCTTATAGATGCCTTCTATACTTGAAAATTTTCAAGTCCCCAACACTTTCATCCACGACCTCTTTTATGAACCGTATTCCCAATTACGATCCATGCTTTGGCCTCGTAAACCCAATTTTTACTTTTAAAATTTTTACCAAGTTCTAGACTAACCATAAAGCTTGTCTACGACTCGTTGTTCAATCCACGAGTCATAGATAGGCTCGTAAGATTAGACCACTTCAAAAGTTTTCCATATCTTTCTATTTTTCAAAATTTTTCACGTACAAAGTGTTACTATATCTCCCCCTTGGGATCATTCATCCTCGAATGAGACAAATGCAAACTTGAGTAGAGTAGAAACATAATCAACAATTCAACATGAATGCAACATGCAACTTAAATATCCGTTTCATAAAATTATCAAACTTATGCATTAAATATTATGTAAAAACAATCTCATGATCATGCATTCATGCAATACGAGAAGGATAAATGCGTACTTGAGAATTCAGAGGATTAGTTTGTATTTGGGTAACTTAGTGTGATGACTCGCCACTTGTCCATCAAAAGAGGGAAGAATCTAGAGTCAAGGAGAAGAGTATAGAGTCTTGGAGAGATTTCCTGTGGATAGCACTTAAAGCTCCTAGAAGGCTCTAGAATGTTATAGGAAAATCTTGTAGACATTTAGAAGACTCTAGAACCATGTGGCAAAGTCTTGGAGAGTCTTAGAAAAGTCTAGAAATGTAGAGCCTTCTAGAAATAGGGACATATATGTAAATATTGAGGGACTTGTAGAGTAATTATTATTTACACTTTGGCCCCTGATGAGTAGTATAAATAGGATGACCACTTATTTGTACAAATCAATCCAGAAAATTGTAAGGCAATCTTCCAAATCAATACAAGTCTTCTTTCTTAAAATCTCTCTTGTCTTATCCTATCTAGCGTTCCCTTAAAAATCAATACAAATAGGCTTACTTGTACTCGTAAGATCGTGAACAAGTTGACAAGTGTCGTATGAGAGTCTTAGTCGAGTTCTAATTCCGTGATATTAGGCTTGGATAGAAGAAAAGATATAAGGATATTATTTCATCACGCCTGCATCTGCCCCTCAAGTAACACTCTCAACTTGTTAGTTCCTCCAAACACTTCGATGGATGAAACTTTCTCTTGCTAGTCTGGAATCTCCCCCAGTACTTCTTTTCAACTCAAACTTTCCTCAATAGATACATCCTTCAATAGAACAACAGTGTTTGGATCACCCATGAATTTTTCCAATATCGATACACGAAACACTAGAGAACCATGACCAAATCCATTGGCAACTCTAACTCGTAGGCCACCTTTCCAAGTCTTTTCACAATTTTATAAGATCCCACGTATCTAGGACTCAATTCTTTTTGCCAAATTCCACATATCTAGGACTTAATTTTTCTTTTTTGCCAAAACACATTATACCCTTCATGGGTGAAAACTTCAAATAGACCCACTTTCATTAATCTCAAGGTCTCTTCTTCTAACATCTAAATATGGCTTTTGACGACTTTGAGCAGCCTCAACCTTTCCCATGAGATCAAGTACCAAATCCAATCCAATCAATAACATCTCTCCAACCTTGAACCATCTTGCAGGCGATCTACATCGTCTATCATACAAGCTTCAAACGGTACCACATCAATGCTTAAATGAAAGCTATTGTAGTAAGCAGATTCAATAAGAAGTAGGTGATCATCTCAATCACCTTTGAAATCAAGCAGATACACCCTCGACATATCTTCTAATATTTGGATTGTTCTTTTGACTTTCCCATCGATTTGTGGGTAGAAAGTAATACTTAACTTCACCTTTGTACTTAGGCCCCTTTGAAATGACTTACAAAAATGAGAAGTGAATTGAGTACCAGTTCGATATAATAAACAATGAACCCCATGCAATCTTACTAACTCTTAGATGTAAGCCTTAGCATAATCTTTGACACCATAAAAAAGTCTTCACCAGTAAAAAGTGCGCTAATTTCATCATTCGATCCACAACCACTCATATTGAGTCAAATCGTTTTTGAGTGTTTGGCAAACCCACAATGAAATCCATATTCACCTCCTCTTATTTTCAAGTAAGAATCTCAATGTCTTGGGCTCAACCACCTGATCTTTGGTGTTCAACTATTACCTTTTGGCAATTTGCATATCTTGCCACACACCTTGCTATGCCCCTCTTCATCCTATTCCACCAGTGCACATGTCTTAAATATATATACATTTTGGTGGATGTCGGATGAATAGAATATTGAAGTTATGAGCCTCATCTAGTATCTTCTCCCTAAGACAATCTATATTTGGAATACACAACTACCCTTGGTAATGAAGTACTCCGTCTCCCTCTTATGAGAAAACCTCTATCTTCTTATCAACCACCAACTTCTTCAACTCAACCAAAGTAGGATATGTGTCTTGCTTTGTTTTAACCTCTGCTACTAAAGATGATTTTGCTCCATTTTGCTCAAGTACACTGTCATTGCTTGAACTCTTTAACCTTACACCCTAACAAGCCAAACAGTGCAACTCTTTGACCAACTCCTTTTTTCCATCCTCAAGATGTGCAATGGTGCCCATAGATACTCTATCAAGTGCATCGGCCATAATATTTGCCTTGTCGATGTGATACATCACACTCATATCATAGTCCTTTAGAAGTTCTAACCACCTCATTTGCCTTAGGTTCAAATCCCTTTGGATAAACATATATTTCAAATTTTTGTGACTGGTGAATATATCAACATGCACCCCATAAAAATAATTTCACCAAATCTTCAATGCGAACACAACGACCGGCAATTCAAGGTCATGAGTCGGGTAGTTTCTTTCATGTACTTTCAATTGCCTTGAGTCATAGGTAATGACCTTCCTATGTTGCATCAAAACACAACCCAAGCTTACACCTGAGGCATCACAATAGACAACAAAACCATCTGAACTTTCAGACAATGTTAAAATAGGGGTTTGAAGTAAGATAATCCTTCAATGTTTGAAAACTTCTCTCACATTCATCAAACCATTGAAATTTCACTTTATTTTGGGTCAACTTAGTCAAAAGAGAAGCAATGGAAGAAAACCCTTCAAAAAAGCCTCATATAATATACAACCAATCCAAAAAAGCTCCTAATGTCGAAAGGAGTTTGTCTAGGCCAATTCCTCACCGCTTTCGTTATCTTTGGATCAACTCTAATGCTATCACTCAGAACACTCACACTTGCTTAACTTGGCAAAGAAAATTCTATTTCTCAATGTTTACAACACAATTCACAAGTAATCCTCATGCTCCTTACATCCCGTGAATAGATCAATATATCATCTATGAAAACAATCACGAACATATCCAAATACAATTTGAAGACCGTGTTTATCAAGTCCATGAAAGTTGTGGGAGCATTTCTTAGTAAAAAAATACATGATTGAAAAATTCAAAATGGCCATGCCGAGTTCTAAATATCATCTTCGAGATATCATCCTATTTCACCCTCAATTGGTGATACTTGGAACGAAGATCAATTTTGGAGAAGTAGCTTGCACCTTATAGTTGATCAAATAGGTTATCAACTTTCGAAAGTGGATACCTTTTTTTTACATTCACTTTGTTCAATTGTCGATAATCGACACACATCTAAAGTAAGGCATCTTTCTTCCTTACAAACAATACAAGAGCATACCATGGTGACACACTAAACCTTATGAACCCCTTATCAAACAAGTCCTTTAGTTGTTCCTTCAATTCTTTTAACTCCATCGGGGTTATTCGATATGAGAGTATAGATATAGGTTGAGTGTCGGGTAAAAAGTCAATGCCAAAGTCAATTTTCCCTTCTGGGAGGAATAGTGGGCAAGTCATTGGGATATTCACTAACTATAAGGATCGAACTAAGAGTAAGAACTTTGGACTCAATATCTCTAACCCGAACAACATGATAGATGCTTCTTTCAGAAGTTATTTTCATTGCCTTTACATAAGAAACGGACTTACCCATGAACACTGAATTTGTTCCCTTCTACTCAAGAATGGATTCATTAGGGAATTAGAATGTGACCCTACAAGTTTTATAATCAATAGAGGCATAAGAAGCAGGCAACCAATCCATACCAAGAATAACATCAAAATTAGTCATGTCAAGTTCAACAAGATCACATGGAAAGACTCTATGCAAGACCAACATGGGTTAATTTCTATAAACTTTCTTGGCAAGTATCGACTCACTAACCAGAGTATAGACCGAGTATGGTTCTAACAAGACTTTAAGAGACACATCAAACTTTATGGAAAGGTAAGGAGTAACAAAAGACATATTTACACTGGAGTAAAGTAAAGCATACACATCAAGATCAAAGACACTTAACACACCTATGACCACATCGAAAGACTCCTCAACCTCTTGCGTAGCATGCAAAGCATAAAATCAGTTACCACGTGGACCACCTCCTTGAGCTTGGACACCTTGTTGCACTTGCCCTCTTTGAACTATTTTTCCTTAAGGGTGCCCTTCTGTACCTTTATTAGTAATATTAGGACACTCGGAGATTTCGTGCCCTATATTCCCACCACCAAAACAAGTGCCCCATCCTCTTAAACACTCACCTTATGATTCCTTCTATACTTTGGACACTTAGGAACGGCAGCACCATCAACTTGAGCCTTAAGTGTTGTCACCCTATCCCTATCAAACCTTTGAGGAGCACCTTTGGATGACCTTTGGCCTTGTTGGAAACAACTACCACCTGGCTTAACATGTGAAAATCCACCATCAAACCATTCACTCTTGGACTCTCTCATCCTCATCTTTTGTAGATTCTCGCTCTTAATTTATTCGGTATGAGTCATAAATTGAGAAATATCTTCTCCTTAATGAGACTTACGGTTTTGTATTCCATCTCCACTAAATCGAACACTCCTAAAATGAACTTGTTCATACGAGCTTTAGGATCAGCCATCAAAGTAGGATCATACTTAGACAAGTTTGTGAACTTGAGGGCTCTTTCTTACACTCATGACACCTTGCTTTAGATTTATGAACTCCATCACTTTAGTTTTCCTTAGCTCAAGGGGAAAGAAACGATAAAGAAAAATGGCCTAGAGCACCTCCTAACCAATAGGCCCTTCACTCTCTCAGACTTTCATTGTGTGAACCAAACTTGAGAAACCCCTTCGAGTTGGTACGTCGCCACCACTGCCTTCTCTCTGAAGATACACCCATAATCTCCCTCACCTTGTAGACCTTATCAATGAACTCTTGTGGATATTCATCCATCATGGAACCATAGAGCTTTGGAGGATTTATTCTAGAAAAATCTCTCACCCAATCGGAGCGAAAGTCTTTAGAGAAGCAACGACTTAAGCCAACATAGTAACAGCGACCCTAAATTCCTCATTCGTTACTTGGTTGGCTAGAGGGTCTTATGGAACTTGAGGAGCCAGAAGGGTTTGGCCCTTATTAGCATTGACTCCCACTCCCCTTGGCAATGCAGGATGTCGTGGAGGCATTCTTTGATAATGTTAAAGGACAAACCTTAGAGGATAAGAGTCTTGAAGGCACAACATAGGACACAAAAGTAGTGAATATTTCCTAAACGTCTCATAACCTCTCGTTCATGGATGTGGCATGCTTCACACCTATGAAAAAGACTCTACTAAATACAACATGATAGATACCCTAGGATTCTTTAAAATATTATACTCTGATACCAAATTTGTCATGACCCAAACCTAGGGCCTAGTCGTGACACGATGATTGTGTAGCCCAAAGGCATCCTATACAAGCCTCTTGCTCATATCATAAGCAGACATAAGAAATTAAATCATAATAAGAAGTAAATAAAGCAAAAAAAATAAGAATCCACTATCTCTTATTAAAGGAAGTTACATCAATTCGTCCATAAATGACTCTATGTAATAGATGTTGGCGAGGTCTGGAACATGCTACTGACTCACCCTCAAGATAAAATGAAATCATAAGTCTCAACATAACAAAGCATAAGCATGAATAAGGGTTGTCCCTGAAGCATGAGAACTCACCAACAATCTTTAAAGTATGATGTCCAACTCTAGCCACAAATGTGACGAGTAGTCTTGTTGCCCGTTCCTACATGGCTAGATCATGTATCCAAAGAGTATTTGTTGGTACATGAAATGTACTAAGTATGTTGGGATTTCATGCATCAAAGAAATATCATAACAATAATATGCATAATCATAACAATAGAATAAGAAAATATATGAATGATGAATGCATGTTTCATATCGTGAATGAAAGCATTTAAAATATTTCATAATCTAACACACATATATATATGCAAATATGACCATAACTGACAATAAGACCATGTGGACTATTACATAAAATCCCAATGTTGCCTCTACACCGGAAAAAGAGTAGCCTACTTGCAAAACTAGACTATATCTCACCATATGGGCTCTACCCAGTACGGTGAGTGCCATATATGTGGATCCACTAACAAAATACTTAATAGGCTCATAACATAATCCTGTTGTGGCACGTATTTATGACACTTAAGAATTTATATAAGGACTCCTGGATATAATACCCCTCACTTAAGTTCATGCGATGCTAAGTCAAATTTCACAGAATACAAAATCATGAAATATACATAGGTATCACCATGGTTGTCAAAATTATACTTTTATAGCCTTCAAGTAAGATACTTATGTCATAAGAATAGTCCATCTATATTCTTGCATAAAGTGTGGGTATACTCCCATCTACTCATCATTTCATAAAACATCAGGGTCTTAGATGACCCTTATCATCATCATCATCATCATCATCATCATCATTTCATAAAACATCAGGGTCTTAGATGACCCTTATCATCATCATCATGAATACACTTGAAAACCACATTCATGAAAATCATAGCTTGATCATGGAAAATCAGGAGAAAATAAGGTCCCATAGACAATTAAAGTTAAAAATCATTAAATTGAATGTAAATCATGTAGAAACAATGTAATTGATATCAAATTGAATTATTAGTAAAGAAATTTATATCAATTCAATAAGCCCTAATCAACATATACTTGAAATCGATTGAAAATTATAATGTTCATATAATTCATCATAATCATGCATAATTGAGTAGATTAATCATATAATAATCATAATTCATGGATTCGGAATGAAATCATGAAAATCCATAAAAATTCATGCTTGAGCTTAAAGAAAAAGAGAAATTTGAATTGGGCCCCATGGATGGAATGTGTCCATGGATAAAGCCCTACATACCTTAATAGGAAAACTCTAGAAGGCAGACGAATTGACCTTGAATTCCTTGACCAAAAGATTGAATCCCTAAGCTTCAATGGAGGCTTCAATAGTGAATTTTTTTTAAAAATATTTGGAGTGAATTGAAGAGTGAATGAATTTGAATGAGAATGAGGATAGTTTCAGTAAAATTAGGTTGGTTTGGGGCAGCTACCAAGGTCAAATGATGTTTTTAGGGGTCAAAGGGGTCCAAAATGGCCAGAAGGTCCTTCATTAAAGTCCTGTTGAATCTATGCACGAGCCCAATATACGAGTCATAGAATGGAATAGAACTCGTAGACTAGGGTTTTGTCCTATTGAATTATAGTTTCTAAAATAATCTTTGAACCTCGCTTCACAAGATGCCTTTTACAACTCGTACTTTCATTTAAATATCATAAAATTCCCTCGTATATGCTTTCCATACTTAAATAATTTTCAATTCCCCAACACTTCTATCCACGACCTCTTTTACAAATCGTATCATCGATGGCGACCATGCTTTGGCCTCATAAATGCAACTTTCAGTTTCTAAAATTTTTGTGAGTCATGGACCAACCACGAAGCCCTTCTACAATCCATGGTTCAATCCTTGAGTCAGAAGAGCTTATATGATCAAACTAGTTTGAAAATTTTTTGCAACTTTCCATTTTTCAGAACTTTCCACGTACGGGTGTTACAAGTGTGCAGGATGAGATCACAAGGATTAATTAAAAAAATAAAAGAAGGCTATAAAGTCCTTGACTCCAATTCCTAGACCCCTACCTCCATTTTCACAAAGATCAAAGAAGAAAGTGGAGGATGGAAAGTTTCAAATTTTCAGATTCGTATTGAAAGAATTATCAATGAATATCTCTTTAGTGTACGCTCTTAAAAAAATGCTAGGATATTCCAAGTTCATAAAGGAGTCATTTACAAAAGAGGACAATCAGCTTTAAATGTGCAGATTAATTTACATCACTGTACTGCAATTGTTACAAGGTCTTTGTTCCAAAAAAAAATTTCCTGGTACATTCACTATTTCATGCACCATTGGAGCATTCAATTTCGCCAAGACATTATGCAACCTGGGTCATATCACCAATTTTATGTTGCTTGACTTTTATAGACAATTCAGTTTTGGGAGCCCCCAAACCTATGACTATACAACTATTGATAGTTGATCGCTCGGTCAAGAGACTTGTAGTATTCTATGTGATATGCTATTGAGAGTTGAAAGTCCCATATTCTTTGTTGACTTTGTGATCCTCAATTGTAAAGTAGATTTTGAAGTTCCCAAAATTTTGAGAAGGCCTTTCCTGGAAATTTTTGGATTGGTAATTAACATGGAAAGCGATGAGTTAAAGTGCAAACTGAATGACAAGGAAGTACCCCATGACTTAGAGGAGATCAACAAATATCTTCATTTTTCTCCCTTTTTCGCCTTCCTTGACAAGCCCTTGAGTATCCTTTGTGCCGCCTTCTTCATAAAAGTCACTGGATTTATCAGTCTATGAAGCGACCAAGAAATATGAGCATGGTTTTGATTATATATATTGTCAATGAAGAAGCAATTGAGGTGTCTTTGGAGGAAAGATTTGTAGTTGAAACTTTGGCAACAAGAATGATGAATTTTAATGTTGATGATATTGAAAATTATGAGGAGGTTGTGAATGCCTTGAGTTAGATGGGGTCGTATACTATGTCCCAACAAAATTAGACTTGGACTTAATTAAAAAATAAACTAATTCCTCCAACTAAGTTGTTAATTAAAGAACCATCAATGCTAAAATGAGAGTACTACCCGTTCATCTTCGATATCTTTTCTTAGGTGAGAATAATATATTATCAATTATTGTGACTATTGATTTGATAGAGGGAAACGTTGAAGCACTTGTCTCTATATTGTGGTAGTTTGAAAGGGTAGTTAGGTGGATAATTACAGATATCACTGGGATACCTCCAAGAATATCTATATACCAAATCTAATTGGAGGAAGATTGCACTCTAAATATAGAGTATCGACACAAACATAATCCACCTATACAAGAGGTGGTGAAGAAGAAGATTATTAAATGATTAAATGTAGGGGTGGTGTGTGTTATGTAGGATGACAAATGAATAAGTCTAGTACAGTGTGTCCCTAAAAAAGGTTGATATGAAAACCATAGCCAATGAAAAAAATGAGGTGATTCCCCTTAGATTAGTTAATGGCTAGCGAGTTTGCATAGATTACAGTGGAAAAAAAGGCTGCCTTTTTTTGTTATGCTTTGCTAGGTTGTAGTAAGTAAGGTCTAGGAAGGAAAAACCTATTTAAGAATGAAATGACCAATGAATATGTGGATGCTGGAGGATCACTTATCAATGTCATTTATGAATCAAATGTTTTTTCGATTAGCAGGCAAGAATTGATATTGCTTTTTTGATGGTTACTCTAGGGAGAACTTGATCTTTAGTGCATGTGAAGATCACAAGAAAATAACTTTTACATATTCTTATGATACATTTGTATTCATGCACATTTGTCATGACCCGGGCCTAGGTCCTATGAGTGACATGGCGAATAGGAACTTGAAAGTCCTCAAACAAGCCTCATAGCATCCATATACACATCATTGGTTCAAGAATGCATAATTAAACAACAAACACGTAATTCTAAAGGAAATAGGTCTTGAACTCAAGCTATGGGGATGTTATAGGAAAGGAATTTTCATGAATTCACATAGCACATAGAGACTAAGGGGCGGGTAAGTATGACTCATGCCATGGGGGTAGAAGGGACTTAGGACTTTCAATATTTCCACATCTCATCATAATCACATCATAGCATCAAACTCATGAGATAGATATAAACATAGTCTCCACAAGCACTAGATTTAGCACATAACAAATCCGTATATAGAGTTTACATGATGTCCAACAATGCCTCTAGGTCATAGAATAGGATGGGGGCCAAGACATGTCCCAGGTTCACCCTCAAAGTAAAGACATAAATAAAAAATAGCATAATAGGTAGATAAAAGATGGATCTTGTCCTTGGAGTAAGGGAACTAGCATGCTCACAATCCAATCTAACCATCAAGAGGTGGATGAAGATAGTGGTCGGTCCCTACATGGTTAGATTATGTAGGAAAAAGTATGCATTAGTATGTTTGAATGTATTAAGTATGCGGGCATGAAAATGCTGATGAATATGTTAATCTGCACTCAATGTTAGATTACAAGGGCACATATATGGAAAGAAATATATATAGGAAAAAATGTAACATCAATATGCCATGAAATCCATGATGCATGAATTCCATAATACTTCAACATACAGGGATGCGACCTCAACCGACATATAAGACCAAACGAGCTACTACTTGGAATTTCAATGTTCACCCTATACCAGAGGAAAGGGTGATCTACTTGCCAAAGGTAGATCATATTTCTCCTTACGAGCCTCCCATTTCAAAGAAGTAACCTTACCTTACGGGCCTCTCATTTTGGTAAGGATTTTCATAACATAATCATCCCTTAAAGAGGCATAAACATGAACCTACGTTTGGCATATAGTTATGAGAAGCCTAGTTTAAAGCCTCAAGGTGCTATTCCTAAGATGATCATATTCATACAAATCTAATCCTCAATACTCAGCTCTATGTTCGAAACCCTTATTATAAAGTATTCAATAGTCTATCATCCATACTCGCATAATAACAACTACGCATTCAAGCCTATCACCCTAACCACTTTAACTGTGTCTTAGAATTTTTCAAGCCTACTTGTCACTTCAACCTCCACCATTCAATGAGCCCTTACTCAAAGTCATACCAACATACTCTTACCTATCTATTGCGCATCATACAATCTCATCTGTTTCCTCCTCCCTATCTCTATCCCTACATGACACAAGTTTAACACCAATATCACATTGAGGATATATTGACTCCTCCTCATCTACCCTCACTCCCAGTCTACTATTATCAGCATCACTATTTGGACCGGAAGAACTCATCATCTCCCCCTTTAACGAAACCCCCGAACTAATACCTCTCCATGCAAAATAAGCACGATTATATATCTAAAACTTGATACTCTACATCATACCATCAACAATGGCATAACAAGCCGAAGGTCAGTGCACGCGTAAGATGACATCAGAATCAAGAACTCTTACTCCATAGTAACATGAACTAAGAGAATACTGCTTGTCCTCATCACTTTAATACACTCACATAATAGCATCCACATATTTAAGCCTACCATAGCAGCTTACACCCTCGATCGCATGAACTCTTACTACTGGAGATACTGATATGGTCTTACCTATCTATTAGACTCCTCACGATTTATCTAACTCCTCCTCATCTGTAACCTTCAAAGAAAATGACATCACATCATCATCAGAACTAAGAACTCTCATTCTCTCTTGAATTCTTCCATCTCAAGTTCTTCTCCTATTCTCTCAAGCCCTAATCTTGTTCAATTGTTAGAAAAGAACTTAGCATGAGGTTTTAGACCTTTTTTACGTTTAAACGATTCAATTTGATCGTGCATTGAGTTTAGGAGGGGTTAGAAATTGACTGGAATGCCCCTCACAAAGTTTAGAAATTTTCCAAGTTCGGAATAACCCAATCCACGACGCGGACTGATCACACACCAGTGTATTGTTTCTTCAAAAATCTTTTGAACAGGTTTTTCCAATCCCGTCAAAAAATTTGAAAAAAACAGAAGTTTCACTCAGCTACAGGTGCGCGACGTGCCTTTGTCGCGCACCGACACTGTTTTGGTGTTCCTATCGAAAAATTATATTTTAATCCGATCGCTCTAAAAATCGACCGAGATTATTTTTCCACTCAATTTTCATGCTGATCACAAATCCGGCCTCGAATTTTCCAAACGAGCATTGAAAGATGCGCTACGCGCATACCCCTCCTCTAGAAGTATTTTGGTATTTTCACTGGGCGTTACATCATCTCTCCCTTAGCTCTCAAGGCCATTAGTCTAAGTTTGTAAATCAGTTTCCTCTAATAGGCTATAAGCATATACCTCCACACAGTCAAGGAATCACTATCCAAAAGAATATCTTAAACTCTTCTGTTATGCTATAGTCGCATACATATAACTAGCCACTTAGACTCTTTTCAATGCTATCACTCTTAGCTCCTTCAAGTCTTTACAAAAATCTCTCTATATTTGCTATTCTCATGGCGTACATAACCACTTCCCACAACTCTCACAATCTAACCTCTTCTTTTGCCTGCTAGTGCTCAACTTCTGTGCTCCCTTAAATTTGATTGCATAAGAATTATATCATGGAAAACTTGTCATCATCTATCGATAAGCCCCAAATCAATTTAGCTACTCGTTCTGATTAAGATTATTTACATCAGCCTACTCCACATCGACAACTCAAATATACTATCTAGATTCTTATAGCAGTCATAATGTAGAGCTTCACACATTTTTACACAATCATGGATACATATCTCAAGCCTCTTCTTATCTATTTAGCTATCCTCATCTCACTCGTCTTACCTAAGGGGCACTTGTACCTTGCCCATGATATCACTTCTTCACAAATCAACGCCTTCTTCTCGAACATACACTATGGAAAGCCTCTTAGAGAAAATCTCCAACTAAGGCTATCATTCTCACGATGTTGTCTCCTCTTTAACACTACTTCTCAAAATTCAAGCTTAGGGTCTAGTACTAACATGTGAATCTACCACACACCTCTCTAATACCAACTTACAACTACCAGGTAAAAATTTAGGGAACATAATCCCACTAAGATCTCATAGTGAGTATTTAATCAACACATCCCTTCCTCACAACTCAGTACCACTCACCTATTCAATCATATCTTGTTATCTGACTAAGCTCATAACTATGAACTCTCAATTAAAAATCACAAGCATAATTTAGGTCTATCACATTGAAAGCACTTTTTCCCCTATTGAATATCTACACTTCACCCTCATTAGTATGAATACTACAACACATCAACATACCTCCCTTCTAGTTTGAGCATGCTAGACCACATTCTAACAATTGCTCTTCCTCTATACCTCAGCATGAAAATCATAGGGTACTTACGACTCTTTTATCAAACTTATGGCAATTGACTCACCACCTCATTATTTACCTAATAAATACGTAACTCTAACTACAAGCCTCAATCAACTATCACTCTTACTATCTCGTCCCTTTCTTTCCATTATTATCCTTCGAACTCTTGGATGATTCGATTCTACTAAAGGTTTATAAGACCTCATATATCACTCTTAGGTGGTAATATTAAACTCTTTAGAGACATAAGTTCCTCTCTCATGGGTCACGTCGGAAGCAAGTTTTCAAGAAAAGAGGGTCTGCGTACATCTAGAGCTAACTCAAATGCACGATTCATATGAGTAATAGTGGACTCTTTCTAGTCAGTCAATTTCACACACTAGTCAACTTCTCTCAAGCCTGGTGCGGTTTCTCTACCATTATGATTACTTCACCGTAGAAGATCTCATTTGTAAGAATTTGAAAATTACTGTCTCTATCGCCTCATGGACGAGGCATAGTCGAATGGTTTAGAGCAACACACTAATCATCGTGAATTTCTTTCTTTTGAAATAACTCTATCGCACGATTCAGAATTTGAAAGAAGGGAAAATTTTTCTAATGTCCTATAGCCTCCTTATTATGGATGTGGCGCGCTTCACACCAATAATAAGGACTCTACTAGACACAGTTTTATAGACTCTCTAAGACACTTGAACTTTGTGCTCTAATACCAAGTTTGTTATGCCCCGGGAGGGTACCCTTGGCGTGGCCGACACTCAGAGATTATTGCTAGTCCCCGAGCGAACCACTTGGCCTTATTTTCACCTCATACTCAATAGCAGATGGAACATTCTCAAGGAAAAGACTGTAATCTAATTAAAGTAATTAAGTCTTTATATAAAAGTTAATTTCAAAAAAAGAAGAGTTGGAAAAAATAATACATAACATCCTCTACTCAATGTCTATGAAGGCTCTACCTCTAACATCTAGATGGTAACACCACAGGCCATGGTTACCCAACTCAAGGAAAATAAAGTACGAACTCAAGCTAGATGATAATAATATGGAAATCCTCCGAAAATAAGGAGGTCTCACCGATCAGCTGAATGCGAACAGATCCTCAATGAAGTGCTTATCGATGGTCTCTAATATCTGCCTCTGCATCATAAAACGATGCAGTCCCAGAAGGGGACATCAGTACGTGGAATGTACTGGTATGTAAAATACCTGAATGAAATAGAAACAGGTAGAATAATATAGGAATAACATCAACTAAACATCATACTCCATCAGAATGTCAAATGTCTATCTAAAGCAAGAATAAAAAGTAGACAAATGACCATCAACATCTCATCTCAATATCATCAATACATCAGACTCATCTCAAGGAACTACACTCAACACAACCAAAGGACCAATGCCCGTCTAGGACAAGGATAAAGAGTAAGCAGTAAATCATCAACATCCATCAAGACTCATACTATCACATCAACATTAGAGTTCTATCAGTGAGGAACCTAACTGGGAGTTTCTCTGACCGACAACCATCACCTATAAGCCGGTGATGATACAACGAAGCGATGTCATTGTCACATCAATCCAGTACCCTGCCTGGGGTAAAGGACATCACCATCAGTGGATCCACAAGAAATATCATCAGCCCTCTTTAGGATAGGGAAATATCCGTATTACGGTTTGATCTTCTCTCCTATGCAGGCTATGTAGTTAATGAGTTCGAGTGAGACTCACTCTCACCCATTTTGGTGCTCAATACTCCTCCTAGAACTCAACATGCTCATAAAACATCATCATCATCAGTTCAATAGGACATAGTACATCAACATCAACATCATCATCATCGATCCCATAGGGACATAGTACATCAACATCATCATCAACATCAACATTAACATCAACATCGTGGACTCAAAACATTCTTTTTAGAATTTAGTTTCAAGTTTTAAGACTCATAAACATCACTCTCATCAACATCATCATAAAGACTCTCAACAATTTGGACCACAATCACAACATCACAAACATCATCATCGTAAAGGCTTTAGACTTATCCCCTAAGTTCATTCTTGCATTCTTTAGTAAAATGACATGGAATTTTGTAAAACTCATTCATGAAAACAACTTATACAGTAAATCAAATTTATGATGATCATCCATTTAAGAAAAATACATGGATTAAGAAAAATCTCAGTAAAATACTCAATAATTGTCATATATAACTCATCATCTCAATCATGGACTCAATTTACTCAAAGAGGCACATGGAAGAATAATCTCATGCTTTAGGTTAGCCTTACATACCTGGAAAGTTGATATTACAATCAAAATTTGATGAACACTTATTTTCTTGGAGAAAATCCTCGATCTCGGTAGTTATTTTAGAGTGGAAGAACTTGGAAAGACATTGTTTGAAGGGCTTCTCTTTGATTCTTGAATTCTTGACTTAGAATCTTTAGAATTCTTGATGAAAAACCCTAATTCATGAAAAAAAGAATCAAGAAATATTTTCTTGGGATTCTTGAATTCGTTTTCTTGAAACCCTAGGTTATAATTTAAGATTCTATTAGGGATTCATGAATAGATAAAGAATTTTAGGTTTGGTAGCTTAAATTTATAAAGAATAACTCACCTTGATGATGAATCTTGAAAGTTAATCCAAACTTGATGACTTTCTTTCTTGAGCATTTATGTTTAGGAGAGAAGGAGAGGATTTCAATTATGAAAACTGACGTTTTATGCATTTTGGGACCTTAAATAGACCCCCAAAGGTTTTAGGATAAAAGTACCCTCAAAATAAAATAAAAGGAAGTTGTTTGGCTTATCCAGAAAGGGTTCGCGATATGTCTGCGACGCGGAGCTATCGCGGATCTTCGGATAGCTCTGCAGATATTCAGTAAAATGATCATAACTTTCTACTCCAAACTCTAATTAAGGCAAAATAAGATGGTTGGAAAGCTAATTCATAGATCTTTAATTTGATATTTTATGGGTTACCTAACTTATTATACTTTAGGAGATATGGTCATTTGAATTTGACCCTTCCATCAACTCATACGAAAACTTGGTAGAAATTCTTTGGACTTGACTTGATGTAAAAGATCCTTTTATCATCTCCAATTCTATTAACTTTAACATCTATGCTCAATTAAGAATTATCAATTAAAATCCTATATCATATGAAGGATAACTCAATCTTAGTTAAAAATAAATTAGGGTGTTACAATTACAACATGCAGTAGTGCTTATTCATATTCCATCCATTAATTTTTCATTATCATTGTATGCATTTTTACATTGCACTATCAGAGGTGGTAGTGTCATTTGCATTCATTCACATTGCACTATCGAAGGTGGTAGTGTCATGTGTATTCATTTTACATTGCACTGCCAGATGTGGTAGTGTCACATGCATTCATTCTACATTGCATTGTTGGAGGTGGTAGTGCCACAAGCATTCATATGACATTATCGGAGGTGATAGTGTCACATCCATTCCATTTTTTCATTACCATTGTATTCATTTTACATTGCATTATCAAAGGTAGTAGTGATTCTTCATTTTCATTGCATTCACGTTGCACTTCCGAAGGTGGTAGTGTCATTTGCATTCATTTTGCATTGCACATCGGAGGTGGTAGAGTCATTTGCATTCATTTTATATTGCACTATCGGAGGTGGTAGTGTCATTTGCATTCATTTTACATTGCACTGGCGGAGGTGGTAGTGTTATTTGCATTCATTTTACATTGCACTATCGAAGGTGGTAGTGTCATTTGCATTCATTTTACATCACACCATCGAAAGTGGTAGTTGTCGCACCCTCTTTTCGAACGGGTCGAAATAGTTTGCAACATCATGCGGTCGTTCTCTTTTGGTTTCTTTCGAAAATATGTTTTAGAGTCGCCACCTAATTTTTAAGGAAAATATTAGGAAACCAATTTTTAAAATATAAATGTAGACTCTGTTTTGATCTGCGAAAACCAGTAAAATTCTAGGTAAGGGTTTTGGTTACTCGAGGGGAAGGGGTTAGGCATCCCTCAGAGCCTATTCAAAAAAATAGTCCTTAAACTTAGCTTAGGAAAATAATTTATTGATGAATTGCTCATTTGTTATTTCTCAGGTCTAGTGATAAAAAATTTTCATCAGGAAACAAAATACAGGGGATATCATATATATGTATATAATGAAAAATGGCTTTGAGTTCGAACATTCGATTTAGGACTCAATTGATTTAAGTAAAACCGAACCTTCGAAATCCGAGGGTCGCCACTTGATTTTTAGGGGAAAATCAAGAAACCGTTTAAAACATTTTAAAAGACCTAACAGAAAAATCTTTAAGAGGTTCGGGTTCGCATTTCCACTTTGAGAAGGTTTTACGCACTCGAAATGGCCTCTAACATGCGGTTATCCGACGATTAAATATTTTGACTAACTTTAAAGATAATATAATTTTATATTCTTAATTTTGAAAAGTTTAAATAGAATATTTTAAGAGTAGAAAAATAGAACATTGAGATTTTGCTTATATTTTAATCAATTAGAATTAATTAAGTGAACTAGTTAAAGAAAATCAACAAGATATAATATTAAAAGACTAACTAATTTTATTTAAATTAAAGGAGCTAATGAATTTAATCAAATAATTAGAATTTTGAAATCTACTAAACTCTAAGTGTTTAAAAGAAGAAATGTATATATACTTTTCAAAAAAAAAAGATACTTGAAATATTTTTAGGAATATTTTAAACCTAATTTCCTAAAAGTGGTTTTTATAGTCAAGATTCAAAATCATAACATGACGTAGATGGCTAACTTTAGAATATTAGTTTATACTCTTGATTAGAAAAAGGTTTAAATAAATATTTAAGGATTTAGAAAAATATTTAAAATCTTATTCAATTAAGAATTAATCCAAGTGAACCATTAAAAAATAATTAGGAAAAGAACCTAATATTAAAGTCCAACCAAATTTTATCTAATTAAAGGAGTTAAAGAATTATTTCAAGTTGCTAGAATTTAAATCCTAGAACGTCTAAGTGTTTAAAGAAATAGAAAATATCCACAAATTATTTTAAAGAAAAATGTTTGAAGTATTTTAAAGAAAATTTTCTTCAAAGTCTAATTTCCTAAGGAAATGATTTTTGGCATCAAAAAAAAAATCAAAGTCACTAGAATAACATAAATGGTCGACTTTAAGGAAATTTAATTAGGTTAAAACTTATAAAAATAAAATTGGAGTGAGAGACAAATATCATATGTAAACAAGTATAAGAAATGAAACAATAAAATAAGTTAGATTGGGCCTGGCAGGCCCAAGCCCAAAACCTGTCCTAATTTCTAATTTTTGAGCCTGCCAACCCATTTAAACTACTGCTGCCGACTGGGCCCAAGCCCGATATATTTCTGCTGCAAAATATTTGGGCCTTTTGGCCCTTTTTATCCCTGATATACACTGGCTGTATATACATCGTATATCAGTGTATATCGCCCTTCTTCGACTTCCAAAAAATTAATATCAGCTCCCTAAGACCCGCTTAACCTTCACGACCCCGGGAAATGCAAGATGGGAGTCTCGGAGGACTCGGACATATGCGTAAAAAAAATAAAAGGAAAAGGATTAGGGGGTCTAAAAATGATTTAGAAAATCCACAACTTGATAACCTTGAAACCAAACATCAAGATATTCCACCCATATTCTTTGAAATAAAAAGAGAGTTTCATGAAATTCATTAAACTTGAAATTAAAACAAACAAATAAACTCCGTTAACTAAGAATCCACACATAACCCATATTTTGAAACTACAACCAACACATAAAACTTAAAAGCTAGAATCAATATGGAAACCTACGACATTGAATCTAAGATTCAACATATAAAAAAAAACTCATTAACTTGAAGCTTAAAAATCCAACACATAATCCCATATCTTTGAAATTAATAAACAAAGCATAGACCCAAGTCTTTTGAAATTAAGACAAACACATGAATTCATTATCTTTGATTTGGGTCATCTCCATGCCTAAATTAGTTAGCTCGGATGTAGGAATATCATTATCACCACCTCCCTTGTCACAAAACTTTAAAAATATCAACAACATATATACATATATACGTACATTCACGTTAATTAATTAACAGAACTAGAAAGCATATAGATGTAGAAATGGAGGAAAGTAAAAATCAACCAACATATACATACATACACATTAATTGATTAACAGAAGCAGAGGCCGTATAGTAGGTTTAGAATTGGAAAAAGGTAAAAATCAACCAACATGGAAAAAGGTAAAAATCAACCAACATACATACATACATACACATTAATTTATTAGTTAACAAAAGCAGAAAACATATAGAAATGGAAAAAAAAAAAGGTTTCCTGGGAATAGATATATGTATATGCAAATTTTAAAAGCAAAAACATATACATGTACATGTAAAACAGAAGTAGAAAACATATAGATGTAGAATATATCATGAATATGCATATGCATATGCGTGTTTTCCATATCCAATAATCCAATAGATTTATGGAAATTAACATGAATCTAAGGGCTATTGCTTCTTTTCTGGAAAAAATATTGGCTAAATAAAAGAGGGGCATTTTACCGAACACATGAAAGGCGTGGCGTTTACTCATGATTCTAACAAAATACATGATATATGTGGATACATAGATACTACAACACAACATTATAACCAAAAGATCCTCAAGTTATATATATTCATAGATATATTCATATATAGATAACATATATACACGTGTACATATGGGTACCTGCACACTGCCATACAATACTTTCCATTTTTATGTGTTTATACAGATACAGCAAACAACCAAGCAGCCCCACAGTTATATACATACATCTATATACATGTAAAGATGACGTATATACATGTGTATACGTGTATATACAGCTACATACACACTACAATACAACAATATCACAATACTACTCCGCCACGAAGCAGTGATTTCAGCCAAGACAAACCCAACTACTAGAGATTATGTATCATATAGCTCGTTGGCACAATCTAACAGTCATACTCGAATCAAACGAGGGAGAAAAGCCTAAGACGTTACCTTTTGCGGGGCAGCGAACTGGTGCAAGACAAGCCGAAACGAACTTTCACCACGAAATAGAGACCCGTTGATAAATTTCCGAGCTTCGAAGCTCACTGTCCGAATTCTTTTCAACAGTAAACTATCTTCTTCTTTTTTCAAAGGTTAAGCATATAGCATGAATTGTTGGTTTTTTTTTTAGTAATCTCGGCCCCCCTTTAATGGTGAAGAAACATAGATATTTATAGGAGTAAATTAGGGCAACGTTTGGGGGGGAAAACGCAGGGTTAATTTTGGGATTTTGGGATGAATTTAAAATTCAAACAAGAGAGAGAGGAGGAGAGTACGAATTTGACCGAAAATGGCCAAAATGGCCACTGTTTCGGCTTCTCTTTTCTGATTTTCGGCTGCCATTTTTGGTTTTTCCGATTTCGGTTTTGGGTTTATGGGGAAGAGGGAAGAACGCGTGAGAAGGATTAATTAATTTTGGCATTTTGCCATTTTCGGAGCCTGAAAATGGCTGATCTTTGGCTGCCATTACTGGTTTCAACATGGAAGGGGAAAAGAGGAAGAAGGGGATCGGGGGTTTGGGAAGAAGACAAAAGGGGTTTTAATCAATTTTTGGGCCGGGTCGGTTGGGGAATTGGGTTGGGTTGAGGATTTTAAAGTTGGGCTGGGGTTAATTAAAAAAGATTGAGAATTGGGTAGGGGTTTTGGGCTTGGGAATAAAATGGGAAGAGTTTGGATTGGATACTAGAATTAAAATTGGGATTAAATCAAAATTGGATTGGAATTAAAATTAAGAAAATGGGTTAAGGAAAAATTAAAAAAAAAATTGATCACTTCAATTACGAATATGACCGATTAGAATGTGATTAATTTGAAATCAATTGATTAATTTGACCACGAGATGAATTTATATAAATTAATTAAAGAGTTTTAAAATACTAGCAACTCAAAATAATTAAATTTATTATGGTGTAATTAATCCTAAAATGATTAAAGTAAAAGCGATTAAAGATAAAATCTATTCGAGAATTTTTTGAAAAATCCACGAATCTAATACTTAACTTGAAACAAGTATAATACGCAATATATAAACATAATTAAAAATTAAAATATTTAAACCTAAAAATCGCTTGAAAATCTTGTTTGCGTTTTCGAAAGCTCATCATTTCAAATTGTTAAAATTAAAGGGTCGATGATTAATTTATACCGTGGATGGTCAAAATTGGGTGTCAACAGCTGCCCCTTTCTTTGGACAGGGTCGATGAAAGAGACCATGAACAAAGAAATTTGACAAATCCAATTTTGACCGACCACTATTCCATCTTTTTAAAAGAAAGGCATGGACTTTGGGAAATTATGGCCGGACCCCGATCTCGGGTTTCCTACATATCTCAGGTAACATGAGAATTCAGGCCACTTGTAGTTCAAGATGCTTGATTTAACGCACGATTATGAAAGAATTCAAAAGCTATTTCGGAGTCGAATTGTAGAGTGACCGAAAAAGCTATGGAACAGAGTGATGGGGAGTTGGAGTACAGTCGAGTTTCCAACATCGATCCTGCCTACATATCTCGAATATGGGAATCAGACTGCTTGTAGTTCGACTCTATCGGTTGAAAAGGAGATCTCTTATTTTGAAACAACCTTTGGTTTAGGAGGATCGACAAACAAACGAATTATGAAAAAGAGGTTTGCAACCTCTTAACCATAAATGTGGCGCGCTTCACACCCATAATTAAGAACTTACAAGGACATAATTTCCAAAGTTCTTGGTATATTGTCATTCATATTAGAAACGTTGCGTCCGGTGAGAGTTGAGATCACCTGGATGCGAAACTGAGGACTACGGACTCAAAGAAAATACCCACATGCCTTCTGATAGGGGTGTGGTTAGATTGTGGTGGTAGTCGTTTCTCAGCTCGTGTCCAAAGAGTTTGACGTTCCTCTCCGGACTATGTCCCAGTTCGCTGCTAAGATAGAGTTCCACGTCGTGATGTGTCTCCCTGTAGAACAGGTAAAAAGGTGAAAGGTACCCGCTGTAGTTCAAAATTACAAACGAAATTAATAATATAGAGAATAAAGTTTAGATATTCAAACGATCGTGGATGTCTTTGTCTTGTGTCGTGAATGCGATGTAGGTGAAATAGCCTGTAATGTAAAGCCTCCGCCAGGCGGGTCGACTATAATGTAACGCCTGTATCTGGCGATGCCAAGCTTGTAATATGAAGTCCCGACAGGCGGGGCGATTGTAATGTGACGCCTATATCTGGCGATACAAAACTTGTAATGTAAAGTCTCCGACAGGCGGGGCGATTGTAATGTGACGCCTATATCTGGCGGTGCAAAACTTGTAATGTAAAGCCTCCGACAGGCGGGGCGAATGTAATATGACGTCCGTATTGTAGGTGTATGAAGAGGTTGCTAGCGTGTATGCCGCTGATCGATAGAGCTTTGATGGTGTTGCTATATCGTGGTCCTTGACCAGTAGAGTGCCGCTTCCTTTGCTTATATACATGATCCGATTGGCGGAATCTTGACGATGTTGGATATGTGTAGCCTCCGAATTGTGGAGTTTGAACGATGCCTGCTATGTACAATTCTCGATTGGCAGAGATTGGACGGTGCTTGCTATATACATATCCTCC
This sequence comes from Solanum rostratum, assembly GCA_029948455.1. Taxonomy (NCBI): domain Eukaryota; kingdom Viridiplantae; phylum Streptophyta; class Magnoliopsida; order Solanales; family Solanaceae; genus Solanum; species Solanum rostratum. Next base: position 26,799,762 of record CM057045.1, read on the forward strand.
AACTGGTGTAGTCTGAATGGCATCTGCGATGTGTAGGTTTCGATCGGTATTGAAAATGTTTGCTATATACATCCTGCAGTTGGCGGAGTTTGGACTGTGTTTGCTACATACAACCTCCGATCGGCGGTGTTTGGACGACGTTTGCTATATACAACCTCCAAGCAGTGGAGTTTGGCGCAGTTAGTTGTAATTTTCTGATTAGCAGAATTTTCTTGACGTAGTTAGGTGGCGGTCTCCCTTCGGCGGAGCTTATTCGACGCAGTTAGACGGTGGTCACCAATTGGTGGAGTTATTCTTGAGACAAAACAAACTATCCTGTCTATTCTACGGGGCCCCTTTGTATTTTGATCTGGATTTCGAGTGTACCTGCAAAGATTTAAAATGGAACCGTGTTAGATAGAAAATACGTAGCATATCGAGAAAGTAAATAGGGAGAAGAATATTTTAGTTTATGTTTGGAATAAGCCGAATGGTGTCTCCGGTCGTGCCCCAAGACTTGATGTCAGCTTCCTTGATTTCCTGTGTTCCTGCGCTCAAAGAAAATTTTAGTTTGGGAGAGGGATGTTGACTTGTGTCGACTCGCGGAATTTGGCTTCTTCATCGAAAACCTTCAATATTTCTCCAAACCGCCCTCGATCCCATGACCTGGAGACTCGGTAGGTGGATAATAAAGGAATATTTTGAAAGGAAAAATAGTAATAAAACAAAAACAAGTAAATAAATAAATAAAATAATAGTATGTCATTTTATAAGGGAGTATATTACGCATATATTAGATATAAGTATATGCGTATATAGATAGTAATCCTTAATTATTCTAAGGTTATGACATGTTTCGAGGTCCACCGAGCTTCTCTAGCTCTTTTCAAGCTCTCATCTCCTGATAACGTTTCTCTGACTCTTTTGGCCGATTTGCTGCTTTCCAATAATGCAAAATTAAAGGAGGGTTTCCTATGGGTACGACCGAACCATTAAAGGCTGGCGACATATCCCCAAATGGGATTTAGGTTTATATGTAGTTCAGGGGTAGAAGAATGAGAATTATGCAATGCAACGACCGAGCCTGACTCAGGCTGCCTACGCATCCAAGTGGAATCAGGTCAAAACGTAGTTCAAGTACAAAGGGAAATAAAAATATCATGTAATGCAATGAACGGGCCTGACTCCGGCTGCCTACGTATCCAAGTGGAATCAGGTCAAAACGTAGTTCAAGTACAACGAAAGTAAAATATTAAGAGACCGAATCCGACAAGGACTGCCTACGTATCCCACCAAGGGAAGTCAGGTCAGCGTAGTTCTAAATACATAGAAATAATGCCTTTGGGTTTTCTAGGGAGACCGGACCCGATGTGGGCTGCCTACGTACCCCTCCCTGGGAAGTCAGGTCGAGACGTAGTTCTGTTACACAAAAATGCAAAATAAACTAGCCTTGGTATCTTCAGATGTAGTACTTCTTGATGGCGTCTGAATTGATTGGCTTGGTGCTCACCGTGCTGTCCATTTCTGCTAAGATCAGTGCTCCTCCAGAGAGTACTCTATGAACCACATAGGGACCTTGCCAGTTCGGTGCAAATTTCCCTTTGGCTTCTCCTTGGTGGGGAAATATCTTCTTCAATACTAACTCTCCTGGTTTGAACTGTCGAGGCCTAACCCTTTTGTTGAATGCCTTAGCCATTCTGTTTTGGTATAGCTGACCGTGACAGACTGCATCCATCCTTTTCTCATCAATGAGCATCAACTGTTCGATCCTACTGCGAATCCATTCTGCATCATCCAAACCAACTTCTTGGATAATCCTCAAAGATGGTATCTCCACCTCAGCAGGTATTACTGCTTCCGAACCATAAACCAGCATATAAGGAGTTGCCCCTGTGGATGTTCTAATCGTAGTGCGATAACCGAGCAAAGCATACGGTAGCTTCTCATGCCATTGCTTGTGACTATCTATCATCTTCCTCAAAATCTTCTTGATGTTCTTGTTTGCGGCCTCAACTGCCCCATTCATCTGTGGCCGATAGGTTGTGGAGTTTCGGTGAACAATCTTGAACCTTTCACAAATCTCTTGCATAAGATCACTATTAAGATTCGCCGCATTATCTGTGATGATTGATTCTGGAATTCCGAATCGACAAATTATGTTGTTGCGAACGAAATCTGCCACTACCTTCTTAGTCACCGCCTTGTATGTCGAAGCTTCAACCCATTTCGTGAAATAATCGATAGCTACCAGGATGAAACGATGTCCGTTTGATGCGGCGGGCTCTATGGGTCCAATCACATCCATGCCCCAAGCGGCAAATGGCCAAGGAGAACCCATCACATTAAGCTCGTTCGGTGGGACTCGAATAAAATCTCCATGCACTTGGCATTGATGACACTTCTGCACATATCGAATGCTATCTCTCTCCATCGTCATCCAAAAATATCCGGCTCTTAAAATCTTCCTTGCTAGAGTGAACCCGTTCATGTGAGGCCCACATGTCCCTGCATGTATTTCTTCTAAAAGTCTTGTCGCTTCCTTGGCGTCGATGCATCTTAGCAATCCTAAATCTGGAGTCCTCCTATATAGGATTTCCCCATTAAGAAAGAAATGATTGGCCATTCTCCTCAAAGTCCGTTTTTGCTTGTTTGTGGCGTTTTCAGGGTACTCTTGTGCTTCTATCAATCTTTTGATGTCATAGTACCATGGTCTTCCATCCAACTCCTCATCTACATGAAAGCAATATGCATGTTGTTCGTGTATCTCCACCCCAATAGGATCGATGTAATTCTTATCCGGATGCTGAATCATTGAGGACAATGTTGCCAAAGCATCAGCAAATACATTTTGAGTTCGAGGGACATGCTTGAATTCAATCTTCGTGAATCTCTGACTCAACTCCTTTATGTAATGCAAGTAAGGAAGGATCTTGACATCCTTAGTAGCCCATTCTCCTTGGACTTGATGAATCAGCAAACTGGAATCCCCTATCACCAAGAGCTCTTTGATATTCATGTCTATAGCCATCCTGAGTCCCAAAATACAAGCTTCATACTCCGCCATATTATTTGTACAATTAAATCTGATCTTGGCTGAAATTGGGTAATATTGGTCAGTCTCTGAAATTAAGACTGCTCCTATTCCGACTCCTTTGGAATTTGATGCTCCATCAAAGAACATCCTCCATCCATCAAATGGTTCTGATATGTCTTCTCCCACAAACAACACCTCTTCATCAGGGAAGTAGGTTTTGAGTGGCTCGTAATCTCGATCCACTGGATTTTCTGCAAGGTGGTCAGCCAAGGCTTGTCCTTTGATGGCTTTCTGTGTCACATACACAATATCAAACTCACTCAACAAAATTTGCCATTTTGCCAATTTACCTGTGGGCATCGGCTTCTGAAAGATATACTTGAGTGGATCCATTCTTGAGATTAAGTATGTGGTGTACGCGGATAGGTAGTGCCTGAATTTTTGCGCGACCCAAGTCAAAGCGCAACAAGTTCGTTCCAACAGGGTGTATCTAGCCTCGTATGGGGTGAACTTCTTGCTTAAGTAGTAAATGGCTTGTTCCTTCCTACCTGTCTCATCGTGTTGCCCCAACACGCACCCAAATGCCCCATCCATGACAGATAAGTACAATAGCAAAGGCCTCCCAGGCTCAGGTGGGACCAATACTGGCGGGTTGGACAAATATTCTTTAATTTTGTCAAAAGCCTTTTGACATTCCTCCGTCCATTTTGTGGCAGCATCTTTCTTCAGCAACTTGAATATGGGTTCGCATATTATTGTGGACTGAGCGATGAACCGGCTAATGTAGTTGAGCCTCCCCAAGAAACTCATCACGTCCTTCTTGGTCTTAGGAGGGGGTAAATCGCGGATCGCTTTAACCTTTGACGGATCCAACTCTATGCCCTTTCGACTGACAATGAATCCTAGTAATCTTCCTGCGGGTACTCCAAATGCGCACTTTGCTGGATTCAATTTTAAGTCGTACCTTCGCAATCTTTCAAAGAACTTTCATAAATCACCCAAGTGGTCTAAACTCTTCTTGGACTTGATAATGACATCATCCACATACACTTCAATTTCCTTATGGATCATATCATGGAAAAGAGTGGTCATCGCCCTCATGTAGGTTGCTCCGGCATTTTTAAGACCGAATGGCATCACCCTATAGCAATATACGCCCCATGGTGTGACAAATGCCGTCTTCTCTGCGTCATCTTCATCCATCAAGATCTGGTGATATCCCGCAAAACAATCTACGAATGACTGCAACTCATGCTTCGCACAATTATCAATGAGTATGTGAATATTCGGAAGAGGAAAATCATCCTTAGGACTGGCTCGATTGAGATCTCGATAGTCCACACATATTCTGATTTTCCCGTCCTTTTTTGGCACTGGCACGATGTTGGCCAACCATGTGGGGTAATTCGTAACCCTTACGACATTGGCTTCGATTTGCTTAGTTACTTCCTCTTTAATCCTCAGACTCAAGTCGGGCTTGAATTTTCTCGTCTTTTGCTTGACGGGCGGACAAGCGGGATCAATTGGCAACTTGTGTGTGACAATGTCAGTACTTAATCCTGGCATATCATCGTAAGACCAAGCAAATACATCAACATACTGCTTAAGCAAATCTATCAATTCTTGCTTCCTTTCGCTCTCTAAATGTAAGCTGACCCGTGTTTCCTTTGTGACTTCTTCGTTTCCTAAGTTGACAACCTCTGTCTCTTCCATGTTGGGCTTCTCCTGACTTTCAAACTGCTCGATCTGATGCGGCAAATCTTCTGGGAACATGCTTTCATCATATTCTTTGTGATCCCACTCGTTGATCCTGTTTTGCTCGATGAATTCGTGACATGTCATAACCGTTGAACTAGGATTTTTATTAATACGAGTGCTGAAAAATATAAACGGTAAGCAAAGATAAATAAATAAATAAAATAAAAGAAATAGATACTTTTAAAGTAATAAGATGTTTTGAGAAAATAAGACTTTCATTCAAAGCATTCTAGCTTTTCAAAGGAGGCAAGCCACAAAAAGGGTCAAACATTATTCAAGCCTCGATCATGATCGTGCAAATTTTAAAACTACTACTTTCCACACTACCAGGAGTCCTGTTGAAATAGAGATGGGCCGACGGTCCAGTTCTGCAACGCTTCTCCAGGCTCGGCATCACGGATGGTCAATTTGACGAGATCTATCTCTTTCTCTTCTCCGATCATGGCTACAAACAAATTTCCCATTCCTTCCATGATGTCATCTTCAACTGCTGGAACTAGGGTTGGAGCTTGTTCTGGCACAAATGTCATCTTGCTCGACCTCCCGCCGCAGACTCTTCCCGATATAGGTTGATATCCAAGCCCGACGGTACCTTTCTGATGTTTCAGCTGGATTGGTTCGACTATGCCATCACGCTTGAGTCCAAGTCCCGTCCTAGGCTGATATCCATACTTCAACATCTCTGAGGCAACCATCTTTGCCGTGCTTGACAAATTTACTTCATCTGACTCTCCTTTCTCATCAACTTTCGCAGCTTGCATAATTTCCAGAGTATGAAAAGTGGCTCCATCTAACTCGCCAGTGACCGGAATAGAATCAATAGAACAGGTGGGGTGACTATGCTCCCCATGGATGGTAACTTCCACGTGACCCCACTCAAACTTTACACACTGATGAAGGGTTGAAGGCACGGCTCTTGCCATGTGGATCCATGGTCTTCCCAGCAAAAGGTTGTAGTTAGACGACACGTCCATCACTTGAAACAGAATACGGAATTCAGCAGGCCCCACCTGCAATGTGAGATATGCTTCTCCAATGACACTTCTTTGTGCCCCATCAAAAGCTCTAACTTTCACACGACTCTCTCTTATCTCTCCCATGTTCACACCCAACTCCCTTAGCGTTTTGAAAGGGCAAATATTGCATCCAGAACCACCATCAATCAGAACTCGAGTCACAATCTTGTCACAACATTTGACCGCGATGTGAAGCGCTTCGTTGTGTCCAACCCCTTCTGCCGGTAGCTCATCATCATAAAAAGAAATCTTGTTAGCTTCCACAACTCGTCCGATGGTCGCAGCTAGAGTTTCACTTGAGGTCTCTTTTGGGATGCAAATACCACTTAATACTTCCATTAAAGCATTCCTATGGGTTTCAGAACTCATAAGCAACGACAAAATGGATATGTGGGCTGGTGTTCTCTTTAACTGTTCTTCAATTGAATAGTCCTTAGGTTGCATCTTCTTCCAGAATTCAGCAGCTTCGGCATCGGTGATATTTCTTTTCAAATTATGTTCCTTCCCAATAATTCCTTGATTAAGATCTCCTGGAGCATAACATCTCCCAGACCTAGTCATTCCTTGAGCCACAGCGGTATCGACCATCTTACTCATAGCTTTCGCTTGGTAATCCCATGGGACTGCTTTGGTGTCATACTCAGGCTTCTCGGTGATCAAAGTGGTTACCACAACTCTTGGCAAGTAGGTTTGGACAGTCAAAGGTTCCCTTAACTGAACTGTGATAACAGGCTGCACCGGAGACGCAGTAGCAACTCCTTCGACGTCCCAACCAGGCACGATAGTATCTTCCAAACCATATTCCCCTTCTAGTATGACCATGTTGACTTCCCGATTCTCGTGATTCGGCAAAGGGTTATTGTTCACATTCGGAGGTGCCGGAGTGCATTTTATAATACCCCTCTTGATCAGAGACTCTATCTGATTCTTCAACCCATAGCAGTCCTCCGTGTCGTGCCCTTGGATCCCTGAATGATAAGCGCATCGCTTGTTCCCATCAAAGTTGCGAGGAATAGGATCAGGGAGTTTTCCTTCAACTGGCTGCAACACCCCCTCTGCCCTCAGTCTTTCAAATAACTGGGCATAAGGTTCGGCGATGGGCGTGTAGGTGCGAGTGTTTCTGGCTTCGAGATTTGGACGTGGTCTTGGTGCATATGCTGGCCTATTTTGATGGATTGGCGCTTGGACAGGGACATATGGCCTTGGTGGATTTTGGTGTGCTGGTGCTCGAGGTGGATTGTAGTGGGGTTGGGTATTATATACTGGGTATGGGATGTACGGAGCATGTGCAGCAATTTGAGGATTGTTGGGGTATCGGTGAGATGAACCTCCATGATGGTAGGTGATAGTTGAGACATCCTCCTTTTTCTTCTTGATGCCACTGATGGATCCCAATTGTATGGCCTTGCTTGCAGCTTGTAACGCAGTCATGGACTGAATCTTCCCAGATTTGATGCCTTCCTCTATAAAGTCTCCCATTTTGACCAATTCGGCAAACCTCTGGCCCATCATCGACATCATCTTGTCAAAGTAAATGCCTTCTTGAGCTCGAATAAAGTATTTGGAGAGCTCATTCTCATCCAGTGGTGGTTGGACCCTAGCAGCCTCAGTTCTCCAACGTCTTGCATATTCTTGGAAGTCCTCGGAGGGTTTCTTCTGTATGTTGGCCAGTGAGAACCTATCTGGAGTGATTTCAGTATTGAATTTGAAACGAGTCATGAAATCCTCGGCCATTTCTTGCCAATCATGCCATTTGCGAGAATCCTGACGGGTATACCAGGTCAAGGCTTCTCCAGACAAACTTCGAATGAATAACTTCATCCTTAACTTCTCATTTCTCCCAACACCGACTAACTTATCACAATATGCCCTCAAATGCGCGTGAGGGTCACCTTTCCCATCGAATAGTTCAAACTTTGGCGGCTTGTACCCTGTTGGCATATCGATATCCGGGTGAATGCATAAGTCATCATAATCCAAGCTCTCTGCTCCCCTAGTGACTTGCAAGCTTTTTAACGCCTTCCTTAGACCATGAAGTTGGGCGTTTATCGACTCATCTTCCCTCAAGCGAGCATCTTTCTCCATTTCTGCATATTGATCAACCTCGTACGGGACTTTAACCACGGCCGGGGTCGTGAAAGTAGGAGCTTCAACAGCACATATAGGTGGCACATATGGCTCATGAGGAGCGGCAACGTGTGCCCCGAATATCTGCTGCATCGCGGGATAGGTGGGTATCGTATGAGCTTGTGGTAGATGATCAGGAGTGGTCCCGACCATTGATGAGGAAACCAACGGTGCTTGGCCATGAGTTGGAACATATTGGGTATGCCCAGGCTGTTTCGGTGAGGCAGTGGAAGGCAGGTCAGTTTTTGGAAAGTAGACAGGTGTTTTAAAGGTTGGGAGAGTAGTAGCCGAAAGCTTGGCCAAATCTCGTACTTGTCGCAATTCCTCCCTTAGGGCTTCTAATTCTTGTGCCATAAGAGCCATTCTCTCGTCATTTTGAGCAGTACTTTGAGAACTTTCAGGGTCTTCCATAGGTACTATTATATTTGCAGCAGCGTCAAATTCTTCTCCGTTAGTCATCTTTCTTTTGGATCGAAGGTTGTATCGTGAGTCAGCCAGTTTGCAAGTCGACACAAATCAACGTCCTTTTCGGGATTAATAGTAACCAACATAAAAAGGAAGAAAAGAAAAGGAAAACTATGTTAGTTTGGGATGTTGCAAGGAAAAGGAAATAATGTATATAGCAAATATGTAACGCATATATACGCCAAATTGGCGACATTCAAGATACGTCCTAATATGGGGCCTCTTTTTGCTAGAGGTTAGCCTACGTTGAAATTAATTTGATGATAAATGATCCAACTAAACACATTCTGGATTTGGAATAACATAATTTCATTGATAGAAAATGCCTTAGTCGTACAATAGAGCAGTCGGGTAGGAAACTAGATAATAAAAACGAGGGAAGAGAAGGGCATGCAAAAGGTGAGTCGCATGACTCTTTGATGGAACGCGACCACGTACAAAAGATCAAGCTATGGCCAAGTTGGACCATCATTATCATCATCGTCCCAATCATAGTATGGCCCTGGGTAGTATTCTGGAGAGTTTGAACCCGTCTCCGAATCTCCTATACCATCAATCTCCATGGATGCATACTCATAATGGTCCATTCTTGCCGTCGGAGAAGGTCCATCTCCCATGACTTCGTCTTCTTCTGGATCCTCCTCAGGCTCCTCTTCCGGATCTTCCTCAGGGTCTTCTTCTGGGTCTTCCTCAGGGTCTTCTTCTGGGTCTTCCTCGGGGTCTTCCTCTGGGTCTTCCTCGGGCTCTTCTTCTGGATCTTCCTCAGGATCTTCTTCTATCCTCTGGATCAAATGATCCATGGATCCTGGAACTATTTGATTATACATGGGTGTTGTGAGTTCCATACGAGGAAGTACCTCCTCTTTGATCCAAGCAGCCCACCGATCATCCACAAACCCCCTGAATCCCTCTGCACTGGGTTGGACCATGTGACTTACAGTGGTGCGCCATGCATAGTATCCTGGTGTGCACCATTTCTCATTTCTTGTATTGGTCATGATCATGTAATCCCATTCTAGCTGCAAGTTCCTTATCCGTATAGCAGGGACTGAAACAAGATCGTCCTCGTGTAGTACCATGCATGACCACAGTGGAACATCCTGGATAACTCCAAATTGTCGCATGACCCGGAGAGGTGCATATGGTTGGATACCTCTTAATCCGACCAGCTCAATGAAATATAAATGTCGAGTTCTGACGAATGCTGATCCGGATACCAAATGGAACTTCCACTGAATGGAATCCCCAGTGAGATTTGTCAAAAATGTGCGCCACTCCTCTTCTCCGACTGGCGCGTCCCAATATCGGAGACGATCGCCGTGACTCTGGATCATATTGCGAGCGTCTACTGTATAGTCCATTTCTGGGGGTCGGCGGTAGAAATGTTCAATCGCCCAAACTTGTAGCAATAAGTTGCATCCCCCGAAGAAGTCATGCCCTCTCGTGCATGCAGATAGTGATCGAAACACCTCAGCGAGCACCATGTGCACCAAGGAGCAACCTCGTGGCGCAGCAAATAGGTCCACAACTACGGGGAGGATGTTGATGTCGATGAAATGGAGTCTCATCGGGAAAACTATCGCACCCAAAAAGGCCAATACAAAGATCTTCGGCCGCGTGCTTATCCACTGCCTGCGAGTGCAAGAAAATTCTTCACGATATTCATCAAAACTTTCAAGTCGGCCAAATCTCCTGAAGAGGTAGTCTAGTTTAACCTTTCCGCCTTCTACATTCCTCAGTGACGGAAAGGTGTGCAACCCCAGGAGTCGTAAAAATTCCCTCGCACTTATGGTTGACGGGCATATTGGTAACCTCCCCCTGATAGGAAGCTCTGTGAGTGCGCTGAATTCCTCCAGCGTAGGGGTAATTTCAAAATCCAAAAACTTGAAAGTCACTGTGCTAGGGTCCCAAAATTCCATCAACAGGGTGAGGAGCAATCTATTTGCCTGAACCTTCATCAGCGATAGCAACCCTCCCAGATGTCTCCTGATTTCGGCTCCATGTGCTCTGTGGATGTTCTGCCACCAATTCTGTAGGATGTGCGGTGCGGAGGTGACCATCTTAATGTTTGGGAGGTTCCGATTGATGTTCATCTAAACAAGAAAAGGTATGGTGAGTATGTCTATTCCAAATCCATCATGTGTTTTAGTTTGGATCATTCATATCGTCCTTCACAAAAATATGTCGTCAGGTGTATGACCTTTGACAAAAGGGTGGCTTCCTAATTGCGAAGACGACGCCTTGTATCGTCTCGCCTAAGGTGTATGCAACATGACCTATTCTCTAGAATAAGAGTTTTCCCTAAACGCTTAAGAGTGGACTGAAGGTCTGCGAGAAGGCACACTACATTTACTGCACCAACTCTGAAGCTAAGGAATCCAAATGAAGGTTTGGGGGAATGTGAAACACTCCCCGCGTGAATCAGTGTGTGTCAGTGTACGGCCGAGGACTCGATAGAAAGTGTGAATGACAATGTAGGAAAGCAGTAACAAATAGTGTTTTCAAACAAATAAGGAACGCAAGATTGGATTTGACTTGCGACCTTTCAATCAAAGCAATATATATAGACAAATAATCCACAAACGAATAATCACAAACATCATTCCTAAACTCGGTGTATTAAGGTTAAAACCACAAATAGTCCCCAGCAGAGTCGCCACTCTGTCGCACCCTCTTTTCGAACGGGTCGAAATAGTTTGCAACATCATGCGGTCGTTCTCTTTTGGTTTCTTTCGAAAATATGTTTTAGAGTCGCCACCTAATTTTTAAGGAAAATATTAGGAAACCAATTTTTAAAATATAAATGTAGACTCTGTTTTGATCTGCGAAAACCAGTAAAATTCTAGGTAAGGGTTTTGGTTACTCGAGGGGAAGGGGTTAGGCATCCCTCAGAGCCTATTCAAAAAAATAGTCCTTAAACTTAGCTTAGGAAAATAATTTATTGATGAATTGCTCATTTGTTATTTCTCAGGTCTAGTGATAAAAAATTTTCATCAGGAAACAAAATACAGGGGATATCATATATATGTATATAATGAAAAATGGCTTTGAGTTCGAACATTCGATTTAGGACTCAATTGATTTAAGTAAAACCGAACCTTCGAAATCCGAGGGTCGCCACTTGATTTTTAGGGGAAAATCAAGAAACCGTTTAAAACATTTTAAAAGACCTAACAGAAAAATCTTTAAGAGGTTCGGGTTCGCATTTCCACTTTGAGAAGGTTTTACGCACTCGAAATGGCCTCTAACATGCGGTTATCCGACGATTAAATATTTTGACTAACTTTAAAGATAATATAATTTTATATTCTTAATTTTGAAAAGTTTAAATAGAATATTTTAAGAGTAGAAAAATAGAACATTGAGATTTTGCTTATATTTTAATCAATTAGAATTAATTAAGTGAACTAGTTAAAGAAAATCAACAAGATATAATATTAAAAGACTAACTAATTTTATTTAAATTAAAGGAGCTAATGAATTTAATCAAATAATTAGAATTTTGAAATCTACTAAACTCTAAGTGTTTAAAAGAAGAAATGTATATATACTTTTCAAAAAAAAAAGATACTTGAAATATTTTTAGGAATATTTTAAACCTAATTTCCTAAAAGTGGTTTTTATAGTCAAGATTCAAAATCATAACATGACGTAGATGGCTAACTTTAGAAATATTAGTTTATACTCTTGATTAGAAAAAGGTTTAAATAAATATTTAAGGATTTAGAAAAATATTTAAAATCTTATTCAATTAAGAATTAATCCAAGTGAACCATTAAAAAATAATTAGGAAAAGAACCTAATATTAAAGTCCAACCAAATTTTATCTAATTAAAGGAGTTAAAGAATTATTTCAAGTTGCTAGAATTTAAATCCTAGAACGTCTAAGTGTTTAAAGAAATAGAAAATATCCACAAATTATTTTAAAGAAAAATGTTTGAAGTATTTTAAAGAAAATTTTCTTCAAAGTCTAATTTCCTAAGGAAATGATTTTTGGCGTCAAAAAAAAAAATCAAAGTCACTAGAATAACATAAATGGTCGACTTTAAGGAAATTTAATTAGGTTAAAACTTATAAAAATAAAATTGGAGTGAGAGATAAATATCATATGTAAACAAGTATAAGAAATGAAACAATAAAATAAGTTAGATTGGGCCTGGCAGGCCCAAGCCCAAAACCTGTCCTAATTTCTAATTTTTGAGCCTGCCAACCCATTTAAACTACTGCTGCCGACTGGGCCCAAGCCCGATATATTTCTGCTGCAAAATATTTGGGCCTTTTGGCCCTTTTTATCCCTGATATACACTGGCTGTATATACATCGTATATCAGTGTATATCGCCCTTCTTCGACTTCCAAAAAATTAATATCAGCTCCCTAAGACCCGCTTAACCTTCACGACCCCGGGAAATGCAAGATGGGAGTCTCGGAGGACTCGGACATATGCGTAAAAAAAAATAAAAGGAAAAGGATTAGGGGGTCTAAAAATGATTTAGAAAATCCACAACTTGATAACCTTGAAACCAAACATCAAGATATTCCACCCATATTCTTTGAAATAAAAAGAGAGTTTCATGAAATTCATTAAACTTGAAATTAAAACAAACAAATAAACTCCGTTAACTAAGAATCCACACATAACCCATATTTTGAAACTACAACCAACACATAAAACTTAAAAGCTAGAATCAATATGGAAACCTACGACATTGAATCTAAGATTCAACATATAAAAAAAAACTCATTAACTTGAAGCTTAAAAATCCAACACATAATCCCATATCTTTGAAATTAATAAACAAAGCATAGACCCAAGTCTTTTGAAATTAAGACAAACACATGAATTCATTATCTTTGATTTGGGTCATCTCCATGCCTAAATTAGTTAGCTCGGATGTAGGAATATCATTATCACCACCTCCCTTGTCACAAAACTTTAAAAAAATCAACAACATATATACATATATACGTACATTCACGTTAATTAATTAACAGAACTAGAAAGCATATAGATGTAGAAATGGAGGAAAGTAAAAATCAACCAACATATACATACATACACATTAATTGATTAACAGAAGCAGAGGCCGTATAGTAGGTTTAGAATTGGAAAAAGGTAAAAATCAACCAACATGGAAAAAGGTAAAAATCAACCAACATACATACATACATACACATTAATGTATTAGTTAACAAAAGCAGAAAACATATAGAAATGGAAAAAAAAAGGTTTCCTGGGAATAGATATATGTATATGCAAATTTTAAAAGCAAAAACATATACATGTACATGTAAAACAGAAGTAGAAAACATATAGATGTAGAATATATCATGAATATGCATATGCATATGCGTGTTTTCCATATCCAATAATCCAATAGATTTATGGAAATTAACATGAATCTAAGGGCTATTGCTTCTTTTCTGGAAAAAATATTGGCTAAACAAAAGAGGAGCATTTTACCGAACACATGAAAGGCGTGGCGTTTACTCATGATTCTAACAAAATACATGATATATGTGGATACATAGATACTACAACACAACATTATAACCAAAAGATCCTCAAGTTATATATATTCATAGATATATTCATATATAGATAACATATATACACGTGTACATATGGGTACCTGCACACTGCCATACAATACTTTCCATTTTTATGTGTTTATACAGATACAGCAAACAACCAAGCAGCCCCACAGTTATATGCATACATCTATATACATGTAAAGATGACGTATATACATGTGTATACGTGTATATACAGCTACATACACACTACAATACAACAATATCACAATACTACTCCGCCACGAAGCAGTGATTTCAGCCAAGACAAACCCAACTACTAGAGATTATGTATCATATAGCTCGTTGGCACAATCTAACAGTCATACTCAAATCAAACGAGGGAGAAAAGCCTAAGACGTTACCTTTTGCGGGGCAGCGAACTGGTGCAAGACAAGCCGAAACGAACTTTCACCACGAAATAGAGACCCGTTGATGAATTTCCGAGCTTCGAAGCTCACTGTCCGAATTCTTTTCAACAGTAAACTATCTTCTTCTTTTTTTCAAAGGTTAAGCATATAGCATGAATTGTTGGTTTTTTTTTTAGTAATCTCGGCCCCCCTTTAATGGTGAAGAAACATAGATATTTATAGGAGTAAATTAGGGCAACGTTTGGGGGGGAAAACGCAGGGTTAATTTCGGGATTTTGGGATGAATTTAAAATTCAAACAAGAGAGAGAGGAGGAGAGTACGAATTTGACCGAAAATGGCCAAAATGGCCACTGTTTCGGCTTCTCTTTTCTGATTTTCGGCTGCCATTTTTGGTTTTTCCGGTTTCGGTTTTGGGTTTATGGGGAAGAGGGAAGAACGCGTGAGAAGGATTAATTAATTTGGGCATTTTGCCATTTTCGGAGCCTGAAAATGGCTGATCTTTGGCTGCCATTACTGGTTTCAACATGGAAGGGGAAAAGAGGAAGAAGGGGATCAGGGGTTTGGGAAGAAGACAAAAGGGGTTTTAATCAATTTTTGGGCCGGGTCGGTTGGGGAATTGGGTTGGGTTGAGGATTTTAAAGTTGGGCTGGGGTTAATTAAAAAAGATTGAGAACTGGGTAGGGGTTTTGGGCTTGGGAATAAAATGGGAAGAGTTTGGATTGGATACTAGAATTAAAATTGGGATTAAATCAAAATTGGATTGGAATTAAAATTAAGAAAATGGGTTAAGGAAAAATTAAAAAAAAAATTAATCACTTCAATTACGAATATGACCGATTAGAATGTGATTAATTTGAAATCAATTGATTAATTTGACCATGAGATGAATTTATATAAATTAATTAAAGAGTTTTAAAATACTAGCAACTCAAAATAATTAAATTTATTACGGTGTAATTAATCCTAAAATGATTAAAGTAAAAGCGATTAAAGATAAAATCTATTCGAGAATTTTTTGAAAAATCCACGAATCTAATACTTAACTTGAAACAAGTATAATACGCAATATATAAACATAATTAAAAATTAAAATATTTAAACCTAAAAATCGCTTGAAAATCTTGTTTGCGTTTTCGAAAGCTCATCATTTCAAATTGTTAAAATTAAAGGCTCGATGATTAATTTATACCGTGGATGGTCAAAATTGGGTGTCAACAGTAGTGCCATTCATTAATTTCACATTGCACTGCCAGAGGTGGTAGTGTCACAAGCATGCATTTTACATTGCACTATCGGAGGTGATAGTGTCATTTGCATTCATTTCACGTTGTACTATCGGGGGTGGTAGTGTCACATTCATTAATATTGCATTGCCAAGAGGGTCATTCATTTCATTTTGCATATTCATTCATTTTGCATTGTCGAGAGAGCCATTCGTTCATTTTGCATATTCATCCATTTTGCATTGTCGAGAGGGTCATTCATGTATATTGCATTGCCGAGAGGGCCAATCATTCATATTGCATTCATTCATTTTAAATATTCATTCATTTTGCATTGTCGAGAGGGCCATTCATGTTGCATTCAATAAATCATTTTCATTTTTTCTACTAATGGACATGTATTCACAATCTGATGATTGAGCTTAATTGTCTTTTCAAAGGACTTGCACCATGCTTCAAGAATCAAACAAAAGTTGTTGACATGCATTGAAAAAGGAAGATGGAAAGTATGAAAGCGATGCTACCTTCTTTTTTAATATTGTCTCTACTAATAAAATCTCAATTTTTTTTCTTTTCGAGAACATCCAAAGGGATGCATTCTTGATTAAACCACATGTACAAACCAGGTCAACAAAGACACAATAATGTGGAACTCTTGGAATTGAGGAGCAACTTCTACTGTAGTCAAGACACTCCTATTGAAGGTCATATGTTTGGCCAAATTGAATTCGTCAATTTTCTTTATCCATGATCTCTTTCATCGAGCATATCCAAAGAAAAGGACAGCTGTTGACACCCAATTTTGGCCCAACACTTATAATAATTCATACTTTTTATGTTGATATTTTTAAATAGTTTAAAATACGTTTTGGGTGATTTTAGATTAATTTTTGATAGTTACTCTTATTTTTTAAAATATTAAAATTTTGATTAGTTTAATTTTAAATTTTAACCTGGTCTAATAATTTTTTTTCTTTACACAGATAAAATTATACGTACGTATATAATCAACCTGCAATTTGGGCCCATACTTTTAGGTTAGATTTCAAAGTGTGTATATGATCTCTACAATATTACAAAATAAAGTATTAATTTTAGAAAATCCTAAATTATATCATCTCTCCTTTCACTTTTTGTTATCGGCCCCCGCCGGCGGAATCCGACAGTCACTGGAAAAACAAACAGCAATGATGACCCCTTCATCCTCTTCCTTTCTCCTCTACCAACCACTCTCACAGCCCAAACGATCCCATTTCCAGCGAGCTTTGGCAAGCTGCGAACAACAGCCAAAATCCCATCTCAACCCACCAAACTCCAGCAAGAAAACTCCATTTTCCAGTCACTAAATTACCATTGAAACACCTCCAAATGACGACATTCCAAAACCCCACTCTAATCCCCGACGAAAGACATGTTTCCTCCGTCAAAACGCCACCATAAAACTCATCTGAAGCAGCAAAACAACAGACCAAAACCAACACCGAACTAGCATCAAAATCACCTCCAAAATCCCACCAAAATCAGCTTCAAAACCACTAAACAACAACCCGTCGCCACCTCCAAATCAGCTCCAAAACCCCATGAAAAAACGACTAAAGAACTTCAAAAAACCACCACAAAATCCATCCAAAATCCACAGAGAAATGCATCAGAAATGCCACCATTTAGCCCCCTTAATCCACAAAAATCACCCAAAAATGCAGCCCCAAAGAACCGGAAAATGACCCTTAAGACAGCCAGCAAAAACACACCTAAAAACACTAAGAAAACCAACTCCAGCCCATCACTGTTCAGGCAAGAAACAACGATTCTTGTTTCCTCTTTTCCAGTAAAATATCAACTATTTGACTCTATTTTTGACTTCATAAGTTTTGCTCACTATTTTATTTGTTTTAGTTAATATAGTGTGTTTCATTATTTTTGTATCTCTATTCTGGTTGCTATTTTCTAGTATTGTTGATGATTGCTTCCTCCATTGTTATTTTATGAATTTATTTTCAAAAACTAATTTCATTTGTTAATAATTTATCGTGATCTCCACTGTTATATTAAATTGGATTTGTATTTTTAGTGATATGTTTATGTATTTATATCATCTACTAAAAGTATTATTGGTTGTCATGTTTTAATGCTAGTTTTATTGTGTTTTTGCATACCATTTCAAATAATCTGTTAGTTATTGTTATTTAACTTTGTCACTGTCATACTCCATTTATTTATTTATTTCTATTTGTTATTATGTCTAGTTTATAATATTGTTTTATTACAATTGTTTGTGCATTTTTAAATTTTGTGCAAACTCTCATGTTTTGAGTTGAGTGGGTTATGTCATTTCTTCATTTATTCTTTCAATTAGATTTACTCATTAATGTTTTGTTTTTAATTGTTAAGTACTTTTTTTCTTTTTATATATTGATATTATAAGATGTTATAATTGGGCAATGATGAAACTTCTCCATCGATTTTTGAGGCCTCCCCATTTAAAAAAGACGAAAAAATTAGTTTAATTTCGCATTTATTGCATGTTAAAATCCAATAAAATCTTAGTTGAAGTTTCATGCATATATTTTTTTACTAAAATTGGTCAATGACGAATCTATTCGTTGGATTTCGAGGCCTCCTCATTTAAAAAGACGAAAAAAAATTAATTTAGATTCATACTCATTATATGTTAGAATTCATGTCTACATTAGATGTTAAAATTGGCCAATGACAAATTTATCCGTCAGATTTCGAGACCTCCCCATTAAAAAAGACGAAACAATTTTAGTTCATGGTTTATTTATTCATTATGATATATATTATTGACGTTAGACAAATACTAGGATGTTCTTTATATCACTATTTATTTCATTGTTTGTGTATATTTTGTGATTATTATACTTATATTACATTGTATATTTCCTCCTCAATTTGAAAAAATGAGTTTAGTCGGGACCCACAGTTGTGGATTCTGAAGGGTGCTAGTACCTTCCCTTTGGAATAACTTGAACCTTTACTCAGATCTAATTGGTTTGCAGACCCTTTTGGTAAATAATTAATTGGTTTCCTAACTATCCTTAAAATTAGGTGACGACTCTAATTAAATTATTTTTTCTAAAAATATTCTTTTAAATTTTTTATTTAATTTTTTTATGAGTTGTCATGACGTTGCGCCGTCGGGATGTCAAAAATATACACTCCTACAATTATGTATACGACTAAATACCTTTTTTGCATTGATCATTAACTTTATTGATGGATTTCTTTACTGCATTCTTTGTATTCTTTATTTTCTAGATATTCCTTTTATTTTGACATTTTCATCTTCTATATGCAGATCAATGATGATCGTATTGCAGGCTAATTGTTTTGGTGCTATATGCAGAGTTGAATTGAAGTAAGAAATATTTTTGTTTTAATTTTCTTTATTTATATTTTTTTTGACAAAATAAAAAGATATACATTCAATTATGTCAATAAAAAAAACAATGACCTTTTATTGAGAATTTAGTCAAGTATTTTAGCTTTTTAAATGCTAACTTTTGTTTGCACTTTTACATTGTTATTTTATTAATAGAAGTGTTCCTATTATTTTATAATTTTTTATAGTGATCAATAGATCATATCCATTATTGGAAGAATTCTGGATGAAGATATGAAGATTGAGTAATTGAAAACCTAATAATTTATGTTTAAATAAGTTTTCTTATTCTAAGATGTTCTCTTCATAGTCATTCATATAATTTATTTTCTTGCTAATTAATTGATTAGCAATATATAAAACTATAAATACCTCTATTTAGGTGTAAAATTCTCATAAAATGAAAAATAATTGGGTGCACTATCAACTTTCATCTTTATACAGTCGAGTAACTAAACGTATCTAATTTGTAATAGCGACTACGTTCCCAGCTTTGGGATGAATTCCTTCTATCTTAAGAGAGGATCCGAGCCTTAAATCAAGACAGAGGAGTTTGATCAAATTGGGCGTGGAACGAGTAGAAGATCTTAAATGCAAGAGTGAGTTTGCCTTCGTGGAAAAGAGCAGCTCGGCTAGACGCCACGGTTAGGCGACCCCCTGCTCTGCTTTCAAACTTTCCAATTGCATGGCCTCTTTGAGTGAAGAAGAGAGGGGCTTCGACCCTGACTATCAACTGCAGATTGATTGACATTGAAATTCATTACCTTTTGTTTTGCTAGTGGGCGGCTATGTGCATGTGTCCCAAAGTGACATATATTTTTGGTACCTCTGGTGGCAACTCCAATATGTATAGTATAATAAGGTGAGAAACAGGAAGGTGTAAGCCTCGAAAGCCTTTGGTACTTCGGTAGGGCAAGCAAACCTTAGATTCCATGAAAAAACATGGGCTGACTCGCTAAAAACGGAACTTAGCTTCTCACTGACTACCTCTGGAAAAAAAGTCTCATTACTCAATGGCTTTTGATCTGTCTCCTTCAAAATATCTTAATTGTTTTCTACTGGCCGCCTCCTAGAAAGCATTTCTTATTTTGACCATTTGAGAGAGATGAGGGAGATATCGTTTTGCATATCTTGTATCCAAAACCTCCCCTGGGGGGGTGGGGGGGGGGGCTACGGAGGGTTTGGGGGAGAAATCCACTTTGTTATCTAATGACAAGTAGATGACTCGTCGGGCGGTCGAAGCGGAATTCTTTGGAAAAAAGAACTTGAATAATTTTGTTTTTCTCCCGTTCTTTGGATACAATTCGACCTTCTACAGCCAAATCTCAATTTGTGGAAGGCCCGCGAGAGATGAAATTAGAAAATCGATAAATCTGATGGGTTGACGCCACAAATAAAATGTCTTCGATTCGGGATCCAACCCTTAGAATACGAGAACCCAGCTACATGCCCATTAAGAGCATTACCTGGAGTCGAGCTAACTACAAAAAAGGCATAGCTTCATTAAATCCTGTGGGAATACGATTTCCTTTTATATATATATATATAATGCATATTTTCACATATTTATATACATATATATAATTACGTACTTTATCATTAATTTTTTTATAATTTCTCAAAAATCATTCCAAAAAGATTTTATTTTTGTTAATTATCTTATTTTAATTTAAATTATTCTTAGATTCTATTAGTCGATAACTAATTGAATTATTTCATTTTGATAAGTTTAAGAAGTTTTTTAATCGATTTATGTTAATTCGTCTTATAGACGAAGTTAACTCTTTTTGACTACCTTATAAATTCAAGATTGGCGTAATTGTATTTCAAGTAGCCAAATCTCAAATCAACTTTCTACCCTTAACCCATTCTTTTTGGAACCAATTTACTCCAATTTTTGGATTAATTTTCGGCCTGAAACACCCTTAAACCGATCCAATCTCCTCTTTAATTCATAATTTCAGCAACATAATTACATATATATTCCCTTACAGCAGCTCCACGTGACCCTTCTTTATTTTCTCCTTTTTTTCCCACGCGCCCCCTTTCCCAATTTTTCCCCTTACGCATTCCTCTTTCTTCCTCGTTAAAATGACAAAACCAGAAATCAGCATCGACCAAACGACCCCAATAACGCAAAAAACGACCGCGACAACCCAGAGACCTTTGACCCTGATAGTCTCAACGTCTCTCCCACAAATGAGAATTCAAAAACCCCAACCTTCACCCATTTCCCCCCCAATTTTACCCAATATTTTTCCTATAAATTCTCCAAGCTTAGTCTCGCACAAGGGGGTCGTTCCACACAAAAAACAATCATTAAATTTCCAGTCATAGAGCATTCTTCATCTCGAAAATACACTAGAATTTCCGCTTCTTTTAAAACCATATTTCCAGAAAGTTTATTCAATTTTTGAGATTTTCGAGACCGAAAATTTCAAGTTTCGAATCTCGGGCGACGGCTCATATACGAAGAAACTCGTGGTGGTGAAGGTTCTCATCTAGATTCGTTTTGTCCCAGAACGTTGCTCCAAGAAAGATAATACTCTTAGGCTTCTTCTTCTTCATTCTGTTCGGATATGTGCTTAATTGTGAAATTAATCATTGCGTTACATTAACATCTTTTATTCGTGTTTGTTCTGCGCAAAATTGCCTAGCTGTGATGGATTGATACTGTGATGTTGTTTTTGTTCATTGAGACGTTTTCCAAAGTCATAGAGTCACGTTCTAGCCATAAAAGTCTCGGTTCCTTGTTGACTTCACACTCCCTAATTCAACCTTTGCTGCGTTACAGTTAGTTTTTTTTTCAAGTTTTCCTGTTAGTAGTGTCTTACAATCATTCATTTTCATAAATTCTATAGTTTAACAGTTAAACCTCTGATATGAGCTTAAGTTTTCTATCAAAATGATTTCGAATCCACGAGTATGTATTGTCTCTGTTTCTTTTTCTGTTTGAGGTTTTGGCTCTGATTTGTAACTAGTCATTTGAGTTATTTTGAGATGATATGTAAACCCATGATTTCTTGATTCATTCTTCTGGTTTGTTTAACGTGTTTATTGAGGTTCTAATTTTGTCTATTTAGGGTTCATTATTTTGCTTCTGTTAATCTTTGAATAAAATGTTCAAATCAATCTTCAGTTGTTTTACTTTTGAATCTATGTGAAAGAGTTCGTGTGTTTCAAACATTTCAACTTCTTGACATGATCTCTGTTTCCAGTTCTGAAAATGGTGGTCGATGATCAGCCTAGTTTCTCCTTGTCTATTTTTGAATTTCTTGTTATTTTCTCTAACTTTACATGTCAAAAATGATTAAAATCAGTCATAAATTTAGTTCTTCCCTTGAAGTAATCTGTTAACCTTTTGTAGAGATTTGAACTTTGTTTCTTGAAGTGACCACTCAAATCTCGTCACTGGAGGCTTCAGTTTTATTTAAATTCAAGCATGTTCTTTGTTTAAGCCTAGTACTGATTCGTAGTTTATTGGAAGTATCTCATTCTCTCCCTTTAATTTCTCTTTATTGTTCTCTTTGTATGTAAGCCATTTCGTGACATTTAGAAGTTACTTTAAATTAAAGCTGGTGGAAATCATGTGATTAATTGTCATGTCCTATTCCATTTACTTAGCTTTCAATTTTCCTGGAAATGTTCAGTATTATGTTTATGTGTTCATCACTGCTATTTGATAGTCAGTAATTTCACCTTTTAAAACTTTATTATACATGTCCTTATTTAGCTTTCAATGGGAAATACTTGTATAGTTTTATTTTCTTTTTACGTGACATCCCATTTGAGTCCTTTCAGATTTCACTCTGGCATCTTGGGTCATCTCTGGTCAGGGAAGCTGCCGGGCAGGTCATGGAAGTTGGAAAATCAGTGTATATACACTGATATACATTCGGATACACCTAATGTACACCTAAGAAATAAAGGGCTAAAAGCCCAAGTCAGTAGCAGCAAGAACTTAATGGGCCAGGTAGGCCCAAAATTCTAGAAATTAGGACAGGTGAAAAAAACTCAAATAATTTAGCTTACTTTCAATTCATTACTTTAACTGTATGTATTTGTGATGCTTGTTATTCTAACTTTAACCCTAATATTTTTTAAAAATTTAATTTAATTTCCCAAAATGTCAAACCATTTGCGTTATTATTCTGTTAAAATTGATTTTGTGATTTTACTTCGAAGAATCCATTTCTAGGTCTTTTTAATACTTCAAATATACTTGTGGAAGTTTTACTTATTCAAATTATTTTAAATGTTTTTTCAAATGAAATATGAAATTCACCCTCCTTTAACCCTTAATATGTTTTGATTTAAGCATCAGAAATTCAGTCTCCCCTTTATTTTCAAAATTAGTCAATTTGGACAAATGTATGGTAGAAAATTCAATCTCCTCTTTATTTTCAAAATTAGTCAATTTGGACAAATGTATGGTAGATTTTAAATTTTCTTAAATTTAAACTTTTTCTAACTTAGATTTTTTTTCAAGTTCCATTTCTAAAATTATTTTTTTTTCGAAGTTAGTCAAATATCTTAATCATTACTCAATTGCAAGTTAGCGGCCACTTTAAGTGATTAATTTCTTCTTAAAGTAAAAATTGGGCCTCTTACCCATTTCTCTACAATTTTAGAATTTTTTTGTTGAGTTTTAAAATTTAATTTAGTTTTTTTAATTTCTCTTAAAAATTAAGTGGCGACTTTGTCATTTTTTTGAAAACTATTTTTTACTTAAATCAATTGAGTATTAAACTGATTTTTCGAAAACAAGTTCAAATTAACAACAGTTAGCAATCTTGCGGCCCATATCAGCATACCCATAACAAGCACCTGAATCCTTTAGACATGCACCCGAGTGACTCCTTCCACGCTTGTCACATCGAGGATGTGTTGGCCCACCTCCACCAGGTGCCTTGGGAGAAGACACTCTATTATAAGCAACCTTTGCATTGGAAATTTGGCCTTGCTGAAAGCGACCATTTCCACCACCACTCCTAGAGTTAGAGAACCCACCATCATAATAGGCTCTCTAGGAATCATTCACCCTCGTCTCCTTGAGCTTCTCCTTTCAATCTGTTCAGCATAAGTCATAAGCCTAGAAATGTCCATAATAAGCATAGCCATGCAATATTCTTTCACAACCGAATCAGAGATCCTAGAAATAAACTTGTGCATTCTTGCACTAGGGTCAGCCACTAGCATAGAAGCATACTTTGAGAGCTTTGTAAATTTGAGGCATATTCCTTCACACTCGTACCACCTTGCTTGAGGTTGATAAATTTTGTCATTTTGGCCTCCCTAAGCTCAAGAGGAAAGAAATGGTCCACAAAGGCAAACGTAAACTCTTCCCAACCAAACCCATCATCATCAACCCTCTCCATCAACCATTAGTTGTACACATTTGAGTCACATCCCTCAACTAATAGGAAGCTAGTTCAATTTTTTCTTCTAAAGTCACCCATATTATAGTCAACACCTTAGAGAGTTCATCAATGAAGTCTTGTGCATCCTCATCAGCTTTTGACCCATAAAACTTCAGAGAATTCATCCGGGTAAAATCTCTTACTCTAACAGCTGAAGTGGAGGCATGAGGAGGAGGATTGGCCTGCCTAGATTAGTCACCACTTGGACAAGCATGATAAAGACAGTCTGGAATTCATCATGAGTAACCGACTCACTCGTAGGCTCTTGAGGGACTTGGTCCTCATTAATTGGGGCCTTCCTTGGTAGAAGGGCTTTCCTTAGAGGCATCTTCTGTAGGCATCAAGGACCTCATCAAAGTTAGGAAATCTTAAGACATGGTCCATAGCATGACATAAGACATGAAGATGTGAGAGTTTCTTGTCACGCCCCCGGAGGGTACCCTTGGCGTGGCTAGCACTCAGAGACTATTGCTAGTCTCCGAGCGAACCACTTGGCCTTATCATCACTTCATACTCAACAGGGGAAGGAACATCCTTAAGGAAAAGACTGTAATATAATTAAAGTAATCAAGTCTTTATATGAAAAGTTAATTTTCAATAAAAAGGAGTTGGAAAAACAACAATACATAACATCCTCTACTCAACGTCTATGAAGCATCTAACTCTAACATATAGATAGTACCGCGACAGGTCATGGTTACCCAACTCAAGAAAAATAAAGTACTACTCAAGCTAGATATAGAAATCCTCCGAACACAAGGAGGTCTCACCGATCAGCTGAATGCGAATAGATCCTTAACCAAGCGCTTGTCGATGATCTCTAATATCTGCCTCTGCATCATAAAACGATATAGTCCCAAAAGGGGACATCAGTACGTGAAGTGTACTGGTATGTAAAATAGCTGAGTGAAACAGAAACACGTAGAATAATATAGGAATAACATCAACTCAACATTATACTCCATCAGTATCTCAAATGTCTATCTAAATAAAGAATAAAGAGTAGACAAATGACCTATCAACATCTCATCAATACATCAAACTCATTTCAGGAAACTCGACTCGACTCAACTCAAGGAAACTCGACTGAAGGGAACTCAACTCATACCATCACATTAATACACCCAAATTTACATTCCAAAAGGAAGAGTAAAGCGGTTGTTGGTCAAATATAGAACTCAACCAGAGTTGAGGTCGATCCTACAGGGAACGCGTGAGAATGGTTCTATTAGCACCCTCTTTCAGATGTAAATTCTACACTCAAGATAAAGTTGCATAAATTAAATAGGGGGTTACATTGTTTCAATTAAATTCATATTGTAAAGTGACTAATAAGGATGTTGATATGGGTTTCAAACAATTAATGAGAAGCTAGGGTTGTGTTCTCCATGACGTCTAATACGATAACTAAACTGGCGCGGTAAACTCCTTCGTGATTGCGCATACAAGATCAAACAAAATAGATAATACCTAGTTCACCATTCGATCCTTCCTAGCTATATTTCACTCATCTCTTTTCGGTCTCAGAGTGTATGTAATTTCGACCTTTTTTCTCGATCTCAGAATACCCTCACCTTTCGGTCTCAAGTACTTAGATTAGGTTAAAAACCCTGAATTTCTGTTGTAGAATTCTTTTTTTAATCACTACATCCCTCCCGGGCATGTAACAAATATAGACTTGCTCTAATGCGTCGACTCATTAGGGATAAGTTAAAGTGAAGAATTCTACAATGAATGCGGTGATCAATCCCTCAAATTTACCCTAGTTTGTATTATCTTATTGAATCGTCATGCTTTCCACAACCCTAGTTGTGGGTTTAGCATAGCATGTTCAATACAACTTGCCCACAATAATATAATGAAATCATAATAATTGACTTACGATTGCAATAACGATGAATCTACGTGTTACAATCTTCGAAGAGATGATCAAAACACAAGTATCTAATGTAAAGTAAAGTCACAATATTGTTCTCTGTATGTTTTTTGACTCCAGCGTTCAACAACATTCAAAACGGAATAAAATAAATATATATATACAAGGAAAAAACTAATCCTATAAAAAATAGGAAAATAGACTTCGACATGGGTACGGGTCTTCACATGGGCCGTGTGGGTCCAGACGGACTGTTACACGGTTCGTGAGTCATTACTTCTTACTTCTCACAAATACTGACACAACCCATGTGGGGTTTAACGGTCCGTGATTCTTCACTTGAGCAAATTCTAGCCGATGTCTAGACATTCCAACTGCATGACCCATGCAACGGTCCATGATTGATCACACGGTCCGTGACAGGCCCCGTCTACCTTCACTTGCATGATTTCTGTTATTTTTTACGGTGATCCTTCTAATTCACGTCAATTTCATGGCACATGGCACGACCCATGAGAGCTTTGACGGTCTGTATGAGCCCCTCGTGAGTTTTGACTTGGTTTCGTTCCAATTCCACGCCAAGTGTAAGGTCACAGTTGGTCACATGGTCCGTGTACCATGACATAGTCTGTGAAGACCCCCGTGGTCTCTCACTTGGCTCAATTCCCAGCTTCTCTTCATTGGGCCCTTCACGCACCCTCCCACGGTTCGTGTGATATTACACGGCCCGTGAGAGGTTTCGTATGTCACCACTTCACCGAATTTTTCATTCTTTTTCTCACAATTTCTCCATCATTCCATGCCTTCGTCATTTTCCTGCAAAGTACCAAAACCACACATCAAACTAACATATTTGCTTGAGAACGTGCAAAAATCCTTCGCTTAAAGCATCATAAGAGTCGTATTTCTACAACTCAACAATACCCTCAACTTAGAACGTTTGCTTGTCCTCAAGCAATGACGACTCACACAAACAACTCATAAATACAAGTGCCTCATTAATCTTATGGGTAACCCTTAAATTTTACGATGCATGCTAAAACATTATGCCCTAAATATGCTTACACCCAAAACCGACCCGCACAGATTAAGATAGGCAGCATGCATATATAGTCAGCCTCCATACAAGTGCCTTATTAATCTTATGGGTAACCCTTTAATTTTATGATGTATGCTAAAAAACCATGCCCTAAATATGCTTACACCCCAAACCGACCCGCATAGATTAAGGTAGGCAGCCCGTATGTATAATCAGCCTCCATATGATCCGGAACAAAGATGAATCAGTTGTATAAGCAGCCAATCAGTGCAAAGATAGTGCCCTCGCTACAAAGAAGTCTCACACACAGTGTATAAATGCAATAAAGAGACTGGAATGTAAACATTCACACTCAGAACAAAACTTTCCACTGATGCACAAGTATGGACCATATTCTTGCCCTTTTTTTCACCACCATACTCTCGAATAACCTTTTTAGGATCACTTTAGGACTTTTGCGGCTTGTAATGTAGGCTTTGGCCAGGGTGAGATAAATTTAGGATCAAAGTGACTAATTTTCCTTTCCCAGACATGCTTTGACTTAGACTATACTTTTGGCCTCTAAACTCTTATTGCGCTATCTTTCCAACCTTCTTTGTAGTTGGGAGTGACTTCACTATTTTTTTTCATGGTCACACCCCAAACTTTCCTTCTCCACTCGTCACTTGGCTTTTTCCCATACTTACTTTCCTGTTTTTCTTACGAACGCCACCCTCAACTTAGACTTTTGGCCTGAGTTAAGGTTCACAATGTCTTTTTAACGGACCAGGGCCAGTGTAAGCCACCCTCAATTTAGGTTTTTGGCCTAGGTTGAGGTTCACAATGTCCTTAGAGAGACCAGGGCTAAAGTAAAGATATGCAGATAGGTTAGGAAGGTGAGTTGGGTGATTAGAAAGAAAATGTCTATTAGGCTCAACTTTTAGTTCAACGGGAGCAATTTCATTTGGTTGGTTGATTTCAGGCTAAGTGTCTTCACAACAAAAATGGCCTAAGATCCTATCCTAATCCAATCATTTAATTGTTTTAGTGGGACTAACCAGGCAAGTTCTAGCGTACAAGTGTGCCGCTAGATTTTTCAACAAACACGCTCTCACACACACGACACATCCCTTACACTAATTAGTGCAAATCAATGTAGTCACACTTCATTCATCAATGAGCCAACCATACCATGCATAACATGCTTGTCAGGATTGGATGCATGCATATACAAGCTTTTTACAATGCTAAACTTAGAACAAGGGTTACCCTAAACAAATGTAAGCACATGTATGTATAAAAACATCAAACATTACGACCTAAACATGTCAGGTCTACTAGATAATACACCCTCAGAGAAAAAAACATGGCAAGAAAAACTCCTCAGGGTTCAGGATGCCCTTCCCCCTTCAAAAATACTGTGCCATGCCCTCATTGCACCATAATTAAAAATAAAGCACAGAATGGGAGTAAAACATACTTGGGATGGCCTAGGCGTTAGTCGAGCCGTCAAGGTCAGACCCACCGGTTGGGTCCCTATCATCAACAGTCGCATCCGATCCGATGGTGCTCCCGGAGGCTCCTGTCAGAGTTGTCTCATATGCTAAACGTTCTTTCTCTTCCTGCTCTGCAGCTGCTCGGCGCTGGGCTCTCATGGCCTTTCGCAATCTCCTCTTTTCTTCTTGCTGCGGATCCTCCAGAGGGCTATTGCGATGGCTGTGACGCTTACCTTTGTCCTTTCTTTTGGGTTCTTCCGTGGGTTGTACCTGGACAGCAGTTGGCGCAGATGGAACGCCCCATATATCGTCTAAACTCAGCTCCACCAGGGTATTGAAAAGTGACATCAAAGAATCTGGAGGTGGAGTCGGTGCCGGCACCATGCTGTTATACTCGGCTGTCAGCTGTGCAATTTTAGCCTTCATATCATTCACAGTCTACACCAAATTAGACATTTCATCGCTGGACATACTCTTAAACATGCTATGGAAGTATCCCTCCAAGGTGTTGACCTTCTCTTGTAAGCTGCTGATTTTGCCTAGTAATTCTGCGCGGAGACGATCCTCTGCCTGCTGGACATGAGACTGCACCACCTGAGGCAGCCGTGCCACTATCTGGTCAACAATCGCCCGTGTTTGCCGCTGGTCGGTCACCACTCAGGCTAAAAACTCATAAGGGACATAAGCATACCCTTATTGCATTGCACCACTACCCTCGGGATTCTCAGAAGCCATACCTGACTGTGGGACAGTGGTGTGCTCCTCGAAAGACAAGGGCTGTTGTGGAGGTGCCCGAGGAAGCGTTGCAGGCAATCCAAGCTGGCGTGCTCTACTATGGAATAGCGAGTTCTGAACATCTTTGATCATGGCAATGTTGACCACGCCCTTCAGAGCCATCTTTCGATCCAGGAAATGGGTGCTAGGGATACGTGCCCGCTTGCAAAGTGCCCGAATCAGGCATGGAAAGGACATACTTGCTCTGTTTGATAGGGCCTGGTCCTTCATTTCCAGGGCAATGACCCGACCCACATTGATTCCGTACCATGCAATCAAGCACGCTACTAACGAAGCATGAGAAGGTTGGAGCGTGTTGTCATTAGCTATGGGTCGTAGTCGGGCGCGCACCATCGACCATCAGAACTTTGCGACAATAGTGAGTGACGCCTTGATAATAGGAATTTTTGGGTTTGACACCCAGGCTGCGTCAGCTCCTTACACAGCAATCTGCTCCGCAACCCACTTTAACCGAGTGGCCCGTGAAGTGGGGTCCGACATTTGGGCCTCATCAGTAATCTGTAGGTGTCTGGAGATGAATAATCCCTCTAGTGGGGCTCGGTAGTCTGGCCCAAATAAGAACCTATTGATGGTGGTTGCTAAAATCTCTACCTGTTGCCCACGCACTGTGACATATTCCCGTGGGGACAATTTATAGGCCAACTGCCTTTTCATTCTCTTGGACTGATTACCATCGATAGAGGCTAGTAGGCCAGCAGCATAGGTGGAGTAGAATTCAGCAATCAGGTCTGGCCCGTAGTAGACGGGAGGTTGCGCCATCCACCCAAATTGGTAGGCCTCAAATGCAGTTTTTTTCTCCAGAACCCCATCCAGTTGATCAATGAGGATCCATATCTCAGGGACGATGGCCCTCCATTGGTATCCCCCGGAGCCTTTAGTAAGGCCATTCACATAGATCTCCTTAGCACTGGGGACTGTCCATCATCCGCGCAAGAACACGAGAAGCCACCTTGCAGTTTCAGGGTCAGATGTTCGAGAAACCGCTTGGTGTATGGCTTCATCGTCACTGTCTTGGAGGACCAGGATGTCGTCCGCATCCTCCACATTGTGCTCAACTGTTTCGGGTATGTCTGCCTTATCCTCCTACTCCGGTACCTCATCCTCCCCCTCAACTCCCACCTCAGGAACCCCCTCCTCAGACTGGGGGGCTATAGGTTTACCCACTGCACGAGCTCTTGTAGTGCGAGGGGAGTGAGGGGAGACATTGCCGGTGAACCGTAGATCAGACCCTCCCGAGGAGTCATCATCTTAGTCACTCTCCTGATACTGACTAGTAGAATCAGTGATACAATCCCGGAGACATGACTCATGCTCGTCCCTAGGTTGGCATGATCTTAGACGGGGACCCATTTTTCGTGCAATTACCACAAAGAATCAAACAGTTAGTTATGTCGGAATAAGCAGGATGACACACAAACGGGTACTCAGACTTCCCTTGTGTTATAAAAGTGACAAAAACCCTTAAGAGTGGCGTCACCCGGGTTTATCATAGGGAGTTTTGCACTAGGATGCATATAGAAACTAATGAAGATTAATAAAGTACAGCATGAGGTGCAAAAGTAATCTGACACGGAGGACCTTACACGGGTCGTGTAGCATGACAAAGTCTGTGGTAAGGCCTGTGTGAGTGGACCTGGGGTTTGGGTTGCCCAAGTGGCCTGACACGGATGACTACACGGCCCATATACAGTAACATGGTCCGTAAAGAGGGTCCATGAGAGGGTGGGGCGACAAAGTGATTTGACATGGCTCACGACATGAGCCGTGTAGGATGGCACGGTCCGTGTAATGCATCGTGAAACACATCGTTACCACCAGTCAGCCCCAAAACATTAAAAGCCACAATCTATCATGAAATTTGGCATATAGCACACAAGATCAACCATTATACTTGCTTATAGAACACAAGACATCATTAATTTAACTCTAGAAACCCTAAAATCACAAAACTCCCATGTTCAAGAATCCAAGGTTTAACAATGGCGATTTACTCTAACCCAACACAAAATCTTCTAGAAATTGTACACAAAACTGTCATCTAACACATAATGGACCAAATGGAAGCATATATTCACACATAGACTAAAAACTAGAGACAATTGAAACTAAAAGAAAAAGAACAAACTAGAAAAGTTACTTGACAAGAGAGACTTGAAGTTAGAACTAGAAAATTGCCCAAAGGAAGTGCTACGGATCGTGAGAGTGTTACAAAAATCGTGCGAGAAGAGATGGAATTTTTGTGGGGGTGAGAAAGGGAAAACTATCGTGAGAGGTGTAGAGAGAGAGAGAGAGAGTAAAATATAAAAAGTGAAAGTGGGAAAGAGGGTATAAATACCCGACCTGACACGACACCTAAATGGTTGTGCAAATGGTCCGTGTCGCGTGAAACAGTTCGTGAAGCCAACTGTGTGCCCAACCTTAGAACGTGGAACACTTACCTGGGGCCACGTGCCACACGGGCCGTGAAACGGTTCGTCTGGTGATACATGGGCCATTTAGGCCTTTGTGTGACTCTCCTTTGACAGTTGATTGATGTGCGTTTGTGTCACACCCTGCACCCGTATGTATGCTCACGCCTCTCACCATAGAGCTCATCTTTCCCTGGAGCCAAAAATAAAAAACAATGCAATGCATAACATAAAATATACACATTGTTTTTTTGATGATGGGCTGCCTCCCATTAAACGCTTGGTTTAATGTCACGGCTCGACGCGGTTGTGTTAACTACTCAGACTTCGTCAAGATGTAAGACCTCAATCACTGAAGTTTCATCTACAACACCTAAATACTTCTTCACTCATTGTCCATTAACTTTGAAACGATGCCCATTGTCAGTTTCCAACTCAACTGCACCGTGTGGGAATACCTGAGCAATCTTGTATGGGCCAGACCACCTAGATTTCAGCTTTCCTAGAAATAACCTCAACCTTGAGTTGTACAGCAGAACCTTGTCACCAACATCGAAACTTCTTGGTGCAATATGCTTGTCATGATGGGACTTCATCCTGTCTTTGTACAGTGCTGCACTTTCATAAGCCTGGAGGCGAAATTCATCTAGTTCATTTAGCTGATCAAGCCTCGCATTGGCTGCCTCATCCCACTTCATGTTCAGGGCCTTAAGAGCCCAGAATGCCTTGTGCTCCAATTCCACCGGCAGATGAAAGGCCTTACCAAACGTCAACTGATATGGAGGCATACCAATGAGTGTCTTGTAAGCCGTTCTGTAGGCCCATAGTGCATCGTCTAGCTTCCGAGCCCAGTACGTTCTTTTGGCATTCACAAACTTGGTCAGGATCTCCTTGATTTTCCTGTTTGAAACTTCAATCTGCCCACTCGTCTACGGATAGTATGGTGTTGCGACCTTGTGTTTTGTCGCACCTCATACTTAGCTAGTACAACCCAGAAGGATTTGTTGCAGAAGTGGGAGCCCCCATCACTAATGATAGTTCTAGGTATCCCAAACCTGGCGAAGATGTTCCACCTCAGAAATTGTTATCATGCTTTTGCTCTCATTGTTTGGAAATGCTATTGCCTTCATCCATTTGGAGACGTAGTCCACCACCACTAAGATGTACTTCATTCCAAAGGAGCTCATAAATGGACCCATAAAATCAATGCCCCATACATCAAACAGTTCTATATCAAGGATTGGAGTCATTGGGAGCTCTTGACGCCTGGAGATGTTGCCTTGGCGCTGACACTGATCACACCCGCGCACCATGTCATGGGCATCTTTGTAGATGGTGGGCCAGTAGTATCCACATTGCAAGATTTTTTTCGCTGTCCTGGCACCATCATGATGACCCCCCACTGGGGAAGAGTGGCAGGCTTCCATGATGCTCAACATCTCCGCTTCCGGTATGCACCACCTGATGACCCCATTTGCGCATGTTCTAAACAAGTATGGGTCAACCCAAAAGTACCTGTGAACATCACGAAGAAACCTTTTTCTCTGGTGAGGGTTAAGGCCCTAAGGCATAATATCGCTCACCAGAAAGTTAGCAAAATCAGCAAACCAAGGGATTAAGTCAGCAGAAGCTACTAATACCTGCTCTTCGGGAAATGAATCATCGATTCTCAACCAATCTGTAGCTCTGGATTCATCTTCCAACCTTAATAGGTGGTCTGCCACTTGGTTCTCCGTGCCTTTTTGGTCATGCACCTCGAAGTCGAACTCTTGCAGCAAGAGCACCCATCGGATTAGTCTTGGCTTAACATCCTTCTTTGCCATGAGATACCGTAGTGCTGCGTGGTTTGTATGAACAATCACCTTTGAGCCCAATAGGTAGGCCTGGAACTTGTCAAACGTGAACACCACAACCAACAATTCCTGCTCAGTCACATTATAATTCCTTTGAGCGTCATTCAAGGTCTTGCTGGCATAGCAAAGAGGATGAAAGATCTTATTACGCTTTTGCCCCAGCACAACACCCACAACAACTCCGCTCGCATCACACATCACCTCAAACGGGGCACCCCAATTTGGTGCAACTACCATGGGCACAGAGATTAACTTTTGCTTTAGAGTCTCGAAGGCATGCCGACACGCATCATCAAACTGAAACTTCACATCTTTCTCCAATAGCTTGCACAATGGATGTGCAATCTTGGAGAAGTCTTTGATAAACCTGCGGTAGAAGCCCGCATGCCCAAGAAAACTCCGAACCCCCTTCACTGATATGGGAGGTGGCAACATCTCAATAACCTCGATTTTTGCCTTATCAACCTTGATGCCCTTATCTGAAACCTTGTGGCCAAGGACTATCCCCTCCTTGACCATAAACTGGTATTTCTCTAAGTTTAACACCAAGTTAACCTCCTCGCAGCGTTGTAGTGCCCTGCTAAGATTCAACAGACAGTCGTCAAAAGAGTCACCCACCACAGAATAGTCATCCATAAATACCTCGAGGGTGTCTTCGACCATGTCCAAAAAGATTGACATCATACAATGTTGAAAAGTGGCTGGGGCGTTATAGAGCCCGAATAGTATCCGCCTGAAGGAAAATATCCCATAAGGGCAAGTGAAGGTAGTCTTCTTCCGATCCTCCGGGGCGATGGATATTTGGTTGTAACCCGAATACCCATCCAGGAAGCAATACCACCCTTTACCTGCTAACCTGTCAAGCATCTGGTCCATGAAGGGCATGAGGAAGTGATCCTTCAAAGTCCATCTATTCATCTTCCGGTAGTCCATGCACACTCGCCACCCTGTGACAGGTCTCAAAGGGACAAGCCCATTCTTGTCATTAGCCACCACCTGTCACGCCCCCCTTCTTTGGGACACATTATACTAGGCTTACCCAATTGTTGTCCGAGGTATACTATCCCAGCATCTAGTCACTTGATAATCTCCTTTTTCACCACCTCTTGCATAGGTGGATTAAGCCGTCGTTGATGCTTGATACTGGGCACACAGTTATCCTCCAACTTGATCTTGTGTGTGTAGAATTCTTGAGGAATTCCGATAATGTTCACAATTGTCTACCCGATAGCTCTCTTGAACTTTTGGAGGACCCCCAACATTGCCTTTACCTGTTCCTCCTGAAGATCTGCGGCCACAATCACAGGAAGAGTGTTATTGTCACCCAAAAATGCATACGTTAAGTGTTGGGCAGCTCCTTGAGCTCCACAGCTAGAGGCTCCTCGATGGATGGTTTGGTCGGTGGTGTCGGCCTAATTTTCAAGTCAAACTCCAGCTTCCGAGGGACAAATGGTCTGGTTCCCATGCCCTGTGACGCATAGACGGTGTCTTTGTACCCATCAACACCATCTCCTGGAAAGTTCATCAGCACTGCGGCCAGCGGGTCTGTGATCATCCATTCCTTCAGTGGGATCTCAGAGAAACAATCGTCTTTTACATCCATGACAGACATCACGGCTAACTCTTTAGGTGTCTTCATGGCAGCATACACACTGAATTTTACCTCTTCGGCGTTCAACCGGAAGGTAAGCTCTCCACGCTCTACATCCACTAGTGCCCTGCTAGATGCCAAAAATGGTCTTTCGAGGATGATGAGGACCTCGAAATCCACTTTACAGTCAAGGATTACAAATTCTGCAAGGAAGATGAACCTGCTAACCCAAACCAAAACATCACACGAAATTCCCATGGGCCTCTTCACTAATCTGTCTGCTATTAGTAGCCGCATGGTAGTGAGTGTGGGGGCTCCTAAGCCCAACTGCTAATACACTGCTAGCGGCATTAAGTTTATGCTGGCACCTGGGTCACAGAGAGCCCGTGTAAAATCATAGGCCCTAATAGTGCACGGGATGGTGAAGGCCCTTCGATCGCCCTTCTTCTCAACCAAGGACCTTGTAGCAATGGCGCTACAGTGGTAGAGATTGTCAGCTAGCTCAATCGTGGCTGTCCTCTTCTTGGTGACTAAGTCTTTCATAAAGTTAGCATAGCCTGGCATCTGCTCAAGTGCTTCCACTAGAGGTATTTTCATGGATAGCTCCTTCAACATAGACAAGAATTTTTGAAACTTGGAACCTCAGCTTTCTTTTTCAACCTTTGTGGGAATGGCGGTGGTGGCTTCGGGATGGCTGTCAGGCTTGGAGTGGTGGGAGAGTCCATACCTATTGCCTTTTTGGCAGTCTCTGGTTCCGCTGGTGCTGCGTCAATCTCGTTATCCTCATCATCAACAAGCACCAGCCTGGGCTAGGTATCCTGCCATCTACTTTATCTAGACCTGCATCACTGGCAACAACAGGGTTAGAAAGTATCTTACCGCTTCTCGTGGTGATCGCCATGCAGTGGCCATCATTCTTTGGGTTCTTCACAGTATCACTTGGAAGTGACCCAGCCTTCCTTTGATTCAGTGAAGCTGAAAGTTGCCCCAATTGCTGCTCTAGTTGCTTGATCAAGGTGGAGTGCGAGTCTACCAATTGCCGCACATTGGATATTTCTCCTTTCACATTTCGCACCCCTACCTCAGTGGATTCCACCTTGTCAAGAACCTTTGTCATCATCTCCTCTAGCCTTGAGTTTCTGCCACTCTCGGTTTGCCGCTCTTAATTTCTGTCGCCATCTCTATTCTGCCAGTTCCCTTGGTAGTTCTCACGACCATAGTTTCGACCTTGGTTACCAAAGTTGAATGTTCGGTAAACCCCCTGATTTCCCAAGAAGTGAGCTTCTTCAATATAGTTATAGCCCTGATCATCATACCTAGGGAGTGTGTCCATCACTTTTACCTTCTCTGTGCCTCCACCAAGTAGCCTCTTTGTCAGCAAGACTATTTGGGTCCGCATATGACCCATGTCTTGGTCTCGCTCTTCTTCCTTTTCCGCGCTCATTTCAAAGACCATTTCATAGCAGTCCGTATCTCTGGTATACCATGCCCTGTTGTTCTTCGCTACTTGATCCAATATCACCTCGATGTATGGTTTGGCCAGTGGTGTCGGCCTATTGTTAAAGTCCAAGTCCAGCTTCTGGGGGACAAATGGTTTGGTTCCCATGCCCTATAACGCATACACGGTGTCTTTGTACCCATCGACACCATCTCCTGGAAAGTTCATCAGCACTGCGGCCAGGGTGTGTTCGCGATCATCTTTTCCTCTAGTGGGATCTCAGAGAAACAGTCGTCTTTTACATCCATGACATACATCACGGCTAACTCTTTAGGTGTCTTCATGGCAGCGCACACACTGAATTTTACCTCCTCGGCGTTCAACCGGAAGGTAAGGTCTCTACGCTCTACATCTACTAGTACCTGCCAGTTGCCAAACATGGTCTTCTGAGGATGATGGGGACCTCGAAATCCACTTTATAGTCAAGGATTACAAAATCTGAGGGGAAGATGAACCTGCCAACTCGAACCAATACGTCGCACAAAATACCCACGAGCCTCTTCACTGATATGTCTACCATTAGTAGCCGCATGGTGGTGGGTGTGGGGGCTCCTAAGCCCAACTGCTAATACACTGCTAGTAGCATTAAGTTTATGCTGGCAGCCAAGTCACAGACAGCCCATGCAAAATCATAGGCCACAATAGTGCACGGGATGGTGAAGGCCCCTAGATCGCCCTTCTTCTAAACCAAGGACCTTGTGTAGCAATGGCGCTACAGTGGTGAAGATTATCAGCTGGCTCAATCGTGGCTGTTCTCTTCTTGGTGACTACGTCTTTCATAAACTTAGCGTAGCCTGGCATCTGCTCAAGTGCTTCCACTAGAGGTATGTTCACGGACAACTCCTTCAACATAGACAAGAATTTTTGAAACTTGCCATCCTCAGCCTTCTTTTTCAACCTTTGTGGGAATGGCAGTGGTGGCTTAGGAATGGCATTGGTGGCTTTGGGATGGCTGGCAGGCTCGGAGTGGTGAGAGTGTCCGCATCTATTGCCTTTTTGGCAGCCTCTCGTTCTGCTGGTGCTGCATCAATCTCGCTATCCCCATCATCAACACGCACCTCCACGGGGCTAGGTATCTTGCCATCTGCTTTATCATAACCTGCATCACTAGCAACAACAGGGTTAGAAAGTACCTTACCGCTTCTCGTGGCGATCGCCATGCAGTGGCCATCATTCTTCGGGTTCTGCACAGTATCACTGGAAAGTGACCCAACCTTCCTTTGATTCAGTGAAGCTGAAAGTTTCCCCAATTGCTGCTCTAGTTGCTTGATCGAGGTAGAGTGCGAGTCTACCAATTGCCGCACATTGGACATTTCTCCTTTCACATCTCGCACCCCTGCCTCAGTGGATTCCACCTTGTCAAGAACCTTTGCCATCATCTCCTCTATCCTTGAGTTTCTGCCGCTCCCGATTTCTATAGCCATCTCTATTCTGCCAGTTCCCTTGGTAGTTCTCACAACCATAGTTCCGACCTTGGTTACCAGAGTTGAATGTCCGGTAACCCCCTGATTTCCCAAAAAGTGAGCTTCTTCATCATAGTTGTAGCCCTGATCATCATACCTAGGAAGTGTGTTCATTGCTTTCACCTTCTTTGTGCCTCCACCAAGTAGCCTCTTTGTCAGCAAGACTATCTGGGTCCGCATATGGCCCATGTCTTGGTCTTGCTCTTCCTCCTTTTTTCGTTGTTCCATGCTCATTTCAAAGACCATCCCAGAGCAGTCTGCATCTCTGGTGTACCATGCCCTGTTGTTCTTTGCTACTTGATCCAAGATCACCACAATTTCAGGGAACGTTTTAGACATGTACGACCCTCCGCAAGCTGCATCAATGATCGACTTGATTACAAAGTAGAAGACTGCCTTCAAGTGCTCATCTGTGAGATGATGGTTGGAGAGCTGCTTGAGTTTTTGTCGGAATCTCTCCCAACATTGGTACAGTGCTTCACCCGGCAGTTGCTTGTGAGATCCGATCTCATCTTTGAGCGTCAATTGCCTTAAAGCAGGGAAAAACCTCTCTAAGAAGGCTTCCTTTAGTTCTCCCCACGTACGGATGGAATCATGGAGGAGCTACTTTAGCCACCTTATCGCCTCACCAGACAGAGATAATAGGAATAATCTCAACCTCAGTGCTTGCTGACTAACTCCTGGGATCTCGGACGACTAACATGTCGCCAAGAAATTCATCAGATGCTGATTTGCTTTCTCAGTGGCGGCTCTGCTGAACAGCTGCTTCAACTGCAACATTTGCAGCATAGTGCTAGTGATAGTGAACTTGACACCAACAGGCAAAGGTGGCAGTACTATTGCCCCAGTGGTCCCAGCACCTCCATCATCATCATTCACAGCTCGGGGATACTGGGGCCTTTGAGGCCTCACAAGGGGTGGGTGCTGTTGTGGTGGCACAAGTGGCACCTGACGAATTGATGCCGCTGGTGGTACCACATTACCAGCGAGGTCATCCTCATCCAACCCGTCGTGTCCTTTGTCAACAGGATTTACTACTAACTCCCTCTGCCTCGCTGCTTTACGGTCCTGGGTGTTCATTCTGCAGATTGACTTAGTGAGTTCGGGGTTGTAGGGAATAAGTACTTTACCCTTACTTCGGGTGCTTGGCATGCAATGCTGGTTCTCTACAATAAACAAAAACAAGAAATAAAAGTAAAAATAGGACTAGACTTACAAACTAAAAGTAGTAACTAATAGATTATTTATTCGCCGCATTCCCCGGCAACGGTGCCAAAATTTGATATGCCCAAATTTACACTCCAAAAGGAAGAGTAAAACGGTCGTTGGTCAAATATAGAACTCAACCAGAGTTGAGGTCGATCCCACAAGGAACGCGTGAGAATGGTTCTATTAGCACCCTCTTTCAGATGTAAATTCTATCCCTAAGATAAACTTGCATAAAGTAAATGGGGGGGGGGGGGGGGTTACGTTGTTTCAATTAAATTCCTATTGTAAAGTGACTAATAAGGATGTTGATATGGGTTTCAAACAACTAATGAGAAGCTAGGGTTATGTTCCCCATGACGTCTAATACAATAACTAAATTGGCGCGGTAAACTCCTTCGTGACTGCGCATACAAGATCAAACAAAATAGATGATACCTAGTTCACCTTTCGGTCCTTCCTAGCTATATTTCACTCATCTCCTTTTGGTCTCAGAGTGTATGTAATTTCGATCTTTGTTCTCGATCTCAGAATACTCTAACCTTTCGATCTCAGGTACTTAGACTAGGTTAAAACCCCCAAATTTCTATTGTAGAATTCTTTTCCTAATCACTACATCCCTCCCGGGCATGTAACAAATACGGGCTTGCCCTAATGCGTCGACTCATTAGAGAGAAGTTAAAGTGAAGAATTCTACAATGAATACGGTGATTAATCCCTCGAATTTACTCCAGTTTGTATTATCTTATTGAATTGTCATGCTTCCCACAACCCTAGTTGTGGGTTTAGCCTAGCATGTTCAATACAACTTGCCCACAACAATGTAATGAAATCATAATAATTGACTTACGATTGCAATAACAATGAATCCACGTGTTACAATCTTCAAAAGGATGATCAAAACACAAGAATCTAATGTAAAGTAAAGTCACAATATTGTTCTCTGTTTGTTTTCAGACTCTAGCGTTCAACAACATTCAAAATGGAATAAAGTAAATATGCATATACAAGGAAAAAACAAATCCAATAAAAAATAGGAAAATAGACTTCGGCATGGGTACGGGTCTTCACACAGGCCGTGTGGGTCTAGACGGACCGTCACACGGTCCATGAGTCATCACTTCTTGCTTCTCA
This sequence comes from Solanum rostratum, assembly GCA_029948455.1. Lineage (NCBI taxonomy): Eukaryota > Viridiplantae > Streptophyta > Magnoliopsida > Solanales > Solanaceae > Solanum > Solanum rostratum. The sequence goes on from CM057045.1 coordinate 26,840,470, forward strand.
TGGATACTGACACGGCTCGTGTGGGGTTTCATGGAACGTTAAACGGTCCGTGAGTCTTCACTTGAGCAAATTCTGACCGATGTCTAGACATTCCAACTGCACGGCCTATGCCACGGTCCATGATTGATCACATGGTCTGTGACAGGCCCCGTCTACCTTCACTTGCATGATTTTTGTTTTCGATAGTGATCCTTCTAATTCACATCAACTTCACAGCATATGGCACGACCCGTGAGAGCTTTGACGGTCCGTGGGAGCCTCTTGTGAGTTTTGCCTTCATTTTGTTCCAGTTCCACGCCAAGTGTAAGGTCACGGTTGGTTACACGGTCCGTGTATCGTGACACGGTCCGTGAAGACCCCTGTGGTCCCTCACTTGGCTCAATTCCCAGCTTCTCTTCGTTGGGCCCTTCATGCACCCTGCCACGGTCCGTGTGAGAGGTTTCGTATGTCACCACTTCACCGATTTTTTCATCCTTTTTCTCACAATTTCTTCGTCATTCCATGCCTTCATCATTTTCCTGCAAAGTACCAAAACACACACATCAAACCAACATATTTGTTTGAGAACGTGCAAAAATCCTTCGCTTAAAGCATCATAAGAGTCATATTTCTACGACTCATCACACATCAATGTCAACATCAGAGTACTTTCAAGTAAGACCTCACTGGGAGTTTCTCTAACCGACAACCATCACCCATGAGCCAGTAATGATACAACGAAGCGATGTCGTTGCCATATCCATCTAGTACCCTGCACGGGGTAAAAGACATTAACCTCAGTGGATCCACAAGAAAAACATCAGTCCTCTTTTGGGACAAAGGAAACACCCGCACGGCGGTTCGATCCTCTCCTACGCGGGCCACGTAGTTAATGGTTGGAGTGAGACTCACTCTCATCCATTTGGTGCTCAATACTCCTCCCAGAACTTCACATGCTCATAAAACATCATCATCATCAGTCCCATAGGGACATAATACATCAGCATCAGTCCCATAGGGACATAGTACCTCAATATCAACATCAACTCGTCTCATCGACATCAACATCATGGACTCGAAACACTCTTTTTAGAATTTAGTTTTAAGTTTTAAGACTCATGAACATCATTCTCATCAACATCATTATCAAGACTCTCATCAATTTGAAACACAATCACAGCATCACACACATCATCATCGTCAAGGCTCTAGACTCATCCCCCTAAGTTTATTATGCATGCTTTTCAAATAATCATGTAGGGTGATGCAAAATCTCATGAAAAATATTAACTTCAAGAAAATAAGTAGTATGATGATCATAAACATAGAAAACATGTAATTTCAAATTAATTTTTCAATGAAAACTCTTAAGTATTCATGCATATAGACTCTTCAACCATCAACTCATCTATGACCTTTATGGGACACATGAGAGAGCAATCCCATGCTTTTACTTTAGCCTTACATACCTGGAAAGTTGATAATACAATCAAAAGTTGATGAATACTCAATTTCTTGGAGAAAATCCTCGATCTCGGTAGTTCTTTTAGAGTGGAAGAACTTGAAAAGACATTGTTTGAAGAGATTCTCTTTGATTCTTGACTTAGAATCTTTAGAGTTCTTGATGAAGAACCCTAATTCATGAAAAGAATCCTTTCTTGGGATTCTTGAATTTGCTTTCTTGAAACTCTAGGTTATGATTTAAGATTCTATTAGTGATTCATGAATAGATAAAGAAATTTAGGTTGGGTAGCTTAGAATTCGTGAAGAATAACTCACCTTGATGATGAATCTTGAAAGTTAATCCTAACTTGATGACTTTGTTGATAATTCTTGAGTATTTATGTTTAGGAGTGAAGGAGAGGATTTTTACTTATGAAAACTGACATTTTATGCGTTTTGGGACCTTAAAAATAGGCCCCCAAAGGTTTTAGGATAAAATTACCCTCAAAATAAAATAAAGGGACGTCGCTCAGCTTATCCAGAAAGGGTTCGCGATAGGTCCACGATGCGGAGCTGTCGCGGCTCTTTAGATAGCTCTGCAGGTCTCCAGTAAAATGGTCATAACGTTTTACTCCGAACTCTGATTAAAGCGAAATAAGATGCGTTGGAAAGTTAATTCAAAGATCTTTAATTTGGTATATTATGGGTCACCCAACTCATTATACTTTAGGAGATATGGCTATTTGAAGTTGACCCTTCTATCAACTTATACGAAAACTTAGTCGGTAGAAGTTATTTGCACTTGACTTGATATAAAAGATCCTTTTATCATCTCTAATTCTATTCCCACTCTAAGGAATTAACTTTAACACAAGTGCTCAATTAAGAATTATCAATTAAGGTCATATTTCATATGAAGGATGACTCAATCTTAGTAAAAAGAAAATTGGGGTGTTACATTTCTAAAACGCCATCATAGCCTGCCACTCATAGGTATAGTGCACTTCACACTTATAAATAGGACTCTACTCGACACGGTATGTTGGACTCCAAAGATCATTTTAAAACCATAGTGCTCTGATACCAAGCTTGTCTTCATCACCTTAAAGTGAAGGCGGGTGATGGCGCGAGGGTCTCTCTTAGTGACTGGATACAATTTTGGTGTAAACAAGACATCAAGTATGAGCTAGCTCCCCCAAGAAAAGAGAAGAAGGTTCGACGTCTAGCATCTACGCATAACCCCACATGTGAGATATCAATGGAGGTGAACACATGGTTAAGCTCTCAAGAGATGACATTTTCTATGCTCGGAGCAGAACACCAAAAACACAGGACCTATTTGGCAGCATTCATGTCATGTTGGTTATGTGCCTTTGTATTTCCTTCTGAGAGGGAAACCTTATTCGGCCTGAAACTTTTAAGATGGCAAGCTTGATGGCGAATGGTCGAAGGGTTAGCCTTGCGGTCCCAGTCTTAGCAAGCATCTATCGTGGCTTAAACAAGATTTCAAATTCTTCACAGTTTGATCACATTAAAGTTTCTTTCCTATTCATTATGTTTATGGTTGGATTGCCTATTATCTTAAGACACATTATCCTCTTATTGGTGGACCTTCTCTCCCACGGATGGTGACATATTCTAGCGAGGGTGCTGCAAAATATTTTGATAAGGATGAGGCACGAAAGCGCATCCATCGAGGTGAAAGCCTTGTGTGGAATGCAACCATGCTTAATAGGCCTCACCCAACTTATTATGTTGATGATAACAAAGCTTCAAAGTTGGATTCATCTTATTTTATGAGCCTTCACTTTAATTATCTTGCCTTGAGGAAAGGAGACTTCTTCTTTATCGAGCCATACAGTCCCCACCGATTTAGTCATCATTTTGGGTTCCATCAAGATACTCCTAGCTGCCTCGGACCGAATATCCGTGCTGAATCTCTTGATGAGGGACTCGGGTATTGGAGAATCTGTGTCTCGCATAATACTATGTCAAGAGCGACATTTCCACCTGCGATTTCTTCTGCGAAGAGACTTTACTCTACTCGATATTTGTCTTGGTGGGAAAGATCCCATGGGAAGTATCTTGAGGATCATTTGGGAACTTTGGTGGAAAAGGCTAGGCCAAACTTTACCACTCCTTTAGAGGACAAAGGTCCAGACACTAGAGAGGAGCTCCTAAAAATTGACGCCCCACTAGCCCCACGACCTCAAAGTAAGAGGCTCAAGTCTTCTAAGGGATCTAAGAAAGAAGTACTCCATGCTCCTAAGCTTGTGAAGAGATGCCCCTTAGTTCTTCCATCTACAAAGCAAGCCTCTCAAGAGACAAGCAAAAGCAACAATGGGGATCAATGTTGGAAGAGGAAAAGACACGAACCAATTGCGCTTGAGGTTGTTGAGTTGGAGATTGTGGAAGAACGAGCCATCGATGGTCTTCCGAAAACGTTAGCTATTCAGAGCAAAGAGGTTTTCCTTTTGACCTCAATTTTTTTTCTTTTAGGAAAATTCATGGTTAAGTAATTTGCTAATTTTCTTTCCTCCTCTTTTGTGTAGGTGAATGTTGTTGAGAATCTAAAGGAACCACTACAATAGGGGCCGCAAATTAGTGCTGAGTCTGTCGCGACATCAAAACCCGAGGCAAAGTCAACTTTAGCTGTTGAGCAGGTTCAGAGAATTGCAATCACTTCTCATGATCAAACTTTAAAAGGGTTGACCCTTGATTCGAGTAGCACTCCTCCACTCCTTTCAAAGCAAGGTGGGGCCAAGTCTATTTTTGAAGGAAAGAGCGTTGTTTCGACTCATAAAAAGAAGTACACCTTGGGCCTTTGGGAGGAGATTTGTAGCAAACTCTCTAGAACTTCTCTAGAATTAATCTCATCCTATAAAGAAGATATTTATGAGATTCTCCAAGAGATGAGTGAGGTGCGTCTCATAGATCTTTCACCCTTGAAGCATTTGGTAGACTCTCTCTTTGAGCTTGCTGCCTCCTATGATAAGAGCGCTCCAATTTTGTGGATAAAGTGCATGAGGACAAGAAGCTGGAATTGCTTTCTAAGGTCAAGGAGGGTCTTGAGTCACTCAGAGCAGAGGAGGGCGAGAAGACTAAATATGTTTCTTCTAAAAGGAAGTCGCTAAAGAAGGTCAAGAAGAAGTTAGCAACTCTAGAGGCAGAGGGAGAGGAACTTGAGGTTGTTGTAGATGCTGCCAAGAAGGAGATTGAGGAGGTTCGAGCCAAGATCCTAGCTTCTAAGAACGAGGTGTCCTTTTATGACAACATGGACTTTTTGACGGCTGAAGATTCGACTCGCTTGGAGCATGAAAGAGTGCTTAGAGGCTAGTCGTCAAGATTTGATCAACTATAAATTATGCTTAGATTAGGCTCCCTCATTTCCCCTTTTTTCTTTATTTCCTCAAGATTTAGATTGATATGTTAGACAATTTTATAGCAATAGATTTTCTCTAAATTTTTTTTGTCTCTTATCTTGCATTTGTGGTTTTAACTTGAAGTTCTTCACATGTCATCTTTTTCCACAAGCTTTAGTAATTCAAACTTAATTCACGTTTGGCACGCTAGTAAGAATGAAAATAATAAAAACCTTTCTCTTTGAAGTTTGTGCATTCGCCTTTGCAAATTTTATGCAACTTAATGTTGTAACTCACCGAATGAATAAATTTCAAGAATATCCACACAAAACTTGAGAACTTGAGGACCATCACTTGCACACTTGCTTAATATGAGAACCAACATGTAGGCTTTGGGGACATTAGTTTGGAGACTTGGGGAACATGAGAGCTTCAACCTGCAAACTTGATCAAATTTGAAAACCTCAAGAATGTCATCGACGACACTCACATTCTATAGGGCTTTGCCCCCGTAAGGCATCCAATAGGGACATATAATTTTTTAACACTCATGCAACTGAACTCAGAATGTAATTCCAAGCGCCTACGTACCTCAATGAAGAGGATCAAGTCACAACGTAGTTCTGGGGAGTGTTTTTTTAGTGTGCCGTACATAGTTTATACTCTTGCGGGCCAGGAGTATTATGCATTTTTATACCTGAATTTCAAGGAGCATAACTTTCCTCAAGGATAGTATCTCTTAAGGAATTTTGCATTTATTGGACCGATCCTTATGCCATCTGCATTGACAAGCTTGTAAGCGCCATTTGAGTATACTTCTTGCACTACATATGGTCCATCCCACTTTGAGGTGAATTTGCCCCCAGACTTATGTGAAGTGATAATAGGCCTTCTTACTGCGAGAACTTGGTCTCCAACTTGAAAACACCTCGAGCGAACCTTTTTATTGAAAGCACGAGACAAACGAGCTTGATAACATTCAAGATTTTGTTGGGCTTCTAATCCCTTTTCATCAAGTGCTTCTAACTCGGCAAGACGTAGTCGAGCATTTTCCTCCTCAGTGAGCCTTCTTGGATAGCCAGTCTCAAGGACGGTATTTGACGCTCAAGTGGCAGGACCGCTTTAACTCCAAAAGTAAGAGAATATGGGGTTGCTTGAGTTGGTGTGCGATATGTCGTCCTATATGCCCACAAGCCTCTTCCATTCTTTCATGCCAGTCTCGTTTTGGACTTAGAGACCACTTTCTTCAGAAGATTGCATAGAGTCTTATTGAATGCTTCGGCCAGACCATTGGCGGTAGCATGATAAGCAGAAGATTTTCGCTGCTTGAAGCCAAAGAGATCGCATATTTTATTCATCAACTTATTATCAAACGGCTTACCATTATCTGTTATTATATATCGTGGAATGCCAAATCGGTAGACAATGTTTACTCGAATAAAGTTTGCAACATTCTCCTTCTTGACTTCTTTAAGAGCTACAGCTTTGGCCCATTTAGAGAAGTAATCTGTCGCAGCCAAGATGTACAAGTGTCCCCCAGAAGATTTTGGCAGTGGTCCAACAATATCCAGTCCCCAAGCATCCAATGGCCAAGATGCAATAGTCGGGTGTAAAACTTCAGGCGGTTGATGTATGAAGTTTGCATTGAATTGACAAGCTTTGCACCTTCGAGCATAATCCAAGCAATCTTTTACCATGGTTGGGCAATAATACCCCATTCTTTGTATGTGAAAGTGGAGCTTTGGCCCAGACTGATGTGATCCACATACTCCTGAATGTGCCTCTTGCAAGGCTTGAGTCGCTTCTTCCTCCCCCAAACACCGCAAGAGCATTCCCTCAAATGATCTCCTATACAATGTGTCCTTGTAGTAGAGAAAGCGGGTTTCCCGACGACGAATGTCAGTTCTTCTTTTAGCATCTTCTGGAAGTATCCCATAACATAAGTAGTCGATGATAACTTGTCGCTAGTCCTCTTTATTGGCTTCAAAAACTGCGACAACATGCTCAAGTTTATTCTCCATATGCTCGCCTTCATCCAACGGTGGTACTACCCATTTTTGGCAGATAGTAACCTGAGTCTGATCGGGAAAGGTCAGGGTTAAGGCTAGAGCAGCCAAGGTATCGGCCGTTTTATTTTCCTTCCTTGGCACATGTTGGAGGGACACATCTCCAAGCTGTCCTATCAACTTTTGGGCATAACAGTGATATGAGCGCATCTCAGGTTTCCTGACTTCATAGGTTCCCAAGAGTTGCTTAATCACCAATTGAGAATCACCAAAAACTTGTAACTGCAATTGTTTCATGTCAACGGCCATTTCGAGCCCAAGTATTAGTGCTTGATATTCTGCAACATTGTTAGAGCAACACTGTTTCAATGTGAAGGAGAATGGTAAGACCTCTCCTTGTGAAGTGACAAACACAACGCCCGCACCAGCTCCACCACGATGCGCAGCCCTATCAAAGTACATTTTCCAAGGGGATTGGATCTTGATGACCATTGCATCTTCGTCAGGTTGTTCATCAGTTAATTCCCAATCATCTGGTATAGGATTGTCCGCCAGAAGGTCCGCTAATGCTTGTCCCTTCACAGCCTTTTGAGGGATGTACACAATCTCAAATTGTTAGAACTGAAGGTACCATCTTGTTAGTCGGTCACTAAGGACCGGTTTCGTCATAACAAATTTGATGGGATTTGCTCTAGAAACCAGATGGATTGTGTGAGCTTGAAAATAGTGCTTCATCTTTTGAATCGAGAAGACTAGCGCCAAGCACAACTTCTCGATTGCTGAGTACTTCAGCTCATTTGGTGTCATCATTCTGCTCAAGTAATAAGGGCATTTTCCTTGCCTTCATTATTCTCTTGGGCCAGTAAGGCTCCCATGGACCTTTCTTGCGCCGCAATATAAAGTATCAGTGGCTTTCCAGGTATAGGGGCTGCTAAGACCGGAGGTTTCGCCAAATACGCTTTGATACTTTCAAAGGCTTTGTTACATGTTTGGTCCCACTTGAAAGGGACACCTTTCTTCATGAGATGACTGAATGGTTGACATCTTCCAGCTAGATTTGAGATGAGCCTCCTCAAGTAGGCTAGTTTCCCCTGGAGACTTTTCAACTCATGAATGTTTCGAGGATCGGGCATCTTCAAAATTGCATCAACTCTAATAATCCCTCGATGTCGCATGATGAAGCCAAGAAAATTTCCAGAAGTAACCCCAAAGGCACACTTTAGTGGATTCGTCCTTAGTTGATATAAAGCAACTCAAACACCATTCTCAAGTCTTTCAAACGGTCGCTCCTTCTTTTTGACTTTACCACCAAGTCATCAACATAACACTCAATATTTTTGTGGAGTAAATTATCAAATATATTTTGCATAGCCCTTTGATATGTGGCACCAACATTCTTCAAACCAAAAGGCATCACCTTGTAGCAATAAATGCCTTTAGGCGTACGAATTGTTGTGAGTTCTTCATCCTTTGGTGACATGCGAATTTGGTTATAACCAGAAGAACTATCCATAAATGACATTGCCTCATCAACTCTGGAATGGGTAGTGGAAATTCATCTTTAGGGCATGCATTGTTGAGATCTCTAAAGTCAACGCAAACTCGAATTTGGCCATTCTTCTTCCTCACGGGAACAATGCTTGAAATCCACGTGGGGTATTTAACTTCACGAATAAAGACTGCCTCAATGAGTTTGTTAACTTCTTTCTCAATCAACAGAACCAGGTCCGGCTTGAAGTGTCTTTGAGCTTGCTTGATAGGACGAGCACCGTTCCTGACTGCCAACTGATGGACCGCAATCTTGGGATTCAAACCGGGCATTTCTTTATAGCTCCAAGCGAAGACATCCCTGTAGTCTCTGAGTATATCCATATAAGCTATTTCTTCATCAGCTTTTAGGAAAGCACTCAAGTAAGTTGGCCTTGGGTCTTCATCAGTGCTAAGGTTAACTTCTTTTAAGGGATCGATCGTGGTTTTCTCTCCTTCTTCGAATTCTGGTGGAGCATCTCCAGCATCCTCCTCTTCATGCGGATCATTATCATTAATAGATATATGATAGCACAAAGCAATACCTCCGAACTCTTCATCAATTCTCAGTTGACACAAGGCGTTGTTCTCAATTTGAGTTGTAACATGATATGAGGAGCCTACACTTTCTTCATCTTCTTCGCGCTCTTTGGTGTACACCACAGTGTGAGCCTTTGCCTTTAGTACCTCTTTACATGAAACTACGAGTTCCACTCGTTGCTTCATCCTAGAAGGAATTATGCTTTTGAAATCCTTTTGGATCATAGGTGAAGCAAGCGTCGTTACTCTTAGGTGACTTCTCCGATGCTTATTATTTTTCTCCTTCAATGGACCCAACCTGTCGAACACAGAAGTTCTTGCAGCAGGTTTTCCAAGTCGGTCATAGACAGAAGGTCGTTTATTGGAAGAAGCACACTCATCTTCTACGGTGATACAGTTATTGCTTGCCCTTCTTATGGAGATACATACCGGTGGTGGTCGGCTATAGCCTAAACCTTCACGTGCTTGCCTAGTTGTGCCCTCCGATGGGAGTTTCCCTAGCCTAGACGGCTCATCAGGGTTGTACCCAGCCTTTGCGAGTAACTTGTGAGCATTCGGATCAAAGCCTTCTGTACGTTTTGCGGGGAGTGAAGTATCTTGTGGCGGATTTTGAGCCACAAAATTTCCCAACAGTTTTGCAGACAAGTTTATTGCATCGATCCGTTTGATAGGAAGAGTCAACCCTCCTAGTACATTCCCGTGTACACCAGATGATTGACCCTCCTCTTTCTTCACCTTCGGGATATAACAGAGCGTAGGAGATAGCTTTCTTTTCGAGGTCATAGCCTTACCTTTATTTGGACAGGTACTAAGCTCCCTAATATCAACTTTGGCCATTTCAGTGGTTGCATTAGTTTGTTTGCCTTTAAGCCATTAGGCTTGGTCGTTTTGACACCCTCAAGCTTTTCCCCTTTCACGACATAACTCTTCAAATAGAACTTTGCATCGGCAAAATGTGACTCCACTTCAGTGAAAGGATTATTTTTAGCAACTATTTTCCTTTCAATTCCATCTTCTAGGTACTTCAGACATTGATAGCAAGAAGATGAGACAATTTTGTTCTCGTGCACCCAAGGCCTTCCCAATAATATATTATACGAAGTCTTTGCATCAATCACATGCATCCATGCACTTGATCGCAAATCATCCATATGAATTTCTAGCTTAATCGAGCTCCCTTGATTGAATCCTTGTATCAACAAACGGCGTTTGCTAAGCTCTTCAGTTGCGATGCCAAGATCTTTCAATGTGTGGATGGGTAGAATGTTGACCCCAGACCCTTCGTCTATCAAAATTCTATTTATCCTCCTCTCTAGCACGTGGCCCACCATATACAAGGGACGATTGTGTAGAGTTTCACCAGATAGAAGATCATCGTCTCTAAATGTGATCTTTGTGTCACATGCATGTACTTCTTGAAAAGAGGGTTCCACAGGCTCTTCAGAAGGTGACGGAGATGCCTTTGATGGCATTTCTCCCACCACTTCATCTTTGTTAGTAGGGGACATCTTCAATGAGGTTCCATTTATTGTCTCTCCCTGGTCAGCACTGAAGCATGATGCCTCAACATTGTTTAGAGCGCTTTTCACACAGAACCAACTTGGTAAGAATTCCCCCAAGGTCACAGGGTGTCGCGGTTTCTGGTGGTAATGCATGTCCACCTTTGGCCCCTTTGGACGCTTGACAGACTCTTGCTTCTTTGCTCTCTTTACTATCCTTTTTCTGATCGGTTGTTCAAGTGATTCTCTCCGTGGACTTGTCTTGTTGCGCCTCCGCCTAGTCACAACAATCCAACCTTCATCATCATCTATACCGATTTGGGATTTTTCTTTCTCTATTGACCCTCTTTCTTCAGGTGTACATACTCGAACTGGGTCAAGCAAGCCGGACATGATAGAGATTTGATTAGAGCTCGCCTTTCCATCATCAAGGACAATATTCTTTTCTTTAACCAATTGCATAACCTTGTCTTTGAAGACAAAACACTTTTCGAGAGGGTGACTTACGAGTCTATGATACTTGCAATAATTTGGGTCATCAGTCTTCCTAGCTTCATCGGGTCGTTTCATTTCTGGCAACTCAATGAGCTTAAGCTCAACCAATTCATCAAAAATTTCAGGAACGTCAAAATCCGAAAAGGGGTATTCCTTTTCTTGCATCTGTCTCAAGGTTAGCTTTCGGTCTGAACGCCCTTGAAAAGTCGTCTTTACGCTTTGTTTACTACTCTCCTTCATAGTAAACTTCACAGGCGTCGTATTAACATTCATGGATTCTTTATTGTCATTCCTGAGCACAAATTTGCTCCATTTCTTAGGTTCCTGTTTGTCCTTTCCTTTGCGAGGATCTTGAACAAGCATTCCATCTTTCCCAGCAGAAGACATGCTCAACTCCATATCATGAGCACGAGTCGCTAGATCTTCAAAAACTTAGGTTTGATCCCTTGTAGGATGTACAGAAGCCCCCAGTGCATCCCTTAGATACACATTTCTATTGCAGAAGCTTCACTAAGTCTGTCTTTATAATTAAGGCTCGCATTCCTTCATCAATTTATGAAGTCGATGACAGGTTCATCCTTTCTTTGGCGAGTATTTGTGAGTTCCACCATGCTCACTGTGCGCCGTGTGCTATAGAAGCGATTAAGGAACTCATGCTCCAGTTGCTCCCAACTGTCAATGGAATGAGGCTCAAGGTATGTGTACCAGTCAAAGGCATTTCCTTTTAAAGAGCGGATGAATTGCTTGACGAGATGGTCTCCATAGGTTCCTGCATTATTACATGTCTCCACAAAGTGTGCAACGTGCTGCTTTGGATTTCCTTTGCCTTCGAATTGCTGAAACTTAGGGGGTTGATAACCGGCAGGTATTTTGAGGCTATCAATCCTTGCAGTGTAAGGCTTAGCATACATATGGGAAGACCTTATGGAGACTTCATACTTGTCTTTAATGGACCCTTCAATGAACTCTTTTAATTAATCAAGTGGGATCATTCCTTCGGCAGAAACTGGCAGCTCCTTGATAGTCGGTGCTTGCTTCCCAGGATTTTCAGTCTCTTGAATCTCAATACCCTTTCCAGGTGCATAGCTAGATTCCCCTTCTAGTAAGCCGTCTACCCTGTCCATCAACTTGTCGATGCGAGTCTCTTGGCATTGCATATGCTTGGTCAATCCTTCAACCATTTTTACTAGATTTGCAAGCTGCTCCTCCGTTGATGAAGCGTTAGTTGTCATCGCTTGCATGACTGTTGGAGGCATTGAAGAGTAGCGTGGAATATTGTGGAAGTTGATCTTCAGAGGACTCACATTACGCGATGCATATGGAGAAGATTCACTGGACAAGTCCTGGTCTTTCTTTGTAGTGGAGTTCCTGGAACCAGAGACCTCAAGCAAAGCCAAAGTCTGCTAGATCTTCTCAGCAATACTGCTTCCTCCTTTTGAAGCGTTTGCAGGGTACCTAGCTCCCTTTGGGGTTGAAGATCCAAAACCAGGAGTTAGTGCGGACGACACTCGTGTTTGTTGTCCCTGCAAAGTAGCTTTGCTTCTTGTAACAGCTCCAATGCTTCCAAAAGTAATGCCTAGAATTTCCTCCACTTCAGCAGAGAACTTAGAATCAGCAGCCTTCGAGGAAGTAGATTGGGAGTTGATCTTCTTGGAAGCCATTTGAATGTTCTTTGATTCTTGAAAAGTTGAGATGAGAGTTAAAGATTGTCCCACTGGGCGTGCCAGAATTTGTAGATGATAAAATTCGTATCAGGAAAATAATAATCAAGAACGAAAATATCGCAACAATCGTTGTATTTTATTTTAATATTTGAGTGTTACGATCTCTATGAATCCTCTGATTCGCCTTTTCAAGTGTAAATTCAAGGGCTCTTGAGCTTGATCTTGAATTTGAAACTTTTCCTTGGACTTTGAATTTATTCTTGATCTTGATCTTGATCTCGAAATTTTGATGTGTTCTTGATCTTGATCTTGAATCTTGACTTTGTTCTTGTTCTTGAATGTTCTTGATCTTGAATCTTGACTTTGTTCTTGTTCTTGAATGTTCTTGATCCGGAATCTTGACTTTGTTCTTGTTCTTAATCTTGATCTTGAGCTTGTTCTTGAGTTCAAGAGATTTTAAGCTTATTCTTGAACTTGAATTCTTGAATTTGCAGAGAAATTTATGGCGTTTGATCCACGAGCTCTCTCTAACTTTTTGCTTAGAATTCTTGATCTCCTTTTGAATTATGAAGACCCCTATATATAGTTGTAAAATAGAGGAGTCATGATAGAATTAGGTTTTCTCCCGGCCAATCAGATTTAAGTGACATGGCATATTGGGCTTTACTGAAATGGATCTGTCATTTTGACACACGGCATGATCCCATTGGTTTCTTTGTTTGACTTAGCGTGCCACATCATTTGACACGTGGCACCAAGATGGGCCTCTTGGATGAGAGGATACCGGGCCTAATAAAGTGGGTTATCTTTTGTAGCCCAAATAATTGAATATGGGCTTTTAATTAAATCCATACTTTATTGGACTTAATTAATTGACCAAATTATATTAATCCATGATATTTGTTTTGACTAATATAATTTGATTTAATATAATTTGAATCATTTATAAAATTTATATTTAATAAATTTTATATGATTACACTAGCCTCTGATCCTTTTAATGTTGAAATTTACGACTCGTACGAAATCCAAGTTGAGTGTTTTTTTTTTCTTCTTGTTTTGGCCATTTGACATTAAAAAAAATAGAAAACCATGAAGAGAAAAAAAAGGACATAAAATTCTAAGTAAAACACACCAAAGATGTCATAATTTCACAGAACATCAGAGGTGCCAAATTTGTATAGCATAAGGAGACCTCAACTAAATTATACCAACTACATCAAAAGTATATACCAATTACATCTAAATTCAATTATATCATAACTTTTTTTAGTCTTTTTAAATTACACAATTTACCACTTATTGACATTTTAAGGATCCGTTTGACTATTAGAATTTTTTTTATACATGTTCATTTTTTTTTACTGTATTGAAAATCAGTATTTGGATTTGAAGTTGGAGTTCATATTCAAAAAATTGCTCCAAATCTGATTTTCAACTCCAAGTTGGATAAGTATTTCAATTGTGACAAAATGCTCTCTTTTCTCTTTTAAAAAGTACAACCAAACACAACTTCATTTAATTCTAACTTCATAAATAAATATAGTAAAACATATTTGAAATTTATGTCCAAAATGCCTACTGAGTGGTTTAATGGCAGCAAAAATTATTATAATTTAATAACATCTCTTGTTATAAGTAAATTGGGTAGTAGACAGGAACTAAATTCAACACTTATTTTAAAAAGAGTTTCTAATTACATAATTAAAACTTGCTCGTTCTGTTCCATTTTAATTGTTATAATTTTTATTTTTAGAGTAAAACTACATAAATTTTAACTAATATAATAAAATATATTTTTTCATTATATTAATGTGAAAAATTTTGCAATCAATAATACTTTCTTATAATTTTTGAATATGTAAATTTTTATTTTTAAATATCAAACTAATTAAATCTAATTTAATTTTAAAAATTAATCAAATTGATTTTTAAAAAGTAGAACCTAATAACTTAAATGGGACAAAAGGAGTATTTATTAAAGTAAAATTTGTTATAACAAGTAACATGAGCCTAGATGAGTTGATCAGTTCTTGTGTCTTTCATTGTGCAAGGTCATTGAGAGGAAATATTTATCGAATTAAGTCATTATTTAAACTAATTTATAAAAATAATATATCTTTTAAAAAAAATTCAGAATTAGGACAAACATATTTTACAAAAATGTATTAAATATTATTTTATTCAAAAACTTGTATAAAAAAACTTTGATAATTGTCAGCGTTAATGAGGAATTCATTTTGGTAACATTTTACCTTTGATAAATAACTCTCAATAACGATTTCTCTGACAAACTCTATCCATATATGGAATCTGACCGACGTGTTATAAAGTTGTAATTCTGAATTATGATTTAAAAGCTAAAACGTTACTAATAGTGACAACTTTAAAAAATTCAATCATGGATAATCAAACTTGAAAATTCAAAATATTTCTGATTAATTTACAACTCATATGCTCTATAAAATGCTTATTGACAGGGGTGGATCTATATTGATAGGAAAGATGTCACGTGACATGGCCTCGTCAATTATATATATATATATATATATATATATATATATATATATATATATATATATATATATTCCCTAATATGTTAGGCTACTCTGAAATATGTACTTTAATTTTTAAATTTTCCAGGAAGATGTATTATTGATATAAATGATAACTTATTTTGATTAAAAAGTTCATTATGAGAGTACATGAAAATGGCATGGTTGTAGGAAATAACCCCTCCCAGAAAAGAAAATTTAAAGAGTTTTTAATCAATTATATATTTAAACTATACCACAACTACATTCCTGAATTATCTTTCTTGACCTGAAAAATCCTTTAAAACTTCATAGTTTTTATTAGGGGTGTCAAATGGACGGGTTAGGTTAAAATTGAGTATGTTAAAATGGATTGAAATAGAGATTGGATTGGTTATGACCCACCCAAATTTACTTTGGGTTCAAATGAGCTAAAATTTAATTTTGTATTGGGTCATGATCCACCCAAAATTTGATCCGCTCAAATCTCAATAATTCTAACATATTATTATTTACTTTTTATAATCACAATTTGAATTTCAACTTTAAAAAAAAAACTTACAAATAGATAGATAACTCATAGAAAATATAAAATATATTAAAAGCATACATTACATCAATGCATGCAAGTAAAAAACCTTGGAACGGGTTGACATTGGAGATTTAGTTGGGCTCAATTGAAGATTTTTTTCATAATGAGTTGAAGCTTGAATGAGTTGAGATTGACTTCAATTTAAATTAGGGGAAATTACACACACACACACATATATACAAAAAAAGTAAAAAGTATTTTCTTTTTCTAAAAAGTAGTCCATATTTTATTTAACTAAAAAACAGCTCAAAATTAGTGAAACTATACAATATAGTTTGTCAAAGTTATAGAAAATATACATTACTATACAGTGTATATACTTATACATGAGCTATACACTAAATATACATTATGATACACAAATATACATCGACTATACATGCCTATACAACGAGGGTTGAATACCCAAAATTGTAACAAATAGCTAAAGGTCAGCCGAATGGCTACTTTTCATAATTAAAAAAAGTGGCTATTTTTTGTGTAAGTAATTTTTTCTCAGTGGCTTATGGATATAATTATCTCTTCAAATTATCTTGAGTCAAACCAATAAAATTTTGAACGAATTTGGCAAATTACGGCTCATTTTGACACTCTTAATTTTTCATCCTTTAGTTCAAATTTATTAAAAAATTAATGAATTTTCCACGAAATATATGTGTAGTACGCACTACTCTCAACAAAAAATGTGAGACTCCTGTTTGCAGAAAAAAGAGAAAATTGTTAAGATGTGTGAATAGCGAGGAGCCATGATGTACTCCGACTAAGTGAATTTCACATGATCTTCACTTTGTAAAAAGTCAAAAAAGAGATTAACTAGTATACACCAACGGTGGATTATAAAATTACACAGTCAGTTATTTTTTTAATTAAAAAATAAATAGTATCACATATTACTTATTATTTAAATTAAAAAAGTATTAAAGGTAAGTTGGACTCTTAATTAATTGGAGGAGTTTGTTTAGGATTCTTACTAATTAACTTACCAAAAATAGGAAAAGCCTCTTCCATCCCTAGTTTCATAATAGTTTCACGCCTGCAATACCATTGAAGCAGCGTACACAGTTAAAGCAATTTGAGACAATCATCAACACAATATATACATATGGTAAATTAACACATTATTATCGTTTTCTTCTTCAGAATTTGATGTGTATAACAAAAAACTCCTTTTTAAACTGTTTTTCTTGATGTCAGCAGCTTACATGTAGTCTTTGAAAAAAGTTTCATTCTTGACAGTATATAAATTTTTGACAAATTAAATTCTCTTCATTAACTAATCAATAACAGATCTCTAATTTAGAAGACAAAAGTTGTTTCGATGGAATAAGAATGGTGTTGTTGTCTTTCCTCTTCGTTAACAACTTTTATCACTATATACTGTCGAGAATGGAGATTTTATCATTATATCATAACTTTACGTCGTAACTAATTAAATACTCTTCGTTAACTAATCAAATCCTCTTCGCAATAAGAAAAAGGTGTCTTGTTTCAATGTACATAGAATTTTATGTTTTGTGTGATGAAGAAAAATTTTATTACTCTAACATCTACTAATTTTGTTACAGGATACTCTTCAAATGTGTAATTTAGAAGAGCAAAATGCAGAAAGAACTAAAGGTTCCTTGGATGAAATAGAAAGCAACATGAATGCAGTTGTACTGTCATGCCCCGGGAGGGTACCCTTGGCGTGGCCGGCACTCAGAGACTATTGCTAGTCTCCAAGCGAACCACTTAGCCTCATCACATCATTCAATCAAATAAACTCTACTGAACAGCGAAAAATATAATTAGGTAATGGACACATCTCATCTAAAGTCTCAAAAGAGTATATAAAATAATGAAGGCTAGTAGAAAGAACTAGCTCACAATCTCAACATCAATACTCGACCCTCGTCTATGAAGCCTCTATCATTAATCATGTGGTGCCAATGACAAATCCATGGCTACCCAAATCAAAATAAAATCAATAGTTCAATCTAACTCTAAAACATGATGAAATAAAAGTAGTGGATCCTCCGGAATAGGGGAGGCTCATCAAATCAGCTTCGAATCTCAGACCATCAACGGAGCGCCTGTCGATGATCTCTAGTACCTGCCTCTACATCATAAAACGATGCAGTCCAGAGTGGACGTCAGTACTTGGAATGTACTGGTATGTAAAATAGCTGAATGAAACAGAAACCGGTAGAATAATATGGAAACAACAACAACTTAAAATACATATCAAATCACATCAGTAGTCAAATGTCTGTCTATGCAAGAATAAGGAGTAGACAAGTGACCTATCATCAACTCAAACCTCATCAATCATCTCAGACTCATCTCAAAGGAGCTCACCTCCTCTTATCTCATCACATTTCATTTCATCTCATCTCATCTCAGTGGAGCTCACCTCCTCTCATCTCTTTCCGACTCAGAATAGGGTAAGAAGTTTATGGGAGTTTCTCTTAACCGACAACAATCACTTATGAGCCAGTGATTGTACAACAATCCCGCCGGTGTTGCCACGGCCGTCCCATACTTGCCAGGTAGAGACGAATCGAAACCATAATGGATAAATCCAAGATGGAGACAGAACAATCAACAAAGTCCGCTATTGATTTCAGGGACATAAACTCAAGAGGAAAACCTCTTCTATGCTTGGCGACATAGTTTAATGGGTTCGAGTGGGACTCACTCTTTTCCATTTCGGTGCTCGATACTCCTCCCGACTCAATGCTCATAAAATCATCAATCCAATCAAACCAATCTCGTAGGGACTTTAACCCCGTCAACGATCAGTATCTCATAGGGACTCTAACCCTATCATCAATCAAACTCATAGGGACTTTAACCCTCTCATCAATCAATCTCATCAATGACTCAAGATTAGAACAATCATTAGGAATTAAATGAATAGACACATCGGTAGAGTTCATTTATAGAGACTCATAAGACAATCAAACTCTATCAACTCATCATCATTCTCTCATCACAATCACAATCACAATTCAACAATCACAACCTTAACTCAAGGCTCTAGACTCATCATTCTATCATCACAATCACAATCACAATCCAAGGCTCTAGACTCAATCCTCAAGTTCATTATGCGTGCTTTTCAAAATAAATCATGTAGGGTTATGCAAATTCTCATGATAATATTCAACTTAAGAAAACCAATAGTATGATAATCATCAACATAGAAAACATATAGTTTCAATTGTAATTTTATGAAAAACCATCAAAGGAATCATGCATGTAGACTTTTCAATCATCAACTCATCTATGACCTCTATGGGGCACATGAGAGGACAATCCCATGTTTTATTTTAGCCTTACATACCTGTGATGCCATTAGCAATCGAGTACTTTCGGGTTCTCCGCTCGAATTCTTCCCACAAGCTCTTCTCTCTTCTCTTCAAGCCCTAGTTTTGTTAGTTTTTAAGGGATAGGACTTAGAATGAGGTTTTAGACCCTTTTCTGGTTGAAAACGACTTAATTAGTCGTGTACAAGTGTTTAAGAGGGACTAGGGATTGACTAGAATGCCCCTAGAATTAAATTAGGAATTTGCAGTTCGGAAAACACACGGTCCGCGACGCGGACCTATCGCGTACTGTGTAATTTTGGAAAAAGTGCTTTTGTACGAGTTCTCTCTATCCCGTCGAAAATTTTGGAAAACACACAAGTGCCACTCCGCTTCAGGTCCGCGACGCGCCTCCGTCGCGGACAACCACTGTTTTGTGACTTGATCCGAAAATTTATCTTTCGATCGGGTCGCTCTAAAATTCGACCGAGACCATTTTCCCACTCCATTTTTCATGCTGATCACAAATCCGGTCTCGGATTCGCCATGCGAGCATCGGAAGATGCGTTACGCGCATACCCTCACTCTAGGGGTATTTTGATAATTTTACCGGGCGTTACATCATCTCCCCCTTGGGATCATTCGTCCTCGAATGATGAGTAGAGGTGGGGACTAAAGCACAAATAGACTCGAGACTCATCTTCCACTCAGTTCAATCAATCCATCCTCGACTAGGCAATAGTAAGTTGCATTAAAATAAAACAATCAGTTTAGTGAAGAGCAAGGATTTGTTTTTTTTACCTTCAATGTTTCCATCATCCGTTGGCACGAATAGGTGTGGGTATTTGGCCCTCATCTCCTCCTCAGCTTCCCATGTGGCTTCTTCAACGAATTGATTCCTCCACAGGACTTTGACTGAGGCTATCTCTTTGTTCCTCAACCTGCGAATCTGACGATCAAGGATCTGAACCGGGACCTCTTCATAAGATAGGCTATCTTTCACTCCAAGTCCATCGATAGGAATCACCACGGCAGAATCTCCCAAGCATTTCTTCAGCATCAACACATGGAATACCGGATGAACTCCCTCTAACTCGGAAGGTAACTCCAACTCGTAAGCAACCTTCCCAATCCTTTTTACGATCTGATATGGCCCAACATATCGTGGGCTTAACTTTCCCTTCTTTCCAAACCTTAGGACACCCTTCATAGGTGGTACCTTCAAATACACCCAATCATCTATCTCAAACTCTAAGTCCCTTCTCCTTACGTCGGTGTAGGATTTTTGGCGACTCTGGGCAGTCTTTAGCCTCTCTCTAATGATCTTGACTTCTTCCATCGACTGGTGAACAAGGTCAGGTCCAATCAGCCCTGCTTCTCTAACCTCAAACCACCCAATCGGCGATCTACATCTTCTCCCGTACAGGGCCTCATAAGGAGCCATCTGAATGCTCGCATGATAACTATTGTTATATGCGAATTCGATCAAGGGTAGATGATCATCCCAATTTCCTTTGAAGTCAAGTACACAAGCTCTCAACATATCCTCGAGTGTTTGAATCGTACGCTCTGCCTGACCATCCGTCTGCGGGTGAAAAGCTGTACTCAGATTTACCTTAGTACCCAAACCTTTCTGAAACGATCTCCAGAACTGGGAGGTAAATTGAGCCCCTCTGTCCGAGATGATAGACAAAGGAACCCCATGCAACCTCACAATCTCCTGGATGTACAATCTGGCATACTCTTCCACAGTGTTTGTTGTCTTTACTGCCAAGAAGTGAGCCGACTTTGTCATCCTATCCACGATCACCCATATCGAATCATATTGCTTTCGAGATTTCGGCAGGCCAGTGATAAAGTCCATGTTGATCATCTCCCATTTCCACTCCGGAATTTCAAAGTTCTGAGCCAATCCACATGGCCTTTGATGCTCAACCTTCACTTGTTGGCAATTTGGGCATTTCGAGACAAACTTTGCAACATCCCTCTTCATCCCATTCCACCAATAGACTTCCCTTAAGTCGTGGTACATTTTGGTGGAGCCAGGGTGAATGGAATATCTCGTGTTATGAGCTTCTTCCATGATTCTGTCCCGTATGCCATCAACATTTGGAACACACAATCAACTTTGATATCTCAGTACACCATCTCCCCCTTTGGAGAAGACCGTCACCTTCTGATTGTGGACATCCTCCTTCAATTGGAGTATGACTGGGTCTTGGTCTTGCTTTTCTTTCACTTCTATCACTAGCGAGGAAGCAGACCCGTTCTCTACATTAACTCCTCCTTCATTGTTCTCCTCAAGTCGGACCCCTAATCGAGCCAACCGGTGTACGTCCTTGGCTAATTCCCTCTTTCCTTCCTCCACATGGGCTGTGCTACCCATTGATAACCTGCTAAGAGCATCAGCAACAACGTTAGCTTTACCTGGATGATAGTGAATGCTCATGTCGTAATCCTTGAGCAATTCCAACCATCTCCTCTGTCGCAAGTTAAGCTCCTTCTGACTGAAAACATACTGTAAGCTCTTGTGGTCTGTGAACACATCCACGTGTACCCCATACAAGTAGTGACGCCAGATCTTAAGTGCGAACACTACCGCTGCCAACTCGAGGTCATGGGTTGGGTAATTCCTTTCATGGACCTTGAGTTGCCTGGAGGCATAGGCTATCACCTTCCCCTTTTGCATTAGTACACATCCCAGTCCGACCCTTGAGGCATCACAATAAATCACAAAGCCCTCATTTCCCTCGGGTAAAGTTAAGACTGGTGCAGTAGTCAATCTCGTTTTCAATTCCTGGAAACTCTTCTCACATTTCTCGGACCACTGAAACTTGGCCTTTTTCTGGGTCAACTTGGTCAATGGTGCGGATAAGGAAGAAAATCCTTCTACAAACCTGCGGTAGTAGCCCGCCAACCCCAAGAAACTTCTAATGTCGGTCGGAGTGGTCGGTCGTGGCCAGTTCTTAACCGCTTCAATCTTCTGGGCGTCCACCTGAATACCATCACCGGAAACAACGTGGCCCAGGAAAGCTGCTGACTTAAGCCAGAACTCACACTTTGAAAATTTTGCATACAACTCATGGTCCCTAAGAGTTTGGAGGACAACTCTGAGGTGATTGGCATGCTCCTCCTCACTCCTTGAATATATCAGAATATCATCGATGAATACAATCACGAACAAGTCAAGATACGGTTTGAACACCCTGTTCATCAAGTCGATAAAGGCGGCAGGTGCATTCGTCAACCCAAAGGACATGACCAGGAATTCAAAATGGCCATATCTAGTCCTAAAGGCTGTCTTTGGAATGTCGCACTCTCTCACCTTCAGCTGATGGTAGCCAGATCTGAGGTCTATCTTAGAGAAACAAGAGGCGCCCTGAAGTTGGTCAAACAAATCATCTATCCTTGGGAGAGGATATTTGTTCTTCACCGTGACCTTGTTCAGTTGCCTATAATCAACACACATTCTGAGAGACCCATCTTTCTTTCGCACGAATAGGACAGGAGCACCCCATGGTGAAACACTTGGCCTAATGAAGCCCTTCTCTAGCAAATCTTTTAATTGCTCTTTCAATTCTTTCAACTCAGCGGGGCCATCCTGTAAGGTGGAATCGAAATGGGTTGGGTATCAGGAAGAATGTCAATCCCGAAGTCAATCTCCCTATCAGGAGGGACTCCGGGCAGATCATCAGGAAACACTTCCGGATACTCACTAACAATCGGAACTGACTCAAGAGTTGGGGACTCAACCTCGTCTGATTTCACTCGTACTAGGTGATAGATACAACCTTTGGAAATTAACTTCCGGGCTTTAAGATATGAGATAAACCTCCCCCTCGGTGTCACTGAGTCACCCTTCCACTCTAGAACTGGTTCATTTGGAAATTGGAACTTAACAATTCGGGATCTACAATCAACAGAGGCATAACAGGCGTGGAGCCAATCCATGCCAAGGATCAAGTCAAAATCAATCATCTCCAGCTCAATCAAATCGACAAGAGTGTCCCTATGATAGATGGACACTATGCAAGTCCTATAAACTCTCTCGGCTCGAATAGACTCACCCACTGGAGTAGAAACATCAAAAGGTTCAAGGAGACTCTCAGGGGTCATATCAAATTTACTGGCCACATAAGGAGATACAAATGACAGTGTGGCACCAGGGTCCATCAAGACATAACAATCAAAAGTAAAGACACGAATCATACCCGTCACAACATCTGGGGAGTTCTCCTGATCTTGGCGACTACCCATGGCGTACAAGCGGTTTGTCGCTCCTCCTGTTCCTGATATAGTGGCCCTCTGGTTCCCTCCTACTGGTGGGGCCGATGCAGTGGATTGAGCTCGGCTAGCCCATCGAGGACAGTCTCTCTGATAGTGACCCACTTGGCCACATTTGTAGCACCCATCATTTCCCTCACGACATCTTCCCAGGTGCAACTTGCCACACTTTTTACACGGCGGTTGACCCCGTGATCCTTGAGCCACACTAGATTGTGACTGGGACCCATGGGCTCTAGTATTCTGGGACCTTTGATCATCCCTGATCCTGGGGGTGGGCGCACTAGCAGATGATGGTGTTGGAAATCGATGACCATTGCCTCTCCTTCCCGTCTCATAGCTAGATGTTTTGGCTTTCTTGCGCCTGAATTCCTCCTTGTCATGCTGCCTCTCCTCATCAGCTTATTGTACAAATGTCATCAATCGCCCAATGTCCATATCACTCACCAGCATTGCCTCTCTGCCATCCCTTTTGGGCCCTCTATTCAACCCATCGACATACATTCCCATTCTCCCCCTCATGTTGGCAATCATATCTGGAGCATAGCGAGATAGCTGTGTGAACTTCAGGCCATACTCCTGCACGGTCATGGAGCCCTGTTTTAGATTCAGAAACTCCCTCACCTTAGCCTCTCTTTTCTCCCTTGGGAAGAAGCCTCCCAAGAAGGCCTCCTCAAACACTGCCCAGGTCACACATAAATCATCATCCACTCGGCCCTTCTTCCATTGGTCGAACCACAGCCTGGCCACCCCTTTGAGTTGGTAGGCGGCCAATTCAACTCTATCCACATCCGCCACATGCATCACTTGGAACACCTTCTCAAGCTCCTCAATATAGCTCTCGGGGTCTTCAGTAGCTGCCGACCCCGTGAACTCAGGCGGGTTCATCCTCAGAAATTCCCGGACTCTGGAGGTGTCATGAGTGTCCAGTCTACCCGCTCCCTGTATCACAGGAGGTGCCACAACAGCCTGGGCTAGAGCCCGAATAGCTTAGCGTAACTCAGCATTGGAGACCTCGTCCTGAAGGGGTTGTTCGACAAGAACCGCTGGATCCACGGGCCCCTCGGGTACTTGGAGTTCAGGTGGGTTAACAGCTTGCCTGGCAGGACGTCCCCTTCATCTGACAGCTCTTCTGGGAGGCATGTTATCGATTCTGCACGTGTCACGCACGAATTAGAGGATAATTTTCATAGAGTTCAACTCCATCGCACGATTTAGAGTAAGAAAGAAGTGTAACCATTCCTAATGTCCCATAGCCTCCTGCTTATGAAGTGTGGTCGACAACACACCCATAAACAAGACTCTACTAGACACGGCTTCATAGACTCCCTAGGACACCTGAACTCTGGGCTCTGATACCAAGTTTGTCACGCCCCGGGAGGGTACCCTTGGCGTGGCCGGCATTCAGAGACTATTGCTAGTCTCCAAGCGAACCACTTAGCCTCATCACATCATTCAATCAAATAAACTCTACTGAACAGCGGAAAATATAATTAGGTAATGGACACATCTCATCTAAAGTCTCAAAAGAGTATATAAAATAATGAAGGCTAGTAGAAAGAACTAGCTCACAATCTCAACATCAATACTCGACCCTCGTCTATGAAGCCTCTATCATTAATCATGTGGTGCCAATGACAAATCCATGGCTACCCAAATCAAAATAAAATCAATAGTCCAATCTAACTCTAAAGCATGATGAAATAAAAGTAGTGGATCCTCCGGAATAGGGGAGGCTCACCATATCAGCTTCGAATCTCAGACCATCAACGGAGCGCCTGTCGATGATCTCTAGTACCTGCCTCTACATCATAAAACGATGCAGTCCAGAGTGGACGTCAGTACTTGGAATGTACTGGTATGTAAAATAGCTGAATGAAACAGAAACCGGTAGAATAATATGGAAACAACAACAACTTAAAATACATATCAAATCACATCAGTAGTCAAATGTCTGTCTATGCAAGAATAAGGAGTAGACAAGTGACCTATCATCAACTCAAACCTCATCAATCATCTCAGACTCATCTCAAAGGAGCTCACCTCCTCTTATCTCATCACATTTCATTTCATCTCATCTCATCTCAGTGGAGCTCACCTCCTCTCATCTCTTTCCGACTCAGAATAGGGTAAGAAGTTTATGGGAGTTTCTCTTAACCGACAACAATCACTTATGAGCCAGTGATTGTACAACAATCCCGCTGGTGTTGCCACTGCCGTCCCATACTTGCCAGGTAGAGACGAATCGAAACCATAATGGATAAATCCAAGATGGAGACAGAACAATCAACAAAGTCCGCTATTGATTTCAGGGACATAAACTCAAGAGGAAAACCTCTTCTATGCTTGGCGACATAGTTTAATGGGTTCGAGTGGGACTCACTCTTTTCCATTTCGGTGCTCGATACTCCTCCCGACTCAATGCTCATAAAATCATCAATCCAATCTCGTAGGGACTTTAACCCCGTCAACGATCGGTATCTCATAGGGACTCTAACCCTATCATCAATCAAACTCATAGGGACTTTAACCCTCTCATCAATCAATCTCATCAATGAATCAAGATTAGAACAATCATTAGGAATTAAATGAATAGATACATCGGTAGAGTTCATTTATAGAGACTCATAAGACAATCAAACTCTATCAACTCATTATCATTCTCTCATCACAATTACAATCACAACCTTAACTCAAGGCTCTAGACTCATCATTCTATCATCACAATCACAATCACAACCCAAGGCTCTAGACTCAATCCTCAAGTTCATTATGCATGCTTTTCAAGATAAATCATGTAGGGTTATGCA
The DNA here is from genome assembly GCA_029948455.1 of Solanum rostratum. Lineage (NCBI taxonomy): Eukaryota > Viridiplantae > Streptophyta > Magnoliopsida > Solanales > Solanaceae > Solanum > Solanum rostratum. The sequence continues at coordinate 26,866,492 of CM057045.1, forward strand.
AATTCTCATGATAATATTCAACTTAAGAAAACCAATAGTATGATGATCATCAACATAGAAAACATATAGTTTCAATTGTAATTTTATGAAAAACCATCAAAGGAATCATGCATGTAGACTTTTCAATCATCAACTCATCTATGACCTCTATGGGGCACATGAGAGGACAATCCCATGTTTTAGTTTAGCCTTACATACCTGTGATGCCGTTAGCAATCGAGTACTTTCGGGGTCTCCGCTCGAATTCTTCCCACAAGCTCTTCTCTCTTCTCCTCAAGCCCTAGTCTTGTTAGTTTTTAAGGGATAGGACTTAGAATGAGGTTTTAGACCCTTTTCTGGTTGAAAACGACTTAATTAGTCGTGTACCAGTGTTTAAGAGGGACTAGGGATTGACTAGAATGCCCCTAGAATTAAATTAGGAATTTGCAGTTCGAAAAACACACGGTCCGCGACGCGGACCTATCGCGTACTGTGTAATTTTAGAAAAAGTGCTTTTGTACGAGTTCTCTCCATCCCGTCGAAAATTTTGGAAAACACACAAGTGCCACTCCGCTTCAGGTCCGCGACGCGCCTCCGTCGCGGACAACCACTGTTTTGTGACTTGATCCGAAAATTTATCTTTCGATCGGGTCGATCTAAAATTCGACCGAGACCATTTTCCCACTCCATTTTTCATGCTGATCACAAATCCAGTCTCGGATTCGCCATGCGAGCATCAAAAGATACGTTACGCGCATACCCTCACTCCAGGGGTATTTTGGTAATTTTACCGGGCGTTACATATACCCTTTATTCCCCAAATAGTTGATGAAGAATTGAGAGAGCCCTACATCGGCATGGAGTTTCAATTAATTGATATTGGATTTAAATTTTATCTTGATTATGCACATCATAATGGATTTAGTGTGAGTAAAAATCATATAAGTAGATCAAGAAAAGATAAATCAATAATTGGTCAAGAGTTTGTTTGCTCAAAAGAAGGATTTTGTTCAAAGAGAAGTCTTGATAGTAATAAGCAACGAGATGAGAATAGAGAAGGGTGCAAAGTGATGATATATTTATCAAAGAAAGAAGAAGGAAAGTGCGTAATAGCTAGGCTTATCTCAAATCATAATCATGAACTTGCTTCTCCTTATAGCCAGGAATTCTTGCGATCAAAAAGAAAAAAATTAGAGGCTCAGAAGAATCTTATTTATCTTTTAGATAATTCTGGTATTCATCCAAGTAAAATTGCATCGGTATTAGTCACTCGGGCTGGGGACATAGACAATCTCAATCTAACTGGACGAGATATTCAAAATTATTTGAGCACTAAAAGGCAAAACTATTTTGAGAAAGGAGATGCACAATTTATGTTGAAATATTTTCAGAAGCGTCAATATGATAGCCCAGGATTCTTTTATGCAATTCAAGGGCTGATTTCATAAATGCCTATATTTGGAGAGGAAATTACAAGCCTCTACCAACCAATTTAAAATTACCAAAAGTATACCAAAATTAATTACAAAGTAAGAAAGAGAGTATAATTTTTATTATAATGTTGATTAAATTGTGATGTGATAGGTGGTGAAAAGGAAGAATAAATAATTGATATTTAAAAGTTTTTGGAAGTTGGTGTAAGACATGGATGTATACTTTTATTACTTTTTTTTATTAATAATTATTGACTAAGAAGTACTATATTCTTCAAATTTGGAAATTTTTATATATGTTTGTACGAACATGGTAGTAAAGTTGGGGAAAAAATTTGTTGCTATGACATCCAGTGCAAATATATAATTTTACGTGAATGGTGGAATAAAGAATTAACTGATTGGTCTAACAAGTTCGAGACAAATATTTAAAAAATGGTATGCAAGATGATTGTACTATGGAGAAAAAATTAGTTTTTATGTATAATTGATATTGTCATAATTGCAATAAACATACAAGATGAAATTTTAGTTGGAGTTTAATGTGAATTTTTTTGTGTTTTTTTTAAAGAATATAAAACGTTAATCGTAACCAAATTGGTAGAATTAATTATTTATTAACATGTTCGTACGTATTTGGCTTGTTCTATACTATAAATATGTAATGTATAAAATTTGGCTTTTTAATAATGTAAAAGGTGTTGAATTATTTTTAAAAAGGACACATCAAATTAATTTATAAAAAAAAAATTTTAAAAAAAATGTGTGAAACAAAAAAATAATGCAATTAATGCAAATTGTTGTGAATAGTGTCCTCTTTATAGGGAAATGGAAAAAATGGCAACAATTCCAAGCAACCAACAATTGCATTTAATGTGTGTGTACTTTTTCTTTCTCTTACATTAAAGCATTTAATGTGTGTGTACTTTTTCTTTCTCTTACATTAAAATTGTGCATACTTTACAAACTTTTATTACATGAAATAACCAATAACAGTGTTGGTTTTTTTACTGGTAATAGTGTTGGTATAGGTGTTGATAAGATTATGCACGTTCATATATTTTTGTAATTTTTTTATTTTTGGAATATCTGGTGGCAAAGTTCGATTATTTTATAAGTACCATAGTTAACACAAAAAATTGCAACCAACCATACATCGTAACTGACAGAGAATACCAAAACTACAACCCACAATGCATAGTGAACTACCATATCGGATACCAATTTACAGCAAGCAAATTAAGAAGTACTATGTTCTTCAAATTTGGAGAATAAAAATTTTAATTTTTATATATGTTTGTACGAACATGTTAGTAAAGTCGGGGAAAAAATTTGTTACTATGACATCCAGTGCAAATATATAGTTTTACGTGAATGGTGGAATAAAGAATTAACTGATTGGTCTAACAAGTTCGAGATAAATATTTAAAAAATGGTATGCAAGATGATTGTACTATGGAGAAAAAATTAGTTTTTATGTATAATTGATATTGTCATAATTGCAATAAACATACAAGATGAAATTTTAGTTGGAGTTTAATGTGAATTTTTTTGTGTTTTTTTTTAAAGAATATAAAACGTTAATCGTAACCAAATTGGTAGAATTAATTATTTATTAACATGTTCGTACATATTTGGCTTGTTCTATACTATAAATATGTAATGTATAAAATTTGGCTTTTTAATAATGTAAAAGGTGTTGAATTATTTTTAAAAAGGACACATCAAATCAATTTACAACAAAAAAAAGATTAAAAAAAACGTGTGAAACAAAAAAATAATGCAATTAATGCAAATTGTTGTGAATAGTGTCCTTCTTTATAGGGAAATGGGAAAAAATGGCAACAATTCCAAGCAACCAACAATAGCATTTAATGTGTGTATACTTTTTCTTTCTCTTACATTAAAGCATTTAATGTGTGTTTACTTTTTCTTTCTCTTACATTAAAATTGTGCATACTTTACAAACTTTTATTACATGAAATAACCAATAACAGTGTTGGTTTTTTTTACTGGTAATAGTGTTGGTATAGGTGTTGATAAGATTATGCACGTTCATATATTTTTGTAATTTTTTTATTTTTGGAATATCTGGTGGCAAAGTTCGATTATTTTATAAGTACCATAGTGAACACCAAAAATTGCAACCAACCATACATCGTAACTGACAGAGAATACCAAAACTACAACCCACAATGCATAGTGAACTACCATATCGGATACCAATTTACAGCAAGCAAATTAAGAAGTACTATGTTCTTCAAATTTGGAGAATAAAAATTTTAATTTTTATATATGTTTGTACGAACATGGTAGTAAAGTCGGGGAAAAAATTTGTTGCTATGACATCCAGTGCAAATATATAATTTTACGTGAATGGTGGAATAAAGAATTAACTGATTGGTCTAACAAGTCCGAGACAAATATTTAAAAAATGGTACGCAAGATGATTGTACTATGGAGAAAAAATTAGTTCTTATGTATAATTGATATTGTCATAATTGCAATAAACATACAAGATGAAATTTTAGTTGGAGTTTAATGTGAATTTTTTTTGTGTTTTTTTTAAAGAATATAAAACGTTAATCGTAACCAAATTGGTAGAATTAATTATTTATTAACATGTTCGTACGTATTTGGCTTGTTCTATACTATAAATATGTAATGTATAAAATTTGGCTTTTTAATAATGTAAAAGGTGTTGAATTATTTTTAAAAAGGACACATCAAATCAATTTACAAAAAAAAAAAGATTAAAAAAAATGTGTGAAACAAAAAAATAATACAATTAATGCAAATTATTGTGAATAGTGTCCTTCTTTATAGGGAAATGGGAAAAAATGGCAACAATTCCAAGCAACCAACAATTGCATTTAATGTGTGTGTACTTTTTCTTTCTCTTACATTAAAGAATTTAATGTGTGTACTTTTTCTTTCTCTTACATTAAAATTGTGCATACTTTACAAACTTTTATTACATGAATAACCAATAACAGTGTTGGTTTTTTTTACTGGTAATAGTGTTGGTATAGGTGTTGATAAGATTATGTACGTTCATATATTTTTGTAATTTTTTTATTTTTGGAATATCTGGTGGCAAAGTTCGATTATTTTATAAGTACCATAGTGAACACCAAAAATTGCAACCAACCATACATCGTAACTGACAGAGAATACCAAAACTACAACCCACAATGCATAGTGAACTACCATATCGGATACCAATTTACAGCAAGCAAATTAAGAAGTACTATGTTCTTCAAATTTGGAGAATAAAAATTTTAATTTTTATATATGTTTGTACGAACATGGTAGTAAAGTCGGGGAAAAAATTTGTTGCTATGACATCCAGTGCAAATATATAATTTTACGTGAATGGTGGAATAAAGAATTAACTGATTGGTCTAACAAGTCCGAGACAAATATTTAAAAAATGGTACGCAAGATGATTGTACTATGGAGAAAAAATTAGTTCTTATGTATAATTGATATTGTCATAATTGCAATAAACATACAAGATGAAATTTTAGTTGGAGTTTAATGTGAATTTTTTTTGTGTTTTTTTTAAAGAATATAAAACGTTAATCGTAACCAAATTGGTAGAATTAATTATTGATTAACATGTTCGTACGTATTTGGCTTGTTCTATACTATAAATATGTAATGTATAAAATTTGGCTTTTTAATAATGTAAAAGGTGTTGAATTATTTTTAAAAAGGACACATCAAATCAATTTACAAAAAAAAAAAGATTAAAAAAAAATGTGTGAAACAAAAAAATAATACAATTAATGCAAATTGTTGTGAATAGTGTCCTTCTTTATAGGGAAATGGGAAAAAATGGCAACAATTCCAAACAACCAACAATTGCATTTAATGTGTGTATACTTTTTCTTTCTCTTACATTAAAGCATTTAATGTGTGTGTACTTTTTCTTTCTCTTACATTAAAATTGTGCATACTTTACAAACTTTTATTACATGAAATAACCAATAACAATGTTGATTTTTTTACTGGTAATAGTGTTGGTATAGGTGTTGATAAGATTATGCACGTTCATATATTTTTGTAATTTTTTTATTTTTGGAATATCTGGTGGCAAAGTTCGATTATTTTATAAGTACCATAGTGAACACCAAAAATTGCAACCAACCATACATCGTAACTGACAGAGAATACCAAAACTACAACCCACAATGCATAGTGAACTACTATATCGGATACCAATTTACAGCAAGCAAATTAAGAAGTACTATGTTCTTCAAATTTGGAGAATAAAAATTTTAATTTTTATATATGTTTGTACGAACATGGTAGTAAAGTCGGGAAAAAAATTTGTTGCTATGACATCCAGTGCAAATATATAATTTTACGTGAATGGTGGAATAAAGAATTAACTGATTGGACTAACAAGTTCGAGACAAATATTTAAAAAATGGTATGCAAGATGATTGTACTATGGAGAAAAAATTAGTTCTTATGTATAATTGATATTGTCATAATTGCAATAAACATACAAGATGAAATTTTAGTTGGAGTTTAATGTGAATTTTTTTGTGTTTTTTTTAAAGAATATAAAACGTTAATCTTAAACAAATTGGTAGAATTAATTATTTATTAACATGTTCGTACGTATTTTGGCTTGTTCTATACTATAAATATGTAATGTATAAAATTTGGCTTTTTAATAATGTAAAAGGTGTTGAATTATTTTTAAAAAGGACACATCAAATCAATTTACAACAAAAAAAGATTAAAAAAATAAAATAAAAAAAACGTGTGAAACAAAAAAATAATGCAATTAATGCAAATTGTTGTGAATAGTGTCCTTCTTTATAGGGAAATGGGAAAAAATGGCAACAATTCCAAGCAACCAGCAATTGCATTTAATGTGTGTGTACTTTTTCTTTCTCTTACATTAAAACATTTAATGTGTGTGTACTTTTTCTTTCTCTTACATTAAAGCATTGAATGTGTGTGTACTTTTTCTTTCTCTTACATTAAAATTGTGCATACTTTACAAACTTTTATTACATGAAATAACCAATAACAGTGTTGGTTTTTTTACTGGTAATAGTGTTGGTATAGGTGTTGATAAGATCATGCTCGTTCATATATTTTTGTAATTTTTTTATTTTTGGAATATCAGGTGGCAAAGTTCGATTATTTTATAAGTACCATAGTGAACACCAAAAATTGCAACCAACCATACATCGTAACTGACAGAGAATACCAAAACTACAACCCACAATGCATAGTGAACTACCATATCGGATACCAATTTACAGCAAGCAATACATTGTAACTACCATTGTGAAATACCAAAGCTTCAACCCACCATGCAGAGTAAACTGCCATATGGAATACCAAAGCTGTAACCATTGATACAAAATAACTACCACTATGAATACCAAAAGTTCCAACCAGTCATGAATGATAACTACCATCGGCAATACCAACACTTCAACACAGTATGCATACTAAGAAAACCGCGGCAATACCAACACAGTATGCATACCAAAAAGCTCCAACACATCATCAGCTCAGAAAATCGCGCCGAGTCGATCAATTCCTCTTCTACAGAAACAACACTACACATAAATATCCGACAATCAAATTAAATACAAAAAATAATACCAAAAAAAAAAAAGATAAGAAACAACACATACTAAAGTCTCAAACCCGAATCACAAGTTGCATACCAAAAAAAAAACCACAATTTCACTAAACTCTATTGAATGTCACCAATTCCTCTTCGACATATACAACACTACACATAAATTCAGACAAACCAAATTAAATTCAAAGAAGAATACCAAGAACAGGAAAAGGAATACCTTGAGAATATTAAAAAATCAAACTATTGCATACCAAAAATTTACCAACAATTACAGTAAAACACTAATGGATTTCACAAGGAAAAAAAAATTGCACACTACACTAGGAGAAAAAGAATAAACAACAACATTGTAAACACACCACTTCAAAAAATACCAATCCGAAACCACAAAAAAAAAGGGAGATAAAGACATCCCTGGAAAATATAATCTTCACTTACACAAAACTGAAAAACGAAAAAAAAATTATAAGGGTGAAAACACACACATGAAACCAACTTCGCAATACCAAAAATTACATACATCACCAATAACCCTCTGAAAACATAAACGAAAAAAACCAAAAAGAGTGCAAAAAAACTGAAAAATAAAGAAAAAAGGAGTTGGGGGGAAAAACACATACATGGAATGTAAAAATGCAAAAAAAAAGAAAGTGAGATGAACATTTGACAAAACGGGAGATGACCATTAGCCCGCTGACCCGACTCAAAACGTAAACCAACAAAAAAAATAATGCAAAACTTCCATACCTGGAATCCGCAAGATAGAGAGTAGTTGTGAAGAAGAAGATACAAATTTTTTGCAAAACAAAAAAAATTACCAAGAGGTAAATGAAAAATCAATTTTTATAATAATAACTTGTGGAGGAATATAATTAATATAATATTTAATAGGTTAGAATATTAAATGAATGGTACATTCTTTATGAACAAGTGGCATTAAATGCTTCATTAATTAGCCGCCTGACGCATTAAATGCGTGTCCCATCAGGCGCGTAAGAAAAAAAAAACTTTTCATTAATGACAAAAGTCACATTAAATAGCTTGGTAAATATGTAAATTTATTGATAGTAAAGTAAATAAATTGGTAAATATAATTTAATGTCTCAAAGTTGTATATTTCCTTAAAAGATCTCGCAGTATAAATGGATGTAGAGGGTCATTTAGCCAATTGTTTTTGGGTTGATGCTAGGTCTAGGATAGCTTACAAGAATTTTGGAGATGTTGTACTATTTGATCCTACATATTTGACGAATAAATATAGGATGCCTTTTGTCCCATTTACTGGAGTACATAACCACTATCAATCTATTTTATTTGGTTGTGCTTTGCTTTGGTATGAAACAGAAGAAACTTTTCAATGGTTACTTCACACTTGGCAAGAGGCAATGTTTGGTATTGCACCTCGTACTATAATCACAGACCAAGATGTTGCAATAAGTAATGCAATTGCAAAGGTATTCCCAAATAGTGCACATCACTTTTATATGTGAGACATCGAGAAAAAAATTCTTGAATATTTAAGTCACGTTTTTCGTGAATTTGATAACTTTCAAAGTGAATTTAGTAAGTGTTTGCACTGTACAACCATTCCTGAGGAATTTGAAACTGCTTGGAATGATATAATGAAAACATACAATTTGGAAGAACATAGTTGGTTGCATAAGATATACGCAATTCGTGAGAAATGGATTCCAGCATATGTACGAACTACTTTTTGTGCTGGAATGTCAATAACTCAAAGAAGTGAAAGTATGAATAAGTATTTTAAGGATTATCTTAACTCTAATACACCAATGAGTGTATTTGTAAAGCAATATGATAAAGTTGTTGATGCTAGGTACGACAAAGCGAGGGAGAAGGATTTATATGACAAAACATTCAAAGGCTATCTTAAAAACTTTATACCCTATGGCGGATGAAGCGGCCAAACTGTATACTAGAAAAATGTTTCGAATATTTCAAGAAGAATTGATTCAATCTCAAAAATGTGTATCAGAAAAGATTATGGTTCAGGATATCGTACATATCTATAAAGTGCATGTGTTTTAAAGACAGACCCCAACATACATTGTTAGAATGAATCTTGTATCGAAAGAGGCCACCTGTTCTTGTCACAAGTTTGAGCTTATGGGTGTTTTATGTAGGCATGTGCTTATGGTATTTATGAAGAAACAAATTCACTCACTTTCACCATGTTATTTCTTGGATCGGTGGACAATGTATGCGACCAAAGAAAAAGTTAATAACACTTCAAGTATAAGATTACATGCATGTGAATAATTTGAAGTCTTCCACTATATGGTTCAATAACATTATGATGCATTCTCTTGGATTCTCATAACGAGCTACTCGGTCTGAAAAGCATTATAAATTTACCTATAAAAGATTGTTACAACTATGTGAAGATCTTGATGAACTTTCATACGAGGATGAGAATGACAATGTATGTGACAGTCAAGTTAACGAGTCAAATCTGAATTTGAATTCAAGTGAACAGAGACAAGATATTACTTTACTTGACCCTCCATGTGGAGCTACCAAAGGACGTCCTAGTTCTTTGAGAATGAAAGGTGGTCTAGAGAGTTCTCGAAAGGTTATAAGAAGCTCTTCTTAAAATCCAAAAAGGAAAATCAAAACTACCAAAAAAGGCAAGGAAATAAGGTAATTTTATGTTTTGGTCTTAATTCTCAATTCGATTTAGTAATTTTATAGTTTTGAAGCATATTAATTTACTAATTCACATATTTTGATCTTTTTGATTAATCTGCAGTTCAAACACAAATATCGAAGTGGAATCTAAAAGCATAGACACATTTCTTAATGAAGACCCTGCAATTGTAAACTTTTTCTTTTAACAGATCATGTCAAATTTGATTAAGACGTATTTTTTATGCACCATTCTATTTTCAACTAATAGATTCTTCTTTTGCTTATTGGTTTCTTTTTTAAACAGATTCCATCATATTCAGAATCATTTCAGGGACAAAATGGTGGTGGTGATTCATATCCAACATCATTTATAGTGCGTTTGATTTAATACATTCATATATATATATATATATATATATATATATATATATATATATATATATATATATTTTAAAATTATTATCGCGCATATATATACATATATATTTATATTTGCTAAATGACTTTCCTGAATATACTTTTTTAGGATTTGATGAGAGTTGTTTCATATCCATACCAACAAGGTTTCTAATCTATGAGTTGGCTTGAAGTTCTGAAATTTTTGAATTATAAAAGATTGCCTGAAAATACAACCATACAGAGTTTAGCTGTTGTTTTGGACAAGAAATAATTTTAGGCATAACTTTATAGCATATTCATTTGTTTAAATACCTTAAACTTACAATTATTATCGCATTTTGAACTCAAAGTTTTGAATTTATAGTATTGTTGGTTGTGTTTTTATCATCCAGAAGTTAGTTACTCTTTATGTGGGGTGGGGTGGATTTAAAGTTTGTGGGGTGGCAGTGCCTATTGCTGGAACTTAGTTGCTTATTTCAGGTGATATGTTTGTACATATGAGACTGAATTCTTGTTTTCTCTACCAAGCTTATACTATATATGATGTTTCATTTGGGTTGACGTGCTGGTTGATAAAGATTCACAAAAAGGTCATGTTACTTGTGAAATTTTTGTGTTGTAGTTCCATTGTTTTCAATATGTACTCAGCCCAGGCAACATGTTTATTTGGTTTGCGTGCTTTTTCTTTTGTTACATTAATCATATTACAAGAAAAAGTTCAGTTGTTAGATATGATTTTATAAATTAAAAATGAAATATTTGATGTAAAACTAAGTTCCATGGTATAAACTCAAGTAACATTGCTTTTATTATTTTGGTATCTTTGGCTTCCCTTATATTTTGGCCTTGTAAAGGAAGTGTCAAAATTCTTGACGACGTTATCTTGCTAATTTTCTGAAGTGTTCTGCGAAATAGCTAAATTGAAAGATCTGGTGCTTTAAGTTGTTCATATTCGAGTCATTCTAAGCTTGTGATACAAAAACTTCTTATCTGTTTTATGGTTCAACTTCCTAAAACTTTAAGCTCTGAAGTATTTTTATACCAGAATCTGATATGTCAGTTATCAACATTAGTATGTGGATAAGTCTTGTTTTCCCCTTTGTTTGTGTTTGTTACTTCTAGCGCATGGTGTGGAGTATTTGCGCACATAGGATCATGTTGTAGAGGTTGATGTTTGCTCAGCATCTTTCTTATCCTTGTTCTCCTTCAAGAGCTGCAGTTCCAATGAAAATACAACTCAAGCTGGAGTGTTAGAAAAAATCAAGTAGTGCACATACATAGCAGAGGGCAGAACCCAAGAGCTAGAGTTACCTTCACATTAAAAATTGGAACTGGAAAGAATAGTCAATGAAAGGAAAACTAACAAACAATGTCTTTATATTCAATTAGCTAGCATGAGATACCAATTACTAAAAATATTTGCTTTGCTACCAAGTTATCAATTGATGTTGATACCAGGATATGTGGATACAATACAAGTATCCCTGCACTTTGTTGCTAAATTTGAGTGTATTTTGAGTTTAGACTATCTAAAGACGAGCAATCTGATTGTAGAAGCATTTGAAATTGATAGGTTTTGCTTTGCTTATTATTTAGTTTAATTTCTACGTTTCATGAATTCTAATTTGAATATAAAAAATATAACTAGAGATGTGATTAATTGAATGACGCTTGAAAGTTTTTTCAATCTAGCAGTTTTACAAGGCAGATAAATGAAACTTGTATCACGTCTTTATCAGTTTGGTAAGATTTGTGAACAATTGAACAACAAAAAAAGTTTTACCAATCTGACTAGAAATGAGATCAATTTAACAAGATATATAGGTAGAATGCAGAAGGTCCCAAGTCTTGCCAGTTTGGTGAAACTTGTGAACATTTGTACACTAATTTTTTCTCATTTTATTACTTGTGAACAATTTCTATGAAATTTGTGTCTTGTCCAAAGTAACTTGTAAACCATGCAAGCTTTGTCATTCCAACAAAATCAAATGACAATTGTATCATGAGGGCATAATTTTTCATTTGTAATATTCATGTGGTTATTCCTTAAAAACGAGGATACAATTTAAGCAAGGGACTCGTATTATCCTATTTTCTGCAAACCACTCGCCACCATGAAATTTCAGCAGGGATCGGGTTCCTAATTTTTCAACTTCTATGCACCTATCTACTCTGATCTCTTTTCATTAATTTGTTTGGGATGCTATCGACCTATCTTAGCATTAGTAAATGGATCACACTGATGGGTCGACCTATCCAGTTTATGGCGTTCAATGTAGAGTCTGGCCCCTGAAACTATAGGAACTGAAAAGATTTTATATTCATGAAGAGAGGACTAAATGATATTGAATTTCTCTTTTTCGAACAAGAATCTGCAAACATTCTCAACATTTTAATTATTTAGCCAACCACTTAGGAAAACGTCATTTTGAAAAGCAAAGGGCGTGGTTAGTTGATTACTGTGAAATGGTCATGAAGAATGCGCAGTACCATTTAGGCTGGAAGCAGACATAATAAAATTGATTTTATTCTTCGTCACAAAAAATATATAATTCTTTGTACATTGAAACATGACACCTTTTCACGTTGCGAAGAATACACCTTTGTGCTGATGATTGTCTCAAATTGCTTCAACTGTGTACGCTAGTTGCTTCGCAGAATTTTGATCAAGGTTCAATTTCGACCGATGATGATGAACTTTTTCGTTCCTTATCAGCTCGCTTTGTTATTCCGTCCAAGATTTTCACCCTGAATGAATTAATTGTCTAATTTGAGGGAGACGGAGATCTCAGGACACTCTCAGATTTTTGGCTGTTGTGCATAAATGCTTCACAAAATATAGTGATGGAAAATGTTAGATGCTCTGTTTCTTGTGTTATAATTTTTTCATTCACAAGCAAAGCTAGATGCTTTTTGTATGGATGAACCTTTACATTATCTTGAATTTTCTCTAAATTGACGTTGAAGATAGTGAGAATCTTCATGAGATTCTTGTTTACCTTTTCAATTTGTTTTTCCAATGCAACCAACCTATTTCAAACAAGGGTTTAAGTTTCAACCGAAATGCTTGCAATTAGTTGATACTCATTTAGATATTTAATTTAGGGTATGAAATGATGTGTTGATTAGTCTCACATTTACGAATGGCAATGAACAATGCGAGGCATGGATGATGTTTGTGCTAATGATATTGCAGACGTGAAATTAACATGAAACTAGGGATGGAAAAGGCTTTTTCTATTTCTGGTAAGTCAATTAGTAAGAATCCTAAACAAACTCCTTCAATTAATTAAGAGTCCAACTTACCTTTAATACTTTTTTAAATTTAAATAATATATAATATGTGATACTATTTATTATTTAATTAAAAAAAAACTGACCGTGTAATTTTATTATTTACCGTCAGTGAATACTAGTTTATCTCGTAAAAAAAGAGTTAGTTGGGAGGTGATGGTTAAGATGAGCAGCCACATGTCACTTTCCATCTTTTCCTCTTAATTTGAATTTCTTCACACTACAATAAAACACACAAACACACACACTCTCTCTCCACGTGTACTGTGTTCGCCCTCTACGTGTTTAATCCACCGAAAAACCTATACTCAAACAAAACTTGAATAAGCAGCACATCACTCACATATTCTATTTTATTTCTATAAAATAACATATATCCATTCCTCCAACTTGCATTTCCAAATTAAAGAAAAATGGCCATTTCTAGTCTTATTATTGTAAACTCATTGTTTAACCCCAAACTCACCATCCAAACCAATAAATATGATTACCATACCAACAAAGTGGCCTTGAGGTCTAAGTTCCAATGTCTTGAAACAAACAATACCAGTACTTCTCCACTCTTTCACCAACCTAGTCTATTCGAAGATGAAGATTACAAGCTTTCCTGGCAGGAAGAAGTTAAAATAGCATACCCTTTAGAGATTTCCAACCAAAAATGGGATGATGATGAAAAATTCCAAGAATTGGTTGACAAGAGGTGTGTGGACAATGTGAGGATGTTGATAGTAGACTCGGTCCAACATGCAAAGGCAGGGCATGCTGGAATGGCTCTTGGGATGGCGGAGGTTGCATATTTCTTGTATAGACATGCCATGAGGTACAATCCAACAAGTCCCAAGTGGTTTAATAGAGACAGGTTTGTTTTGAGTGCTGGCCATGGATGCCTTCTTCAGTATGTTTGCCTTCATCTTGCTGGTTTCAAATCTGTTCAGGTATAGCAAATTCATTTATGTTAGATCAATATTTCTGAGTTTTATTGTCTCTTAACAAAAAAACTTCAATAATAAGACCTAAAACTAGGACCTGTTACGTATAGGCAAATCCAGTCATATAACCAAGGGAAAAAGGGGCAGAGCCAAGGGGTTCAGATGAATCCTTCTCAACAAAAAGTTATACGTTTTACATGTAGTTAAAGAAAAGGTCAAAACTATTTTTCCATTAACATATATTAGGTAATCTCAACATCCTTATGGTAAGCCCGTAGTTCGTGTCAGATTTATGTTCGCGTGGTGGACTTGGTTAAGAAAATAAGCCCGTAGTTCGTGTCAGATTTATGTTCGCGTGGTGGACTTGGTTAAGAAAATAAAGTTGCGCCTTTGATATCAATTATAGCTTTTGGTATAATTGTAAATGTTTGATCCTTGTTAGGATGGTGTTAGAGGCAAGGTCATGGGTCCAATTCCCAAGAGCAATGTGTTGCATACATGAGGCAGGTTTTGGGACCGTTTTGGGACCGTCTATGGAAAGGCTCATGAGGGAGTTAGGATGGTCCGGATCAGTGTCATGATCGAACATGACATTTGTGTGGTAGACTTGGTTAATATATAAAGTTGTCCTTTGGCTATCAACTACAACTTTTGGCATAACGGCACCCACTTGATCCTAACAATTATATATATAAAGTTAATGTTGAACTTTATGTGTTTACTTTTTCATATTTTAAACCCATTACTTTAAACCCCTTACTGCTAAATTCTGCCTCCACCATGGTATATAATTATAATGAGTGATCTCAGCTGTATCACTTGCCATGTGAGTAGATGGCTGGTCTACTAAATTGTGATAAGGTAAAGCGCATTCCCCCAACTCCAACAGCACATGAAATTTAGAGATCACAAGCACCAAGAAACAAACAAACAAATAATTTAAGTATAAATCTATAGAAATAGACTAGCAAGTCGATGAGTTATGTCTGGGATTAGCATAATTCAAAAACAGAATAGGGCACCCCGGGACATTTCAGATCATTTCCTATGAAATTAGGCTTAATTTAAATTCTCAATACTCCCTCCATTTTATGTGGCACCATTTGATTTAATTAGGTGCGTAAGAAAACAAGTAAGACTTTTCAAACCTGTGGTTTAAAATAAGTTATAGATATTTATGTAATTGTAAATCATTTCATTAAGGATAAAAAAGAAATTCTCAAACTTAAAATATTTCTAACTGTAGTAAGGTGACATTCTTTTGGGACGGATTAAAACGAAAAGAGTCTCACATAAGATGAGAGAGGAAGTATTGACGTAATATTGTGTTCATGCGAGATTTACCTTTCTCTTTTCTCTTTCATCATCATATGATAAAATAGTTCAAAGGAGCCGTTAGGGGAAACAGAGAGATGTTTCTAGAAAGCATTTTATTTTCCTTACATACATAATTCGTTCGATGGTCATTATCACTTGGATTTGAGTGCTTTGCTTCGTACATGTTAACAGTTTTTGTCAAAATTTCAAGTGAGTTATTTTCATTCAGATTGAAGACCTTAAACGCCTATGTAAGCTTGGAAGTCGAACACCTGGGCATCCAGAGAATATAGTGACCGAAGGCATCGAAGTTACAACCGGTATAGCTAAGTGCTAGTTTGCTTTCA
Organism: Solanum rostratum; assembly: GCA_029948455.1. NCBI lineage: Eukaryota > Viridiplantae > Streptophyta > Magnoliopsida > Solanales > Solanaceae > Solanum > Solanum rostratum. The sequence continues at coordinate 26,882,459 of CM057045.1, forward strand.
TCTTTTTCATTTCCTAGACACCTGATGACAGTGTTGGAACTATATTTTCAATTTGGTATAATGTCCATGATCATAATTTTGTCTCACAAGTTGTTCTGATCGGGATAATTAAGTGTCACACAGAAGCTAGCAAAGGAAACCTCAAAAGACCATGAGTAAAAAGACAAGTGAGAAATATACCGAAAGAGACACAATACTTTAGCGTGGTACAGTCAATTGACCTATCTCAACGAGAAGAGATGAGCAATTCATTATATAAAAGAGAGGAAATAACATCACTCATTCACTCAGAATATAAAGAGGTTCACACAAGTAACACTTGTGACTCTCTGTTTCTCTCCTAAACAGAACTTTCAAGCCCTTATGAATGCTACCAAACTAGAAATAATAAGTTTATACTTACAAAGTCATAAATCTTTTCCTACAAGTAAAAGGACTAGCCAAACATTAAGAATTTCGCTTTTCCTTTTTCTAGAACGGAAATCCAATTATGGTAAGAAGTTCAGGGCAAAAGCCCAACAAATTCCCCCCTTGCTTGAATTTTGACAAAATAAATTTGCTCTACCTCTCCTTCACATAATCTACAATGGGTTGAATCTCCTCTGCAAATTTTCATGTCTCACCACAAAGAAACTCTCTAAAAAAAAATTTCTCTAACAAAATTTCCATTATTGTCAAAGTTGTTGAGGCTAGAATTGAACCTGACAAGATGAATACTGGTTTTTAACCTTGTTCTGATACCACTTGTTAGGATCAAAGTAATTAGGTGTCATGCGGAAGCTAGCAAAGTATACTTCAAAAGACCATGAGTAAGAAGATAAACGAGAAATATACTAAACGAGACATAACACCACTATATAAAAGAGAGTATACAATATCGAGAGAAATAACCTCACCAATTCATTCGGAATACAAAGAGGTTCACACAAATGTTATGTCATAACACTTGTAACTCACCAGTTCCCTCCCTAAACAAAACTCTCAAGCTCTTATAGCTACATTGTGAATAATGTTACCAAACTAGAAGGAATAAGCCTATATTTATAGTCATAAATCTTTTCCTGCAAGAAAAAGGACAAGCCAAATGTGGAGAATTTCTGTTTTTCTTTTCCTAGAAGAAAAATCCAATTATGGTAAGAAACTCGGGACAAAAATCCAACACAAGTAAGGAATTATTTTATTCATGTGAAGAAATGCACAAAAAGCCCTTCACACGAACTCATATTAAAAACGTCTGTATTGACTGTGGCAAAATAGATAAAAATTTGAAGTATATAAATTGTTGATGGCAATTAACATGGTAAAATATAAAATAAATATTTTCAGTGTGTGATCGTAGTCTCTTGTATGTCCAGTTATATATTTCATTATTATAGGTATTTACAGGAATATTCTAATTTTTTTTAAAATTCCAGAAATATCATCTTTGGTATTTTTTGAAGTTCCTTTGTTGATAATACACACACAAAAATCTGCAATTTTCTGTAGTCATTAAGGTCACATGTATTATGAGTGGTGTGTAACAAGATATTTGTAACTTTTATCAGAATATATCGTACTTTCCTATTATCAATTAATTGCTGTAGGAGTAGTGAGAAATGAAAAGCAGTTTATAGAAGACATATGCGGTGGTGCACCAGATTGTTAAGTTTTTCTTTTCAATCTTGCAGAAAATATGGGTGCTCATATCATCCATTATTTAATCTGTTTTTTTTAAATACATGCTCAGTATGAGCGGTTTGGGTGTTTATCTGCTTTTGTCTAAACCCATTTATAACCTGCCCATATTTGATCCACCCCACCCACATGCTAGCGCTGAGGCTTTAACAAAGAGTAAATACCATGAAACTAAAAGGCTCTTGGATGACAAGGAACATTTGTTGAAAGTGGTATGAAGATCCCTGCATAACTTGATCTGAACTATATTGGAAAAATCTTTGTAGGATACGATGATATTATTGTTTTCTCGGGTAACTTGATCAGCATGGTATAATGAGTTTCCAATTTTTTTGTTACACCTCAGGCCCTTTGGGACAAGGTGTTGCGAATGCGGTTGGTCTTGCTTTAGCAGAAGCTAACTTAGGTGCTAGATATAATAAGCCTGATGTTGCTGTTGTTGATCACCGAACGTAAGGAGATTGACTTATTATCCTCTTTAATTTATTGACAAACCGAACAACACTTCACTTGGATAAATCTTCTTCAGGTATTGTATCCTGGGTGATGGCTGTTCTATGGAAGGCATATCAAACGAGGCTGCATCCCTGGCTGCACATTGGAAGCTCCACAAGCTTACATTGATATACGACGATAACCATAATACTATTGATGGGAGCACTGACCTTGCACTTTCAGAAGATATATCGGCACGATTTGAAGCTCTAGGATGGAAGGCTATCACTATAGATAACTCACAAGGAAATTTAGATGCATTCAAGAATGCGTTGATCTCTGCACATAGTGAGACTGGAAAACCAACTTTCATCCGGGTACGCGAAGTCTGTATTGAGCCTAGAATACAATAGATATGTCAAGATAATGTCTTCATTCTTCTGGATATATAAGTTGTAGACCACCTCCCAAGTTTCCAATTATTCCTGGTGAGGTTGTGCGCTGCCTACTCAACTTTCTATTTTCAGGTGAAAACGACAATAGGGAAATTGTCAAAAAAGGAAGGAACATCAAAGGCTCACCATGGAACCTTTGATGATGACGATGTAAAGCAAATGAAACAGAAAGTTAAATGGGATGATAGAGAACCTTTCCACGTCATTCCTATGATTTACAGGTAATGATTTTTATGCACTGTATAATTAAAGAGAAGAAAGATAGTGTTGTAAGATAGTAGGTGCATTTTATCAGGGAAATACAAGCACAAACAGATCTTGGTGGAAGGTTGGAGCAGGAGTGGTACTCTAAACTTAATTATTACCAGAACAAGTACCCTGAGGAAGCAGCAGAATTCAAGCTACTTCTTGCTGATGGGATGCTTCCTGGCTGGGAAAGTTCATTACCGGTAAAAATATGAAGCTATCTGGTTTTAGACATTTTAGAAACTAATTCATCTGAAATGTGTTTGTGGTTGTTGCTTTTTCAAAGAAGACAAAATACATATTCTATTAAGAGGAAATATATACCTGCAGATCGACTTGTATATCAACAAAATCAGGATAAGTTAGCAATCAAACTCTTCCATCTCATTGAGTGGTCCATTGTTCTGAGTAATTTCAAGAACTTGGACCCAAGTTATATGTTTGTGATTGTTGTTTTAAAATGTGTTATGAGATATATAAGGTTTCACCCTCCATAGTTATTTAATCTTCTTCGGCCAGAATATTTTGTCTAATAATTTTTGGTACTCTCATCAACAACAGAAATGGTCCATGTCTGATCCTGTGGATTCCACCAGAGGATATTCAGGGAAGTGCTTGAATGCACTCGCTAAAGTACTTCCAGGACTAATTGGTGGTAGTGCAGACCTTGCCAGCTCAAATCAAGCCTATCTCCATGATTTTGGAGACTTCAAGCAGCCCGATTCCCCATGGGGGCGAAACATTAGGTATGGAGTCCGGGAACATGCAATGGCTGGAATTTCCAATGGACTTGCGTTGCACGGTGGAGGCCTTATACCATTTGCAGCAACTTTCCTTGTATTCTCAGATTACATGAAGAACTCCGTCAGATTATCTGCTCTTAGCCACGCTGGAGTCCTCTATATTTTGACCCACGACTCGATTGGAATAGGTGAGGATGGACCAACTCATCAACCAGTTGAGCACCTTGCTGGTCTTCGAGCTATTCCCCACTTGCTGCTCTTCCGACCTGCTGATGGCAAAGAGACTGCTGGAGCCTATAAGGTAGCCATTGAAAACCGAAGTGTACCTAGCCTTCTTGCATTATCAAGGCAAAAGGTGGAAGCCAATGTGGCAGGAACATCGGCTGATGCAGTAAGGAAAGGTGGTTACATTGTTAGCGACAATTCCAAGGAGGAGCTACCGGAAATCATATTGATTGGCACTGGATCAGAGCTGTGTGTTACGTCGGAAAATGACTTTCGGTTTAAAAATTCGATTAAAACTTAATTAGTTTAAGTAAAACCGAATTTTCAAAGTTTTTAGAGTCGCCACTTAATTTTTAAGGAAAAATCAAGAAAACCAATTTAAAATTATTTTTAAAAGAACTAACAGAAAAATCCTTTTAAAAAAAAATCCAAAGAAAAGGGTTCGGGTTCATATTTCTATTTCGGGAAGGTTTTACACACCCGAAATATCCGCTAACGTGCGGTTATCCGACGATTAAATATTTTTGACTAACTTTGAAAATAATATAATTTGAATCATTAATTTTAAAGGGGTTAACTAAAATATTTTAAAAGTAGAAAATAGAGTATTTAAATTGTACTTATATTTTATTCAATTAGAATTAATTAAGCAGACTACTTAAATTCAGTGGTATATTATTGGAATCCAACCCACATTTATCTAATTAAAGAACTTGACAAATTTAACTAAGTAATTAAAATTTCAAGTCTACGAAATTTAAGTGTTTAAGAGGGAAGACATATTTTAAAGTAAAATTATTCTAAAGAAAAATACTTGAAATATTTTTAAGGGAAAATCTTAGAATCTAATAAAATGATTTTATAACCCAAATCTAAAGTCATGATATAACATAGGTGGCTAACTTTGGGAAATTTAATTAGGCTAAAACCTATAAAATAATCCTAGAATTGAAATTAGTGTTAGAACAAATAAATATAAAAATATGGCAAATATCACAAATAAAGATGTAAATAAAAGAAATTAAAGTGACTTGGGCTTGGGCGGACCCAATCCCCAAACCTGCATAGTTAATATTTTAAATTGGGCCTGCCTGCCGACTGGGCTTCAAGGCCCAATGCCCCTTTCAGCTGAATGGGGCTTTTGCCTTTTCTCTTTGCATTAACCTGTGGTATACACTGGTTGTATACCAGTGTATACGACAGGTATATCGGCCTCCGGAACCTATATAATCAGCGTACTCCCGAACACGTACGCTATCCCGACGAAGTGCAACTCAAGATATGCAGAGGAGGGGTCCAAAACGGACTCCAACAGATTGTCACATGCAACAAATGAGTAAATCGAGTAAATAATAATCCCAAATGCTTAATAGGAGAAAGGGTTAACATAAACATACATGAGTTACTAAAAATCTAATTATAAACTAGACATGGCACATTACATATGAAACAACTAGGTAAAATGACATATAATCTTTATAAACCTAATTTAAATTATAAACCTAATTTAAAAAAAAATTGCAAGATTTTACTGTAAACAAAAATCAAGACAGAAAACATGCCATTTTGTGCTTTCAAAAAAATGCCCAAAAATACTCAAAACAAAGAGCATTTTTACCTAGCCTATGGAATCAAGAATGCAACAAAAATTCCAATGAACATGAGAGGGGAACATCATTCACAGTAAACTTTAACACGACAAATTAAATCGTCTTCCTTAGATTATGTGATAGAGAAGGAAACACGTATACTAAGCCATGCCATAACCCAGGGGACGGGTATGACATAAACATAACTACACAAAATCCAGCCTCAATCAACAAAGTCACAAGACCAACAATAACACGAATTGAGCCAATAAAGCATAGAGTGTCTAAAGGTAAAGAATACGAAAGACTACGATGTTACCTTGCAAGGGGCAGCGAAAATGAGACAACGAGCTTGAGAATTAGTTTCGAGAATCGAAATCAACGACTCCGGATTAGTGAGTTGTTCACTATGCGCCTAAAATCCGGAAAGAGAACAAAGAATCCCAATATATATTTCTTTTCAGAATCTTAGAACAAGAACAAAAGAGGTCCGAAAATCTCAAAGAAAAACGAAAGGAAAATCCTTTTCTTTTTACTGTCTGCTTAACCCCCAAAATTTTGAAACCGAAAATCCCCAAAATTTTCAGAACTGAAAAAAAAAAAAATCCCCGTAAATCAGTGTTGAACACTGATTATATAGCCGAAAATCAGGGGCAAAAGGGGAAAATCTCCAAATCGAATTCAAAATTTGAAACCATTTTACAGGTCTCACATCTCAACCATCGATTTGAATCGATGGTTTAGATGTGAGACACGTAAGATGGGTTTCTCTGGCGTGCAAGGACAAGGGGAAGAAGGGAGGAGTACGTGGTTGACCGAAAATGGCCAAAAATGGCCACTGCCGGTCTGAAACATCTCTGGTCGCGGCTGCTATTTCTTGTTGTTTTTCGGTTTTGGTTTCGGGTTTATGGGGAGAAGGGAAGAACGCGTGAGAGGGAGTAAATATTTCTTGGCATTTTGCCAATTTTAGGGACTGCCATGGCTGAAACTTGGCTGCCCTCTCTGATTTTTTTCGTTTTCGGGTTGGGGGGAAGAAACAAGAAAGGGGTCGGGGTTTGGGGAAAGAAAAGAAAGGGGAAAGGGTTTAATTAATTGGAAATTGGGCCGGGTCGGGTAGGTTTTGGGTAGTGTAATTAAATTAAAAGGGGCGGATTGGGCTGGGGGCAAATTAATGTGGTTTGGGCCAAAAACTTGGCCCAATAGTTAAAGCAAAATCTGAAAAATAGGTCCAAAAAGGGAAGAAAAGACTTTAAAATTTGGCCACTTTAAAAATACAAATGTGGCCAAATAAAACACGATTAATTCGAAATCGATTAATTAATTTGACCACGAGATGAATTAGTATAAATAGTTAAAGAGCTTTTAAATATTAGCAACTTAAAATAATTAAATCAACTACGGGGTAATTAATCTTAAAATAATTAAAATAAAGTATTTAAGGATAAAGTCTACTTGAGAAACTTTGAAAAATATTCGAAAATATAATATTTAACCATTGATATTTAAATAAATATATAATATACAACATAACTAAAATTAGAAGATCTACACCTAAAAATCACTCAAAAAATATTTTTTGCATTTTTGAAAGTCAATTATTTCGAATTGTTAAAGTTAAAAGCTCGATGATTAATTTATACCGTGGAGGGTCAAAATTGGGTGTCAACAGCTGCCCCTTTCTTTGGTTATGATCGATGAAAGAGATCGTGGGCAAAGAAATTTGACAAATCCCATTTTGACCGACCACTATTTCACCTCTTTAAAGGAAAGATACGAACTTTGGGAAATTGTGGCCGGACCCCGGTTTTGGGCTTCCTACATATCTCAGGTTACATGAGAACTCAGGCCACTTGTAGTTCAAAACGCTTGATTTTACGCACGATTCTGAAAAATTCAAAAGCTATCCAACATCGAATTATGGAGAGATTGGAATGCTCGGGATGAGATTTTGAGAGTAAATGTTAGAATACAGCCGAGTTTTCAAAATTGAGCCCGCCTACATATCCTTGGACTTAGGAATCAGGCTGTATGTAGTTCGACTCTATCGGTTGAAAAAGAAATCTCTTATTCTGAGATAACCTTTGGTTTAGGAGGAGTGACAAACGAATCGAATTATGAAAAAAGTGGCTTGCAACCTCTTAACCATAAATGTGGCGCGCCTCACACCCATAATTAAGAATTTACACAAACGTAATTTTCAAAACTCTTAATATATTGTCACTCGGATTGAAAACGTTGCTTCCGGTGAGAGTCGAGATCACCCAGATGCGAAACTAAAAATTAACGAACTCAAAGAAAAATACCCACATGCCTTTTGATAGGGGTGTGGTTAGATTGTGGTGGTAGTCGTTTCTCAGCTCGCGTCCGAAGAGTTTGACGCCCCTCTCCAGACTATGTCCCAGTTCGCTGCTAAGAACAAGTTCCACGTTGTGCTGCATCCTATTTGACGATGTCCACACCTGCGGTTTGCTTGAGAATTCATCCTCCCGGATGTTCTCGACAAAGACTGAGATAAAACGTGTTAGTAGTAAATGATACACAAATATGAATGCAATTCGTGCAAACCTGGTTTAATGCGTCATTCCGAAGGAGATGACAACTGATAGTGATTAACGTGTCACGTTGGAGGATGTGACGCTTCAATAATATTCCAATAATAATATAACATGTCACGTTGAAGGAGGTGACTATCCAATAATAAATCAACATGTCACGCTGAAGGAGGTGACGATCCGATAATAAATATGTCACATTGAAGGCAGTGACGCTCCAATAATAATAAACTAATATGTCACGCTGAAGGAGGTGACGATCCAATAATAAATCAACACGTCACGCTGAAGGAGGTGACAATCCGATAAAAACATGTCACATTGAAGGCAGTGACGCTCCAATAATCATAATAAATTAATATGTCACGCTGAAGGAGGTGACTATCCAATAATAAATCGACATGTCACGCTGAAGGAGGTGACGATCCAATAATAATAATAATAGCAAAAGTGTCACACTGAAGGTAGTGACATTCCGATAATAAAATAACGTGTCACATTGAAGGCGGTGACGCTCCAATAATAATAGATCAACATGTCACGCTGAAGGAGGTGACAATCCAATAATACAATAACGTGTCACACTGAAGGCAGTGACGCTCCAATAATACAATAACGTGTCACATTGAAGGCAGTGACGCTCCAATAATATGATAACGTGTCACACTGAAGGTAGTGACGCTCCAATAATAAAATAACGTGTCACACTGAAGGCAGTGACGCTCTAATAATAAAATAACGTGTCACACTGAAGGCAGTGACCCTCCAATAATATGATAACGTGTCACACTGAAGGTAGTGACGCTCCAATAACAACAATAACGTGTCACACTGAAGGCAGTGACGCTCCAATAATATAATAACGTGTCACAATGAAGGCAGTGACGCTCCAATAATACAATAACGTGTCACACTGAAGGCAGTGACGCTCCAATAATATGATAACGTCTCGCACTGAAGGCAGCGATGCTCCAATAATATGATAACGTCTCGCACTGAAGGCAGCGATGCTCCAATAATAATAACATGTCACACTGAAGGCAGTGACGCTCCAACAATAATAGATTAACGTGTCACGCTGAAGGAGGTGACGATCCAATAATGATTTTAACTGTCATTTTTACAGCACTTTCAAAGAAACAAATCAATAAGGCAACAAACTGAAATAATTGAGATAATGAAGGACTAGAAAAAAATAATAGATAAATTATTAAAATGAGCTCTTGGCGCCAGAACTTCTTAACATATATAATAACTTCTCTAGCAGATTGTCTCATGTATTTTCCCTGTGAACATCCGGCTTGAGTCTTTCAAAATTTGAGACGGTCTTTGAAGTTTGTCTCAAATTCTAATAACGATACCTGTGGAGTTTAAATCTAAATAGTAACAGAATTAACTTATTAAAATTGGTATCGATAACAAAGATAAATTGAAAAAAAAAAAAAAAAATAATAATAAATAAAGTTGCTCAGCTCGTATTGATTGGAATAAAATGTCGTAATCTTGGCCATTGTGCTAGGCTATCTTACCTGTAACATCAAGAAAACGTATTATAAATAGCAATAAAATAACATCAAGGAATCCAGAAAATGAATATAATACTGAGAATAAATCCAGGAAACGAGCAAAAGTAAAAAGTCATCTAAATCATGACGAGACCACTATGGGTGTAGCGATGCTTTGCGGCTTCATAGTTCCTGCATCCAAAGAAAAATTCTTAGTTTTTGAGGAATCGACTTGTGTTGGTTTGCCTTGCCAACTTGATTCTGATTCTCCTCATCCACCTGATTTGCACGCTAAATTCATCTTGAGACGCAAGTCTGATAGAATTTTTGAGGGCCCTTCTCAAAAATTCTGCCCCGGTTTAGTAATACAGAAGGAACCTTAACCTTCTTGTAATTTTCGATTGATTTTTTTTTTTTAGAGAACTTCAAAATTTTTGCCTCAGTTGCAACTTTGACACAACTCTAACTCTGACTCGTTCTAGGAAATCTTCTTCAATAGAATTTTGAGATCCTCTCAAAATTCTGCCCCAGTTTCCATTGTAAAGAGGAATGCAAATCTTACGGGCATATGATCGAGCCGGTGTGGCGCCTACGTATCCCGTTGATACAGGAATCAGGTCCAACGTAGTTCCAATCAAGAAATGACGAGTTTGTAGTAATTTTCTTGGTCTTAGACCGTGTGAAATATGAATGTTCTGCCACTAGATACTCGAAAAGGTTCTCTTTGGCGAAGTGAACAAACTTGATAACCAACACAAATCAATCTTTTTCTGTAAGGAGAAGAAAAACTCAAAGATGAAAGAGTTAGTCCATTAATCATAATAATCAATCAATCATAACAATCAAGCAAGCAACAATAACATTTGTTTTGCCTAAACAGACTAGTCCAAAATTCGAAGAATGAGATATTATAAAAGAATGACCAAATGGACAAAATTTGATCATTTAACGGACTGAAATAAAACTTTGATCATTTAACAGACTAAAAATGAAAATTTGATAATTTAACGGACTAAAATGAATAGATTTTATTTCCGGAATAGAATATTTATAAACTAACTTTCTGAAAAATTTAACTAAACATAAAGATGTACTAAAATTTGATTTGAAACTCGGAGAGTATTTGATAATTTCGGCTATTTTATATGGAATATTTTTTTCAAAAATAACAAGGTCACCGTGAATTTGAGTGATGACCTAATTGAATATAAAGGGTGGTTTTAGGCGTTTTGACAATGGACTCAAACATATTATTTTTTTTTTATTTTAAAAAGACTCAAAAAATTGGATTTATACGCCTAACGTATTCTAAAATTTTTGGATTGAATAATGGACCAATCATGTTCGGGCAAAACATATGTATTTAACACAAGTCAAATAATACAAATAAAACAAATTATATATCATTTCCACAATATAATACGAAGTATAACGCGTCCTAATATACATATGTGACCCTTTATGCCAAGGGTAGGCCTAACGATTTGAAGGATGTATTACACCATTTGAAACGTTCCATTGCCCCAAAAATAATTACAACCTTTATAAGATAAATAACACGGGGATACATAATAGGGAAAGGGGGATACAAATCAACAGTCCCACGCAGGGGTACAATACTAATCTAAACCTTCAAAATGAATATTTCTTCTCGAACCTCCCAACGTCTCTGATGATCTTTCTTTGTCTTTAATAACCTATCTATTGAAATGAAAAACAGCCGACCCCAAAGGACAATGGCTCGTCAAATGACATATACAACCTTCAAATTTAACACATAAATATGATCGTCCAATTAGGCCGGGGGCCATTATGGACTCAAGGTGGTCTTTCTAATGGGCCCGATACGCCTTACGTATCGGGTCGTCTTAGGTCAATGCTCCTACAGGGTTTTGGTATCGCTCTACGCTAGGTGGACTAAGAGTGGATTTAATTTTGACTGTGAAAAGGTAACCCAAGCGGACAACCTGGGCTGGGGAAGTTAACGACCGTCGACCCCACAAGATCGACTCAATTCGTCAGGGTACCCCGATGGAAAATTTTGGACTAAACGGCTGCGACCCGCATAACCGTCGTTTTTAATGGAAAACAAAAAAATGCCAAGTGGCGGAAGTGCTATGCATGCAATGACAGTTTAATTATAATTGAAATTAAACAATTAAAACAAATAAGCAAATAACGAAATAAACGATTATTAAAGTTAGTCAAAAAACTTAATCTAATGGTTAGAACCTAATTAAAATTCCCCAGCAGAGTCGCCATTTCTGTTACGTCGGAAAATGACTTTCGGTTTAAAAATTCGATTAAAACTTAATTAGTTTAAGTAAAACCGAATTTTCAAAGTTTTTAGAGTCGCCACTTAATTTTTAAGGAAAAATCAAGAAAACCAATTTAAAATTATTTTTAAAAGAACTAACAGAAAAATCCTTTTAAAAAAAAATCCAAAGAAAAGGGTTCGGGTTCATATTTCTATTTCGGGAAGGTTTTACACACCCGAAATATCCGCTAACGTGCGGTTATCCGACGATTAAATATTTTTGACTAACTTTGAAAATAATATAATTTGAATCATTAATTTTAAAGGGGTTAACTAAAATATTTTAAAAGTAGAAAATAGAGTATTTAAATTGTACTTATATTTTATTCAATTAGAATTAATTAAGCAGACTACTTAAATTCAGTGGTATATTATTGGAATCCAACCCACATTTATCTAATTAAAGAACTTGACAAATTTAACTAAGTAATTAAAATTTCAAGTCTACGAAATTTAAGTGTTTAAGAGGGAAGACATATTTTAAAGTAAAATTATTCTAAAGAAAAATACTTGAAATATTTTTAAGGGAAAATCTTAGAATCTAATAAAATGATTTTATAACCCAAATCTAAAGTCATGATATAACATAGGTGGCTAACTTTGGGAAATTTAATTAGGCTAAAACCTATAAAATAATCCTAGAATTGAAATTAGTGTTAGAACAAATAAATATAAAAATATGGCAAATATCACAAATAAAGATGTAAATAAAAGAAATTAAAGTGACTTGGGCTTGGGCGGACCCAATCCCCAAACCTGCATAGTTAATATTTTAAATTGGGCCTGCCTGCCGACTGGGCTTCAAGGCCCAATGCCCCTTTCAGCTGAATGGGGCTTTTGCCTTTTCTCTTTGCATTAACCTGTGGTATACACTGGTTGTATACCAGTGTATACGACAGGTATATCGGCCTCCGGAACCTATATAATCAGCGTACTCCCGAACACGTACGCTATCCCGACGAAGTGCAACTCAAGATATGCAGAGGAGGGGTCCAAAACGGACTCCAACAGATTGTCACATGCAACAAATGAGTAAATCGAGTAAATAATAATCCCAAATGCTTAATAGGAGAAAGGGTTAACATAAACATACATGAGTTACTAAAAATCTAATTATAAACTAGACATGGCACATTACATATGAAACAACTAGGTAAAATGACATATAATCTTTATAAACCTAATTTAAATTATAAACCTAATTTAAAAAAAAATTGCAAGATTTTACTGTAAACAAAAATCAAGACAGAAAACATGCCATTTTGTGCTTTCAAAAAAATGCCCAAAAATACTCAAAACAAAGAGCATTTTTACCTAGCCTATGGAATCAAGAATGCAACAAAAATTCCAATGAACATGAGAGGGGAACATCATTCACAGTAAACTTTAACACGACAAATTAAATCGTCTTCCTTAGATTATGTGATAGAGAAGGAAACACGTATACTAAGCCATGCCATAACCCAGGGGACGGGTATGACATAAACATAACTACACAAAATCCAGCCTCAATCAACAAAGTCACAAGACCAACAATAACACGAATTGAGCCAATAAAGCATAGAGTGTCTAAAGGTAAAGAATACGAAAGACTACGATGTTACCTTGCAAGGGGCAGCGAAAATGAGACAACGAGCTTGAGAATTAGTTTCGAGAATCGAAATCAACGACTCCGGATTAGTGAGTTGTTCACTATGCGCCTAAAATCCGGAAAGAGAACAAAGAATCCCAATATATATTTCTTTTCAGAATCTTAGAACAAGAACAAAAGAGGTCCGAAAATCTCAAAGAAAAACGAAAGGAAAATCCTTTTCTTTTTACTGTCTGCTTAACCCCCAAAATTTTGAAACCGAAAATCCCCAAAATTTTCAGAACTGAAAAAAAAAAAAATCCCCGTAAATCAGTGTTGAACACTGATTATATAGCCGAAAATCAGGGGCAAAAGGGGAAAATCTCCAAATCGAATTCAAAATTTGAAACCATTTTACAGGTCTCACATCTCAACCATCGATTTAAATCGATGGTTTAGATGTGAGACACGTAAGATGGGTTTCTCTGGCGTGCAAGGACAAGGGGAAGAAGGGAGGAGTACGTGGTTGACCGAAAATGGCCAAAAATGGCCACTGCCGGTCTGAAACATCTCTGGTCGCGGCTGCTATTTCTTGTTGTTTTTCGGTTTTGGTTTCGGGTTTATGGGGAGAAGGGAAGAACGCGTGAGAGGGAGTAAATATTTCTTGGCATTTTGCCAATTTTAGGGACTGCCATGGCTGAAACTTGGCTGCCCTCTCTGATTTTTTTCGTTTTCGGGTTGGGGGGAAGAAACAAGAAAGGGGTCGGGGTTTGGGGAAAGAAAAGAAAGGGGAAAGGGTTTAATTAATTGGAAATTGGGCCGGGTCGGGTAGGTTTTGGGTAGTGTAATTAAATTAAAAGGGGCGGATTGGGCTGGGGGCAAATTAATGTGGTTTGGGCCAAAAACTTGGCCCAATAGTTAAAGCAAAATCTGAAAAATAGGTCCAAAAAGGGAAGAAAAGACTTTAAAATTTGGCCACTTTAAAAATACAAATGTGGCCAAATAAAACACGATTTATTCGAAATCGATTAATTAATTTGACCACGAGATGAATTAGTATAAATAGTTAAAGAGCTTTTAAATATTAGCAACTTAAAATAATTAAATCAACTACGGGGTAATTAATCTTAAAATAATTAAAATAAAGTATTTAAGGATAAAGTCTACTTGAGAAACTTTGAAAAATATTCGAAAATATAATATTTAACCATTGATATTTAAATAAATATATAATATACAACATAACTAAAATTAGAAGATCTACACCTAAAAATCACTCAAAAAATATTTTTTGCATTTTTGAAAGTCAATTATTTCGAATTGTTAAAGTTAAAAGCTCGATGATTAATTTATACCGTGGAGGGTCAAAATTGGGTGTCAACACTGTGTTTGTGCGAAGCCAGTGCAAACATGCTCAGAAAAGAAGGGAGGAGAGTAAGAGTAGTTTCACTCGTGTGTTGGAGACTGTTCGATAGGCAGCCAAGGGATTACAAGGAGCTTGTGTTACCATCAAGTGTATCGAAACGTTTTAGTGTGGAGGCAGGCTCACCCTTAGGGTGGAAGGAGTATGTGGGAGATGAAGGCATGGTGATCGGGATTGATGAATTTGGTTCTAGCGGACCATATTCACAAGTATTCAACAAGTATGGTTTCACAGAGGAAAATGTGACCAAAACTGCAAAATCCTTGCTTACCAAGTGAAGCTCTTTTACCCTACGCACATATATAAAGATATGCTCCAACTCTTGGCCTTTTTCTTCCGTTTTTATATGTTATCTTTAGTGAATGACTCATTCGAAAGTTTTTACTCTATATTAAATTTTCTTTATTACACACTTCATCTGTTCTTCCTTTTCTCCAATCTAATTTGGTTTCTTCCCAAGGATGGAGATGGTAAGAACTCAACCAAACGCTTAATCTCACCCAACAAGAATGCTCAAAATTTTTGTTATGCTCCAAGTGATTCTAAATTTTGTGAGCTCATCATGATTGATAATGCAAGACTTAACCTCCCTAGTGGTATAAATTTGCTATAAAAAATAACTACATAACTTTCTTATATTTAAGAAAATAAAGACATTCCTATACCATTTAAAATCCTAAATTACTTAAACATGTCAACAAACTTAAATTACATGTGAATGTTAACGTTTTGTGACAAAACTATGCATAAAAAAAGGACTATTTAATATAGTTGGTGTATCTTCTCTCTCCTTAATTTATTCCTAGTTAATCTCTCTATACACGGTTTTTTTTTTAAAAGGTGATTTAGTAAGATTTGCAAAAATCTCACTCCTTAATCTAATTTTGCCATTACTAATGTAATAGTTGATGTTGCTATTTACATTAAATATATTATATTCAGTCTATTTAACAAAAGGAAGATATTTTATAGTGAACCTCAAACACATTCTTTTTTGTTGAGTTTGAACTTGATTTAGTGAGGAATATAGCAAACGTTTTTATTTTGATTCATCATAATAGTAAATGGGATGAAACATGTCGGTCAATATTTTTTCCCTTTTTTTAAAAGTTTTTTTATCTCTTCATGAACATGTTGGATTGGCGTGTATATTGTATATACCTCTAACTATGGACTTTTGATTAGAAATGTTGGATTGGCGTGTATATTGTATATACCTCTAACTATGGACTTTTGATTAGAAATATTTTTTTATTAGTGTTTATTGTTTGTGAATGAATTAGTTGAATTATGTAATGTTTACGTATATTTTTGTTTTTTTTTTAATTTTTTTATAACAAAGATATTATATAGAAAATTATAGTTGATATGAATGTGGGTATTAAGTTGGTGTTTTTAACGTTAATTATTCTTCCTTATCATGAATCAACATCACCACTTTAGTTCATCAAAAATCAATACACTTATTTTACCCATCCATCTCGGCATGCAGTGGTTTAAATATAAAAAAAGATAAAAAATTAGTTGCATGAGATTTTATTAGAGCCATTTAATACACTTGAGAAGTACTAAAAAAAAGAATGGACTGTTTTCGACCAGACCCAACTATTAATGTAATGGAACAAAAAAATAAAATAAAATAGGCAGCACTAATTGGGGTTGGAACAGATGTTAAATAAAAATTTAATTAAAGTACCAAAAAAATGTGACAAACAGCAAATAAAATAAATATGCATTGAAATGGTGAGTTAATGTCATTAAACGTCTTTTCTATGATTTAAAAAATCTTATTGAAAAAATCATGTATTTCTTAATTTATTAATATTTATATTAGAAAATTGCAAGATAAGTTTTTTTTCATGTTGGTATTAATAATGTTAGTATTATTAGTACATGATAATACTATTGGTTGATGTCTTTGGTTATATTTATTATGTGTTGTGAGCGTCCAGTTGAAGGTATCTTGAAATTTTGTTATACTACTTGTGGTTTGGTGTTTATGTTTTTGGCTTAATTAAATGATGAGGTGATTAATAATTAGGTTGGTGTGTTTTTTGTCAATTGATTTTTAGGTTGGTGTATTTTTTTTGTAAATGCACACATTGTCGTATTTACTGTACTACTTATGATTACTGATAGTGTGATTATGATAAAAAAATTCGTTGGTAATTATTAATTATTTTTAAGTGTAATTTTATTTTTATTTTTTTGTTTGTGCGACATTGGTGTAGTTGGTATCAGAATAGGTGTATATATGTTGTTTCTTGTGTTATTATTATTTATTTCGTTGAAAAAAAATAGTGCGATTTATTGTATAAAGTTGATGTGGTTTTCGTATCCAAAAATATCAAAAAATGCATTGTTGCTGTGACTTTTGTTAAACAAATTAATTGTTGTTCATTAAATTATTATTTTGGTCAGTGGGTCTTGGTCAAATTATTGATATCAAAGCTAGTGTATTTTGTTTAAATAAGCCATGGTAAATCACAAGACAATTGTTGGGTACTTTTGTGTATTTGCAATAACCAAATTGGTGTACTTTGGTGTAGTGATTAGAATATTATTGATTGATTTTTGGGTTTAATGTCAGAATTTTCTATCAAATTATTCATTAGAGTACACACAAACTGTACCATAGAAAAAGCAAATAAGTAAAACAAAAATTGTAACAAAAATAAAACTAGACAATGAGCAAAAACTTTTTCCATACTAACTGAAGACTATGCAACTGGTTCATATATATCCCTAATAATGAAAAAAAAAAAAACAGCCATCACAAGTAGTTAGAATTCACCATTCACCATAGGTTTCCAACAAAAAAAAAAAAAAAAAAACTAAGCAATGAAAATCAAGACACCATTGTTTGATCAAACACATATTGCCCAGTTAGCTAATATCTATCCCAAAAAACTTAAATTAGATAAAGATTATAATGAAAACATGGTATGTATTTGTTGTTTCTTGGTACGTACTTTGATGAAGCAACATTGTCACCAACTGAAATATATTCCCTTGAAACTTTTATTGCGGCAAATCTGCTAATAACCTTTCCAGTAACTTCACTTTCGTTGATTGCATCGGACTCAATCTTCCTCTTGTTGTAATCCAAAATAGTGCACAATATCTCAGCCAAAATAGATCTGGATCTATGAAAGGTGAGGCAATATTCAGATGCCCTTGTGAAAAATATTTAGCAAAAACACACGTGTAGAGTCCACAAACACTACAAATTGATATATATATATATATATATATATATATATATATATATATATATATATATATATATATATATATATATATATATATATATACTAGAGAAATTGTTGTTGGAAAAATTAATCTGTATATGCTTAAAACCCGTTTAAATACAATCTGCCAAACACGTAGTAAAACAGATTGCACAGTTTAAATACAAAAAACTTTAAAAATCAGTAACGTATAGAAATAAAAGATGAACAGGGAAGAAAAACTTTCAAAATATAATCGAGCCCACTTAGTTCAAAGTGTATCCTTAAGGAAATTATTCCCCTCACAGTACTTGAGGTTGATGGAATATCCCCTCCCAAGATAGAACGATTATCTTACCAGAATAGTAGTACTCCCAATTCTGGTAGCGGCGAACCACTCAACAATTGTATATCACACAGAATAAAGAAAGAGAGAATTTTGAGAGGAAGTTTGATTTCAGAAAAAATTCGTATTGAATTCTGGAAACAAACTGGAACTTATAGAGTTGGAGGTACTGATTCTGAATGTTTGCAACCATTCAGATCAGTCACCAATTTTGGAGGGAAATTCGAAAAAGAAAAAATTCGGGAAACAGAAAACGGACCGGGTCGATCATGCGGGTCACGCGGGTCAGGATCGATCCGTTGGATTTTCTACCATTGGATTTTCTATTTAATTAAATAATTAATTGATTAATTAAATAATCAAAGAAAAGTTTGTCCAAAAAGATAATCAATCAATCGATCTTTGCCAAATCCAAATCCAAATCCAAAGCCAAAGCCGAGCCGAGCGAGCGACGACGACGGAGCGAGGGGTCCCTGCCCCCTCAACCCTTTTAGCAACTAGATAAGGTGTAATGTAATAAATACACCTTTCTTTTTCTCTCTTTTTCCTATGTGGGACAAATGCTTTAACCAAAGCAAAAGGAACATTCCCAAAGCAAAAGGACCTTTTATATTCCTTTCACTTTCCATCCCATCATTTTCCATTCACCAATATCAAAACCCTACAATCCCCACATGAATGGGGAATGGCCATAAAATAAATGGATGCGCGGACGAGTGTGATATACTGGCGAAGATTGACTGCATCTAGATAAGTAGGTTTCACTTTGAACTTTCCGTAGTGAACTTATATCGGATATACTCGATCAATCGGTAGATTTGATATCTTTGAACCGTTGAACTTTGTTGTATATCTAGACAACATAAGTCACACAATCAACCCTCAATTATTTATGGTTCTCACGGTTGTGTTCGTTTCAGCCATGAACACTCCCTGGTTTCATGAGTGCATAGAGAATGGGCCTTCACTGTCCTTCCCCTTAAAAGCGGCTTACACTTAACCCTCACATAGATGATTTCTAAACATGTGGTTCTTTAGCCACATTATCTGGTCATCCAATGCCAGATTTAGATAATCAATAAAAAACCTTAATGCTTTGTTGAGCCATAAAGTTTTATCCTTATTTCTGAACATTGTCTTCATCCGAGAATGGGTTGATTTATTTGACAATGTTGAACTGTCAATCACAACTTTGTTTGATCTCTTTGAACCTAGCTCTTGGGATCTGTAGAGTTACCGCCATGATGGCTTGTCCTCGGCCTTAACCCCATTCCCATTGATGATCTACTAACTCCTTCTCTAGTTAAGCCTTTTGTAAGCGGATCCGCTACGTTATCTCTTGACTTTACATAGTCAATCGTGATAACGCCACTAGAGAGGAGTTGTCTAACGGTATTCTGTCTCTGTCGTATGTGACGAGATTTTCCGTTATACATTACGCTCCCTGCCCTACCTATTGCTACTTGATTGTCATAATGTATATAAATAGGAGCCAAAGGTTTAGGCCAGAATGGAATATCTTCTAGGAAATTCCGGAGCCATTCAGCTTCTTCACCGGCCTTGTCTAAAGCTATAAATTCAGATTCCATAGTGGAATGGGCTATGCAAGTCTGTTTGGATGATTTCCAAGACACTGCTCCACTTCCAATTGTGAAAACATATCCACTTGTGGATTTAACTTCAGACGATCCAGTGATCCAGTTTGCATCACTATATCCCTCAATGACTTCGGGATATTTATTATAGTGCAAAGCATAGTCTTGAGTATGTTTCAGATACCCCAAAACTCGTTTCATTGCCATCCAATGCATGTGGTCGGGATTACTTGTAAACCGACTCAGTTTGCTAATAGCACATGCTATATCTGGTCGTGTACAATTCATGATATACATCAGACTTCCCAACACTGTCGCATAGTCCCCTTGTGATTTACTTTCACCTTTATTCTTTTGAAGTGCGTAACTCACATCAATTGGAGTTCTGGCAATTTTGAAATCCAAGTACTTGAACTTGTCAAGTATTTTCTCTATGTAGTGAGACTGTGATAATGCTAAACCTTGTGGAGTTCTATGAATTCTGATTCCTAAGATTACATCAGCGACTCCTAAGTCTTTCATGTCAAATTTGCTTGCCAGCATGCGCGTAGCATTAATATCTGCCATATCTTTGCTCATTATCAGCATGTCATCAACATATAAACAAACAATGACTTCGTGGCCTGGAGTGTTTTTAATGTAAACACATTTGTCACACTCATTATTTTTAAATCCATTTGCTAACATGGTTTGGTCAAATTTAGCATGCCATTGTTTGGGTGCTTGTTTAAGTCCATAAAGTGACTTTACAAGTTCGCACACTTTCTTTTCTTTACCAGGAACAACAAATCCCTCGGGTTGTTCATGTAAATTTCATCCTCCAAATCACCATTTAAGAAAGCTGTTTTAACATCCATTTGGTGAATTTCAAGACTATACAAGGCTGCCAGAGCCACCAACACCCGAATAGACGTTATTCTTATTACAGGCGAGTATGTGTCAAAATAATCAAGACCTTCCTTTTGTCTATAACCTTTGACCGCAAGCCTTGCCTTATATTTGTCAACGGTGTCATCAGCTTTCATTTTCCTTTTAAAAATCCATTTAGAACCTAAAGGCTTGTTTCCAGGAGGAAGATCAACCACTTCCCATGTGTGGTTATCTAAGATTGATTGAATCTCACTATTGACTGCCTCTTTCCAAAATGTTGAATCAGGAGATGACATAGCGGCCTTGAAAGTTTGAGGCTCGTCTTCAAGCAAGAATGTCACAAAATCTGGACCGAAGGAAGTAGACGTCCTTTGACGTTTGCTACACCGTGGATCTCCTTCTCTAGGGGCATTCTCCTTTTGTTCTTCCCGTGGTTGTTTAAATCTTTCATTCGATGACTCGCATTCAATTTTGTACGGATAGATGTTTTCAAAGAATTCAGCATTATCAGATTCAATTACTGTATTATTATGAATTTCGGGATTGTCAGAATCATAAACCAAAAATCTACATGCTTTCTGTTTGTTGCATATCCAATGAAAACACAGTCCATGGTTTTTGATCCTATTTTCACCCTTTTGGGTAAAGGAACTTGTACCTTTGCTAGACATCCCCACACTTTAAAATATTTCAAGTTGGGTTTTCTTCCTTTCCATTTTTCATAAGGAATAGAGTGTGTTTTGCTGTGGGGTACTCTGTTGAGTATTCGGTTAGCTGTAAGGATAGCTTCCCCCCACAAATTCTGTGGTAAACCGGAACTGATTAGTAAAGCATTCATCATTTCTTTCAATGTCCGATTTTTCCTTTCCGCAACTCCATTGGATTGTGGTGTATAGGGGGCAGTGGTTTGATGGTTCCATATTCTAAACATATTTCTGCAAAAGGAGATTCATATTCTCCACCCCTATCACTTCTAATCATTTTAATCCTTTTATTCAATTGATTTTCGACTTCATTCTTATATTGCTTAAATGCTTCTATTGCTTCATCCTTACTATTTAGCAAATAAGCATAGTAATATCAAATGCAATCGTCAATAAAAGTTATGAAATACTTTTTCCCACCGCGAGATGGTATTGACTTCATATCACAAATGTCAGTGTGGATTAAATCTAAAGGATTCTAATTCTTTTGAACAGACTTATACGATTGCTTAACAAACTTTGATTCAACACATATTTGACATTTAAATATATTACACTCAAATTTAGGCAATATTTCAAGGTTAACAATTTTTTGCAAGGTTTTGTAATTGACATGTCCTAAACGAGCATGCCACAAAATATTTGACTCCAATAAGTAAGAAGAAGCTGATTTTTCATTAACACTGTCAACAACCATTACATTAAGTTTGAAAAGGCCCTCGGTGAGGTAGCCCTTTCCTACAAACATATCATTCTTACTGAGTACAAATTTATCACTAACTAGCACGCACTTAAACCCATTTTTCACTAGTAGTGCGGCTGAAACTAGATTCTTCCTAATTATTGGAACGTGCATGACGCTTTTGAGAGTCAGCACTTTTCCGGATGTCATCTTTTACAGAACTTTTCCATATCCTTCAACTTTGTCTTTTGCAGTATTTTCCATGTATAGCTCCTCTTCGGGTCCAGCGGAAGTGTAATGACCCGTTAGGTCATTTTAAAAATAAATACTCTCTCTTTCATAAAAGATTTTTTTTCGTAAATTTGAATTGAAAATTTGGAACTATTCGATAATTACGGTCATTTAGTTGACGGATAATTTTAGATGGTTAATGTAGTTGACGGATTAAAATGATATTTTTATTAATACATTATACTATTTATTCTATATCTATTTAAAATAAGTTAATAGCATTTATCACTTTTAGTACAAAATAATAATAATAATAATAACAATAATAATAATAATAATAATAATAATAATAATAATAATAATAATAATAATAATAATAATAATGAAGGAAAGAAAAAAAATTAAAAAGAAGGGGCTGATGCCCCAACCAGTTAAAAGAAAAGAAAGGAAAAAAAAGTTCAAGGAAGGCTGCGCAGATATGCAGCAGCCGCAACGGAGAACAAAAAAAAATTCGGGAAAGAAAAAGAGGAGAAGGAAAATTATGATTTTCATTCCAAGACATCAAGGTAATTATTCTCATCCTTTCTATGAAGTTTTCATGAGATTATGAATGAATTTTTAGGGTAGAAACGTGTATAAGTTATATTAAATTAAGAAAATATAGTCCTAGGGTTCTTAGAATAAAATTTTGATTTGGGGGTCGAATAATGATCCGTTTTAGATGAAATATAATATATGAGTTTATTTTATGATGGGTAAACATAATTTGAAAGAAAATTTCAGATTTGAATTTAAGGGCTCGGGGTGACTTTTTGACCCGTTTTTTTAAAAAAAAAAATAAATATAGCAATATGGGTGTCATTGGATTCGTATTCTTATGTAGATTATGATTTTGAACAGATTTTGATCATCTGAAAGCGTTACGAAAGACTCAAGATTCGGAGTGTTATTCTATTAATTGAGGCAAGTGAATTTCTTAACCTTTGTTAAGTATATAGAATCTCGTGCTTCCTTGTGTGAGGGTTGTGAATGATTTTGACATATTGAGTTAGTGTTGATGTTGTATTAAGACTATGTTGTTGTGAATTGTGCATTATGTTAAAGTTAGTCATTTTCCCATTATCATGTAAGCATGCCTATTTGCATTGACCTGTGTGACAAGTGTTACGTGAACTGAGAAAGATAAGAATTAAAAATGATGTACCATTTCGAGGGACGTGTCGCACGCCGCGACGGATATTATAAATCGAGGGACGTGTCACACGCCGCGACGGATACTATATATGATTCGAGGAACGTGTCGCACGCCGCGACGGATACTATATATGATTCGAGGGTCGTGTGGCACGCCACGACGGATACTATATATGATTCGAGGGTCGTGTCGCACGCCGCGATGGATACTATATATGATTCGAGGGTCGTGTCGCACGCCGCGACGGATGCACGGACTAAAAGTCCCCCATGGGTCCCGGACTGCGAGACAGCGGGTGGGTATCACTAGGTCAGACATGCATCATGACATTTGACATTGCATTGCATTGCCTCACACATCACTATTATCTATGAACTTGTGAGTGTCTTTTTATGGAACTTGTGATGGATGAACTTGATCATTATGTTGTTGAACTATAAATATTGGTGTGGGTATTGAGCTATAGGCCATGTATATTGTGAACTATTAGGTTGAACTGACTTTATGCAAATGGTAGTTGTGGAGTTTTTGTTGGAGTGTTAGGAGTACTTGTATTCTGTATTACTTAATTTTGTGTTTAGTAGTTCACTTGTTGGGTACCGTGTGTTTGGTACTCACCCCTTGCTACTACATTTTTGTAGGTTATGAGCCCGGATCTTCGTAATACTCTCTATTTTTCCTTGTCCGAGGCTTCCTGTGGAGATTGTGTGAGGTAGCTGTTTGCCATCCAGCTGACTTCTCACTCCTATTTATGATTTTGTTCTGCTTTAGAAACAATGTCATTTGAGACTTATACTTTTCTTTCAAATCTATTGTAATACCTTAGAGGCTTGTGCACGTGACAACCAGGTCGTGGGGGAGATTTTAATTAAGTTGACTTATTATCGGTAGTTAAAATTTTCACTTTGTATTACGCTTTCATATTTTATGGTTATCATTGCGGTTTAGGCTGACTTGTCTTGGTGGGTTAAGACGAGTGTCATCACGCCCATTTTTGGGTCGTGAAAAAATGGTATCTGAGCCCCAGGTTCATAGGTCTCACGTGTGTACAAGCCGAGTCTAGTAGTGTCTCGAGGATCAGTATGGACACGTCTATACTTATCTTCGAGAGGCTATGAAGACTGTTACGAAACTTCCTTTTGTTCATTCCTTCTCCATCGTGTGTGATTCTTTATGTGAATAGTTGGTGGGTTGTATGTAGACTAAAATGTTAGATCTAGTACTAAGGTGTAAGTGGCATAATTGTAAAAAAGATGCGTGGTTATATTTATAAGGTTCAATGATTAGAAGAGGTTGAGTAAGGTGATGACTTGATGATACACTTTGAGCATGTTGGAGTGATAAGGTTAAACAATGGAGTGAGAGATTTTATGAATATGTTATCCTTTTTGGGGTTAGTTATCCAGCAACACAAACAGTATTAATCTGGTGTATATGATATCAGAAATGGTTCAACAATTTAAGGTGGAATGTTAAAAGGATAGGTAGATCACAAATTTTGTTCAGTAAATTAATATTACAAAAATATTATCATAATATGTATGGATTGCTTCGATAATGATAAGAATGATCTTGTGCCAATTGAGGTCAGAATCTCTATTATGATTTCATAGATCGAGTGAATATCAAGGAGGGTCATGATACGACTTTCACCACGATACCAATGCTTACTTGATTAGAGTTATGGAGTATGTTACTTTTGCTAGCGATTGAATTTATGAAAAGAATGTTTATTACTTAGGATAGAGTCATGATGGATTGAATAACGTTTTGCAACTATTGATAGGTGGAAGTATGTGGGCTAGTTTAGTGCTACTTTCTTGATAGGTATGATGTGTTCTAGTGGTGGATCTAATGGACTTTCACGATATAGTACTAGTGGCGTATGAAAACGGATATGTCAATTGTCAAGCGTGAATACAAACTATTTTAGAAATTACTAGTGAATCATGGGCTCAGTTAATAAGGTTTTACGTCGTATTCATATTCGAGAAATCAACTAGTTTGCTACTCTGGATACTTGGGTTAAGTATTATTTATAAGGAAAATGTTAGTGGTGGGTCTTTGGTACAATTAATGTATTTAAGTTGTGAGGTGTATTCGAGGGATTCTAAATGAGGACTATTACTCCGTAATATGATCCAAGGGAGTTAGTTCTTTATATTTGACCGATAAAGTTTTGGTGTCATATCAATGATGAGGGTAACCTTGAGATGATGACAATAGCTATTAGAGACATTTTCTACTATTTGATGAATAACGTGATCATAAGAAAGATGTAAGATGTATTGAGATACTGCTTCGGTAGAATTGAAATGAGCTAGAGTCATAAATGAATAAATTAGTGAGATGTAGGGATATTCACTTTGATAGTAAAGGGAAAAAAAATATATCTTTGGAGAGAGTAGAGAATTGAATTTAAAATCACCCAGTTTTATTTATTTTGCTTTAGTTATGGTGAAAATATTAAGTATCATTGGTCTTGGCTAGAAAACTGTTGGATAATACTTGAGGGGGAAAAAAATCTACAATGTTGGGCTCGAGTATGGTGATAATCTCTTTTGTGATTTTAAGTATGGTAATTAGTACATTGAAATTTTTATAAAGGATATGGTAAAGTCGATAAGAGGTGATCAATATTAAGTTAAGATACATAAATTCATAAAGATCTCAAGCCATGAGCTAATACCGATAGATAAAGGAATTGAGGTACAAGTTAAAATAAAGATTCGAGTTTTTCATTGTTAGTGTATATTTTTGGGTAGTATTTATATTTTGCCAAGATATTTATTGATAAGATAAGGAATAATGGATAGCAATGAGCATTCAACATTTGGAAGAACCTGCATGTGATTTGGGTCATAAATTTAGTTTATTTTTTGTTGAAAGACCTAAAGAAGTGCTCCATTTAAAGTTTTAGCTTAGAAATGGAGAAAAATGTCATGTGTTGTTGGTCAAAGAATAAAGTTGATAAGTGAGTTGGTGAAGGAACGATAATCTAATATATTGAAGAGTTCAGGATATCTAAATTTGTGTCATAGGAAGAATTTAAGAAAGTGAAGGAATAAGACTTCCTGTATGGACCCTTGGTTCGGAATTAAAGTTTTTACTTATTTTGCCCTTGAGCTCAAACATGATAATGCAACGCGTACTTGTTTAACACAGATTTTCTAAGTTTACTCGTGACTTTTATGAAGACTGAGTTTCGATTCGAATGACAAATAAATGTTTGAAATATGCTACATTTTTTATATTGGTCTAGATTGTCCAATTATGATAGACGACTTATGAGGGTGCTGCGATATAGACCTATAGCCCTACACGCTCATTGAGGATATTGAGGGGGTTGAAATTACTTTATTAATGGGACTACATAGATTATTGTGATGCGTTACATAGATACTTGATGATGATTAGAGGTTATGTGCTTATGGTATGCAGAATTATTAAGGTGATTGAATCTCTCTAAGTTTTGGCATGAGGTATATGATGATTTGAATGGTATTTGAAATTCGGTCTGTGAAAGATTGTGTGAAATTGACTATAGGTATGATTAAATAACCTTACCTCGATGAGAAAAATACTATCAAATTTAAGATTAACGCTATCAGCTTTGTGTGATTTATATCTAAAAAAAATATACTTAAATAAAAAGGGAGGAAACCATAATTTGAGATATTCGAAGGTGATAATGTGTAGCTAAGAAGACTTTAATACTAGTAACAATTTGATAGAATGGCAAATGACAAGTATGGCTATGATATTCTGTTAGTATTAAGAGCGTTGTCTTTGATGCAGTACTGTAAAGAGTATATGAAGTTTGATAAATTAAGTACGTGTATGATTGTATTGGGACCAGACAGGTTGATTATGTGCAACTAAAAAGGGGGAAAAAATAGGGTCAGATGAATGAAAATGTTTGATAGGGACACTATGAAAGGAGTATCTTGTATCATTCGACCTCAATTCTGTGCATTCTTATGTGACTACCTACCTCATTAAGAGCATATTTTAGAGTATTACTCCTTGCTTATTCCCACTCGTGTCTTCACCTTGGTAGACGGATCCTTAGTGGTGGATCGGGTGAACCGATCCTACAATTTTCTCTTAGTAAGATGGGATGGTTGTGCATACTTGATTATTTCAATTATGGAAGGTTTAGTATTATTTGGGACAGTTGAGGTGTACAAGTGGTTCTACACACACAACTTTGTTTACGTGAATTTATAAAAGAGCTACCATAAATATTTATAGTTGTCCAGCAGTTTTAAGGCTCATCTTGTCGTTGAGGTTATATTCTGGCTATGTATGAATGAATGTGAGGCATATTGGGTCTAGCTCTACCACTCTTAAGGATTGTTTATCATCACTGCTATTGATATAGTATTCCTGATAGTGTTGTTAGAGATTCTGTATGTTTGAATGAATCATTCGCTAAGTTGTTACTTGATTCTTCCCTTCGTTGGGTCGGAAAGGAATTTGGTTCTCTATGATAAGTGTTCAATGTCTAAAGATCGCATTTTACAACTTAAGATCGTGGGAAGATTTGACTATGAGGATGTAATCTTAACAAAATCTATGAGGGTTTGTCCGTTAGAAGTGTGAGATGACTGATTTAGGTTTGCTTTTGATTATGGCTGATATTGGTTTAGAATTTTATCATAATTATGTGAGAAAAGATTTATTGAGTTATGGACTAGTGAGTTGTTATTCGTATCGAATTCATGAGTTGACCAGTGGCTTGAGAATCACTATCGATCTGAAAATCTTTCAAGGTCTGATTCGAAAGTTGAATTCTTAATAGAAGATTTTGATGGAATGGTCTTAAAGGAGGAACTTACTTGGAGAGATGAAATACTGACTTGGGAAGATCATAACTTAGTTAGTAATATCGATTATTCTTCCTTCTCCTTCTTATGTTCGAGGACAAACATGATTTTTAGTGGTGGATAATGTAATGACCCGTTAGGTCATTATAAAAATAAATACTCTCTCTTTCATAAAAGATTTTTTTTCGTAAATTTGAATTGAAAATTTGGAACTATTCGATAATTACGGTCATTTAGTTGACGGATAATTTTAGATGGTTAATGTAGTTGACGGATTAAAATGATATTTTTATTAATACATTATACTATTTATTCTATATCTATTTAAAATAAGTTAATAGGATTTATCACTTTTAGTACAAAATAATAATAATAATAATAATAACGATAATAATAAAAATAATAATAATAATAATAAAGGAAAGAAAAAAAAATTAAAAAGAAGGGGTTGATGCCCCAACCAGTTAAAAGAAAAGAAAGGAAAAAAAAAGTTCAAGGAAGGCTGCGCAGATACGCAGCAGCCGCAACGGAGAACAAAAAATAAATTCAGGAAAGAAAAAGAGGAGAAGAAAAATTATGATTTTCATTCCAAGACAACAA
This sequence comes from Solanum rostratum, assembly GCA_029948455.1. NCBI lineage: Eukaryota > Viridiplantae > Streptophyta > Magnoliopsida > Solanales > Solanaceae > Solanum > Solanum rostratum. Next base: position 26,911,478 of record CM057045.1, read on the forward strand.
GGTAATTATTCTCATCCTTTCTATGAAGTTTTCATGAGATTATGAATGAATTTTTAGGGTAGAAACGTGTATAAGTTATATTAAATTAAGAAAATATAGTCCTAGGGTTCTTAGAATAAAATTTTGATTTGGGGGTCGAATAATGATCCGTTTTAGCTGAAATATAATATATGAGTTTATTTTATGATGGGTAAACATAATTTGAAAGAAAATTTCAGATTTGAATTTAAGGGCTCGGGGTGACTTTTTGACCCTTTTTTTTTTTTGAAAAAAATAAGTATAGCAATGTGGGTGTCATTGGATTCGTATTCTTATGTAGATTATGATTTTGAACAGATTTTGATCATCTGAAAGCGTTACGAAAGACTCAAGATTCGGAGTGTTATTCTATTAATTGAGGCAAGTGAATTTCTTAACCTTTGTTAAGTATATAGAATCTCGTGCTTCCTTGTGTGAGGGTTGTGAATGATATTGACATATTGAGTTAGTGTTGATGTTGTATTAAGACTATGTTGTTGTGAATTGTGCATTATGTTAAAGTTAGTCATTTTCCCATTATCATGTAAGCATGCCTATTTGCATTGACCTGTGTGACAAGTGTTACGTGAACTGAGAAAGATAAGAATTAAAAATGATGTACCATTTCGAGGGAAGTGTCGCACACCGCGACGGATATTATAAATCGAGGGACGTGTCGCACGCCGTGACGGATACTATATATGATTCGAGGGACGTGTCGCACGCCGCGACGGATACTATATATGATTCGAGGGTCGTGTGGCACGACACGACGGATACTATAGATGATTCGAGGGTCGTGTCGCACGCCGCGATGGATACTATATATGATTCGAGGGTCGTGTCGCACGCCGCGACGGATGCACGGACTAAAAGTCCCCCATGGGTCCCGGACTGCGAGACAGCGGGTGGGTATCACTAGGTCAGACATGCATCATGACATTTGACATTGCATTGCATTGCCTCACATATCACTATTATCTATGACTTGTGAGTGTCTTTTTATGGAACTTGTGATGGATGAACTTGATCATTATGTTGTTGAACTATAAATATTGGTGTGGGTACTGAGCTATAGGCCATGTATATTGTGAACTGTTAGGTTGAACTGACTTTATGCAAATGGTAGTTGTGGAGTTTCTGTTGGAGTGTTAGGAGTACTTGTATTCTGTATTACTTAATTTTGTGTTTAGTAGTTCACTTGTTGGGTACCGTGTGTTTGGTACTCACCCCTTGCTACTACATTTTTGTAGGTTATGAGCCCGGATCTTCGTAATACTCTCTATTTTTCCTTGTCCGAGGCTTCCTGTGGAGATTGTGTGAGGTAGCTGTTTGCCATCCAGCTGACTTCTCACTCCTATTTATGATTTTGTTCTGCTTTAGAAACAATGTCATTTGAGACTTATACTTTTCTTTCAAATCTATTGTAATACCTTAGAGGCTTGTGCACGTGACAACCAGGTCGTGGGGGAGATTTTAATTAAGTTGACTTATTATCGGTAGTTAAAATTTTCACTTTGTATTACGCTTCCATATTTTATGGTTATCATTGCGGTTTATGCTGACTTGTCTTGGTGGGTTAAGACGAGTGTCATCACGCTCATTTTTGGGTGGTGACAGGGAGTGTAGATTGCAAATGCTTCCTTTGAGGCACATACATGTCGAGTGCAGCCAGAATCAAGCCACCACTCCTTTGGGTTACCAACCAGGTTACACTCAGACAACATTGCACACAGGTCATCAACATCTTCCACAATGTTTGCCTGGCCCTTGTTTTTCTCTTTGTTCTTCTTGGGGGCACGACAGTCGGGAGCTTTATGGCCTGCTTTACCACAATTATAACAGTTGCCCTTGAATTTTTTCTTGTTAGGATTCTTTTTCTTTGCAGAAGACCTATTCCTTTTCTTGTTCTTGTTCGGAGCAGCATGTTCAATGACGTTTGCCCCTTCAATCAGTGAACTCTTACGGTACTTCTTCTCAGCAATTTTGTTATCTTCCTCGATCTTGAGACGAATCACAAGATCTTCCAACTTCGTTTCCTTTCTCTTGTGCTTAAGATAATTCTTGAAATCTTTCCATGAGGGTGGCAACTTTTCAATCATTGCAGCCACTTGGAATGCTTCATTAACCACCATACCTTCAGCAATAAGATCATGGAAGATAAGTTGAAGCTTTTGAACTTGGGTTCCAACAGTTTTTCCATCCACCATTTTGTAGTCTAGAAATTTGAAAACCACAAACTTCTTCAAGCAAACATCTTCTGTTTTGTACTTCTTTTCAAGTGCACTCCATAGTTTTTTTGAGGTCTCTACTGCACTGTAGACGTTGTACAAGTCATCTTCTAAGGCACTCAAAATATAGCCTTTGCACAAAAAATCAGCCTGTTTCCATGCCTCAGCAACCATAAATTTTTCATTGGTCGGCATATCAGCAGCAGGCACAGGAGGGTCTTCGTTGGTGAACTTCTGCATGCCAAGGGTAGTAAGCCAAAAGAACATTCTTTGCTGTCATCCCTTAAAGTTGGTACCGGTAAACTTAGCAGGTTTCTCTGCCGGTGGCACAGTGGTACGGGGTGTAGGAGTAACCGCTGGTGCAACATTCACAGAAGGAGTTGCAGTCGCAGAAGGAGTAGCAGAGTCAATTGTCATTTCTTTTCACTGTCAAAAATTGACAAACTGTCTTAATAATCAGGAAAAGAAAAATCAACAACAATGAAGTTTTTATGTTCTTCAAATCGTTGTACAAGTATGAACTTTAATATTCCAACGAAGTTTTTATATCTTCAAGTCAGAATACAAAATTTCATACGGAGTAGAAAACCACACAGGTTTTAGTCTCCAAAACAGAATACAGATTATAATAATATATATCCTAATTTCCTTAAGATTGTTGTTGGAAAAATTAATCTGTATATGCTTAAAACCCGTTTAAATACAATCTGTCAAATACGTAGTAAAACAGATTACACAGTTTAAATACAAAAAACTTTAAAAACCAGTAACGTATAGAAATAAAAGATGAACAGGGAAGAAAAACTTTCAGAATATAATCGAGCCCACTTAGTTCAAAGTGTATCCTTAAGGAAATTATTCCCCTCATAGTACTCGAGGTTGATGGAATATCCCCTCCCAGGATAGAACGATTATCTTACCAGAATAGTAGTACTCCAAATTCTGGTAGCGGCGAACCACTCAACAATTGTATATCACACAGAATAAAGAAAGAGAGAATTTTGAGAGGAAGTTTGATTTCAAAAAAAATTCGTATTGAATTCTGGAAACAAACTGGAATTTATAGAGTTGGAGGTACTGATTCTGAATGTTTGCAACCATTCAGATCAGTCACCAGTTGTTGGAAGTACTGATTCTGAATGATTGCAACCATTCAGATCAGTCACCAATTTTGGAGGGAAATTCGAAAAAGAAAAAATCCGGGAAACAGAAAACGGACCGGGTCGGTCATGCGGGTCACGCTCGATCCGTTGGATTTTCTACCGTTGGATTTTCTATTTAATTAAATAATTAATTGATTAATTAAATAATCAAAGAAAAGTTTGTCCAAAAAGATAATCAATCAATCTTTGCCAAATCCAAATCCAAATCCAAAGCCGAGCCGAGCGAGCGACGACGACGGGGCGAGGGGTCCCTGCCCCCTCAACCCTTTTAGCAACTAGATAAGGTGTAATGTAATAAATATACCTTTCTTTTCCTCTCTTTTTCCTATGTGGGACAAATGCTTTAACCAAAGCAAAAGGAACATTCCCAAAGCAAAAGGACCTTTTATATTCCTTTCACTTTCCATCCCATCATTTCTCATTCACCAATATCAAAACCCAACAGAAATAACTTGCCCCAAGTTTAGAGGTACTTTTAATAGCCTTTTCCAATACTTTAATTTCAATTTTGCACATAGCATGTTTAAGACCACAAGATTAAAGAGCACAATCATGATATGCACAATAACCTCATGATAAAAATCATGGCATATTTAATTTCTATTACATTCATATATATGCACAATAACCTCATGATAAAAATCATCAAGGGGAAAGAGGAAAATGAATTTTCTATTTTATCTGTCAATGAATATAAATAATTGGGTGATGCAGGAGGAGGTTGATTTTCTCATGAAGTTGTTTCAAGATCTGGTAATCTCACAAGAAAACATGGATGAATGGACAAGGTAAGCTCTTTTTAAATGTCTGCCTAAGTGTTTTTCTATTACCATAACTTAAATAGGTTTGATATGAATATATTTGAATTATTAAAATTTATAATAAAGTTTAGCACTGCCATCTATGACATTGTTGATTACACATCAGTCACGACATTTTATTGTCAATGTAAATGCTATCACTTACCATCCATTATCTTCGACCATAATATCATTGTTATCAATTCATACAATCACCCGTTATTATCATTAATCGCCATTTATAATCGTCACTCCAACCATCATTATAATAATAACTCCCACCATAAATCATCACTGTATTAGTTATATCACTATCATCTATTAAGTATCCAGTGATTCTCCACCACCAATTATCACTATCACCTATCGATGTAAATCATTATTGTCACTATCATCACTATTAGATACTAACCACATACAATATCACTATTAGCAAGATCATCCCTAGTTGACACCCATAATCACCGTCGCTTGCCATCACTAGCTAGCCATCAGCGTCCATTCGTAATTATGTAGTATTCAGATCTTAACACAACATTTTAATGTTCAAGTTCAAATATTTAACGTTTACTATATATTTTAATACTCAGATATGTATTTGAACTCAAACGTTTTACAAAAGAATACATTGCCTTCTGGATTAAGCAAAAAACAAAAAGCAAAGACGCTAACTCATAAAGAGCCTTTAGCTTTCGATCAATCCTTTTTTCCCCATGAAAGCCAATTGATGTTCAATAAACTATAATTCTTCAGAAAATTCTACATTATAAGTTTAAAAAATTAAATATACTTATTTTACATGGTATAGGGATTATAGGCGAGTATGTTTTATTGGGGACAAATCAATCCTTTCCAAGCCTTTACAGAAAGCTTTCACTGTGTTGGAGGAGAAAACAAAATGTAATTCAGGATTGCATGTTATGATAGCAATCAATTACAGTGGACGACATGATATATTACGAGCAACCAAAAGCATTGCTAGTAAAGTAAATAATGGACATTTAGCTGTAAAAGACATTGACGAGAGACTCTTCGAACAAGAACTGGAAACTCATTGTGCTGAATTTCCTGAACCAGATTTGTTAATTCGAACAAGTGGAGAGCAAAGAGTTAGCAACTTCATGTTATGGCAATTAGCTTATTCTGAACTCTATTTTGCTAACAAGTTGTTCCCTGACATGGAAGAAGTTGATTTTATTGAGGCTTTAATGTCGTTTCAGCAGAGACAGAGACGTTTTGATGGATCACATAAACTCTAATATTCAAAGAACTTCAATACTTGAGAATTAACTCCTCAATTTCAAAAATATGTATTCTCTCTTCAATTTCCTATTGTTAATTAATAATAAGTACTAATTACTGTATTAATATCTATCAATAAGTATGACATCCTTGGGAAGTTGTATGGATTGATTCATGTAGCATCCAACATATATTCTTAGATATAATACATAAATATATATTTTAACTTAGTCTTAATTGATATTTGTGTATACGTGTATAAGTAGAAACTTAAATTATTGTGTATAGAGTAGCTTTTATGTTAATCTTTCTACAGCTCAATTTAATTGGGAATTTTCCGTTATCTTCTGGTTGTGTTCAATAGAGTGAACCTAGTAGGAAAAAAGAACTTGAGTAGGGTGTATATTTTAACTTGGATATTAACTCAAGTCTATTTTATTTCATCTAAATTCAACCTCATCCATTCATTTGACACATTCAGATATAAATACTTTATCGGTATGTAAAAATAGAGAGAAGATGAAAAACTTTCTGACTAATTTTAATTATCATCACTCTGATTAACAACAACAACAATATACCTAGTTGAATCCCACAAGTGGGGTCTGAGGAGGGTAGAAATGTACGCAGACCTTCTCACTACCTCGTAATAGAAATAGAGAAATTGTTTCCTGTGAACCCTTGACTCAACAACCCATAAGTAGTGAGTCATCCAAATGCATTTTCAAAGTTTACTAAAAGCTTTTGGCTAAAAATCATCACTCTTATTATATGCATATATTTGACAATCAATAATTCTCTTATATATTATATAAGTGGCGGCAAGCAGACAGCTCTCCATAAACGTATGTGCTTAAGCTATTTGCTTCCTCTTATATATTATACAGGGTCTATAAAAATATTTTGTGGATTTTTTTATTTACTCTTTCTAAAGGAGCTGGTTACTTTAACTATGATTTTACAATATTACTCTTATTATGAGAAGGATTGTAACTTGTAGTATTTTTCGTATAGTTTTCAATCTTTTAAACTTTATATTACAAATATTAAATTTAGCTACTTCAATTTAGCTTTGAAGTTTAGTCAATTGACTTCGAAAAGCGAAACAGTGACAAGTAAAAGTGAATACAATATATATATATATATATATATATATATATATATATATATATATATATATATACATATACTAGATACGAAAAGGCCCGTTAACGGGCCTAATGTTACAATCTTAAATTGTATTTGTATGTGATTAATCATATTCTTAAATAATTTATAACTTGTTTAAGTTGCCACAACCAACATTAAAAGATTATCTAATCCAATATTCATATATTGGATATAAAATATCACCCTTTCTTTAATTATATGTATTTCAAATGAAATGACATATTTTATGTGATTAATATAACTATATAATGGACGTTTGTAAATATGCATACATTTTTTTTTATTTTTCAAAATTTGAACAAAAAATTTCTCATATAAATATTATATCATATATTTACATGCTCATTCGGAAAAAAATGTAGCTCAAGTATCACAATAAATTTTACTAACAATTTTAATAGTGCTATTAATATATTAAGCCAAATAAAAATTTATTTTATAAAATAATACCAAAATAATATTTTTATCCAACACAACCACATTTTCATTTAATTTTGTTGTATATCACAAATGACAAAATATTGGAACAAAAATATTTTTAGGATATCTTAAGTAGGAAATTTTTTTTTATTAGAACACTATTAATTTTTACTTTGTTAAAAATATTTTAAAAATTATATTGAAAAAGCTAAATTGATTTTAAATAGTGAATGCTAAAAATAGGATTGATAATGAATAGTAAATTTATAATAGACAATAAAATTAAAATGATATAAAAAGAATAGGTCAATATGTATTACATGTGTTTAGAGGCCATTGGTGGAGAAATAACATAATGCCAAGTATATAGTATAATTTATAATGCTCATTGTACAACTCTTCATAGCCATGATTGTCCTTCCATTGGCTCTTCTATATATATAATATATATAACAATTTAAAAAATGAAAAAAAAAGTGACAAAGAACAGTGAATATGAATTATATTGACCACAAATTATATAAAAAACTTACTTTGAAGCTTCACATTGTTGTGAAATATTATCGGTCATGAAAAAATCCAGTGAATCATCAACAGCACAATTCATATATTTCCTTATGTTTTTCCAGTAGATATAAACAAAAATCACAATCCACATATGCACCAAGTTTGCTATCAACAGTTTCACAAGAATAAAAACATAAATATCAATAAAAAAATCACCAACTATGAAAGATAATAACATCAACAACTATATTACAACCTAACAATTAAACCAACATTGTCACCTAACTTATTTCAATAAAGGGGATCTTTCACAAATATACAAAAAGTTAATGATAATTATATGCCCCTAGCAAGTTTTTAAAAATTACAACTAAACTAGCAAATTTAATTACAAAAGTAAGAAAGAGAGTATTTTTGAAAAATGATTGGTGTAATGGTTGATGTGATATGACAATGTTGGGAAATGTGAGAAAAGGGAAATCAAATTAAAGACACCTACCAATCAGCATGCATGGTAATAACCACTGCGTAATGGATGTTAATTCGACGTGAACAACCATCTGGAACACCATAGGTTGTGGTTCACGACCCGTCATATATATAAATTTTAATATATATATATATATATATATATATGATGAGAAAAAACGCCGAAAAGAAAAAGCTAACACGAAGGCGTTTAAAAATGTATTATAAAATTTTTTCATATGTTATATATTATTCGTGAAGGATTAAAGTATGTAAAATAATTTAGTGTGCAAAAAAAAAAGGTATAAAAATAATTCGAGGGGAATCTACATAATATAAACAAGAAGATCCAAAAAATGTAATGAGAAATAATAGTGTTTGGTAGTGTATCAAAAAAAATTTAATTTGTGTTCATTTTTAAAAGTAGTGCATTTAATGTGATTTGATGGGAAACTCATTTCAACAACCTAGATATCCTAGGTTATTATTAAGTTGGTGTACTTCATGGACATATAAAAAGGTGCCATGATAGTCATATTGTACTGCTTGGAGGGAAATGGTTTGACTATATAATAAGTTTTTGAGCCATGTAAAAATTTTTGTTGGTGAGCCTAAAAGGTTGGGCTTGTGTTGTACAGAAGAAAAAAATGTGGCTGTGGAGAAGGTGTTCGTTTCGTTTAAAGCAATGGGTAACGATAATATTGTATCAATTTTGGTGAAATATAATGGAAGGTGGGACTTAACAGGTTAAAAAATTGATTAACTATACTTTAAATTCATAATTTTTTTTTAAATGCTGAAAAATCGTGACAAAAAATTGTGGTTAGATGAAAACTTTGTTGGTTGGTTATGAAGGTGATGACATTGGGGATGGTGCGCGTGTTTTTGTGGTTCATAGATTAATAACTGCACATTGTTGATGTTATATTGTGTTGAAGAATGTGTGCACTGGCTAGTGATGTAATGGTAATATGTATGGTGTGCGTGACGGTAATGTCTATGTTGAGGTTATGTTGACTGGCATGGTGTGAGTGATGGTAATATGTACGGTATGCGTGATGGTAAAGTTGATTGTTAATTCAAAATTTCAATATGTGTTAAAAACATAAATATACACCACAAAATGCACCAGACTGAAGAAAAAAACAAATTGATTACCATGACGAGTACCATTCTTTCTTGGACACAGCAACCAATGAACACCAACAATACTACCATACTAAAGCAAACGGCTTAGCACAACAACAAATTCATCATGCACCAACTCAAAAAAAAATACATTAAATAGCCTAACTATCAACAGGGGACCTAACTAATCACTCCAAAACTCTTTGCCAAACAAAAAGCGCTGGGAGTTTCAAGAACTAATAAAAACAGAAAAAACAATCATAACATCCATTGTCCTAAAAAAAACACAAAATAATTTCACCACGTAATGAGATAACAAGTGCATAATCTCAACTTCCATGGTTATACATACCAAACAGAAACACCAAACTGCAAAGCAGCAGTAACAACATTTTAAACCAATGGTCCAACCATACATATTAGCCTATTTCGCCATTAAAACCCAAATTAATGATAGGTTAAAATACAACTATCGTGCATACCAAAAAAGAAATAGTGAAATAGTTTCAACACCCACATACATAAACTTCTATGATACCTTCTCAGCACCAAGTCCTTCCTTCTTTAAGCCTTCACTTTGTGACAACTTAATCTCATTAAGTAGATTTTTGGTCTAGATGTAGAACGGGGAGTGCTATCAACGGAAATAACATTGATTTGAAACCTTGACTTTTTTCTTGTAGGTGTGCCTTCCATGATCAATCTTCCCTTTTCTAATAAAAAACACTACATATAAAATAAAAAAAATTTTCAATAACACAAAAATCAAGCCGAAATATAATGGGTTGTTGGTATATCAAAGGTTATATTGAAGAAGATTTTAAAAAAAAAATCATCGGACTTACCTTGAAATTTTGGCCGGAAATTACAAAGGTCTTCAACAATGGAATTTTTTTTTGTTGGAACCTTGTAAATGGAACAAAAATACGATTAAAAGGTAATTAAAGGGTGGGAAGAGATGCATTAAATGCATGTCAGAAAAGGTTGACTATTTAGTCAGTTTATTAATTGCATTGGTCAGTTCATTAATTAATTGACAAAAAAAAGTAATTGTATATTTTGATAATTTTGTTGCTACTCTTGTAAATAAAATGGAATGTATAAATATTGCACAAAAATGATCTATTTGTGTAAATTTTCCTTCAATAAAACATATAGCAAGTTTGCTATCAACAGTTTCACATAGAATAAAAACAGGACATCAACAAAAAATCACCAACTATACTGCCCAATGTAAGATAATAACATCACCAACTATATAGTGTACAATTTTACCAACAATAATATTAAGTCAACCAGAGCTCATATAAAAATCAACAATCTAACCAACATTGCCAAACTAACTAATTTGTTTCATGTAAATACATAATAATACTCAAAAAAAAAAAAAAAAACACTAGTATGGTAACTTAATATCAAATATTTTAATAAAAATATACCAAGTGTACTATGAACTATTTCAGCAAGAAGAAAAAAAATTTACAATGTAAACTGAATAGATAAATAAAAATTAAATGTTATTGTACGTTATGCCACGTTTCTTCGAAAGCTTCTGCTTAATCCACATTTGAAAAGAATCAATCAAATTCTTGACAAGATCAAACTTAATTGACTCAACAAAGGGATTCTTCATATGAAAAAAGGCAGGGGCTTTTTTGAAGTGGCAACCAAATCACTAAGAACAGTGTACGGAAGCCTTGCTCTTCAAAGAGCTGATTAAAATGCATTTGGTATTTCTCCCCTCATCTATCTTCCTACAGGAGTACTATCCAAACAAATTACATCTTAATTTAGTTTAGGGCTTTTTCTGATAGGGATTTTTCATCCGACTTTGACATACTTAACAAGAAAATGCACAAAAAAATAACAATATTACTGAGAATCAAGAAGAAAAGTGCATGAAACAATGAATTAAAAATATATAATGGTATGCTGATGGTATGTGATTGAAGTGGTATGGTGATGGAGAATTGAAAAGACAAAAGGAAAAAGTGTGCATATGGTTTTCAAGAAAAAGCAAAAGCAAAAAACATTTAGAGGTCTTTGGAACTAGAAAAAATAATGAAAATATTATCAAATCACAATAAATAAGGGAATGACTAGACATTATCGTATATAAGTGAATTTTCAGATTGGAATTAAATGAACATTAAAGATGCATTTTATTTAAAAAAAAATGAAAAATAACAATAATATCATATGTATAGGGATGTAAATAATTTTGTAAAATATTCTTGAAATATGTACATATATTGTAATATAAAATGTTAAAGTGTATACTCTTGCAATATTTAATCATTTTTTATTGATGTATCAAGTTGGCATAGGGAATAATGGTGAATATTAGTTGTAGGTATCTTTCTTGAAATATTCATATTCATATCTCTTGTTTTTAATCAATTGTTACACAACATGAAATGCAAAAGGGGTCTAATGCATCTATAGAATAAAATAGAACACAAGAATGTGAGTAATTGTGTGGTTGAAGGCTAATGGGAAGTCCTTAAAGGGGTGTAGGCATTGGATGATATATAATTTTGTCAAGAAAATTTCGTGATTAAGATGTGCAGAAAGACTAGAATCTCTAGCCCAGCAAATTCTTTTCCTTCAAATCTTCATGCTTCCAACATCGTCGGGTTTCCACAACAAATATTATTCATGTTCTACCTACATATTAATTTCTAAAATATAGTACCATTTACTCATGGCTATGGCTGGCAACGGAACCGGTAAGTACCGGTTCCGGTTCAGTGCCGGTCCGGTCCGGTCCCGGTACTATACAGGTAGGAACCAGTAGGGAAGTACCGGCAGGGGGACCGGGAAGGGAGGGGGATTTTTTACCGGTAGTTACCGGTTCCGGTTTACCGGTTCCGGTTCGGTACCGGATCGATAATTCCGGTTTAAATTATTTTTTTTTAATTTTTTAATTTTGTTACCATTGGGGTGGGGCCCACCAACGGTAACAATTTTTTTTGCCCGTTTTTTGGACCGTTTTTTACCCTTTTTGGTCAATTTTTAATGTTTTTTTTTCAAAATTCAATAATTTCTCAACTATAAATACCCCTAAATCTTTCATAATTTTTCACTTCAATTCTCTCAATCTAATTCTCTCAATTCAATCCAATTCTCTCCACTTACTATTACAAATTTATAATTATATACATATTACATACTACTCTCAAATATTATATATTATATATTAATTATCTACTCTCTCAATTATTATTTAAAAATATTATTTAGTTTGGTTAATTGCAATTTGGAGCAAATTTTGGTGGATCAATTTGGAGCATATTCAAGCTTCAACTTTCATCAATTTCGGCTTCTACGTTTGTTTTTACACAGACGTTTGGTATCTTCGTTCCTAAATCCTACTTATTTGTTCTTCTAATTTTACTTATTTGATTACTTTTACTTGTTGTCTCCTTGAATTAATTTTTTTTCATTCATAAACTTGAATTTTTGCATATTATCGTAATTTGTTTAATTAAATTTAACATGGATTCCGGTGGAAAGGGAAAGGGAAAAAATACATTTTTTGGTGGAATTAAAAAAGCTTTAACCGGTAAAAAATCCGGTGGTAGTTCATCTACAAGACAACCACCACTTAGATTAAATACCGAAGATTCTACTCACGTAGACAACACGTATTTTAATATTGACTTTAACACAGAATTAGACCATGAATTTCTTGAACAACGTTTTGGTTTTAACGAAGATTTACCGGAAGATGATTTTGAAATTAATGAAAACGAAGATATTTTTTATGACGATGAAACTCAACCCTATATAGTGCTACTACTCTCCCCCCCCTCCCGCTCCCGCTCCCCCCGTACAACCTTCGTCATCTAATAGGCCTAAGACGGAGCAAAAAAATCTGTTGTTTGGCAATTTTTAATGCAAAATGAAGATAAAACAAAAGCAATTTGTAACAAATGTAAATACGTTTTAAACCATAAAACTTCGGGAAAGGGGGGCGGGACGGGTCATTTGAAAAATCACCTTATGCATTGTTGTAAATTGGAATTTTTGCATGCCCAAGCAGTTGCGGGCGCCAAAAAATTTGGAACTCCCATTCCCGATGAATCGGTGGGAGGTTCAAATATGGTGCAATCGCAACTAAATCCTACTAATATTTCTGGTCCTAGTACACATAAACCTTATAGTAGACAACATGACCTGGATGAGCTTTCTAAAATGATTGTTGTTACTGGTTTGCCTTTTAATTTTGCTGAAAATCCCGGTTTTGTCCATTATATTCAAATTGTTTATAACCCGTCTTTTAATGGTTTTTCTAGAAATACAATAAAAAAGCAGTTTTTGACTTTCAAGCACGCCATGTACAATACCTTAGATGTTTATTTGCTTATAATAATTGTAGGCTATCAATAACTTCTGATATGGGACGTAGTGTAACCGGTAACGATTACTTTACAATTACGGCCCACTGGATAGATGATAACTGGAATTTGCAAAAAAGAATTTTAGGATATAAAACTTGTGAATTTCGAAAAACAGGTTCTTATATTTCGCAAACTATTCTTAATGTTTTACAATTTTTTGGTATAAGTAGAAAAATATATAGTGTAACTTTAGATAACGCTAGTAATAATAAACGTGCTGTAGATTTTTTAAAACCTGTTATTTGTCCAACTTAGGAAGATGGTTTTCATATTAAATGTGCTACTCATATTTATAATTTAATTGTTAAAGATGGTATTTCTTTATTTGAAAACGGATGTAATAAAGTAGAAGCTGCATGCCACTTTATTTTTAAATGTCAAGTAATGGCTAGGCGTAAGAAATTTGAGCAGCGTTGCATTGAATGTAATTTGTCTGTTCGAAAAATTCCTAAAACCGTAGTAACTAGGTGGAATTCATTATACGAGATGTTAAAAGTTGCTTACGAATATAGGAGACCGCTTATAATGGTCTGGAATACACATAATTCAGATTCCACCTTCCGGCTAGATGAAAATGATTGGGTTGATATTAAAGATTTAGTTGATTTTTTAAAAGTTTTTTATTTAGCAACTAAACAAATATCCGGTCTTTACTATCCTACTATTTGTTCTGTGTTGCCTAATATTTGTGCTATTTGTAATAAATTTGCTTTGTTTAAAAATAATACAAGATTTAGTGAACATGTTAAAAAAATGATTGAAAAATTTCGGAAATACTTTTTCCCAATCCCTCAGATTTATTTAACTGCTTGTTTATTTAATCCTGCTTATAAAGAATTCGGTATATCTAGAATGGTAACTAGTATATATAGAGACTTAGAAATAGAATACGACAGAGAAAATCAATCACTTAATTTAGACGCAGTTCTAAGTAACACTAGACCAGAAGCTAGGAAATTATATGATTTAGAACAATATAATTTAGTACAAAATGTACAATACCAACCACAACCTACTAGGCCTAGAGATATGATGATGATATTGACGCAATGTTAGAATTACAACTTGGACTACAAGCTAACGAAAACAACGATTTTGATGAATATCTTAAGTAGGCATCAGAAAGCATCAAGGACGCGGAGGGGAAGCCGCAACTTTTGGCGTGGTGGAATAATCATGGAAATTTTTTTTCAAGACTTCAACGGGTGGTTCGTGATGTCCTGGCAATTTAAGCTTTTTCAGTGACTTCGGAAGGCGCTTTTAGTGCTGCTAGGTTCCAATTAGGAGACTATAGGCATTCACTAGCAGGCGATAGCTTGGAAGTTTCAGTCTTATTTCGAGACTGGATAAATGCGGAGCGGGAGAATTTAGGGCGTCCGACATTGCCTTCTCAGTTTGAAGCCAATATCGATAATGTTATATCGGAATCAAGCGAAGACGGCATGAAATTTCTGGAAGAACAAGCTCAAGAGCCGATTCCAGAAAATGTGACACTTGAAATGTTAGAAACTCTTAGACAAGAGTTTCTAAGTAGTTTAAGATATTAGTGATTAAATTTTATTGTATTACAAATTTACAATAAATAATACCTAGTTGAAACAGAACCCTTCCTAGAAGGTGGCTGTGTAAATTAAGTTGATTTCTAATATCTTACCTCACTACATTGTACAATTTAAATTTTAAAATCACCTAATAAAATTAGAGGCTATTCGCCTTATTTCTTTTTTTAATTTTATTATCTTCACTTAATCTTAATTTAAGTTTTGACTTCTTTTTAATATATTTGCCCCTTTATTTCTCAAATCTTTATTAATTTTAAAGTTTAAAATATAAAAAGAAACATTCAAAATTTAATCGTTAAAAATTAAACTTTATAATTTTATATTTAAAAAATTAGAAATTTAAACTTTTATAGTAGAAAGATTGAAAAATTTGATTTTACACTTTAAATGTTTTAGTTATATACTTATATTATATAAAACTTTAAATTCAAACTTTCAAACTTATAACAACTTTAAATTCAAACTTTCAAACTTCATTTTAAATTTTAAAAAATTTATATAATGATTAATGAATAATAATACTACCATTTTGAATTTTTAATTTAACTTTTAACATTTTAAACTTGAATTTAAAATTTTAAATATTAACAATTAATTTAACATATTAATTTAATATATAAATTTTTTTAAAAAAATTCCGGTTGACCGGTCCGGTCCCGGTTAGTACCGGACCGGTAAGGTAAGGGTACATTTTTTCGGTACCACCGGTTCCGTTTTCGGGAAAAAATTACCCCCCTAACCGGTTCCGGTCCCAGTACTGATTAATACCGATCCAGTATTACCGGTTCCGATGCCGTTGCCAGCCATACTCATCGCCAAGTCATATCTTTGCTGAATTCTAGTTTTACTACCATCATTAATGCACTTTTGATTATTCAATTATTTCGAAAATTAATTTCTTTAGCGTGAGAAGATTATACTACTCACATATAGAGTAAACCAAGACTAGAATGTACTACAAGTGTTACCTTGCCAATAATTCATAAAATGGCTTTGATGTAAAGTCTGGAAAAAGCATCAGCATCTTCTTCATGATCTTGGCTTCCTCTCCAGCAGTAGTAGCCAAAACAAGGTCCTAGAAGTTTTCTAACAGTTACAGGCCACCAAAGAGTGACTTCATTGCTAAACAAGAAGTTGTTCCCAATACCACCACAGTCTGCCCCATCAATGAAGTCTTGAAGATTTTAGACTTGTATCTCTCTGGTTTTCTTTGCTTGTTCGGTTTCAAAAACTCTACTGTTTAATGGCCATCCATTACTTCCAGGACCATAATTATTCTCTTATTCCTTCTCATCAACAACAAAATTATCATGAATACTAGTACTATTGCCACGCTCAAAACGTGTGCACGATCTACCCTTCTTGCAAGTATGTTTTGTACACAATTATAAATCTATGGGATCGTTCGGCATAAAGATGAATTACGCTAGGACTAGTAATGCAGGATTAGCAACGCATGAATTATTTTTATCAAATGTTTGGTTCGTTTCTTCCCATCTAATCTTATATTTGGTTTAAAATTCTACAAAAAGCTTCTCTCCAATTATACCCTTGAATTATTATGAAATTTTCTATTTTATGTAATTAGATCAAAGTACATTATTTTTTTCGTGGTTTTGAACTAACTAGGAGAACAATAATTTTGTCGTCATGTTTGTAATTTTCTCACTTGAATTATTTGAGGATAAATAATTGTGATCTTAATAAATTCATTACTCATAAAACGCCAAATTGCAATTTAATAAAAATAAACCATATGCTATTACAGTAAAAAAGATGGTAAATAATTGTAAAAATGAATAAACAATCTATATTTAAACACAAAAATTTTGCAAGTTATAGCTTTAATAAAAAGTTAATATATGAAAATGTCACTTAACTTTGAGAATATACAGCTAATATCATTGGAATTCGTTTTGTATCAATAAAATCGCTCAATTAGTCCTTTGTATCAATAAAATCATTAACTAAATTACTTATCAAAAAATAAAAAAATTGACATATACAAAATACTTTTTGTCTATTATGTAAATATGAACCCACAAATAAATAAAATTTAAAAATTTGACATGGTAATTTTTTTTATATATATTATACAAATTCATATTAACCCAAAAATAAATAAAATTTGTAAAGTAATCTATTTAAATAAATTTACTAGCACAAAACTACAAATATAAAACATAAAATCAAGAAAACTAAAAAAAACGTATAATATAATTTGAAGGATATTTTTGTCTATTTATATTTAATTTGATAGTATTAAATCTTATGTATATTATTACAACAACAATAACATACCCAGTGGGATTCCACAAGTGGGGTCTGATAAGGATAAAATATACGCAGATCTTATGTATATTACTAATACCATCTGGAAGATATTAGTTGATGCCAATATACTGTATTAACTAATATATGGATTAGTTATACATGAATTCAAATTTCTACCAAAATATAGTATTAACCAATATCATAAATAATTCATGAATTAGTTTTCTTTAATACCTACTACCAAATGGCTCCTAAATTCATGAAGATAATAAAACTAGAGTAAAAAAAATAATTTAGGAGATAAAACGTGTTAAGAGTCTTTTCAGATAGCCACCTAAAACTGTTTTTCATTTCTTTGGTTTATCAAATATTAAAATTAAATGGATGCAATTATTGACACATGATAAGAAACTTAACATATTTATTGCTCCAACCTTTTCTATTCCCTTTCTACTTAATTGTTGAACTCCTAAAAAATCCAAATGCTACTTATTTGTTACTGTTCATGGTGCATAAAATCTTCTTGTCCTTACCCTTATTACTACAATTTGAACCTTATCCATGTTTGCTATTCGTTTGCATGCTGTTGGTAATTGTTCAGATCTCTGGTATTGTATGGGTTCCTTGTAGTCTAGGGCTAAATTAGCCAATTTATCAGCTAGTTGATTAGCTTCACGAAATGTGTGGATGATGTTTACGAGAATGTGCTGCCTGATTAGCTGAAGCTGCCTGATTAGCTGAATTAGCTCAATTACTTCTGTTATGCCATGGGATTCTCCATTCTTGTCTTAATATTTTTTGTATCAGCAAAGAGTACTCTGTCTCTAGAAGAATATGTTGTAGCCCCTTACTTCTGCAACGTTTTAAACCATTAAGCACAACATATGCTTCAACCTCTATATTAGTCCTTATTCCCAATTCTTTTGCTTCAACATATACTGCATCCCCTTGTCTATTACTTATACAAAATCCATAAGCACTTTATCCAAGATTTTTCCTACAAGCACCATCAGTGTTACACTTTAACTCTCTTATGGAAACTTCCAGCAGGTTAGGTAAAAGTGTAATCTTGGCTTATAATTGCTTAGTACCTGGATTATCCCTTCCTAATCTTTAGGAACTACTATCCAAGGGAATCTGACTTTGATGAAGTAACATATCATCTGGTGACATTGATAAACCAGATTATGATATCTTACTTCTTTCCCATGCCTCTTAGCATTTCTTCTTTTACACAGCTCCCACATAATCACCATATGAACTATTTTACAGACTAAGTGTAGTTTTGTGGGAGTTTGCACTTTCCACCATCTCATGATGAGCTGTTGTAGACAGAGATCCTCCATTGCAATACCTGCATAAGAAGAAAATACTTCATGGTTTTTGGGCTATAGAAGCTGTTAGGAAATGATGAGACAGTCTCTTGTTCAAACTTTTCACAACAATAACACCTTGAGGCTAGGCTAATCTTCATCCTTTTCAGATTATCTTTTGTAGCCACCCTTCTATTCCAAACGCTCCACCGGGAAAAACTGATTTTGAAGGGGAAACCTTTAATCCAGATATTATCATCCATTTCATCACCTCCCTTCTTCCCCTCATCAATTGATATGCATATTTGGTCGTAAATGCTCCACGGTTACTTGCCATCCACAAAGGCTTGTCAGTCATATCCTCAGTAATCTTTAGATTAATATTGTGGATTATGTAATCTACCATATCACTAGATAATATCTTTCTTATAGCCTTTACATTCCTATCATGACCAAAAACAAGATTATAACTAAAAAGCCACTTAAATTTCAAACCCCAGAATAAAGTATACTTAAAGAAGAAAATCTAATAGATAAATAGCCGCCACATCAAAACCATGTCTCAAAACTTGGTGTCATGAGTATAAAGAACATCTAATAACAAAACTAGAGAAATCAGTACACCTCAGTATTTGAATAGAAATAAAGACTACAAAACTAAGATAGAATCTAATGGCAACTCGAAGCTCTGAATCTCACAACTAGGTCTGGATAGTCAACTGCTCGAATGAATCAACCACCATGTGAAAATCCCTGGCTGGAATCTGTGGGGGGAGAAAGAAGCAGGAGTGAGTACACATAATATGTACCTAGCAGGTTTAACCGACTGGGAATCAGAAATCAAATAAACTATGAAAAAATCTAGGAACGCTTCCACCTGCAATAGGTAAACTAGTCCGGCATCGGTGCCGCCAATTTATATAGAATAGTGCGAATAAAGTAAACATATAATCTCAAATAAGCCAATCCAAAACAACCAAAAGTATTATAATGAGATGGTATGCAATGCAAGGTGGTATCAAGACCATCGCACAGCCTATCATATACACCCCCATCGAGCTAAGGCTCCATAGACTAAGGGGACCCATGGGGACCTCGCAGACCATATATCTCAATCACAATATATCAACTACCTTGCCACCTAACTAGTGGTCAAGAACTCATGATGAGAATCACATTATATCAACTACCTCACCACCTAAATCGTGGTCAAAGACTCATGATGAGAATCACAGTGTATCAGCCACCTTGCCACCTAACTCGTTGTCAAGGGTTTTAAAAAGTAGTTTCACAATTCACAATTTCTCAATATGTCATGACATGTATTATGAGAATGAATGAAATCAAGATACAATTATGGAAGCAATATTTCTCTCAATAAGCACAATAAATATCAAAGTTCTCAAAGTTTTGCAATTATAATATTCACCCTCTTTTATACATATTAGGATGCAATTCTCTTTTAAAATACTTCACCACATTTTAGTAACTTTTTTTTCTCAAGTAAACCATGATCCTCCATATCATATCACAATTATCTCTCTTTTCAACACGTCATATTTACAATATTTTAAATTTAGGATTCACATGCTCTCAAAATAAACACATAAATAATTAAAACCCTCACACTAGCATCCCAATAAGAATTTTCAACCTGACAAATGATACGATCCCATCCCATAGATAACAATATAAGGATATTCAATAACTCAATCTCAATCTCACAGAATGATAGCCAAACCTACCTCAATTTCGAAATCATACTCGAACACTTCTACCAAATGGGAAAATCTTGAATTCAACTCTTGAGATGAAAATTCTCTATCAAGAATGAAACATACACGTCACCAGAATTCTAATGACACCCATATTACTATATGTATAGTCCAAACGCAAAATTCATCCATACCTATAGTTAAGTCTAGAGTTAAATTTTAATTTCCCCAATAACATAATTCTATGATATTCATATAGTATACTATTCGTCATCTAATTAGATATGCCCATGTCATAGACCCTAAATTTATATCACAAAACAATATTACAGAAATAAAAATAATAGGCTCGAAACTTATAAGAGTAAAGAAAATTACTCTAATTTGCCATAATAGACGTTTTGTAAGCAGCCCTCCCTATCCTAGTCTTGATACTTTTAATAAGAGACGTACAATTATCCATTATAATTAGGGGACAATTACAGAAAAGAATGTCATAACATTTCTTGATTCTTTTTATTTTTTAATGTATTCTTTTATTGCTACAGACAGTAATCCTCATAATGAGGTTAGTGATTATAAAATTGTCTACAAAAAGTAATCCTCATAATGAGGTTAGTGATTATAAAATTGTCACAAGATTTGATACTATAATGACACTAAATGAACTTAACACTACTATCCAACATATGCAATAATCTGGATGTATTAACTTATGGTGCCAATCCACACGTCATAGGATAAATAATGATTACCGATCCAATAACCAATAATGTTCCTTAAATTCAAACTTTTATTCCTCTTGCACAGAAACTCTTACTTCAATTCCCCATACTTTCTCGTCGTAATGGTTTACCCGCAGTATTGGTGGTGTGCTTTCGTGATTTGATCCAAAAATAATATCAACCCTCGTTAACTCCAATTTAATGTATGGGTCAATTTGTATTGACTGTTAAATAAATTATAGACTAGGCCATTATCTATTTACTAGAACCCAATATTTAAAAATAAAAAAGAATATCCACTATAGTCGTAGATAAGCGAGTAAATCAAGATTTCTTGCTTAAAAATGTACGAGGAAGATACTTTATGAAAATAAGAGGGCTAGTTCTCAAAAAAACCTGAAGAGTCATCATATTATCCACCACTAAAAATAATGTTCGTCCTCAAACATAAGGTAAAAGAAAGTTCCTGAACCTTCAAAGAGATGAGGATATTTAGCACGCGTGTTGGAGTCAATCTCCCAAGTCGCCTCTCCAATTGAACGGTGCTTCCATTGCACCTTCACTAAAGCAATCTCTTTAGTCCTGAGCCTACGAACCTGTTTATCTAGAATGGCTACTAGCTCCTCCTCATAAGTCAAATCCAAACACAACTCTATAGCATCATAAGAAATAACATGGGACTCATCTGGTATGTATTTTTGAAGCATAAAGACATGGAATACTGGATGGATAACTGACAATTTAGTTGGCAAAGCCAACTTATAAGCTACCTCACCTACTCTCCTCAAAATATCAAATGGGCCAATAAACTTGGGGCTAAGCTTGCGTTTCTTCCCGAACCTCATCACACCCTTTATAGGTGATATCTTCAACCACACATGATTGCCTACCATAAACTCCACAGGATGAACTCTCCTGTCAGCATAACTCTTCTGCTGATTTTGGGCTGCCAATAGTCGACTTTGGATCAGGCGCACCCGCTCTATAACATATCTGAGAAAATCAGTGTCTAATGCATCAACAACGACTGAGTCAAACCATCCATTAGGTGACTGGCACCTATGCCCATACAATGCCTCAAATGGTGCCATTTAAATACTTAAGTGATAACAGTTATTATAAGAAAACTCCACTAAGGGAAAGTGTTGGTCCCACTGATTACCAAAATCAATCACGCAGGCCCTAAGCATATCCTCCAATACCTTAATAGTCTGCTTGTACTGATCATCGGTCTGAGGATGAAAGACTGAACTCACGTCTAATCGTGTACCAACCCATGCTGCAATGCCTTCCAAAAGTCGGAGGTGAACACTGAACCTCGACATGACACAATAGAGATAGACACCTCATGCAATCTAACAATCTCACGTATATAGATCCTAGATAGCTGCTTAGCACTGTGGCTAGTCCTCATCGGAATGAAGTAAGCTGACTTGGTCAACCTGTCTACAATCACCCAAACTGAGTCAAACTTACCGAATGCCACGGGTAATCCAGTCCCAAAATCCATAGTAGTACGCTCTCACTTTCACTCGAGAATGGGCATCTTCTGTATCGAACCTCCTAGTTTTTGATGTTCATACTTGACCTGCTGGCAATTCAAACACTTAGCCACAAACTCCATAATATCCCTTTTCATTCCACACCACTAATAATGTTGCTTCAAGTCATGAAACATTTTCGCCACACCTGGGTGAATTGAATACTTAGCACAATGAGCCACCTCCAAGATCAAGTGAACCCAATCACCTACCTTAGG
This sequence comes from Solanum rostratum, assembly GCA_029948455.1. Lineage (NCBI taxonomy): Eukaryota > Viridiplantae > Streptophyta > Magnoliopsida > Solanales > Solanaceae > Solanum > Solanum rostratum. The sequence goes on from CM057045.1 coordinate 26,934,376, forward strand.
CATACAAATGTGCCCATTAATTCTCAACACTCCCTCAGAATCAAGAAAAGTCGGCTTAGCTTCACCCTTCAACACTTTGTCCTGAATCATACATAATTTATCATCATCAAACTGGTGAGTAAGAATCTGATCCATCAATGTAGACCTAGCCTCAACGAAGGCCAATACACTATTGGGTGGGGAGATGTCAAGTATAATCAACTTTCTAAACCAAGACTGAACCTCCAAAGCTAAAGACCTCTCCTCTGCCCTAAGGAATGCCAAGCTACCCATGCTAGAAGCCTTCTGGGTCAAAGCATCAGCCCCTACATTAGCCTTGCCAGGGTGATAAAGAATAGAGATATCATAGTCTTTTTACAACTCCAACCACCTACATTGTCTCATGTTCAAATTAGGCTAAGAGAAAATATATTTGAGGCAACAATGGTCTTTGAAGATATCGCAATGTACCCCATAGAGATAATGCCTCCACAACTTCAAAATAAACACCACCGCGGCTAACTCCAAATCATGAGTAGGTTAGTTTCGCTCATGGACCTTCAGCTATCGTGAAGCATATGCCATGACTTTTCTTTTTTGCATCAATACTTCACCCAAACCGACACTAGAAGAATCATAATAAACAACAAAGGCTACATTTTCCCTAGAATAAGTGTTATAGTCAATAACTCTTTAAGCCTCTCGAAGCTCGCCTCACATTCGTCGGTCCTTAGAAATGCAACTTCCTTCTGAGTTAGTCTAGTCAAAGGAGCTATGATATAGGATAATCCTTAAATAAATCGACAATAATAACTTTCCAGCCCAATAAAACTCCGAATCTCAGTCATTGAAATGGGTCTCACCCAATCACGAACTGCGGCAACCTTGGTCGAATTGACCATAATACCATCCTTAAACACTACATGACCCAAGAAAGTCACAGACTTGAGCCAAAACTCGCACTTGGAGAACTTAGCATACATTTTCTCCTTGCGTAATCTCTGGAGCACATTCCTTAGGTGATCGACACGATCCGCCTCACTCTTGGAATATACCAAGATGTTGCCAATTAATACAATCACAAAAGAATCCAAGTAAGGTCTAAGCACTCAATTCATCAACTCCATGAAAGCGGTGGGGGCATTAGTCAACCCAAATAACATAATTACAAACTCATAGTGCCCGTACCGGGTTCTGAAAGTAGTCTTCAGGATGTTAGATTCCCGAACCCTCAATTGGTGATAACTCGATCTCAAATCAATTTTGGAGAACACTGAAGAACCTTAAAGCTAATAAACTAAGTCATCAATACGAGGCAAAGGATACTTGTTATTGATGGTCACTTTGTTCAACTGAAGATAGCCAATGCACATTCTCATAGCACCTTCCTTCTTCTTCATGAACAACACTAGTGCACCTAAGGTGACACAGTAAGCCGAATAAACCCCTTCTTCATCAAATTTTCTAATTGCTCCTTCAATTTTGTTAACTCTATGGGAGACATTCGATTTGGGGGAATGGATATGGGATTAGTGCCCGACTCCAAATCAATGGAAAAATTAATATCACGATCTTGAGGAACGCTCGGTAAGTCAGCAGGAAACACATCCATAAATTCCCTCACCACCTTCGTGGTCTCTAAAGAATATGACTCATTAGAAATATTGCGTACATGCACCAAATAAGATAAACACCCATACTTTATCATATGCCGAGCACGAACATAGGAAATTACCCCCTTAGGGTAAAAACTTGGAACACCTGTCCACACTAACTGAGGTAAACCCGTATATGCTAAGGTCACAGTCTTACAATAACAATCAAGGATCACATGATAAGGAAACAATTAATCCATACCCAAAATAACATCAAAGTCAAGTAAGTTTAGAAGGATCAAATTGGCCCAGGTCTCCCTAGCCGAGAATACCACAATATAACCCCGATATACCATATCCACCACTAAGGATTCACCCACTGGTGTAGAAACACATATAGGCACATCAAAAGGCTCACACACACAATCAATGTCATTAGCAAAATTAGTGGCTACATATAAATAGGTGGACCCAGGGTCAAATAACACTAAAGCTGAACGATGGCAAACTAGAATAATACTTGTAATCATAGCATTAGATGTCTCTATCTTTGTCCATCCTGGAACGATATAACATACCCGATGCTCACCACTGACCTGCGATCCACCACGAGTACCACCTCGAGCACAACTCCTAATACCTCTAATATTACCTCTCGCACTCTGTGAAACCCCTTTAGCTACTGGGGCTGGTGTAGATCGGGCCGTCTGTGTCTATGATGGAAAAGAAGCAAGAGCATGCCTAGGGCAATCCCTGGCCTTGTGGCTGAACCCATCATAACATAGCAACCTCTAGGCCCAAAACTCTGAGATAACCTAAAGAACCAGTGCATATCCCTGAATCAGAGGAACCATCATAATTGGTCTGGCTAGATCTGAGCCTGCTTGTACTATATGTACCAGGAATGGCTACATGAACTGGTCTCCCTTGATAACTCTGACTGCCCTGTCTCTGAGAATCTCTATCTCTGGGTGCATAGTTGCCAAACTGACCATGATAGTAGGACCTCTTACCACCACCCTGTGGTGCATGTTAGTTGTCCTTTATCAACCTAGCATGGTCAACAATGCTTTGAAAGAAACTATCATATAACACAAGAGACACTGCAGATAACTTGCAAACCCTTTCACAAATCGATGGATCCTCTGAACTCCATGGGGATACTGGTCATGGTGTAGCTGGACAACTCATGAGATCATGACTCATACTCAGACACAGTCACAGAACCCTAACCAATCTATCGAACCCATCATGACGTCTATCACGAAGGCTATATGGTACGATCCTCTCAAGAAATATCTCAGTAAACTTCTCCCAACCCATTGCTGGAGCATCAACTAGCATCTGGGCCATAACTGGCCTCCACCACTCTTTGGCTATGCCGGTGAACTGATAAAATGTGTAAGCTACTCCATGGGCCTCCAGAATACCCAAATTAAACAATCGATCCTGGAACTCTATCAAAAGGTCATATGCCCCATCTCCAACTAGACCATCAATCTGGGAGAAACTAATCGCACAAATCTCTCAAAGCTCTTCTGCTCAAACAAGGACATAGTAGCACTAGCAAAATTTGGGGCTTGGACAACAAGTAGTCCTCGACATTTTCACTGAAAGAATAGTTTAGAGGCATACGAAACTTGAATATCACAATTGCAGAAAAGGAATCAATGAAAAGAGGATTCTCCCAACAAGCATCATGTAGCCTCTCGAAGATAGATACAAATGTCTATATATTGATATGCGAGACTCTACTAGACACCCTGCTCTTTAACTTATGAGACCAGAACCTAAAACTCTGATACCAAACTTTTAAATCCCAAAATGGGATCACGACTAAAAGGCCACCTAAATTCCACACTCTAGAATAAAGTACACTAAAAGAAGAAAACCCAATAGGTAAACAGTCGCCACATAAAAACCATGTCCCAAAACCTAGTATCACGAGTGTAAAGACATCTAATAACAAAACTAGAGAAATTACTACACCTCAGTCTTTGAATAGAAATAAAGACTATACAACTAAAATAGAATCTAATGGCAACTCGAAGCTCTGAATCTCACCACTAGGTCTGGATAATCAACTGCTGGAACGAATCAGCCACCACGTGGAAATCCCTGGTTGGAATCTGTGGGGGGAGAAAGAAGTATGAGTAAGTGCACATAATATGTACCTAGAAATTTTAACCGACTGGGAATTAGAAATTGAATATACAATGAAATAATCTAGGAACTCTTCCACCTGCAATAGGAAAACTAGTCCGGCATCGGTGCCGCTAATTTATATAGAATGACACGAATAAAGTAAACATATAATCTTAAATAAGCCAATCCAAAACAATCATAAGTAGTATAATGAGATGGTAAGCAATGCAATGCAATATATGCAAGGTGGTATCAAAACCGTCACACAACCTTTCATACACACCGCCGTCAAGCTAAGGCTCCATAGACTAAGAGGACCTATGTGGACCTCGCAGGCCATATACCTCAATCACAATATATCAACTACCTTGCCACTTAACTCGTGGTCAAGGACTCATGATAAGAATCACAATATATCAACCACCTTGTCACCTAACTCATGGTTAAGGACTCATGATAAGAATTAGAGTGTATCAGCCACCTTGCCACCTAACTCGTGGTCAAGGGGCTAAAAAACTAGTTTCACAATTCACAATTTCTTAATATGTCATGATATGCATTATGAGGATGCATGCAATCAAGACACAATTATGGAAGCAATATTTCTTTCAATAAGCATAATAAATGTCAAAGTTCTCAAAATTAGCAATTATAGTATTCAGCCTCTTTTATACATATTGCGATGCAATTCTCTTTTAAAATACTTCACTACATTTTAGTAACTTTTTTTCTCAAGTAAACCATGATTCTCAATATCATATCACAATTATTTCCCTTTTTCAACATGTCATATTCACAATATTCTTAATTTAGGATTCACATGCTCTCAAAGTAAATACGTAGATAATTAAAGACCTCACACAAGCATCCCAATAACAATTTTCAACCCAACATATGATACGATCCAATCCCATAGATTACCACATAAGGATATTTAATAACTCAATCCCAATCTCAAAGAATGATAGCCAAATGTACCTCAATTTTTAAATCGTACTCGAACACTTCTATCGAATGGACAAATCTTGAATTCAACTCCCGAGATGACAATTCTCTATCAGGAATGAAACATACACTTAACCAGAATTCTAGTGGCACCCATATTACTATATGTATAGCCCAAACACAAAATTCATCTAAACCTATAGTTAAGTCTAGATCTAAATTTTAATTCCTCCAATAACATACCTCTATGATATTCATATAGTATACTATCCCTCATCTAATTAGATATGTCCATGTCAGAGACCCTAAATTTATATCACAAGACAATATTACAGAAAGTAAATTGATAGGCTCGAAAAGCTACGGGCATAAAGAAAATTACTCTAATTTGCCATAATAGACCTTATTTAGGCATCCCTCCCTATCCTAGTCTTGGTACCAAGACCTTTAATAAAAGATATACAATTATCCATTAGAATTAGGGGATAATTACAGAAAAGACTGTCATGACAGTTTTTGATTCTTTTTATTTTTTAATCTATTCTTTTAGTGCTACAAACAGTAATCCTCATAATGAGGTTATTGATTATAAAATTATCACAAGATTTGATACTATAACAACACTAAATGAACTTAACACTACTATCCAACATATGTAATAATTTGGTTGTATTAACTTATGGTGCCAATTCACACATCATAGGATATATGATGATTACCGATCCAAGAACCAATAATGTTCCTTAAATTCATACTTTTATTTCGCTTGCACAGAAACTCTTACCTCAATTCTGCACACTTTGTCCTAGTAATGGTGTGCCCATAGTAGTGATCATGTGCTTTGATCACAAAAATAATATCAACCCTCGTTAACTCCAATTTATTGTATGGGTCAATTAGTATAATTGGGTGTTAAATAAATTATGGATTAGGCCCATTATCTATTTACTAAAGCTTGATATTTAAAAATAAAAAAGAATATCCATTATAATTGTAGATGAGCGAGTAAATCAAGATTCTTTCTAAAAATTTATAATGAAGATATTTTATGAAAATAAGAGGGCTAGTTCTCAAAATGACCTGATGAGTCATCACAATTCCAGACACCTTCAACAATGAAGTCTTTGACTTCCATGTGTTTTTTCGTACCTTTTTCTTCTATAAAATAGAGTTTACCCTTTTTTTGTCCAGTTATCCAGCCAAAAATTTGAAGACCCTTCCATTAACTGCCACCAGATTTCATGCTCCATTTCTTGCCTGATTTCTATCATTTTCTTCCAAATAGGGAACCCACTAGTACACTTGGCAATTGTAAGGTGATCCTTTTTACAGTACTTGTTACACATATAAATACTCCAGATAGAACTAAATATTCTAAAGATCCATCACAATTTAACAAACGTGGCTGAAGATACTTCATGTAAGGACCTAAGTCCAATACCCCCTTCCTTCAAATGTCTACATAGGTCCTCCCATTTTACCTAATGGTTTCCTTTAGCACCTCCCAATTTACTCAAAAAAAATGATGCAAAATTTGATCAATTACCTTTTTAGGAGGATTCATAGCGGAAAGTAAGTAGACCGGCATAGATTGAAGAAGATGTCCAACCAGAATATGCTTCCTTCTATATGATAAGAACATATTATGCCGAGTTCTAATTCCCCTTGAAATCTTCCTCATCAAATCCTCATAGTAAGCAACATTTCTTCTACCATAGAAAATAGGGCATCCCAAATAGGTAAAAGAAAAGTTGCCATCCTTATTCCTGTCAGTTTCTTGATTCTCAGACCTACTACCAAGGGTGTTTTTTTAGGTATATAAAAGAAACTTTTATTTCTAATAAAATCCCCTGACGCCCTTTCATATTCACATAAATCTGGATCATTCTGCCCACCAAGTAACTATCTCCTGATCCAAAAATGATTGTATCATCAACATAGGAGAGATGATTAATCTGGGGACTCTATTTAGGTAAACCATATCAATGTATTTTCTGTCCAAAAATAGCTTATTGAGACTTTTTGTCATTATCTCAACATCCATAATAAACAACACTAGTGATAAAAGGCACCTTGTTTAACCGGTCCCCTTGTTTAACCAGTCCCCTTGTTTAATACTTCTGCTTGATTGAAAGAAGCCATAGGCTTGCCCATTCACCAATACTGAATGCCAGTTATTTCTAATGAGCCTCCATACCATCTCTATAATAACTTCTGAAAAGTCAAATCTCCTCATCACCTTTTTAAAATAAATCTAAGAAACCCTATCATATGCTTTGTCCATATCCAGCTTCACCACCACATTATGATTCCTACCTTTTAAATTTATATCCCTTATAATCTCCTAAGCAAGTAGCATGTTTTCTGAAATGCTCCCTCCTTTAACAAACCCATTTTTGTTAGGAGATATAATCTATGGAATAACTTAAAATAACCTCTCTAATAGGATCACGGAAAAAAAATCTTATTCACAAAGTTACTCAAGCTAATAGGTCTAAGATCCCCTAAACAACTCATAATTTCTTTTTTGGGGATAACGACCAAATTAGTATGAGTAATATACCTTGGGAGTTGATAACCACAAAAGAATGCTTTCACCATTTTTGTCACATTCTCCCCTATAATATCCCAACATTCTTAATAGAATAAACCCAAGAAGCCATCAGAGCCACCAATACTGTCTACATTTAACTCAAATATCACCTTTCTACCCTCCCCTCAACTGGTAGTTTGGTAATCTTCTCATTCTGTTCTCGAGTTATCAATTTTGGTAAACAGTTCACCTTTCCAAAATCCATAAGAATCTGCTCTTCTCTAAACTGATCTTTGTAAAAAACAACAATTTTATGTCTAATATTTTCACCTGTATTAATTATATCTTCTTGTGTAGTCTGGACTTCAACAATATGCAACGTTTTCCTCCCCTAGTAACAGGAGTGAAAAAATATGGTGTTTCTACCATCTTCCCCAAACCATTTCATGCCTGTCTTCTATTTCCAAAATTCCTCCTCTGGATAAAGATATTTTTTCAACTCAACATTAGCCTTATTTAGAGCTTCTCTATTTTCCACAGATGCACACATCTCATGCTGTATCTCCTTTACCTTAACCTTATCTTCTAGGGTGTCTATTCTTCTGAAAATATTCCCAAAAGTTTCTTTTCTGCACACAGCAAGAGCAGCCTTAACTATTTTCAATTTGGCATGAAATTCCACAAAAGGATCCCCAATAAAATCAACTTTCCACTTTTTTTTGATCAATTTCTTATAAGATTGGTGTTTCAACCTAAAATTTAAGAATTTAAAAGGCCTCTGAACAGGTTCCTCATGTGAATTGCAAATAACATGCAATGAGGCATGATTAGATCCCTGTTTATCAGATGGTGACTTCACTTGAGGGTAATCTCTCCATAAATTCCCGATGAATTAACACCCTGTCTAGCCGTTTGAAAATGCACTCATCTTTTGCTCTCCCTTTCCACCAACTATAACTACTCCCCATAAATTTCATTTCAAACAAAGCACGATCCAATAAATCTATCAAAAAATATCTACCTTTTTATAAAGGGGACCGGGGGAAGAATTTCATTGTCAAAGCAAAGGGGAAATCCTTATTTCCTTTTTCATTTAGCTTTTATTATTTGTAACTATATGACGACTGAAAGTGAAAGAGCTATTTGATGAGACTTCATCAGATGATTGTACAATAATATAAGGAACTAGATATATTACAGAGAAAAAAGAACAGATAATAAAAAATGATAAATAAATAAAAGAATTTCGGATTAGGTCAGCAATCCAAGTTTGGGGCGGTATGGATAAAAGAACTTCCCTTGTTTCTTCTCCTTTGTCAAAAAAATATTGAGGTTGCACCCAACTTTCCAAGGGTCTTGATTATTATAGCTATATCAACAATCTCTTCCCACAATTCTAATCTTTCCAAAATATTACATCTTGCAAACACAGAGGTCAACTTAAAATTCCCCCTGATTATTTATCAAGCTGATGGTGAGTTGCTGTCCAGTGTCTCTCATGCTGTTAGCCAGCCATTCATCATTCTAAAAGGCCCATATCTTGGAGGAGAAATTATAATATGAGTCATTAAAATCCAATCTTCTTTTATATTGTTCCAACTATGTATTATCTTGAAATGGCTCAAACAAAGCAATAAACTTATATTGATGACTTTTATTCAATTCAACTAGTCTCTCAAAACCTATTTGAGATTTTACTGATCTAATATTTCAGAAAAGTGGCTTCCCTATCATTGATCACTTTCATAAGCTTTGTCTCTACTCCTTGTGTTCACCTAACGAGGAATTATAGATTGGTTTTTATTGACCCCACTTCTCAAATTGGTAACTTATCTTGGTGATAAATCTTCATCCCTTGCAATTGTCGTAATATTGTCACTTATATCTTTATCTTCCTTATTCTCTCTCCTCCTCTGTATTTCTTCATCTAGAAATTTAGAAGGATCATCCTCCTGCTTTTTCTCAAGTTTCTGCTGACTTTCATAAATTTCCCCTACATATTGTACTGAATCTATGCTATCACCTTTTCCCTCATTTTCTAGAACTTTGTTAGATGAACCTATATCCAGTGGCAATATATCTTTATTTGTACTCTTGTGTTTAGCTGTATTGTTCTCCTTTTCTCTGTCACTTTGTGTTCCCTCACCCACTACCCCATGATTGTTCTCCCCTTCACCTTTTGAAGATCACCTTTACTTGTTTCCCCTTTTCTCTACTCCCTTTGTTTGTACTTGTTCCCCATCCTTTCTAATGTTTGCTCCACTTAGTCCTTAGTAGTAATAGGATTCCACTTCTCATTGTTAATGTCATCTTCCACTCTTTCCCCTTCTCCTTTTTGCTCCGGCGGCTCAAATTTATTGTTGTTCTCCATATTTTTCTTTGCTTTATGCGCCTTCCTGAACTGGTTCTGGTTTTCTTTAGGTTGGCGCCAACCACTCCTGTACCCCTTTTTCTTTCCTTGCTCCCAAAGATGATCTTCCTTTTCATTCCTTGTGCGCCCTTTTACTTCCTTTGTCTCCTTATCTACGTTCACTGCTTTTACATCTTCCTCCTCCTCCCTTTTTTAGGATGTAGATCCGGGTGCATAACATAACATTCAAGATCATTATGACCCTGAATTCTACAAGTATTACAATACTTAGGCACGTGATCATAATTAATCTTGATCCACGTTTCTAGCACTTCTCCTGTCTTCTTCCTCAGCCCAACGTTAATTCTCTTTGGAATTCCTGAAGCAAATCAACCTCTACCTTCACTCTAGGACAATTAGGTCAAGTTTGATTTTTTATAATCATGTCTACTTGCAATGGCTTCCCAACTGCGGTCGCTAAGGAGAAAACAACCGCTTTACCAAAAAAAATTGGGTAGTAGTGCCAGAAATGAAATTCATGTAATGGTTGTAGTAGTTTTTTCCTCCTAATTGAATAATGGATCCTATTTTAAAGTCCTCATTGTATAATTCCAATTTTTATGGCTAATGTAGAATGTTGTCTTAGAGAGCCGATGCACGTAATCTTCAAGATTCGAGGCCTTTATTAGAATATGACGGTGATTTAACATCCTAATATTACACTCACCTTTCAGTTCACATTGTTTAGGTATTATTCTTCTTAGCTCTTGAAAGTCCCTCCATCCATAAGAAAATTTACCAATAACAACATATTGTAGGTTCTCATTAACTATTATTTGCTCCATTTGATCTTCCTTCCATATCACTCTAGGTTCTCCATGTAAGTAGGTAATTAGTTTCATCGGTATATGTTTGGTAGTGGGTTGTGGTGGCTTTAGTAAATCTGCAAGTATGTTTAGATGGTATAGGTTGGTGAGAGTAATCAACCCTAGTGGGGGGTTGACCGCTAGTTATGGTGGGTATAGCCACCGGCGGCAGTAAATAGGTTTTTCAGTTTTAGGGCTTATTTCTCAAGAGCATGTTTCTGTTCCTGAACAATATTCCTGAAGAAGAGGTTCAAAGTTAATTATTCCTATATTAAATAATAATATTACAATAACCTTTCAATATAGAAAAGAGTTAGTGTTAACATAATAAATGAGAAGAGAAACATGAATAAGCAATTTATAACAATAAATCACCTATTAATTTTAATAAAGACTCAACACCTAATTTCTATAGCTAATGGATAATGTTAAGAAGTCCAAAAGATTATCACCATTTCTCCCAAGTTAATTACTCCTACATGGTATATACATAATACTCCCAATTAATTGCTACAACCATGAATTGGTCAAGACGTTCAAGAGATTACTATTGAATTTATCATCATTTCTCTTGAATAAATTACTTCTAAATATTTTACACATACATTGAAGAAATTGAATAGTTACATTTATATCTCATTAGTATTTCAACATGTTTTCTTCTTCACTAATATTATTATAAGCCATTCCTTTAGTGTGGCTGAAATATATCAAAACTTTCTGCAATTTCAAGCACTTCTTTCATGTAGCGTCTTCTTCTTCTCTTATGTTAAGATCAAGGACTCGAGAAAAGTGAAATTTAGCCAAATAGTGTTATAGTGAAAATAACAAAAGTAATAGTGAGTTGATAATATTGAAAGTAAATCAAATAAAGAAGATGAAATTTTGACGTGGTTCGGCCAATGTGACCTACATCCTCTAGAAGAGAAGAGAGATTTACTATATCAATATGATTACAAAAGAAAGTGCAAAACTAGAGATAAAACACTAATCAATCTCAAAGACCCCAAGAGAATAATTCATAAGATCACTCTCAAAAGAAAAGGTTCACACAAGTATTTTTGAATAATTACTTTCTTACAAAAATACTCTCAATGGAAAGACAAGGAAAGAAAGCAAAGAAGTATTTTCTAAAGCTTCAAGGTGTGTATCATTTAATTATCAACTTCCCTATTTATAGGGATAAAAATGGGCTTGTTGATATCATGAATGATGTCTTTGGAAGATAGAAAAATTCAACATTTTTAATGTGAACATATCAAGTATTATGGCTATCAAATTTTATGGTTGCCAAGTCTTTGAAAAATATGGCTACCAAATCTTTGACAAAATAAATAAAACTTAAACAAAAAATGAAAGGCCGCATTATGAATCTCCACCATGGCATGAGTTTGGCGAATATAGTAAATTTTCTCTATTCTCTCTTTAGAGAAGCCCATATGGGTTAAATTACTCTTCATAAATGCCAATCAAGTGCAAGTGGAGCTTGAACTTTCTGATGGAGAAGACTTTGTGAACATGTCAGCACGATTTTCTCTAGTGTTAGTCTTTTGAACAGAGACCTTTCCTTCATCAATGATTTCCTGGTTGAACTGATATTTGATATCAATATGCTTCGTACCTCATGATTCCTTTGATCTTTATCAAGTGAATGAACTTTGACTATCACAGAAATAATACTACCACCTAGTATAAGCTGAGTTCAGCAAATAGACCCTTCAATCATAAGGTTTCTTTGATCTCCTCGATCATGACTATATATTATGCTTCAGTAGTGGATAAAGCTACTACATGTTGTAATGTAGCTTTTCAGTTGATAGCACATCCACTAATGCAAAACATATAGCCTATTGTGATTGATGTGCTACCAAAATACAACACTTTTGATGCTTAAAACTTGTAATTTTGTGTGTTCTCAATGCGATAGTAGTAGGTTTTATGTGTTTTATGTTTGTTTTGCAGGATTACAGGCTTGACACAATTTTTGGGCTAAGTGTGCAGAATTTGCTGAAGCAGAGGTTCCACGAGACTCTATACGGGCCATAGAGAATTATATGGGCCGTAAAAATGGTTTCGTAGACAATTCTAGTGAAGGGTGAATTTCTGAAGTTATGTTTATGAACAAGCAGACGAGCCATAGAAGAGTTTACAAGCCGTAGACTTGGTGTCGTGCCCTAGAGATTAGAAAGTGGGGAGTTGCTGAAAAGTCATTAGACAAAACCTCCTACCGGCCGTAGAACTTTATACGGTCTATAGAAAGGTGTTGTAGAATTAGCTCCAGATTTTAAAGAAGCAATCCAGCAAAGCCCGACTATGGGCCGTAAAATGTTAGATGGCCCATAGAACCTGCCATAGAGTCGGCCAACCCTGTTATCCTATTCCATTTTGGTTTTGTATTTTAAACATTATAGATAGGAGTTTTAGGTTATTTTTCATAGAGAACGGAGGGGGAACAATAGAAAGACATGATAAAACATTAGATAGCTTGAGAAACACTTCTAAACTTTATTTAATCTTTTGACTTCTATCTTGTGATCCTTGTTGAAGAGTTAGAATTTCTTGTGCTTAATTCTCATGTGTAAGCGCTCAATTATGTTATTCAAACTTTTAAATCTTGCAGTTAAACTGATCGCGACTAACCAAATCCACAACTAGGGTTGTGGAAATCATGAAGAACCAACAAGGTAAAACGGGATAATTCATAATTCTTGAAAAATGTGCATGCATGTATTAATTAATTCTCTTCGTATTGAATGATTTCTAATGGTGGCCAATGTTAGAGCTCTCTTAGTAGTACTGACTAGATCAAGGTAGTAATGAATAGGAAAAGAGATTAATTAACAAGATTCGATTGATATTTCTTATCTAATCAACCAAACTGAGCCAAGGGGAGGTTGTACATGAACAATAGGTAAGGATTAGTAATGTTTTACTAAGGGGATGGACCAAATCACGTAGTGAAATTCGCCTCTCACTTGGGCCAACGGGTTTGGTGAACTTAACTTATCGTTCTTCATGCTACACACTAGAAAAGAATTTTATTGTCTGGTAATACTGAGTTAGGGAATCATGGGGAACACAATACCCTAGTTACTCTTCATACTAGTTTAGCACTTGTCTTAGTTTAGGATTACTTTTATCGTTGTCGCAAACACCCTCCCCCCTTTGGGGAGATAAGTTGGTTAATCAACCCGAGATGCATTGAATTCTTCTAAGTCTACCATATTCCCTATGAGATTCGACCCTAACCATGGTTAGATTATATATCTTGACAACGACTGCTTTAGACTCAAAAAGGAGGTGTAGCTTGGGCAACATCAAGATTTTAGCCCCGTTGCCGGGGAATATGGCTAGACTTGTCTAATTCAAGTAATTTGGGAATTAATTCTTATTTCCCTCATTTTACTTTTTTTGCTATCTTTATTTTATTTTAGGGTACATATGTATTGTATGCCAAATACGCAAAGTAGAGGAATTTCCTTAACTCAGTTTGACCTAGAGATCTAGAGAAGACTAAGAAGGATGGCCCAAGATAATGCAAACAAAGCGGCAAATACAGCTCTAAACTAAAATGAGAATGAGAATGCAAATAATGACAACCCATCTTCTCTAGAGGACATTGCTCCATAGCCACAGGACTTCAATGTCGAAGCTTATCAAGGGAACTAATATCGACTAAACCTTATGGCGATGGAGGTTACTAGAGTTATTGTGTTACCACCACTACTGGCTGACACAAAGTTTGTGGTTTCGAGTTGGTTGCTTCAAATGCTGCAAAATCGTGGATTGTTTGCAGGCCTACCATTAGAGGATCCGCATAGCCATCTACACAACATTGTGTTTGTCTATAAAAGAGTGATAGTAAGACATGATCTATCTATGGATGTTGTGGGACTTCGTGTCTTCCCATTATCTCTGATGAGCAATGCAATGCTATGGCTATCCGAGCTCCCAATCACTAGTTAGGCTGAGTTGCATAAGGCCTTTTCAGAGAGGTACTTGTCGAGATAAAAAAAGTTCAAGTTAAAAGATCAAATCAATGACCTTGAGCAACCTCTTGGTGACTCGATCATTACTACATGAGAGAGATTCACGAAGTGCTTGAGGAGTGTCTTAGACCACAAAATTATTGATGATGCCTTGGTGGAGATCTTCTATGATACCCTGGATGCAAATAGTCAAGCATATGCTGCTACCATCATGGGGGGCATGTTCTTAGATCAACCATTTGCAGAGATTTCTGAGTAGCTGGATATGGCAGCCAAGATGGATCGCGGACGGGGCCAAGGAATGGCTTTCTACTAAAAGCTCAAGTGTTGTCAGCATAAATTTGGAGCATGCAAGGATAAATGAGGAGATCATGCAAGTGTCTGCATGGAATATTACCAACATGGAGGTACTAATAAAATAGACAAAGGGACTAATTAATTCTAGAAGCAACTGTGGAAGTTACCCTGACAAGCAGAGGGGACAAGATAGATATGCAGATTGGGTCGCAAAGAGGGCTATAGGAATGTTCACAATTTTCCACCGCACAATCGTGATACTGGTGCTAATAGTCCCAGGGTTGAGGAGATTCTTGACCAACTGTTGAGGAGGACTGACACACAACATGAGACCTTGAAAGGGATTAAGTCTGACATCCCCAACATAAATTAGAAGATCAAATCTTATTTTGTTGCTATCGAAAGGATGGAACCACAGTTTGGTCAAGTATCAACTCAACTCAGCTAGTGCCAAAAAGATACATCACCCAACAACATAGTACATAACCTAAAGAATAATGAGCAGTGTAAGATGGTTATTACTCGTGGTGAGAGCAGTACCGGATCCTTCCATGACCATTAATGATGAAGCACGGATGCTTGGTGAAGTCTAAGTACCCAAGTTGTCTATATAATGCCGCAAAAATAAATCAGGCACTGTTTGGGAGGTAACCCAAGGTAGACACCGATGCTTAGGTGCCCAGGTATGTCTTTTTGACCTCTGTACTTTACTTTGCATTTTTGGTGTGCATTGAGGACAATGCAACTCTTTTTCGATGGGTGTGGGTAGTTATAGGCCTCACTATCCTAAATTTTGAATCCTAGGGGTTTTCTTGCTTGTGCTCTTTTTCCCATGAATATATAATTTTTGTTGAACCGACATGTTTAGAATGTTGAGGCGTTCGGAATTGTGCACCTTGACTGAGGCAAAAAGCCTAAGTTGAGGGTGGCTACCAAATGTGGTCCTGGTTCCCTAGGTTTGATATTGTGCACTTCGACTTAGGCCAAAAGCCTAAGTTGAGGGTGACTTGTATAAGGGTAAACACGAAATGAGGGGGGAAATGAGTGATATATGGAAAATGAGAAAAAAAAGTATTCTGGGTGCAAGAAAATGAGTGATGCCTTAGCAATTAACTAAAAAGAAAATGTTGTGAAAATGGAAGGCAAAAGCTGAAAAATGAGAATAAAGTACCCAGAAAAGCTTGAAATAGTAGAAAGGGAGAATAAGGTGAAAAATAACAGTTTTGGTAGGGCTAAAGTGTAGATAAATAAAGTGTCAAGGAGGGCCTTTACGCACTATGTTTTCAAAACATCATACCAAAGCCTCTAAACCTACATTACAAGCTAGTAAAATCCTAAAGTGATCCTATTCCAAGTAGTCCAGAGGTCATAGTCATGAGTATAGGGGGCAAGCATATGGTATTGAGCATGGTATTGAAAGTCTTTTGTGAGAATGAGTGATTTTGCATAGTCCCAAGAACATACTTGAAAATATCATTGTGAGTGAGATATGAGAGTTCTTTCTGTGAGGGCACTTGCATTGCATTGTTAACATTAGACTACCTACTTGTCATAGTTTGCATTGTCACATGCATTGACCTATGCTGGTTTCCCAGATAGCTATCTAAGGTATTTTTAAATGGTGTGGGTATCTGTGCTTGAGTTTGATGTGATGTATGCCATTAGATTGAGGTCTTGTGTGTTACTATGCTGGTTATGTAGATTGAGTCTGTCGCTTGACGACAAACAAAAATGTTTAAGTTGAGGGTGTTGATGTGCTGTAGAAATACATCACTTTTGATGCTTAAAACTTGGAATTTCATATGTTCTCAATGCGATGTTGGTAGGTTTTATGTGTTTTTATGTTTGTTTTTGCAGGATTACAGGGATGGCACTATTTTTGGGCTAAGTGTGTAGAATTTGCTAAAGCAGAGATTTCACAAGATCCTTTACGATTCATAAAGAATTCTACGAGGCCGTAAAGATGGTTTCATAGATTAATTCCCAATGAAGGGTGAATTCATGAAGTTAAGTCTACGAATATGCAAAAGAGCCGTAGAAGACTTTACGAGCTGTAGACTTGGTGTCATGCCCTGAGGATTAGAAAGTGAGGAGTTGCTAAAAAGTCAACCAAATGAAACCTCCTATGGACCTTACAACTTTATACGGGCCATAGAAAGGTGTTGTACAATTTAGCCTTAGATTTTGAAAAAGCAATCCACGACAGCTCGATTACAGGCCGTAAAATTTTTATACGGCCTGTAGAACTTGCCGTAGAGTCTGCGACCCAGTTATCCTATTCTGTTTGATTTTGTATTTTAAACACTATAAATAGGGTTTTAGGTTATTTTTCATAGTGAATGAAGGGGGAATAGTAGAGGGACGTGATAGAACATTAGAGAGCTTGAGAAACACTTGTAAAACTTTATTTCATCTTTTGAGTTCAATCTTGTGATTCTTATTGAAGAGTTCAGATTTCTTGCGCTTAATTTTCTTGTGTAAGTGCTCAATTATGTTAAATTCACGAATCTTGCAGTTACACTAATCATGCATAGCTAAATGTAACAAGGTAAAACTGGATAAGTCGTAATTCTTGAAAGTGTGCATACATGTATTAATCAATTCTCTTTGTATTGAATGCTTTCTAATAGTGGCCAATGTTAAGAACTCGCATAGTGTTACCGACTGGATCAAGGTAGTAATGAATAGGAAAAGAGATTAATGAACAAGATTCGATAGATGTTTCTCCTCTAATCAACCAAATTGGGCTAAGGGAAGGTTGTACTGGAATAATAGGTAAGGGTTAGTAATGATCACACTATGGGATGCACCAAATCACGTAGTGAAATTCGCCTCTCGCCTAGGCCAAAGAGTTTGGTGAACTTAATTTACCGTCCTGCAATGCCACACACTAGAAAGGAATTCAATTATCTGGTAAGAATGAGTTAGGGAACCATGGGGAACACAATACCCTTGTTACTCTTCATACTGGTTTAACTCTTGTCTTAGTTTTCTTTTATAGTTGTCACAAACCCCCCTCCCCCCCCTTGGGGAGAGAAGTTGGTTAATCAACCCGAGTTGCATTGAATTCTTCTAAGTTTACCATATTCCTTGTGGGATTTGGTCCTAACCTTTGTTAGGTTATATATCTCAACAACGACTGCTTTAGCCTAAAAAAGGAGGTGTAGCTTGGGCGACACCCGTGATCATTTTTTTCAAGATCACCTGCATAATTAGAGTCTACCAAATCGACCAAAATGTTAGCATTTTCCCCGAACTCCAAACATGTGTTTGATGTACCTCACAGGTATCAAAGAATCCATTTCATAGCCTAACATTACCACACTTACTGCTTGTGAAATGTCTAGACGTGTACACACCATTGTGTATATAATACTACCAACTATACTAGAATATGGTGTTTGTGCCATATACCTCTGTTCTTCCTTTGTCTACGGTGATTGAGCAGCTAAACCTTTCGCAGACATTCTTCAAGTGCTTCCTCTAAGTCAGGAATAACCTATTGGTTCCTCAATTTCGTTTGATCTCCATGCCAAGGATTCTTTTAGCTGCTCCAAAATCTTTCACTTTAAATTCACTTTTCAACTGTCTTTTAAAAATGTGAATTTCTATTAAATCCTTAGCAACAATGAGCATGTCATCAACAAATAATAATAAGTAAACAAATGACCCATCATTTAACTTTTGGAAAAAAAACACAACTATCATCCATACTCCTGGAATAACCAGGACCCAACATAAAGGAATCAAACCTTTTATACCATTATCTTGGAGACTATTTTGATCCGTACAAAGATTTCTGCAACAAACAAACATGATATTCTTTTCCTTTAATTTCAAATCCTTAAGGTTGATTCATGTATATTTGTTCCTTAAGTTCGCATTGTAAGAAAGTTATCTTAACATCAAGCTGTTCTAATTGCAAATCATGCATGAAAACTAAGGCAAGCAGGACATGAATAGAGCTATGTTTAACAACAGGTGAAAAAATATCATCAAAATCAATTTCTTTTACCTGACTATAGCCCTTTGCAACTAATCATTCCTTATATCTTGCATCTTTAACCCCCAGAATTCCATATTTTTCTTGAACACCCATTTGCAACCATTATTTCTCTTACTTGATGGTCACTTCACAAGAGACCAAGTACCATTCTTGTGGAGAGATTCAATTTCTTCATTCATTGCAATTAGTCACTTGGCCAAATTAATACTAGAAACTACTTCTGAATAATTTGGTAGTTCTCCAACCTCTTCAGTTTCCTATATAACTGAAAAGACAAATGCATCATAATCTCCATACCTTTCTGGTTTTCAAATTTGTCTCTTTGGTCTATGTGTGGATATAGAATACTCAGTTGGTTCAACTTCTTGCACAACTTCTTAAGCTTCAACTTCAGGAGTTTCAACTGCGTTTTGCTCCAAGGTGATGAGTTAGGCTCAGGAGGAATGCCAGGTTCAACCTCCACCGGCTCATGTATACCTTGTTCCTATTTGTGTTACAAGAACTAGATGACTCTTTTGTGAGGTGTAACATAGAAGATTTATCGAAGGTTACATCTCTACTAATTATGAGTTTTGGTGACTTGGGATAAGGATACCAAAGTCTGTATCCTTTCACTCTAGTTGCATATCAAAGGAAAATACATTTTTTAGCCCTTATCTTTAATTTTTCATCATTGACATGGTTATGTGAAGGACAACCAAATTTTTTTAGATTAGAAAAATTAGTAGGAGTACTTGACAACATTTTCTTTAGAGTCTTAAAGTTTAAAGGTGCTGAAGGAGCATGATTGACAATATAACAAGCTATAGAGATAGCCTCTACCCAAAAAGCATTTATCAATCTTGCATTTGAAAATCATGTAGTGAGCTCTTTCCAACAGAGTTCTGCTTATTCTTTCTGCAACACCATTTTGCTGAGGGGTCATCCTCACAGTTTGATGTCAAGCGATTCCTTCACTCTTGTAAAATTCATTGAACTCCTCATTACAAAATTTCAAGTCATTATCTATTCTAAGCTGCTTGATATGTTTTCCTATTTGTTTTTCAATCAAAACTTTTCATTGTTTGAAAGTTAACTGAACATCACTTTTATTTTTTTTAGGAAATAAACCCAAACTTTCCTTGAATAATCATCAATGAAAGTTAACATATAATTGCCACCACCTTTTGCTGGGGTACGAGAAGGACCCCAAAGATCTGAATGAATATAGTTCAAAATACCTTTTGTTCGATGAATTGCTGGGGATTTGAAGCTGACTCTTCTTTGCTTCCCAGACACAGAGTACTCAGAACACACTATGTTCCCGATACTTTGTCCATGCAAGAGACCTCTTTTTCTTAGAATGGAAAGACCTTTCTCACTCATATGCCCTAATTACATATGCCACAATTTGGTGATGTCGGAACAGATTGAGTAGAAACTACAGTAGCACCTTTTAATACCCCGCAAGTCATAAGATCGGATAAAGGCTAGAAATTTTATTTTTTGGAGAAATTTTACAAGTATCCGAACTTCTAAGGATGAAACAAGGTTGGACATTGTTTTTCCAAGGATTTCAGCAAGGGTACCTTACAAAGAGCCCTTCACGAGTCGTGGAAAGCACCGATGGATATGAAAGGGCTCGTGGAGGCTGCCTCGACATGCAAAGGGGGTTGTTAAGTTGAGAGTGTAAACCACAAAAGCTTTTCATGTTACGTGGTGTGCACCACGGCCTGTGAAGTGGCTTATGGTGTCACATAGGATATCAAGTCTACAACCTTCTTAGAACTAGTGTCACATGTACATGTCTCTAAATATAGAATATTCAAATGAAATGCATGTCTCAAATGTCTAGTTCTCAAATAGAACAAAACATAAAAGTGGGATCCTTGAAGGCCTGCTGGAGATATAGACAACTACTTCATGAATGATCCAGAAGCTTGATCCAACATAAGGAAGTCTAGCAGGGTGGACCGGGTTCATAACCTACAAAAATGTAGCAAGGGGTAAGCACAAAACCACAAGGTACTCAACAAATGGAACTAAACTAAAGTAAAACAATGAAGAATACAAGTAACTTCTTAACTCCCAAACGAACCACAAAACTACAACCCTGCACTCAAAAAAGTCCCAGCATAATATATATATATATTATATATATATATATATACATACACACACACAATATAAACAATCAAAAGGGTATAATATAGATTCATCATATAGCATCATATCTCAAAATATACAATGGATACATCAGAAATAGGGTATCATAAATATCTAGTCTTATTAATAATTCATAAGCTAACATCAACGTAGGGATGATATGAGATGTAGATAATGTGATGCAATATCAAGTAATCATGATGCATGTCCGTTCTACGATACATATCTGCTGATAAAAGCCTTTGTCTTATATATCTATATACATCAGATGGAACCCATGAGGGTCTTACATAGACCATGTATCCGTGAGAATTGCCGTTAGAGACTTCAGCCAATGCTTAACCATCCGAAAAAGACTTCGGAACCGTCCAGAATATGACCTCAGACTCAATATCCACCAAAATATCACCTCGGCTTGTTAACAGAAACCTCAGCATAACATCGATCAGTAGAGACCTCAGCAACTAACCACATGTTACCTTAACTATCTTTCAGTCGTAGCTATCACAAGTACCAATGTAAATGTAAGAATAGATGCAATATACAAAATCATATTTGTATCACAACGTCAATATCATAATGATTTCAATATTACCATAATATCAGTGTTATCAGTGCCTCGATATCATTGATATATCAATATCATCAGTATCTCAATATCATCACTGTATCAATATTATCAGTGTCTCAAAGTCACCACAGTCTCAATAACAATCACATCTCATCATAAGTACCATCTCGATAACAATCACATCTCATCATAAGTACCATCTCGATATCAATATCAAATGATTCACAAGATCATATATATTACGAGGCCACAAATTATTTCACTAGTCAAGATATCACCATATGTACAAGTAATGTCCAAAATCGCATGATCAAAGCCTAGAATAATACAATTCTACCCCATAGCATTCAATTCCACATATATAGGAGCATGCAAGGTTCAATCACACTTAACAAAAGAATAGAAGAATATTTCCTTAGATAAAGTCTTGAATCAAGTTAAATCCAATGCCTTGCCCTTTCTAGGATACTCCAAATCACCAAAATCTATTTAGATGTAGCATCACAATCACATAATAAATTAAATGACAGTAAAATCAACCAATTTGGAGAACAAGGGTAAAATAGTAAAAAATTTCATGTAAAAAAAGCAGCTAGAATATGAAATTTAACACATAAAATATTCCCCATGTAATAAGAAATTTAATGGTGAAAATCATTTTGAAAATAGAGTTAAAATGAGGTATGAATCATCAATTAATGTTTAGAAATCAAATTCCAAAATATTCCCAAATTCCATCATTAAAATTCCAAAATTATAAATTAAAAACACAAATTGATCAATAGAAGTCAATGAAATAGGTTAGAAAATAGTTACCAAATTAATTTTCCTTGAAAATCCTCGAAATCCCTCTCTAAAATGAATCTTGAAGTGTTGAAAATGGAGGAACTGAGTTTAAACCCGTAATTAAAAGAGATCACTATTTCAGGCATCCTTAACACTCTGCGAACGCGGTAGAGGGCCCACGAACGTAGAGGTAATGGAAGTCTGACCTTTTGCAAACGCAGGGTCCACTCTGCAAATGTGGAGGTCTGACCACCCTCAACTCCATGAATGCAAACCCTTCATTTGCGAATACGGAGGTCTAATCCTTTGACCTTTGTGAATGCGGAAAGGAAGGCGCTGACGCAGAGAGTAAATGAATGGCACCAAATACAACAATGAACTAGCAAACACACAACATTGAAAGATTAAAACTAGACCCTCATGAATTTGTTCATAATCCCTTGAACAGAAACCAAATATGAAACCTTACCAGAAATAATGCTTCAGACTCAATGGAACTATTAGAATTCGAATTTGGAATCTCCGTGGCCAAGAACCCAAGAAAGATCACTTAAGCTAGTTTCAGATTCAAAAACTCAAAATATTTACAGAAGATTTAAAGAGTACGATGAAGCCATTTCTAGTGTTAGTTTTATCATCTAAAACCACTAGAACCGACTGAATTTCAGTATGAGCCTCTGAACTCCGAATGTTGACCAATTTAAAATTATGATCCAAAATGAACTAAAAATGCAAATTTGGGCATAAAATCTCCATTTTAACTCTAAATTCAGTTTTGCAAGTTCTTCTAAACTGGATTCGGTATTTCGAAACTAATGAAATCGACAGAATCGAATTCGTAAAGCACAAAACTCAAAATGACCTCAAAACTCAAAATTTTCAACTTTAAGCCTTTTAAAACTCTTTCTTTGGTAAAACTCCAACTCTTTACAAGGTTTTCAAAATTTAAATTTTATAAAAAAGGACTCAAGAGAGCTTACAGAAAGGGCAAAATGGTGATTTAGTCAAAAATGCTAAAAATGACCTTCGAGGTCATTATAGTTTTTATTTAATTATCTTATTTTAAGTATGAATTCAAGTACCTATGTTGTTTCCTCATTTTTCATGATATGAGCATGCATGAACATGACTTTTCATAAAGTTTTATTATGGATTTGGCTATCAATTACAAATATGATTATGATTCAAGGCAAGCATAGTTGTGACATGAATATGATCACATAATGTCTATGACACAACTTCAAGAATTTATGGGTGTGTATACACCATCATGTACAAGTATGAATGAGATATTCCTATGCATTTTATCATAAATTAAAGTATGATTTGACTTTTAAGCACAAGTATATATGGTTATGAAGTATGATTTGGCTTTTAAGCCAAAGTTTGCATGATTGTAATTTGAAATGATTGATGGTCCTATTTCAAGAATGTATATGTATATGTATTCTAGTGGGATGAAGACTTAGCGCCTAATGAGATTGGAGGTGGGGGATTGACCTAAGGGGTCTTTAATGTAAAGCCTACCTTTCTCATAATTACATGCCACCGTATGCTTTCCCAATATGGACGATTATGTACATAAGACCCACTTTCTGAAATGGGTGTTATTCCCTTAAGGTGAGGTAAAGTCTACCTTTGGTAAGTAAGCTACTCTTTCTTTGGTGTAGAGGCAACATCAAGATTCCATGTAATAGATTGCATGGTCTTGCATGTCATTTCAGGTATTATATGTGCTATGTTAATGTATTATGGCATTCATCCATCATGGTTATAAGGCATTTTGATATGGTATTCTTTTTTTAATAATTCTCTTATAAATATATATATGCCCTTGTCATCTAACATTGAGATGCAGGTTATCATATTCATATGCTTGGCATGCTTGCATACTTAGTACATTCAAATGAACTAATGCATACTTTTTCTTACATGATCTAACCATGTAAGAATTGGAGCTTTACCTCATCCACCTCTTTGTGGGTAAGTTCGATTGTGAGAGTTTGCTTGTGGTGAATCCTTTATTTCAACGACAATACTCATTTTCTATCTACCTATGTTGGACCTTATTACTTATGCTATTTTTTACTTGGAGGGTGAGTCCAAGATATGTCTTCTCCCTCGTCCTTCTATGAGTTAAAAGCATTGTTGGATGACATGATGTACTATGTATGAGCGTTGCTATGCTATGTATCTATGAAGGCTTTTTCCTTTGATGTTGTTGCTTATGATGTATTAATGAGATGGTGAAGTTCCTTAGTTCCTATTCCCATAGATTTCATCCCATGATGCCATCCCTTAAACTTGGTATGATGATAAGTACCAACCTCCCTTGTTCCCATAGATGGCATCCCATGATCTTATCTCTTAGACTTGCTTGATGTGATTATATGATGACAAGTCCTATAACCCCTCACCCCATAGCTTGCATCCTATTCCTATCCCTTAGTACTACTTTATGATGTTTGATTTGCACTTTTGAACTGATTACATGCATATGGATTTTGTGAGGCTTGTTTGGATTACCCTTGGATTTTTATTTTTCATGTTGCTCCTAGGTCCTAGGCTTTGATTGTGACACACCTCTAATAGTGAAACTAAATAAAGTGTATGACATACTAGATCTGTGTGTTTCCATTATCACTAGAGTACCTGGAGAGATTTTCATAAATCCATCTTCACATATACGTAATGAGATGAGATTTTTCTTCAAGTCGGGAACATGTCTAACATCAGTGAGAATTCTCACCACTTCATCATGCATTCTGATTCAGATTGTACCTTTATCAAAAACTTTGTGGGGACATTATTGCCAATCAAGACAACTCCACCTCCAATAAATTCATATATGGTAAATCAATCTTTATTCGGATATATATGATAAAAACAATCCTAATAAAAAATTCACTCATCATTAGATTTAAAACTATCACTAGTAGTTAAAAATATCATTCCCTCAAACTTATCAGCAACTACACTTGCTTCAATGGGGTCAGTATTTTGGTGCTCATTTTTATTTTCCTTATGGTTTTCTTTGTTTTTCAACTTATAACTTTCAGAAATAATATGACCTTTCTCATGATAATATTTTAATCTTCATTTCTGTATATGAACTTCGACCTTGATTTAAACTTCTCACTACTTGATTTTTTCTTATTAGATCTACCTCTTACAAATAAATCTTCCTCATAGGTTCCACTACTTTGACCAGTAATATCTCTATCTATTTATTCTTTTTATTTTAAAATAGACTTGATTTCTCTATAAGAGATATTATCTTTTTCATAAAGGATAGTATCTCTAATATGCTTGAATAATTGGGGAAGGAAATAAGTAATAAGAATGCTTGATCCTCATAAATAACTTCAACATCGATATTACACAAATCCACAAGAACAAAATCAAATGCATTAAGATGTAAGAGTATAGAGGAACCTTCAACCATATGAAATGCGTAAAGCTTTTGCTTTAGGTAAAGTCTGTTTTCTACTTTCCTTTTCATATATTAGGTTTTTAGTTTTTCCCAAATGCCTTTGGTTGTGATTTCTACAAATACTTCATGTAAAACCTCATTTGAGAGATTTAAATTAATATTTGATTTTGCCTTTTTGTCTACGATGACAAACTCCCTGTTTCTCATATTTTCTGACTTATTCTCCTTTCCTTCCAGTGCTATATCTATGCCATATTGTATTAGAATAGCCTCCATCTTTAATAGCCACATCCCAAAGTTTGTACTTCAGTCAAATTTCTCAACATAAGTCTTTGATATTGTCATTTGACTACTGAAAAGTTAACCCGATTATATCTGGCTTCGATACCAATTTGTTAGGATCAAGGACTCAACCAAATAATGTTATAGTGACAATAACAAAAACAATAATGAGTTGATAATAATGGAAGCAAAGCAAATAAAAAAGATGCAAACTTAATGGTGTTTGGTCAATCTAAGCTACATCCACCAGTGGAAATGAGAATTTTACTATATCAACAAAAGTACAAAAGAGTGTACAAAATTAGAGATAAAAAACACTAATCAATCTCAAAGGCCCCAAGAGAATAAATCATAAGATCACTCCAAAAGAAAGGGTTCACACAAATATTACCCAATACTTACTTTCTTATAAAAATACTCTAAATAGAAACACAAGAAAAGAAAGCAATGAAGTATTTTGACAAGTTTCAAGGTGTGTATCATCTAATGACCAATTTTCCTATTTATAGGAATAAAAATGGGCTTGTTGATGTCATGAATGATGTCTTTGGATGATAGAAAATTTTTACATTTTAATGTGATTATCAAATATTGTGGCTATCAAATTTTATGGTTGCCAAATCTTTAAAAATTATGGCTACCAAATCTTTGACAAAAGAAAGAAAACTTAAGCAAAATATGAAAGGCCAGATTACATCTTAATATCTATTTGATGCATAATATCTAATTGTATATGGTGAATAACAAGTCTCATTTAAATATTTCGTATTCTTATTAATACATGGAAAAATCTTAAGAATACCTTTACATGCTTTTGTTAACACACTTATTCTTCTCTATCATATTATTTAATGAAGCTTGTCGAGGAAGAAACGAAATAGAGAAAGACATCGCTTTTATATGTGCGCATACCACTTTTGGAAAACGGATGATTTATTTTTTCATACTTACAGTTTCAATTGCTATACTGATATTTTCATAAATGGTGTTGTATTTATCCTTTTATGGTCCTCAATATTACTATACTTGTATCTTCTTTTCTTTTTACTTGTTAATATTCATGTGTTAAAGACAATGAAATCATTCATATGAACAATTATGATAATGTTGGATTTATTATACTGGAATTGATAATATGTATTTCATTTTATATTTAGTGCATAAAATTTTAAGTGTCTGAGTTTGTAGTATTCTTTACATTGAAGTACTATATATATGATTAAATAGCGTCGTACATTTAAAAAATTTTGCAACTTCAAATAGTTACTTTTTAAAGAAAGTTAAAAAATGTGTGTAACATTTAAAATTTATCATTTTGCAAAACAATTTTGTACTAGTTAGTTTGGGGTTAGGTGCAAAGCACGTTCGAAAATATTAGTATTATTAAAAGTGTTAATACTCTAAATGAAAAGTTGAATTACCCTATACTTAGTTAATTATTATATGATATTTAGTCAATTACGTTTAAATATTAGTGGTAGTTTTAGTTACTACATCGAGTTAATGGGGAGTTCAAGTACTCATACTTCTTGCATTATATTTTGCTTGAATGGGGAGGATTCTTTACTCTTCCAAATTTTAATAGAGGGTCAATTGCATATGTTCTTAAAGTTGTTCTCTTTATCTATTCTGACCCATTGAAATTTCACTGTTAGTGACATTCACTTAAATTTCATTTGCACTTATTTTTTTTATCATCTATATTTATTGTTTTTTTTCATTATTTCTTTTAAGTATTCACCTTCATAACTTATAGAGTATAGAATTACTTATTCAATTGCTACTCCTTATATATATCTATAACTTTCATGTTTTTCATATCCATAATCTTCAAATATATAATTTAAAGCTTTAACATATTCTTTGCTATTCCTCCATTTTTATCTATATAAATTCATCTTTTTAGTTTCATAAAGCTCACACTCAAAACTATTCTTTTTATTTTATCATTAAAGTACTAAAGTCATCGAAATATAAAGTATAAGATATATCTACCTTAGTCTAATTAAATTCATTCTGAATTTTCACTAATATTTCCTTTTAAATTCCGCCATCTAACTTTGTATCTCAAATTTTTCACACTCTAAATATATAATATGTAATAAATTAAATATCTTTCTATGAATATTAAGTGATTTTTTTATTTGTTTCATGCTTTAGTGTGACTCGATGAAAAGACTTCTAAATTTTAATTGGTTATGAGAGAATGTGTAGACAAGAATTCAAAATATTATGTATTAATTTTATATTTCTTTTTTCCATTCATATTTTTATGATTAAAGTCTTAAGAAAGATACATTTATTATTTTTTCCTTCTATCTTTATTTTTTGTGTTTTCTTCTCTCTAAAAGTATTCTTTGATTTAGTTTTTTATTATAAAAAATGTTATTGTTGTAAATCATAAATTTTATTTATGCTCATATTAGTCATTTTGTGGCTTTATTGGAAGTTTGCTAACTATTGAGTAAAGATCAAAATTTATAGTTAGTTGATTAAAAAAATTAATTTTCAACATTAAAATACAATCCTTATTTGATTTTTTTTGTCACACTTTTAAGACTTTTTGAGATTGTTGCATTTTAATACTCATTACATGTATGTTTTCATAGAATTTTAATTGTTCTAATGAATTGATAAAAATATATTATCTTAATGTTGCTACTAAAGAGAGTGAAGGGCATCAACAAGGTCAATTGGTTCCAAGAGGGCAAGTACTACAAGGTGCCCAAGCTCAAGAAAGTGGTCCACCTGATAACCACTTTGATGCTTTGCATACTAGGCAAGAGGTTGAAGAGTTTCTTGATGTGGTTATGGGTATGATTAGAGTCTTTGACCTTGATATGTATGTTTTTCTTGGCCATGATGCAAATATGTCTTTTATTAGTGCTTACCTTGCCATAAAGCTTGATGTGTCTCCCGAAGTCTTGTTGGAACCTTATTAGGTCCATACTTTGGTTGGTGATTCGGTCCTAGCCAAGAAAGTTTATAGACATTATCCCATGTCGGTCTTGCACAGAGTCTTTCCATTTGATCATGTTGAACTTGACATGACCAATTTTGATGTTTATATTCTTCGTATTGATTGATTGCATGCATCTTATGCCTCTATTGATTGTAGAACACGTAGGGTAAAATTCCAAGCCCCTAGTGAATTCATTCTTGAGTAAGGGAAAACATTTGGTGTTCAAACGCAAGTTTGTTTCTTATGTATAAGGCCAAGAAAATCATTTCTAAGGGGTGCATCTATCATATTGTCCAGGTTAGGGATGTTGAGTCCAAAGTGCCTACTAATAATTTGGTCACATATTTAGTGAATTTCCAGATGTCTTTTCCGATGACTTGCCCAATATTACTGCCAAAAGGGAAATTGACTTTGGCATTAATCTATTACCTGACATTAACCTATATCTATGCCTCCATATCAAATAGCCCCGATTTGAACTTATTGATGGAACAATTAAGGGACTTTCTTGATAAGGGGTTCATAAGGCCTAGTGTGTCTACATAGGGTGCTCCTGTATTGTTTGTAAGGAATAAGGATAGTTCACTTCAGATGTGTATAGATTATCGATAATTGAAAAACGTGATCATCAAAAACAAATATTCACTTTCGAGAATTGATGACATATTTGATCAATTATAAGGTGCAAGCTACTTCTCTAAAATTGATCTAAGATTTGAGTATCACCAATTGATGATAAAAGATGATGACATTCCAAATACAACATTTAGAACCCAATATGCCATTTTGAATTTTTAACCTATGCCTTTTGGACTAAAAAATAATCTCGTAGCTTTTATGGACTTGATAAATAGGGTCTTCAAACTGTATTTGGATATGTTCGTGGTTATTTTCATAGATGATGTATTAGTCTATTCACGGGATGTAAAAGAGCATGAAGATCACTTGTGGATTGTGTTACAAACAGTGATAGATAAGCAACGTTTTGCCAAGTTTAGCAAGTGTGAGATTTGGTTAAGGGAGGTGTCATTTCTTGGACACATTGTTTTGGGTGATGCATTAGACTTTTTCTGAAAGAGATGAAGGCGGTGAAGAATTGGCTTAGACCAGTGTCTCTTTCCGACGTTAGGAGCTTTTTGGGATTGGCCGGATATTATAGAAAATTCGTTGAAGCTCTTTCGTCCATTGCCTCTCCTTTGACTATGTTGTCCCAAAAGAAGGTGAAATTTCAATGGTCTAATGAATGTGAGAAATGGTTTCAAACATTGAAGGATTGTCTTACTTCAACCCCTATTTTGATATTGTCCAAAGGTTTGGATGGTTTTGTTATTAATTTTGATGCCTCACATGTAGGATTGGGATATGTTTTGATACAACGCAGAAAGGCCATTGCCTATGCCTCAAAGCAGTTGTAAGTGCATGAAATAAACTACCCCACTGATGACCTTGAATTATAGTTGTATTATTTCAAAGATTTGGAAACATTATCTCTATGTGATGCATGTTGACATATTTACCAACCAAAAGAGCTTGCAATGTATGTTTAGCCAAAGGGATTTGAACCTAAGACAAAAGAGGTGGTTGAAACTTCTAAAGGACTATGGTATTCATGTGATGTATTACCCTGGCAAGGCAAATGTCATGGCCAGTGTGCTTAGTAGAGTATCAATGGGTAGTATAGCACATGTTGAGGATGGAAAGAAAGAGTTAGTCAAAGAAGTGCACCATTTGGGTTGTTTGGGTGTTAGGTTGAATGGTTCAAGAAATGGTGGTGTACTTGTACAAAGTGGAGAAGAATCATCTTTGATAGTAAATTTTAAAGCAAAATAAGACGTGGATCTTATCTTGGTTGAGTTAAAGAAGTTGGTGGTTGATACGAAGATAGAGGTTTCCTCACAAGGGGGAGATGGAGTACTTCGTTAGCAAGGGAGGTTGTGTGTTTTGAAATGTTGATGTTGTAAGGGAAAAAATATAGATGAGCCTCATAACTTATAGTATTCTATTCATCCAGGTTTCACTAACATGTATAGGGATTTGAGAGAGGTGTATTGATGGAATAGCATGAAGAAGGACATAGCAAGGTGTGTGGCAAGGTATACGAATTGTCAACAAGTGAAAGTTGAACATTAATGATCGGGTAGTTTAGCCCAAGATATTGAGATTCCTACTTGGAAATGAGAAGATATGAATAAGGACTTTACTACTGGTTTTTGCCAAAGAACAAAAAATAATTTGACTCAATATGGGTGATTGTGGATAGAATGATAAAATCAGCCCATTTTTTGCCGATTAACACTTCTTATGGTGCCGAGAATTATGCAAAGGTTTACACCCAAGAGTTGGTGAGGTTGCACAGGGTGCCATTGTCAGTTATTAAGACCGTAGAACTCAATTTACTTCTCATTTTTGGAAATCATTTCAAATGGGCCTTGGTACAATGGTGAAGTTAAGTATTGCTTTCTACCTACAAATCGATGGGCAAGCTGAAAGAACAATCCAGATATTGGAAGATATGTTGAGGGAGCGTGTGCTTGATTTCAAAGGTCGTTGGGATGATCACCTACCTCTTATTGAATTTGCTTACACCAATAGTTTTCATTCAAGCATTGAGATGGCCCTATTCGAAGATTTGTATAGTAGATAATATGGATCACCGGTAGGATCGTTTGATGTTGGAGAGATGTCATTGATTGGTCTATATTTGGTTCTTGATTCCATTGAGAAGGTGAGAATTATAAAGGAAAGGTTGGAGGCTATCCAAAGTCATCAAAAGTCATATTCAGATGTTAGGAAATGGTATCTTGAGTTTGATGTAGGTGATTGGGTCTATTTGAAGGTTTCACCTATGTAAGGGGTAATGCATTTTTGCAAAACATGCAAGTTGAGTCCTAGATATATGGGATCTTACAAGATTTTGAGGTGAATTGGAAAGATGGCCTATGAGTTAGACTTACCATTGGAGTATGCTATGGTTTATTCAATGTTTCATATGCCAATGTTGAGAAAATTTACAGATGATCCAAATTCCATTGTTCCATTGAAGGATATGATCATTGAGGAAAATTTGAAATATAAAGAAGTACCAGCTGAGATTTTAGACCAACAAGTGCAAAGATTAAGGAATAAGGAAGTTGCATTCGTCAAAGTGTTATAGAGAAACTAACAAATTGAGAGTGCTGCTTGGGAAGCGGAGGCGTACATGATAAAAGGATATCCTTACCTCTTTTTTTTTTCTATTCAAGCCTAAGGTACCCAAATTTGATTTGTTCCTATAAATTTCCATTTATTCATTTCTTCTTGTGCATTTCATTCATGCATGATCATAAGACTGTTTTCACATGATATTTAATGCATAAGTTTGATGATTTTATGAAATTGATGTTTAAGTTACGTTTTTGCATTCATGCGAGGTTGTTGGTTGTGTTTCTACTCTACTCAAGCTTGATTTTGTCTAATTCTAGGAAGAATGATCCCAAAGGGAGATATTGTGTCACGACCCAAAATGGATCACAACTAAAGAAAGATAAATCAAGCAAAAATAAAATCATAAAATATAAGAAATTTCCTAAAACCTGGAGTCATGAGTACAAAAGCATCTAAAACGATACTAAAGAGTAATTACAACTGTCTCAAAAGAAAATACAATACCATCTCATAATTTCTAATACATAGTCTGAAAGATAAGGAAATAAAAAGGAGACCCAAAGATCCACTACGACTCAAAGTCTAAGCCTCACCACTAAGATCTGGATGGTATCGACAATACTTTGATGGAATGATCAACTACCTTATCCTGAACCTTGTGCACGATCTGCATGGAGGAAATAAATTAGGGGTGAGTACACCGAAAGGTATCCAGTAGGTTCAACTGACTAGGCAAAAGAAATCGAACAAGTATGTAATAACGAAAAAATCCTATCACCTGCATCAAAATGGTTAGCACACAATATAATAAAATCATGAATAATGGCAATTATGCGTGGTAACCGATCCAATAATGCAATGCAATACTATGCATGAATGCAATGGTGTCACAACCCAAGGATGAGGTGTAATCACGATCATCGCGGGGCCGATGCACACATCTATCGAGCTGAAGCTACAAGATAGAACCCGGGGCATTGTAAGCCATGTACTAAACATATAATAAGGCGTCGCAGGCCATTATCAGAAGTATCTTGAGGCGTCGTAGACCATAACCACTGTCTCACTATGCATCGTGATATATCAAATGATGTAAATGTAGTGATAGATGTGCATAAGAATGCATCTAATCATGTATCAAATATGTGGATACCAATACAAGTAGTCATATGTATAACATGTGTGCATATCAAAGTAACCCAATAAGAAATAAGATCCGTGCATACCAATGCACCCCGTCCAGTATAAGATATGTTCATAACAATGCGACAATGGAGCATAAGATTTGTGTGTGTGTACCAATGCTACTATCCATATAAGATAGGTGCATACCAATGCAACAATAAAGTATTAACATTTTACGGCTATACCATGTTTTATCTCATCACCACTCACAATTAACCATATGTCATTGAGAACAAGCTCCACAAGTACCCCAAATGGGCTCATAACTCTTACCCTGATCATACTCATCATTAATTAGTCACAACATTAATCAAGAACTATTTCAAGTTTCATATTATCATAATGATGTCCCAATTATTTCAAAACAGAAGATTTTATCTCAATTAGTTAATAGGATCACCATTTACTCAATACTCAACATAACCAACTTAATATTCCCATCAAATTCCACCATATCATGTTATTGGACACAATTTAATCTACGTCTCACAATTATCACAGAAGAATGCTCAATAGTTCAGATGCAGTCCCAAAAAGGTTAGCCGAACCTACCTCGATACCGAAATCGCACAATGATAAGATTACAATCAACTCAAGCCTCCAAATGATCCACGGATCGATCAACCACCATAAAAAATGGATATTATGCATCAGGAGATGTATTTTGATACCCATATTGACATATTTTAGGCTTAGGGGAAAAATGGTCAAAGTTAGGGCTAAAATTTGAAAGTCTCATATCTAGAAATTGACTTCAAAATTGGATTCTACACAAAACATGGAGTTTGTGGCTGAAAATTCCATCAAAATTGAGTTCAAATCGATGGAGAAATTATCATTTAAAGTTTCAAGGTCATAGACCGAAATCCCCAATTTTGGACATTCAAAATCATCAAAATCAAGTCAAAATCAAGATAAAAACCATGAAAACTAATTAAAATGATGTTAGAAATAATTACCCAAAAGATTTCTCCGAAAACTCTCCAAAAATCGCCTCTCAAAGCTTAATATTGAAAATGGAGTGAAAATGGAGGTTTACATCTTTAAAATTGATTCATCAAAAATGTACTCTGCGAAGGCAGATAGTTATTCTCGATTGTGGAGAAGAAAGGGTCACATACCTCCGCGAAGGCTTTAGAACAAAAATGGGCTGAACTAGATACCCCCACACTAGTAATTGCCAAAACTTAAAATGAACCCCCTGAACTCATTTGAACTAAGAATTTCACAAATTTTATATGTGTCCATACAAGAAAAAGTGATCCGGACTCAACAGAATAATAAGAATTCGATTCTGGGGTCTCCATGACACATTTATCAATGCAAATCAATAAACTAGTTTAAGACTCAAAATACCAAAACTGCCCGTGAAAACTCCAAAAATTATGACCTGACCATTTTTAGAGTTAGTTTCACCCTCCGAAACTATTGGAACTACTGAAATTCCGATCCGAGCTTTCGAACTCTTAATGTTGACCAAAGATAAACTTTGGTTTCGAAAATGACTAAAATCAAACTTTGGGTCTAAAAACTTTATTCTAAGTCCAAATTCAGTTCTGCAACTTTCTGTAGTTCAATTTCGGCATTCCAGAGCTAATGGAATCACCGAATTCTGACCTCCAAAACTCAGAATGACACAAAAATTCACTTTTTCAACAACTTCAGCTTCCAAAAAGACCAAAACTCATATTTTCAACTTTTAAAACTCAGGATTCCAATTCCAACCATTCAAATAGTTCAAACTAGGCCCAAAGCAACTTACAAAGGGTAAAACAATAATTTTCATGGAAAAAGCCAAAAATGACCAACCAAGACATTACATCATCACTAAAAAGAATATTCGTCCTCGAACATAAGGAAAGGAGGAGTACTCGAATCCTCAAAAAGCCTGGGATATCTAGCCCGCATGTCAGACTTTAACTCCTAAGTGGCCTTATCAATAGAACGGTGCTGCCACTGAACCTTCACAGAAGGTATATCTTTGGATATCAATCTTCGGACCTGCCAGTCCAATATGGATATAGGCTCCTCTTAAAAAATCTGGGCCCAACTCAACAGAATCATAAAAAATTACACTTGACTCATCTGGAATGTAACGACGGAGCATAGAAACATGAAAAGTTAGATGAATTGAAGACAATCTCGGTGGTAAAGACAACTTATAGACTACCTCACAATCTCTCCTCAAAATCTCAAATAGGCCAATGAATATGGGACTAAGCTTTCCCCTCTTCCCAAATCTCATCACACCCTTTATGGGTGAGACTTTTAGCCAAGTACTGTCACCAACAGAGAACTCAAGAGGCCTAACTCTTTTATCAGCATAACTCTTCTGGCGACTCTCGGTTGTCAAAAGTCTACTCTTAATTAGTTGGACTGGGTCCATGGCATCCTAAAGCAAATCAACATCCAACACCTCACCCGAACCTAAATCAAACCATCTAATGGGTGATCTACACTTCTGGCTGTACAAGGCCTCAAACGGTGCCATCTAGATACTGAAATGGTAACTATTGTTATGTGCAAACTCTGTCAACGGTAAGTGCTGGCCCTATCGGGCCCCAAAATCAATTATATAGGCCTTAAGCATGTCCTCCAACACCTGGATGGTGCATTCGGACTAACCATCAGTCTGAGTGTGAAACTCTGAACACAAATCCACTCTAGTACCCAAACCAAGTTCTAAAGCTCACCAAAAATAACAAGTGAACATAGACCCTCTGTCTGATACTATGGACACTGGCACACATGCAGTTTGACAATGTCTTAGATATAAAATCTAGCCAAATACTCTGCATTGTATCTAGTCTTCACCGATGTGAAGTGTGCTGACTTGGTGAATCAATCAATAACTACCCAAACTGAATCAAACTTGCCCAAGGCCATGGGCGAACCTATGACAAAATCCATAGTCACTCTCTCCCACTTCCACTAGGGAATGGGTATCCTTTGCATCGATCCATTGGGCTTTTGATGCTCATACTTCACCTGTTGGCAGTTCAAACACTTGGACACAAACTCAGCTATGTCTCTTCTCATGCCAAACCACCAATAAAGCTTTTTAAGATCATGATACATCTTAGCCACACCCAAATAGATGGAATATCTAGCACAATAGGCCTCCTCTAATATCAATCACACCCAATCCCCAACTTTAGGCACACTAACTCTACAATTAACCTTCAATACACCATCAATATCAATAATAGCCACCTTTGCTTTACCTTTCAACACTTTATCATGAATTATGCATAAATAGTGATCCTTGAACTGGTGAGCATATTTTTGATCAAGTAAAGAAGATCTAGCCTCAACAAAAGCCAAAATACTCTAAGGAGGAAAAATGTCCAAACGGACCATCTGCCTAGCAGGTGACTGAAACTCTAGAGCTAAGGGCCTCTCCTCAGCCCTCAAGAATGCAAAACTCCCCATACTAGAAGCCTTCCGGCTTAAAGCATCTGCAACCACATTGGCCTTCCTGGGGTGATAGATATTAGGGGTATCATAGTCCTTAAGCAACTCCAACCACCTACGTTGTCTCATGTTCAGATTAGGCTGAGTAAAGATGTATTTGAGACTTCGATGATCTGTACAGATCTCACAATGCACCCCATAAAGATAATGTCTCCATAATTTCAACACAAACACAACTGCAACCAACTCTAAGTCATGGGTATGGTTGTTCTTCCCATGTAGCTTCAGTTGTCTAGAAGCATAGGCTATCACTTTCCCATTTTGAATCAATACACCACCCAATCCCACACATGAAGCATCACAATATTCCACAACTGGAACTCCCTCCTCAGGTAAAGCAAGAATAGGCATGCTGAAGTCAACAAATCCTTAAGCTTTTGGAAGCTCAACTCACAATCATCCAATCACTAGAATGCTATAGCGTTTTGAGTCAATCTGGCCCACGAGGCTGCTATAGATGAGAAACCCTGAACAAAACACCAATAGTACCCCGATAAACCAAGGAAACTCCGAATCTCAGTCACTAAAGTAGGTCTAGCCCACTCAATACTTGCTACCTTAGCCGGATGAACCATATTACCCTGTTTTGACATAACATGGCCAAGAAATGCAACAGACTCAAGCCAAAACTCACACTTTGAGAACTTAGCATATAATTTCTCTTCCCTTAATCTTTGAGTACAATCCTCAAGTGTTGAACATGATCTCCCTCACTGTTAGAATAAACCAAGATATCATTTATGAACACAACCACAAAGATGTCTAAATAGGGCTTGAACACTCAGCTCCATAAAAGCAGCTGGGGCATTAGTCAACCTACATGACATAACCACGAACTCATAATGCCTATAACGGGTCTTGAAAGCTGCCTTTGGGATATCAGACTCCCGAACTCTCAACTGATTATAAACGGACCTCAAGTCAATCTTGGAGAATACCGAGGCACCCTGCAATTAGTAAAAAAGATCACAATGCAAGGCAAGGGATATTTGTTCTTGATGGTAATGCCATCCTTCTTCTTCACAAATAATACAGGAGCATCCCAGGGAGAAACACACAGACGAATAAAGCCTTTCTTCAACAAATCTTCCAACAGTTCCTTCAACTACTTCAATTCAGTCAGAGCCATCAAATAAGGAGCAACAGATATGGGCTTAGTGCGCAGCTCCACATTAATAGCAAAGTCAATATCACGATCCGGAGGAACACCAGGTAAATCACTCAGAAATACACCCATAAACTCACTAGAAACCCTGGTAGTCTCCAATGATGGGGACTCCAGAGAAACTACCCGAACATGAGCTTCATATGCCAAACACCCCTTCTCCATCAATTGACAAGCATGCATATGAGAAATAACATCCTTATGATAGGAATTAGGTGCTCGCCACATCAAGTAAGGCAAATCGGGGAAAGATAAGGTCACGATCTTCGCAGGACAGTCAAGAATAGCATAATAAGGTGACAACCAATCCATATGCAATATCACATTTAAATCAACCATATCCAACAATATTAGATCAACACCAATATCTCTCCCCATAAAAGTCACAACATACCCTGATAAACCTGATTTACCACTAAATATTCACCTACCGAGGTAGAAACACAAATAGGTTCGACAAGCGGCTCACACATAATATTAATATCCGAAGCAAAACATGCAGACACATATGAATAAGTAGAGCCTGGATCAAATATAACTGAAGCTAAGCGGTGACACACTGGGACTATACCTGTGATATCTGCATTGGAGGCCTCTACCTCAGTGCTACCTAGAACAACATAGCAAACTCCACGCCCATAACTAGCCTATGGACAACCAAGAGCACCACCTCTCACTATTCCATTGCCTCGTCTGGGACCACCTCTCATAGCCAAAGGCGTGTCCTCGAGTACCGATGCTGGAGTTGGACTAACTAGAACCTAAAGTCTAAGCAGGAGGTACACAGTGAGGATAATGATGAGCCAAGTGCCCAATCTCATCACAATGATAACAAGTGCTAGCCTCCTGGCTTTGAGATGGCTGCCTTGAAAAGCCACCACGCTTAGGTGCACTACACACCTGAGTAGATTAGGACCTATCAACACTATCAGATGCTAGAAAAGCTACGTGATCTTCCCAACCCTGATGGCCCAACCTCTGAATCTCTTGGTCCCATGGCGGGTGTCCATTAAACTGTCCATGTCGATGGAACCATTTCCCACCACTCTGTCTATCCTGCCTGGTATGCTTTATCATATGAGCGTGATCCACAACACTCTGGAAAGTACCTCTAGCCAAAACCAAGGAAGCCATAGCCTCCTGAAGATATCCTGCCAAGCCCTTGCCAAACCGTCGGATCCTCTCGAACTCAGTAGGAACACTAGACAAGGAATATCTGGGTAACGCGTGAAATCTAACATAGATCCCTACTATAGCCTATCAAACTTATCTCAGCGGCTGTCTTGGAGGGTTTAGGGCACGAATCTCTCCAAAAATATCTCAGTGAAGTGTCCCTAGGTCATAGCTAGAGATCCAACAGGTCGACGAGCTACCACTGACCTCCACCACTCCTTGGCAAGGCTGGTGAACTGATATGAAGTGTAAGCAACTCCATGTGACTCAAGAATAGCCAGAATATAGGTCCTGACACTCTAACAAAAAATCATAAGCTTTATTGCCAGGAGCTGTAAAAACCTCTTAAAACTTTTCTGCTCTACTATAGACATGGTTGGATTGCCAAAAGATGGTGGCACAATAAACAAGGGACGTGCAATAGATGGAGCCACAACAAAACTCTGAAGTTGAGTACCCAAACTCGATTTAGATGCCTGAAGTGACGTAATAACAGTTGTAAGAAGGTTTGCTGGAGCTAAAGAAGTACCCACATGAATCATAGCCGCCTTCGATGGACACTAGAAAAACCAACATGTGTGGTAGAAACTGGTATCTCAATAGTAGTTGAGGCTGGAGGAGCTTCCTCCAATCTAGCCAATACCCTCAAAAGTAACTCCTGAACTGAGAGTGTAGTCTCTGGGGCTGAAGGCCGTGGAATATTATCCATAGCTCCCTCCGGCTCATGAACAGGATCTGGAGAAGTTGATCTAGTCTTCCCTCGAGATGGAGCTACCTCTCTAATATGTCCTCTGCCCATGGTCCTACCACTAACTCTACCTCGACCTCGAGTTGGAGCTATATCAGCTACCTCGGGCTCTCCAACTGATCGACAAGATTTGGTAGTCGGCATCTGTGTAGAAGGAGTAGATGAGACACCTTCAAAATAGGTAATAAGAATAAATGAATGAACGGAAGAAAGATATGAAAAGTTTTCCTAACAAGTATCTCGTAGCCTCTCGAAGATGGGCGTGGACGTCTACACACTGATCTGCGAGACTCTACTAGACACCTTCCTTTTTGACTTATAAGCCCAATGAGCCTAGAGCTTTGATACCAAACTTATCACAACCCAAAATGGATTGCAACTAAAGAAAGATAAATAGAGCAGAAGCAAACTCATAAGATATAAGATATCTCCCAGAACCTAGAGTCATGAGTACAAAAGCATCTAAAACAGTACTGAAGAGTAATTACAACTCTCTCAATAGCAATACAATACTGTCTCATAATATCTGATACATAGTATGAAAAGTAACAAAATAAAAAAGGGACCCAAAGATCCAAGGTGACTCGAAGTCTGAGCCTCACCATTGAGATCTGGATGATATCGATAATACTCAGATAGAATGATCAACTACCTTGTCCTGAACCCTATGTATGGTCTGCAGGAAGGAAATAAAGTAGAGGTGAGTATATCAAAATATACCATGTAGGTTCTACCAACTGGGCAAGAGAAATCGAACAAGTATGTAATAATGAAGAATCCTATCACCTGCACAAAATGGTTGGTACACAATACAATAAAATCATGAATAATGACAATTATAGATGGTAATTGATCCAAGATGCAATGCAATGCTATGCATTATACAATGGCATCGAGACCATGAATGAGGTGAAGTCATGATCGTCGCGGGGCCGATGTACACATCTATCGAGTCGAAGCTACAAGATAGCACCCAGGGGCATCATAGGCCATGTATTATAATAAGGCATTATAGGCAATAATCAAAAGTATCTCGAGGCATCGCAAGCCATAATTACTGTCTCACTATGCATCATAATATCTTAAATGATATAAATGTAGTGATAAATGTGCATAACAATGCATCTAATCATGTATAGAATGTGTGTGTACCAATGTAATCAGTCATATATATAACATGTGTGCATATCAATGCAACCCAATCAGAAATAAGATTCGTGCATACCAATGCACCCCATCCAATATAAGATATGTGCATATCAATGCAACAATAGAGCATAAGATCTATGCATACCAATGCAACTAGTCCATATAAGATAGGTGTATACCAATGCAACAATGAAGTATTAACATTATACGACTATACCATGTTTTATTTCATCACCACTCACAATGAACCACGTATCATTGAAAAGAAGCTTCACAAGTACCCCAAATGGGCTCATAACTCTTACACTGATCATACGCATCATTGATTAGTCACAATATTAACCAAGAACTATTTCAAGAATCATATTATCATAATGATGTCCTAATCATCTCAAACACAAGATTTCATCTCTATTAGTTAATATGATCGCCATTTACTCAGTACTCGACATAATCGACCTTATATTCCTATCAGATTCAATTATATCTTGATATCGAATCACAATTCAATTTGCATCTTATAATTATCACATAAGAATGCTCAATATCTTAGATCCAGTCCCAAGAAGATTAGCCGAACATACCTAGATGCCAAAATTGCACTCAGACAAGCTTTCATCAACTCAAGCTTCCAAATGGTTAACGAATCGATCAACAACTATCAAAATGGTCAAAACTAGGACTAAAATTCAAAAGTCTCAAATCTAGAAATGGACTTCAAAATCAAATTCTACATAAAAATGGAGTTTATGGCTGAAAACTCCACCAAGATTGAGTTCAAAGCAATAGAGAAATCATCATTTGAAATTTCAAGATCATAGACCCAAAATCCCCAATTTCGGACATTCAAAATCATGAAATTCAAGCCAAAATGAAGATAAAAACTATGAAAATTAATCAAAACAATGTTAGAAACACTTACCGAAAAGACTTGTCCGAAGAGTCTCTTAAAAAATCGCCTCTCAAAGCTTGAAATATTGAAAATGGAGTGAAAATAGGGGTTTTACGTCTTTAAAATCGATTCAATTAAAATGTACTCTGTGCGAAGGCAGATAGTTGTCCACGATCACGGAGAAGAAAGGGTCACATACCTCTGCACCAGATACCCTCACACCAGCAATTACAAAAATTTAAAACGGATCTCCTGAACTCATCGAACTTAGAATTTCACAAACTTTATATGTATCCATATAAAAAACAGCAATGTAGACTCAATAGAATCATCAGAATTTGATTCCACGGTCTTTATAATACATTTACCAATGCAAATCAGTAAACTAGTTTAAGACTCAAAATACCAAAATTGTCCTCGAAAATTCTAAAAATTATGACGCGACCATTTTAAGCATTGGTTTCACCATCTAGAACTATTGAAACTGGTAAAATTTTGGTCCGTGCTTGCGAACTCCAAATGTTGACCGAAGTCAAACTTTGGTTCCGAAAACGACTAAAATCACAACTTTGGGCCTAAAAACTCCATTTATACACCAAATTTAGTTCTGCAACTTCCTGTAGTTTCATTTAAGCATTACAGAGCTAATGGGGTCACCAGATCCTTGATCCGGTATCCAAAACTCAAAATAACACAAAAACTTACTTTTTCAACAACTTGAGCTTTCAAAAAGACCAAAACTCATATTTTCAACTTTTAAACTCAGGATTCCAATTTCAACCATTCAAATAGTTTAAACTAGGCCCAAAGCAACTTACGAAAGGGTAAAACAGTAATCTTCATAGAGAAAGCCAAAAATGACCGACCAGGTCATTACATATTGTAACACCGAACACATGGAAAAGTCTGGAAATAGAAAGTTGTAGAACATTTTGAAATGAACTAGTGTTATGATCCCTTCTACGACTCGTGAATTGAACCACGTGTCATAAAAAGGCTTCATGGTTTGGCTTAGAGCTTGTTGAAAAGTTTGAATACTGGAAGTCAATGTGCGAGAGGTCTTTATGGACTGTAATCAATTTTGTGGACCATAAAATGAGTCATGGTTGGGGGCCAATGAGGTGAAATATTTTCTAACTTTGGAGGGCATCTACGAGAGAAAAGTATTGACTCATAGAGGAGATTACAAATCATAGAAAGGGTTCATACATAGAGATTCAGAGATTGTTTTGTCCAGATCTTATTTTAACATGACAAAACCCTAATTCTATGAGTCTTATTCCATTCTATGATAGAGTAGGTTGTACTCATGCATGTGTTTGACAAAATTTTTAATGAAGGACTTTTAGTCATTTTGGTCTATTTGGCTCCTAAACTACATTGTTTAACCTTGTTAGCCACCTCTAACCAACTTAAATAAACTAAAGCTACCCCTATTCTTATTCTAACTCATTCACTCTTTGATTCACTCCCAAAAAAAAAATTTCTCTC
Organism: Solanum rostratum; assembly: GCA_029948455.1. Taxonomy (NCBI): domain Eukaryota; kingdom Viridiplantae; phylum Streptophyta; class Magnoliopsida; order Solanales; family Solanaceae; genus Solanum; species Solanum rostratum. Next base: position 26,977,681 of record CM057045.1, read on the forward strand.
TAGTTAAGCCTCTATTGAAGCTTATGGATTCAAGCTTTTGGTTGAAGAATTCAAGTTCAATTCATCTAGCCTTCTAGGGTTTCCCTATTATGATATGTAGGGCTTCATCCATGGACCCAATCTATCCATGGAGCCCAATTCCAAATTCACTTTTCATCAACTTCAAGGATGGATTTTTATGGATTTTTATGATTGTATTCCAAATGCTTGGATTATGATTATTACATGATTAATTACTTAATTATGCATGAATTATGATGAACTACATGAATTTCATGACTTTCAATAGATTTCAAGTGATTCTAAGTATGTGTTGATTAGGGCTTACTGAATTGATATGGTTCCTTTACTAATGATTCAATTTGATTTATATTGCATTGGTTCTACAAGATTTACATTCAATTTCATGATTTTAACTTTGATTGTCTATGGACCCATATTTTTCCTAATATCCTATGATTAAGCTTTGATTATCATGAATATGGTTTTCAAGTATGTTATGATGATGGTGATGAACTGAGACCCTAATGTTTATGAAATAATGATAAGATGGGGAGCATACCTACACTCAATGAAAACATATAGATGGTCTATACTTATGACATCAAGTGTTTAACTTAAAAGCTATGAAAGTATGATTTTGATAACTTTGATGATATTTACACATATTGCATGAATATGTACCCCGTGGGATTCGACTTTATCACCGAATGAGGCTTAGGGTGGGGGCTCAACAAGGGATCTTTATGTAAAGTTTCAAGTCTCATAACTACATGCCACCATTGAATTATGTTATGTGCCTAAATGGTATTATGTTAGTGGATCCATACATACATGTCACTCACTGTGCTAGGATAAATCTCATTAGGTGAAGTACAATTTACCTTAGCAAGTAGGCGACTCTTTCTCCGATGTAGAGGAACTACGAAATTCTATGTAATAGTCCGTATGGACTTATTGTCGGATATAGTCCTATTCCCATATATGTATACATATATTCTAAGTTTTGAAATGTTTCAAATGCTTCCATTCATAGTTTTAAACATGCATGGATCATTCGTATCTTGTCCTTATTCTATTTCTATAATTATGCATATTGATATTATGATTATGATATTTCTTTGACGCATGGCATACCTACATACTTAGTGCATTTCACTTAAGAAAGTATAATCTTTGACTACATGATCTAAACACGTAGGGAAGGAGGATGAGACTACTTCTTACGTTCGTGGCTAGAGTTGGACATCACATTTTGGAGATTGTGAGTGAGTTTCCATGCTATTGGGATAAGCCTTATTCATGCTTATTTGTTATGTTGAGAATTGTGATTTAATTTTATCTTGAGGGTAGTCAAGTAGCATGACTCTACGCTTCACCAAGATCTGTGATGTAGAGGAATGTATGGACGAATTGATGTAATTCCCTTTATTGAGAGATTACGAATTCTTATGCTTTTTGCTCACTTTACTTCTTATTATGCTTTAACTCCTTCTATATTCTTATGATATGAACAAGCGACTTGGATGAGACACCTTTGGATTCCACATTCGCCGTGTCATGACTAGGCCCTAGGTTCAGGTTGTGACACATTCACTCATCCTCTATGTACATGCTTATTTGCATTGGATTATGAAACAGAGATAAGATAGAGATATTGATATTTGAGACCAAGGTTTCTACCAGTCATGGTTATTGCTGGAGTCACTTTCTGCTAGTATGAGTGAGATATTGATATTGGAGATCAAGGTTGCTACCAGTCGAGAATTCAGCGATGGTTACTTCATCCTTGCTAAGGTCTCTTTCGACGGATATATAGTTCTTATGAGACCCTATGGGTTCCGAAAATGAGTTGATCAACGGATGTGTATGTAGGATAGATATGTATCACAATTATGTGCCATTACATTGCATCATTTTGCACCTCACTCATGATTGGATGGTAAGTGAAATGCTTAGTTAATTATTGATATGCATATATGTATGTCCTAAATTGCTGCTTTTGTTAACAATGATTCATTAAAATTGTGGAATTGATGGGGCTGTATAAATGAATATATTTATGTACACATACACACACACACACACATACACACACACACACATATATTTGTGTATTATGTATATGATGTATTTTCGTATGTGTAGGATTGGAGCTTCAAAAGTATGTGGTTTGGAAGGAAGGAGCATTTTTGTTCTTTATTTTAAGAAAGAGGTGAGGGACTTAAAAGGAAAGATATATGGTTAGCCTTGGATTGTTCTAAAAATTGAAGAAATTGGGTCAAATTGTGGTTCGGTTATGTATTTTAAAGCTAAGATATCAGAAGATATAACCTAGTTGAAAGACTTCATGAACATATTATCCTTTGTAAGGAGCCGGACTTTATGAGACCTTTCGATGTGTAAATTTGAGTTTCCAGATATGTGTGAGCCATAAAGAATTCTTGTGTATGACTTTGGGTGGCTTAAGAAAGGATTTTAGGTTCGATGAACCTCCAAGAAACCTCCCACGAGCCGTGGTCCTCACCACTGGCTGCGGAAGGGACCTTGGAAAATGCTCCAGTTGTCTAGCAAAGATTTTGGCTAAGGCAAGCACCATATGGACCTCGTACGGGTCGTGTGGAACTTTATGAGCTGTGTGGGGTCTCATGTGACCTCATACGAGCCGTGGAGAGGTGCCTCGTGGATTTCCATCCCAAAATAATTTTCTAAGTATAGGATCATCATGTTTAAACTTGATGCCTTCATACGGATGCCCAAATGACCCGTGTGCATTTGGAAGGATCGTTTCACATTCAATGGTGTCAACCTTGTATGGATTTTGGCCAAGTTCAGTACCACGGACCACTGCCTGGTGCATGTACCTTCACAAGCTGTGAGATTTTGACGGGACCCCTGACAATTTTTGAAGTTCATTTCATTAATAACTTTCTTGTAATTTGGTTATTTCTAAGGGTCGTTTATGACTTTTTTAACATATCCTAAACCCCTGAAAATACCTATACTCCTCTATTCTTATTCAAATTCATTCCCTGCACTTGGAATATTCAAACTCTCTCATCTAAAGAACTCCTCTCAAGAGTGCCTTTAGAGAATTAGCTTGGAGCTCAAGGAAAAGTCTTCTTCTTCAATCAATTTCTTCTTGATTCTCCTTAATTATCTAAGGTATATAGGATTGATTCAGGATCCTTTTCAACCATGAAGACCCCAAACACTTTTTACTCCTTGATCTATGAATTTCAAGCTTACTTTAAATATGGGTCTTTTAAATTGTTGTTGATTTAATTCAATTGAGATCTGGGTTTTATTTAATTGATGTTTTTAAAGTGATTTAAGCCCCAGTATATTGAATTGCATTGCTATTATGAAGATTTCAATATGCATGTCCCCTTAAAGGTTGGATTTAAGCTTGGGTAACATAAATCATGGTTTAAATGTCAATTTGCTCATGGATTTACTTGGATTTCACATTACGACATTGATTTAAGTATGAACTTCTATTTCCCATGCTATTCTATCATGATTCATGGCATATGCATACATGAACATTGGTTTTTATGAAGATTATAGGGTAGGTTAAAACCTACTTATGTTGATGAATATGATTTTGATGAAAGTATGGGCATGACATGAAATGTGATCTCATAATATCTCTGATATGGCTCTTTGAGCATAAGTTGGGTCTTTACACCAATACTATTTATGTGAATGAGCTATTCCTATGCATGAAAGTATGAATTGATGTATAATTTGGCTCTTTAGCCCAAGTATATACGGTTATGAAAAATGTTTGACTTTTAAGCCCTAGTATGCGTGCAAATGATTTGAAATGACATACGTCTCGATTGAAAACATGTATATGTATATGTATTCTTGTGGGGTGATGACTTAGCACCGAGAAAACTTGTGGGAGGAGTGCTATCTCTAAGGTTCCAATACCCAAGTCCCATAACTATGTGTCAAACATAGGTATATGTTTATGGTAACCTTTAGCGAAATAGAGGTGCCCGTAAGGTACAATTACAATTATGTTATGATGAATGAAAATCCTTTTTGAAATAGGGGTGCCGTGCGGTAAGGTTATTTCTCCGAAATAGGGGCGCCCGTAAGGAGAAGTATGGTCTACCTTTGGCAAGTGGATCACCTCTTATTTGGTGAAGGAAAGACACCAAAAGTCCTTGTTATAGCTGGCATGGTCTAGATGCTGGTTGAGGTCTCATCCCCACTATGTTGAAACATTATGGCATTTTATACATCATGCATTTCATGGCATGTTGATATACTACTCTTCTTTGTATATATATTTCTTTTTATATTTGTGCCCTTGTCATCTAACATTGAATGTAGGTTTAATGAGTTCATATGTATTGCATTCCCACATACTTAGTACATTCAAATGTACTAACACATACTCTTTGCCTAAATGATCTAACCATGTAGGGACCAAAGACTATCTTCATCCTCCTCTTGACGGTTAGCTCGGATTGTGAAAGTTGTTGTGGTGATTCCTATCATCGAAGGATAAGCCACCATCCATCTACCTATTGTGTTGCTTCCGCTTTTGTTTTATTTACTTTGAGGGTGATCCGGGACATGTCTTGGCCCCCATCCTATTCTTTAACTTATAGGCATTGTTGGACAACATATAGACTCTTATACTGATTTATGCTATGCCATGTTATTAGTTATGGAGATTTTAATTATGGCTATCTATTGAATGTTCATGATGTGATGATTTGCAAATGATGAGATGTGGAAAGTCTTAAGTCCCATTCTATCCCCATAGCGTGAGTTATACTTACCTGCCCCTTAGTTATTATGTGCTATGTGGATCATGCTAATCCCTATCCCTATGACATCCTCATATGTGATTCACACTTTCCCGTCCCTTAAAAACTATAAATTTGTTTCTTTTTTAAAGGATTTCAAATCGATGATGTGTAGGTGGATGTTATGAGGCTTGTTTGGGGACTCATGAGTTCCCATTTTCCATGTCACTCCTAGGCCCTAGGCTCGGGCCATGACAACCTTTCTGATTAACAATCTAGTGATGAGAGTGGTACTTGTATGGCCTATTATATATTGGAAGTGATTTGACAATTCGGTGTGGTATGGTTAAGGAAATGACTATATTATGAGTGCGGTAATTACCAGATTTCAGTTATTTGGTTTGTCATTAAAAGAATGGGTTACTTAGTATTGACTGAGAATGATGGTGTGCTAATTGAGATAAGAACTTCTACTGTGGTTTCATGGAGTGGTGTATGGAAAGAAGTACTAAATTAAGACTGATATGGCGATATATGTGTTCACTTTTTTGGGGTTATGGGATGTGTTCTTTTTGCTATTGAGCTAGCTTGTGAAAGGGTGCATATTTCCTTTCTTAGGATAAAAGTAATTTGGCAATGAATGGAAACTATTCAGTAGGAAAGGAAATGAGGGTCATTTGAGTACAATCTTTTCAGTGGGTATGATGTGTTTTAGTGTGGATCTAGAGGGCCTTCTGATGTGGTAATATATGAGAATGGAGACATTAATTGCTAAGCGCGAATGCTAGCTGCTAAGGAATTATCAACTATTTCACCTACTCAGGTAATGAGGTTTGATGTTGCAGTCATATTTGAAAAACTAATCAGTTGTTAATCAAATGCTTGAGTTTGGAATTGATCATAAAAAATTTCATAGTGGTGGATCTTAGTATTGATGACACTCAAGAGAACTCCAAAAAAATTAAGGAATACAATGGTCATCGTTACTATAATAACCCAACAAAGGAGTCGGATTCGACCCCACAGAGAATGGGTGATAAAGGCTTCAGTCGAGAAGTGGTAACGTCTAGTAGAATTGTGAAGCTATGAAAATAAAAATGGACATATTTAAAATTGCAATATTGAGTAGTAAATATAAGATCTAAAATCTAAGCAGCAAAATCTAGTAGTAAACAAATTGAGGGAATAATTCTTCTAGGGTGACTGATGTATAGCTAAATTTAAAGGCTTCAATTGGGTGTTAATATTGCTTAAAATTGATTCAAGTCGTGTGGGTAGGTAGGGTGAAACTACAATCTGATGTGCAACTCTAAAAAATACATCAATTTCAAATCTCACTCTCTCAGGAATAAGTTTGGAGTCATGATTCGAAACACCTAATACTTTAGCACAATTACTAACTCTAGAAAGCAATTATACTATTATACATTAGCAACTATTCACCAAATTCACCCACTCTTCACAACTCTCTCAAGCATGCAAAGAGATCTAAGCTAGAAATAAGTTTCCAATCTTAATTCTTAAATTAAACATGATGAATTCGAGAAACGCATAACAATTTAATCAAAAGTCAAGGAAATGTTAAACACTCATAAAGAAAATCTGACAATCTAGCTATTACATCCCCCTAGAAGATTAGGATTTAGCTAAGCATAAAATTACAAACTAAAAATATACCAAATTCTTGTTCATCCATAGTGATAGAATGTAAATCCCACAAGATTGATGTTAAAACCCCTCAATTCGAGTATATGGACCCTCAAAATTATCCTTAGTCCAAAATATGAAAGTTATGTTGCCTTAGACTCACTTGAATTTCCAAGTATTTTTTTTAAAAAATTGACTTTATATACTCATGAAAAAACATAAATTCGGCTAGCTTATTAATTGTACCAACCTGATTGGCGAGTTGCCCATTGCTTCCTTTTGTTTCCATTTTAGCAGGGATTCCACCAAAAACTTTCTAGAGCATTCAGCAAGCCAGATCGTGTTTGCCTAAAGAATTGGAGAGTCACCCTTGGTGAATTGAGTTTGCATTCCAAGACTTGTTTTAGCTCCAGTTGTTGGATGCATTGGTGAGCTAGTACGAGCTCGCCAAATGTATTCGGCGACTCGCCCCTTGGATAATCATCTCATCTCCTGTGTTTCCCTCAACCATGGTGTTTTCTAGAGGAATTGGGGATGGACTGTTCGCATCAAAAGTTTAGTAAGCGACTCGCCAACCATTTATCTTTACTTGCAAATATTCCTCACTCGTTGATTCTATTTCTGGTGTGCTCTGCAGGGTCTGGTTTGCATGGGCGACTCATATAATGCACTTTGCAGTTCGCCAAACATAAAATGCAGATTCAGGCCATGTTTTTTAAACTTTGCTACTCTTGACCCTCTTTTTGCCATTTTGCCTTTAAGTAGTTTCCAATCCCTAACCTACATATAGAATTACAAAATTGCATTAGTTCAAGGCATAAATACAACATCAAGGACACTTTTTCTATCAATTAAAACATAAAATGAGTTAAATTTCCACGATTTATCAACACCCCCAACTTGAAATTTTGCTTGTCCTTAAGCACATCTAATATCAATCAACTCAAGAATCAATCTACAAGTTGTGGTAACAGAGAAACAATATACTAGGCCATGGAAGGCTTGCTAATCATGCAACACATTAATCATGCACTTCAAGCCTCAGGTTATGACTAGCATTTGCCACATTGAATACGTGCTTACCCAAAACATATCTAAATGGTTAATTCATGATCAACAAAATTGCTATGTTGCCCTTATCCGAACAAAGATTCCTCTTTTCTCACACGTTTAAAGAAAATCATAAACATGGAAATCGCAAACAACACTCACACTCCCAAATGAAAAAAACATGCCCAACATCCACTCGTGGACTTGTCCTTATTTTCCAATCAATCAGTCAATTAGCTAAATAAAGATCAAAAAGGGCTTTTAGGATTTCTAACAAGGATGAATGCAGGGATTTAGTCAAGTTTATGGGATAGTGGCTTCACCTCCTTGGGGTATGACTCAATATTATGATGGATCCACCTTGTCTGTCTTTTCCAATAGTTTTAAACCATTTCCTCACTTTTGAACATCTGGCTTTGTCTTAATTGCATACAGAATGAAATTATTATATACACATGTAAACAAGAACTGCACTCTTTTTCTTTCTTTTCCTTTTATTATCTTTTTTTAAGAAGAAGGAGAATGTTCAAGACTTTTCTAAATCACAAATGTTCAAGACTTTTCTAAATCACTTCACCTTTCTTAGGACACTTTGTAACCAACATTACACCCGATTCTCCTTTTTCAGTTGTCCCACCAACAACATAGGATTTTGGCCTAAACTTGGACTTTGATACCAAGTCAATACACCAAGAAGGGTAAGGGTAAGGCAACAAGTGTATTTTGTTTCTCACAAGACGTATTCATAATTTGGTTCAAGATCTATAAGAAATACAAGTTAGGCTAAAATAGTGCCAAGCTAGGATCACAGTCACACAAGGTCAAAATGGTTATGGGGTGTACCAATTTCTATTCATACTCAACAAAAATGGCTAAGATCCTTTCTTTCATTCACTAATGTTCATTAATTGGACTAACCAGGCAAGTATCAAGTTTCGTCAAGCATCTTTCTGAGTAAACCTCACCTCATATGGCCACTAGCACAATTATTGACATTATTCTACCAATTGAGTTTTCTCAAGAGCATTGATCATCCCAGTACTTAAAATAAGTAACAAACCAGTCACAACAAGATGCCACGAGTTCAAACATGATCTATGCAACTCATAGTACCCCATTAGGTTGACCTTAGCATATCATTCATCACTTGCACTATTCAGGACATCAATATTGATTTTAATTGAGATTCAAATGTACAAGAGAAAAATTGGAATTTTAAGCACCCAATTACAACTTAATCAAGGCCAAAAATCAATGGTTACTCAGATTTCACCATGACTTGCCATCAAATTCCATGACTAATCAATGATTTACCCTTAAGAATGTCGTCACTCAATCCGTCATAGGGCTTCATCAATTAACATCCAACACAACATGCATCAATGAAAAGTCAGCAAACAACTTCAATACAAAAATAAACTACGAACTAAGGCAAATTAATATACTCATGCTAAAATACTCAAGGTAAACAAATATATACAGTCAAAACAAAATGGGTTAGGCTCTAACAACCATCCCCTTAAGAAAAATATAGTAGTTTTCTCAATGCAAAAACTATAAAGATAATTAAAAATAACAAAAAAAATAAAGAATAAAAGGAAGTGCCCCTATCCGACTATTTTAGAGGAAGAGATCCCACCACGAAGTAGAATAGAGAGCATCAGTTCCCAAAATAGGTGCAATACCAACAACCTGGACATGTGCTTCCTCAAATGATCAAGCCAAAGTCATCTGATTCTGCACCTCCTCTAAATTCTGCTAGCCCACATATGTATCCTCTTGGGCATGATTCAGCTTAGTTAAGTCCTTCTCATCTTGTTTGTCGGGAAAATCATAAGTGGTTGTCATATGTAAACCGCTAGCTACTACTAGGATCAAAGGAGAAATTGAATTAGATGGTGGAATAGAACTAGGAGGTGGTACCTGGGTCTACTCAGATGGGACCTTAACACTCCCCCAAACCATAAATATGCCGGTCAATTGAAACTCATCTACATCTCTCTAGATGGTAGCAAGATAAGCCTAAATGACAATCACCGCAATAGCACTTGTTAAGACCTTCTTCAAGTCCTTAACATGCAATGTGAGTTAGTCCATCGTCAATGCAAAATCTGAAAAAAGTCAATGTTGATTGGCCAACTCAGTCTTTAATAGGGCAAGTGCAGCTGTAGTGGCCTACGAGATCATGATGGGTACTCGAGACTGAAGGCGAGAAGCACAGACATCAGCAAAATGGGCAAGACTGCCCATCCAATAGATCATGGCTTAAATGAAGAGGCTGCCTAGAGCTGGCAGTCAAAGTAGGCACTAAAGAAGGTGATGGTATAGTTGTAGAGGTGGACGCAGTGGTGGACGAGCCAGACAAGGCGACTTTTGGAGATAAAATAAAAGGTGTCTCTAAAGTGGGTGGCTCCATCTCAAGGGTTTCTGGATTGAAAACCAGAGTGGTGCCCTCAGGAGGTAGCATTTCCTAGCCATTACATCTCGCAAATAATCTATCTCGATCCGGCGAATGTAGCTTGATGCGGCCGAGGTAACTTGTACATTAGTAACCTCAATAAATGAAACCCTAGCCAACTCACTAAGCTAGGTAATAAGGATAGGAAAAGATCATGACGTTTTCTGCCGCCTCACCCTCACAAGGATTTCGAGTATGATTATATCACCCAACTTTAGTTGCAACCGATCCATAATACAACCAAGAGAGCAGCCTTGGGATGCCTAGTAATAGATTCATTTTGAGAAGCCATTAATATGTTGCTGATAAAGCAAAAGCAATATTGAGTACTGATGTTATTATATCGCTTCTCAATAACAACCCTCTCTCCGATGCACGAGTGTGTGATATTGGCTAAAAGTGGTGTGAGCCAACATTGCAACACATCAAGATGTCGGGCCAACTTTTCTTGAAGTCCATCACGACCTAATTCTTTGTAACCAAGGACTTCATTGATGTTTAATGGCACATACTCAAAATCTTTTCCTTGCCCCATAACAATGTGCAGAGGCTTTGGTGGAACACCTTTTTCAGGCTTTAGAAGTTGGTCGGCATAGGCCTTATAAAACTTCCTAACCCAAAAGGGTACATACAGTGCCTGAGGTTTTGTGAATATTTTAAATTGGTGGAATTTCATAGTTTCCCAAATATTAGGGTACCAATCAACTATCCCATCTTTGGATAGCCACTTTTCTTCTAAAATAGTCCATAAATCAGCATCTTTGAGGCTACTCATAGACTTGGGGGGGGGGGGAACAACTTGTGCAACTCATGATGGTTGATCAATCAATGGGTCGTGGACTGCTTTGGAACGCATTTCCACCTGGGTGCACTCCAACGATTATGGGACATCAACTCTTGGCTATGCTGGTGGGGCAGTTAGGGCATGTACCGCGGTTAGTGGATGGTTCTCGTGTATGCTGGACTCATGTTCCTTCGTCCAATCGGCCTAATTAAATTAGAATAAGAATCCTATCTCAGAGTCTCCACCATGAGTCTTTTTCCCCTATTTTTATCAATCTTTGTGTCCCTTACTGGCTTTGTTCACCTACGGGAGGCTTGTGTAGGTTCGGACTCTCGTATCACAATGTCACCCGAACATCTCCAGACCCGACCCTCCATTTCATCTATTAATCATCGTATTGGTTGCTTTGGTCTCGCCATTTCTGCAAAACATAACCATTGGAGGCATATCAATAAGACAACAATCAAAATCAAATTATAAAATTGTTCAAAAGTTGCCTGGAGTAAACATTGTATCTATAGCTCCCTAAAGGTTTTGGTGATATGTCAAAAGAGTTGACGAGTAAAATCGCGATCTCCAACCTACCTTGAGAATTTTCAACTTGAGGTTGGACAGGTTGTCGAGCACCAAAACCCAAAGGGTGAGTTTCCAAGTTCCATTGGTGAGACCACGGAATCTTGCTAAAGCAAATAGAAAGTTATAGGGAAATAAAACATAATAGGCGAGATAAAGGAGATATTGTTGAGTTACTAAATCAACCTAGAGAGTCAACAATAACTCGCCAAGTGATTCTAAAACCACAGACCTTCGGCGAGTTGGAAAATATGAGCCTACATCCTATAAGACAACTTGCCAAATAGGTTGGCAGGCTCAGATGATCTCGCCAACTACTGAATTTAATGGTCCATGCCAAAAGTTCAAAAAACAACCATCCCCAATCAAGCTCCACACAAATTTTCCACATAAACATCAAACCTAGAGCCTGTAATACATCAAGTATTCAAAAAACATTTTGCAAACAAACTAAATATAGACACCAAACAAACAATTTAGCCCTTAAGAGAATCGTCACTAATCTATCATTGGGCCAAACCATTTGATTAGGGTCGTGAAGCAGCATAAACACATTACAACAATTAAATTTCCCAATTTTCCATTCAATACAACTATACACTAAGTAAATGCTACATAAGAACATTTATTTTTAATCAAAATGGAAAGACTTAGTCAATCATATGATTTCATAACAATGGGACTCTGAAGCAAGCATCTTTATGAAATTTCAATCACACCCACTAGAACCCACTAATTAAAGAGACCTGAACATCTACCAAAAGCAAAGATACACATTTCTTTGGGTTCCATTGAAAGATACAGCACTAGAATTTTCAATTTAATCTCAAGTCCAAGTTCACACAGCCAATGTATCATCAACACGACAAGAGTTCTAAAAGGATGCAAGAAAAATAAAGGATAAAAAGCACTAACACGATTCTAAGAGAGTAGAATAATTATCAAGATCAAAATCCTCATGAAAAAGCAGTAAACAAGTAAAAAGCACTACTAATCCGCGAGGAATGTGAAAACTTTTTGTAGAAACATAGAGAAAGTGATAAAAGAGCGGGAGATTTGAAATGGGGTGCCTTTTACACAAAGATCGACCCCCTACCCAAGCCTGTCAATTCTGTCTGATGAGGTAAATAACATCGTCGACTGTATCGATGAGTCACCAAATGTACCTCAGCTCTCCTATCTAAGTCGTTAATTGAAGTAAAGTTGGCGAGCTCAATTGGGACCACTAAAAAGATTTGGAAATCTGCCAAACGAATCTGCTGCTTGCTTTTTGTTCTAGTGTTCAGATTCTATTAGCCTTCAAACTCAACGAGTCAGGTTGTCCTTGCTAACAATGTTCGACGATCCACCAAATGATGTAGATGCTCGCCAATCTCCCATATAAATTTAAGGATAATTTAACACAACAAACGAAAGTTCAGTCGAATTGCCTATTAGAGTAGGCGACTAGCCAAGCAAGCCTTGCACATACCCATTTCATTTGTCAACATTTTTCTATTCTTCAACCTATACATTCAACACACATTATTCAAAACCATTAAAATCTGGGGTTTCCTCCCAAGAAGTGACTTCTTTAGCATCATGGTACTATATGGTCAAGATTTCAAGCATCATCCAAATACACCACTTTGATAACGGCCACCTTGGGATCAACACCCATATAAATCGTCAGCCTTTGCCCATTAACCTTGAATCGTGATCCATCCTTATTCAGAATCTCTATAACTATACTTTCAAAAATTTAGACCACCTTGAATGGACCTGACCACTTGTACTTAAGTTTTCCCGAGAAAAGTTTCGAACGAGAATTGAAAAGAAGTACCATATCACTATCTCGAAACTCTCGATGCAAGATTTTAGCATCACACCACTTCTTCAACATTTCCTTATAAAGAGTTGAACTCTTATAAGCATAGAGGTGAACTTCTTCCAAGGTATGTGATTGATCCATACAATCTCGGGAAGCATTTTTTCAATTCAGATTAAAGGCTTTCAAAGATCACAATGCTTTGTGCTCAAGCTCCACAGGTAAATGGCAAGACTTTCCAAACAAAAAATGATATATAGATATTCTAATCAGTATTTTGAAAGTTGTATGATACATCCAAAGAACATCATGTAACTTTCGTGCTCAGTCAGCTCTACTAGCATTCACCATCTTAGCCAAGATGTTTTTAATTCCTTGATTTGAGATTTCAACTTGGCCAATTGTTTATGAGTGGTAAGGCGTCACCACCTTGTGATTTACTTCATACTTACTTAGCAAAGAAGTGAACATTTAATTGTAAAAATGGGAACCTCTGTCACTGATTATTGCCCTTGGTGTCCCAAACCTTGTGTAAATATTTTTCTTAAGAAAATGAATAATTCTGCGCAAATAATTCTGAGGTAATGCTATGATTTCCATCCACTTGGATATAGAATCCATAACTAACAAGCTCACAAATGGTCCCATAAAATCAATATCCCATACATCAAATAATTTAACCTTTAAAATAGGATTGAGAGGTAATTCATGCCTACGAAAAATATTACCTTGCTGCTAGGATTCAACACACTTCTTCACCATGGTGTTAGAATTCTGATAAAGCGTTGGCTAATAGTAATCACATTGAAGCACTTTCATAGCAGTTCGAACATCACCATGATGGCCTCCCATTGGAGATGCATGATAGGCCTCAAGAATGACCCATGTCTCTTCCTCGAGTACACATCATCTAATAACATTGTCAGCACACTCATAGAACAAATTCGGTTCATCCTAAATATAGTGCTTTTCATAAGAAAGAAACTACTTTACTTGTCAAAGGACCCAGATTTTTGAACGACTTTATCGAACCTCATAATGTTGCCCCGAGAGAAAATTTGACCAAGTGTCACTCCATGGGAGGCCCACACGGCTAGTGTGATCACACGGACCATGTGGCCTCCAGTGGAGGGGTACTTGGCCATAATTTCGAATACGGAGACTCAATAGTGAGTTTTAGACTAAGTGTGGGCACACGACCACCTACATGGTCCATGTGGTGTGTCACAGGCCGTGTGGCTCACCATATAAGCTCACGACATGAAATTTTTCTAAGTACAAAATTACCATATTATAACTTTTCTGTGCAAAAATATTTCTAAGCATCGTCTCACAGCCCTTGACATGACCCGTGTAGTGTCACACGGGTCGTGTAGCCGTCCGTATGGTACCCCTTTGCTTAAGAAAATTCTAAGTTTGGAACATTGCAAAAATTTGCTTAAGTGTCACCTCACGGACACTATTCATGGGCCGTGAAGTGTCTCATGGACCGTGTAGGTGCCAGTGAAGCTGTGACGACCTATTTTCCATCCGTTTGATTAATGGCATTTACGTAAATTCAACTTATTTTAATTATATTTTATGACTTTTCTACCTATCCTATACCCCTAAATCAGCTGATACCCTTCACTTCTAATTCATTCTCATTGAAAACACTCTCACTCAAAATTCAATTCCTAGAAATCCTCTCTAAGTCTTTCTCTCAAGGCTCAAGCTAAGGTTCAACTGAGGTTTAACTTCAAACTAGATTCTTCTCAATTTCAGCCTCTCAATCAAGGTATGTGGGATTGATTCTTGGTTCCTTTCAACCAAGAAGACCCAAACTCTTTTCAATCAATTTCTACGAAATTTTAGCTTACTTTAAATATGGTTTTTCATTATTTGAATCTACTAAATTCAATTGAAGTATGGGTTGTGCTTTATTGATGATTTTAAGTTTGTTCAAACCCTTATATTATAGTTTGCACTAAGATTATGAAATTATGAATGTGCATGTCCCCTTTAAATCTTGATTTATGCATGAGTGATTTATATTATGATTTAAATGTGGATTTGATTATGGATTTACTTTAATCTAATATTATAATGTTGATTTTACCTTGAATCTATATTACCCATGCTATTCTCACACCATGCATTGCATTTGCATTCATGAACATTGGTTTTTATGGAAATTCTGAAGTGGGTTAAGCCCAATTATGTTTTATGAAATGATTTTGATGAGATTATGTTTATGACAAGAATGTGATCACGTGTATGTCAATGATTATGGTTTTTCTATGAATATTTTTGCACCATTTCATATTTGTAATCGAGCTAGTCCTATGCATGAATACTATAACTATGAGCTATGATTTGGCATATGAGCCTAAATGAGCATTGATCGGATTTGAAATGACTATTGCCTTTTTGAAAGTATGTATGTATATACTATATGTATTCTCGTGAGATGTTGACTTAGCACCGATGGATTGGGGGCGTCAGGGCTATCCCCAAGGGTCCTCTCCCTTTCCTCGAACTATATACCTAGCATATGTTATGAGAATCCTATTCAAAATGGGAGATATTCCCGTAAGGAAGGTTGCTTCATACGAAATGGGTGATGTTCCCGTAAAGTGAAGTATTATGTTATAATATGAATTTTTTTCTCGAAATGGGAGATGTTTCCATTAGGGGGTTGCTTTATACGAAATGGGTGATGTTCCCATAAGGTGAACTATGGTTTACCTTTGGCAAGTAGACCACCTCTGTACCGGTGAGGGGATTTCATCGGGATTCCAAGTACTAGCTCACTTGGTCTTACTCATGTCAGTTGAGGTTACATCCCCGCTAAATATGAATATCTTTGCATTCATGTATCATGAATTTCATGGCATATTGTATACTACTCTTCCTTAGATTTATGATTGTCATCTAAAATTGAAATGCAGGTTGATAAGTCATATGCATTGCATGCCTGCATACTTTGTACATTCAAACGTACTAACGCCTACTCTATGTTTACATGATTTTACCATGTAGGAGCCAAGTGCTATGACTATCCACCGCTTGACGAGTAGCTAAATTCGGAAAGTTGAACTTGTGGTGAGTCCCATCCTCCAAGGACAAGCCACCCTTCTTCTATCTATGTTATCTTATGTCTACTTTCTTATTTGAGGGTGGGCCCGAGACATGTCTTGGCCCTTGTTCCATCTCATGACTAGAGGCATTGTTGGACATCTTGTGGACTCTCGTAGATTTCATATATGCTATGTGCTGTATTTGGAGCTTATGTTTATGGTTATTTACTGGAAATGGCCATTACGGATTGATTATGGAGATATGGTATGTGTGCATGTTTGGTGTGAAAATGTGGAAGTCCTAAGTCCCATTTGCTCCTATAAAGTGAGTCCTACCTACCCGCCCCTTAGTTCGTATATGCTATGTGCTATGTGAATCCATGTAAATCCCTTCCACCTCGATGTCCCCAGAGCATGAGTCCTACTTTCCCATCCCTTAGTATTATATGTTTATTATTTGAATGCGCTTCCGAACCGATGGTATGGATTTGGATACTTCGAAGCTTGTTTGGGGACTCTCGGGTTCCCATTCGCCATGTCACTTCTAGGCCCTAGTCTTGGGTCATGACAACTTGGTATGGTTTTAGACGATTGGGAATAAAACCATAAATTGTAAATTAGCAAAGTTGGCATACCAAGGTAAAGCTCTTTTTGATGTCACCATAATCATATTCATCTGGAAATTCATCAGAAAGGTTGTTCTTTTCAGCTACCTTGTCATTCAACTCAAGTCTAGATAAATGATCGACTACTTGATTTTCACAATCCTTACGATCTTTCATTTCAGAATCAAAGTCTTGCAATAATAAGACCCAATGAATTAGTCTCGACTTTACGTATTTCTTATCCATCAAGTATCTTAGAGCTGCATGACCTGTGTACACAACCACCTTAGCACCCGAAAGATAAGATCTAAATTTCTCGAATGCATACATAACAACCAGTAATTTATTTTGCAGTGAAGGCGTAATTCTTTTTAGCCAAATTGTGAGTCTTGATTGCATAGTAAATTGGATGAAAAAACTTATATTTTATATAACCCAACACAACACCCAAAGACACACCACTTGCATCACACATTAATTCACAAAGAAGATCTCAATCAGATACTACTATAATAGGATATCCCTTCTCATTAGGAACCACTATCATACCCACATTTTTGGCATACCCATAATGGGGCTGACCCAATTACTTTCGGTAATGGGGTAGATTACCCCAACATCAAGACACTTAAAAATTTCCTTCTCAACTACCTCTTGCATAGGAGGGTTCAGCCTCCTTTGGTGCTCAACACTGGGCTTGAAATCATTAACAACCTTGATTTTATGGATGGAAATGTCAGATGTAATACCAACAATATCAGCAATAGTCCACCTAATAGCTTTGACAAATATTTTCAGTACATCAACAAAAATTTTCACCTATCAATCAAGAAGATCTGTTGCAATATAACCAACGAAGAATTTTTTCCACCGAAGAATGCATAACAAAGATGAGGAGGGAGAACTTTCAACTCAAGCTTTTGTGGATCCTCATCAGATGGCTATGTGGGAGGTGACTCCTGATTTTTCAAGTCGAGGTCAAGCTTTGGAGAAGTCTTAAAATGTGACCCCATACCCGACAATGCAACAACTAATTTATCGTAGTCCACAATATCCTCCTCATAAAAATTTAACAGCACAGTAGTCGATGATTCACCTAGACTCATTGCATTGATCACACTAGCAACCATGTCATCCGCCACATCAATAAAAGAAAGAATCAAAGATCATTTGGTTGTTTCATGGATTTGCTAACATTGAACATGACTTCTTCATCATTCATCAAGAATTTTAGCTCTCCACTTTCAACATCTACTAAAGCTCTCCTGGTAGCAGAGAATGGCCTACGAAGGATAATAGAGACTTCAATATCTACTTCATAATCCAAAATTGCAAAGTCAGTTGGAAAGATGAATTTATCAACCTTCACTAAGACGTCATAAAGAATCCCCCGGCCATTTGATTCTTCGATCCGCTATGAGTAGACGTACAGTGGTTGGTGTAGGTTTCTCCAGCACAAGATGTTCAAATAAATGTGGCATTCAATTGGTACTTGCTCCCAAATCACATAACGCCTTAGTAAATAAATAAATCAAAAGTACAAGGGATGGTAAAAGCTTTTGGATCTTCCTTTTTAACCACAAGATTACTTCACATAATTGCACTATAGTTGTGAGACACTTCCACGGTCTCAAAATCTAATCTCCTCATTTTGGTTACCAATTCTTTCATGAATTTTGCATAACATCGCATCTCTAACAAGGCTTCAATCAGGGGAAACTTAATAGAAGGAAATTTGAAAATAGAAAGGAACTTCTGAAATTTTTCCTCATCCTCTTTTTTCTTAAGACTTCGTGGAAATAGAGGCTTAAACTCTGGTAAAGGCTTTTGTGGAAACTGAAGAAGGAGTGGAATTTCCCTTCTCTTTAGCAACATCAATCTTCTCCTTTTGTTGAGGATCTTTATCTTCTTTTAACACTTTGATATTCGACTTTTCAACCAATTCATCCCTTTGAAACACAACCTTCTTCTCCTTGTTGAGAGTCTCCAGATATCCCCTATTTGCCTGATCATAAACCATCTTACCACTATGGGTAATAACCATCAAACATTAGCAGTGTCACCCTTAGGATTAGCAATAGTATTGATAGGCTTCTTTTTTGTTTGAGATTCACATGAGCTGAGATCTGACCCATTTAGGTCTCAAGTTGCTTGACAGAAACTCAATGGGCAGTGACGTTTTAATTTAATAAGGATAAATACTCTTTCATCTCCTTCAATACCTTATTGGACCCTTAAACCTTATGCAAGATCTAAGCTAACATATCTTCAGTTCAAAAGTTTTGGCTCCGCTTTTAGCTATGCTGACTTTTTGATGATCATGAGGAGGAACATAATGATCACCTTGAGGTTGAACAAACCTTTCCTTATCGACAACACGATCCCTCCAATTCGTTCCACGGTCTCTCCGTTCTTGCTTTCGATTCTAACCCTGACTCCCACCCATCTTTTGACAACCCAGATAGATATCCCCTATATGGTTTGCCAAGAATTTAACCTCTTCTTCATACATTGGTTCAAACACTATTACATCTTGGGAAGAACTCCCACTATCACCAATATCATTTATATTCTTCTTAGACCCCATGACATGTCTGGTTAATAATTCAAGCTGAGTCATCATCTTAGCCATGTTCTTATGTTTTTCTTGATTTTTCTTGACTTGCTCTTTTGTCAAACCCATAGTTAGTGGAGTAACCATATCAACCACATCATCTTTAGTATACCATGCCTAATTTATCTTAGTCATTTAATCAAGTAATGCAGATGCTCTCTCAAATGTTTGTCTCATGATACCTTCACAGACTAGTTGATCTGCTATGCCATGCCTGATTTATCTTAGTCATTTCATCAAGAAACTTGGCTGCTCTCTCAAATGTTTGTCTCATGATACCTCCACAGACTAATTGATCTACTATGCCTTTGTCGATAGCATCAAGACTCTTGTAGAAGTATTGTGATAATAAATGATTCAGTAACCTATGATTAGGGCATTGCATCAGTAACTTTTGGTACCTAAGCCATGTTTCATGAATTGGCTGACCTTCTACCTAGCAACTTTTGGTACCTAAGCCATGTTTCATGAATTGGCTGACCTTCTATCCTTTTGAAATTTTGAATACTATCCCTGAGCTTCAATATTTTCAAAGGAAGGAAGAACTTTTCCTAGAAGGCCTCCAAGGATTCCTCCCGTGAAGTAATAGAATCACGTGGGAACTCAACAATCCACTTTGTTGCTTCTTTAACCAATGAAAAAGAAAATTAACAAAGTTGGATGACTCTTGAGAGATGTTTTTGAATGAAAATTTGTTGCACATATCAAGGAGGTTTCTTATGTGATCATCAGGGTCCTCATGAGTGAGATCTCCAAAGAATCCCTTAATCTGAAGTAGCTGGAGCATGGTTCCTGATGTGCTGTCAAAATACAACACTTTTGATGCTTAAAATTTGGACTTTTGTGTGTTCTCAATGTGATGTTAGCTGGTTTTATGTGTTTTTGTGTTTTATTTGCAGGATTCCAGGGTTGGCCTTGATTTTGGGAAGAAAATGCAGAAGTTTCTATTTTTGATGAAGTACGAGACCTTTTACGGGCCATAGTGCACTCTACGGGTCGTGAAGGATGTTTGAACAATTCCAGTGAGGGGATGATTTTCTGAAGGTTGTTTTATGAACATGCAGACAGGTCGTCGATGAGTTTATGAGTCGTGGATTATGTCTCGTGCCCTGAGGATCAGAGAAGGACTTTCTGAAGTTTTATTAGAAGAAACCCTCTTACGAGTCATAGTTTACTTTATGAGTTGTAAAGGGGTGTCATAAATCTCTAGTCTAGTTTTGCAGCAACATTGTACGAGACCCCAATTACGAGCCATGGAGTGCAATACGACCGATAAAGCAAGTCGTAAGATGTGCCAACCAAGCTATCCTATTTTGCTTAGGACTTGTATTTTAAATTTATAAATAGGTTTTTAAGTTATTTTTCAGAGAGCTTATTAGAGAGTTCAACTAGTAGGGAGGAAAGATAGTAAGATAGAGTAGAGAAAACATTTGAGAGTTTTTGAAACACCTATACTTTGATTTGATTTTATTATCTTGTGTTCTTAATTCAATTGTGTAAGTGTTCTATTATGTTATTCCAAATCATAAGTCTTGCATCTACACAAATCATGAGTAGCTAAATCCACAACTAGGGTTATAAGCAACATGAGGAACTAACGAGGTAAAATCAGATAAATCATAATTCTCTGAAAGTGTGTATGCATATATTAATTAACTCACTTCATTTTGCATGTTTTTATGGTGGCCAACATTAGAACCCGCCTAGTGTTACTGACTGGACCAAGGTAGTAATGAATAGGAAAAAAGATTAATTAACAGAATTTGATTGATGTGTTCTTGTCTAATTAACTGAACTAGGCCAAGGGGCAGTTTTATTGGGACTAATAGGTAAGGATTAGTAATGCACACTGCGGAGATGGGCTAACTGACGTTGTGAAATTTCCCTCTCGCCTGGACCAAAGGGTTTGGTGAACTTAACTTACCGTCATGCATGCCACACACTAGAAATGAATTAGGTTATCTGGTCATACTAAGGTAGGGAATCATGGGGAACACAATACTTTAGTTTCTCTCAATATTGATAAAACTCTTATGCTAGTTAGGTCTACTTTACTACGGATTATTACAACCCCCCCTTTTGGGAAGTAAGTTGGTTAATCGCTTGAATTGCAGTACTTGAATTCTTTCAAGTCTACGTATCCCCTGTGAATTCGACCCTAACCTTGATTAGACTCTATTTCTTGACAACCACCACTTTATCTTAAAAAAAGAGGTGTAACTTTGGCGACATCAAGATTTTGGTGCCGTTGCATGGGAATACGACTAGACTTGGTTAATTCAAAAGTTATTTGAGTGTTAGCCCTTATTTACTTCATTTTACATTTTTATTATTTTTGTTCTTTTTTAGGGTATAAGTGTAGTGTATGCCCAACACACAAAGTCGAGGCAATCCTTTAACTTCGTTTGGCACAGACATCCAGAAAACATTGAGAAGAATGCCCCAAGATAATGCCAACAACGAGGCTAATGCAAATCTTAATAGGAATGGGAATGAGAATGCTGACCATGAGAACCCGCCTCCTCTTGAGGACATTGCTCCACAGCCGCAGGATTTCAACGCCAATGCTTATAAGTCGGATCAATACAGGCTAAATCCTATTGCTATAGAGGTGACTCGAGCTATTATGTTGCCAACTCAATCGACCGATACAAAGTTTGTGGTCTCAAGTGGGTTGCTTCAGATGCTATAGAACCATGGGCCGTTGCGGGCTTACCATCGGAGGATCCTCATAGCCATCTACACAATGTTTCGTTTGTCTGTAAGAGTGTTATAGGTAAACATAATTTGTCTATGGATGCTGTGGGACTTCATGTCTTCCCATTGTCTCTTACAGGCAATGTAGCACTATGGCTATCAAAGCTCCCGCCGAGTTCGATCACATGTTGGGTCGAATTGCAGAAGGCCTTTTTGGAGAGGCACTTCCACTTCGAGCAACTTCCTGGTGACTCGATTAGTACTATATAGGAGCAGTTCACTAAGTGCCTGAGGAGTGTCTCGGACCACAAGATTGTTAATGATGCCTTGGTGGAGGTTTTTTACCTTGCCCTTGATGGAAATAGTCAGGTGTTGATACAATTATGGGGGGCATGTTATTAGATCAACCAGTCGTAAGGATTGTAAAGAGGATGGAAGGAGTGGTCAAGACCAATCGTGCATGGTGGCAAAGAGAAAGAGCATCTACCAAAAGTTTATGTGCTGTCAGTGCTGGTTCGGAGCAAGCTAAGATCAATAAAAATATTATGCAAAAGCTTGCCCAAATTCGGATCGGTGTGGAGGTGATGATGAAGCAAAATCAAGAGCACGTCAATGCAGTTGTTCATCAGCCTCCACGTTCAACTATGTATGATGACCCCTATTATGAGGAGGACACTTGTTTCATTGCTAATCAAATGGGGGAGGGGGGGGGTTCCAAACCAATGCCTAACAGTCCAATCAAGACTATTAGCGCTAAGGTTAAGGACACCAAGGTCGGAACTTCAACAGAGATGGAGCTTTCAAGGATAACCGCAGAAGATACTATTAATGGAACAGGGGCCCAGAGAGAGATGCAGATTGGGGTCATAGAAAGTGTTACATGAATGGTCCATATGTATCACCATACAAATGCGACATAGGTACGAGTAGTTCTAGGGTTGAGGAGATGTTTGACCATCTGCTAAAGAAAGTTGAGACACTGGATGAGACTCTGAGGGGGATGAAATATGAATTCTCCAGTATCAATCAAAAAGTTAAGTCTCATTATGTTGCCATTAAAAAGCTTGAACAACAGTTTAGTCAAGTGTCGACTCAACTTAATCAATGTTTGAGAAGTACACTCCCTAGCAACACAGTTTGGAATCCTAAAAATGAAGGGCAAAGCATGTTGGTTACTACTCGGGGTGGCAAGAGCACCATTGATCTTCCCATGCCTGGTGATGAGGATGATGTTCTAGAGGAGATGGTTGCCGCCAAGGATACAGATGTAGGAAATGATCGTGGCAAGGATGGGGTGATCAAAGTTGCTAATGCGCCATAGAATTTGAAACCCATTCCTAGGCCTCCTCCTTTCCTTCAAAGATTCAAGAAGAGGGAGGAGGAAGGCAAGTTCAAGCACTTCCTCTCTATGCTGAAACAACTCTCCATCAACATCCCTCTCATTGAGGCGTTGGAAAAAATGTCAGGATATTCCATGTATATGAAGGACCTGGTTACAAAAAAGAGCACTGTAAGTCAGGAGCTCTTCCAAGAGCTTCAATATTGTAGTGTGATTGCTATGAGGTCTTTGGTCCAAAAGTGAGACGATTCCGGTGCTTTCACCATACCCTACACCATTGGAGATGTGGAGTTCACAAGGGCATTATCAGACCTAGGTGCCAACATTAACTTGATGCCCCTTACAGTTTTCAAGAAGCTAGGCTTGGGAGCGCTTACTTCGATGAGCATGTGATTGTTGATGGCTGACCACACGGTGAAGAAGCTTGTGGTGATTGCTATGAGGTCGTTGGTCCAAACGTGAGAAGATCCCGGTGCTTTCACCATACCCTACACTGTTGGAGATGTGAAGTTCACAAGGGCATTATCTGACCTAGGTGCCAACGTTAACTTGATGCTCCTTACAGTTTTCAAGAAGCTAGGTTTGGGAGCCCCTACTTTGATGAGCATGTGATTGTTGATGGCTGACCGCACAGTGAAGAAGCCTGTGGGGATACTGTATGATGTGCTCGTAAAGGTTGAAAGTTTATATTCCCTACAGATTTTGTGATCCTAGATTACGAGGTCGACTTCGACATCCTACTCATCTTGGGAAGACCATTCCTAGCCACTAGTCGAGCACTTGTGGATTTGGAAGCCGGTCAACTCAGGTTCAGATTGAACGACGAAGAAGTTGTCTTCAATATCCGTCAGTTTATGAAGAGTCCAGATGATTTGAAGAATGAAGTCTGGGCAATTAGCGAAGTTTGAGCAATGAATATGTCCAAGTAGTGCTGCGACAATAAATCTGGCACTACTTGGGAGGCAACCCAATATTTTTGATGTAATAGTTATAGTTGTGGTTTTATTTTTAGTTTGGACTTATAGGTAGTTTATTTTCTTGAAATTTGATTGTAATTTTGGACATTGGGCTGGTTGCATATAGGGTAACAGTGTGTTCTGTGAAGAATACACAGGTACATGGCTGAGACGAGCATCAAGAATTGCCTCTAAGACTGGTTCTATGGGCCGTAAAATACTTTACGACCTGTACACCATTTCGTAGACATTTCCAGCAAGCAAAAACTTGTGCACTCCAGTCCACAAATAAACTTTATGATCTGTGGATAAAACTATGAGTCGTGAATGGGGCTGAAGGACTTAGGTAAGTTTTCTGAATTTTTGACTAAGTATTGGGGTCTATACGACAAACTCTATGAGTCGTACTTAATTTTATGACTTGTAGACTAATCCGTGAAACTCAATCCTGAAAACTAGGGTTTGGATATTCTATGAACCATAATTCACGAGCTGTAAAATCTTGTACGACCCATAATCGGGGTTTTGTAGAGTCCAGGTCCATCAGTTTTTAATTGACCCAGTCAAAGTATAGATATTGGGGTCGAAACATTCTGACCCCATTTGAGCCCTAATTTACAAGTCATGCACAACGATACCCCACCTCGAAAATTCTGACCACTGACGACGACTACCCCTCTATTTTTCAATAACAATTTTTGGCAGCCTAGGGCTTTTGTTTCTTATCACCTCCTTCATCTTCTACAATCTAATTACACAAATTGGTAAGTTTTTAGTTAACCCAATACAATTAATTTTCTGATCTTTATATGGTTAAAATAGAAATTATGTCAGGAATGGTTGTGTTAGACACAAACCCTTGTGTGAAAATAGTCATGTTGATAATTGAATTATGGTTGCCCATGTGTGAATTTGTGCGTAGAACCAGAACTGGGTATAGTTGCCTTTGCCTCTGTTTGACTGATGTATCTTTGGTGCCCATATAATGACTCACCATGTAATTAAATTGCTTGTATATGTGATATTCGGTTTGTGATGAAATGGGTGCATAAGTTTTATGATAAGTCATTCTTAAGGGGTCGGAAGGGTTGGGGGAAGTATGTCTAATTATTTTTTATGGGGTACATGTGTTGACTATCATGTTGGGGTAATGGTAATTATTTGAAATCCTGTGGGTGTGGGTGTGTATTGCTTTGATGATGGAAGAATAGGATTGAAAAAAGCCATATGGGGTCCATCTTAATGTACCTAGAAACTCAAGTGACTAAGTTTTCTGGTCTACGAGTGGCATTTACGACCCATGGAACATTTCATGAGTCGTGATTACCCTTGTATAAGATTCAAGAAACCTGAAGTTTCTAAGTACCCATCAGACGAAATCTTCTATGAGTGGTAGAACACTTTATGGCTCATAGAAAAGTCTCGTCTATCCCTGCCTGAAATAAATTCAGACACTGGAAGAGTCTACGGCTCAATCTATGACTCGTTGAACATTTTACAAGTCGTGCCTGTCTCGTAGATGTTCTAGTAAAGAAAATGTTTGTGCACACTATTTTTACAAGAGCCTTCTACGGCTCCTAATTTCCATTATGGCCCATAAAAATGCTTTTGTAGACCCTTCTGCAACTAAGTCTGAGTTGTTTTTGTATTTCATTTTTTTTATCTGTGGGACTAACAAAGGTGTATAAATGTTTATGTCCCAGGTACTATGACCCCGAAAGCAAAATGTGATAAAATCAAGGCAAAGAGGCAACGAGATGATCCCTTGGAGGATGAGCAGACCCCCACTCTGAGTGGTTCACTAGAGGACCTCAGCGTCCAACCTAACCCGAAGGTTGACAGACCACAGAGAAGTATTGTTGCCAGAGCTGGGTAGACTCAGGGTCTTGTTGTTCGTACTCCCTAGTCTGATAAGAGATGCCATGACAAGAGTAACTCCATACAGATGACTCCATCCAGAGAGGAGTCTAGCTTAGATTCAAGACCTCGGGCATTATCATCTCCACCAGATTCTCTTACTAGTTGGTGGTGCATTGAGGGCATGTAAGATATTTATGTTGAGGACTCACATACTATAGAGCGGCGCAAGCTGACGTGCTCCATTTATGGGGAGCCCCAAGTCATCCTAAACAGACTCGATAGTGTCCTCGGTCTCTAAGACACAATGATTAGATACGAGCTTTAGTAGCTTACTAAATCGCTCGAGTGATACTCTCTGACCATGGTGAGGGAGTTATATGCATCCTATGCAGCCACAATTCACAACACTCTTCCCTAGGGGAAGAAGCTGCTCGCTCAGCACAGAGTGATTGAGACCAGAGTAAGGGGCCGACATATGGACATCTCAGAAACTACCATCTGCCACATGTTATTTAGGCCAGAGTTCCCTGCCCCTAAATCTAGAGCTGAGTTCAACTATAGAGTGGGGTAGACGAGGAATTTGCTAGCAATGAGAGATCCTGAGCACAGAGCGAACTTGATGAGATGGGTGGCTGGTTTGATTGCTGAGCAGGGTCCAAAACCTGCACGGTCTCCACTCACTTGGAGCCTATTGTGAAGGTTCCCTGCCAAATATTGGTGGGCGATTGTCAGATTATGCATCCAACTGACACTTGTTGATAATACCTTGATGCTGGATCGTGTAGTTCTAGTTGCCAACATCTTAGCTGATTATGAGGTAGATTGGACCTGCCTCATTGCTGACCAGATTCACGTCTCTAAAGAGGTCCACCTCCATCTTTTTTCCATGTTTCATCTACAGACTCTGCCTAGAGTCGAGGGTAGAGATTTTACACTAATTTGACTCACTGATTGAGGTCCAGTGCATTTAGGATGCTGGCCCGATAAAGTTTGAGGAGAACCAAGTGGAACTTCATGGTCACCGCAGCAGCCTGCCCCTATGCCAGAGATGTTTGCCCAGTGCCACGGTCTGAGGTTTCACACACCACCATACTATTGTGCTACTAAGAATAAGCTCACACAGCTTGAGGCAGATGAGAAGAGGGTGCCCACTACTTTTGCTCTTGCATCATAATCTACTACATCACAGTCTGCTCCTACGGGCATGGTTTATGCGTCCACCATATCTATCCAGACCATGCCATAGAGGTTATCACATATTGAGTCGAAGTTGACTCATCTAGTCCAGTAGATTAGGTCTTGGGTATGCTAGGCGATTTGAGAGGCAGAGGGCCACATTCAGGCATACGTGGTCGCTACTATTAAGAAACGTCTTTCCACCATGAATGCCCGCATTAATGCCTTTGAGATGAGGGTACAACAGAGTCTGCACATGGCTCAACCCATAAATTTGACGGCCCTATAGATAGAGATCCAACAGCTTCGGGCTGAGATGACAACAACGCTGGCAGCACCGATAACACTACCTGAGATCACACTTCCGGTGCCGATGGTAGATCTATTTGCTCCTGAGGAGCATATCCATCCTTCCCAAGGGAACAGACCCCACATAGATGATGAGGATATCGTATGCTCATGTATGGGGCTGACTAAAGAGGAGGAGCTTGATCTTGTCTTGAGAGCGTCGAGATAGGAGGAGGAGAGACAACAAGCTTGAGAGCTAGAGTAGATGAGGGGTGTTGGTCCCTCTGGACAAAGTACTACTACTAAGGAGGCCACCACATAGGGCAAGGGTGTTAATACTCAGCCACACACTGGCACTTAGGTGCCAAGGCACCAAAGGTATGTTTTTTTACCCCTAGTACTTTAATTTGATTTATTTGTGTGCATTGGGGATAATTCACCTCTTTTTCAATAGGGTGTGGGTAGTTTTGGGCCTCAGTGATTTCTGCGTAGTTTGGGTCCATAACTACCCAAAATTTTAATCTTTCGGTTTTCTTGTCTGTGTTCATTTTCCTCATGGATAGTTATTTTATGTTGAACTGACATGTTTAGGATGCCCTAGGTAGCATTTGTTTCATATAATACTAGTATATGTGGCATAAAATATGTTATTCTGTTTTCTATGAAAAATAATACCCACAAAATTTTGATTAGTTAGTTTAGATAGCAACCATGCATGTTTCAGTATGTTGACAACGCTTATCCTGATAAGTGAGGTTAATTTGAGATAAAATCATGATCGAAGAGTCCTTTGTTTATAATGTAGTCAGTGTCATGTGAGTGTGAGCTTAATTTGTTATATTCACGTGTTGGGTGCCAATTCAGAACTTGTCCTGTTACTCAAATTTAGACTATAGATTAGTTGGATTAGGAAGGGATCTTAGGCCATTATTCTTACAAGTCCACTTAGCTAAATGACCAAGCATATTTGTAGAATATCTCTTGATCCTAATGTTTGAGCCTGACATGTACCTATTCTTTGTAAACACCTAATTAACCTAGCCTTGTTAGTTGAAAAATCTTGAAATTGGCCCTGGTTCCTCCTTGAACATTGTGCACCTTGACTAAGGCAAAAAGCCTAAGTTGAGAGTGGCTACCAAAAGTGGCCCTGGTTATGAGAATGGATAATATGCAACTCAACACTTGCCAAAAGCCTAAGTTGAGGGTGGTTGGTGTAAGGGTGAAACAAAAAAAATGAGAGGGAAAGTTAGTGATACAGAGAAAAGGAGAAAAATCGTGTACTAGGTGCAAGAAAAATAAGTGATGCCTTAGTTGTGAGCCAAAAAGAAAAATAAAGTGTAAAAGCAAGGCAAAAGGATGAAAAATAGAAAGAGAGCACCCAGAAAGGCTTGAAATAGGAGAAAAATGGAGAATGTAGTGGAATGTAAAGTAAAAGTGTTGGTAGGGCAAAAGTGTAGGAAAAGGAGGACCTTTAGTAACTATGTTCCCAAAATATCATACTAAAGCCCCTTGAGCCTATGTTACAAGCCTATAAAGTCCCAAAGTGATCCTAGCCAAGTAGTCAAAGGTCTTAGCTAGGAGTATAGGGGAAAGCCTATGGCATTGGGCATGATGCATGAGTATCTTTTGTGAGAGTGAGTGATTTTTCATAGTCCTGAGATTATAAATGAACACATCATTGAGAGTGAAATATGGGACTTCTTTCTGTGAGGGCACTTGCATTCCATCGTTAGCACTAGACTTATTCAGTGATTGTAGCTTGTTGATAGTATCACTTGTCATAGTGTTGTTGTCACATGCATAAGTTTGTATTGGTTTACTAGATGGCTATCTGATTCTATTTTGAAAAGTGGTGTAGGTATCTGTGCTTAAGTTTGAAGTGATATATGACATTAGATTGAGGGTTGTGAGTTACTATAATACTTACATAGATCGAGTCCGTCGCTTGAGGACAAGAAACAACTTTATGTTGAGAGTGTTGATGTGCTATCAAAATACAATACCTTTTATGCTTAAAACATAGAGTTTTTTGTGTTTTCAATGCGATGTTAGTTTATTTTATGTGCTTTTGTGTTTTATTTGCAGGATTCTAGGGTTGGACTTGATTTTGGGAAGAAAATGCAGAAGTTGTTGTTTTTGATGAAGTACAAGACCCTTTATGGGCCATAGTGCACTCTACGGGCCGTGAATGAGGTTTCATGAACAATTCCAGTAAGGGGATAATTTTCTGATGTTTGTTCTACAAACATGCAGATGGGTCGTGGATGAGTTTATGAGTTGAAGATAATGTCTCGTGCCCTGAGTGTCAGAGAAGAAGGACTATCTGAAGTTTCATCAGACGAAATCCCCTTACGAGTCATAAAATACTTTTCTAGTCATAGAGGAGTGTTGAAATCTCCAGTCCAATTTTGCAGCAACATTGTACGAGACCCCAATTACCGACCGTGGAATGCAATATGACCCGTAAAGTTGTTCATAAGGCGTGCCAACCCAGCTATCCTATTTTGTTCAAGACTTATATTTCAAATATTATAAATAGGTTCTTAGGCTATTTTTCATTCACAAGTCTTGCATTTACACAAATCATGAGTAGCTAAATCCACAACTAGGGCTGTGGGAACCATGAAGAAATAACGAGGTAAAATCAGATAAATCATAATTCTTGAAAAGTGTGTATGCATGTATTAATTAACTTTCTTTGTTTTGTGTGTTTTCTAATGGTGGCCAACATTGGAACCCGCCTAGTGTAACTGACTGGACCAAGGTAGTAATGAATAGGAAAAGCGATTAATTAACAGGATTCGATTGATGTATTCTCGTCTAATCAAACGAACTGGGCCAAGAGGAGGTTGTACTGATACAATAGGTAAGGGCTAGTAATGCACGCTATGGAGATGTGCCAAGTCAGATAGTAAAATTTTCCTCTCGCTTGGACCAAAGGGTTTGGGGAAGTTAACTTATTGTCCTGCATAACACACACTAGAAAAGAATTAGGTTATCCGGTAATAATAAGTTAGGGAATCATTGGGATCACATTACTCTAGTTTCTCTCGATATTGATAAAACTCTTGAGTAGTTAGGTCTACTTTGCTACTGATTATTGCGATTCCCCCCTATTGGGGAAGTAAGTTGGTTAATCACTTAAATTGCATTACTTGAATTCTCTTAAGTCTACCTATTCCCCGTGGGTTCGATCCTAACCTTGGTTAGGTTCCATTTTTTGACAACGACCGCTTTATCCTTAAAAAGGAGGTGTATCGTGGGTGACATTAGTTCCCATCACATGGAATACAACATTTTCATTAATGGGAAATTGACGAATTGCCCCCACATTTTCCAAGCCATCCTAGTATACCTCATTCATATTTCCCACATCATTCATTTGACCTGCTTGGGATCCAGCAACATTTCTGTGAACACTCATATCAAAACCTATAATTAGTGAAAAAAGAAAAAGAAAACTAATTAAGAAGTTCATTTCACAACACTAGTGGACACTAGAACTTCATAAGCTAAACCGTAACCAATGCCATTGATGTTATGAAGTTTTGACGATTTAATAAACCATGAAAATAGATGAGAGACCTTATCCCATATGTACTGTAAACCTGAAAACAACACCCATCATACAGTACACTGTGCCCTGACAGTTTGTTATTTATTAATGCACGTCTGCGTGCTCTATAGAAATTTCCTAGCAAATGAAAATGCTCCAAATGTTGCAATGTTGGGTATTTATATCCAACCTTTCTTGAGAAGAAAGCTTGAGGGTTTCTACACACATTGAGGGAGTGTTCTTGGTGAGGCTCTCGAGTAGTACACTAGGAAGATTAGAGTTGTTCTTGATTTTGTGAAATTCATTTGTGCTTAATGGTGCCTATATTCGGTGAATCGATTCCTATTTTATAAAGAGATATGATATCAAGCAATCTTTTTCTCTTCATTGCTAGAGTTAGATATGGTGATTGTTGAAGTCTAAGTTGACTAGAGTTATTTGATTTAGTGTGTAGCAGAGTAGCTATTTGGTTTGTTCATACATGTGGTAGAGGTATCATAGTTAGGAGAAGGGATTTAGAGATAAATTCCTTGATTACAGGAGTTTATAATCTAAAGCTTTGCTCCTTTGAGTTCAATGGAGTTAGGTTAAAACCTTGATAGTACAAGTTGTGGTTTTCTCCTCCCATGAGCAAAAGGGGTTTCCACGTAAAATAACTTATGCACTTTCAGTTTGTTGCCTTACTGTTTAAGCTATTTTTATTAATTGTTATTTTGATGAGGGACCTGGTTGCTATACTCTCAGTTGTCGCCTGCGTTCCATAACTTGGTATTAGAGCAAGTACTCTCTAAATATTTAACACCTAGAGTGGATCATGATGAATAAATGGTAACTCCACTAAATCATGAGGAAGGTCAATCATATCCACCATACCTCATTGCTTTAATGGACAGTTTTACAGTTGGTGGAAGACTCGTATGCATGGTTTTCTCATGGCTGAAGATAGTGAGATATGGGACATTATGCTTGATGGTTTTCATGTTCGTACCTTGGATGTGAAAGATGGAGAAATCACTTAAGTAGTCCCTAAGACTAGAAAATGATACACTAATGTATATAGGAAAAAGATTAAAAAGAACTACAAGGAAAATAAGTTGATGGTCTGTGGTATTGGGGCTAAAGAATACAACCAGATCTCTGCTTATGGGTCAACAAAGAAGATCTGGGATTGCCTGTATACAACTCATGAAGGTGCTGAGCAAGTGAAGGAGTTTAAGGTGAATATGGTCACTACTCAGTATGAAAATTTCACTATGAAAGAAGGAGAATCCATTTAGATATGTAGACTAGGTTCTCATCCATTATCAATGAGCTCAGATTCTTGGGTGAACCTAGCAAGCAAGTAAGGAAGATCTTTTGAATTCTTCATAAGTCTTGGGCAAGCAAAGTTGATGTAATCATAGAGGCCAAGGACTTATAGGGTTAAAATATGAATTCCTTGATTGGTAATCTCAAAACCCATGAGTTGAATAAAGCTAATAATTTTATCAAAAAGGAAAAGTCATTAGCTCTAAAGGAAAAGGCATAACTCACTAGAAGGTGTAAAAAAATTATGAGGAAACATGATGGATTCAAGAAGAACAAAAATCTCAGTAGAGTTGCTAATGCTAATGATCTGTCACAAATGTTTAAAATCAGGGCATTTCATCAGAGATAGACTAGTAGACAGGACTGAGTACAAAGATCATGCCAAGGTTGAAAGCAACAAAGATAAGTCGAGGGGCTCGATCAATGACAAGAAAAGTAGAAAGGCTGCAATAGACTATGTTTTGAAGAAGGCCTTTCTATTTGGGGGAATTCCTCTAGTGAGCCAGAAGATTTTGAACACCTAGAGGAGCTTCCCCGATGACTATGAAGGAAGATGATGAGATCTTCAATCAAATGTTTGCATTTATGGCAACGTCTGATGATGGTGATGAATCTGAGGAAGAGCTTAATCTAGTTTTAAGCAAAATTTGAACATTCTTTCTATTCAGAAGTTGAGGAAGTTAGGTGTTATTCTTATTGATTCTATCACTGAATTAACTACTGAAAAGGATGTGTTGAATAATCAATTAGATCTTATTCAAGATGAAAAAGTTTCCTTAGTTTGTCAGTTATCTGAAGTGGAGAAACATATCCTAGATTAAAAATTAGAGAATGTAGCTCTTTGTGAAAAACTAAATGAAGAAACAAAGAGTTATCAAAAAGGAACGGAAAAGGCTAGCAGCTCGCAACTTGACATTAAAGCTAGTCTGAATGATGTTGAAACTACATGGCTCTAGAAAAAAATATTCAGCTAGAAAGGGATCTAGTTAGAGTCAAAGAAGAGTTTTCTAAATCACTTAAATGGACTACTTCTTCTAAAATGCTAGATACTCTGACTCATCAGGATGACAATAGTAAGAAAGATTTGGGGTTTTTAAAGAAAGGCTAGTCTCATACCCCTCACAGCAAAAATGTAAAGGGGTCAAATTTGTTGTTGTGTATTCATTGTGGAAGGGATGGTCATCTGAAGACCAACTATCCTGCATTGAGAAATTCTGAAGAACGTTTCGCAAGATATTTTGAACAAAAGAAAAGAAGAATAGGACCTGGTCCTAGGAGGAATTCTTAGAGTAATTCTAAGCTAAAGAAAGTGATACTACCCCCTTAGACAAGAAAAGTTTTAATTACTCCCTTATCTGCTTATTTGGAACTTAGATTAAAATGGGTTCCTAAGATTAACAAGTGATCTCTTACAAGTAAATGAAGGAACCAGCAACCAATGGATAGTGGCTGCTCAAAGCATATGATTGTAAATGTTGAAAGTTTCCTTTCACTCAAAGCACTTCAAGGTGGAGGTGTTTCTTTTGAAAATGGCAAAAAATATTATATTCATGGCATTAGAAGAATTGGAAAGTCACTGGAACACTCAATAAAAAATGTTTGTTATGCGAATGGACTGAAATTCAATCTGTTTAGTGTATCTTAAATTTGTGACAAATGCAATGAAGTGAAATTTAGCCTAGAAAATTGTGTTGTCAACTAATCTGGTATCACAAGAAGTGATTTTTGTTGTAAAAAAGGTGATAAATATGTATGTGGTTGATCTAGATTCCATACAGGGAAATGCTCTTACATGTCTTAGAGCTCAAAGTGAGAATGTAGAACTTTGGCATAAAAGACTTGGTCATGTAAGTTCCTTATTGCTTAACGAGCTTGCTACAAGGGACCTGGTCTGTGGGCTACCAAAAGTGAAGTTTGTAAAATATAAATTTTATGAGGCTTGTGTTAAAAGAAAGTAGACTAGAGCCTTGTTCAAACAAAAGAAGCAGGCCAGTACTACTAGACCACAAGAGTTGATTCATATGGATCAATGTGGGCCAGTGAAGAGTCAAAGCAAAGGAGGAAAAAAGAATATTTTTATGGTCGTGGATGATTACTAAGGTTTACTTGGATCATGTTCTTGAGGTCTAAGAATGTATTTTTGTTTTTTTCTAAGATGATACAGATAAAGTTGAATCGTAAGTTAGTAAGGATCAGGTCCGACCATATAAGTAAGTTTGAAAATGAAAGTATGGACACCTTCTGTATAGAAAAAGGAATCCATCATAATCTCTCGGCTCCTAGAACTTCTCAACAAAATGGTGTGGCAGAAAGGAAGAACAGATTCCTGGTGGATATTGCAAGAACAATGTTGTTAGATTCTAGAGTTCATAAGAACTTTTGGGGTAAAGCTGTGAATACTACATGCTATGTGACAAATAGATGCTTGATCAGGTCAATTCTCAACAAAACACCTTATGAGCTACTCAATAACATAAAGCCTAAACTAAGTTACTTAAGGTCTTTTGGTTGCAAATACTTCATTCTCAACAATGGAAAGGAAGACTTGGGCAAGTTTGATGCAAGAAGTGATGAAAGTGTATTTGTTGGCTACTCAAGTTACAGTTAGGCTTATAGATTTTTCAACAAAATAAGATAGTGCATTGAAGAAAGTTTCCATGTGATCTTTCAAGAAACTAGTAAACTTGAAAAATTTAAAGATCAACATGAGGCTGAATTTGAAGAACTGGTGTAGTTTCATAGGGATGGTGTCAATGCTGATCAAAATGGTGATGGCAACTTGGAGCAGAATAATTTTTATTTTGATGTTTTAGGTGATGCAATTGTTCTTGAGGGGGACCTGGTTTTAAACCAGTTGCTAATGATGAACAAGGCATTGCGGAATAGCCTAAAAATGCAGATGATGGAGAAGTCAGGAAAAGGATAAAGAAGAAAGTTAGACTCCCAAAACATCTTCATGGAGACTCACATATCCTCATCTCTTGGATAATATTATGTCACCTTTGGACTCTAAATGAAAACTAGGTCTAAGATGAGGAACATAGTTGCATTCTCAGCATTTATCTCCTCTGCTGAGACTAAAAATGTGAAGGATGCTCTAAGATATGCTGATTAGGTGAACTCCATGCAAGAAGAGTAACACCAGTTAGAAAGACGTAAGGTCTGGCACCTGGTCCCCAGGCCTTCTAATAGATAAATTATTGGAACTAGGTGGGTCTTTAGAAACAAGCTGGATTAACATAGAGGCTATTGTTTGAAACAAATCAAGGCCAGTGGTTCAAGGCTACAACCAGGATGAAAGCATTGATTAGGATGAGAGATTTGTTCCTGTTGCAAGAACGGAAGCCATCTGAATTCTTATAGCCTTTGTAGTATTCATGGGTTTCAAGCTCTATTGAATGGATGTCAAGAGTGCTTTCCTGAATGTTTGCCTATAGGAGAAAGTATTTGCCAAGCAACCTCCTAGATTTGAATATGTTGATTATCCCAACCATGTGTTTAAACAGGACAAGGCACTGTATAGCTTGAAACTAGCACCCAGAGCATGGTATTAGAGGTTATCTAAGATCCCTCTAGAGAATAGATTCAATGGAGGCAAAATAGAACACTCATTATTTTTGAAGACTAGAGGAAGGAACCTTCTCATCATAGAAGTCTACATTGATGATATAATCTTTGGCAATACTTCAGAGTTTATCTGTGGTGAGTTCTCAAAGTTGATAGGGAGTGAATTCGAAATGAGCATGATAGGTAAATTGAGCTTCTTTTTAGGTTTGCAGAATAAACAAACTCCTGAAGGAACCTCAATTAGCTAAGAAAAGTACAACAAAGAGTTGTTGAAAAAAATTCTATTAGAGGGTGCAAAGCCTATTGACATTCATATAGGAACAAATTCCAAGCTAGATGCTGATGAAGTTAACCCATGTGTTAATAAGACTATGTACCAGGGGATTATAGGAACATTATTGTACTTGACTGTAAGCAAACCATACCTTGTGTTCAGTGTTGGAATATGTGTAAGGTTCCAATGAAAACTAAAGAAATCCCACTTAAAGGAAGCTAAAAGAATTCTGAGGTACTTGAAGAAAACATACGACTTTGTACTATACTATCCTATAGGTGAATGTCTGAACTGACTGGTGATGCTGATGCTAATTATGCTAGGTATCAAGTAGATAGAAAGAGAACTTCCAGAATGGCTCACTTTCTTATATCATGACTTGTATCGTGGGGAACCAAGAAGTAAAATTCTATTGCTCTTTCAACTATTGAAGCTGATTATGTAATTGTTGCCTCTTGTTCTTCTCAATTGCTACAGATAAAAATAACAACTAAAGGATTTTGGTATCATCACACACACTATTCCATTGTTCTGTGAAAGTACAAATGCTTTGAATATGGAAAAAAATCATGTTCATCACAAGACGACAAAGCACATGGTTGTAAGACATCAATTCCCAAGGGGCACTATTTATAAAGGGAATATCTGCATGAAATTTTGCAAGACTGAAGAGCTAATTGCATATATCTTCACCAAAGCTTTAAGTAGAGAACAATTTGAGAAGAACAAATTAAAGTTGGGGATGTTGAAGATGGAATAAGCTATTGGTTTTTTAGGCAAATCAATATCCTATTTAGCTATGATTAGAAGGGCAAGTATCCTATTTGTACAATGCTTGTTGTAACCAAATCAACTCTTATTCTTTTCTATGGGTACTCATTGATGTTATGAAGCTTTTATGATCTAAAAAACCTTGGAAACAGATGATGGACCAGATCCCATGAGTGTTATGAATCTGAAAGCGACACCCGCTAAATAGTACACTGTGCAATGATTGTTTGTTTGTTGGCGTGAGTCCGCGTACTCTGTAGAAATTGTTTAGGCAATGAATTCTCTCTAAATATTGTTGATGTTGTGTATATATACACCCAACCTTTCTTGAGAATAAAGTTTGAGGGTTTCTACACATATTGAGTGAGTGTTCTTGGTGAGGTTGTTGAGTAGTAAACTTAGCAATATCAAAGTTGTGTTTACTTTGTATACTTCATTGTGCTTAAACGGTTCTTACATTTTGTGAATCAATTCCTATTCTATAAAGGGATTTGATATTAAGCAAGCTTTTTCTCGTCATTGATAAAGTTAGCTATGGTAAGTCTTGTAGTCTAAGTAGGCTAGAGTTAGTCAATTTAGTGGATAGCGGAGTAGCAACATAGTTTGCATGCACCTATGGTAGAGTTATCACAGTAAGGGGGAAGAGATTTAGAGTTAGATTCCTTGATTGCAAGAGTTTGTAATTTTAAGCTTTGCTTCCTTGAGATTAATAGAAATAGGTTGAAATCTTATGAGTGCAGGTTATGATTCTCTCCTCCCTTGAGCAAGAAGGTTTTGACATAAAATAGCTTGTGCCATTTTACTTTTCTGCTTTACTAATTTAACTATTTTTTGGCTAATTTTTTTGACGCGGGACCTGGTCTCCATATACTCAGTAGACGCTATGTTCCATCAATTGGTATCAAAGCAAGGACTCCCTAAAAGGTTAACACCTAGAAGGAATCCTGAAGAGAAACAAAAGCTTAATTTGAATCTAGAAGAGGGTTTGTCATCTACCAAACCTCTTTGTTTTAATTGGCATTTTATAGTTGGTAGAAGACTCGTATGTATGATTTTCTCATGATGAAGATAGTGATCTATCGGACATTGTGCTTGATGGTCCTCATATTCCTACCTTGGATATGAAAGATGGAGAAATCACTCAAGTATTCCCTAAGACCAGACAACAATGCACTGATGTGGTTCAAATGAAGATTGAAATGAATTACAAGGCAAAGAAGTTGATGATCTATGGTATTGGGGCTGAGAAGTACAAATCAAATCTCTACTTGTGAGTCAACCAAAGAGATCTGGTATTGCTTGTGTACATCTCATGAAGGTACTACGAAAGTGAAGGAGTTTAAAGTTGATATGTTGACTACTCATTATGAAAATTTTACCATGAAAGAAAGCGAGTCCATTCATGATATGTATAATAGCTTCTCATCCATTATCGATGAACTTAGATCTGTGGGTGAATCCATTAATCCTAGCAAGTAAGTAAGGAAGATCCTTAGAATTCTCCCTAAGTCTTGGGCCAGAAAAGTAGATCCAATCCCTGAGGCCAAGGACCTGAAGGTGATGATGATAGATACCTTAATTGGTAATATCTAAACTCATGAGTTTAATAGAGCAAATGATACTTCTAAGAAGAACAAATCATTAGATCTAAATCTGACACAAGGTGAAGAATCAGATGAAGATGAAGATCAAATGGCATACCTCACAAAAAGATTTCAAAAATTTGTGAGGAAACATGGTGGTTTCAAGAGAAAGGAAAATTTTAGCAGACCTGCTACGACTAATGATCTGTGTCATAAGTGTTGAAAATCAAGACATTATATTAGAGATATTCCATTGCCCAAAAGAGAGTACAATAACTATGCCAAGCCTGGAGGAAACATCGATAAGTTGAGGGACCGATCCCTAACAAAAGAGTAGAAAGGCTGCAAGTCACTATGTTGTGAAGAAATCCCTTGCTATTTGGGGAAATTCCTCAAGCGAGTCAGAAGAGTCTGAGCACACAGAGGATGTCTCCTTGATAGTTGTGAAGAAAGAAGATGAGATCTTTAATCAAATGTTTGTATTC
This sequence comes from Solanum rostratum, assembly GCA_029948455.1. Lineage (NCBI taxonomy): Eukaryota > Viridiplantae > Streptophyta > Magnoliopsida > Solanales > Solanaceae > Solanum > Solanum rostratum. The sequence continues at coordinate 27,016,907 of CM057045.1, forward strand.
ATGGCAAAGACTAATGATGGTGATGAATGTGAGGAAGAGGTAACTCAATCTGAAGTGGAGAAATATGTGTTAGATCTGAAATTAGAGATTATAACTCTTTGTGAAAAATTGAATAAAGAATCAAAGGGTTATCAAGAATCAAACTATTTTGCCCTTTCATAAGTTGGTTTGGACCTATTTTGAACTATTTCCGTGGTTGGAATTGAGAACTGGTGTTTCAAAAAGTGGAAAATATGATTTTGGATATTTTTGGAAGCTTAAGTTATTGAAAAGTGAGTTTCTGTACCATTCTGAGTTTTGGGTGTCAGAGTAGAAAGCCATTGATTTCATTAGCTCTTGAACATTGAATTTTTCATAACTAAATTTGGAGTTAAAAATGAAAATTTTAGATCTGAAGTTGCAGTTTAAATTGATTCGAGAGCCTACGTTTGACTTTGGTCAACATTAGAAGTTTGGAAGATCTAATTGAGATTTTGACAGTTCCAGTAGTTCTAGATGGTAAAACTAACCATACTAATGGTCTCGTTAAAATTTTTGGATTTTTTAGAGTAGTTTTGATATTCTGAATTTTGACTAATTTTAATGAGCTTTATCGCTAATCGGGTCGAGGAGACCTCAGAATCAAATTATAATTATTCCATTGAGTCTGTATCACCATTTTTGGTAGGAATACATGTCTAGTGTATGTAATTTGGGTTCTGAATAGACCTTGAGGGTCCATTTCGAGTAATAGCAATAGTGGGTTTGAATAAAATCTGGTGCAATCCCTTTCTTCCCCCCTTTCACAGAGGTCTACGCTAATTACACTCGGCGTTCACGAGTGTCTTTTCCACATTCGCAGAGGGTCGCCTTCTCCTATTCTGCATTCGAGATAACCCATCCATGTTCACAGAGGTTTGGACACATGAGGCTCAGCATTCTTGGGCTAGTCCTCGTGTTCACGAAATACACTTTATGTCTGATTAGTTTAATACCGAGAAAACACTTATTTCCTCCATTTTTGACATTTTCAAGATTTCTTGGGTCGATTTTGACAAGTATTTTTGTGGAAAACCTTTGAGTAAGTGTTTCCATCATCAAATTAATTGATTTCCATTACTCCCTCTTGATTTCATCTCGAATTTCATGATTTTGAATATTTAAAATTGGGATTTCCATGTCCTTATTTCTCCTTATATATGAGCTCAATTATAGTGGAATTTTCACCTACAAACACCTTTTCTCACGTAAAATCATAATTGTTAGTTAATTTTTAGATTCAAGAACCTTGGAATTTAGCCCTAACTTTGACCTTTTGGCCCCTAAACCTAATTCGTGCCAATATGGATATCAAAATTCATCTCTTGATATGTATAATCTATTCTTGATAGTGGTTGATTGATTTACAGCTCTTTTCAATGTTTGGGTTAATTGAAAGCTTGAGGTAGGTTCGCCTAACATTTTTGGAACTATATTTGAGTTATTGAATATGTTTATATGATAATTGTAAGACTTAAATTGTTTCATGACTAATTGAATTGGTTTGATAATATTTTAGTGAAAATGTGATATTGATTATGTTGAAATTGGAGTAATTTGTGACTTTTTGTCAACTTAAGATGTATTCTCAAGATTTGAGGTATTCTTGGAAGTTATTGTGACAATATGAGACATGTGATATCATTTGGGAAATGTTTTGGTGATTGAAAATATATGAGATATTTCTGGGAATTATGTGTATATTTTGGGACTTGTGAAGTCCGGTATCATCAATGTATTAACTAATGGTGAGATTGTGGTGATTTTTAGACATGTTAATGGCATTGTGGTACCGGTTGAGACCACTTGGCATTGCCTTTCTGATCCTATGGTTAATATTAGTCTATTTTCTTATTATATTGTTGTTATATACATTGATTTATGGCATTGACACGCATTCATCTCATATTGCATTTGTACCACCCCTTAACCATGGGCAGATGGCAAGGTTGATATATTGTACCACCTTTTATAAAACCCTTTGACCACGAGGAGGTGGCAAGGGAGAGATGTACCACTTTTTAAGACATTGTACCATATTTTATCAAACTCCTTGACCATGAGTGGGTGGCGAGGTGGAGATTGTACCACTTTTTAAACTCCCTTGACCACGGGCAGGTGGAAAGGTTAAGATATTATGATATCTTTTGACCACGGGTAGGTGAGAAGGTGAAGATATTATAGCATATAGTTTGACAAGAGATCCCTATGGGTTCTACCGGGTAGCCTTAGCTCGGTAAATGTATACACCAGCGGCGTATTCCACCCCATGGATTACATTCATTCATTTTGTTTGCACTGCATCATAATTATACTTGATGTTTATATCTATTCTTTTATGTATATATTGTGTACTAACCTTGTCATTGTAGGTAAGAGTGGCTCTTAGTTATTACATGCTTATTTGATTTCTCCTACCCAGTCTGTTGAACCTATTGGGTATATTTCGGTGTACTTAGATCTACTATATTTCTTACCTATGATTGAGCACGGGGACTACCTCATGGTATTTGATTCATTCCAGCAGAGTTTCTTATCTTTATCAACTTACAGCGGTCAAGCTCAGAATTTTAGTCATTGTTCTATTGAGATGTTCTTTTGTTGTTTCTTTCTTTTTGGACTTGTAGTATATTTATGAGACAATATTGATTTTAATGTTTTAGATGATGCAAGTGATCCTGATAGGGGACCAGGTCCTTAGCCAGTTACTGATGATGAACAAGATTTGTGGAATAGCCTAAAAATGTAGATGATGGAAATGTCAGGCAGAAAATAAAGAAGAAAGCCAGGCTCCCAAAAAATCGTCAAGGAGACTCAGATCATCTCATCCCTTGGATAATATCATCTCACCTTAGGACTTTTGAGTTCAAACCAGATCCAAGATGAGGAACATGGTGGCATACTCAGCTTTCTTCTCCTCTAGTAAGCCTGAAAATGTGAAGGATGCTCTAAAAGATGCTGTTGGGTGAATTCCATGCACAAAGAGCAACACTAGTTTGAAAGAAGTAAGGTATTGAACCTGGTCCCTAAGCCATCTGATAGAAAAATTATTGGAACAAGGTGGGTCTTCAGTTACAAACAGGATGAACACGAAGCTATTTTTTTAAATAAATAAATGCTGGTAGTTCAAGGCTACAACTAGAAACAAGGTATTAATTATAATGAGACATTTACTCTTGTTACAAGAATAGAAGCCATCAGAATTCTCATAGCTTTTGTAGCATTCTTGCGTTTCAAGCTCTATCAAATGGGTGTCAAGAGTACTTTCCTAAATGGATATCTAAAGGAGGAAGTGTTTGTCAAACAACTTCTTGGTTTTGAATATTCTGATCATCCCAACCATATGTTCAAATTAGACAAGGCATTGTATGGGTTGGAATAGGCACCCAGAGAATGGTATGAAAGGTTGTCTAAGTTCTTACTGAAGAACGGTTTCAAGAGAGGAAAAACAGACAACAAATTATTTTTGAATAAAAGAGAAAGTGACTTGCTTATCACACAAGTCTATTGTAATGATATCAATTTTGGTGCTACTCTTGAGTCCATGTGTAACGAATTCTCAAAGATAATAGGGAGTGAATTTGAAATGAGCATGATAGGTGAATTGCGTTTCTTTTTGGATTTGCAAATTAAACAATTCCTAAAGGAACCTCAATTATCTAAGAAAAGTATATTAAGGAGTTTTGAAGACATTTCAAATGGAGGATGCAAAGCTTATTAACACTCCCATGGGAACAAATTCCAAACTAGATAATGATGAACCTAGTCCTAGTATTATAGGATCATAACTATACTTGACTGCAAGTAACCAGATAGTGTATTTAGTGTTGGAATGTGTGCTAGGTTCCAATCAAATCCTAAGGAGTCCCATTTGAAGGAAACTAAAAGAATCTTTAGGTACTTTAAGAAAACATGGGATCTGGTCCTATACTACCCTACAGGTGATTCTTTTGAGTTGATTGGTAATGTTGATGCTGATTATGCTGGGTATCAAGGAGATAGAAAGAACACTTCTGGAATGGCTCTGGAATGCCCGGTAAAATTACAAAAATACCCCTAGAGGAGAGAGGTCCACATAACGCGTCTTCCGATGCTTGGATGGCAAATTCAAACCGAATTTGTGATCAGCACAAAAAATTGAGTGGGAAAAAGGTCTAGGCCAATTTTCAGAGCGACCGAGTCAAAAGATAATTTTTTGTTCCAAAATAAAAAATAGTAGGATCCGCGGCAGAGACGCGTCGCGAACCCATCACGGAGAGTGACTTACATTTTTTCATAATTTTTTTACGGGCTTGAGAAAACTCGTTTAGGAAAATTTTTGCCAAAATGAACTGTTCACGATCAGTCTGCATTACAGAATGGATTATTTTGCGGCTGGAAAGTTTCTAAAATTTTGAGGGGCATTCTAGTCCATTCCTAACATCTTCTTAAACCTATACATGACCAATATAAGTCATTTTCACAAAGAAAGAGTCTAAAACCCCATTTTAAATCCTCTTCCTAACAACGCTAACAAGCTAGGGCTTGAGGAGAGTAGAGAAGAACTGAGGTTGAAGGGTGAAGAGGAGTTCCAAGGGATTCGTGTAGATATCAATCATCCCAGGTATGTAAGACTAACCTAAAGCATGAGATTGTTCTTCCATGTGCCCCCTTTGAGTAAATTGAGTCCATGATTGAAGATGATGAGCTACATGTGAAAATCCTTGAGTATTCTACTGAAATTCTTCTTAGTTCATGTGTTTTTCTTATATTGATGATCATCATAAAATTGATTCACTGCATAAGTTGTTTTCATAAATGATTTTACAAAATTCTATGTCTATTTTACTAAAGAATGCAAGAATGAACTTAGGGTATGAGTCTAGAGCCTTGATGATGATGATGTTTGTGATGTTGTGATTGTGGTCCAAATTGTTCAGAGTTTTGATGATGATGTTGATGAGATGTGTTGATGTTGATAATGATGTTGATGTTGATGTACTATGTCCCGATGGGACCGATGATGATGATATTTTATGAGTATGTTGAGTTCTGGAGGGAGTATTGAGCATCGAAATAGGTGAGAGTGAGTCCCACTCGAGCTCATTAACTACATGGCCTGTGTAGGAGAGATGATCGAACTGTAATACGGATGTTTCCTTTGTCCCAAAAGAGTCTGATGTTATTTCTTATAGATCCACTAACGGTGATGTCCTTTACCCTAGGCAGGGTACTGGATGGATATGGCAACGGCATTGCTTCGTTGTATCATCATCGGCTCATAGGTGATGGTCGTCCGTTAGAGAAACTCCCAGCTAGGTTCCCTACAAATAGAACTCTGACGTTGATGTGATGGTATGAGTCTTGATGGATGTTGATGTTTTATTATCTACTCGTTATCCTTGTACCAGACGTGTATGAGTCTATTGAGTTGAGTTGAGTCGAGTTTTCTTGAGATGAGCCTGATGTATTGATGATGTATTGATGAGATGTTGATGGATCATTTGTCTATTGTTTATTCTTGCTTTAGATAGATATTTGACATTCTGACAGAGTATGATGTTGAGTTAATGTTATCCCTATATTGTACTATCTGTATAGTTATATTCAACTATCTTACATACCTTATATTCCACATATTGATACCACTTGGTGCTGCATCATTTCATGAAGCATATACAGGAGGTAGAGGACTTCAACAGATGCATCATTGAGGTTCAGAGATTCTGATTTCAGCCATTGGTGATCCCTCCTTGCTATCCAGAGGAGTCCTTTTATCAGTTATTTTATTTATTGAGTCGGGTAGCCATGACCTGTCATGGTATCCTATTAGACTGTCTAGTTGAGTTAGAGGCTTCATAAACATGAGTTGAGGATTAATTTTGAGGCCTTTTCCCTCTTTGAGTTGAGTTAGTAGTTATCTTTATTTATTCCCGATGTTGAGACTAAGTTGTTGGCCATTGGCCCTTCTTATTGATGTATACTGATTTGTGTCGCTCACTACTTTATTCTATTATCTCCGCTATGGTAGATGTTGAGTGATTGTCCTGATGATCGAGTGGTCCGCTTGGGGACTAGCAATAGTCTCTGGGTGCCGGCCACGCCTAGGGTACCCTCCTGAGGCGTGACAATCTAAAACAACAAGCCGGTCAAAGTCAAACAATCATAGTAATTCTTTTATCATAGGATTAACATCACCAATTAAATCTTTTATTTCTAGAATCACATAGAGACATATCGTTACATTGCCATTTTATTACCCCCCCCCTCTTCTCTAGTTAAATTATTTCATTGAATAGTTCACCATATAACCAACTCTCCATAAGGTTGAGGAGCCCCAGTGAAATTAGAAAATTGCCCCAGCCTCTTGTCCCTATCTGAGGAGGCACCTCCTGTAGGGGCATCTCAATGTTTGAAGCTGAAGCATTCTTTTTTATGGAAGTGTGCGTAGAAGGCATGATCTGGAAATGCTTAATACATGAGTTAGGTAGCAACTTTCATCGATTTAAACTCTATTGCACGAACGCAGAATGCAAAATAAGTTAGACAATTCCTAATGTACTAAAGCCTCTCGATTATAAGCGTGGTACACTATACACCTATAAGCAACACTCTGCTAAAGATGGATTTATTAACACTATAGAAATCTTGAGCTAAATGCTTTCATACCAAGTTTGTCAAACCCAGGAGGGTACAGTAGATGTGGTTGGCATTCAAAAACTATTGTTGGTCCCCAAGCAAACTACTTGGCTTGATTACTTATTCAGTCAATAGTAGAAGACACTCTCAAGAATACAGAGAACATTTTAGTTGGAAAATTAATTTGTATTAACAAAATAAAAAGTTTTAAAAAACCAACAATTCGAAACAACACACTATCACAAGAGAAATTTTAGAGAAGAAATCTCTGAAACCGAAACATCAACTCTAATCCATCATCATCTATGAAGAATCTCTTCAAAAATATTTAGGTGGTACCAATAACAGGCTCATGGTTACCTCAAAGAGATAAAAATGAATACTAAACCACCAAAAGAAGCATAAATGGATCCTTTGAGTGTAAGGAGGTCTTCACAACAATGTTTGGGATGAAATAAAATGTCAATGGAGTACCTGATGATGATCTCTAATACTTGTATCCGCATTATAAAATGATGCAATCCTAATGGTATCAGTTTATGAAAGGTAAAATTGTAAAATAGCTTGAAAATAACAAGATCAAGATCTACTCAACTCAAATAACCCAACTCAATAAAATAACACAAGTCTAAAGTAAATTATGTGTTAGAAAAGCTCATTCATAAGGGGCTCAGACCAATCATTTAGAGTACTAACATGTCCCATTTGGAAGTTTCTCCAATCGACAACCATCACTTATGAGTTGGTGATGATACAGGGAAAAGATGTTATTGCCACATTTGTCCAATACTTTCCCAAGGTAAGGGATGAATCACTATCATTGAATCCACAATCAAATCAAGTCTTCTTTCTGGGACAACAAGAAAATATCCAACTTTAATGGTTCAATCCCTCCCCCCTCCTCATGATGCTCTCACCCAATTCAGTGCTTGATACTTCTTCCAAAACTCAATATGCTCATAAAACTCCAAAACAATTTCAAGTCATCCAATTAGTCACATTGGACTATTATCAATTCCGCAATTATCTCACAATTAATTCATTTATCCAATCATGCCTTCGACTCATTCCCATTCTTTAAGAGCAATGTAAGTATGTATATTTGTTTGATATTAATTCATATTCACTTTCTCTTGTACAATTTAGTAGATAGAACATAAGGACCTTCAAACACTACTTAAATTACATTCATATTTATCTCATAACTACTCATATTACATTCATATTCATCTTATATCCATAAAGACATTCACAGTTCATGCTTTCCAATTCAATCTATACATAGAATTACTAATTTATAAGTAATATTTAATTTTTGTTCACATTGAAAAGGTATAATTAATTGCTGCAAGAACATAACTCATAAACACATTAATTTATACAATTATATGCAAGAACTTACTGGGATTCAAGATCATTTTAAAGAATTCCACCATAGGAGTCTCAGGGGTCGAACTTGAACTCAACTCTATCAAACAAGAAGTAGGGCACTTAGATGAACTCAATCTAATGTTAATTTAGCCTTACACACCTGGAGTGGAGATTAAGAACTCAAAAGTAAATGAATTAGCTTCTTCCTCTTTAACCCTAGTCTCTTGTTTTCTCCCAATTCATGATTCGCAAAGGCTAAGCGTGTCAATGATAAATGACATTTAGGAACTACTATAAGGTCAATTCCATCATCAAAATGATGTGGGTTAGGTGTAGGAGAGGTGGAGAAAAGACTGAAATGCCTTTTGTTAAAACTTAAATCAGGTCAAAATTTGGCCTGCCATGAAATAGGCCAGCAACGTAGAATTGCTCCACCAAAGTTTGTTTTTTTTTATAATTTTACGATGGTGATTTTTGAACTAGGATTTACAAGGTTCATGATGCAGACCGATCTAGTTAAGCGATTTTTCCACAAAAAATTATCTTTTAAATTCCCTGGCCAAAAAGTCCATTGAAATCATTTTTATACTAATTTTAACCTCTTTCAATTTTCCATCTTGGTGTTAGCTAAAACTATTTGAGATGTTACGTCTTGGTCCGATCTTTTGTTAGGTTACTTTGGGGTATTACATAGGAACACTATACGGCCTTAATTTACAGGTAATGCACTTGTATACCAAGAAATTGACCCTAAACGTATTATGAATGTGATTTATATACCCTTGTTGCAAATATCTTAAGTAATGACAGAATAGATCGTTATAATAGATACTCCCTCTATTCCATTTTATGTGGTACTCTTTCCTTTTTGGTCCATCCCAAAAAGAATATCACTTTACTCTAATTGGAAACTATTTAACCTAAAATCCCTTTTATCCTTAATGAAATGATTCTCAGATACACAAATATCTAAGAATGATTTTAGACCACAAATTTCAAAAATCTTCATTTTTTTCTTAAACACTGTGCCAATTCAAAAGGTGCCACATGAAATGTAATGGAAGGAGTACTAATTTATCCCTCTTCATCCCTGAATGACAAGAGGAAGAGTAGGCACAAGTCAGTTGGAATGTTCTTTGAAACTAACAAAATGAGTCATCATGGGTAACGAAAGATCACATAAATCATGGTTTAAGCGCAAAAGGACCTCGTCAGTGGATTGAGTAAGGAAGAATGACATGAAACTGCAAAAAGGTTTTTGTTTGACAGTTGTGCCTGATCCCACTATAGCGACTAGAATCCTGATGTAGCAGGGCCACTATAGGGGCTTGCTAAGCATTATAGCGGCATCGATGACGTAGTAATCTCAGGAAGTCTTATTTCTATTCAAATGTACAACACAAAATTCAGATTTAGATATCTAGAACTAACCCCTTTTCATCAAATACTATATCCAGACTTCTACTAGCCCGAGCACCACTTCGAAAGTTTTTTCGGGATCCTATATTTCCTATATATCATGATGTCTTCTTAATTTTCTCAGATGCTATACATCGAGACAGTAATTATCAATGAACCACACAACACAGAATTTTCATTGGAATCCATCGTAGTTCAAATTTTTATCAACTCTCATTCTAGAGAGAATCTTATCTAGACACTTACACCCTAACAAATTCTATAATGAGCACATCACCCCACTCAAAGAGGAGTAATCACCAAGTATTGTCATTTTCAACAAGAGGGATATGACTGATCAGGAACCTACTCACTAAATCCAATCCCTCAATTGACCCTACTACTAAGGATGATTAGTCATGTGCAATTCAACTTATTCTAGATTCTCTATGAAATAAGACTATGAGTAATGTCTAACACTACTCAACAAATGTCACAACTCGATTCTGGTAATGATGGCGCCCAAAGCCAAAGTATCAACAGGGTCCCAGACCCGAAGTATTAATAGGATCCCTGACCCAAAGTATCAATAGGTGCTCAAACCTTGGAATCAACATTCATGGCTCGGTACCCCAGTCGTGTCTATCGGGGACTACAAACCACGGGGAGCATTACCCAGGTCTCAGACACTCGGACATGGCCAGCAAAGCACAAAGCACAAGAAGCATCATCTAACTCATTAGTCTATTCAGAGACCCAGCAAAATCATACCTCGATGCAAAAATCACACAGCCCAACCAAGCATATGTCATGACCCAAAATCGGATTGCAACTAAAGAGAATATAGTAAAGCAAAAACAACCGCAACATTTAATAGAAAGCGCTAAACTTGGAGTCATGAGTACAAGAGCATCCATCTAAAGTAGTATGAATGAGTAAATAGAAGTGTCTCAATAGAAAAATACAACAAGAGCATCCATCTAAAGTAGTACGAATGAGTAAATACAATTGTCTCAATAGAAAAATACATGTCTAATAATATCTAATACAAAGTTTGAATTAGAAAGAAACAAAGGAAATCTCAAAAGATCCACGACGCCTCGAAGCTTGAGCCTCACCGCTAAGATCTAGGATATGTGAAAGAAGACTTTGGTGGAATGAGATCAACTACCCTAATGGGGTCCCTGTGCTCAATCTACAGGGGGAAACATAGTTGGGTTGAGCACATCGAAATGTACCCAGTAGGTTTAACTGACTGGGTAAGAGAAATTGAAAAAAAATGTAACAATGAAGAATACTAACGCCCAACAATAATAATAAAAAATACAATGGAAAAATGGTGTATGAATGTAGTGCATGGGGGTCTTGTCAAACCATATGTTGTAACCTCTTAACCTTGTCATCTCAACATGATCAAGGGGTGTCACAATATCTCAACCTTGCCACCTCTGCATGGTCAAGGGGTATCACAATATCTCGACTTTGTAACCTCATGGTGGTCAAGGGATGTCACAATATCTTGACCTTTGCACCTCAATGTGGTCAAGGGGTGTCATAATATCTCAACCTTTCCACCTCAACATGGTCAAGGGGTTTAAAAAGTAGTACAATCCCTTCCGTGCTACCTCAGCGTAGGCAAGGGGTTTTATAATAAGGTGGTACAATATCCAAGAAAGTGGTATATCTCACCCTTGCTATCTCAACTTAGGCAAGGGGTTTTATAAAAAGTAATGCAATATCTCAATCTTGCTACCTCAATATAGTCAAGGGGTGGTACAAATCTATATGATGTAAATGCATGCCAACGCTACAAGTCAATATCTATAATGACAATATAATGAGATAATCTATAAATAACCCTCATAAAATCATAAGGGAGCATGCAAAATGTCTCATCTAGTACCAAAATGTCACGACCTGAAATTGGATTGCAACTATAGAAAATAAAGTAAAGTGGAAACAATATACACATAACATAAGCAAATCCCAAAACCTGGAGTCATGAGTACAAGAGCGTCTAAAGTAGTACCAAGAGTAAATACAACTCTCTCAAAATGGAATATAAAACTGATATGTCTAATACATAGTCCGAAAGGAAAGATAATAGAAGAGTCTCAAAGATCCATAGTGACTCGAAGTCTGAGCCTCACCGTTAAGATCTGGATGACTTTTGAGCTGCACCGCTAAGATCTGGATGACTAAGGAAAACTTTGGTAGAATAAATTCACTACCTTGTCTGGGTCCATGTGCTCGATCTGCAGGGAGGAAACAAAGTAGGGGTGAGTACACTAAAATGTACCCAGTAGGTTCAACCGACTGGGTATGAGAAATTGAACAAGTATATGATAACCAAGAATCCTATCACCTGCATCAAAAGGGTTAGTATATAATATGAAATGAATAGTAATAAGTAAAAATAGTAAATATAGTCAATAATACAATGCAATAGAATAGTAGGCCATGTATGAGGTGGAATCATGACCGCCACAGGGCCGATGAACACATCTATCAAGCCGAAGCTAAAAGATAGCACCCAGGAGCATCCCAGGCCATGTACACAAATATCTCAACGCGTCACAGGCCATAATCAAAAGTATCTCGAGCATCGTGGGCCGCATACTAATGTATCTCAAGGCGTCGCAGGGTATATAAAGAAATGTCTCAATATATATCATAATGTCCCAAATGGTGCATATGTTACGAGATGTGTGCAAACCAATGCAACTAGTCATGTATAAAATATGTGCATACCAATGCAACTAATCATGTCTAAGATGTGTGCATACAAATGCAACTAGTCATGAATAAAATGTGTGCATACCAATACAACTAAATCAAGAATAGGTTATGTGCATGCCAATACACCTAATGTAGTATAAGATATGTGCAAAACTATCACATCAAACGGCTTATACCCTATATATTAACCATTACCACAAGAGTATCATTATGTCATATCATCGTTATATCATCAATAATTAAGTTGTCATTGAAATACGGCTCCACAAGCACCCAAGTAGGCTCATAAATCTCAACTTTATCGCAATCATCATCAATTATTCACAACACTATTTCAAAGGTTGTCTCAAGTCTCATAATATCATACTGATATCCAATATTAACTCAATTCTCACAATTTCATCTTAATTTATCAATGGGATCACAATTTACTCATAAATCGGCTCAACCGAGACCACATTTCCATCATTATTCTGACATATCAACACAGTTACTCATGAATCAGTCTAGAGACCACAACTATCACATAAACATGATCAATAACTCACATCTAGTCCCGAAAAGGTTAGTCGAACCTACCTCAATGCCGGAACTGCACTCGGACAACCTCTCAATAACCTCAAGCCTCCAAATGATCCTCGGATAGATCAACCACTATAAAAATAGATACTGCACATCAAGGGGTGCATTTTGATACCCATATTGGCACGAATTAGGCTAAGGGGCAAAATGGTCAAAACTAGGATAAAATGCAAAGATTCAGAATCAAGAAATTGACTTAAAATCAGGTTCTACAAAGAAAATGGAGTCTATGGGTGAAAATCCCACAAAAATCAAGTTCAAATCAAAGGCAAAATCACACTTTAAAGTTTTATATCTTAGACCCAAAATTCCCAATTTTGACATTCAAAATCATGAAACTCAAGAAAAAATAAAGATAAATAGCCATGAAAATTAATCAAAATGATCTTAGAAACACTTGCCCAAAAGATTTCTTTGAAAATCATCTTCAAAAATCGTCTCTCAAAACTTGAAATATTGAAAATGGAGTAACATAAGTGATTTTACGTCTTCAAAACTAACTCATATAGAATGTACTCTACGAACGCAGAGCATAACCACAACAAGACTCCGCAAATGCGAAAAATTATTTGCAAATGTGGAGAAGGACAGAATTTGTTCTCCGCGAACGCGGAGGGTAAAATTACCTTGCACCAGAACCTTCACATCAGCACAGATCAATTCTAAAAGTGGACCCCCAGGGTCCATTCAAAACTCGAATTTCATAAGCTAAACATATATCCATACCGAAAACGGCGATTCGGGCTCAACGAAATAATTAGAATTTGATTCTAAGGTATCCATGACACATTTACCAATGCAAATCAAATAGCTAGTTTAAAACTCAAAATACCAAAATTGCACTCGACAACTCCAAAAATTATAACGTGATCATTTCTAGCATTAGTTTCACCATCCGAAACTATTGGAACTATCAAAATTTTTATTTGAGCTTTTGTACTATTAATGTTGACCAAAGTCAAACTTTGGTTTCAAAAACAACTAAAAAATGCAACTTTGGGCCTATTTTAACTTTGAATTCAGTTCCGTAACTACTCATAGACCAATTTCAACGTTTTAGAGCTAATGGAATTGACAGATTTCTGATCCAACACCCAAAACTCAACATGGCACAAAACCTCACTTCTTCAACAATTTAAGCTTCCAAAAATGCCAAAACTCATATTTTCAACTTTTAAAACTCAGGATTTTAGTTCCAACAATACAGATAGTTCAATTAGGTCCAAAGTAACTTACGAAAGGATATAGTAATTTTCATAAATAAACTCAAAACTGACCAACCAGGTCATTACATCACTCACCACTAAAAATAATATTTGTCCTCGAACATAAAGGAGAAGGAGGTACCTGGAGCCCCAAAAGGCATGGATACCTGGCCTGCATAGTTGGCTCCAACTCCTAAGTAGCCTCATCAGCAGCCACTGAACCTTCACTGAAGGTATATCTTTGGATCTCAATCTCTGGACCTGCCTATCCAATATAGCTATAGGCTTCTCTTTAAAGGACAATTCTGGACCCAACTCTATAGAATCATAAGAATTCAAATAGGACTCATCAGGAATGTATCGTCGGAGCATAGAAACATGAAAAACAGGATGAACAATAAATAGTCCAGGTGGTAAGGCCAAATCATAGGCCACCTCAGCAACTCTTCTCAAAATCTCAAAGGGGAAAATGAATCTGGGACAAAGCTTTCCCCTCTTCCCAAACGTCATAACACCCTTTATGGGTGAAACTTTTGACCATACATTGTCACCAATAGAGAACTCAAGAGGCCTAACCCTCCTATCAACATACCTCTTCTGGCGACTCTGAGCTCTCAAAAGTATACTTTGAATCAGTCGAACTTGTTCCATGACATCTTGAAGCAAATCAACAACCAACACCATCTGAACCCAAATCAAACCATCCGATTAGTGATCTATACCTCCGGCCATACAAGGCCTCAAATGATATCAACTGGATGCTGGAATAGTAATTGTTATTATATGCAAACTCTGCCAATGCTAAGTGCTAGTCACGTTGGGCCCAAAATCAATCTATAAGCCCTAAGCATGTCCTGTAACACCTGGATAGTGTGCTCGAACTGACCATCAGTTTGAGGGTGAAAAGTTGAACTCAAATCCACTCAAGTACCCAAACTACATTGTAGAGCCTGCCAAAAGTGAGATGTGAACACCGATCCTCTGTCAGAAATTATAGACATTGGTACCCCATGCAATCTAATAATGTCCCGGATATACAATCTAACCAATTACTCTGTACTATAGCTAGTCTTCAAAGTTATAAAGTGAGCCGACTTGGTCAAATAATCAAACAATCACCCGAACCGAGTTAAACTTTGCCAAAACCACGGGCAAACTTGTAACAAAGTATATAGTCACTCTCTCCACTTCCACTCGAAAATGGGCATCCTTTGCATCGATCAACCGAGACTTTGGTGCTCATACTTGAACTATTGACAATTCAAACATTTTGCCACAAACTTCGCTATGTCTCTCCTCTTGCCAAACCACTAATAATGTTGTTTTAGATCATAATACATATTTGCCACAACCAGATGGGTGGAATATCTAGCATAATAGGCCTCCTCTAATATTTATCTCACCAAATTCCCAATTGTTAGGCACATAAATCTTCTACCATTAACCCTAAAAAAACCATCATAATCAATAATAGTCATCTTGGCTTCACCCCTCAACACTTTGTCTCGAACCAAGCTCAATTTGTGGGTCCTCAAACTGATGGGCACAAAAGCAAGGAAGATGTAGCCTCAACAAAGGCCAATACTTTGAGGAGGAGAAACATCTAACTAAATCATCTGTCTTGCAAGCGACTGAACCTCCAAATCTAAGGGGGTCTCCTCAACACTCAAGAATGCCAAAGTCCCCATACTAGTAACCTTCAGACTCAAAGTATCTACCACCACATTGACCTTCCCAGGGTGATATAGAATAGAGATATCATAATCCTTAAGCAACTCCAACCACCTGCATTGTCTCGTGTTCATATTAGGCTTAGAAAAGGTGTATTTGAGAGTGGTGATCTATAAAAATCTCCCAATGTATCCTATAGAGATAGTGTCTCTACAACTTCAACACGAAGACAACTACAGCTAACTCCAAGTCATGGGTAGGGAAGTTCTTCTCATGCACCTTCAACTGTCTAGAGGCATATGCTATAACCTTCCCTTTTTGCATCAATACACCACCCAAACCCACACCAGAAGCATCATAACACACTACAAATGGAACTCCCTCCTTGGGTAAAGCAAGAATGGGTGCTGAAGTCAATAAATCCTTGAGCTTTTGGAAGCTCTCCTCACAATCAATTCACCACTAAAATGTCACCTCCTTCTCAGTCAGTCTAGTCAATGGGGTAGCTATAAAGGAGAATCCCTACATAAAACGTTGATAATACCCTACCAAACCAAGGAAACTCTGAATCTTAGACACTGTAGTAGGCCTAGCCCACTCACTAATAGTTGCTACCTTCACCGGATCAACCATAATACAATCCTTTGTCACATATGCCCAAGGAATGCAAATGAATCGAGCCGAAACTCACATTTTGAGAACTTTGTATACAACTTCTCTTCCCTTAATCTCTTAAGTACGATCCTCAAGTGTTGAACATGATTTGCCTCGCTCTTGGAATAAACCAAGATATTATTAATGAACAAAATCACAAAGATGTCTAAATAGGGCTTGAACACTCAGTTTATCAACTCCATAAAAGTATCTGAGGCATTAGTCAACCCGAAGAACGTAACCACAAACTCATAATGCTCATAATAGGTCCTAAATGTTGTCTTTGAGATATCAGACTCTCGAACTCTCAAATGATGATAGTCGGACCACAAATCAATCTTGGAGAATACCGAGGCACCCTGTAACTAGTATAAAGGATTATCAATATGAGGCAAAGGATATTTGTTCTTGATGGTCACTCTGTTAAGCTAAAGAAAGTCGATACACATACGCATATATAGTGTCATCCTTTTGTTTCTTAAATAATATAGGAGCACCCCGAGGAGATACACTTGGATGAATAAATCCCTTCTTTAACAAAACTTCCAATCAATCCTTCAACTCCTTCGATTCCGTTAGGTCCATCTAATAAAGAGCATAGATATTGACCTAGTTATTGGCTCTACATCAATAGCAAAGTCTATATCACAATCATGAGGAACACCAAGAAAGTCAGTCAGGAATACTTCCATAAACTCTCTAGCAACCCTGGTAGTCTCCAATGATGGTGGCTCCTGAGAATAGGCCCGAACATGGACCAAATATGCCAAGCATCCCTTCTCCATCAACCAACAAGCATGCATATAAGAAATAACACCCTTAGAATAGGATCTAAGTGCTCCAGTCCACACCAACTAAGGCAAGTCGAGGAGAGAGGGTCACAGTCTTTGCATGAAGGTCAAGAATGGCATGATAAGGAGACAACCAATCCATGCACAATATCACATTAAAGTCAACCATATCAAACAATATCAAGTCAACAATGGTATCTCTCCTCATAAAAGTCACAACACAACCCTGATATACCCAATTAACCACTAATGATTCACCAACTAGGGTGGAACCACAAATAGGCTCAGCAAGTGGCTCACACATAATGTCAATATCAGAAGTAAAATAAGCTGACACGAAGGAATAAATAGAGCTTAGATCAAATAAAACTAAAGTTGAACAGTCACACCAAAACCATACCTGTGACAACTACATCAAAGGCCTCTATCTCGGCTCTATTCGGGATATCATAACAAACTCTATGCCCACCACTAGCATGTGGGCCACCACAAGTACCACCTCTTTTGATACCATAACCCCCTCTGGTACCACTCCTCAAAGCTTGGGTTGTATCCCTGGGTGCTGATGTTGGAGCTGGATGAGCTGGATGAGAACCTGAAGTCTGAGCAGGAGGTGCACGGTGAGGACAACGATAGGCTAAGTGTGCAATCTCATCACAATGATAACGAGCCCTGGTCTCCTACCTCTGGGATGGCTATCCTGAAAAGCCACAATGTCTGGGTGCATTGAAGGAACTATCATGGCACGCCTGAGTAGATCGGGGACATACATAATAAGAAAATATGAGGTCCCACATACTCAATCAAGGTTTAAAAATTTACTTGCCTTAAATCAATCAAGACATTTCTCTAAAATTTGAGTTTTCCCTTTTCTTCGTACCTCCAATTCAATTATAGTTTATTCAAATATGGAATACGATTAAGAATGTAAGAACAAAAATACTCAATACACAAACTTTCAAGACCGAATTCAAAAAGATTCAAACACTTATTTTTTAGAAGGTTGGGATAAACTTACAAATCAATACATAATTACGTTACCTAAAGCACTTGAAAATCAACGATGAATATCATTTCAAAAATGGAGTAGAATTCAATTCATAATTCTCAAGTTATCAAAAGTTCATATTCATGAAAGAATTCGTATAATCTGATGTTCAAAATCAAAAATTAAAGATTGAAATCATGAAATAATTAATGAAAATTAAAACTTCTAAGTCAAAATTACTTACTCGATGGATTAATCTTAAAAGACTACTTTAAAATTGCCACAAGAGCTCTAGAGTTCAAAAATGAAAAAAGGGGAAGAACCGTGAAATCAATCCAAAACACACCCTTTGATGCCATTTAACCTGCTCAAGGGACGCTTTTTCGAAACCCACTAAAGAAGGGGGCACTACATAAGCGACATAAGGTTGCTTTAGTAATCAATGGTCCTCTTAAGAAGACCCCACTCAAGAGACCACCCTTTTATGCTAAAGAGATGGGGTATTTGCTTAAGTGATGGTCGCTTAAGAGACCACACCACCGCTTAAGCAGGAAATACAACCCAAATATCAACAAGAATTAAAACAACACAATAATTCTGAATCAGCTCTAGAAATTTGTTTACAACCCTATTCATACAAACCACATGTGTTACCCAGTTAAATTCGTTATGAAGCTGTCAAATTTAAATTTAGGTCTCCTTAATTCAAACTTTGATTAGTTGCAAGTAAACTAATTTAAAACTCTAAAAGACCAAAACATTCTCTAAACTCTCGAAAATTATACTGAAGCTCTTTCTGGGCCTAAAATCACCTCCAGAGTCCAATGAAATCTTAAAAATTCATTTTGAGCATTTGAATTCTGAATGATGATCTAAGTCAAACCATGATCCAATTTAACTTAAATTTCCAACTTAAGACCTCAAATCCATGAAATAACCTCAAAACAAAAATTGATTATGCTCTTAAACCATATTCCACATTCCAAATCTAATGGAACTAACAAAAATTTATTTCGAGACTCATAGATCCATTTGGTACCAAAAATAACTTTTAAACAACTTTTGCCTTCAAAACTCAAAAATGTATTTCTAATAAAATTTCAAAACCAAATTTACGAACTTATCAAACATTACTCGAAGCAACTACAAAAGGGAAAATGGTAATTTTTTGAAAATATCAAAAATGGCCTTCAGGGTCATTAATCATCCACCACTAAAAACATATGTTCTTCCTTGAACATAAAGTAGAGTTCCAAAGCCTAAAAAGGGTGAAGATGTTAGGCACGCATGCGGACTCTGTCTCTCAAGTCACCTCTCCAATTGGATGATGCCTCCAATGTAGATTCATTGAAGTGATCTTCTTGATCCTAAGCTTTCAAACCTGTCTATCTAGAATGACTATTGATGCCTCCTCATATGTCAAATTTGGACCCAGTTCCATTAAGTAAAAAAAAAATCACATCGGACTCATCTGACATGTACTTTTTGAGCATAAAGACATAAAACATGGGACATGAGATGTATGACTGATAGACTTGGTGGAAAATCTAGCTCATAGGACACGTTTTCAATTCACCTCAAGTCAAATCCGGCGATAAACCTCAAGCTAAGATGGCCCCTTTTTCCCAAACCTCATCACCTTTCATGGACAATATTCTAAGCGACATGCGATCACCCTCCATGAATTCTAAGGATAAAACCTCTTATCTATATCACTCTTTTGTCGACTCTAGACTGTCAATAACGAACTTTTGATAAAATATACCTACTTCATTGCTTCTCTAAGTAAATCAGAATCCAATGCATCTACCTTGACATTGTCAAACCAACCAATTTGAGACCTACACCTATTACCATACGATGCCTCAAATGGAACCAAATGAATGCTCGAATGATAACTATTGTTGTAGGAAAACTCTGCTGAAGAAAAATGTTGATCCCATCAAGCACTAAAATCAATCACATACACATGAAGCACGATTTCTAACACTTGAGTCATTCGCTCGGATTGACCATCGATCTAAGGACGGAATGTTGCACTAATATGTAGTTGGTATCTAACATATGTTGCAATGCCTCAAAAAGTATAAAATGAACAATGAACCTCGATTGGAGATATTGGAAATAGGCACCTCATGAAGTCGGACTATTTGACTGATATAAAGTTGAGCTAGTTTCTCTGCCATATATTCCCCTTAACTAGAAACAAGGGGGAGGAATTAGTCAATCTATTCACAACCAACAAAATAGAGTCATAACCCTCATGATAGAAAAAAAATCCACCACAAATTTGATGGTAATCCGCTCCCACTTCAATGTAGGAATGAGCATCCTCCAAAGCACACCTCCAAATCATTGGTGCTCACGCTTATCCTACTAATAAGTCAAACACTTAGACACAAACTCTAAAATATTCTTCTTAACATACCATACCACTAGAAGTGTTGGCTCTGACCATGATACATTTTTGATACCCTAAAATATCAAGGATAGTGAGCCTTCTCTAGAATCAATATTACCAATTCACCCACCATCAGAACACAAACACCGTCTCTAACCCTCAAGACATTGTTGAAATCAAGCACCACTTTCTAGGATTCCCCTCTAGGCACCATATTTCAAATGAGACACAATTTTGCATCCTCAAAACATTGCTTACGAATCTGATTCATCAATGAAGAATGTTCCTCAACGAAAACAAATACATTACCCCCTTCCAATAGATGCAATCGAACTAGACCACTAGCTAGCCTTTAAGCATCCCTAGCCAATGGTTGCTCCTCTACACGAATGGCTATGATATTCCCCATACTATAAGTCTTCCTACTCAAAGTGTTGACCACCATATTGGCTTTTCCCAAATAATATGGAATGGCCATCTCATAGTTCTTCAGCAACTCAATCCAACTCTGTTGTCTCAAATTCAAGTCTATTAAAACTCCAATGATAAGTAAAGACCACACAATGAACCCCATATAGTTAATGATTCCACAACTTCAATGGATCATGGCTGCCAACTTCAAATCATGGGCAGGATGGTTCTTCTCATAATTGTCACACCCCTACTTTTCCTTGCCGGAGTTTTGAAAAATAGAGCTTTTCCAATTAAAGTGACATTTTGAAAAGGGATTATTTTGTTTATTCAGAGTCGCCACTTGGAATTGAGTTTTGGTGTTCTAGTCATCTTACTTTATCCCTAATCAAAAGGAAGTTAACTCTTTATTTTATGGTCTGCGAACTTGAAATTCGAGTAAGGAATTTTGTTGATTGAGGGGAAAGTGCTAGGCACCCCTTGAGTCCCATGATTCTAACACGCCGCTTTTATCAACCTATACTTGTCTTAAATTATTTTTGGTATAAATTGCATCTATGGACCTTAATTTGTTCATATTTGATATAAAATTATGGATGTCATTAAAACCTCAACTTGAAAACATATATTTTCAAAAAAAAAATTAATAAATAAATAATAAATTTAATTGATTAATTAAAACAAATTTATCTATGAATGTGACTCTATTTTTGTAATTTTCAAATATTTCAAACAAGCCTACCATAAATAAGGTTAAAAATAAAAATATTAATTTAGAAAATAAATAAATAAATATTTAAGGACTAAAAAGATAGATAAATTAAGTTTGGTCAAAGATTACGTATCTACAATAACCTTGTAACTATTTCAACTGCCTAAAGACACAGGCAATCACGTTCCCCTTTTTCATCAGCGCACCCTCTAATCCAACTCTGAAACCATTATAATACACAATAAAGTTTTCTACCTCCTCAAGTAGAGTTAGAATTGGAGTTGAAGTCAACAAGGTCTTAAGCTTTTGGAAGCAATCTTCAGACCAATGGAAGGATCATTTTTTTGAGTAAACGAGGCTGCAGTGATAGAAAAACCCTAAACAAATCTTTAATAATACCCAGCTAACCCTACGAAATTATGAATCTCACTAAAGTAGGCCTTGTCCATCCTCAAACTGCCTTAATCTTGGGCCAATCCACCCTAATAACCTTCTTAGACACCACGTGCCCTAAGAATGCCATTGAGTCGAGATAAAACTCACTATTGGAGAACTTTGCATGCAACTTTTTCTCTCTCAACCTCTAAAGCACTATCCTGAAATGACAAACATGATGGCCTCGATCTTGAAATGCACAAAAATAACATCAATGAATATTATCACGAATAAGTCCAAATATGGGCAGAACACCCCATTCATCATTTTCATAAATGTTGTAGGAACATTGGTCAACCCAAAGGACATCACCTAGAACTCATAATGTCCATATTGAGATTAGAAAGTTGTCTTAGGAATATCTAATGTTCTAATCCCCAGCTGGTGATCATTGTACCTCAAGTCAATCTAAGAGAAAAATATTGTTCTCTGAAGATGATCAAATAAATTATCGAAATGATGAAGATGATACTTGTTCTTGATAGTCCCCTTGTTCTACTACCTATAATCAATGCACATCCTTAGTAGCACATCATTTTTCTTCAAAAATAAGATTGGGGCATCCTAAGATGATTCTTGAATGAATTAACCCCTTACTCAAAAAATCTTGAAGTTGTTCCTTCAACTCTTTCAACTAAGTTTGAGCCATGCAATATGGGAGATGAAAATGGGCTTAGTATCCAGCTCTAGATCAATGACAAAATTGATATCCCTATCAAGAGATTAGTAGGGAACACATCAACAAACTCCTAAACCTCGGAAATGGACTCTATAGGAAATAGCTCAATAGTAATATCCTCAATGAAAGCCAAGCAAGACAAATACCTCGTATCAATCAATTTCTTAACAAGGACGTAGGAAATGACATTATTAGGATAAGAACCACCAGTTCCCTTGATCCTTCGTACACCAAGCATTTCTAAGGTCACCATCTTAGCATAACAATCAAGAATCGGATGATAAGGAAAGAGTCAGTCTATATCTAAAATAATATTTAAATCTATCATCTCCAAAATGATCATGTTTACCACCCCATTAAAGAAACAAAGCAGGATCAATACACACACTCCACCACTAAAGGCTCACCTACTGGTGTAAAGCATGAAAAGACACTGGCATACAGTCATATAACAAATAAAATTCAAATGCAAAGTAGGTAGACACATAAGAGTAGGTAGACACAAAGGAGTAGGTAGACCCAAGATCAAGAAACACAGATGCAGACCGATAATAGGCGGGGACAATATCTATGATAACTGCATTAGAAGAGTTTGCCTCGGGCCTCTTTAGAAAAGCATAAGCTCCTTTACTTCCACCTATCTGAACTACATCTACATCTCAACTCTAATGAAATATAGCATCACTCACACCTCCACCTAAAGTAGATCCGCCTTTATCAATTTGAGCTCTTCCACAACCTTTAATCTGAAGTGCTAACCATCTAGCTGAAGTGAAAGACATATGTTGGAAACCAGAATAAGACTGCAGAGGAAAATGTCAAATGATGTGGCTAGGATCCCATGCCTATAGCAAGACCTCAAAGTAGAGAGTGGCCATGATAGACCTGACGCACTACTATGATTAGCTTGACCTGTAGGCCTTTGTTGTGAACTAGACGAACCTTGACTAGTACTATATGATTCATGAAAGGTCTATCTACCCTCGGATGCTGGTAAAGATGATTGGTCTTAACACTAGAAGGATCCACTCTTTCTAAAAGAATGTCTACCTCCAAAGAGAACTAGTCAGATGAGCAGGCCCTTTTGGGGTCCCCAAACTCCTCCTTCTACATCAGCTCCACCTCCTTGGTGGTACTCACAACACATGAAAAAAAGCTCCCTCTCTGGATGCCCATAACACTGCCTATAGAATGGAATAGATCTGCCCTGTCACAAACCTACAAACTCTCTTCGCCTTATCCGAAAGTATAGTTGTAGCATGCCTCAACAACTGCCATTTTGATGACTAATAGATTATCCATCCTTAAACTCTCAAATCTCAAATGACTCTCTTTCCTCAAACTCCAAGGGATGAGATAATCATAGAAAGCACTAGACAACATCTCCCAAGACATCGGAGGAGAACCGGCTAGCAAAGATCTAAAATAAATCCTCCACCACTCTCTCACTAGGCTGCGAAGATGAAAAGTAACATATTGAACCCCATGTGACTTAGCTAACCCAATAGCATCCAATAACTCTTTGCAAGTAGTCAAAAACTCATAAGTATCCTCTGTCTTCCCACCATGAAAGTGAGATGGGTCTACCTTCCTAAATCCCTAATAATGATATTGCTCATCCTCAGTCAATACAACCAAAGACGCACCCTGAGCCTTAATTGCTAGAGCAGGATCAATGTCATCTAACGACGAAATCCTAGTGTTATTCATGAATCTGAACTTCTACTTGAGTCTATAACCTCCAGGTGTGCCTATCACACTACCACTATGAGCCAAGCTTAAAAGCACGTCCAACACTCTTAACAATGTGTCTTGATGCAAAGGTACAGTGGCAAACTCTAGAGGGATTTGTTCCTCTTTAATCTCAGCCTTTGGCTCAAAAGAGATGACCCTTTCATGACCTCTCACAGGCGTCGCTCCCCAAGCATGGACTCAGCCTTTATCTCTACTCCGAGCTGGGGTCTCAACAACTATTGCAGGGACTGTCTCTCCTCCTCTACTACTAGCAGAAGCTCTAGTCCTAACTATCTACAAAAACGAACACGTGATAACTCAGTATTCACACAACAACTAGACATGACAAGAATTGGAAGCGAACTTTTCTTAAAAAATTCAAAGCATCTTGAAGATAAAAAGTGGATGTCACTGCATCGATCCTCGGTACTCTACTACACTTGGCTTATACACATGTAACACCTATGAACCTGGGGATGTGATACCATTTTATCACAATCAAAACTCAAGTCTGATGACACTTTCCTTAACCTACCAAGTCAAGTCAGCCTAAAACTATGATATTCGAAAGTAAAGCAGAATTAAACAAAAATAAGAAAGGAAATAAGCTTAATAACGAGCATAAAGCCATAATTTTAAGTTGCCCCCTCAAAATCTGATGTCGCGCGTACAAGCCTCTAATGTATACAAGAAAATGAAAGAAAATACAAGTCTTAAACATCTTTTGGTCTCAAACAAAACAATAACATAATAAGGAACTCAAGGGATCATTGAGGAGTCAAGCGTCTACCACTCGAAGCTCTAATGAAATGCTCGGACTTAGAATAGGAGGAAAGCACTCAAAAGGATCTGTGCTTGCGAACTACTCAAGTGTAAAAGCAAGGGGTGAGTTCCTAAAAACGTTGTGCTCAACAACTAAACTACTAAAATACGATATAAAGTAATGAACAATGCAAGTACTCCTACCACACTAATTGAACCTCCAAAACTACAACCTGCAAAGTAAATCATTCCAACCTAAATAGTTTATAATTCAGGTAGCATGTAGTCTAACAAGTCACTAGCACAACTTATCACTAAAGATAAGTTCATTAATAGAATAGAATTACGGAAGCAGATTCGCGACGACAATGAATAAATAGAGTACGAAATGATGCAAATACAATATCAAATAAAGTGATGCATGCCTCTCCTATTATATACATCCGTTGAAACTCAGGATGAAACTTATGAAGGATATACACAATTTATATATCCATCGAAACTATTTTCCTTCGGTCTATTTATGTTTGACCAAAACTATTGTTCTTTGAATTTTTATATCTAGCTAGAACTATTTTTCTTCGGCATAATCATATCTTGCCAAAATAATTTCCCTTCAACATTAAGTAGTTGTGTATCTTATTTACTTTTTAGAACCTATACAAATAGTTTTATATATATACATACATACATACATACATATATATATATATATATATAATGCATGAGCGTATTATAATGTCTACAACAACAAGACCCTCAAGTCAAATAATCATGGTAATTCCTTCATTATAAGATCAACATCAATCAAGTCTTTCATTTCAAGAACCACATAGAGACATATCACCACAGTGCATTTTATTATCCCATCTTATATTTAAAATCACGTCATCGAACAGTCCATCCCATAATCAAGCCCTCATTACTTCTTAATATACATAATAAGGAAACATGAAGTTCTACATACTCAACTAAGGTTTAAAAACTCATTTGTCTCAAATCAATAAAACAATTACTCTGAACTTAAGTTTTCCTTATTATCGGGCCTTTGATTCAACAAAGACTATTCAAATGTAAAATCACATTAAGGATACAAGAACAATAGTCAATTCACAAACATTGAAAGCCAAATCAAAATTATTTAAAAATTTATTCCCGAGAAGGTAGGGATGAATTTGAAAATCAATAAATAATTATGTTATCTAAAATATTTGAAAATCAATGGTAAAATTTATTTTTAAAATGGGATTGAATTCATTCCATAATTTTCAATCTATCAAAAGTTCATGTTCATGATATTTGAAGTTCAAAACAGGAAATTTAAAGTTGAAATCATGAAATAATTAATAAAAATCGAAGAATCTAAGTTAAAATCACTTATTCAATGAATTAATCTTTAAATAATTTTTTTAAATATCACCACAAAAGAAAGTTCAAAATTTGAAAAATAGGATAGAACTGCAACATCCGTCCCCTAAGACCCCTCAATGTTGCTTAAGTGGCTCAGGGGCCATTTTTTAACACCCACTTAAAAAGCGAGCAACACTAAAGCGACATATGACTGCTTAAGCAGACTCCACTTAAGAGACCCCCCCTCTCCTCTAAAGTGATAAGGTATCCGCTTAAGTGGTAGTCACTTAAGTGACCTAGCCACCACTTAAGCGAGACTACAACCCAAATATCAACAAAAATTCAAACGACACACAACAATTTGAAATCTATCTGTAGCCATTGAAATTTTGTAGGACTCTACAAGATGGGTCATATTTCAATCAGGCTACTCTATCCTAAACCCTAAGTCATGCCTATATAAAGAGTATTATGTTCTCTTAAAGAGGCATCTCAAATAACCCATAAATCCTAGGGATATTTATAAAGAGATCAAAATCTACCAAATTCTTCTTGATAATCAAATACTTCAAGAAGATCTACACAAATCCTTTCATGGAGGTCAAGTCCAAATCATACTTGTTCGAGAAATACACCACTAACGGTCCTCGAATCACGGAGAAATCTTATGAGAGAAGAATCAAGGGATAAACAGATTTGTACCCACATTGTTTATCAATAAATTATGTTTCTTCATATTTTATTTGTGACTGTAATTTATTTTCTGTCATTTTAAAATTTGTTGCAAACAAAGTGGCACTCCTGGTGGGACCAAATCTGCCCTTCATCTCTTCTCTCATAAATCAAGATCTATAAATCGGAAGCCGGTGGAAAAAAATAAGTACTTCAAGCCCTGTCTTTGAGTTTCATCAAGTATACACTTCGACAAGCCTTGAAGCAGGGGGCATTTGTAGACATTGATATTTTGTAGGACTTTAAAAAAACTAATCCTATTCTAGTCAGGTTTCTTGGAGGCTACTCTACCCTAAACCCTAATTCATGCCTATATAAAGGGTATTATATTCCCTTGAAAAGGCATCTCAAATAACCCATAAACCCAGGTGATATTTATCAAGAGATCAAAGTATGGTTTAAGGAGGTCAAAATCATCCTCCGTTCGAGAAATACGCCACTAACGGTCCTCAAATCATGGAGAAATTTAATAAGAGAAGAATCAAGGGAGAAACAGATTTCTACCCACATTGTTTATCAATAATATTCTTGTTTCTTCATATTTTATTTGTTATTGTAATTTATTTTATATCACTTTAAATTTGTTGCAAACAAAATGGCGCACCCGGTGGGACCAAATTTGCTCTTCATCTCTTCTCGCATAAATCAAATCTGCAAATCTGAAGAGAATGGAAAAACGAGTACTTCAAGCCTCGTCGAAGCAGGGGACATTTGTAGACATCAAAATTTTGTAGGAATCTACAAGCTAAGTACTATTTCAGTTAGATACTGCACACTAAACCCTAATTCATGCCTAAATAAAGGGTATTACATTCCCTTGAAAAGGTATCTCAAAATATCCCATAAACCCTGGTGATATTTATCAAGAGATCAAAATATGGCCTAAGGAGGTCAAAATCATCCTCCGTTCGAGAAATTCGCCACTAACGGCCCTCGAATCATGGAGAAATGTAATGAGAGAAGAATCAAGGGAGAAACAGATTTGTACCCACATTGTTTATCATTAATATTCTTGTTTCTTCATATTTTATTTCTGATTGTAATTTATTTTCTATTAAAAATTTATTTTCTATTACTTTAAAATTTGTTGCAAACAAAATGGCATACCCGGTGGGACCAAATCTGCCTTTCATCTCTTTTCTCATAAAACAAATCAGCAAATCTGAAGGCCACGAAACCGCAAAGGTGAAAGAAATGGTACTTCAAGTCTTGTCTTGAAGTTTCATCAAGTCTACACTTCGACAAGTCTTGAAGTAGGGGGCATATGTAGACATTGAAATTTTGTAGGACTCTATAAGATGAGTCCTATTTCAATCAGGGTTTCTTGGAGGCTACTCTATCCTAAACCCTAATTCATGTCTATATAAAGAGTATTATGTTCTCTTAAAGAGGCATCTCAAATATCCCATAAATCCTAGGGATATTTATAAAGAGACCAAAATCTACCTAATTCTTCTTGATAATCAAATATTTCAAGAAGATCTATACAAATCCTTTCATGGAGATCAAGTCCAAATCGTCCTAGTTCGAGAAATACGCTACTAACGGTCCTCGAATCACAGAGAAATCTTATGAGAGAAGAATCAAGGGATAAACTGATTTGTACCCACATTGTTTATCAATAAAATTGTGTTTTTTCATATTTTATTTGTGATTGTAATTTATTTTCTATCACTTTGAAATTTGTTGTAAACAAAGTACATCCTACAAGGGATTAAACCTAAGTCTTTTAAAGATCTAGCGAATTTGTTTGCAACAAATTTTAAAAGAGATAGAAAATAAATTACGGTCACAAATAAAATATGAAGAAACATAAATTTATTGATAAACAATGTGGGTACAAATCTGTTTATCACTTGATTCTTCTCTCATAAGATTTTTTCGTGATTCGAGGACCGTTAGTGGTGTATTTCTCGAACTAGAATGATTTGGACTTGGCCTCCATGAAAGGATTTGTGTAGATCTTCTTGAAGTATTTTATTATTAAGAAGAATCTGGTAGATTTTGATCTCTTTATAAATATCCCTAGGATTTATGGGATATTTGAAATGTCTTTTTAAGAGAACATAATACTCTTTATATAGGTATGAACTAGGGTTTAGGATAGAGTAGCCTGATTGAAATAGGACTCATCTTGTAGAGTCCTATAAAATTTCAATGTCTACAAATGCCCCCTACTTCAAGACTTGTCGAAGTGTAGACTTGATGAAACTTCAAGACGAGACTTGAAGTACTCTTTCTTTCACCTCTGCGGTTTTGTGGCCTTCAGATTTGCTGATTTGATTTATGAGAGAAGAAAGGAAGGGCAGATTTGGTCCCACTGGACGTGCCACTTTGTTTGCAACAAATTTTAAAGTGATAGAAAATAAATTACAATCACAAATAAAATATGAAGAAACAAGAATATTATTGATAAATAATGTGGGTGCAAATCTGTTTCTCCCTTGATTCTTCTCTCATGAGATTTCTCTGTGATTCGAGGGTCGTTAGTGGCGTATTTCTCGAATGGAGCATGATTTTAACCTCCTTAAGCCATATTTTGATCTTTTGATAAATATCCCTAGGGTTTATAGGATATTTGAGATGCCTTTTCAAGGGAATATAATACCCTTTATATAGGAATGAATTTGGGTTTAGGGTAGAGTAGCCTCCAAGAAACCTGACTAAAATAGGACTAGTTTTTTAGAGTCCTACAAAACTTCAATGTCTACAAATGCCCCCTGCTTCAAGGCTTGTCGGAGTGTAGACTTGATGAAACTCAAAGACAGGATTTGAAGTACTTATTTTTTCCATTGGCTTCAGATTTGCAGATCTTGATTTATGAGAGAAGAGATGAAGGGCAGATTTGGTCCCACTAGGCGTGCCAGAATTTGTAGACGATAAAAATTCGTATCGTGAAAATAATAATCAAGAACAAAAATATCGCAACAATCGTAGTATTTAGTTTCAATATGTGAGTGTTACAATCTCTATGAATCATCTGATTCGCCTTTTCAAGTGTAAATTCAAGGGCTCTTGAGCTTGTTCTTGAATTTGAATATTTGTTCTTGGACTTTGAATATATTCTTGATCTTGATCTTGAAATCTGGGTTTGTTCTTGATTTTGAAGCTTGTTCTTGAGTTCAAGAGCTTTTAAGCTTGTTCTTGAACTTGAATGTTTGAATTCTTGAATTTGTAGAGAAATTTATGGTTTTTAATCCACGAGCTCTCTCTAGCTTTTTGTTAGAATTCTCTCTCTTTTTTCTTTGAATTTTGAAGACCTATATTTTTAATTGTAGAATAGAGGAATTATAATAGGAAATACTTCCCTTCAGCCAATCAGATTTAAGTGACATGGCATATTGGGCTTTAATGAAATGGGCTTGTCATTTTGACACATGGCATGGTCTCATTGAATTCTTTGTTTGACTTGGCATAACACATCATTTGACATGTGGCGCCAAGATGGGCGCTTCTTTGTTTGACTTGGCATGCCACATCATTTGACACATTGGTGCCAAGAGGGGCACTTCTTTGTTTGACTTGGCGTGCCATATCATTTGACACGTGGCACCAAGATGGACACTTCTTTGTTTGACTTGGCGTGTCACATCATTTGACACGTGGCACCAAGATGGGCGCTTCTTTGTTTGACTTGGCGTGCCACGTCATTTGACACATGGCGCCAAGATGGGCGCTTCTTTGTTTGACTTAGCGTGCCACGTCATTTGACACGTGGCACCAAGATAGGTGTTTCTTTGTTTGACTTGGCGTGCCACATCATTTGACACGTGGCACCAAGATGGGCCTCTTGGATGAGAGGATATTGGGCCTAATAAAGTGGGTCATCTTTTGTAGCCCAAATAATTGAATTTGGGCCTTTACTTAAATCCATATTTTATCGGACTTAATTAGTTAACCCAATTATATTAATCCACAATATTTTCTTGGACTAATATATTTTTTTGGGTTATCTTTTGTAGCCCAAATAATTGAATTTGATCTTTTATTAAATCCGTACTTTATTGGACTTAATTAATTAATCCAATTATATTAATCCATAATATTTGTTTGGACTAATATATTTTGAATTTAATATAATTTGAATCATTTTATAAAAGTTATATTTCCATAAATTTTATGAGAAATAAAACATGAAGAACCATAAATTTATTGATGAACAATGTAGGTACAAATCTGTTTATCCCTTGATTCTTCTCTAATAAGATTTCTCCGTGATTCGAGGACCGTTAGTGGTGTATTTCTCGAACTAGAACGATTTGGACTTGACCTCCATGAAAGGATTTGTGTAGATCTTCTTGAAGTATTTGATTATCAAGAAGAATCTGGTAGATTTTGATCTCTTTATAAATATCCCTAGGATTTATTGGATATTTGAGATGCCTCTTTAAGAGAACATAATACTCTTTATATAGACATGAATAAGGGTTTAGGATAGAGTAGCCTGATTGAAATAGGACTCATCTTGTACAGTCCTATAAAATTTTAATATCTACAAATGTCCCCTACTTCAGGACTTGTAGAAGTGTAGACTTGATGAAACTTCAAGACGAGACTTGAAGTACTCTTTCTTTCACCTTTGCGGTTTTGTGGCCTTCAGATTTGCTGATTTGATTTATGAGAGACGAGATGAAGGGCAGATTTGGTCCCATTGGGCGTGTCACTTTGTTTGTAACAAATTTTAAAGTGATAGAAAATAAATTACAATCACAAATAAAATATGAAGAAACAAGAATATTATTGATAAACAATGTGGGTACAAATCTGTTTCTCCTTTGATTCTTCTCTCATGAAATTTCTCCATAATTCAAGGGTCGTTAGTGGTGTATTTCTCTAACTAGGACGATTTGGACTTGATCTCCATGAAAGGATTTGTGTAGATCTTCTTGAAATATTTGATTATCAAGAAGAATCGGGTAGATTTTGGTCTCTTTATAAATATCCCTAGGATTTATGGGATATTTGAGATGCCTCTTTAAGAGAACATAATACTCTTTATATAGGCATGAATTAGGGTTTAGGATAGAGTAGCCTCCAAGAAACCCTGATTGAAATAGGACTCATCTTATAGAGTCCTACAAAATTTCAATGTCTACAAATGCCCCCTACTTCAAGACTTGTCGAAGTGTAGACTTGATGAAACTTCAAGACGAGACTTGAAGTACTCTTTCTTTCACCTTTGCGGTTATGTGGCCTTCAGATTTGCTGATTTGACTTATGAGAGAAGAGATGAAGGGCAGGTTTGGTCCCACTGGGCGTGTCACTTTGTTTGCAACAAATTTTAAAGTGATAGAAAATAAATTACAATCACACAAAAAATATGAAGAAACAAGAATATTATTAATAAACAACGTGGGTACAAATCTATTTCTCCTTTGATTCTTCTCTCATGAAATTTCTCCATAATTTAAGGATCGTTAGTGGCGTATTTCTCGAATGGAGCATGATTTTGACCTCCTTAAGCCATATTTTGATCTCTTGATAAATATCCCTAGGGTTTATGGGATATTTGAGATGCCTTTTCAAGGGAATATAATACCATTTATATAGGCATGAATTAGAGTTTAGTGTGGAGTAGCCTCCAAGAAACTCTAACTGAAATAGGACTCAGCTTGTAGAGTTCTACAAAATTTTGATGTCTACACTATCCTCGAGATTTATTCAGAATTTCATACATACAAACCATATATACTACCGTTTAAATTCGACCCTTTGAACTCAATGGAACGTCGAAACTTGAATTCGAGATCTTCTTGACATGAAATTCGATTAGTTGCAACTAAACTAACTTAAGGATCTAAAAGACCATAATGCCCTCAAAACTCTCAAAAATTACACCAAAGCTAAATTTACACTTGAAATTACCTCAAACTCTCAAAAATTACACCAAAGCTAAATTTACACTTGAAATTACCTCCTGAATCCATTGGAATCATTAAAAATTCCTTTTGGAGTATCCAAACTCCAAATATTAACCCAAGTCAAACCTTAATCCTATTTAACTTAAACTTCCAACTTAAGACATCAAATCCACAAAACAACCTTGAAACAAAAAACAATGACTCTCCTAGACCAAATTTCACATTTTGAAGCTGATGGAAATAATGAAAATTCATTTCGAGATTCATTGCTCTTGTTGGTACCAAAAACCTTTGAAAAACTTAATTCTTCAAAACTCAAAACTTCAAACTTTCTCGACTTTTCAGTAAAATCCCAAAATCAAATCCACAAACTAATCAAATTTGACTCGGAGCACTATTTGAAGGAGAGGGGCAAAATGATAATTTTTCTAAGAAATTCATGAATGACCTTCAAGATATTATATGGGTGCTTACCATCCGAACAACTTCATCTTATCCAATTAATAGCCTTAACCCCCCTATGACATAATGATGGAATAATTATTACTAAAATAATAAGTGAACACCAAGGGTGTGTTTGGTATAAAGCAAAAAAGTTTTCTAAAGAAATTTTTTTTTGGAATAAAATTATTTTCTTAGTTATTTTTTCATGATTGGTTAGTAAGAAAAAATTATTATCTCAAGAGAATTTAGGTATAATCGTGACAAATACTGCAAAATCACCACCCTTTAACATGGACGCGGACCTGTGTCCTGACCCTGACCTAATCCCAATATCAACTTGAGATATGACCCCAACTCAAGACCAAACATCAAAATCGACCTCGCCTCAAAATTTAATCCTCGACTTGACCTTTCTCTAACCCTAGCCCAAAAATAGAATAATCGAGCCTATCCACAACCTAAGATCCAATACTAACTCAAAATCTAACCTTGACCCTAATATCAAATCGAGATTGGAGACCCAACTCCGAGCAAAGGTTGGACCATAACACTGAGTTAGGGTCAGACTCATGTCAACCCTCGAGTAGCAATCAGATCTTAGGTTGGATACAATCACAAGTCAAATAGTAAGGTCTTAATTTAGGGTTAAAGATTAGGAATTGGGAGTCAAGGTAAAGCTTGAGGTCAGAAGTCGAGTCTTGGATAGGTTCGGGAATAAGTGTCGGGTCCTTTTAGCAAAGGTCGTGTCAGGATTTTGGTCAAGTTTTGGATTAGGTCACAAATCAGGGTTAAGATTAGAGTTAGAGTTGGAAGTCAAGTTGAGTCAATATCTGGGTTGAGAATCAAGTCTCAAGTCAAGCGAAAGGTGAGTCGATGTCAAGATAAAAAGTTAGGTAGTGGGTTAGGGTCGAAATTGTGGTCAAGAATCCAGACTCGACAAGCGCTTGATCAAGCTTTGGGTCGAACTTAGAAGTCTCACTACAGGTAAGGGTAAGGAGTCGCGTCTTGGCTCCCAATAAAGACTCCAATCCGTGACCCGAATCCTACACCCAATTTGAGACCCCAAACTCTTGATCCTGATTAGGGACTTGACTCTTGCATGATTCCTGATCTCCCAAACTTCTTCATAACGCGAGACCTGACCCAAACCTAACACTTTCTAAACAAGACTTACAGCCCCGATCCAAGACCTAACTCCTAACTTGAAATTTGAGCCCGACCCAAAACTAGACTCTTAGCCTTGACCTAACCGCACTCCCAACCTAGGGATGGCAAAATTAAGTCCAACCCGTTGAAGTTTAGGGGGGTTATTAGCTCAATCTTACCCATTTCAACCCATTTAAAATTGGGTTAATATACAACCTGAATTAACTCGAGAGTGATCTTTTTAAAATATTTTCAAAACACTTTTTTTTTCAATTTGATATGTTTTTATTGAGGCCAAGGGTTAGAAGTCAAGAGTTAGGTCTCAAGCTCAGATTGAAGTGGGGTGCAAAGTCATGGTCGAAGTTTGGAGTCGAGTCCTCGATCAATATTGATTTCAAGTCAAGTGATGAAAATAAAAGACACTTTTGAAAAATGTTTTCCTTACTTCATGTAGAGAAAATATTTTCCTTAAATTAGAGGAAAATATATTCATTTGGGTAGCATTTTCCAAAATATTCAAGTCAACTAAATATGAGAAAATTTAAAAACATTTCCCCTTTTTACAAACATACCTGAATGTCAGCAAAAGAGGAGCTAAACCTATTAAGCATAACTAGAGCTACATCTGCATATAAAACTTTAACGAGGACCTTAAGCTATCTATTTCTTTAAAATAAGTTTCACCTTAATCTCAGGAAAATAAATCCTTAATCTGAATGCGGATCAGACTCCATCCATCATGCAAGTAAAAATTATAAAGCAGGCATGGGAAACAACATTAGTAATGAATAAATGTAATTGATGACTACAAAGAATTCATCCCAGGCATAAATATACACCTTCAAAATTGATTATTTCTACATAAACATGTTCTGCTGAGTCCCATTCCTTCCACAGAAGCACGGGGAAGAATAAAGTGGAAGGTAAGGCATTAACAGAAATATACAAAGTTATTTAGTTCCTTCAAAGAAAAATATGGAAGAAATTTTCTAAAAAGATGGTAACATGTACTCAAAAGCACTGATCTACATGAAAATACCACCTCTTTCCGAGCTTCAAAACTTGGCTGCCCAACCTATGGAAACAACTGTAAGGCATCTCTTTGCCAGCTTATTACTCCACATAAATTACATGATCCATCTGGAAAAACAAAAGGTTAAGTTGGATTCGAATTTCACAAAACAAGCCCTACCAAATCCAGGAAGGAAACACGTCTGTGCAGTTGAAACAACTTCAATACTAATGCAAGATTTGGATGATTTTACCATACCTGCAACTTATTTTTTAAGACCATTGCATGAGAGGACCTTCTTCCCATAAGGACTGGTCCGTAGAACAGGAGCATGGGCTCTCACAGTATCCACGAAAGCAGCATGCAGTGCTCCCTGCACGTCAAGAAAGTGTAAACATCAAATGTTTCTAATTAAGACATTACAAAAGTGGTAAATACCACTAACCAACCTTTGAGATATTTAGAGCAGCTTGGATAACATAATTGCCATATGGGTCTTGCATGATCTGGTCTACTCGAGGATCACTTAACAGCTCCTCAATGATACATGAAGAACGTTCTTCATCCGCATGCTTTAGGCATTTCTCTACCACATTACTACTGTATTTTTGCATAGAAAGGTCCCCGAATTTACCCCGCAGCTGGTCAAAGATATTTGTTGTTGCCCAGGGAAGACGAATGTCAAAAATATATTGCACAACATAATTCCTGCAAAACGGAAAACAATATGACTTACTAAAGAGAAATCTATACTACTGTATTCTAATGAGGGAATGAAATCTGACACTTGAACTTGACTAGTATGAATCACATTGCAAATTTCTACACTGGGTCTTCCGAGTTTTCAAATTTCTCATCAATGAGTTTCATGAAAATAATGATATTATGGCATTTATGAAACAAATGATTTGTCTACAACCAGATATTACAGAGTCCTGCTGTAGAAAAGAATTGACGTACCCAAATGGATCTTGGGAAAGAACCAATGCATTAGAAGTGATCTCATAGATCAATCGGTGTCTTTGTCCACCATCAGATTGGCTAAGACATTTCTGTAGCACACAACAACCATGACGATCTGTTGCAAGTTCGGCACAATTGGTAATAGCAGCTTCAAACAGAAACTGCAAAACATGTGTCCCAAATTAAATTTCTGTGGCATGCAACACTAAGTAATGAAGAAAACCTCAAATGGCTAGGTACATGAAAATTAAATGAACCTCACCAGCACTTTCTAGCCAAATTTGAAGTGAAACAATTTTGAAAAATAAGAGAACTTGTAAAAAAATCACTTTAACAGGATGAAACAATGTACCCTATGATGTAAGATGGAGGCATTGGTAATTGAAAGAATGTGATTTATCACCTAAAAATCAGAAATCCACATTTCTATAATATGCTACCCCAAGTTTTGTTAGTTTGGATATAGAATCAGGATATTAACAGAACTAACACTATTAACATAGCAGTTCCTTTGTTTTATTTCCCTATACAAAAGCATATGAACGGTTTCAAAAACCAACATTACAGTTACAAAATATCTCTACAAAGACATGGTAGAAACCTAATAAGATTGGCATAATCAAATATCTGAAAACAATCTGCTGCCACACAACCAACCAATGTCCTTGAAGTTTAGGAGCACCAGTCACTGATGAAATGACATCAACACAACAAATGGAAGGGACGATACAGATATTATGTGGTTACATAGTTCCTCAGTTATTATTGACTATTCTGGTACTCTCCAGCCATTGTGATTGAAGAGACATCGGAGAACGCCAATCTCCTTAATCCTGAGGACCTCTTCAAAGTTGTCCATGGAAAAGCTCAAACTCATCAAAAACTGGAGATTAGCATCTAAGCCCTGTAACAACCAATGACAGAAAAAGCTGAATGCTTATCCTATCATCAAGTTACACTAACATTGGATATTGACTCTCATATTCTCCTTTTCAGTATACTACACAATTGATTGCAATTCGACTGAATTAATGAAACAAAGCACACGTCTCATTGCTGTTAAAAATTACATAGCATGTCATTCGAGTGGAAAATAACTTATAGACCAGGAACCTTGTACGTTACAGTTGGCAACAAGGGAGTTCCCTAGGAGTATGTGTTCAAGACATTCACTCACAAACTTGCTCTAGGAGACAGTGGCAGGAGAATGACGCGTAATTTACGATATGAAACATTCAACACGTTAAACAGTGGAACTTCCTTTATGTTAAATAGAAGCCAAATTGTATGGCTCTTAAAATATAAATGGATACACCAAATATACAACAAAGTTGCAGTGTGATCCGAAATCATAAAAGTTATAGACAAAAAAAACTCTTTCCCTTTCTGTCTTTTCTTTCAAGGACTTGGAAAGCAAGGGGAATTGATTTTGATGATGTCCATTCTTTACCTAAAAAGAGCAGTGAAGTTATCTCCCCATCATTGTAACAACTTAGCCCTTTGATCTCTAAACTTCAGGAAATATCAATGTATAAAATTATTGCCTATAAAAAGATACATATGCAGCTTACTTCTCTATACTCAGGTGTTAAGTATTGCAAGCACCGCTGCGCAACATGGTTACCATTCATGTCCTTGATTAAGTTCACTAAACCAGGTTTCAGTGAGGAGACAATCATGGAAAACTGCTCAGGTGTTTTAAGGGTTTCAATAACTTTTTGCACAGCTCGGGTCCTGCAGTTAAGAAGACAAAAATATAAAATAATTGTAAAGAAAATGAACAGAAGCGGCTCAGTAAGAAAAAGGACTTTGATAGAGATAGAAATCAGACCCGTGCATGTCACATGAAATTCTTACAAGATCCCCAGCTATTCTAGTGATTGCACGAAGTATCTGCATTCTCTGACCCTCATTGCACACCTCAAGAAGCTTTTGAACAAGGTAATTGCCAAAGGGATCAATCATGAGCTCCACGATGTGCACAATAATCTCAGGAAAAATCTTTTCAACGTCTTCTGAAGATCCTTCTGCAAATTTCCTCTGCAAGAAGCGACATCCATTTTGATCCTTCGCCATGAGATAGATTCTTCCAGCAAAATCATCAATTAAATTATACTCCTGAGACTGTGACCACCGATGAAATTTGAGATCAACAGCATCAGGAGAAAAGCTTCTTGATTCTAGGCAATCCATGCGAGATTCTGCAGTTGGAGAATGGAAACTACGCTTCGCATAAGCACTGGGAAACACTCTTCTATTTCGACTCATATTTGAAAGATAGTTGGTTCCTCCTCCAAAAGAACCGAATTTAGCGGACTTGACTGGTTCCGGTCCATGTGATCTTCTTAAAATTCTTTCAGGAAAGTATTGTTTCTCTGTTTTGTCTAAACTGTGCAGCGCATCAGAACCCATTGAGCAAAACAGGGAATTTAATGGGTTTACGCTTCGTGAAACTTGCTGGTTGAAGTGAGGAAATGGCATCTCAGCGAATGGTTGCCGGGGGCTACTATTGATTGATCTACTCGTGATTGACCCATCAGGTTGTATAGGATACTGATTGTCTAATTGCTGAGTGCGAAGTTGCTGCATATATAAGAAATAATGTTGTTCCTCTTCAATGTGTCTACATGCTCCATGGTGTCGATTAATTTGTGAGTGGAAGTAAGGAACAGGTGATGTAACATCCAAGAAATAATGTTGTTGATTGGAAATTACTGGAATATCTACCCGATGAATCGGTGGAAGTAGGTGAACACCTTGCACACCAGGAGTAAATGGTACAGCTGCAGATATGTTTTCCATTGTGTGTACATATCCACTTTGGTGCCCACCAATACTTGAACTAAACCCATTTAAAGCACTAGATAGATTATTTGATGTTCTTGGAGGGGGAACAACTAACACTTGCGAATCCAAATTCAAAGGGACTTTACCTAAACTATTTTTGCATTGTCCATTCACAGCAGCTAAATGGTTCAGCAATGGCGTAGAATTGGCCAGAGGAGCTGCAGATTCTAACAAGGCACCTTCTTTTACACGTAACTCAGCAAATGCGGACGTTATAGCCTGTTCATTCGGTAAGTTTATTTCCTCAGACTCAAACCTCTTGTTCGGTAGCTGTGCAACTCGGTTACCAAATTCTTTTAACTTGCCTAAGATCTCATTTTTTATATATGTCTCACTACCACCAATAGGCTTTGACCCATCCCTGTTCGAGGATTTCAAATTAAAATCTTTTGAACAATTGATTAGACCAGATTCCTCAGAATATGAATTCCCAGAAGTAACATTTGGAATCTCGCCAAGTAGTTTCTCAAACTCATCATTCTCCAGTTCATTTACCCCATTCTCCGTTTTCTGAACAATAGGCAGCATCTTTCTTCTATACAAGAAAGGAAACAGAAAGTGAGTCACAACACATAGTCCAGTACACATAACACAAAATTGGCTAAAACCTTAATATATACATTAAATGTATTCATTGTAGACCAACTTAATCACCAAAAATAAAATCAAAATCAATATATACATAGTAAAACCAACAATTTTGCAAGGCCAATTGCACACAAGAATGATACATATTTGCATCATCCTCCCCATCTAAGCCAAAGAATAATAAAGAAAAAAGGAATTGTAGGACAAGCAAAAACAAAAATCATAGTTCTTTGCAAACTCAAGTTCCCCATATTTGAAGACAAATACTACTACGACTCAATTCAAAGAACATTGGGGTAAGTTATTTATACTCATCTCAGTCCAACATTCTACGAAATAAGAATAAAATTACGGAAAGTTCTCTAAATTTTCTTTACATTTAAAAATTGGTAAAGAAGCAAAATACCCAGTTCCAGAACTGAGGCAGCATTTAGAAAATGTCTCATTCAGGTGAAATCAGACAAAGTGAACCCACATGTTTCCTCGATATTGACGTCAAACAATACATATAAAAACAATTAGACGCAAACAAAATAAAATATTACATCAGATTCCATCATACACATAAAGATCTATCCGATTTGCTGCAAGAATTAAAACCCAATATTTTAGATCATCAAAATCAAAAGACAATCCAACAAAATACTCAACCATTGTCCCAAAAAGACGAAACCCATGGAAAAAAATATACAAATTTGATCAAACACAAGCAATAAGAGTGAAGGAATAGTAAGCATTACTGATCAGAGTAACAATAGGGCCACCGAGGAATGGATCATAGCATTAATTTCATGGAAGTGAGTTTCCTTGATTACAATATAGAACAAAATCAAACAGAAAAATAGGGAGATTTTGTTGAATTGTGAAAGTGTGGGAAGTAATGGAGGTGAAGGAAGTGAGGCGGCGTGAGAAGAGTTTACATATGAGTATAACTGAAGAGAGAGAACGAAAGAGGTGGCATTCATCCACAAATACTATGTATATGTAGCGGTTTTACATCACATACACAAACCCAAATTGATAAAACAGGCCAACAATTAAAAATATTGGAAAATATTTCAACCTACGACACAATTTTGGAATGGGAAATTCACATTATTATTCTCATACACCCATGCATGCCTTTTCCCCTTCTCACATTGTTTGGTACGTTTCTGGTTTTCTTGCCAAGCTGGCCCCTTTTATATACCAAGTATTAACCATCTATTTAATTATAATTACTACTATTGACTTTTTATGAGCTTTAACTTCTTATATACGATCAAACATTTTTATATTATTAACTCCCCTTAAACATAATTAGAGATAGTTACCCATAATTATTATAATTAATAATCTAAAAAGTAAGATAATAACATGTTCAATTATAGTGATTGTATAAGAAATTGTTATATTATCAATATATATATGTTTTCTCTGTTTTTCTTTTTATAAATCTAGGCCAAATACCTTATTATATGCTTTAATAGAAGTATATTGTTATACGTTGCGGTATGTTTTAATAATAAATAAATAATACACTACATTTATTACTATTTCTTTGTAGTTTTACTGGCATGCTTTTCTTATGTTTTATGGTCTTACAACATGCTATAATTATCATACCCTTTATTGTCTACTTGTCAAAGACGTTATGATGCAATTTGAATACCATATACTCGTTTCATGAATTTTTATTTTGGCTTAACTTATAAACAGACACCTAAACTTATCCTCATTTTTCACTTAGACACAAGTTCCTAATAGACACCTCAACTGCTCAGATTTGATCCGCAACTATTTGAGAACCTACTTTTATGAAGAAAATTTTTTTTTTGTTGCGGATCAAATCAGAGCAGTTGAGGTGTCTATTAGGAACTTGTCTTAGTTTAGGTGTCTAAGTGAAAAATGAGGACAAGTTTAGGTGTCTTTATGTATTTGGCCTTTTATTTTTTTCTTATTGACTTAACACATGGGTTAAGAAGTAACAATAAATGATAAAGGTAATTTTACTAAATCAACCTTTGAATATAATAAAAATAATGTCTTAAAAAATTAATAGAGAACTCACTATAATTAATGAAAAAGGGTAAATTATACACTATGTGTAAAATTGCATCTTGATTTTATAAACTGAACAAATCTTATTAAACATTCCAAAATAGTATAATACTCCCCTGTCCCAATTTAGTTGTCAGGGTCACTAAAAATAATTGTCCCAAAATAGTTGTCAATTTAAAGAATTAAGAAACAATTAATCATTTTTTTCAATTCTACCCTTAGTAGTAATTATTACTCTTAAATGTGAAAACTTTATTTGCTAGGGTATATAATTTTCGAAGAGTACAATATTTATTAGGGTTATTTTAGTCAAATTATATACCTTATCAATTTTTTTTTAAAGAATATGCTAATGTTTACCTGATAACTAAATTGGAACTGAGGAAATAGACAAATAAAGGCGTGACTAGCTACTTCCTTAATTTATACCCAATTTTTTCAAAAGAGTTCAATCGATACTTCAAATATAAATAATTTCATGTAAAATTATTTCTTCCTTGCTTTTCCTCCTCCTCTTGTTATTAGTTTTTGTGCAGTATTCTTTTTTCCTTAAATTATAACATCTCAACAATAATACTTTGAAGAAATGGATTTTGAATGGAAAAAGTAAATAAGTTTATATTACGTTTGTTATATATATATATATATATATATATATATATATATATATATATATAAGCCTAAAAACAATGGCAACTTTCCCTGTTGCAAAATGACTGTTTTTTAAAAAAATTTGTTTTTATTTAACAATTTAATGATGGGCGTCTGTGTTAGTAATTTCTCTTTTATGGATTTACATATCAACATATTTGTATATAAATATGTGGTCATTTAAAAAAGTCTATTTTCTAATCTAGTAAAGTATTATATATTTTGGGCCTATTAATATATATATTTATTAGTATGAATTTATTTCAGATAAGTTCAAACCTATGAGGTTTTTCTTATAATTATGATGAAAACTTATAAGAAATGTAGCTTTCTGAAAAAGGATTATAAGAAATGATATTTTTCAGGAAAAATCTGTAACGCCCGGTAAAATTACTAAAATACCCCTAGAGAGAGAGTATGCGCATAAGACATCTTTCGATGCTCGTATGGTAAATCCGAGGCCGGATTTGTGACGAGCATGAAAAACTGAGTGTGAAAATGGTCTCGGTCGATTTTTAAAGCGACCCGATCAAAAGATAAATTTTCGATCTGAAACACATAACAGTGTTAGTACGCGACAAGAGCATGTCGCGCACCCATCGCGGACCCACACTTGTATTCTTTTTAAATTTTTTGATGGGATAGAGCAAACTCGTTCAGAAAACGTTTTCTGAAAATACACAATACGCGACCAGTCCACGTCGCGAACTAGGTCTTTTCCGAGTTAAATATTTCTAAATTATTATGAGGGGCATTCCGGTCAATTTTCAAACC
This sequence comes from Solanum rostratum, assembly GCA_029948455.1. Classification (NCBI taxonomy): domain Eukaryota; kingdom Viridiplantae; phylum Streptophyta; class Magnoliopsida; order Solanales; family Solanaceae; genus Solanum; species Solanum rostratum. The sequence continues at coordinate 27,060,484 of CM057045.1, forward strand.
CTCCAAAACTCTATACATGATCTAATAAGGTCGCTTTGACGTAAAAAGGATCTAAAATCCCCAATTCTAAGTCCTATTCCAATACTTTACTAAGGCTAGGGCTTGAGGAGAGAAGAAAAGAGCTTGAAGATATTCGAGAAGAGATCCTTGACGTGCTTGGTTGATAGCTGCATTTCGGGTATGTAAGGCTAAACTAAAAGCATGGGATTGTTCTCTCATGTGCCCCATAGAGGTCATAGATGAGTTGATGATTTGGAGAGTTTACATGCATGATCTTTGATGGTTTTTCTTAAAATTATATTTGAAATTACATGTTTTTCTATGTTGATGATCATCATACTGTCTGTTTTCTTGAATTAAACATTTTCATGACAATTTGCATCACTATATGATTATTTGAAAGGCATGCACAATGAACTTGAGAATTAGGTCTAGAGCCTTGAGTTGGGATTGTTGATTGTAATGAGAGAATAATGATGAATTGATAGAATTTGATTGCCTTATGAGTCTCTACAAATGAACTCTACTGATGTGTTTATTCGATTTGTTCCGAATGATTGTTCTAAATCTTGAGTCTTCGATTGAGATTGCTTGATGAGAGGGCTAAAGTCCCTATGAGATGTTGACTGATGAGAGGGCTAAAACCCTTATGAGACATTGATTGATGATAGGGCCAATGTTCCTATGAGTTGATTGGTTTGATTGAATTGATAATTTTTTTAAGCATTGAGTCATGGGAGGAGTATCGAGCACTGAAAGAGTGAGAGTTAGTCTAACTTGAACTCGTCAAACTACATTGCCAAACGTAGGTGAGTCTTAGAACCATCACATATATTGTGGTTCCCTCTTGATTAGAAGTCCCTGAAATAATAACGGACTTATTAACGACTGACTCCATATTGGGTGAGATAATATAGTTTCGATTCACTCCCTACCTGGCAAGTTTGGAACGGCTGTGGCAATATTAGCGTGATTGTTGTATATTCACTAGCTCATAAGTGATTGTTGTCGGATAAGAGAAACTCCCATAAATTTTCTACCTTGAGTACTTCGAGTCTGAGATGAGTTTTGAGATGAGATGGCAGGAGGTAAGCTCCTCCGAGATGAGATGAGGTGAGACGAGATAAGATTGAGAGGAGGTGAGCTCCTTTGAGATGAGTCTGAGGTGATTGATGAGTTTAAGTTATTGATGGGTCACTTGTCTACTCTTTATTCTTGCATAGATAGATATTTGACTATTTGATGCGATTTGATGTTTATTTTGAGTTGATGTTGTTTCCATATTATTCTACCTGTTTCTGTTTTCACTCAGCTATTTTACATACCAGTACATTCCAAGTAGTGATGTCCCCTCTGGACTGCATCATTTTATGATGCAGGGACAGGTACTAGAGATCGTCAACAGGTGCTTCGTTGAAGATCTGAGATTCGCAGCTGATTTGGTGAGCCTCCTCTATTCCGGAGGATCCCCTACATTTACTTCATCATGCTTTAGAGTTAGATTGAACTATTTCCTTTATTTTTTATTTAGGTAGTCATAGGTCTGTCATTGGCACCACATGAGTAGTAATAGGGGCTTCATAGACGATGGTTGAGCGTTGATGTTGACACTTGTGAGCTAGTTCTTTCTACTAGACTTTATTATTATCTATTTATTATGAGACTTTAGCGAGACTTGCCCATTTCCTTGCTTATACTTTCCGTTGTTCAGTAGAATTTATTGATTGAATGATGTGATGAGGCTAAGTGATTTGCTTAGAGACTAGCAATAGTCTCTGAGTGCCGGCTACGCCAAGGGTATCCTCCTAGGGCGTGACAAAATCACTTAAACAGATTATATAAATTGGTCTCTAATCAGATACTAGGGGTGTGTTTGGTATAGAGGAAAACATTTTCCAATTTTCTCATGTTCGATTGACTTAAATATTTTGGAAAATATTTTCTAAATCAACTCATTTTCCTTCAATTACAGAAAAATGACTACCTTTCAAAAATGTGGAAAGACATTCTTCAAAACTCTTTTTTTAAAAAATTAAATATTAGGTTGCTGGCCCATTTTATTAATTCAATTTAATAAAATACACCGGGTTTTGGAGGCCCAACCCATCCAATAAATCAATATCTGACCCTAGAATATAGGGTTTTACATTTCTAAAACATACCAACATCTTGTTTCCTAATCTTAACCGTCGAAGCTTTCTAATGTGTCAGTTCATCTCTTTTGTGCAAGCTCCAAGGCGATTCTTCATGCTGATTGTTGTTGTCCTTCTTATGTGGATGGTCAGGCAAGTTCCTTAGTACGAACTCCTTTTCTTTTCTTCCATATCTTCTCCTGTTCTGACATGTGGACTGTTTAAGTGTTACCTGTGATGTTCCTCCATGGAACTCATCCTTCCATTTTGAGAGGAGGTTGTTCATCACCCTTAGATTTATTTTATAAGTACTTGCTTGTTGTGCTTCAGTTCCCATATTCTCCGTAAACCTTTGCTCTATCTTCCCTTGTAGAAACTGGTGGTTCAACATTGATGGATTTGATCTGGTCCCTCCTCCCTGTGCTCATTGATCCTCTATGGTAACCCAAGATTTATTTTTTGTGGATGCAAGATATAGCACTCTTTTTTTGCTCCCACACACCCATGCTTTGTTGACCTTGTGCTGTTTGCATTTCCCAAATATAGATTTTTGCAAATGGAACTTTGTTTTGCTTGTGCATCCTGTAATCTTGCATAAATTGTATATCCTTCATGCTAGTGATGACTTAGTTAAAACTAACTTTTGTTGAAATCCTCAACTGTGGGATTTACTGCTTATCCATGTTAAGTATATTTCTAGCCATACTTGGTAGTTGTTGATATGTTGTAAATTGATGTGTGCCTCCTTCAATTGCTGTGTTTGCTACATAATCTACCAAGTAGTTCCTTTCCCTGAACACTTGTAGTAATTGATTGGCTATGCATTCCCTTATCTCCTTTATTCTTCCACAATATGGGCAATCTCCCATGGGATTTTCCACTCTTGTGAAAGAATTTTCTTCATCCCTCAAGAATCAGTTTCAATTATTACATTACCTAGCCTATTACACTTACAATACAATAGTGCTTTTAAGATCTCTATAGCCTCGACAATAATACTTATGCTCACTCCAATGTTAGCTGACTCAGCATATTCCAAATCTCCAAGTTCATTCTTGATACAAAAACCATAAGCACTGATGTATGGGTTTCCTTTGCAGGCTCCATCAAAGTTGCATTTGATCCACCCTATATTAGGAGGTTTCCAGTTAATTAGGTTGCATTGTAAAATTGATCTTTGTCTTTGAAGGAAGCCAAAGCACTCCTTCCAAGACAAAGGGACAGTTAAGTGAGGTAATGTAACCTTAATTAACATTTGAATAGTCCTATGACATTTTAGTGCCAATCTATTTGCCATTCCTTGCTTCCCATGTCTGATCTTGTTTCTGTGCTTCCACAATTCCCATATGATGATAGCAGGGATGGATTTTAAGATCATCCTTCCTCTCAGTCCTTCTGCAAAGGTCCACCATTGATTTATAGTACTGGTTAAGCTTTGTCCAGTGATAGTGTAACCTGCACAAGTAACAAAATGCTTTCATAGTTTTAAGGCTGTGGAAGCTGTTAGAAATAAGTTATCCAGTGTCTCTTCTGCTCCGGTATCACAACACCAACAATTAGATACCATATGAATTCCCATCCTTATAATGACATCATCTGTAGGAATTCTTTTTTTAAGAACTCTCTAAAGCATGAAAGAGATTTTGTGAGGCAGCTGATTCCCCCGTACCACTTTGTGTCAGCTCATCTTCTCCCTTTTATCCCTCACTATTTGGTAGGTAGACTGGACTGAGAATATACCACTGGAAGTTCCAGTCCACCATGCTATATCATTGCAACCATTAGTTTCTAGTTTTATCTCAGTGATAATATATTCAACCATTTCGGGAGATACAGTTTCCATCAATGCAATATCCCTCCATAAATTATTCTCAATGAATTATTTCACCTTCACATCTTCTTCTCGTGCCTTCTCCTCTTCAATGTAGTATAAGGCCCCTAATGTAGTCCAATTATCATACCAGAAACTAAAATTAAAAGTCTGAAGCTGCCACCAAATCAGAGGTTTTGTGTCATCTCTAGTCAACACCATTCCTTTCCATCTGTGTGAACCCTCAATAATGTTGATAAACAAAGGATACAATTTCTTGTAGTATTTGTTGCCCATATACATGCCCCATAAAGTTCCAATTGTTGGTCTGAACTTCCACCATAGCTTGGCCATCAATGCCTTGTTTATATCAAATAGGGATCTAAAACCTAATCCACTCTCATCAAGTGGGAAGCACAAGGCATCTCAAGAGACATAATACTTCCTTCTCCCCACCCCTGTGTTCCCCCAAGAACGCTTTGCAAAAATCTGATGCATCCTTCTAATTACTCTTTTTGGTGGACACATGGCTGATAGCAGGTAGATTGGCATAGACTGCAATACATATCTGATCAGGATCATCTTTCCTCCAAAGGATAAAAACCTGTTTTGCCGGGCAAAGATTCTCCTAGATACTTTCCTCAAATAATGCATTTTTCTTTCTTCCATAATAGAAAAGACATCCTAAATAATTTATTGAGAATCCTCCTTGCCTAATTCTTGCCAGCTTCCTCATTCTATTGGTGAAAATTAATGGGGCATTTTCATGCAAATAGAACAAGCTTTTTGATTTATTAATAAGCTGACCAGAAACAACTTCATAACCTTTTCGCACATGCATCATTTTGATGTTTGAACTTCTTTCCTAGAGCAAAATAGAATAGTATCATCTGCATAGGATAAATGATTAATCTGTGGGCTCTACTTAGGAAGTCCATATCCAATAAATTCCTTCTCCTTGTGCATATCATTCAGGCTCCTAGATAGCACCTCCGTTGCTATAATAAATAGTGTAGGAGAGAGCAGATCACCCTGTTTTACTCCCCTGGTTGATCTAAAGAAACCATGTGCTTGATTATTAATCAACATTGAGTACCAATTGTTAGATAATAATCTCCAAACCATGTCAATCACCACCTCTGAAAATCCAAACTTTCTCAAAACCCTGGTAAAATATATCGATGATACTCTGTCATATGCCTTGGCTATGTCCAATTTCACGACCATATTCGTGTGTTTTTTCCTCTTATTGATGTCTCTAATCATCTCTTGTGCTAGTAAAACATTTTCCACTATGTTTCTACCCTTCACAAATCTCGATTGGTTCGGGGAGATTATTTTTGGTAGAACACACACCAACATGTCATGTAATACCCTTAAAATAACTTTATTCACAAAAATGCTTAAGCTAATTGGCCTTAGTTCAGCAAATGACTTAGGCAGTTCGTTTTTTTGGGAGCAGGATTAGATTTGTATGTGTAACATACTTTGGGAGCTCATGTCCACAGAAGAATGCCCTAACTAGTGTGGTTAGGTCATCCCTTATGATGTCCCGACATTTTTGAAAAAATAATCCTGAAAAGCCATCTGGACCAGCCTTACTATTCCCATTAAGTCCACATACCGCGTGCTTCACTTCCTCCTTTTGTGGTAAGCTGATCATATATTCATTCTCCTCTTCAGTTATCAGTTTTGGAATGCACTCAAGCATAGTAAAATCTTAATTAAATGTGTCTTCCTGAAACTGATCGTTGAAGTGTTGTACTGCAGCTTCCCTAATGGATATATTAGTATTCAAAGTTTCCCCTTGAGCATTTATAATCTCCGAGAGTTGTAGTTTCCTCCTTCTTCCATGAACATACAAATGGAAGAATTTGAAATATCTATCACCTTGTGCAAATCAATTCATCCCAGTTGTTTGCCTATTGTATTCCTCTTCAAGCTTCAAAAACCTTTTCAATTTCCACCTTCTTCAGTTCTGAACTATTTTCTATAGAGGGATCTACTTCTATCTGATCCTCTTTTACCTTAATTATATCCTCCAGTGTAGCCTTATGAATAAGAATGTTAACATATTCTGTTTTACTCCATCTTGTCAAAGTGCCTTTTACCTTTTGTAGTTTCACATGAAACTCCGTGAACACATCACCTGTAAAGTCTGCTGCCCAACTTTGCCAAACTATTTCCCAAAAATCTGTGTGCTTTACCCAAAAATTTAAGAAATAGAACAGTTTCACCAAGTTATCTACCCAAAACTTGCATACTAAATAAATTGGAGCATGATCAGAACCCTACCTATATAGGTGTTGAACAGTGATGTCCGGGAAGATTAGCAATAAAGAAGTATTTACCAGTACTCTATCTGGTCTCTTAAATACACATCCCTTATTTATTCTTCCATTCCACCATGTGTACTTACTCCTTGTGAATCCCACTTTATATAACTCACAGTTACTAATGCCTTGTGCAAATTCCATTTTCTCCACTTGAGAAAATTCAAGACCTCCCAGCTTTTCATATTCTTTTAGGATCATATTAAAATCCCCTCCTACTAGCCATGGGGCATTACCCACATCAAGATTCTCCAACTCTTCCCACAGTTCTAGCCTCTCAATAGCAGTGCACCTCATATATATTGATGATATATAGAAAACATTATCTCCCAATCTGAATTTCATGGTTAGTTGTTGAATAGAATTACTAACCACTGCTCCCTGCAATTTATTGTCCAGAAAACCCAAATTTTGCCCAAATAATTTACCATGGCATTATCGAAACCAATCCTTCGTCTAAATCTAACTCCAATTGACCCTGAAAAGGCTCCATTAGAGCTACAAATGAATATTTGTGTCTTTTGTTGAGATCAACTAGTCTCCCAAAAGCATTTTGTGTGTTGACGGACCTTATATTCCAAAATATAGCCTTATCAATCAGTGATTATTGCTTATGGATCCCCCTTTACTTCTTGTTCGCACCTGCAAAGAAATGGTAGCTTTTCCTTTCTTCACTTGTAAGCTATTTGTGTGTCTAGGAGATAGGTCATCTTCTTGAATAACATGCAATATGTTGTAATTTAGTCCTCCATCATGCTCGCCACAATTCTTGTGGGTGTCATCTCTAGCTTTCCTATGTTCAGATTCTCCATCATTGGAGTCTTCACTGAACTCCATTCCTTTAGAATTCTCTAACCCTTCTTCTTTATGCTCCCCCTCAAGTATTTCCTTGCTTACTTCCTGTAAGGTCACCTCTTTTACGTTGCTGGATGAATGTTTCCCCCACTAGTGGAAATTGGCATGGATCCCTATTCGACCATGTTGTCCTCAACTTATCCTGATGATGTCGGTGCCTAATTGTCCGTGAACGTATTCTCCACCCATGTTTTTGTGTCCTTAATAAGAGTTACTGTAGCCTTTGGAGGATTTCCCTCTTTAGCAGGATCACTAACTACATTGGGAGGCTGATCCACCTTTTCACCTTGGTCCTCTGCTTTTTGATTGTCACCCTTATCTCCAAGAGAATCAAATTTATTTTGAATCCTGAGCCACACCTGTTCAGGTTGATTTCTACCCCTTTTACTCTTTCATCCAAGCTCCTTAAAGCCTTCCTCTTTCTTCTCCTTTGCACCAACCCCTATTGATTGCATTTTTTCCTCTCCTTTAGCCACCTTGTCCTTTGTCAAGTCTATGGGACTTTGCGTGTTGTCCACATTTTGTATTGCCTTCAGAGGCTCAGGTTTCTTTGATTCATTTTCCCTATTCTTCTCCTCCTTTCAATTCTCTGATGGCTTCTGATTTTTATCCCCCATCTTCTCCTTATATAATTCTGGATGCTTGATGTAACACTGTTCCTCATCATGCCCTTGGATCTTACAAGTTGTACAATACTTTGGAATGTAATCATATTTGATGCGAATCAATTTTTCCATAATTGAATCATTAGTTTTCCAGATCCCAATTTTAATGCGCTTTGGAAATTCCCTCCTCGGGTCCATTACTACCTTGTCCCTTGCACAGCTAGGTCTAGTTTTATTCCTTGTAGCAAAATCAACTTGTAAAGGCTACCCCACTACTGCAGCCAATAAAAATACAGCCTCCTCCCTAAAACAATTGGGCGGGAGGGTAGGAAATGAGATCCATGCTATAACAGTCGAAGTCTTCTCATCCGGATTGAACATTGGATCCCATTCCAGAGTTTTCATCTTGTATGATCTGCTACGATGTGTAATGTAATGAGCCGGCTTTGGTAGCAGGTAAACATAATCTTCTAGCAATGTTTCCCTAATTAGCACATGTCTGTTGCTAAGTAATCCTATCTTACAATCTTCTTTTAGGTCACATTGTTTTGGAATCAACTTTCACAGTTCCTGAATTTCCATCCATCCATATGAAAACTTCCCAATGACAGTATACTGCAAGCTTTTATCAACAATCATCTGATCAACTTTCTTTTGATCCCACACCACAATAGGTTTCCCATGTAGATTCTGTGCAAGGGGTTCTAACACACTGGCGTATGTCAGGGCATGTTGACCAGCCACAGGCGGTGGTGGATAGCCACCGGCCGGAGTGGCCATAACGTAGATGAATACTGATGTCGGCAGCTAGGGTTTAGCAAACAAGAGAAATCCCTAGTTTAATTTATTGTCATCACTATTGGTAAACTCTTATCCAATTTCATATTGATTTTTTAATCCCATCCCTACCACGATTTCCCTCCCAAAAAAGAAATATTATTTTTTAAAATTTGATAAATATTTCAAATCCAATTTCCCCCACCACCCAAAAAAATACTTTTTTAAAAAAAATATTTTTTGAAATTTTCCATTTTTTACTCCACCCTACGACCCCTCCCCAACCCCAGCCCCCACCCCTTTTACAAAATAAATTAAAATTTCACTTTTACAAAAATTTTAAATTTTGAAAATTTTATTTTTTACTCCACTCCCGCGCCCCAGCCCCCACCTACCCACCCCCGCCTTCCCCTCTCCCTCAGCCCTACTCCACTCCCATACCAAAAATTATTTTTAAATAATATTTAAATTTTAAAAATTTTAATTTTGTATTCCATCCCCCCTTCCCCCGGGGATCCCCCACCCAGCCCCAACCCTACCCCATATAAGTTTTTAAAAAAAATTATATTTTGAAAATTTTAATTTTTCATTCCAACCTCCCTCTCACCAAGGACACTCCGAGGACCCCCCCCCCCCCCCCATACAAAAAACGTTATAAATTTATTTTTAAAAAAATTCAAATTTTGAAAATTTCAATCTTCTACTTCACCCCACCCCCCAAAAAAGAATTTAAATATTTATTTAAAAAGATATTTCAAATTATGAAAATATTTTCGTGTCAAAAATTATTTTCCTAAAAAATATTTTCTACTCTCTAGCTAAAAATTTAACCAAACAATAGAAAATATTTTTTGGAAAATATTTTCCACTCACCAATCAAATATGAGAAATAGTTAGAAAACAACTCATTTTCAAGGAAAATATTTTTCTTGAAACATATCTTCCTCCAAGACTTAGAAGCTCTTGATTTTCTTTAATTAATTTCTTACAATGGAACAAGGTCAGTTCTCTTTTCATTCTTATAAACTCTTATATGTCTAGTGAATTACTTGAAAGATCTTGGATGAATTCTATAAAGTTTCCTAACAGATTGTTCTTTATCATACTTGAAACTTATGTTTCAAATATGATCATCTTTTAGATAGTTTTGGGTGTTGAATCATGTGTGAAATTGTTGAAAATAGAAGAATAAGTTATTTTGGACAGAGATTTATTTATGTAAACTTCTTGCCGAAATGTTTAAAGTGTAGCCACATATATGTCTGAACTTCATGCCAAAATATCTAAAATACAACTAATATATGTCAAAAGTTTGCTCTTGGAGAGGCCTTCAATCAAAAAAAGTTTGAAGCTAGTCTTTGCATGCCATTATATGTTTGAAGTGCATCCATTAAGTATCTGAAGTCTTGTTTCGCTAAGTTATAAGTTAAATAAAAAATGTTTGAAGTTTGACTTTGTCAAGCGCCTTATTTCAATTAAAAATATTTTAAGTTAGCCTTGGCGAGCTGGTCAAATTAACTTAAGTCAAAATAATTTAATGTTTAACCTAGATATAACTTAACTTCAGTCAATAAATATTTGAAATTTTCTAATATGATGATCCAAAAATAAAGATAGTGATTGTAATCATCTCAATTCCACCAATAGGTAAGTGGTACATCCAAATTGCACCTCCCAAAAAGTATAAAATAGTCATTGCCAAATATAAAATCTAAACAAGGTTGGGGTCAAATTATGTCATGATCTAAGCTAGTAATACATGATATGAGGATTCAAATCCCGAGGGTTCCAACCAAGCCTCTTAACATATATAACATATATCAAGTATGGAAGAATACCAAGATATATAAGAATGGGAAAATAAAGCTGAGAAAGTCTAACATTCTTAACATAAAATAGAAATAGTATGAAAGTCAACAGAGACTTTAAAGTAATAATATATGTTTGAAAAGCCTCTAAAGTAGGGGTGTCAAACAGGTGGGCTGAGTTGAAATTGAGAATGTTAAAATGGATTGAGATAGAAATTGGATTGGGTTATGACCTGCCCAAACTTACTTTGGGCTCAAGGGGTTGGGTTCAAATGGACTAAAAGTTGAGTTGGTTCATGACCTGCCCAATTTGACCCGCTCAATCTCAATAATTCTAAAATATTATTATTTAATTTTTATAAACACAATTTGAATTTCAACTCAAAAAATAAAATAAAAAGTTACAAAGTGATAGATAAATGATAAAAAATCCAAAATAGATAGAAAACATATGTTATATCAATACAAGTTAAGAGTCTTAGAATGGGTTGAAATTGAGAATTAAATTGGGCTCAATTGGGGATTATTTTGTTATAGGTTAAGACTTGAATGATTTGAGATGAACCCAATTAAAATTATCCTGAGCCCAACCCATAAAATATTGGGCAGGTTGGGCGGTTTGCCTACATTTGGGCTCATTTTGACACCCTTACTCTAAATCATAGATGAGTTACTAGGACAGACCTAACTCAATACCTAAAAATAAAATTGAAACTTGGAGAAGAGTACAAGAAACTTGTTCTTGAAACATGAGTGCTCACCCAACTAAAAGCTAATTGCAATCTTGTCATGACTGGAAGCTAGGGCCTGGCCGTGACATGGCAAATGTGACACACAAAGTCGCCCCACCCAAGTCTCTTGATCATATCATAAGCATACATAAGGTAAAATAAGTAATTCATAAGAGAGTAGCAAGCAGAATAAAAATCATAATTTCCTTTAGAAAAATTAGAACATCATAATATCCAAATTATGCCTCTACATCATAGATTTTGGCGGGGTCTGAAACATGTTACTAGCTCATCCTCAAGATAGAATAACAATGAAATCATAAAGTCTTAACACAAAAGTATAACATGAACAAGGCTTGTCCCTAAAGCATGAGAAATCACCATCACTCTTCAAAGCTAAAATTCAACTCTAGGTACGAAATGGAGGAATAGTCGTGTCGTCCGTCCTTACATGGTTAAATGTGTAGAAAAAAAAGCATACACGAGTACAATAAAATATACTAAGTATGTAAGTATACCATGCATCAAGAAACATCATAACATAATAGCAATATGTATAATCATAGCAATGAAAAAAGGATAAAATATGCATGAGCAATGCATGAATAAATCATGCATAGGAGCATCTTAAAACCTTTAATCACCTAACATACATATGTGGGAATAAGACCATAACTAACAATAAGACCATGCGGACTATTATATGAAATTTTGATATACCCTCTACACCAAACAAAAAAGGAGTCTACCTTGCCAAGTAGACTCGACCTTCACCCTATAGGATCTATTCTATCACGGTGAGAACCACATGTACAAAACCCCCACCTTTTAGGCTCTATCTTAGCATGATGAGTATCACATGAACATAATGCTAAATGGATCTATTAGCTAGCCTTATAGACACATAATTATAAACCTATGGTAGCACGTAGTTGTGAGACTTGAGAATTTATATAAGGACCCTTGGATATAGTCACCCTTACACAAGCTCATTTGGTGTTAAGTCACATCCCACATAATGCGTAATCATGCATATACATAGATCTAAACATAATTTATACTTTATCAAAATCATACTTTTATAGCTTGTAAAATAAACATGAGAACTTCATGAAAACATCTCATATCATAACATCTACACAACTTTGCATATAGTGTGGGTAAACTCCCCATCTTATCATTATTTCATCAACACTTAGGGTCTTAAAGCACCTACATCATCAAATCATCATCATCATCATCTTACTTTTATACTTATAACTATATTTATGAAAATCATAACTTTGTCAAAGAGAATCAGGGTCATGCATGGATTCATGAGAAATTGAGCTAAAATCATGTAACTAGATGAAAATCATGAATTGAAATCAATTTAGATTATTAGTAAATGAACCCACATCAATTCAACAAGCCTAATCATCACATACTTGAATCACTTTAATTCACTTGGAAATCATAGAAATTATGTAATTATTCATAATTCATGCATAAACTAGGTGTAATAATCGCGTTGTAATCATAATTCAACTATTTGGAATGACATCATAAAAATCATAGAAATCTATGCTTAAACTTTGAGAAAAGGGAAGGTTTGAGTTGGGCTTCATGGATGAATCTAGTTCATGAATGAAGCCCTACATACCTCAAGTAAGAAGATTTAGAAATTGAGATGGGTAGAACTAGAAATCCTTGGCCAAGAACTTGAAATATTATCTCCAATGGAGTCCTTGCTTAGAGAGAAAATTTGAGAATTTAGGAGAGGTTTTGAGAATGAATGAATTAAAATGCAATAGGAATAGGTTTTATAGGATCTGAGTCAGTTACGTTAGATAAAAGGATTGAAAACAACATCGCTTGGGAGATAAATAAATTAGAAATGACTAAAATCTCTTCATTTAAAAACTATCACACCCATCTACAAAACCATTTTTACAGGTCGTACACTGGATTATGGCTCATACTCTTGCTCGTGCATTGAATGGCTTAAACATTGAGCTACTTGAAATTGCACCTGAGAACCATGAAACTTAGTATGACCCGTAGTTCTATTTATAGACCGTAGAACCCTTCCCTAGATCATTCCCAGACTTAGAAAGATTTTCCATTCTCAGGGTCGCTTTTCATCACTCTGTGCATGAACCATATTCCCAAGCATGACTTGTAAAGTCCTTCGTGCTTTGACTTTTGGTAACAAAACCTTTTCACCAAGTTCTAGACCTCAACCAATAGACTTTCCTACAACCCATGGTCCGATCCACAAGTCGTAGATTGGCTCGTAACACCAGTCAACCTTAAAATTTCCTACAACTTTTCTATTGTCTAAGCTTTTCAATATGCAGGATGTCACAATATCTCCCTTCAAGGATCATTCATCTTTTAATGAAACAAAGCAAGCTTGAGTAGAGTAAAAACATAGCCAACAACTCATCATGAATGCACAAATGCAACTTAATCATCATTTTTATAAAATCATCAATCTTATGCATCATATATCATTCAAAAATAGTCTCACAATCATGTATGCATGCAATATGACAAGGAAACCATATTCATGAGAATTTGGAGGAATAGGTCATATTTTGTGTACCTTAGTGTCACAAACTTAGACTTTCACTAAGAAACCTGTGTGTTACTTTTCAACTTACTTGCGAATCTTTCACAATCTTCTAAGCACAAGTAAGCCGATTTGTCTTGATCGCTAAGAGAATGCTAGATATGAGAAGACAAGAGAGTTTTAGAAAGAAGACTTGTATATTGCTTATAGAGTATTTCTTACAATTTCTAGTTGGTTTGCTAAGTGAATGATCCCCTACGTGGGGAACAAAGTGTAAATAATATTTACTATACAAGTCCCTCACTATTTATACTTTAGTTACTACTCTAGAAGACTGTATAAGTCTAGATACTTCTAGGGACATTCAAATGTCATCTAAGTTTCTAGATGCTTCCATAAATCCCTCCAAAACACTAGATACTTCCCCTTTTAAGAAGGTCAAGTGGTGGGTCATGACATTCTCCCCCACCTGATGTAGTGGTGACCATGGCACACTGCTGCTGAAGAAACTCCTGTACTTTGTCCTTATACTGCCACAAGTCTTCATATTTCTCCTATGTGGCCTCTTCGGGAGATTGTCTCTTCCATTGGAATAGAAATATGGCAGTGGCTAGCAGTCCCTATTTTTGCTTTGCTTGATAGTCAAAGATTGCTTCAGTGTCCTTGTTATGTGAGGTAGTGACTGTGATAGGTGCCCAACTCAATTGTCCATGGCTAGGATCATCCTTATCCTCATGGTATTGGCTTGAGCATGCTGGCATAGAAGAGAGGATGAGCTTTTAGGGATGGTGGTAGCTCTAACCTGTATGAGTTCTTGCCTACCTTGGAAACAATCTTGAATGGGCCCTTGTACTTCCATACCAAGTTTCGATGCACACCCCATAATGCCTTAAACTGTCTTGGATTGAACTTTAGCAAGACCAAGTGTCCAACCTTATAGTCCGTGCGATGATGCTTGTGGTTGGAAAACTTTTTCATTTTCTTCACCGCCTTTTTTAAGTATGACTTTGCAGTGTACAACTACTCTTCAAAACCTTTGTCCATATGATAATCCTCCAAAGACTTGACCTTAGAAGTGGCAGGTAGTGAATGTAGAGTTTGTGGCTTTTGGCCTGTGGCTAACTTGAACGCCACGTTTCTGGTGGCCTCACTTCACTGCAAGTTGTACGAGAATTGGGCTACATACAGGAACATTGCCTAATCCCTTTGATGAGAGCTCACAAAGTGCCTAAGATAACACTCTAATAGCGCATTGTCCCTCTCGATCTGGCCATCCGTCGGTGGATGGAAACTGGTGGATAAATGTAACTCCATGCCAAGAATTTCTAACAAATCTCTCAGAAGTTTCCTATGAAACACGGGTCTCAATCACTAATGATGTGCCTTAGCAGCCCTTTGTACTTTACAACATTTTTGAAAAAGAGTAGGGCAACCTCTTTGGTAGTACATCGTGCTATGGCAAGCATGAAGGTAGCATACTTTGAGAATCTATCCACCAGAACCATTGTCCTCTTGTACCCTTCAGACTTTGGCAAACATGTGATGAAGTCCAAGTGATGCTTTTCCATGGATGCTTCGCTACTGGTAATAGCTCCGAAATTCCTCCAGGTTGGCACTGCTCTGTCTTGTCTTGTTGGCAACAAGACAAGTTTACACATAGCACTCTATGTTATCCAGAATTCATGGACAATAGTATATAGCCTCAATCAGAGACCTCGTGTGGCATTGCCTAGGGTGTCCAACCCATAATATGTCATGACTTTCCTTTATAATTTTCCGCCTAATGCTCCCGAACTTTGGCACATAAGTACTTCTACCGATGGAGAGTAAGTATCCATAATCTATCTAGAAGCACCTTGTCTTGCCTTGAGGTGCCAACTTCATGAGTTTCTTCACTTCCAGATCATGCTGAAGGCCGTACTTGGTAGCCTCTTAGATGTCAGAGTAGCTTGTGGTGATGGCAGCCAACTTGGACTTTCTACTTAATGCACTGGCTACAACATTGCCTTTGCCCGACTTATACTCCAACTCGTACTCAAATTTAGCAAGGAGATCGTGCCACCTAGCTTGCTTTGAAGTTAGGTTCTTTTGGGACTGAAAGTAACTTATGGACACATTTCCGGTCTTGACATGAATTTGAAACCAAGTAAGTAATGCCTCTATGTGCGCAACCAATGCATGGTAGTTGTCATCTCTTTTTCTTGTACTGCGTACCATCGTTGTGTCTCATTCAGCTTGTGGCTTTTAAATGCAATAGGGTGCCTCTCTTGTAATAATACTTTCAGTGGAGCAGTTTGAGGTGTCAATGTACACTTCAAATGTCTTAGGGAGATGTCTGGTAGTGCTACGACCATCTCCTCTTATAAGATAACTTTTAGACCTTCAAATGCCTTTTTACACTCCTTGCTCCAAACCCATGACTTATTTTTCTTTAATAACTCAGTTAGTAGAGTGTCTTTGGTAGAGTATCAACCTTTGAGCCATCGATAATAGTTAGCTCACCCAAGGAACGTTCTAAGCTCCGTAACCTTGGAAGGTCTCTTCCATTCCTTGATGGCTTATACCTTGGCCTAGTCCATTCATAGCTGGCCTTGGATTATGATATTCCCCAAGAAGTGTACATTGTGCTGGGTGAATTCGCACTTCTCCCGCTTGATGTGGAGCTCGTTCTCCCATAGGACTTGGAAAATCTTCTTTAATACTATTTGTGTTCCTCTAAGGTGTTGTTGTAGATTACTATATCATCCAGGTACACAACCACAAACTTGTACAAATAGGGGTGAAAGATCTTGTTCATTAATGTGCATAAAGTAGTGGGTGCATTGGTTAGGCCGAAGGACATTAATGACCACTTGAATTCTCTATATCTTGTCACGCATGTCATCCTTGGCTCATCCTCTTTTGCAATTTGTACGTGGTAGTAGCCTTCCAGAGATCTACCATGGTGAATTACTTTGCCTACCCAAGTCTATTGAAGAGGTCCACAATGAGTGGGATGGAGTATTTATTCTTCACCACCATCTTATTAAGAGCTCGATAGACTATGCATAGGTGCAGTGATCTATCCTTCTTTTGAAATAGCACTGACACTCTATAGGGGGCCTTGGATAGACGAATATAGCCGTCTCTAAGGATCTCTTTCAGCTTCTTCCTTAGCTCCTCCAATTCTCGTGGTGCCATGGGGTATGATGGGTATTCAGGTGGTCTGGCTCTTGGCTCTAGATCGATCTTGTGGTGTACCTCCCGCCTTTGAGGTTAGTGTCTCGACAGCTCTTCAGGTATCACATCTTTGTTCTCTTCTAGCACTTTCTCTGTGCAGGGTGGAAATGTATCTCTGGAAACATCTTCTTCAACAAACCCATGATGGTGGCCAAGTATGTCGGCTCCCCTTTCTTTAAACCCTTCACTAGCTGAATAGCTAATAAGTGGGCTAGGCCTTCCAACATAGGCACTTTGACTAGAGGTACCGTATAGGATCTTTCTCTCTCCATAACCAGTAGTTCTTGGAGACAGGGGTCAATCATTGTGTGGCACCTTTGGAAGAATTTCTTCCTATTGATATTATCAAATATGCTTAGGGGCAATGGTAAAGTTAGTCTTACCTTTCCATTTGCCCAATGTGGTGTCTAATACATGAGCTACTCTACATACAGGAGTCGATGAGTCATTGATCATCTTAAGGCGCGTGTCACTCGCACAGTAGCTTAGCCCCAAGTTTGCTGCCGCTGATTTAGTCATGATATTCACCTCTGCTCCATTGTCTACCATGGCGGGGGATGGTTTTCCATCTATGATTATGTCGACATGTTGTATTGGGTGGTTCTTGCGCTTCTCTGGTTACTTGGCGATGCAACCTCACAACCCAACATGCCTACTTGGGTAGTGCCTAAGCTTTACCCTTGGTACTGTGCTTCCTTCTCCTTGTGCTCCCGCAGTATGGCACCAAGGTTCTTCATATTTGGGCATACTTGTGTGGGCCTCCATCAATGTAGCAACCACTTTTCTTCGATGACTACTCTTTCTTCTCGTTGTAGCCCTGTAGTCCAAACTTCTTGCCGTCTGACCTATCATGGCTCTTTGGTGGATGCTGCTCCTTGAACTTGCTATGATCTCCCCCACCAGCATGACTACTTTTCGCTTCCTGTGCCTTGCTCTTGTCATTCTTGAAGTCAGTCAGGGCCTCCGCTTTAGGTGATGACCTCATTGATGGTGGTCACCTATCTGCACTCGAACTCTATCCTGGCCCAATTTCTTAGGCTGTCCATAAAGTGGAATATCTTGTCTTCATCAGTGAGGTCGTAGGAATAGTGAATCCCTTTACATATGCCCTTATGCTACCCATTTGCTTCAGCTCCTTGAACTTACGCTTTGTCTCGTAGAGGGCATCGTTCGGGAAGAAGGCCTTCTTGAACTTATTTTCGAACTGCTCCGATGTACTGATAGTGCATAACTCATTCCCTATCTTCAACTCCTTTCTTTCCACCATAACATGACCATGTTCTTCAGGTACAACACTGCTTCATTGATCTTTGCCTCATCATTCTTCACCTTATAACACTTTAAGTAGTTCTCCAAGTGCCTTAGGAAATTCTCTACCTCCTGCATATCACGAGCGCCCATAGGTGGATTGGGAGCCTCGATCTTGGCCTCCCTGTCTCCAGTAGACATAACATGTCTCCCTTCCTCTATGCCTTCCTCAAGTGCCTTCACTTTGGCTCTCACGGCCTCTATCTTGCTCAATGTGTCCATTGATGTCGCCTATGTTACACCTCCTTTTTGAGGATAAAGTGGTCGTTTTCAAGAAATAAAACCTAACCAAGGTTAGGGTCGAACCCAAGGGAATACTTAGACTCAAGAGAATTCAATGACTGCAATTTAAGTAGTTAACTCAAAGGGGGGTTTTGCAAGAATCAATGGAGAAATAAAACTACTAATACAAAAGTGAAATCAATATGGAGAGAAACTAGGGTATTGTGTTCCCCATGGTTCCCTAACTTAGTATCACCGAATAACCTAATTCCCTTCTAGTGTGTAGCATGCAGGACGGTAAGCTAAGTTCACCAAGTCCTTTGGTCAAAGGTGAGAGGCGAATTTCACTATGACTTGGCCCATCTCCATAGTGTGCATTACTAGCCCTTAGCTATTAGTCCCAGACAACCTCCCCTTGGCCCAGTTTTATTGATTAGACGAGAACACATTAACCGAATCCTATTAATTAATCTCTTTTCTAATTCATTATTACCTTGATCCAGTCAGTAACACTAGGCGGGATCTAATGTTTGCTACCACTAGAAAACATGTAAAACGAAGACAGTTAACTAATACACGTATGCACACTTTTCAAGAATTATAAAGTATCCAGTTTTACCTTGTTAGTTCTTCATGGTTCCCACAACCCTAATTGTGGATTTAGCTACTCATACTTTGTGTAGATTCAAGACTTATGAATTGGAACAATATAATAGAGCACTTACACAATTGAATTAAGAACAAGCAAATCCAACTTCAAAGAGAATCACAAGATTAAAGAAGAAATCAAAGTACAAGTGTTCTGAATACTCTCCAATGTAATCTCACTATTTTCTCTCTCCAATTCTTGAGTTTTTTTTATGTACTATGCGAAAACTTCTAAAAAATAACCTAAAAACTATTTATAATATTTAAAATACATGTTCTAAACAAAATAGGATAGCTGGTTCGGCACACGAACTTGTTTATGGGCCATATTGCATTCCATGACCCATAATCTGGGACTCGTACAAAGCTGCTAGAATTCTAGACTTCAAGTCTATGAAACACCCTTTACGACTTGTAAAGTGGTTTACGACCTGTAGAGGGGTTTCGTCTGATGAATCTTCAGAAACACCCTCTGATGCTCAAGGTATGAACCATGTTGTATGACTCGTAAATCATTCCACGACTTATTTGCTTGCTCGTAGAACCAACTTTAGAAAATCATCCTCTTACTGGAATTGTCTACGAAACCACTCTACGACCCGTAGAATGACCTATGGCCATAATGGGTCTCATGCTGCATAAAAAATCAGCAAATTCTGTATTTTTCCCCAAATCAAGTCCAACCTTGGAATCCTGTAAATATAACACCAAAGCACATAAAACAAACTAACATCACAATGAGAAAATACAAAATTCCAAGTTTTAAGCATTAAAATTGTTGTATTTTGATAGCACATCAACACCATCAACTTAAAATTGTTGCTTGTCCTCAAGTGATGGACCAATCTACACAGGTAATAAAATAATACACAGACCTCAACCCTATGGCATACATCACATCAATCTCAAACTTAGATACCCACGCCACCTTTTGAAAACAGAATCAGATAGCTATCTAGCAAACCAGTACAAACTAGTGCATGTGACAACACAACCATGACAAGTGAGGTATCAATGCTAACAATACAAAACAAGTACCCTCACAGAAAGAAGTCCCGTATTTTGTCATTCAATGATGTTTTCATATATAACCTTGGGACTATGCAAAATCGCTCACTCTCACGAAAGATATTCATCTATCATGCTTAATACCTAGGCTTGCCCCTATACTCATGACTAAGACCTTCAACTCTCGGACTAGGATTACTTTAGGACTTTCTAGGCTTGTAACGCAGGCTCAGGGGGCTTTAGTGTGGTACTTTGGGAACATAGTGACTAACGACCCTCCTTGACACTATGTTTTCCTACAATTTTGCCCTACCAACTCTGTTATTTTCATGTCATCCCCTCTTTCTCCTATTTCAAGCTTTTCTAGGTACTTTCTTTTCATTCTTTCATCTCTTTGCCTTGCTTTTGCAATTTATTTTTCTTTTTTACTCACAACTAAGGCATCACTTATTTTTCTTGCAGCCAGTACATGATCTTCCCTTTTTCTTTGTATCACTAACTCTCCCCTCACTTTTGTGTTTCATCCTTACACCAGCTACCCTCAACTTAGGTTTTTGGCCTCAGTTAAGGTTCACAATATCCATCCTCCGAATCAGGGCCACTTTTGGTAGCCACCCTCAACTTAGGCTTTTTGCCTCAGTCAAGGTGCAAAATGTTTAAGGAAAGACCAGGGCCAATTTCAGGATTTTACAACTAATAAGGCTAGGTTAATAAGGTGTTAGGCTCAAACATTAGGAACAAGAGATATATTGAAATTTCGATTGGTAATTTTAGGCTAAGTGGGCTTCTAAGAACAATGTACTAAGATCCTTTCCTAATTTAATTAATCTACAGTCTAACCTAAAGTAACATGGCATGTTTTGAATTAGCACACAACACATGAATTTAGCAAATTAAGCTCACACTCACATAACACTGATAACATCATCAACAAAAGACACTCAAAACATGCTTTTTATCTCAATTTAACCTCACTTATCAGAACAAGCATTGTCAAAACACCTAAACATGCATGTTTTCTATCTAGACTAACAAATCAAAATTTGGTGGGTATCATTTTTCACAAAAACCACATAAAACCAAACATATGCCATATATATTAGTACTATATGACACAAGTACTACCTAAACATCCTAAACATGTCAGTTCAATAGAGAGTAAATATCCATGGGGAAAAAGAACACAGACAAGAAAACCTCAGGATAAAAAAATTGGGGTAATTATGGACCGTAGCTACTCAGACTTCACTGAGGCCCGTACTACCCACTCCCATTGAAAAAGAGGTGCATTGTCACCGATGCACACAATCAAAGAAAAATAAAGTATAGGGGTTAAAAAACATACCTGGGTGCCTAAGCTCCAGTCTCCACCTTAGGTTGCATCCCAAGTAGTGCCTGATTTACTGTCATGACACGACTTGGACAACTTGGTTACTCAGACTTCACCAAGTGTGTATGCTTCCACTTTTTCTTCCACCTTGAACTGATGAATTATACCCCTAATTTCTTTTCTAATATTCTATTATTTTTCCCACTATTCTTTTTTCTCAAACGCCTTATAAAGAAACAATAGAAGGCAAAACAAAAAGCAGTTATAAAAGGGCACAAATATACCACTTGCGTCCGTTGTGCTGGTCTTATAGTGGTGGTATAAAAATAAGAAGAACAAACAATAGAGATCACATATTGTACTTTTTAGCCGTGAAATGAAGAATTTATGTTTTTCTTTTAAGCCCGAAAAATTCAAGAATATAAACATATTTTTATTTCTTCTTACATTATTCCACGTGATCAGATGATTCGATAATATCTCATCATGTAAACATAATGTAGAAAAATGATTAGAATGAAGTCTGATGCATCTTAGTTCATTAATTATATTATAATTTAAATCGTCATCTTCGCGCACTCTAGAGTTTTTAAAAATAATATTATTTATGTCTTCACATAACTTTCGTGTACTTTTCTCAACAATGAAAACACCAATAATTGTCTGGTCAAGCTGTTGACCCTCCAATTTAGCTCTTCAAGTTGGCCTATAAGCATTTTTCCTTCTTCACACAATTCATAATTAGCTTGTTGAGCGACAAATGTATCAACCTTTACACTCTACTCAACACTTAAGTTGTGGACATCCAAGCCAAACTGATGAACATATGACAAAACCACATAGTTGTCTAGGTCAAGATTTTCTAATGTTTTTCAAGACGTACACATTGCGATTCAAAAACTTATCTACAATACCTCTCATCTCAAACCCCAATCATTCAATATTTTTTCAACAGAGAGTGTCATATATAAAAGAGGAAATGAAAAAAAAACTATGAGGGAAATAGAATTAATACCCAAATCACTATGAATTAACTAAGTCTAGTTGTGTTCCCCGACAACGATGCCAAAATCTTGATATCGACCAAGTTACACCTCCTTTTTGAGGATAAATCCATCGTGTCAAGAAATAGAACCTTACCAAGGTTAGGGTCGACCCAAGGGAATACGTAGACTCAAGAGAATTCAGTGATTGCAATTTAAGTAGTTAGCCGACTTACTTCCCCAAAGGAGGGGTGGTTTGTAACAATGAAAAAAATAACAATGAAAAAATAAAACTAACACAAGAATGAAATCAATATGAAGAGAATCTAGGGTATTGTGTTCCCCATGATTCCCAAACTTAGTATCACCAGATAACCTAATTCTCTTCTAGTGTGTAGCATACAAGACGGTAAGTTAAGTTCACCAAGCCCTTTGGTCAAAGACAAGAGGAAAATTTCACTATGTGACTTTGCTATCTCTATAGTGTGCATTACTAACCCTTACCTATTAGTCCTAATACAACCTCCCCTTGGCCCCGTTTGGTTGATTAGACGAGAACACATCAATCGAATCCTGTTAATTAATCTCGTTTTCCTATTCGTTACTACCTTGGTCCAGTCAGTAACACTAGGTGGGTTCTAATGTTAGCCACCACTACAAAACATGCAAAAAGAAGAGAGTTAATTAATACATGCATGCACACTTTTCATATATTATGGATTATCTGGTTTTACCTTGTTAGTTCTTCATGGTTCTCACAACCCTAATTGTGGATTTAGCTACTCATACTTTGTGTAGATGCAAGACTTATGAAATGGAAAAAAATAATAGAGTACTTACACAATTGAACTAAGAACAAACAAATCCAACTTCAAAGAGAATCGCATGATTAAAGATGAAATCAAAGTACAATTATGTCAATACGATCCAATGTAATGTCACTATTTTTTCTATCTAATTCCTGAGTTTTTTGTGTACTATGCAAAAACTTCTGAAAATGACCTAAAAAACCTATTTATAATATTTAAAATACATGTCCAATACAAAATAGGATATCTGAGTTGGCATGCCTCACGAACTAATTTACGGGCTGTATTGAATTCCATGGCCTGTAATCGGGGTTCGTATAAAGCTGCTGGAATTCTGGACTTAAATCTATGACACACCCTCTACGACCCATAAAGTGGTTTACGAAGGGGGGGTTTCATCAGATGAAACTTCAGAAAGTTCCAATCTTTGATTCTCAGTGTATGAACCATGTTCTATAACTCGTAAATCATTCCATGACTCATCTATGTGTTAGCAAAACCAACTTCAGAAAATCAGCCCCTCACTACGAAACCACTCTACTACCACAACTCGTGGAGCGTCTCGTGCTGCATAAAAAAGCAACAACATCTGTATTTCTTCACAAAATCATGGCCAACCCTGAAATCTTACAAATATAATACAAAAACACATAAAACCAACTAAAATCGCATTGAGAACACATAATGTTTTAAGCATAAAAAATGTTGTATTTTGACAGCACATCATCCATGAGCCAATGCTCCTAGAAAATGATAGATTCTCTTACCTCATACTCTTCAGTTTTGCACACATCTAATTCCTTACAAATACTGCCATTATTTTGAAGGGTGAACTCCTCCAAGGTCTTGAATTTTCCATTTAACAGATTCAAACATTTGCCCAAGACCTCCACAGCTTGCTTGGTGGCATCAACCCTTGCGATCCATTCCATGCCAAGAATGACATCTATGGGTTCCTTACCTTGTTCATCATCACTCACCTTAGTAGCTGAGGGTGAGTGGGATGTTAGGATATCAGCGTAGGTCCGGTCGACACCTTCTCATTCTTTTTAGAGTTCTTGACCTTGAATGATTTCTTTCCAACATCCGGCCTAACATTGGCGGCATTGGTGGCATTAAAGTCTCCCACTTTCTATATTCCCTTAGTAGAAACCTTCTCTAATACTACGTTGTCATGGACTTAAACTTTCACTAGGACTCCTATGTGACACTTGTTATCTTCACGAATCTTTCATGATTTTGCAAGCACAGGTAAGCTTATTTGTCTTGATCACTAAGGGAATTCTAGATATGAGGAGACATGAGAGCTTTCGAAAGAAGACTGATATATTTCTTATGGAAGATTGCTTACAATTTCTGGATGGTTTGCCAAGTGAATGACCCCCTCTATTTATACCTCCTACGTGGAGTCAAAGTGTAAATAATATTTACTATACAAGTCCCTCATTATTTATAATTTAGTCCCTAGTCTAGAAGACTCCACAAGTCTAGATATTTCTAAGGATATTCAAGTGCCATCTACATGTTTCTAGAACCTTGCATAAACCCCTTCAAGACTCTAGATTCTTCCCCCTTTAAAAAGGCGGGTCATGACATTATGCTTGAATAGAAGGAAAGAGGTAAGAATATCATTTCATCATGTCTGCCTCCGCTTCCGAAATATCACTCACAACTTGTTGGTTCCTCTAAAACACTTTGACAGATGCCACTTCCTTATTTCTCAATCTCTTCACTTGCCTATCTAAAATTTCAATTGGTAACTCTTCATTAGTCAAATCTTCCCTAGTGGTCAAATCCTTTAATGGAACAATAAAATTTGGATCCCATGAATTTTCTCAATATTAACACATAAAACATTGGATAGACCATGGCTAACTGCATAGGAATATCTAGCTCATAAGTTATTTTTCCAATTCACTTGACAATCTCATAAGGTCCCACATATCTTGGACTTAATTTGCCATTTCTCCCAAAATGCATCATCCTTTCTTGGGGAAACCCTTTAAATACATCCAATCACCTTCATCAAACTCTAGGTCTCTTCTTCAAAAATCGGCATATAACTTTTGACAACTTTTGACAACTTTTGACAACTTTTGACAACCTTCAACTTTTCCCTTATAATGACCTTCTTGGTCATTTTTGAGCTTATGTGTAAAAATAACTATTTTTCACTTTATGAGTTACTTTGGACCTATTTTGAACATTTTGTATTATTGGATCTTAAATCCTAAGTTGTAAAAGTGGAAAATATGTTTTGGCCTTTTTTGGAAGCTTAAGTTGTTTAAAAAGTGAGTTTTTTACCTTTCTAAGTTTTGGGTGTTGGATTGAAAATCCATCAATTCCATCACTTTGGAATGTGGAATCTGGTCTAGGAGAAGTACAAAACTGAATTTAGAGTTAAAATGAAGATTTTAAGGCAAAAGTTGCATTTTTAGTTGTTTCTAGAATAATATCGATTCATACAGAAGAAAAGGTTCTCTATTGATTCAAACACTGTACCTATGGGATAGGGATCGAGGAAGGGGAAAACCCGAAGATTTCAAATGGTATTTTTATCAATCTGATTTATTTCGTACCTTTCATTCAATGAGAAAATGGGTCAAAATTCTACAAAATCAAACCTATGGGACTTAAGGAATGATATAAAAAAAAGAGAAAATATTCATATTAAATAAATATGAAGTAGAAGAACCCAGATTCCAAATGAACAAATTCAAATTTGAAAAGGATCTTCCTTATTCTTGAAGAATCGCCAATGTTTGACTATGGTCATCGTTAGGAGTTCAAAAGTTTGAATTGAAATTCCGTCGATTCTAGTAGTTTCGGATGGTGAAACTAATGCTAGAAATGGTCTCATCATAATTTTGGAGTTGTTGAGGGCAGTTTTGGTATTTTATGTTTTAAACTAGTTTATTTGAGTTGCATTGGTAATTGTGTTGATGAGACCTCAAAATCGAATTCTTATTATTTCCTTGAGTCGATCGTTGTTTTAGGTATGGATACATGTTTGGTTTATGAAATTGAATTTCAAATGAATCTTGAGGGTCCATATCGTGATTTGTTGATGGATATTACATCTGGTTTCTAGGGAAGTTGAAAACCTTCTTTGCATACACAACTTAGCCTCTGCATTTGCAGAGATGTTGACTTTCTCCTCTCCACGTTCGCGGATTGGATCTTTGCATTCTTGGAGTGCAGCTACCTTATGCTCCGCGTTCGTGAGCCCTAGCCCCCACATTCGTGGAGGTCTTTATAGCTCAATGCTCCACGTTCGTGGATGTTCTTTTGCATTTGTGGAGTACATTATCGTCTATTCAATTATTAAATCCGAGAGCTACCATTTTTACTCCATTTTCAAACATCAAGCTTTTGGGAAAATATTTGACGAAGGTTTTTGTGGAAATCTTTTGGGTAAGTATTCCTATCATCATTTTAATTAATTTCTATGACTTTTATCTTGTTTTGTATTGAATTTCATGATTTTGAATGTCAAAAATTGGGGATTTTTAGTTTATGATTGTAACAACCCGATCCTAGGGTGTAGGTGTGACATAGCAAATGGGAACCGAAGAGTCCCCAAACAAGCCTCAAAGTATCCATATTCATGGCAAATGGTAAAGAGGTGGTTTATTTGCTAAAGGTAAACCATACTTCACCTGACGGGCACCCCCATTTCGGAGAAGCAACCTTCCTTAAGGGCACCCCCATTTCGGATAGGATTTTCATATCATTTCATATCATACTTCTCCATACGGGAAAACCTATTTTGGAGAGTTAACATTCCTTACGGGCACCCCTATTTCGGATAGGATTTTCATAAATATATACCTATGGTTGGCACATAGTTCAAGGAAAGGGAGAGGGCCCTTAGAGATAGCCCTAAAACCCCTTATCCATCGGTGGTAAATCATACACCCACAAGAATACATATATGTATATGTTCTTTCAAAGGATATGCAAGTCATTTCATTGCATATTTGGGCCTAAAAGCCAAACATCATTCATAATAACTCATACTTGGTCTCAAATGCCAAATGATATTTCATATCATACTTTTCATGCATAGGAATAACCCATTCACAATATAAAATAAGCTGTGAACACCCAATATGCTCAAAGAGCCAATATCATACACATTTATGTGATCACATTCTTGTCATAACCATATGAGTGAGCTTAATCCACCAATTCATTTTCAAAACATATATGAGCTTAAGCCACTACTTCATACTTTTCATACAATCTAATGCTCATGAATGCACATGCTATGAATGATATGTGAATAATAATGGACAATATAGACTCGATCTTAAATCAACTATCCAATATGAAATTCATGTAAATCCATAAGTAAAGTTCACATTCAAATTATAATATTGATTACCCATGCTTAAATCAAACTTTAAAAGGGATTATGCATAATCAAATCTTAATAATACTCATGTAATTCAACATATTAGGGCTCAAATCAACTTAAGATCATCAAGAAAGCATAGCCCACACTTCAATTGAATTTAATAAATAATAATCTTCAAAACCCATATTTAAAATAAGCTAAATATCTACAAATCAAGTATAGAAAGAGTTTGGGTCTTCTTGGTCAGAAGAGACCAAGAATCAATCCCACATACCTTATGTAATAGAGAAGATTCAAGAAGAAATATGATGAAGAAAAGGGATTTCCCTTGATTTCCAAGCTTAGTCTTCAAAAGAGTTCTTTGAGAGAATTCTTAAGAGAGGGTTCAATATAATTCTAAGTATAAAAATGAAGTTGAATGAGTGGAATAAGGTATAGGTCATTTAAATGTCTTTAGGTAGCATAGAAAGTCACAAAAAACCCGTAGGAGAAACCATAATTACAAAAAAGCCATTAATGCAATGAGTAGAAAAATGTTGCTAGGTGTCTTAGGGAGGGGCATACGGTCCGTGCAAGGGTATGCAAACCATATACTTGCACCGTAATCCAACATTTAGAAAAATTCCATTGACGAACGTCTGAGACGGTAATCCCATACTTAGAAAAATTCAATGTAGGCACACATACGGACGGCTTCACGGTTTGTACAAAGGAATACAGACTGTATGCCTCCTCCATATACCTTCTCTTAGAAAAATTCTTCATGACAAAATTCTGAGACGATGATCTAATACTTAGAAAATTTTCACTCTAGCGCCTATACAGATAGCCTCATGGACTGTGGAGGAGTATATGGTCTATGAGAGGGTCCTTGTGAAATGTATTGACTAAAATATGTGGATTTTCAAGGCCAAGGCTACCATATGGTCCACCACACGGACCGCGAAGCCTCACATGGACCGTGTTGGGTTCATGTGTGGTTAGCCTTAGTCTCAAACTTTCACATTAAGGCACACAAGGCCAAGGGCCACTTCAAGGAACCTCGACACGGTTTGTATAGCCTTCCACATATCGTGAAGGCTTCCATGAAGCATCAAATTTGTCATAAACTTTTTGGAACCAAGTTTCTAAGCTCCATTGAGGTCGTAAGTAGTCCGGGTCTTTACATCATCGCCCACTTGGGAACATTCGTCCTCAATTATCTAGAACGAGGCTTGAATTAAAACATGAAACATCAAAACATAAGATACAATGCATATTCTATCACTTGAAAATTATAAAGTTATTAAAAACTCATATCAAAACGTGTTCAAATCATTCAAAATATGATAAGAATCATTTTTGTGTAAATGTATGCATGTCATGCCATGAAACTCAAGAGTAAAAGAATTAGGACCTCTTGGAATAAAAAGAACCTAATACCGTAGGCTTGAGTAGATTGGAATAGATGGGGATATCATTTCATCATGTCCAACTCCACCTTGCATCATGTCCAACTCCACCTTGCATGTGGCACTCTCCATATGTTGATTTCTCCAAAGTACCTTAACCGAAGCCACATCCTTTTTACAAAGACGCCTCACTTGCCTATCAAAAACCTCTACCCGAACTTCCTCATAAGACAAGTTATCCTCAACCTCAACACCTTCCAAAGGCACAATAATACTAGAATCACCAACAAACTTCCTCAACATAGACACATGGAAAACCATGTGAATTGAGCTCAAATACATAGGACACTCCAACTAAAAAGCCACATTCCCAATCCACTCAACTATCACATATGGACCTATATACAGGGGACTTAGCTTGCCCTTCTTCCCAAAATGCATCACACCCTTCATACGTGAGGCCTTTACATACACCCAATCACCAACAGGAAACTCAGGATCCCTCTCCCTAACATCCGAATAGGACTTTCAGAAACATTAAGCCATCTTCAACCTCTCCCTGATCAACTTCACCTTTTCCATAGCCTCCAACATTAAATTCGGGCTAATAAAGGCCATCTCTCTAAACTTAAACCACCCCACCAGAGATCTATATCCCCTACCATAGAAGGCCTCAAACAGTGCCATACCAATACTAGCATGAAAGCTATTATTATAAGCAAACTCAATCAGTGGAGATGATCATCCTAATTACCCTTGAATAACAACACACAAGCCCTTAACAAGTCCTCCAAATTTTGAATTGTCCTCTCGGCTTATCCATCAATTTGAGGATGAAAAGAGGTACTCAACTTCACTTTAGTACAAACTCCTCTTTGAAAAGACCTCCAAAATTGAGAAGTAAGTTGGTTGTCAAGATCCAATATAATAGACCTAGGAACACCATGCAACCTCACCAACTCTAGGATGTACAAGCTCACATAATATTCCAAACTTAAGGTAGTCTTGACCAGTAAGAAATGATCTGACTTAGTTATCCCTTCCAATATAACCCAAATTGAGTCAAGTTGCCTTCGGATCTAGGCAAACCAAATACAAAATCTATGTTCACATCTTCTCACTTTAAAGTAGGACTTTCAATATCTTGAGTCAAACCACCGGGCCTTTGGTGCTCTATTTTCACTTGTTGACAATTAGGGCATTCAAATTCAAACTTGGCTATATCCTTCTTCGTATTATGCAACCAATACACTTCTCTCAAATCTTGATACATCTTAGTGAATCCCGGGTGTATAGAATAATAAGAGTTATGGGCTTCACTCATGATCACCTGTAACACCCCAAATCTTTGGTGTACTATTTCTATGCATATGGAACATGATATGATTTGGTTGAAGGAGCGCCAACTTTAAAAATGCCTAACTTTTGGACTGGAGGACTATATTTACGTCTAATGCTTAAGACGAGTGAGAGTATATAAGTTTTAAGCCAGATTGAGGAGATTGCAACGTTAAATGAAGTGAAAAAGGTGAGGTTCTTGTAGGATGTAGGAAGCTAACAGGTGAGTCACCAACGTGCTTAGCTTAAATAGGCTAGGTAGATGGAGACGAGGCCCAACACCGAATCTGTTCAAGTCCAATAATGAATAAAGCTCAAGTTAAGGATATAATTTTAGCCCATTGTTTAGCATTATAAAGGAATGATATTTTCAGACCAAGATGCATAGAAAAAGGGCCCAAGTACATTCACAAGCCACTTGACAATTTGGGTCTAAACTAAGTGAAGGAAAAAGAGAAAGATGGGCAGCTAATGCCCATCAAATTGGAGCTCAATAAGTCCCAAGTGAAAGGTCCAAGAAGGTGCATCACCACCTTGCTAAAATGTGGCTTAAATTAAAGGGTAAATTCGGTCAAGAGTGGCCCTTTATGAAGGGTTACAAACCAAAACTTCAAGTCATTTTAATATAGCAAAAAATCAGGATTTTGTTTCCAAAGTTTCTCCTTGCTCTCTCTTTCTTTTACAAAGAATCCACATCAAAACTTTAAGGTACACTTTTTTTGTTTATTAAGAGACTTCTTTCTTCTTGATAGTTCTATAGTGATGTAAGAAGGCTACTGCATTATTTTTATCTTTCGTAAAAATGAGCTCTTGCATGATATCTTAATCGTGCTCCAAGTAGGGACTAGTGGACTGGTAGTCGAGAATTATTTTTTCACGTCCTCCATCTAATTTGGAACCATTTTTGGACTGCTTGAGGACTATGTTTATGTGTAAATATGTTGGAGATAGTTTGGTTGAAGTTGAAACAGGTTTGGGGTTGTTGACTTCGAAATGTAGCGAGAAGACGTAATATTATGCCGCCTACTTGTGTGTTGTGTAGAATTGTTATGTATTGTGTTTTGTGAGCTATTGTAAGACTGTTATGGGACTAATACAAGCTGAATATGATATGTACATGAGAATGTGTATTACAAAATACGATTAGAAGTGGAAAGGTTGAAAGAACACTCTTGGCTTAATAATTATAAGCTTACTGCTCGAGTGTTATTTTGTTATGCGATTAGACTTCCAAGACATGTTTATTAGCTGCTAATACTAGTTTTATCACCAACTCTATTGTAGATAAATATTTGAGGGAAAAGGAGGTTACTTAGAGATGATAACGACGTGGTATAATGAGGTATGTAAGATTACTCATTATCATTTGATTTGGCATGAAATCCAGGTTCTTCCTTTATACTTAGTGGCATTTACAAACTCCGACATAACTAATGACCATGTCTCCAGTCTTTAATATCTACCCATACATAGATATTGTCAAACCTGCATACATTCTTTGGATACCAAAAATAAATGAGTTCCTTTTGTTGCTAAATAAAGTCCACGTATTGTTTCATCTTTGAGTAATTCATTAGTTGTGTAACCTACTCTTTTCATTGTGGTTCTATCTTGCATGACTGTTACATTTTTAACATGTTATGCCTATAGTCCTACAACTCTAAATGTTATGACCCCCAAAAGAATCATCTCAAAAGTAAATAAAAGATAAGTCGAAGTTGTTTGTTGATGGGTGGTATCCCAGGGTGGAAGAATCACCTAGCATGGGTCGATCCCATATAATAGGGGGTGTCCAAGGGATGAAAGGAAAGCCTAGAATGGGTCGATCCCGATATTGATTTACCACTGATGAACTGGTCATTTACATTATATACTGCGTACAAATTATACAGTAAAGAAAGGTAAAGTAATAAAAAGGACATAAAGTACATGATTTCACAGTATAACTAAAGGTGGTCTCTTGAACTTACACACTAGTGTTGATTTCATTTGAGTTCTTATTTCATGTACAATACTTCCTTCCTTACATATTCACTACATTATCTCATACTGACGTCCCTTACGAGGGACCTGCATTTCATGCTATAGGTACAGGAGCTAGTAAATCTCCCAATAGGAGTACAGGACATCTAGCTTCTGTTACTGAGCTCCAGGTTGCTTTTGGGCTTGGTGGGTGTAGAGCTTATATTTTTGTATTGTATAGTTTGTCATGACGTGGGGCCTATCCCGAACCTTATAGATACTATTCCTTATCCAGAGGCTTTGTAGACTATGAAAGTATTGTCATGTATCGTACTTTAGACATCGTAGCTCCAACGGCCTAGCCATATGCATTTCCTTCTAGCTTGTTATGACTGTCTACTTTCTTAAAAGCATGTTGAATATGAAAACCCATTATAATGTTCATAGAAAGTGTATGGTTTTATGTTGGTCCTCCCGAGCCTTGTCGGCAATGGGTGCCAGTCCGCCTTAATGGGACTTTGGGCATGACTAAAGTGGTATCAGAGCGGGTCATCCTAGGGAGTCTACAAAGCCGTATCTATGTAGAGTCTTGTTTATGGATGTGTTGTGCACCACATATAAAAGCAGGAGGCTACGTGTCATTCAGGAGTTGTTAATTTCTTTTCATTCTTTAGATCGTGCCATAGAGCCAAGTGTTAAAGGTGGATTATTTTTAACCTCTAAATTGTTTTGTACAGTTAGTATGCCAAAAACAAGGAAACGTAAAGGCACAGGGAAGGAAGTAGAAGTGGTAGTTAGTGTACCCTATTGGGTAAGAAAACAAAATGAGGGCCAATATGAGTCTTTGTCACAAACATCTCTAACTCCTCCAGCTCCTGAGAAACCAAGAAGTAGTGAAATTCCCCAAGAATCACCTACCGATGCTACCATGCAAGATCTGAGAAATGCAGTCCAACTATTGACTTGTATAGTTACTGGCCAACGTCAAAGACAAGAAGGCCCAGTTGTAGGTGTAGGTGGTGCAAATAGGGCAGCTAGCATGAGGATACATGACTTTCTTAATTTGGACCCTCCATCTTCTACCGGGTTAGATCCTAATGAAGATCTATGAGACTTTATCGATCGGATCTAACCCACTTTGGATGTTATGCACATATGCGGTACAAAAGTTGTGGAGCTGGCAATATATAGTTTGAAGGGTGTGGCTATACTATGGTATGAAGCTTGGAAGTAATCTAAGGGTATAGATGCACCTCTAACCACTTGGAAGGAGTTCAAAGAGGCATTTCTTGACCATTACTTGCCATTATAGATCCAAGAGGCTTGTGCAGATCAGTTTCTGAATCTCCACCAAGGGAATATAAGTGTGAGGGAGTATAGCCTTCAATTGAATTCCTTGGCCATGTATGCCCCTAATGTAGTCACTACTGTGGTAGATAGGGTTCATCGATATGTGTATAGGTTGGATTCGTATCTGGTCAGAGACTGTACAATTGCTTCTTTGAATAAAGACATGGATATAGTGAGGATGCAAGCATTTGCACAAAACCTGGACGACCAGAGGCAAATAGGAAGGACACAAGAGTTAGAAAGGGCTCAGTCCAAGAGGGCCAGATCTACGAGGCAGTTTATACAGCCCCAAGGTGAGTTTAGGCCTCAGTTTGCTAATAGAACACCTAGGTCATCATCCTCTTACTCTGCTTCTAGTGCTCCACCACAACTTCAAGGGTTTAGAAGTAATCAGTTTGATCAAAGAAGTTAAGGCCAAGGTGCACGGAAAATAGGATATTTGGCAAGCCAACAAATACCTCCTAGGCAGCCTTACAAACAATAATGGAGGAGTCATTTAGGTACATGTCATGTTGGGATAGATACTTGTTATTGGTGTGGTGAGCCTATGCATGTGATGAGAGATTGCCCAAGGAGACGTATAGGTGATGTAGCACAACCTACTGGGTCAGTTGTTGCATCATCATCATTAGTTCCTCCATTAGGTAGCGGTCAGCAAGAACCTATAGGTCGTGGTAGAGGTGGTATAGGGGTAGCTAGCTCTAGTGGAGCCCATACTCGCACTTATGCTCTAAGGAGTCGGCAACATTTGAAAGCTTCACCCAATGTGGTCACATGTACATTGTTCATCTTTTCACATAATGTGTGTGCATTAATTGACCCTGGTTCTACACTATCATATATTACTCCACTAATTGCTGGGAAGCTTAAGAGAACACCTAAATTATTGAATAAGCCATTTGAAAGTGTCTATACAAATCAGTGAATCTATTATAGCTAGAAGGGTCTATTATAACTGTGTGGTAACTGTTTGTGACCATGACATATTGGCTGACCTTGTTGAGCTAGAAATGGTGAAATTTGATGTTATAATGGTATGGATTGGTTGGCTTCTTGCTATACCACTGTGGATTGCCGAATTAAGAGAGTATATTTCCACTTTCCAAATGAGGTGGTCCTTGAATGGGAAGGCAGTATTGGGGCAACAAAGGGTAAGTTTGTTTCTTATTTTAAGGAAAGGAAGATGATGTAAAAGGGATATATATGTCATCTAGTTAGAGTAAGGGATATGGAGGCAGAATCACCAACTCTTCAATCTGTTCCAGTAGTGAATGAATTTGTTGATGTGTTTCCTGCCTCAAGAAAGAGAAGTAGATTTTGGTATTGACTTACTTCCAGGCACTCAACCTTTTTCAATCCCTCCGTATAAAATAGCCCCGACAGAATTATGTGAATTAAAGGAGCAATTAAAAGACTTGCAAGAGAAGGATTTTATAAGACCTAGTGTGTCCCCTTGGGGTGCACCGTGTTATTTGTACGTAAAAAGGATGGCACGTTGAGAATGTGTATTGACTACCGACAATTGAATAGGGTGACAATTAAGAACAAATATCCCCTCCCCAGGACCGATGATTTATTTGATCAGTCACAGGGTGCCAAATTCTTTTCAAAAATTGATTTGAGATCAGATTATCACCAAGTGAGGGTGAAGGAGAAAGATATACCCAAGACAGTCTTTAGAACATACTATGGTCTCATTGAGTTTCTTATTATGTCATTCGGGCTAACAAATGCACCAACAATTTTTATGGATTTAATGAACAAGGTGTTCAAGTCATTCTTAGATGTATTCGTGATAGTATTTATAGATGATATTTTGGTATATTCAAGATTAAAAGAGGACCATGCAAATCACTTATGACAGGTATTACAAGTTCTTCGTGATCGGCAAATGTACGCCAAGTTTTCCAAATGTGAAACTTTGGTTAAACTTAGTGGCATTCTTGGGTCATATTGTATCTGATGAAGGAATAAGGGTTGATTGACAAAAGATAGAGGAGGTGAAAGATTGTCCAAGGCCAACAACACTCACAAAGGTTTGAAGCTTCCTAGATTTGGTAGGTTATTATAAAAAGTTTGTTAAGGCTTTTTCTTTTATTTCTGCACCTCTAACAAAGTTAACACATAAGGCGACCAAGTTCCAATGGAATGATGCATGTGAAAGGAGCTTCCAAGAGTTGAAAAGCAAGCTAACTTCTGCACCTGTGCTAGTGCTTCCAGAAGGCATGGAGGGGTATGCGGTGTATTGTGATGCTTTAGTAGTTGGCTTAGGGTGTGTACTCGCACAACATGGTAGGGTAATTGCTTATTCCTTGAGACAACTGCGGCCACATGAGAAAAACTACCCAACATATGACCTTGAGCTAGCAACGGTTGTGTTTGCTTTGACAATATTGTGCCACTATTTGTATGGGGTTCACGTTGACATATATACTGATCATAAGAACCTATAGTACATCTTCAAATAGAAAGACCTAAATTTAAGACAGTGGAGATGGCAAAACTAATAAAGGATTACAACATTAATATACTATACCATCTAGGGAAAGCATATATGGAGCATCATAAGGCAAGTATGAATACTGGTGATCAGACTATGGTAAGTCAAGGAGTGGCTAAGGATCTACTTCAACTAGCCAATTTGGGAGTTCACCTCTTTCAAACTCCAAAGGAAGGGGTTATTGTGCACAATGCTGCATAGTCTTCATTGGTTTTTGAGGTGAGAGAAAAGTAGTTCAAGGATCCTGTTCTATGACTACTTAAGGAAAAGGTGAGCCGGGGTACAATGAAGGACTTTGAACTTACACAAAATGGAGTACTTTATTGCCAAAAAAGATTATGTGTTCCTGATATTAATGGACTAAGAAGGAGCATAATGGAAGAATCTCATCATTCAAGATATTCTATCCATCCAGGATCAACTAAAATGTATCATGACCTGAAGGGAATGTTTTGGTGGGGAGGCATGAAAAAGGACCTTGCAAAATTTGTGGCTCAATGTCCAAATTACCAATAACTCAAGGTAGAGCACCAAAAGCTAGGAGGTTATATGCAATGTATATAGCTTCCAACTAGAAATGAGATATGATTAATATGGATTTTGTTACTGGGTTGCCTCGCTCATTTCAGAAGTTTGACTCCATATGGGTAATAGTTGATAGACTCATAAAGTTAGCACACTTCTTGCCAATTAAGAGTGATTGTACAGTTGAAGAGTATGCAAAAGTTATACCTCAAAAAGATAGTTAGGCTACATGGGGTCCGAATCTCTATTATATTTGATCAGGGAGCTCAATTCACTGCAAAGTTTTGGAAGTCCTTCCAAAGGAGTTTAGGGACACAAGTGAATTTGAGTACAACTTTCCACCCTCAAACAGATGGTCAAGTAGGATGCACCATTCACACACTTGAATATATGTTGCAAGCTTGTGCATTGGACTTCAAAGGTAGTTGGGTGGACCATTTGCCACTTATTGAATTTGCCTATATTAATAGCTACCATTCAAGCATCAAGATGAGACCTTATGAAGCTTTGTATGGAAGGAAATGTAGGTCGCCAATAGGATGGTTTGAAGTGGGTAAAACCACTTTCCTCGGGCCAGATTTAGTCCAACAAGCCATAGAAAAAGTCAAGGTAATACAACATCAGTTAGAAACAACCCAAAGTCGTCACAAATCATATGCAAATGCTAGAAGGATAGGACTGGAATTCTCAGTAAGAGATTGGGTATTCTTAAAGGTGTCCTTAATGAATGTGTTATGAGATTTGGTAAGAAAGAAAAATTAAGCCCACGTTACATAGGGACATATAAGATCCTTAAAAGGTTTGGACAAGTTGCGTATGAATTAGAGCTACCCTAGGAGCTTTCAAGGATTCATCCAATTTTTCATGTCTCAATGCTTCAAAAATGCATAGGTGATCCATCTCGTATCACTCCTATTGAAGATGTGCAAGTTGCAAAAGTTCTCACCTTTGAAGAGGTACCTATTGCTATCCTAGATCGTCAAGTTAAAAAGCTAAGGAATAAAGAAATATCTTCAGTAAAGGTACTTTGGAGGAACCAACAAGTAGAAGAGATAACATGGGAGGTAGAAGAATAGATGAGATCTAAGTACCCTTATATATTTGAAGCTAAAGAGGAATTCAAGATGCAAAGTTGGAGCATTAATAGGTACATGAGTTTCAATCCTTATTATGTTATCAAAAGTTTGATTAGATGAAGGTTTAAACTTGTTTAACCTATCCAATTATGCTAATAGTCGGGGACGAATGTTCATAAAGGGGGGAGGATGTAAACCCCAAATCTTAGGTGTACTAGTGCTATGCATATGGAACATGATATGATTTGATAGAAGGAGCACCAACTTTGAAAGTGCCTAACATATAGACCGGAGGGCTATATTTACATTTAATGCTTAAGACGAGTGAGTGTATATAAGTTTTAAGACAAATTGAGGAGATTATTGCCTTAAACCAAGTGAAAAAAGTGAGGTTCTTGTAGGACTTAGGAAGCTAACAAGTGAGTCACCTACGCGCTTAGCTTAAATAGGCTAGGTAGATGGAGACGACGCCCAACACCGAATCCGTTCGAGTCCGATAATGAATAAAGCCAAGTTAAGGGTGTAATTTTAGCACATTTTTTAGCATTATAAAGGGACAATATTTTCAGCCCAAGATGCATAGAAAAAGGGCTAAAGTATATTCACAACCTACTTGACGATTTGGGCCCAAACTAAGTGAAGGAAAAAGAGAAAAATGGGCAGCCAAGCCCATCAAATTGGAGACCAATAAGGCCCAAGTGAAAGGGCCAACCAGGTGCATCACCACCTTAATAAAATGTGGCTTAAATTAAAGGGGAAATTCGGCCAAGAGTGGCCATTTAAAAGGGGTTACAAACCAGAAACTTCAAGTCATTTTAACATAGCCAAAAATCAGATTTTGTTTCCAAAGTTTCTCCTTTCTCTCGCTTTTACAAAGTAGTCACAACAAAACATTAAAGTTCTTGAAGAGGACCCAATCCTTGAAGCCTAAGGTAAGTAGAAATACCTATGATTTAGTATAATGTTTCCATAAAAGTACATAAGGAATATGCTGGTTAAGCTTGTGGAAAGTATTGGACAACATGTGTTCCAAAGATTGTTGTACACTTTTCTTGTTTATCAAAAGGCTTATTTCTTCTTGTTGGCTGGATTATGAAGTATGATTTGTATTTTTAACAAGGGTTAGTTCTGTAGTGATGTAACAAGGCTACTGCACCATTTTTATCTTCCGCAAAAATGAGCTCTTGCATGATATCTTAATTGTGCTCCTAGTAGGGACTTATGGACTGGTAGTCGGGAAGTGTTGTTTCACGTCCTCCATCTACTTTGGAACTATTTTTGACTATTTTAGGACTATTTTTATGTGTAAATATTTTGGAGATAGTTTGGTTGAAGTTGAAATAGGTTTGGGGTTGTTGACTTCGAAATGTAGCGAGAAGACGTAATGTTATGTCACCTACTTATGTGTTGTGTAGAATTGTTACGTATTGTGTTTTGTGAGCTATTGTAAGACTAACATGGGACTGAAAAAAGCTGAATATGATATGTACATGAGAATCTTTATTAGAAAGTACGATTAGAAGTGGAAAGGTTGAAAGAATACTCTTGGGTTAATAATTACAAGCTTTCTGCCCAAGTGTTGTTTTTTTTATGAGATTGGACTGCCAAGACGTATTTATTAGCTGCTAATTCTAGTTTTATCACATACTCTATTGTAGATAAATATTTGGGGGAAAAGTAGGTTACTTCGTGGTAATAATGACATAGTACAACGAGGTATGTAAGGCTACTCGTTTTCATATTATTTGAAATGAAATCTAGGTTATTCCTTGACACATAGAGGCACTTACAGACTCCGACATAACTAATGACCCTCTCTCCACTCTTTAATAAATTCATATGTTCCTATACATAACTATTTTCAGACCTACATACATACTTTGGATACAAAAAAAATGAGTTCATTTTGTTGCTAAATAAAGTCCACATGTTGTTTCTTCTCCTACGTAATTGATTAGTTGTGTAACTTACTCTTTTCATTGTGGTACTATCTTGCATGATTGTTACATGTCACATGTTATGTCTAAAGTTCTACAACTCTAAATGTTATGACCACCAAAAGAATCATTTCAAAAGTAAATAATAAATAACTCGAATTTGCATGTTGATAGGTGGTATTCCAGGGATGGAAGAATCACCTAGCATAGGCCGATCCTATATTACTGGGGGTATCCTAGGGGTGAAAGGAAATCCTAGCATGGGTCGATCCCGATATTAATTTACCATTGATCAGCTGATCATTTACATTATATGCTGTGTACAAATTATACAGTAAAGAAAGATAAAGTAATAAAAAGTACATAAAGTACATGATTCCACAGTATGACTGCAAGTGGTCTCTTGTCCTTACACACCAGTGTTGATTTCATTTGAGTTCTTATTTTATATATAGTACTTTCTGCTTACATATTCAGTTCGTTATCTCGTACTGACGTCCCTTACGGGGGACCTGCATTTTATGCTGTAGGTACAAGAGCTAGTAGATCTCCCCATAGGAGTACATGACATCTAGCTTCTCTCACTGAGCTCCAGGTTACTTCAGGGCTTAGTATGTCTAGAGCTTATATTTTTGTATTGTATAGTTGGTCATGAGGCGGGGCCTGTCGTGAACCTTATATATACTGTTTGTTATCCATAGGCTTTTTAGCTTACAAAAGCGTGGTCATGTATCGTACTTTAGACATCGTAGCTCCAACAACCTAGTCATACGCATTTCGTTCTGGCTTGTTTTTATTGTCTACTTTCTTGAAATCATGTGGAATGTGGAAACCCTTTATAATGTTCATAGAAAGTGTATGGATATATGTTGGTTCTCCTGAGCCTTGTTGGCAACAAGTGCTAGTCCGCCTTAATGGGACTTTGGGCATGAAATTACCCTTCTTAGATAATTAAAATCCCAAACATATAACTGATCTTGATATCGAAGCACACCATCTCCCTTTTGGTAGAAGACCTCTATCTCCTTTGCGGCGACCAATTTCTTCAACTCAACCAATGATGGCTCTAGATCCTGCTTAGCCTTAACATCAACAACTACAGAAGATTCTGCCCCATCTGATCATGAATACCGTAAGTGTTCACGAGGATCCTTGTGGCCGAGCCCTCTGAACGATCCCTTATGATGGAGAGTTGCAACATATAGCTTGTTACATGTAAATTAACTCCTCCAACTAATGGGGTAACTTGGATAGCAGTGGTGCTTCCCACTTGATCCCAGTTAACATCCTGTACACCGTTCATGTCTCCAACATTCTCGCCATGCACACCCTCATCATCCTCCATCTTAAAACCTATTTTTCAACTGCAAAAACAACAAGAAAAAAGTAAAATAATTTTAACTAGAAGAACAAAGCTCAATAAATACCTCCAATATGAACATGCTGATTCCCAGACAACGATGCCATTTTTGATGTCGCTCAACCCAGATACTCAAAGGAAGCGGGGAGGGGGGGGGGGGAGGGGTTGTCATCAACATAATAACCCAAATTTAAAGGTAGGAGTTAATCCCACAGGGATCGTTGTTCAAGGGGGAACGGACTCATTAGGAAAAGTAATTGCAGGATTTTGGGGGGTTGCAATAATCAAAATAATGATTCAGCTAAACAAGTTCTATATAATGATTTAAAAAGAAATTAAGGGAAGATGTTGGGGATGTGAAAATATGGAAATCAATCTACAACCTAGG
The DNA here is from genome assembly GCA_029948455.1 of Solanum rostratum. Taxonomy (NCBI): domain Eukaryota; kingdom Viridiplantae; phylum Streptophyta; class Magnoliopsida; order Solanales; family Solanaceae; genus Solanum; species Solanum rostratum. The sequence goes on from CM057045.1 coordinate 27,101,803, forward strand.
TCTGGATACTCAACTAAATTAGTTGATATTGAGTGAATAGGCTAGGTTGCGTGTATCCCATATCAGTTATGATACAAGATGTTTCATATGAATCAACTAAGAAATTATAAGCAGACCAACACGCTTGGCCTAAGAAGTCTCAACAAAGCCCCTAATACCTTGGACATTGAATCCATTTATTTAGACTTCAACTAAAACCCCAAGAGGTTTTCAGCCATTATATCCATTCCACACTCAAATCATTCCAGCTAAGGCAACAATCTGAGATCTAAAGTAAAACCACAAGTTTGCAACCTTGAAACTATAGATTAAACATAGGAATGATATAAATTAACTAAAATGAACTTTAGATAATTCAAGATATCAAAGACCCAATAAATAAATCAAAGACCCATATCAATAGCATACCCCTAACATGGGGGTTTTCGACACACATGCTAGAAATTAAAAATTTATACCAAACAAAACAACAACAGTCATGGGTAACAAGATTGAATACAAATTAGTTGATTATCACCAACCAGTCTTCTCCAATTTGCTTTGCAAAAGCTTTAAAACCCTAACTCTCCTTTGTACTCTAAGAGGAAAGTTCAACGTACTACTACTATGGACTAATTGTTCTAATATGGTATGAACTGATACATACAATGTCCTTTCTCAAATTTCTTATTCACTCTTTGCAAATACGTGAAAATGTGTGCTGCAAAATGCCATCCAACGGCTAAGGTTGACCATCGCTGAGCACTCCGGTGATGCGCTAAATGTGTACTTGACCATTTTCCTATACATCTTCATAAGGCTTCCTCTTCTGCAACATTAGGCTATGACTCTTTGCTTCGCCGGTACGATTCCATAATGGACCAAAATATTCCTCATACCACCTTCCTGTCGGTGTTTTGGGGCTTCGGGTGCTGCAGATTTAAGTGATATTTTGTGCAATTTGGTGAATCATCGAATTTTATTTATGACATCGATCTGACTGCCTTCTTGACTTTACTTAGAACCTTTATTGTTGCAATGATAAGCGATCTCTCTGAGTGTTCGGCAAATCGCGGAGTATGTTGGGGATACCGCTCTTTTCCGCCTTTCTGCACTTTTGCTCACTTCGAAAGATCTCACCAAGTATTGTCCAGTTGTGCACTTTTAATCACATTTCCTGTTTTAGCACATGCATATTTGTTAGAAATTGGAAATAATCGCACACTAAGGGTAATGTTTCTTTGCAATCTATCCACAAAATGAGTTTAAAAAATGGACTTATCAGGTACACCCCACACAATCAGGGTGTGAATAGGTGTGTGTGTCCAGGGTAATCTAGCAAGCCTCCACCCTAATAGTCTTATGTCAACCGAGTCTATGACCTTGTGTAAGAATGTGATACCCGATCCATATATGTACATGCATAACAGTAGGACTTATCCCCGATTGGAGAAAGAATCTCCCTGGCATAATCAATAGTGTCTCAATCTAAAATATTAATCGATGGGGCCTAGCCCCCAAAATGTAGTGAGCAGGTTCCAGACCCAAATGTAACCCGGCACTCGGACCTTAGAATCGATATCCTTCACTCGACATCCCCGTTGTGGCCATCGAGACTCAAATCATGAGCAGTGTCACCCTGGTCTCAGATTCTCAGGCATGGCCACCAAAGCTTGGAGCACAGGGAGCATCATTTAGGACTCGAGGTATCGAAACGATCACTCACTCAACTTGTTTATCTGGAACCAGAACTCCAAATTTAGTTCATGCCTCAAGATGGAAGCCATCGAACCCCCACATAACCATAATCATCACCTCCTTACCCTCTCTCGGTAACAACAAATTCTCCAGCTTTAGGCCAGAAGAAGCAGTACCCAACAACTAACAACAGTAAACAAGAGCGTATGTATCACTAATACGTGTAACATCAAGTCTAATAGGCCCAAAACATGCTACAATATAGCCAACCACAGGCTATGAGGGTAAAGCATGGCAACTAAATATATATCCTAAGATTCTACAACAACCATGCCCAATGGAATCATATCAATACCCAAAACCAAGTCACAGTACGACAAGTATTCAACGAATAGCCTAACAGTCATCGTAACTCAGTAACAGCCAGCAACATACACACATAGACAAGAATTAGAATGGAATACATACCTGCCCCAGTGAATCAGCCCATATTCGACCCTTATCAGGCCTCTCTTTAGTCAACAGTACTAGCAAACATCGAAACTATAGCAACTACAACTACCAATAGAAAGGCACAACCTCTCAATAGCATATACTATGCATAAAGAGCACAACAAGTACCTTTATCTATATTTCAGTTCAAGATGCATATAATCCTTCTCAGTCTAAGGTTTAGGAAAAACCTAGCGTACCTGGCAGCCGACGTCGCCCATATCGAATCAATCCAACTGAGCTTTTCCCCTCCTGATCATTTATTGATGCTACTCATCCATTAAAATACAGTTTACATGGTTAACACGGTCATATTGGCTGTAATATTTTGAAATATGGGTGAAATTAGCCCAATAGCACCTAAAGCGGGGAATAATAGGATTCATGTCAAAATTCCCAAATGCATTCTTGAAAAATAGTCCCCACGTCACCCTAAGTCTACATTAAAAACTTGGCCTAAAACATACCACAGAAGACAGAGAAATGGCCAAAAATGGAATTAAATTCTGTACTGGGAAAACATTTCTTTCAAAACTTTCTCAGACAAAATTTATGAAAATAGGCTAAATTCAGCAGAACCCAACATACATACCGTTCCCCTTGGAACGTAGAATAATTTACACTCAAGTTTCACTAAATTTTATTAAGAATCAACCGAGATATCAAAGTGCAAAGTTTTCATAAATTCTGAGAATATAATCTGCTATAACAATGATGTTGTCTTGAAATACGCACGGAATCAAGAATCCGCCTTCACCATAGTGTTCCTTGAAAAAATCTAAGTCACACATGCTTTTGAATAGTAGAAAATGGAGCTCTAGATCAAAATTTACAACCTTGGGGATTTCATACCAATGACTGCCCGTGACTAGCCTTAAATAGCATGGCACGCCTCGACTTGGCCTTCGCGAACGCAGGCCTTGGGCCACGAACGTGGTGCATTGGAAAAAGCCAGGCCTCATTGAACATTCCTGAGGCTCCACGGATGTGGATCTTAGGCAATGGATTCTCCACGAATGTGCTAAACCCTCCACGAACATGGAGGGTTATTTTTCTGGTGTTGCACCAGCTAAGTCAAAAACTTCCCTTGCGCATTTTGGGGCATCTGGTGTCCATTTTATGCAAACAAATACTTAACCACATGGATTTCAATGTTCTGGATCCAACGATACGGTCAAAATTTCAAACGGAGCATCCTAAAAAAATGAGGGACCTATTTCTTTCCAACTAATTTTAGCTAATGGAAATGAGGGGGTCAAAACGAAACTAGATGCCCTCCTCAACTGAAAAAGGATACCTTTAAACTATTTTGATGTTTTAGAGCTAGTACAACATCAAATTTCCATTTTGAGCGTGTTTAACTAGGTTTTAACAAAAACACACTTTTTAGCTTTCGATTGAACTCATTTTGTAACTTTTGGCTCAAAATCATACTGGGACCCTCCATCCTTAGACCAATAACCCTCCTAGCCTAAATCATCCATTCCAACCCTAATGGAACTGTCAGAATCTCATTTTGAGACCATTTACTAGGTTTTTGTCAGAAAATCTCAATTTTCGCAGTTATTACTCCTTGCTAACTTGAATATTCACATAATTTACAACCAAATCCTTCCACAACCATTACAACATCTCCAATATGCCATAAAAGGTTCAAGGTTACTATATAGAAGTTGAAAATAGTAGAAATATCACAAAAACACAGAATTGACCTAAAAGGTCACTATACAAGGTCAAAATATAAGCATGTTTATAGAACCATGGAACTCTAAGTGAACGAAACCAAGCAATGCACCATGATACCAACTGACAAACCCAAACTAGAACTTTGTCACAATTATCACATGGTCAAGGTATAGTGATGTACGTGGGTGTAAGGCCCTTGTATCTATGCTTGTATCCAACTACGCCTCCATAAGACCAGAAGGTACACTCACGCACAATCAGGCTTCGCATAGGTGTAAGGATACAAGAATCAGTAACAAATGGTATGAGAACTCAATCAGTGCAGAACAAAATATCACATGGGGACTCAAACCCCTAACTGTCACCTAGTGCCTCAAACCCCTATACTAGCAGTTGGGGCCTCGAACCCCATTCTCGACCTGGCCTCCGACCGAGGAATTCAGCTAGGGCCAAGTGGTTTGACAGTTAACTAGACCTCAAACTGAGGAAAAATCAATGGGGTCTCGAACCCAGGAATAGTCAATAGGGACTTTAACCCCAAAAAACTCATCTAGGGCTCAAACTAAGGAATAGTCAACTACCCAACTAGTCTATTAGGATCCTCTCAGGTCACACCATAGGTGTATGTAAAATTACAGGCTCTAAACAATGTAAGTCTAGGGCATTATTAGCTTAAACCTACGCTAAGGCCCAACACAAAGAGGATAGACAGAAGCAAAGTCAGAATCCAAAACAACAAAAGACAATCTAGCTGATAAGTACAACAAGTATCCAAATCATTAGGTAGATATCCCATCTGATATATGTAACAAGTATCCAGAAAAATAATCGACAGTCCAGCTGAGTCCCAAGATATAACATGCATCTCACAAATAGAGTCACAACTCAGTCACTAGGCAATCGAGAATACAATATATTCCACCAAGCAATCAAGAATATAGTATATGCCACCAAACAATAAAAAGTGTAGTATATCAACAAAATCACAACAACAGAGCCCCAACGAGTGGTTAAAAGTACAATAAATAACCCATATCCCAAAATCCCATATGTTTCCTACTATCAGACGACCCACAAAGCTAAATTAGTAGCCAAATCATCATATGTATCAATCAAGTGCTACATGCATTTAGCCTTTAACAAATTCATGTTAAGCCCCAACACTAATAAAGTAATCTAACAGTGCTTACAGTCCCAATCCAGCAGCATAGCTGTAAAATAAAACTCGAGGCATCTCAAAAAGTAGCCAAGAGTATACCAGAAAAAAGTTCCTAGGATGTAATCATAATATAAATAATAGGTAATCAGAACCACAACAGATATAACATAGGTTTCAGTGTTAGGAAGTCCAACAGGTCCATCTTCTAGACCTGGTCATTCCTTGAGCCGTTCCCTGATCCACAATAGTATTGATCATCTTACCCTTAACTTATGTTTGGTAATACCATTGGACTACTTTGGTGTCATACTCAAGCTTCTCGGTGATTAAAGTGGTTACCACAACTTTTGGTAAATAGGTTTGAACAGTCAAAGGCTCCCTCAATTGAACATTGATAACAGGCTGCATTGGAGATGCAATGGAAACTTTTTCAATATTCTAGGTAGGCCGAATGGTTCCTTTTTGGTTGTATTCTTCTTCTAGAGTAACCATGTTGACTTCTTGATTCTCATGATTCAAAAAAGGGTTGTTGTTCACATTTGGAGGTACTGGATACATTTTATTATACCTCTTTTGATTAGAGACTCGATCTGATTCTTCAACGCATAACAATCATCTAAGATTGTCCTTGGATTCTTGAGTGGTAAGTGCATTGCTTGTTTCCATCAAAGTGGTGAGGAATTGGGTCAAGGGGTTTTCCTTCAATTGACTGCAACACCCTTGTTGTCCTCACTCTTTCAAACAATTGGGCATAAGGTTCAACAATAGTTGTATATATGTGAGTATTTCTGGCTTCGTGATTTGGATAGGGTCCGCATATGCTGGTCTATTTTGGTGGATTGGTGCTTAGACAAGGATATATGGTCTTGGCAGATATTGGTGTGTTGGTGCTCAGGGTAGATTATAATATTGTTGGGCATTGGTAAGTGACAATTGAAACATCCTTCCTTTTCCTCTTGATGCTGATAATGGAACCCACTTGTATGGCTTTGCAGCTTGCAATGCAGCCATGGACGGAATCTTCCTAGATTTGATAGTTTCCTCTATAAAGTCTTTCGTCATGACTAATTCGGCAAACTTTTGTCCCATCACTGAATCATCTTATCATAGTAGACATCTTCTTAAACTCAAATAAAGTTTTTAGAGAGCTCACTATCATCCAGTGGTAGTTGAACCCTAGCAACCTCAGTTCTCCAGCATCTTGCATATTCTTGGAAATCTTTAGATGGTTTCTTCTATATGTTGGATAATGAAAATCTATCTGGAGTGATTTCACTATTGAACCTGAAGCAAGTCATGAAATCCTCAGCCATTTCCTACCAGTCACGCCTTTTGTGAGGATCAAGAAAATAGGTCTTTAACGAGGGAAAATTCAGTCGCCAAAAGTATAAATTCAGTCATTATTAATCAATAATGGTTGGTAAAATTATGTCGTCACCGATCATTAAAAGATCCGTCGTTAAAAGTTAACTACAGGATTAAATAAAACTTTAACGAAAATAAAAATCCGGCCGCTATACCTCTTTTAAAAAATCAGATTTACCCTTCACTAATTGATATTCTAGTTTTTTTGAAAAAAAGGTCAAGCCTGATGCACTTTTGGGGAAGGGACCGACCACAAGGATCTATTGTATGCAGCCTTACCTTGCATTTTCGCCAGAGGATGTCACCAAAGTTTGAACTAGTGCCCTTCTGGTCACAAGGCCACAATTTTACCAGTTACTCCAAGGCTCCCCTTCAATTCTAGTTATTAAAACCTTAATTATAACAACAAATCAAATCAACAAAAGTGCATATACACACACACACATATAAAAACATGCACATATGAAAACATATAAATTGATTATATTTGTATGAAATTTCATTGTTAACTATAAAGAATGATATCGCATAATGTTACAGGAATATAGATTTACAAATTGTATGATATTATATTTTTTAACTCCTAGTAGAAGAAAAACTTGAATATCTTTAAGCAATTTATGAAATATGAAATACATTCTTCATGTGCTTCAACATTTTCCGTTGCTTATAGTTTTACACTTTGTCTGAGAACGAGTTCTTCAAACTGCACGATCTGTTAAAAGACAAATATAAAAACTTCAAGTAAGGTTATTAATAACACTCCTAATAACTATTTCTTCTTTTTTCCTTTTTGCAAAATCAAAGATTAACCACGATGAAATATAAAATTTATTTTTGTTCTCGCAACCAAATAAAAAGAAAGTTGAGCTTTCTAGTTCAAGACGTAAAGTTGTTTATTTTGTATTTTGCACATTAAGTTGTTGATTTTTTGTACATTGCTTCATGGATGAAACTCCCAACTTCATTTAGTTTCTCTTTTTATACTAATGGTATTCACCTAATATAAATAATTCAATATCATTAAAATTATTATGAGATACAAATCAATTATATCATCTTGAATTTTAAATGATAAAAAAATTACAATTTCTTAATTAATTAGTGATTGATTATATGTTATGTAAAACTTTTTAAATTTACTTTTTGTAAAATTTCACTTTATACTTGTCTAACTCAAACGAATGATTTTTCTTTGTATACACTTGTTAGTTTCACAACCAATAAATACAATAAAAGTCAACACAATATATTTTTTTATTACAAGAAACATTATTACTGAATACTGATTCTTAAGTCTATTGATTGAAGTAATTTGCGTATGGAGAAACATCTATCCTCTTGAGAAAATTACTTACTGCTAAATTTAGATAAATTTTCTACCTTAAATTAATCTTATAAGCTCATAATTATATATTTTATATTATTACTTCTATTTTTAATTTTTTATTTCATTACATTTTTTGTTTTGACCTACCACATCTTGCATCTTTAAAAAGTTAAAGTAAAGATGAATAAATTGTCTCTCAAAATAAAAACATATACAGAAACTATATCAAGAAAATATTTAAGTTTAAAAAATTGTGCCAAAAAGATTGTAACTAAATGCTTTTATACTATTTCAAAATTGTATATAATTGACTGTAATATGATGGATAGAGTTATCAGAAAATAATACTTTAATATTTTTTTCTTTTTATTAAACTTTTTTTTTATGAAATAAACAAAATTATAAAAGATGGAGGATTCTTATCAGGATGATGAAATGATTAACAAAACACCACTTTTCATACTCATAACATGATCTGGTCTAATCTCTTTGCACTCATATTACTAATAATAATTACACTAACTAATATGTTGTAACGATGGAATGTTATTATTTTTAACGATCAATATTATCTCCTAGTTAATGTTGGATTAGAATTTGTCTTTAATGACCAAAAGAAGATTTAGTCACTATAAGTGTATTTATAACGACCGGATTCATTACCTTTTATTAAGAAATGGTCCTTAAAAGTTCTTTTTCTTGTAATCTGACATGTATACCAAATCAACGCTTTTCCAGAGACTTCAAATAAAAAATTTCATCTTTAGCTTCTCGTTTCTCCCCACCAACTAACTTGTCGTAGTATTCCCTTAAATATGTGTGAGGGTCACCCTTCCCATCGAATAGGTCAAAACTTCAGTGGCTTGTACCATACTGTCATATGCATATCAAGATGAATGCACATGTCATCATAATCTAGGCTCTCTATTCCCCTAGTGACTAGGAAGATCTTTAATGCCTTTCTTAGACCATGAAGTTGGGCACTTATCAATTCCTCTTCTTTCAATCGAGCATCTTTCTCCATTTTTTCATATTGATCGACTTTATATGAAACTTCAACCATGGTTGGCATCGTGAAGGTAGGGACTTCGACAACATATATAGGTGGCACATGTGGATCATAGGGAGAAGCGTCGTATGCCCCAAATATATGCTGCATTGCTAGATAGGTAGGAAAGGTAGGGTCTTGAGTAGGAAAGCCAGGAGCAGTTCTGACTGTGGAGGAAGGAGCTTGATCATGGATAGAAACATGTTGGGTTTGTTTAGGTTGATTCGCTAGGTCAGGAGAAGGCAAGTCAATTTTTGGAGAGTAGATAGGAATTTATAAAGTTAGGAAAGTACTATCTAAATGTTTGACCAAGTCTTATTCTTGATGTAATTCCTCCCTTAGGATTTCAAGTTCTTGTGCCATGTGAGCCATTTTCTCATTATCTAGAGAACTTTTGAGGTTTTCTACAGGTATCATTATGTTTGCAATGACATTAAATTCTTCTATATCGGTCATTTTTCTTTTGGATTAAAGGTTGCATCATGAGTCAGTCAGTTTGCAAGTCAACATAAATCAATGCTCTTGTGGGGATTAATGATAAAAAATATAAAAGAAAGAAATAAAAGGGAAACTATGTTAGTTTGGGAGATATTGAAAGATATATCAAATGAGTAATGCATATATACGCCAAGTTGGCAACATTCAAAACTGCGTCTTAATATGGAGCCTCTTTTTGCCAGAGGCAGGCTTACACTACAAATATTAATAATTAATTGATCCAAAATTTCAATACGTTCCAGATTTAGGACAAAGCTAATAGAACTTGGGGTACATCTTAAAATTGATTACCTATCGGCTATTAGAATAATAAGATAGTCATGGAAGTCCTCTTTTAGGAAAGGAAAGAAAAGAAAGTCTAAGGCCAAGTTGGGTAATTATCATCATCACCTCCGAAATGATAGTAAGGCTCTGGTCGATATTCTGAAGACTCTTGAGTCAATCATCCTTCGTGGTAGGAACCTTCTCCTTCATCGAACCTTATGGAACCATACTCAGAGTGGCATCTCCTACTGCTGGAATAGCTCCATCTTGCGCCATTCCTCCATCCATAAGGTCATGCTCGAGATCTTCTTTTGGAACCTCAATCATCTCCTCGATTGGCTCCCTAGGATCTTCTTTGGGGTCTTTCTCTAGATCTTTTTTAGGGTCTTCCTTTGGGTCTTCTTCGGGTTCATAACCAACTACTTGGATGAGATGATTGACATATTGTGGGATCACTTGATGATATATGGTTGTGGTGATAGGCATGAGGATTAATAGCTCCATTTAAATATGATCCGTTCTTTGTGCATCTGTGAAGTCCAAGATTCCAGGGTAGCTGGACCTCAAAAGGATTCTACCCATCATAAACCAAGCATAGTACTCTGGGGTGCACCATTTCTCAACCCTCATTCTTAGATCAAAAATATCATGCCACTCTCATATCAGCATAGGGACCCTCTCAACTAGGGCTTTTCCTTTGTAATTGACCTTTGCTAGTGATATATTTGACCACAGAGGGATTCCTTGGGTTATTCTAAATTATTAGAGGACTCTCAAAGGTGCATAAGGCTAGAAATTCTCCAATCCAATTGATTCTATGAAATACTTATCGTTGGTTCTTAATAGATCTCGATCGTGAACCCATGGTAGTCTCCACCGAATACGATCCTCTGTGATGTGAATCAGGAAGAAACATCACCTTTCTTTGTTGTTTGGAGCATCCCACATGCTTAATCTCATCTCATGACTCCTAATCATGTTATTTAGATTTCCTTCGACGCTATTACCTTCTTGTCCTTGATAGAAGTGCTCCAATGTCCATATATGCAGTAACAGGTTACTGCCTCAAAAATGGTCATGGCCCCTAGATTAAAGGGACAACGATTGAAGTATTTTGGCTAGTATCATGGGCATGAAGGTCACTCTAAAAGTCCTAAGAACATGTAAATGACCATGGGAAATAGGTTTATGTTGATGCAATCTCTTCTCTTTAACAAGATCATGATTCCCAAAAAAGTCATCAGGAAAACAATAGCCCAAAGCCAACCCAATCAACTCTTGTAATGAAGAATTCTTGATGGAACGTGTTGTAGCTCTCTTGGCAGCCAAAATTTTAAAGAGGTAATTTAATTTGACCATCCTTTATCAACTCTTTGCAAATTCAGGCTTGCCCTCAACCTCAAAGTCTAGAGAAAACCAAACCCTGATGTGTGTGGGGCTAGGAGTGCTCTGCCAACTAGCGGCAAATCAGTAATCTGACTTGTTTCTTCAACTACCGGGTTATTTCAAAATCTCTGAACTGGAAGGTTACTGTCGATGCTTGCAAAAATTCAATAATTAATAATAAGCAACTTGTTCGCCCTTATATTCAGCAATTCGTTAGCGATCCCAAGTGAAAAAAAAATTCATTTTCATGTGCCACTCAAATATTTCCCCACCAAATTTTAAAAATCCTTGGGAGCTCAGTCATCATTCAGATGTTAGGGAGGTTTAGGTTGATTTCCATTTGAAAAAGAAGGTATTCATTCCTGAATGTGTCATAATTTTAATACTCGGATCAATCAATTAATTTTCGCACGGATATATGTCCTTGGGTTCTAAGGGGAGCTCCCAAAATGCAATGACAATAGCCCATATTGTCCTACCTAAGATGTGTACAAAATGTCTTGGTTCTAGTGTAAGATTTTTTTTCCTAGGTTATTAAGAGTGGGACTAAATGATTACAAGAAGGCGCACTAATCTAATTGCATCAACTCCAAACTAAGGAATCTAAGAAAAATTCGGAGGAATGTGGGACACCACTCGTGTGTTCAGTCTGTGTTTCTGTAAGGCCAAGGACTTGATAGAAAGTGTGAATAACAATGTAGAAAAAACACAAACAAATAGTGTTTTCAATCATATAAGGAACATAAGTTTGGATTTGGCTTGCGACCTTTCAATCAAAGCAATACATTATACATAAAACAAATAATGAACTAAAAATAAACAACAAATCACAAATCTTATTTCTAGACTAGGTCTGCTAAGTTAAGACCTAAGTTAATCCCCAACAGAGTCATCAATCTATCACACCCTACTTTTGCCGGTAGAAATAGTTCACAAAATAAAGTGATCGTGCTCCCTGGTTTGAGAAAAATCGTTTAGAGTCGCCACGTAATTTTAATTAAAATATTAAAAAACCAATTTATAAAGAGAAAATGTAAAATTTATTTTTATTTGTGAAACCCGTAAAATTCTAGGTAAGGAGATTACTCAAGTTGAAGGTGTTAGGAATACCTCAGAGCCTATCCAAAGATAGTCCTTGAACTTAGTTTAGGAAAAATAATTAGTGATAACGTATTCATTTATTTTCTTAAAAAATAGTGACAAGAAAATTTTATCAATTTTAATAGAGAAAGAGCAAAAATACAAGGTATTTCATATGCATGTCTATAATATTCTTGAAAAACTTTAATAATAATAATATATTTATTATGCAACAAAAATAAATAACAAAGTAAGTAAATAATAAATAAATGAATAAACTTGAAATGTATGAGAATTTATATATTAGAAAATATTGTTGTATGTTTAAAATCATACAGAATACATGAGCTTATGAGAACTTATTGTAATCAATGTTACGCATGAAAACTTATTACTTTATAATACAAAATCAAGATGCAAAATAAATAAGATAATGAATGGGGTGTATGATGAATGCTCAATCCTGCTACTCAAAGAAAGCACGGACGATTGTTATCAACATATTACCCAACAAAAGAGTCGAGGTCAAATCCCACAGAGAATGGTGGTTCGAGAGGCGAAGTAGTTTATTCAATTAGGCAATTGTAGGTCCAAATTGGGAGGATTACAATAAATAAAATTGAGATTCAGAAGACAAAAACTAATTTGGCAAACTAATCAATAGATTTAGAGAGGTGTTGGGGATGTGCAAATATGAGAGTAGATCTACTAAACTTGGTTTAAATATTTGACTAATCGAGTTAAAGATTAGTGAATAGACTAGGATGCTGGTAACCAAATCTTCAACTACAATAATGAAGGTGTTTCATATGATTCAACTACGATAACATATGTGGATTGCTCCAGGACACCCTTGTCCTGAGAAATCACACAAAACCACCTAATACCTCAGTCATTGAATCCATGATTGTGGAATTCAACTGAAACCCTGAAGAGCTTCTAGCTATTATATCCATTCCACACTCTAACTACTTTGATTGAAGAAATGATTAGAGATCTGAAGTAAACCCTAAGTTTTAAACCTTAGGATTATATATGAAACTTAGCAATGGATATAAATTCACTCGAATTATAATATAGTCAAAATATCAAAGGCTCGACATAGAAACCAAAGATCCATATTATTTATACACCCCCAACATGAGGGTTTTATCCACTCATGTTTGAAAATAAGGATATAATACAAAATTCAGCAGTTGAATACATGGGTAACAAAGGTTATAAGAGAAAAGTTGATTTAAACCAGTAAATCTCTAAATTTTGTGCCTCCAAAAGCTTGAAACCCTCTAACCATGTACTATTGGGCAAGAATGTTCTAAGTACCCTAATCTCGCTCTCTCTTTATCTATAAAACCTGATATGAGCGTTATGTACAATATCCTTTCCAAAAATTTTAAATAGTCCTTGATAAATCTTGAAAGTTTGAGCACCAAGTTGCCACTTGACAGTCATTATCGGCAATCACCGAAAACGTTGGTGATACACCGATTGTGCACTTGGACACCTTCCTATGCAAGTCTCAAAGGCTTGGATCTCAGCAAGATTTGGCGGAGGCTTTGTTCTCTGCTGATCATGTTCGGTGCTCCGCCGAACTTCCCTTTGCATCGCCCTTTTGACATGAATTTAGGGTCCTAAGCATTGCAACATTTGGTGTTCTTTTTGGCCATTCAGTGATGTGCCAAATATGTTGGTGATGTCAATTTTGACTGCCTTTCTGGCATGAACTTGGGACTTGGTTGCTGAAACATTAGGCGATATCCCTGAGCCTTCCGCGGTTTGCCGAATAAGTTGGCGAAGCCGCTTTTGTTCTCCTATTTCACACTTTTGCTCTTCTTCGAAGATTTATTTAGTGTTTTCCACTTGTGCACTTTTAGCTCCATTATTGACATAAAACGTGTAATTTAGTTAGTAATTGGAACATATAGCACACCATAGACTCAAGATATATCCACTCTCGAACTTCTGCAAACCATTTGCATGATTTTGAAGCCTCAAGAGGTGACTAAGGAGTAATCAAAACATGGCTATGCTCATAATTATTCATGTAGGTATTGATCACTGCCTAAAAAGCATCACCATTTTCCCTCACGCCAAAGAAGATCATGTACACACAAGATTAGAACAACATTTTTAAAGGATCTTTTGAACTCTCACTCTCCCAATTGAGAAATGGAATGTAAGCTTCAACTCATAGGCTTGCCCTTACTATCAATCGGAGTTCATTTGATTTCATTCCGAACTAAGATCTCAAAGGACTTTGTTCCGGCTATAATGCAGGGTTAAGGTTAGGATGGATATTTGTGGCTCATCCTTCTTTGAACTCTACATATTCTTTTCATGCTCATGGTTCCCTTTGTCCTTATTCCTCTTTCTCTCCTATTGATCTCTCTTTGCTTTTAATCTTTCACCCTAGGTGTCTCCCTTTTTTGTACTATATTTCAACAATTTTCAGAGGGTTCTTTTTTCTTAGCAATCTTTTTGCAAATCATCATTTTCAGCTTTTTCAAATATATTTCTTGTTTCATCATTTCAAGAACTCCTCTCTTTTCTTTATTTTCCTTTTTCATTCCTTAACTCTTTCCACAAAGACACCTTGTTTTTCAACCACCTCCCCCAACTTTGGCATTTGGCCATCACTTTGCTCATTTTAGGCTCAAGGACGGATTGGTAAGAAACAAGAAGGATTTGTTTTTCACAAAAACAAGACTAGGCTACATGGTTGCCAAAGAAAGGCTCAAGGCTCAAGGCTCAAAGGGGTTTCAGTAAGGAATCAATTCATTGTCATTAGAGGTCAATTATGGTCAAAGTGGACTAAAAAGGAACCAAAGAAGGCCTAAGGTCCTTTCCTAATACGAAATCAACCAAATCACTCTCCAAAACAAACCAGGAAAGTTCTAGATATTGCAAAACATGCCTTTCAACAAAATTTCTAATCTCACAATCGCAAAATGGATTCGCATTCAAACAGTGACAACACACAAACAACTTACGATCGTCACATATCCAATCTCAATCACTCACATAGTCAAATCAAGATGCATCAAATCTACTCATGGATTGATTTATAAAAAAAGGACTAATTGCTGAGTTAGTACATACTCCTCATCCATGGCACCATCCGGATCAAAGATATGGATTATCGTTGCTCGAATAGCTAAAGACTAGAGACATTATATTCGCACTTTAGCGACTTTTCACGTATGCATGGGGTTTGCCATAAATTAAGGATATCATTCACAATTATTCATCCATTCAACTCAAAAAGAAGAAAGTTAAAATGGAAAAACAAATAATAATCTATTACAACCCAAATTAAAATTATTTACAAACAAAAAAGTGGGGGATTAATTTCACTTCAACCACCAAACTACTAGTCCCAAATCAATAGGCAACACGAATAAAAAAAATACTCATTCCCCTTCAAAAGAGACATTGCCCTTAATGTAGAAGAACTAAGAACAATAAAAATAAGATGAAGGAGTGAGTTTAAGAATCCCCACGATACACTTCGTGTTGCACTAAAGTTGGGAGTTAAGGGAGCTCAAGTGCGTCGGTGTTACCTCGGATCTTCTGATCTTGCCGTAGGGATGACTCCTTGTGTCTTAGAAAAATTTCTTTCACTGTTTTCTATGTTCTTTTCCCTCCTAGCCTCAAATTGGTCAGGAAAAGTCTTCTCTCTAGCCTTCTCTATCGCTGCTTTGTGAGGATCCTCCATGGCCTCATGCTTGTTCTTGAAAACATTACCCTTAACCTTCATATGTAGGTAAGGGTATATGTTTTGCCTTAAGTTTTCCATGGAGATTTCATTTCTTGGTGGCCATCTGAGGATATAGGCCACCTCTTCCCCTTGTTCAAGGAACTAAAAAGGGCCAACATACCTAGGGCAAGGATTGCCCATTTTCTTCCCAAATCATATCACACCGTTCATCATTGAAGACTTCAACTGCATCTGACCTGTCAAGAAAAACTAGCCAAATGGTATGAGACAAAGACAACAAGGGGAAATTCAGAAATGATTTTGGCACTTGGGGCCATTTAGCCCGCCCAACCAATTTGGCGAATCACAAACGTATTCAACAAGAAAAAATGACCATAAACGAATTCAACAGTGATATGATTGCAAAAAGTAGTCACATTCAGCGATGCCTGAGATTTATCAGCGATTCGCCAAAGAAATTTGGTAGTCTTGCCAAATGTGACAAAAGCAACATTCAAAGGGATGCAATTATAGATGATGTGTGTGACTTGTCGATGCATTATCTAGTCATCTTCGACAGTCAAATTGACCAATGTAGATGTAGATCTCCAGCCAAGAATCCCCAAACTCCCTCATAATTTTCTAGGATTATAGCAACAAAATAGGAGGAGTTTCACAACACAAGCCTAAGTTGTCAATCATCTCATTGTTATGATTTCGATCAAATGACTACTTACCCTTAAGAATGACATCACCCAATCCATCATTGGGCAAGTTAAAGTCACTCAACAAATATCATGGGTTACTCAGACTCCACCTAAAAATACACAAAGCAAGCCGCTACAACTAGAATCAAAAGCATTTTCAGTTCTCAAAGTTCAACCATTCATGTTTTTCTCGTTGACAATCAACTATAAAAACTCAAGGTATCCTAATGTCTCATCAAATGCAAATCAAAACACTTAAGAGCATAAATTATGGACAAAGTGTCAGTACCCACATCTTGTAGCACACAATTTACCCCTCGCATCCATTTTCATGATAGCACAAAGTTTAATAGAGATGAAATGACATACCCATTGCATCATATGCTAACAATGGATGTAAAAAAAAGAATGGTGAAGTAGCTTGCGTCAATCCCAATGAGAGAAAAGAAAAAAATTAGAAAGAAAT
Source organism: Solanum rostratum (assembly GCA_029948455.1). Lineage (NCBI taxonomy): Eukaryota > Viridiplantae > Streptophyta > Magnoliopsida > Solanales > Solanaceae > Solanum > Solanum rostratum. The sequence continues at coordinate 27,118,658 of CM057045.1, forward strand.
CTAGAGAGTGTACTAGGAGGTGTGTTCTAGAAGGAAAATGGATAGGGAGATGAAAAGTAGATCCAATTAAAGTTCATTTAAGGGACATGGTAGAGAAACTTTGACTTTTGCATAACTATTCATTTATGGAGATCACAATCGGTCATGCGTCGATTGCCTTTTTTTACCTCATCTTGAAGCTTTTCCCATAGACCAAAAATAGGAAAACTTTATATCACTAAAAACACTTGACGGTCCACCAAGTTATCACTTCGACTGCCCAAATTTTCAGTAACTAAACTTTATTAGTTGCCCTTAATATGTGGTCAAAGTCAAAATTGCCTTCTCCATTTGATGCCATGCTGAGTTGCAACTAGGTGCACTGAATTCTGCAGCAACCAAAGTCTCTTTAGGGATCACAAAGTGCGCTCAAGATCAGGATCACCATTTTAATTTAGCAAAATACCAAAGTTTTATGGAGACAACCTAATTTGACAGCGACTAAGGAAGCTTATTAATGAGTTGAAAAGTGGGTGAACAAATTATCACCCTTTTTGTTCGGTGATGCAATGATTGAAACTTAGGGTCTCTAAATTTAATAGTAACTCTAGAATCATCAAATGACCCAAAAGGCGGTTAAAATTGAGGTCGCCAATTTCAGTTGGTATTTCGCAGATCTTGAGCATGTCATTACCTTTCCTCTCCTATATTATTTCTTGATGTAAAGACGTGCAACCATCAACACATGTTATGATAAATCCATTAACACTTGGGTTGTCTCCCTAGACGTACCGGAGTTTGTGTTGCGGCACGAATGTCCTTTGTAAGTTAAATCTTATTCATGTTCATGACATAAACCACCCAGATATTCGGTGGTTTGCAATAGTACTTTTTCAGCCACTGCCCATTCGTCTTGAATATTTCTCATTTATGGTTTTCAACTTCCACCACACCATTAGCAAGTACTTCAGTAACCTTGAAAGGTCTAGACCACTTTGACTTGAGTTTTCCAAGAAACAAACACATCCTTGAGTTATAGAGCATCATCGGATCCCCCTCAGTAAATTCTCTTTTTAGAATCTTTAAGTACTACCACTTTTTCATTTTTTCCTTGTAGAGATCCGAGCTTTCATAAGCTTTCAACCTAAACTCATCTAGCAAATGGAGCTGGGTCAGTTGAGCTTCTAGAGCTTCATCATGCTTGAAATTGAGTCTCTTTAAAGCCCACAAGGCTCTGTGCTCTAACTCCACAAGTAAATGGAAAGCTTTGCCAAAGATCAACTGATAAGGGGACATACCAATGGGGGATTTGTACATCGTCCGGTAATCCCATAATGCGTCATACAATAATTTAGCCCAGTCACTTCTATTTCCATTCACAGTCTATAGCAGGATCATTTTATCTCCCTATTCGACACCGTCACTTGCCCATTGTCTTGAGGGTGATAGGGAGTTTTTACCATGTGCTTTACCCCATACTTTCTCAAAAATAACCCAAATATCCCATTGTAAAAGTAGGATCCACCATCTATAATAATGGCTCGAGGAGTGCAAAATCGAGTAAGAATATTTCTTTTCAAAAATTGCACCACTCCCTTGACATCATTGTGCAATGACCCTCTGGGGCATTTTCATTATTTTGTAATTATTATGTTGATTTGAGCATCTGTACAATGACTTCGGGACTATTGGGGTGATTATCTATCGGCATGATTATTGTGCACGTGTATACCTTCTGGACTTATGAGGGACCAGTTGACACACAAGAATAGATACTAGGTCCTTGCACCCGCGTACAACGATATACCTCAGTTGGGGGCAATTTTCGGTATTGGCCTATGTAGTCTTCATCAGTCGGTATCGATATTTAGTACTTAGATTGGTTCAAGTTATCATTGTTCTTCACTTTGATTGGTTATGTAGTGGTTTAAGGGTTCCCACACATGCCTATGCCTTGATCTGAGTTCGTTTTGCTACACTGCTGCTGTTCTTTATATATTTGGACTTTATTTATGTTCACTATTTCACTCGGTCGGACGATGATGCCTATTGTGTACCTTTTCTGGTACTCACCCCTGCTTCTGCATCTTCCCATAGTGCAGGACCAGGAACGGGCCGTGATAACTGAGTTGGGAACTTTGGAAGTGCTTAACAGAGTTTTGGTGAGCACCGGTAGCTGTGGCTTTTTTGTAGTCTCCTTACCGTTTGATGACCATCTTTTGCATCTAGACATTGGCCTTGTAAAGTAGATCTTGGTATTTATAGGTTCACTCTTGGATTTTGATATTAATATGATTATATATATATATATATATATATATATATATATATATATATATATATATATATAATGTATATTGTATATTGTAGCTCTGTACAGTTGACTTCCAGGTTCAGGGTAGGTTTTGGTGTATATATTATTTTTTTATCGATTTGGTTTGGACTAGAGAGCTAGGAAAGGTACCCTTTGGTTGGGAATTGGTCTGCCTATAGGTGGGACCTAGCTGGCGCTATCATGATCAAGATTAAGTTGTGACAAAGTGGTATCAGAGCTTAAGGTTCACTGGGGTCTCAATTGTACAGAGCTATCGTCTAGTAGAGTCTTATGGATGGGTGTGGAGACATCCGCGGCTTATCTCAGGCTTTTCTTACTTACATAATTTCGGGTGATGGTATTAGAGTTGATCCAGAGAAGACAAAGGCGGTGAAGAATTTGCCTAGACCATTGTCTCTATTCAATATTAGGAGCATTTTAGGTTTGGCCAGATATTATAAGAGATTTGTTAAAGGATTTTCCTCCATTGCTTCTCCTTTGATTACGTTGACCCAAATGAAGGCAAAATTTTAATTATCCGATAAATGTGAAAAGAGTTTTCAATTATTGAAGGATCATCTTACTTCGGCTCCTATTTTGACATTGCCTGAAGGTCCAGATGGTTTTGTTGTATATTGTGATGCCTCACAAATAAGCTTGGGTTGTGTTTTATTGCAACATGGAAAATTCATTGCCTATGCTTCAAGGCAATTGAATGTGCATGAAAGGAATTAGCTGACCCATGATCTTGAGTTGTTGGCCGTGGTGTTTGCATTAAATATTTCGCGACATTAATCTTTATAGAGTACATATTGGTATATTCAGCGATCACAAGAGTTTGTAACATGTGTTTAACCAAAGAGATTTGAACCTAAGATAAAGAAGGAGGCTACGGGATGTTTAGGAACATTCCTGTGTTATTGATTCTCTTTGTGCGTCTTGTCAATGGTTCTTTGATTTATGAGAATTTAGCTTCATTCATCCCTCCTCGTGGATGTCGTCTAGAGGCCAGACTCTGGGCAGGGGAAGTGCTACATCATTATTCCCAGATAGGGAGCAGATGCCAAAGCCTGCTAAGTAGAGGCTATATGCCTTCGAGTTGTAACAGTCGAATAAGGAAGCTTACATGTAGTGAGAATGTAGAAGGGCCTTTGAGGCAAGCTTTGTGATTAGTACTTTGATTGGTAATGGCTATGTATTGCTCTATGAGAGATGTTGTTGGGGATAGAGTTTTGTGATACGTATATTCGTACGTCAGTGGTTGGTTTAAGTTTATATGGGATGTGAGCACTCTTGATAGAGATCTTGAAGGTGAGATAAGTTGCGATTGAGCTAAGGTTAAGCATTGGTGCCTTTTGACTATCCATATTTGATTGATTACCTACTGGTTTGCCTTTTTGGGTTTTCTGATGCTGATGAGTATATGTACTTGGTGGGATTCTGAGTAGTTGTCGCCTATGTTATGGTTATACCTTGTTGGTGGCTGAATGTAAGCCAAACCTTGTGATTTACACATATGACTATTTTAATGCTTGCCTACTGGGGTTGGTAGTCTGATACTGGCATAGATAGTATTTGAGAAATTAGTTGTCAAATATTCCCTTGGCTACACCTTATGCCTTTATGGCCACACTTTCTTATGGTGAATTTGTCAATATATGATTCTTCTAATTCTGTGGTTACTGGATTGTGAGATGGATGTTATTACTGGAGGCTTAGTTGGGCTTTCTATTGTTATATCATATATTGTTGCATTATCAGCTGAGCTACTGGTCACTCCACCTTAGAGACTTGTTATCATAGTTAGCCGACTGAGATTGAGTTGTTCAGATTCCTGGCTATGCTTGTTAGTGGGAATATTGATCATTTTTCCAGATTGCCTGGTACTTGGGTTATGGTTATATAGTGTTAGGTGTGTTCCTCTGCCCATCGCTTGAGTATGGGTTCTAGGTTTCTTTTATCTCGGGTAAGATATTGAGGTAGTGGAAGGTCCCTTATATTAGTGGGGGATTAGGTATGATGATTCTTCAAGATTGTGATACACAGGTTGAGTGATATTGTTTGATGGCCTCGGTGTTGATATTACCCTGGGGGCAAATTGACTTGTTTTTATTATATGGTTTCCTATGTCACACTTTAGTTGGCTAGTTTGAGCCTACAATGCAGGGCCCATATGGTATAGACTTGTTACAGGACGCCTTAGCCAAGGTTCGGAGTATGTGAGATAGATTGAGGATAACTTTGAGTCGACACTCGGGGTTATGCCGGCCATGAACGCCGATTTGTATAATTTGAAATTTTGACAGAGTGGTTCTGAAGGTGTGACCCATAAGAGAAGTCATGCGGATCGGAAGGTGAGGTGAGCTTGGGCTCGATATGTTAGCCCTATTGAGGTTTCAGAACAAGTTGGATCGATTGCATCTGAGTTATCCCTACCTCTAGTTTGTTCTGCTATACATCCTATTCTCTATGTATCGATAGTATGCCAGTGTACTGCAGATGAGTTACATGTACACCAGAATGTTTTTGTTGAGTTAAATGATGGCCGAATATTGTTAAGAGAGGTTTTGGTGGAACACATTTGGGGGGAGGGTAGGGGTGTGCTACCCAGACCTTTGGTGGCTATTTTAAGTGGTTAATGTTGTCTGTCAGACTGACTACTATGTAGTACAGTAAGGATTTTGTGACTTGTAAGCACCGGTGGATGCTGTTACGGTTCTTGCCATGGTTAATTGTTAGATGCTACAGAAGAAGGGGATGAATGGTAAGTACTACTGAAGACCATGTCTGAGAACTGAGATACGAATGCCTAGGAACGAAGGGAAGTATAGGGAGCCTTTAGAGTAGGTAGTCTGTTGGGCATTTCCTACATTGGTGAGTGTTTGGTGGCGATGCAGGATGGATTGGTCAGCAAGGGAAGGGGGTTTTGGCCCTGCGTGTGAATGAGAGAATATTAGCTATTGTCTGCAGTTATTTGGTTAGCCAATGGGCCATTTGTGGTTCATTGTGGGAATCACTTATATAAGGAAGCTAGGAATGGAGTAAAGGCCATATATGTATACTACGAGTGAATTTATGAACAATATGATTATCCGAACATTGGGTGATTTAGTAAGGACAGGTATGTCTAGCCGATTGATCCTCGTGATTTGTCCATTAATTGAATGGATGAGACAAATAGTGGATTCTTAAGACTTCCTTGTTGAATTACTGCACCGACTTGCTGTTATATTCAGATATGTGGTGGGATTTTTTTATAGTGAGGGTGGTACTGAATTATTATAGAATACAAAACATGTTTATGGCTTATATACTCATGGTGTGGATTGGAAATTACATGTATTCTTGTGTTCATAGTTCTGTAGACGAAAGTCTTATTAGTGGGGGATGTTATAATGACCCTCGATGGCATTTCCATCATTTTATTGCTATTATGTTGATTTGAGCATGTATATAGTGACTTTGGGACTATTGGGGTGATTATTGGTTGGGTTATTCGGGCGTTGAGTGGATTCTTTTAGTTAATTGGGAAGTTATACTTGTAAAATAAGTTTTTGAGTAAAGTCCTAGTAAACAACCTCAGAATGGAATTCTAATGATTCCATAGCTCCAAAACAGTCAAATTAGGTTAGGAGCATGCCTGGTGCAATCATATCATGGATTTCAAATTTGACCACCAGAACTAGTAAATAGTTGACCCAGTCAACGCTCTTGGGAACTGTGCCCCGGATGAGAATTTTAATATCATGGTTAGCTTCGAAACATCAATTTTGGTTTGGGTTGACCCTTCATCTGATACCAAGGACTTTCGGATGTGATTTGACCCCCGGGGGAATTTCTATCAAAAGTTGCATACAAAAAAGTGGGACCCTCACTTTATCGTATGAAACTACGTTGGAAATTCGATTGCACCGTAGGATCTGGAACATCAAAATCCATGGGATTACATAGTTTATTTGCAAAAATTAGAGTCGAGAAGAGCCCGAAATGATGAAAAAGAGATTGACGGACTAATGGAAAGAGGGAAGAGATATGTGGCAACTCTACAGGCTGCCACATGGTGAAATCTGACACTGCCATGTGGCAAAGAGTTGTCAGCAGCTATGTATATGCCCATTTTTTTGCAGAAATTATATATATATATATATATATATATATATCCCTTTTCAACTTTGCATCGTGATTTCGAGCTCATTTTTCATCCAATTTGGGTGATTCAAAGGACTATGTTACTCTGTCTTTTCCAAGGAATTTTGTGGTGAAGCCGGATTTGGGATTTGACACGTATGTTGAGGTAAATCTCTGCTTTTTCTTCGTTCATATTTTGGGAATGAGTGAAAACATTAAATCACAATATCTCAGTCATTTCTTAACGGAATTAAGTGAAATTTGTATCTAAATTGTTCTACGTTTTTAGAGGGATGCTGTGGTATGCGGGTGTTCAATGATTTAGTCTGATTCTTTGAGAATTTTGACCGAGAATGTTTTGAAAGGAATGTTTTTCTGGTAAAGTTTTTAACTTCATTTTTTGGTCTATTCTTGCTCTTCTGGGGTTCGTTATGGGCCAAATTTCTGGCTATGGACTCGGGGTGGTGTTGAGATATTTTTATAGGGATTGGTTTGGTATTTCAAGTGTGGGCCCTGATTTTTCCCATTTCAGTCATAATTAATATAATTTCACCAATTTTCTCGGATTTTATAACCAAATAAGTCATAATGATCTGGTAACTTATGTGTTAACAGCTAAGCAACATCAAGAAGCAATTTGGAGGGAAAAAGCTTGGTTGGTTCGACTCGGAGCAAGAGAAGTTGGATGTCAAGTAGGCTAGGCTTTCTCTAAACCCTGGATTGAGCTGAAATGTTTGCTTATTTGAGTTGGAATGTGTAGGAGTGTATTGTTTATGGATTAAGTTATGGAGTATATTCTATATATGGTTGGATGTGATCTGTGTGTTGTGTATATATAATGTTATGGGATAGTAGTTATTATATTGAGGGTTGTGTCGGTTGTAGTTGTTATATTACCTGAAATCTTACATTATATGACTAGAAAAGAGTTTGAACTGAGTTGGTTAGAGTTGTGAACATGTGACAGGTATGTACACTAAGCTTGACTCTTGCTTGTTTGTGTGTATGATCGAAGGCTACCGGAATATACTTGCTATTGAGGTGGACCAGTGATTACATGCTACCCTGTGTGCTGAATCTAGTATCTGTATCTGGTTGGTATGTATTTGCACGATATTGCTACGATTATCTATATCTTTTCTTAGTACTTCTGGTAGAATTTATCGATTAAACATGATTCTGTGTTTCTTTGTGGTTTATATGATCATGCATACTTCTGTTATCTGTTATGTGCTTGTGCCACTAGTTAGTGACTAGAGACACACCATGTTCTACAAACTAGTATAGTGCACCCCTAAGGGAAACTTGCATTCTGTGATACAAAAGGGGTTAGTACTGAGCCACTGACGGGTTAGAGATGGGAGTGTGACCCTAGTAGCTCAGTGTAGGCTATTTCCTACTGTCATGACTCGGGGTCGGAGCCTTGATGTGACACGGCGAATGGGCACCCGAGAGTCCCCAAACAAGCCTCTAGGTTCAAGGCATATAAGATATATAATTAAATAGCGGAATCTAAAGTCAAAAGGGAAGACCATTCATTTTTTTTGGGATAAACAAAATAAAGGAGTTTATCCAGTGCCCAACGTATGCCTCTAGTCAAGGAGCGGGGGCCTTGACAAGTTTGGGCTCACCCTCAAAAAAATACTATACACAATGGTTACAAGAAATAAAGCTTGCCCTCGGAAGACGGGGCTCACCGCAAAATAACATCAATGTAGGACTATTCGTCCGGGGGCTGGTACTCGAACTGCTCGATCCCTACATGGTAAAATCATGCAGGCATAGAATATGCGTTAGTACATTTGAATATACTAAGTATGCGGGTACGCAATGCACGAGACTTACCGAACCTGCATAATCATGTTAGATGGCAAGGGCACATAATATACAAGAACATATAAGCAAAAGGATTTAATATACAAGATGCCATGGGATGCGTGATGCGTGCACTGCGGTAATGCTTCTATATAACGGGGATGGACTATAACCGACAAACCAAATCCATGCAAGCTATTATATGAATTGGACCAATTGGGACCTCCAATCGGTGGGGAGAAGATTACTTGCCTAGGGTAATCTACACCACACTTTATGACTCCACCTTTCAGTGGATGGTCACCTTCCTTACGACTCGCTTTTCAGAAGGATTTACAGAGTCAAACAAGACATGTCATAATAATAAACAGATAGACGAATTACATCCATCCCTATGTAGGCACATTGTTCAACGAAAGGGAGAGGGACCTTGGGGATATCCCTAACGCCCCCAATCCATCGGTGCTAAATCTTACACATCCCACAAGAATAATTATATATATATATATATATATATATATATATATATATATATATATATATATATATATATATATATATATATATATATATATACATATGCTTTCAAGAGAGTCTAGTGCAAGTTTCAAAACATCCAAGACACACATAGGCTCAACGCCAAATTACAAGATCATATTCAAGATGCCAATGTAGGGAATAACTCATCTACAACTACAAGATGGTGCAAGCACCCAAGATTCTCTAAGAGCAAAATCATAGACATATCGGTGATCACCTTCTTGTCAAATCCCATGTCTTACCAAAAACCACATCATAATTCCCTTTTAGGACAAAATTAGGCTTAATCCCACATTTCCAAGATTTTCATGTACCAATGTCATGAATGTGATGCAATGGATAATGTAGGGATGACATGGGCAATGTAGAGTATATCCCAAAATTTGCAATATAATGTAAAGACTAGGAAAAAACCATAATAAAATTCATATGAAAATGTAGTATAAATCACCCATCCAAAACAACATCTTTAATGGGCCATGCATGCTTCCTTGTTTCATAGTCCAAGTAACTCACCACATTCAAGCTTAACATAACTCAAACTTAGGAATATTTTCTAGCTCATGCATGGTTCAAAATATCAAGATCAAGTAGTAGACTTTTCACATTTTAAGTAGTCAAGTGTATAAAATAGTTTGAGAAGAACTTGGGTTTTCTTGGTTGAAAGGAACCAAGAATCAACACCCACATACCTGTTGAAGGCAATACTTGAGGAGAAGGAGACTTCAAATTGTGAACCTTGGCTTGAATGATCCTAGAGAGAAGGTAGAAGTCTTGAAGGAGTATTTAGAGAGAGGAGAAGAAATGAAGTGAAAATAGCTTAAAATGGAAGTGTTCAGCTTATATAGGGAGCTTAGGAGGGGTGGAAAATGACAAAATTTTCGTTTGGAATACTCAATATTTCGAAAATGCCATTAATGAAACGGACCTGAAATTGGTCTATCTGGGGCATATGGTCAGGTATACGGTCCGGGTAGTGTCACACGGACTGTTTACTATGCCGTGATCCCGTACATAAAATTTTCAAACGTTAGATTTTTCGAACTAAGTATCACAACATGGACCGGTAAACGGAACACCTGGGGTCACACGGACCATGACCCCGTCCGTATGTAGGTGACTCTCCACACTGAGGCTAAACGGAGGACCACATGGACCGTCTAAAGTCACACGGGCAGTGACTTGGTCCGTGTGAAGGGGGTCCTATGCAGCGTACAAACAGAGGGCCAAACGGGCCGTGTGGCTTTACACGGACCGTGTGGAGGCCCGTTTACCCTCCAATTTCCCATCCGTCAGCCCTATGGGAGGCCACATGGTCCATGTGCTTTCACACGGGCCGTGTAGGCTCTCCATGAGGTGATGCTGGCAGAAATATTTGGGCAGTTTTGGTGGAGCTCAAATGACGTCCAAGATCCGGGGCCTTTCATTATCTCCCCATTGGGAACATTCATCCCCGAATGTGCAAGAACAAGGCTTGAAAAGTTAGTTTAGCAAGATACATCCGACATAAGACATAATGCACAACTCAACTTAAAATAAAAAGGTTATACAAAAGCTTTTTATGCCACAAATCAATTATATTTCAAAACCAACTCATGTCAAGATTGTATTCAACTCATTTATCAAGAAAGGAAAATACTTTAGTGTACACATATGCATGTCATGCTATGAGCCTCAAGAGGGCAAGAAAATGACACAATTGATAAGGAAAGTCCCTAGTTCCTTAGGCTTGAGTAGATTGGAAAAGGTGAGGTATCGTTTCGTCATGTCCAGCTCCGCCTCCCAAGTAGCACTCTCAACTAGTTGATTTCTCGAAAGTACCTTTACTGAAGCCACATCTTTGTTGCGAAGTTACTTTACTTGCCTATCCAAGATCGCCACCGGCACCTCCTCATAAGTCAAATTTTCCTCGATCTCAATCCCCTCCAAAGGCACAATGGTGCTAGGATCACCCACTACTTTTCTCAACATGGACACATGGAAGACTGGATGAATGGAACCCAAATTCGGAGGTAACTCCAACTTGTAGACCATACCTCCAACCCGCTCAACCATTTTATAAGGGCCAGCATACCGGGGGCTTAGCTTGCCCTTTTTGCCGAAATGCATAACACACTTAATAGGAGAGACTTTCACGCAAACCCAATCCCCAACATGAAATTCAAGGTCCCTTCTCCTACTATCCAAGTAGGACATTTGATGACTTTGGGCCGCTTTTAACCTCTCCCTAATCACCTTTACCTTCTCTATCGCATCCAACACTAAATTCGGGCCAACTAAAGCCATCTCACCCAATTTAAACCATCCCACCGGGGATCTACACCTTCTTCCATACAAGGCTTCAAACGGCGCCATGCCAATGTTAGCATGGAAGCTATTATTATAAGCATACTCGATGAGTGAAAGATGGTCATCCCAATTCCCCTTAAACTCCAACATACACGCTCTCAACATATCCTCCAAGGATTGAATGGTCCTCTCCTCTTGGCCATCAGTTTTAGGATGGAAGGCGAAACTCAACTTAATTTTTGTCCCAAGGCCCTTCATAAAGGATTTCCAAAAGTGGGAAGTGAATAGAGCACCATGATCCGATATGATAGATCTAGGTATGCCATGAAACCTCACCAACTCTTGATATATACAACCTTGCGTAGTCCTCGGCACTGTAGGTAATCTTGATCGGTAGAAAGCGCCGATTTAGTCATCCAACCTACAACAACCTAAATGGAGTCGAATTGCCTTCGGGTCCGAGGCAGTCCAACCACAAAGTCCATATTCACATCCTTCCACTTCCACGTGGGAGTTTCAATATCTTGGGCCAAACCACCATGCCTTTGGTGTTCTACCTTCACCTGCTGACAACTCGAGCATTCAGACACGAACTTGGAAATATCCCTCTTCATACAATGCCACCAATATACCTCTCTCATATCCCGATACATCTTAGAAGACCCCGAGTGAATAGAGAGTTATAAGCCTCACTCATAATCACCTTCCTAAGGTCATCCACGTTGGGAACACAAAGCCGGTCTGGGTATTGTTGTACACCATCTCCCCCTTGGGATAAAGCCTTAATCCCCTTTGCAGCGACCAACTTCTTCAACTCACATAACGACGGATCTAGATCTTGCTTTATTTTTACCTCATTCACTATAGAAGATTCTGCCCCATTCTGAACCCGAACACCACCCTTGTTGGAATCGGTCAACCTGATTCCCAACCTAGCCAAACGGTGAATATCCCTTGCCAACTCCTTTTTCTTCTTTTCAACATGTACCATACTCCCCATAGATAACCTACTAAGAACGTCTGCTATGACATTGGCCTTGCCCGAATGATACAACATGCTCATGTCGTTATCTTTTAGAAACTCCAACCACCTCCTTTGCCTGAGATTAAGATCCCTTTGGGTGAACACATATTGCAAACTCTTGTGATTAGTGAATACATCAACATGGACCCCGTACAAATAGTGCCTCCAAATTTTCAAAGCAAAAACCACTGCTGCCAATTCGAGGTCATGTGTGGGATAGTTTTGCTCATGCACCTTCAACTGCCTTGATGCATATGCTATCGCCTTACCATTTTTCATAAGCACACAACCCAATCTGATTCGCTAGGCATCACAATATACCACGAACCATTCTGAACCCTTTGGCAAGGTCAAGAAGGGAGCTGACGTAAGCCGATCCTTCAAGGTTTGGAAACTTCTCTCGCATTTATCCGACCATATAAACTTAGCCTGCTTCTGGGTCAACTTGGTTAATGGAGATGCAATAGATGAGAAACCTTCCATGAACCTTCTATAGTACCCGACCAACCCAAGAAAACTGCGGATATCCGAAAGAGTCAACGCCCTAGGCCAATTTTTCACAGCCTCTGTTTTCCTCGAATCCACCTTGATACCATCTTCCGGACACCACATGCCTGAGGAAAGCCACTTCGCCCAACCAGAACTCACACTTGCTAAATTTGGCATACAATTTCTTTTCCCTCAGAGTTTGGAGAGCCATTCTCAAATGATTTCCGTGCTCCTGTTCACTTCGAGAGTAAACAAGAATATCGTCAATAAAGACCATCACGAAGCTGTCTAGGAAAGGTTTAAACACTCTATTCATCAAATTCATAAATGTGGCCGGAGCATTAGTTAGACCAAATGACATCACCACAAATTCAAAATGCTCGTACCTTGTCCGTAAAGCTTAACCTTCAACTGATGGTATCTGAATGGAGATCAATTCTTGAGAAGTGAGTGGCACCTTGAAGATGGTCAAACAAATCATCAATCCTCGGCAACGGGTACTTGTTCTTAACGGTCACTTTATTCAGCTTCCTGTAATCAATACACATACGGAGAGATTCGTCCTTCTTCCTTACAAACAACACGGGAGCACCCCACGGTGATGTACTAGGCTAAATAAAACCCTTCTCTAATAGGTCCTTTGACTGCTCCTTCAACTCTTTCAATTCAGTAGGGGCCATTCGGTACAGAGGGATGGAAACAGGATAAGTATCTGGAAGAAGATCTATGCTAAATTCTATCTCTCTATCTGAAGGAATGCCCGGTAAGTCCTTGGGGAATACATCTGAAAATTCATTCACCACAGGCACTGACTCGAGAGTAGGAACCTTAAAATCTGCATCCCTGACCTTCACCATATGGTAGATGCACCCCTTAGAAATCATTTTCCGCGCCTTGAGATAGGAAACAAACCTACCTTTAACAGACGAATCACTACCTTTCTATCCAAGAACTGGCTCACTGGGAGGTTGGAACTGGACTTTCCGGGTTCTACAATCTATGAACGCATAAGATGCATGCAGCAAGTCCATTCCAAGAATCACATCAAAATCAAACATCTCAAGTTCCACGAGATGACATGGAAAACTTTTAAGCAACACAGCAACAGGGCACCCATAATAGACTCTATGAGCAACAATAGATTCACCCACAGGGGTGTAGACTGAGAAAGGCTCTCTTAGAATCTAGGGTTTCAAACTGATCTTAACAGCCAATAGCGGAGTCACAAAAGAAAAGTTTGCACAGGGGTCAAGCAAAACATAAGCATCAAAATCAAAGACTTTTAACATACCATTCACGATATCAGGAGCTTCCTCGACATCCTGGCGGTCATGGAGTGCATAAAATCTGTTGTTTCTTGGGGCAACACCTTGGGGACCCCTCTACTGACCATGCCCGCCTTGGGCTACCTAAGCTCGACCTCGGTGCGTATTTTTGGGGCAATCGACAACTTTATGGTCCTCACTTCCACATCCGAAGCAAAGTCCCAATTCCCTCCGGCAGACACTTGTGTGGGGCCTCCCACACTTGTCACACATGAGATATCCTGGTCCGCCACCCACCTGTACCCCGGGAGGGGATGCCCGAGCATTAGAAACTCGAGTTCTTGAGCCTTGGCGCTGCTGGAAGCGACCAAAACAAATATTCCTAGCACTGGAGAACTTACCGTCAATGTGGGCTCTCTTTGGATCATGTGCCCTCTTCTCCTTGAGTTTCTCCCTCTCAATCTGCTCAGCATACACCATTAGTCTAGCAATATCTATATCCCCAATCAGCATAGCATTCCGACATTCTTTCACCAACAAGTCAGAATTACTGAAAATAAATTTATGTATTCTTGCATGGGGTCGGCCACCAGGGACGGAGCATATTTGGGAAGCTTGGTAAACTTGAGGAAATAATCCCTCACACTCATACTCCCCTGTATGAGGGTTTGAAGATGTCCATGGAGTCTTTGGTTTTGGGGAAAGGAATGGAGGGGGGACGTCTCTCTTGGATTTTGCTAAAGCATTTGAGTTGGTTATTGCTAACTCATATTTCCAGAAGAGGGAAAGTCATTTGATAACCTTTCAGAGTGCGGTAGCTAAAACTCAAATTGATTACCTGCTTCTACGAAAAGGTGATAGAAGCTTTTGTAAGAATTGCAAAGTTATTCCGAGTGAGAGTATTTCCACTCAACATAGGCTTCTAGTGATGGACTTAGAGATTAAGAGAGAAAAGAAGAGGAAGATTGTTTATGCCCAACCGAGGATTAGATGGGGGGGCCTGACTCCTGCCCTCTCGCATGAGATGGAAGAAAAACTGAGAATCTTAGAGGCTTGGAGTAGTGGTGGAGATGTGAATAATATGTGGGACAATACTGCTGGGTGCATTAGAAAGGTGGCGTTTGAGGTTCTAGGGGTTTCAATGGGAACCTGTGGGGGACGTCGAGGTGATTGGTGGTGGAATGAAGAAGTTCAAGACAAAGTAAAAGCTAAGAAGGTGGCCTATACAAAGTGGTTGGAGTGTAGGGAGGAGGATGAAAAATAGAGGCTTAAGGAGATTTATAAGACGGCTAAGTCAGAAGCAAAGAGGGCGGTGACAAGTGCTAAGACAGCAGCGTTTGAGCGCCTATATGAGGAGCTAAGTGATAAAGGCGCGGACAAGCGAATGTATAGGCTTGCTAAAGAGAGAGAAAAGAAAGCTCGCGATTTGGATCAAGTGAAGTGCATCAAGGATGAGAAGGGTGAGGTGTTAGTGGATGTGACTTCCATTAAACAAAGGTGGCAAGCTTACTTTCATAAACTCTTAAATGAAAAAGGAGATAGTAATATTGAGCTGGGCAAGTTGGCACATTCTGAAAGTCACCGAGACTTTGGTTATTGTAGGCGGTTCAGAGTTGAGGAGGTTAGAAAGGCTATTAGTAGGATGAAGAGAGGGAGGGCACTCGGACCGGATGAGATTCCGATAGATTTTTGGAAGAGTATGGTTAAGGATGGCATAGAGTGGCTGACTAGACTGTTTAATACTATCATGAAGACGGCCAAGATGCCGGATGAATGGAGGAGGAGCACGATGGTCCCACTGTATAAGAACAAAGGTGATATTCAAAACTGTAATAACTACAGGGGTATCAAGTTGTTGAGTCATACTATGAAGGCATGGGAGAGAGTGGTGGAGATGAGGGTGAGGAAAGTAGTTTCTATCTCAGAAAACCAGTTTGGATTCATGCCAGGACGGTCGACTACTGAAGCGATCCACCTTGTTCGGAGATTAGTGGAGAAATACAGGGAAAGTAAGAAGGACCTTCATATGGTGTTCATTGATCTTGAGAAGGCCTATGACAAAGTCCCAAGGGATGTCCTATGGAGGTGTTTGGAGATGAAAGACGTTCCAATGGCATATATTAAAGTGATAAAGGACATGTACGACGGGGCCATAACTCGGGTAAGAACGGTGGGAGGAGACTTTGAATATTTTCCTGTTCAGATGGGACTTCATCAAGGGTCTGTGTTGAGCCCTTTTTTATTTGCCTTGGTGATGGATGAGCTGACGCGATCTATCCAGGAGGAAGTCCCGTGGTGTATGTTGTTTGCTGATGACATAGTACTGATTGATGAGACCCGGACCAAAGTTAATGATAGGTTGGAGGTTTGGAGACACGCTTTGGAGACTAAAGGATTCAAACTGAGCAGGACCAAAACAGAATACTTGGAGTGCAAATTCAGTGTTGCGAGGGATGAAGCAGACATTGATGTGAGATTGGCAGCTCACCTTATCCCCAAGAAGGAAAGCTTTAAGTATCTTGGGTCTATCATCCAGAGCAGTGGGGATATTGACAATGATGTCACTCATCGTATTGGGGCGGCTTGGACAAAGTGGAGGTTGGCCTCTGGAGTATTGTGTGATAAGAAGATACCACCTAAACTCAAAGGTAAGTTCTACAGAATGGTGGTTAGACCATCTTTGTTGTATGGGGTGGAGTGTTGGCCAATAAAAAGTGTACATGTTTAGAAGATGCAGGTCGCAGAAATGAGGATGTTAAGATGGATGTGTGGTCACACCAAGAGTGATAAGATTAGGAACGAGGTCATTCGGGAGAAGCTAGAGGTGGCCCCTGTAGCTGACAAGATGAGGGAAGCGAGACTGCGATGGTCTGCGTACATCTTACCCTCCCCAGACCCCACTTGTGGGATTTCACTGGGTATGTTGTTGTTGTTGTTGTTGACTCATACTCCCCTGCTCGAGATTAATAAGCTCGGTCATTTTTGCCTCCCTCAGCTCAAGTGGAAAGAAGCGGTCGAGGAAAGCCGATTTGAACTCTCCCCATTTAAGATCACCATCACAAACCCTTTCCATAGCCCACTGTGTATACCATACCTAAGATATATCTTTCAACTGGTAAGCAGCCAATCCATTCCTCAGAAGAGACGCCCATCATGTTCAGTATTTTTGAGAGTTTATCAATGAACTCCTCCGGAGGATTCATTCAGGTGAAATCCTTTACAATAGAAGCGGGTGAAGGGTCCCGTGGAAAATTGGCTTGCCTTGCCTGAGCAGTCACCACCTTTGCAAGCATGGCGAAAGTAGTACAGAATTCACCATTTAAAATAGGTGTCTATAGGCTCATGAGGGGCCTGATCTTCAGCAACCGAAGTCGGCCTAGGTAGTGGAGGTCTTCCTCGAGGCATTTACTTGAAATAGATCAATGACACCAATAAATAAGGAAATTCATAAACTAGCTATAGCACAACACAAGACACAAAGAAGGGAGGAGTTTCCTAATACGTCTTTGTAGCATCCCACTCATAGGTATGGTGCACTTCACACCTATGAATAGGACTCTACTCAACGCGGGACGTTGGGCTCCGAGGACCATTATAAACCTAAGGCTTTGATACCACCTTTTTAGGACAAAATTGGGCTTAATCACTCATTTCCAAGAATTCCATGCGCCAATGTCATGAATAAGATGCAATGAATAATGTAGGGATGGCATGGACAATGTAGAGTATATCCCAGAATTTGCAATATAATGTAAAGACTAGGAAAAATCCATAATAAAATTCATATGAAAATGTAGTATAAATCACCCATGCAAAACAACATCTTTAAAGGGATATGCATGCTTCCTAGTTTCATAGTCCAAGTAACTCACCATATTCAAGCTTAACATAACTCAAAATTGGGAATATTATCTAGCTCATGCGTGGTTCAAAATATCAAGATCAAGTAGTAGAATTTTCACATTTTTATGTAAACAAGTGTATAAAATAGTTTGAGAAGAACTTGGGTCTTCTTGGTTGAAAGAACCAAGAATCAGCACCCACATACCTGTTGAAGACAATACTTGAGGAGAAGGAGATTTCAAATTGTGAACCTTGGCTTGAATGATCCTAGAGAGAAGATAGAAGACTTGAAGGAGTATTTAGAGAGGGGAGAAGAAATGAAGTGAAAATGGCTGAAAATGGAAGTGTTCAGCTTATAAAGGGAGCTTAGAAGGGGTGGAAAATGACAAAATATTTGTCAGTAATACTCAATATTTCGAAAATGGCATTAATGAAACGGACCTGAAATTGGTTTGTCTGGGGCATACGGTCCGGTATACGGTGCGTGTAGTGTCACACGGACCGTTTACTGTGCCGTGGTCCCGGACACAAAATTTTCAAAGGTAAAATTTTCTAGACTAAGTATCACAACACGGACTGGTAAACAGACCATTTGGGGTCACACGGACCGTGACCCCATCCATATGTAGGTGACTCTCTACACCGAGGCTAAACGGAGGACCACATGGATCATCTAAAGTCACACGGGTAGTGGCTTGGTCCGTGTGAAGGTGATCCTATGTAGGGTACCATACGGAGGGCCACACGGGCCGTGTGGCTTTACATGGACCGTGTGGAGGCCCGTTTACCCTCCACTTTCCCAGGCTTCACCCCCACGGGAGGCCACACGGTTCGTGTGCTTTCACACGGGCCATGTAGGCTCTCCGTGAGGTGTTGCTGGGAGGAAATTTCTGAGCAGTTTTGGTGGAGCTCAAATAACGTCAAAGATCCAGGGCCTTTCATCATCTCCACCTTAGAAATATTCGTCCCCGAATGTGCAAGAACAAGGCTTGAAAAGTTAGAGTTTAGGTAAGATAAATTTGACACAAGACACAATGCACAACTCAACTCAAAATAAAATGGTTTACACAAAAGCCTTTTATGCCACAAATCAATTAAAGTTCAAAACCAACTCATGTCAAGATTGTATTCAACTCATTTGTAAAGAAAGGAAAATTCTTTAGTGTACACATATGCATGTCATTCCATGAGACTCAAGAGGGCAAGAAAATGACACAATTGATAAGGAAAGTCCCTAGTACCTTAGGCTTGAGTAGATTGGAAAAGGTGGGGGTATTGTTTCATCATGTCCAGCTCCGCCTCCCAAGTAGCACTCTCCACTAGTTGATTTCTCCAAAGTACCTTTACCAAAGCCACATCTTTGTTGCGAAGGCGCTTTACCTACCTATCCAAGATCACCACCGGCACCTCCTCATAAGTCAAATTTTCCTCGATCTCAATCCCCTCCAAAGGCATAATGGTGCTAGGATCACTCACTACTTTTCTCAACATGGACACATGGAAGATCGGATGAATGGAACCCAAATTCGGAGGTAACTCCAACTTGTAGGCCACACCTCCGACCCGTTCCAAAATTTCATAAGGGCCAACATACTAGGGGCTTAGCTTGCCCTTTTGCCTGAAATGCATAACGCCCTTCATAGGAGAGACTCTAACTTTTCAAGCCTTGTTCTTGTACATTCGGGGACGAATGTTCCTACGGGGGAGATGATGAAAGGCCCTGGATCATTGACGTGATTTGAGCTCCACCAAAACTTCTCAGAAATTTCCAAACCACCAGGCCAACAACCCAAGGTCTTCCTCAAGGAATGGTATGAAGAGGGATATTGCCAAGTTCGTGTTTGAATGCCGGAGTTGTTAGCAAATGAAGATAGAACACCAAAGGCCTGGTGATTTGACCCAAGACATTAAAATTCCCATGTGAAAGTGGGAGGATGTGAATATGGACTTTGTGGTTGGATTGCCTCGGACCCGAAGGCAATTTGACTCAATTTGGGTTGTTGTGGGTCGGATGACGGAATCAGCTCATTTTCTACCGATCAAGACTACCTACAGTGCCGAGGACTACGCAAGGTTGTATATTCAAGAGAGGGTGAGGTTGCATGGAGTACCTAGATCTATCATATTGGATCGTGGTGCTCAATTCACTTCCCACTTTAGGAAATCTTTTATGAAGGGCCTTGGAAAAAAAATTAAGTTGAGTTCCGCCTTCCATTCTCAAACCGATGGCCAAGCGGAGAGGACTATTCAAACCTTGGAGGATACGTTGAGGGTGTGTGTGTTGGAGTTTAAGGGGAATTGGGATGACCATCTTCCACTCATCGAATTTGCTTGTAATAATAACTTCCATTCTAGCAATGGCATGGCGCCGTTTAAAGCCCTGTACGGGAGAAGGTGTAGATCCCCGGTGGGGTAGTTTGAATTGGGTGAGATGGCTTTAGTTGGCCCGAATTTAATGTTGGATGCGATGGAGAAGGTAAAGGTGATTAGTGCGAGGTTAAAAGTGGCCCAAAGTCGTCAAAGGTCCTACTTGGATAGTAGGAGAAGGGACCTCGAATTTCATGTTGGGAATTGGGTTTACGTGAAAGTCTCTCCTATGAAGGGTGTTATGCGTTTCGGGCAAAAGGGAAAGCTAAGCCCCTAGTATTTGGCCCTTATGAAATTTTTGAGCGGGTCAGAGGTGTGTCCTACAAGTTGGAGTTACCTCCGAATTTGGGTTCCATTCATCTGATCTTCCATGTGTCCATGTTGAGAAAAGTAGTGAGTGATCCTAGCACCAATGTGCCTTTGGAGGGGATTGAGATCGAGGAAAATTTGACTTATGAGGAAGTACCGGTGGTGATCTTAGATAGGCAAGTAAAGCAACTTTGCAACAAAGATGTGGCTTTGGTAAAGGTACTTTGGAGAAATCAACTAGTGGAGAGTGCTACTTGGGAGGCGGAGCTGGACATGATGAAACGATACCCCCACATTTTCCAATCTACTCAAGCCTAAGGTACTAGGGACTTTCCTTATCAATTGTGTCATTTTCTTGCCCTCTTGAGTCCCATGGCATGACATGCATATGTGTACACTAAAGGATTTTCCTTTCTTGACAAATGAGTTGAATACAATCTTGACATGCATGAGTTGGTTTTGAACTTTAATTGACTTGTGGCATAAAAAGCTTTTGTGTAAACCATTTTATTTTGAGTTGAGTTGTGCATTGTGTCTTGTATCAAATTTATCTTGCCTAAAATCTAACTTTTCAAGCCTTGTTCTTGCACATTCGGGGACGAGTGTTCCTAAGGGAGAGATGATGAAAGGCTCCAGATCTTTGACATCATTTGAGCTCCACCAAAACTGCTCAGAAATTTCCTGCTAGCATCATCTCACGGAGAGCCTACACGGCCCGTGTGAAATCACACAGACCGTATGACCTCCCGTGGGGGTAACTCCTTGGAAATTGGAGGGTAAATAAGCCTCCACATGGTCCGTGTAAAGCCACACGGCCCGTGTGGCCCTCCGTATGGTACCCTGCATAGGACCCCCTTCACACGGACCAAGTCACGGCCCGTGTGACTTTAGACGGTCCGTGTGGTCCTCCGTTTAGCCTCGGTGAGGAAAGTCACCTACATACGGATGGGGTCACGGTCCATGTGACCCTAGGTGGTCCGTTTACCGGTCCGTGTTGTGACAACTCGTCCGAAAAATCTTACCTTTGAAAATTTTAAGTCCAGGACCACGACACATTAAACGGTCTGTGCGACACTACATGGACCGTATACTGGACCGTATGCCCAAGATGGAACAATTTTAGGTCCGTTTCAATGATGGAATTTTCGAAATATTGAGTATTCCAAACGAAAATTTTGTCATTTTCCACCCTTCCTAAGCTCCCTATATAAGCACTTCCATTTTCAGCCATTTTTACATCATTTCTTCTCCTATCTCTAAATACTCCTTCAAGACTTCTACCTTTTCTGTAGGATCATTCAAGCCAAGGTTTACAATTTAAAGCCTCCTTCTCTTCAAGTATTTTCTTCAATAGGTATGTGGGTGTTGATTCTTGGTTCCTTTCAACCAAGAAAACCCAAGTTCTTCTCAAACTATTTTATACACTTGTCTACTTAAAATGTGAAAATTCTACTACTTGATCTTGATATTTTGAACCATGCATGAGCTAGATAATATTCCGAATTTTGAATTATGTTAAGCTTGAATATGGTGAGTTACTTGGACTATGAAACTAAGAAGCATGCGTTTCCCTTTAAAGATGTTGTTTTGCATGGGTGATTTATACTACATTTTCATATGAATTTTCTTATGGCTTTTTCCTAGTCTTTACATTATATTGAATAGTTGGGATATACTCTACCTTGCCCATGCCATCCCTACATTATGCATTGCATCACATTCATGACATTGGTGCATGGAAATCTTGGAAATGTGGGATTAAACCCAAGTTTGTCCTAAAAGGGAATTATGATATGATTTTTGGTAAGACATGGGATTTGACGAGAAGGTGATCACCGATATGTCTATGATTTGGCTCTTGGAGCATCTTGGGTGCATGCACCATCTTGTACTTGTAGATGAGCTATTCCTTACATTGGCATCTTGAATATGATCTTGTAATTTGGCGTTGAGTCTAAATGTGTCTTAAATGTTTTGAAACTTACACTGGACTCTCTTGAAAGCATGTGTATATATATATAAGTATTCTTGTAGGATATGTAAGACTTAGCACCGACGGGTTGGAGGCATTAGGGATATCCCCAAGGTCCCTCTCCCTTTCCTTGAACTATGTGCCTACATGGGACGAATGTAATTCGTCTATCTGTTTATGATTATGACGTGTTTTGCTTTGATTCTGTAAATCCTTTCTAAAAGCGGGTCATAAGGAAGGTGATCATCCACCGAAAAGTGGAGTAGTAAGGTGTGGTATAGATTACCCTTAGCAAGTAATCTTCTCCCTACTGGTGGAAGGTCCCAATAGGTCAAGTTCATGTAATAGCTCGCATGAACTTGGTTTGTCGGTTATAGTCCATCCCCGTTGTATAGGAGCATTACTGCATGGCACGCATCGCGCATCCCATGGCATCTTGTATATTAAATCCAATTGCTTATATGTTCTTGTATATAATGTGCCATTGCCATCTAACATGATTATGCAGGTTCGATAAGTCCCGTGCATTGCATACCCGCATACTTAGTACATTCAAACGTACTAACGCATACTCTATGCCTGCATGATTTTACCATGTAGGGACCGAGCAGTTCGAGTACCAGCCGCAGATGAATAGTCTTACATTAAAGTTATTTTGCGGTGAGCCTCATCTTTCGAGGGCAAGCTTTATATCTTATAACCGTTGTGTATAGTATTTTGTTGAGGGTGAGCCCAAAACCTATCCTGGCCCTCGCTCCTTGACTAGAGGCATACGTTGGGCACTGTATAAACTCCCTCTTTTTGTTTATCCCAAAAAAATGAATGGTCTTCCTTTTTGAATTTAGATTCCGCTATTTAATTATCCGTCTTATATTCCTTGAACCTACTACGCAAATTCTGGGAATTTTGAGGCTTGTTTGGGGACTCTCGGGTCCTCATTCGCCGTGTCACATCAAGGCCCCGACCCCAGGTCCCCATTCGCCGTGTCACATCAAGGCCCCGACCTTGGGTCGTGATACCTACGTGCATCCGGGGGTCATCTACGATGAAACACTAGCTATGTGGGTTAGTTCTGAGAACTATCATCCTATTTAAAGAAGGGTACATTATCACTAGCTAGGCACATCGTTATCTTGGGCGAAATCCTTAATAGCAACTGGGCTTCCATTTGATTCTAGGTAGGTGAAATCTTTCTGTTTATCTAGCCTCTTAGGCCTTATCTTAGGTTATACCGACACTACCCTATGAGTTGTTTTATATAGGAAAGGGCCTATGGAACGCCGAATATTGGCTAGTGTCCTGAGAGTGGTACGTGGTTTGACTCGACTTGTACGAGTATAAGTATGTATAGCCTGTTTCTATAGAGATGTTGACCAGGGGACTGTGCATTGATAATATGGCATGCAGTGTCCTGATTACGATATAGATATACTCTACGGGGTTTGGTCGTCCTATGTACTTATGATGTAATATGATTGTCCATGTTTTCTCTGGGCACCGGGGATTGATGAGGTTATGGTATACTTAGCCATCGTTGGGTATTATTGTATAGTGATATGTGATATATATATATATATATATATATATATACAACACACCCTGATGTACTATTGATAGTTGTTGTATACAGGTTCTCTCCATCTAATACTGGGTATCTATTGTACTTAAAAGAGGTGGTTGTTATTGTTATGTGGGTTCGATTGAGATCATGGGATACTTGGGTTGTGAGGTCGTCATCTACGTTCACTCTGGGCATGATATACTTATTGTTGCCTATGTTCAATCTGGGCACGACATGACTTTAGAGTTCCATATCCGGATATACTTGTAGAGTAAGTGACTAGTGACATCTCTTCCGAAATGATGCTCCCTGTCACCGTTAAGCACCGATGGTCACACCTGTAGAGTTCGGGTCTTGGGTGATGCTCCCCATGGAATTGTGTATAGCCTGTTTCTATAGAGATGCTGACCAAGGGACTGTGTATTGGTTATATGCCATACGATGGCCTGATTTTGGTATAGATATAACTCTACGGGGTTCCATCATCTTGAGTACTTATGATGTAACGTGATTGTCCATGTTTTCTCTGGGCACTGCGGATTTATAAGGTTATGGTATACTTAGCCTCATTAGGCATTATTCTACAATGATATGTCATACATATATATATATACACACACCCTAATGTACTATAGATAGGTGTTGTATACTTGTTCTATCCATGTGATGTTGGGGTATCTACTGTACCTAAGAGAGGTGGTAGTTATTATTATGTGGGTTGGATTGAGAATGTGGGTACTTGGGTTATGAGGTTTTCGCCTATGTTCATTCTGGGCACAATCACTTTGGTCACGACATGACTTTGGAATTCTAAATCTTGATATACTTGTTGAGTGAGTGACTATTGACATCTCATCTCAAATGATGCTTCTCATCACCGATGAGCACCGATGGTCATGTCTGTAGAGTCCTAGTCCTGGGTGACGCTCTCCGTGGACTGGTATCTCGTTGGCCGCGATTGTGATGCTAGGTGGAGAATGTATGTTCTGAAGACCGAACACCAACTGAGTTTTGGGTCGAGGACCCCGTGATTGATTATCTATGGGGCTGGGCCCGTGATTGATACTTTGATGATAACACACAACTAGTATGCTAGGGGGATTCTTTCTCCCGAACGGGGGATATATCCCACCATTATATTTATGGTCAGACCACTTGGCCCTGGCTGACTGACCGACCGAAGGCCAGGTTGGAAGACAAAGGGGTTAGAGTTCCCGGGTGATATTAGGGGTTTGAGTCCCCGTGTGACGCTACTTTTGATGGGTTAAGGACCTAGTTACTATTGTGATGTTGGGGGCAGGGGGCTGAATGCTTACCGATGGATGTACACACATGTTCACAGCCTGATTGTGCCTGGTTGTACCCTCTAGGCTTATGTGCGCTCAGGGGGCATCCAAGCTTAGATGTTAGGGCCTTACACCCAAGTATAGCTGACGCTTTTTCTAATGATGTGGAGAGTTGGGATCTATGATGGTTCTATGGGATGCTGTGATGGTTTTGAGGGATTCTATGATTATTTTTCGGCATGATTATTCTACGCATGTGTACTTTCTGGGCTTATGAGGGCCCAATTTGCGTACAGGCATAAATATTAGGGCCTTGCACCGCGTACAACACCATACCTCAGTTGCGGGCAGTTTGTGGTATTGGCATACGCAGTCTTCGTTAGTCGATATCAATGTTCATTACTTGGGTTGGTTCAGGTTATCATTATTCTTCACTTTGATTGGTTTGATAGTGGCTTGAGGGTTCCCAGACATGCCTATGCCTTGATCTGAGTTTGTTTTTCTACACTACTGAAGTTCTTTATCTATTTTGACTTTATTTATGTTCACCATTTCACTCAGTTGGCCGATGATGCCTACTGAGTGCCTTTTATAGTACTCACCCCTACTTCTGCATCTTCCCATGGTACAGGTCTAGGTAAAGGTCGTGATAGCTGAGTTGGGGAACTTTGGAAGCGCTTAGGAGACTTTTGGTGAGGACAGACTTTGGATGTTTCACAGTATCCTTTCTATTGATGGTCATATTTTGCATCCAAACATCAACCTTGTATATTAGAGATTGGTATTCGTAGGTTCACTCTTGGTTTTGTATATTATTATGATTATTGATATACACATACAATTTTTCCTTGTGTCTATTGTAGCTCTGTACAGTTAACTTCCAGGTTATGGGTAGGTTTTGCCATATATGTTATTATTGTATCGATTTGGTTTGGACTAGAGAGCTAAGACATGTACCCTTGGGTTAGAAATTGGCTTGCCTATAGATAGGACGTAGCAGGCGCCACCATGACCGGGACCGGGTCATGACACATTAATTTGCAAGGCCACTACTTTAGCCTATTTTGAGACATAGTCAAAAGCTAACAAGATGTATTTTTTGCCAAAAACACTTATAAATGGCCCCATGAAATCCACTACCCATATGTCAAACCCTTCCAATTCTAGAATTGAGGTTAATGGAAATTCATGCCTTTTAGAAATGTTTCCCTGCAGTTGATACTTTACACATGCCTTGGCAAACTCATGAGTGTCTCTATGGAGTGTTGGCCAATAGTAA
Organism: Solanum rostratum; assembly: GCA_029948455.1. Classification (NCBI taxonomy): domain Eukaryota; kingdom Viridiplantae; phylum Streptophyta; class Magnoliopsida; order Solanales; family Solanaceae; genus Solanum; species Solanum rostratum. Next base: position 27,145,118 of record CM057045.1, read on the forward strand.
CCACTTTGGTGCACCTTAAAGCAGACATTATTCATCCATGATGGCTTCCAACTACTGATGAATGACATTCCTCTAAAATTGCCTCCATTGCAAACTCCTTTACATACCTTTGGATCATATTGTTCGTGCATTCCTTGAAAAGATAAGGCTCATCCCAATAGTATTTCTTCACATCGTGCAAAGTTTCTCCTTTGGAGGGGATTAGGAAAGTCTGGGATGATTTCACAAACCAAATAGCTTTCCAGATCAGCATACGAAGGAGTAGCAACTACAGCTATTCACATCAATGCCTCATTAGGAAACTTGTCAGGGATGTCCTACTCTTCAACACTTGAGCTTTGTGGCTCAATCTAGACAAATGATCAGCCACCTTATTCTCGTAGCCCTTCCTATGTTTCAGCTTGAAATCAAATCTTGCAATAACAGCGCCCATCAAATAAGCGTTGGTTTCACATCTTTTTTCACCATAAGATAGCGAAGTGATGCATAGTTAGTGTGGACAAAAACCCTTGTGCCTAAAAGATATTCTCTGAACTTTTCAAAAGCATACACTACAGCTAAGGCTCTTGCTTTGTCACTGCATAGTTCTTCTGGGTTGCATTCAACATCTTGCTAGCATAATAGATGGGATGGATAAGTTTCCTAATCCATCGATCTAGCACCGCCCCTAAGGCTACACCACTTACATCACATATTACCTCGAATAGTTTAGTCCAATATGGGGAGATTATTACGAGCTTCAATTAACTTCAGTTTGAGAGTTTCAAATGTCTTCACACATGCCGCATCGAAGGAAAAAGGTGAGCCTTTTCTAATAATTTTCACATAGCGCTGGCAACTTTAGCAAATCACTAATAAACCTTCGATAGAAACTGGCATGCCCTAGGGAGCTTTGCAAACCTTTAACTTGGATAGGAGGTGGATGTTTTGCTATTACCTCTACATTTGCTAGGTCAACCTATAATCCTTTCCCCAAAATCTTGTGGGCCAAAATGATTCCCTCTTTTACCATGAAATGACATTTCTCCCAATCCAACCCTAGGTTTGTTTCAACACATCACCACAATACCTTCTACAAATGACCTAAACATTGTTAAATAGTATCTCCTAACACCGAGAAGTCATCCATGAAGACTTCTATGTAATCCTCCACCATGTTAGCGATAATAGACAACATGCGCCTCTGAAAAGTTGTTGGTGCATTGCAAAACCTGAATGCCATAAGTTCAGGTGTAGATATCTGATTATATTCTGAATTCCCATCAAGGAAACAGTATTATGCCCTCCCGGCTAATCTATCTAACAGTTTATCCTTAAAATTCAATGGGAAGTTGTCCTTTTTCGTAGAGCCTTTGAATTTTCTATGATCTATATAAATACGCCATCTAGTGACTGGTCTTGTTCAAATAAGCTGACCCTTTTCATTCAGTACCACAGTCATACCCCCTTTTGCACACATTAGACTGGACTTAGCCAATTGTTGTCCGTAATCGAGTATACCACACACCACACTGGCATCTAACCATTTTATTATTTCCTTCTTGACTTCCTCCTGCATAGGGGGTTTAGTCAACGTTAATGTTCAACACTTTTTTTGTATCCCTCAACCAACTTGATTTTATGTGTACAGATTCCCAAGGAATTCCCACAATATCGGCATTTGTCCGACCAATAGCTTTCGCATCCTTCCTACGCACCATGAGGAGATCTTTTATTTTCCCTTGTTGAAACCCTAACAATAATCATTGACAAAGTGTCATTCTCACCCAAGAAGTCATATTTTAAATGGCTCGACACCTCCTTTAACTTAGGTTTCGATGGTATCTCAAGAGATGGCCTTGCTCGCTGAGTTTTACGATTCTTCAAGTCTATGCCAAGCTTGGTTGGAGCTCTTGTGTGATTTCTAGCCCCCGATAAAGCAGCCACTACTCCCTCACAATCATCAACATTAGCCTCCTTATAATTCATCAAGATTTCTGCCAAAGATTTAGTATTTGAGTAAGCTAGCCCTCCAATATTTTCCACAGCTTCATCAACCACATCAATGATGGCATTTACTTGGAAATCATAACATCTTTCATTGTTTCACCAATATTGAGACTAACCTCGTCATCATTTACCCTAAATTTAGGTCCCCTTTTTCAATATACACAAAAACTCTACCGGTGGCAAAAATGGTCGACCTAGGATAATCGACACATGACATCCATATCATAATCCAAAATAACAAAGTCGGATGGAAATATGAAGCTATCCACTCTTAACAAGACATCATATAATATTCTGACCGGGTTTTTAATTGACCAATCAGCCATGAGTAACTTTGTTGTCGTTGGGGCCATAGTGTCCACACCCAATTGTTCAAATACCACCAAAGGCATCAAATTTATACTGGCCCCCAATCACACAGGGCTCTACCAAATTCACAAGTTCCGATAGTACACAGTATTGTTAATGCACCCGGATCATCTCTCTCAGTAGCCACATATCTTTTTAAAAATCACACTGCAGTTGTGTAAAACTTAAATTATCTCACACTCTAGAGCTGTCTTCATGGCTACCAATTCCTTTATAAATCTTACGTATGCTGGTATTTTGCCACGTTAGACAATAACATTTTCACTTCTAGTGGTGATAGCCATGCACAACTTATCATTGTTCTTTACTTTGTTGTTTAGTTACACCGAGAGCGTTTCTAGTCGAGTCTCCAAGCATTTGACTAATATTGAGTTAGATGATACCGTTCAGCTTACTTGGGAGATGCCTATTTTTATTTCATTCAACACATTATCTAAGGCTTCTCCCTTGCTTAAGATCCTTGCAAGCATCCCCGCAACTCATGACTCGTCTGACTTTACATACGACTTATTAGAGAGTAATGTGTGTTGAGTTTGACATTTTACAAACTGGTTCATCCACCCACCATCAATCCAGCCATTTACAATGTTCCAACCTTGATTCGGGGGTAGCCTTTGAAAGGCCAACGAAGAACCCAATACGTGACTGCCTATGAAACACACTTCATCACTATAACAACTTTAACATGGCTCATATTCATAAAACAAATTTCCAGCAGCATGCAGAGCATTCAATTGTTATTTTCCATCACTCTTAGTTACATGATGTGTTATGAGATTCAATTGTTTTATAATTCTTGCCATGTTCTTATCTCGCTCCCGCTCTTTAGCTAGTTGCTCTCTAGATAATCCCCCTTTTGTAGAAGAAATATAATCCTCTTAGGTATACCATGCCGTATTTATTTTGGTCATTTCATCTAGTAATTTCGAGGCAGTAGCGAATGTTTGCTTCATAAGCCCTTCTCTTTCTAATTAATTAGCCACACTCTTGTTGACAACACTTAGACTCACATAGAAGTGTTGCAACAACAGATGATCGGCGCTTCCATGAGTCTGGCACTAAAGTAAATACTTACGAATCTGCAGCCAAGCTTCATGCAATGATTCATCATCTATCCTTCTAAAATTTTCAGTGCTCTATCATAGCTTGATCGTCCTCGAAGAAGGGAAGAACCTTTCGAGGAATACATTTTGTAGTTCCTCCCATGATGCAATTGAGTCTCAGGGAAGCTCAACTAAACACCTCCTGGCTTCTCTTGTTATAGAGAATGGGAAAAGCCTCAATCTAATAGCCTCTTGTATGACACCCCAATATTTGAATAGTGAACAAACATCTATATAAATTTCGAAGATGCTCAAAGGGATCCTCATGAGCTTGCCCTCCAAATAATCCCCTTGGCTGAAGCAATTTTCGCATTGTACCAACAACTTTAAACTCAGCGTTTCCAGCTATCGAGAGTAATCAAATTTCCCTTGTACTGCCTAGTTGGTCCCAGTTGACATTTTGAAGGTCATTCACATCTCCCATGATATCACCTTGGACACTTCTATCTTCATCCATCTTAACACCTATTTTAACAATAGCAAAACCAAAACAAAAAGTAATCAAACAAGTCCAACTACGGAAAACTAAATTCAACAAACACTTCAGTCAAGAACTAGCACCATTGCATGACAACATCGCAAATTTTTATTAATGCTCAATCCTACTACTTGAAAGAAGCTAGGACGATCCTTATCAGCATATGAACTAACAAAAGAGTCAGGGTAAAATTCCACATGGAATGGTGGTTAAAGGGTCGAAGTAGTTCATTGAATTAGGCAATTATAGGTTCAAATTGGGGGGTTACAATAATAAAATAGAGAGTCAGCAAACAACTAATTTAGCAAACGAATCAACAGATTTAGAGATGTGTTAGGGATGTGCAAATATGGGAGTTGATCTACTAAGCTGGGTCTAAATATTTGACTAATCAAGTTAAAGATGACTGAATAGGCTAGGATGTTGGTAACCTAAGCTTCAACTACGACAATAAAGGTGTTTCATATGATTCAACTACAACATCATATGCGTATCGAGGACATACCTGGCCTAAGAAATCATAGCAAACCTTAGCCACTGAATTCTTGGTTGTGGCATTCATTTGAAACCCTGAAGAGCTTCTACCTATTACATTCATTCCACACTCTAACTACTCCGATTAAAGCAATAATTAGAGATCTGGAGTAAACTCTAAGTTTGTAACCTTAGAATTATAGATAAAACTTAGAAATGGATATAAATTCACTAAAATTAACAAAAATATAGTCAAAATATAAAGGACCCAACATAGAAATCAAAGACCTATATCATTTACACACCCTCAACATGAGAGTTTTAGCCACTCATGCTTGAAAATAAAGATTCAATACCAAATTCAGCAGCTAAGTACATGTGTAACAAGGATTATAAGAGCAAAATTGATTTAAACTAGTAAATCTCCACAATTTGTGCCTCCACAAGCTTCAAACCCTCTAACCCCTGTACTATTGAGCAAGAATGTTCTTCGTACCCTAGTCTCATTCTCTCTCTATCTGTAAAACCTGATATGAACAATATGTACAATGTCTTTTCCAAAAGGTTTAAATAATCGATACATAATCATTAAAGTTTGCACACCGAGTTGTCACTCAAGGGTCAAGCCTGGCCATCGCCAAGCACGTCGGCGATCAGCCGAATGTGCACTTAACCTCCATCGAACTTCCCTTTGTGTCGCCCTTTTAACATTGATTTGGGATTCTAAGCATTGCAACATTAGGTGGTCTTCTTGGTCATTCGGCGAAGCACCAAATATGTAGGCGATGTCAATTATGACCCCCTTTTTTGCATGGACTTGGGACTTGGTTGCTGAAATATTAGGAAGTCTCACTGAGCCTTTGGCGGTCCACCGAATATGTCGGAGAAGCCGCTTTTGTCTGCCCTTTTCACACTTTTGCTCCTTTACCAAGATTTGTTGAGTTTTACCCACTTGTGCACTTTTAGATTCATTCCTGACATAACACATGCAATATAGTTAGTGATTGGAACATAATAGCACACCTAGAACAATATTTACTTCCATTCGAAGCCTTAAATGAGGCTGAGATATGGACTCATCAGCGTAGATATATAACAATATACATAATTTGAGTAAAAATCAAATAAGAACAAAATTTAAAATAAACAAATAAAATAAAATGCATAAAGAATGTTAGATATTATGTAAAACTTGCCATCTTATATGTATCTATTATAAAACAAAATATGTTTACATATGTTTTCAAAAATATATGAGAGCTTCCTATTTTATTTATGTGTGTATTCAAAATGGCAATAGATTTACATATGTAACAAAATAATGTGTAAGTTAAAGTGTAGAAATTTGTTGTCACGCCCCGGGAGGGTACCCTTGGCGTGGCCGACACTCAAAGATTATTGCTAGTCCCTAAGCGAACCACTTGGTCTCATCGTCACATCATACTCAAAACCTGAAGGAAAATGCTCAAGAGTAGACTGTAAAGTAAGTAAATAAAGTCTTTAATAAAAAGAAAATTTCCAATAAACAAGAGTTTGGAAAAACAATACTCAACATCCTCTACTCAATGTCTATGAAGCCTCTATCTCTAACATCTAGATGGTACCATGACAAGCCATGGCTACCCAACTCAAAGAAAACAGAAATAACTAATTAAATGAATTAAAGGCTCCTTTGTATATCAAGGAGGGCTCACCAACTCTGGAACTCGGGAACTCTAAACTTCAACTATGCACTTGCCAAAGTCCTCTATCACCTGTATCTGCATCATGAAATGATGCAGCATCGAGTGGTGTTAGTACGTGGAATGTACGGTATGTATGATGGCTCAAGTAACAAGTAAGGCTCAGACTCACTCAACAAACTCGACTTAAGACTCAACTCCTCATCTCATGTCTCATCTCAAATAAATAATGCAAGTTTAAAGTTTGAAATCATGCTTTTCTTCATCTCATATCCCAACTCAAATAAACGATGCTAAAGTTTAAAATCATGCTTTTAAAATATGACTTAGTGTTTAATGATAGGCTTAACTCAAGTGTTGCTCAAAAGTTTCTCTAACCAACAACTCTCTACCCCACCATAAATTTGGTGATGTACAAAGAAAATATGTTGTTGCCACATCCACCCTAAACTTGCCAAGGAATAGGACGTCAACCTCTGAATCTGTCTCTTGGATCCAAACAGAATGTCCATCTATTGGGACATAAGTTGCAAGAATGTGTTGCACAACTATCCTACGCTGGCAACGTAGTTCTGGGGCGCTCCTCAATCTCCCAACTTGGTGCTCAATATTCCTTCCAAGACAAAAATGTGCTCATAGAAAATAACTCAAACTCATATCTTTGACTTATCTCAATCAAGTCAACTCAGTTCTCAATAACTCAACTCAATTTCTCAATAACTCAATGACTCGGGGGCCATCATTTATGCAATGCAACTCATGACTCTAACTTATACCATGCAAGACTCCCAATGATTCTGGTAAAAAACATCATATTATCCTGACTCAACTCATAAGATAAAATAGGTATTCCCTGTATACATATATGAAACAAGAAAATATACGTTCCAGGTTCAATTTATGAATTTAGAAGGTTTAAATTCATATTTCTCAATTTAGTACATAAGTAAAAAAATACTACATTTAGGGCTAGTATCAAACATTACAATACCATTCATATTTCATCATATAAACAATGAAACTCATAAATTGACTCAAGTAAATTCATAGAAATTCCATCATATACAAGAATTTAAAACTCAAGAAATCGCCAGATTTAAAACATACGACTCATACTCATGATCTTAACTGAAGAAGACAAAGGGGCGCGTGGATAAACATAGTACGACGCTTTAGGTAACCTTACATGCCTAGAATAATGCCAACAACGATCTCCCTCGAAGATCTCCTCTCGAACTCCTCAATCTCAAGCTCTTCTCTACCTTCCTCAAGCCTTAGTCTTGATGGTTTGTTAGAAAAGAACTTAGAATGGGATTTTTAGACCTTTTTCACGTTACAACGACTTGTATTGGTCGTGTACTGAGTTCAGGAGGTGTTAGGAATGGACCGGAATGCCCTTTGAAAAATTTAGATATTTTTTTAGACTTAGAGTGACCCAGTCCATGACGCAGACTGGTCACGAACAATACGTTTTCTGCAAATATTTTCTGAACTAGTTTCCCAAATTCCATCGAAAATTTTTGAAAAGACATAAATCCCTCTCCGTGATAGGTCCGTGATGCAAATTTGTCGCGAACCTTTACTGTTTTTCATTTCGAAATGAAAAATTATCTTTTCACTAGGTCACTCTTAAAATCAATCGATGCGCTTCCCCCACTCAAATGTTTTTGTTGATCACAAATCTGCCCTCGGATTTGACATTCGAGCATCGGAAGGTGCGTTATGCGCACATCTCTTCTCTAGGGGTATTTTGATAATTTTATCGAATGTTACATCATCTCCCCCTTGGGATCATTCTTCCTCGAATGATGAGTAGGAGCGGTATTATGGCACAAATAGACTCAAGACTCATCTTTATACTCACTCAACAACTCAACTTCTCAACTCTTTATCGACCTCAATAACTTTACTCAGAACATCATGAATAGACACATCAACTCAGGATAGAAACATCAATTCAAGTTAAGAATGGGAATATTACCTTCGATATTTTCATCATCCAATACAAATAGATGCGGGTACTTAGCTCTCATCTCTTCTTTAACTTTCCACGTGGCTTCCTCAACAAATTGATTCCTCCACAAGACTTTAACGGAGGCTATCTCTTTGTTTCTCAGTTTGCAAACCTGTCGATCAAGGATTTGGACTAGAATGTCCTCATAGGACAAGCTATCTTTGACTCCAGTGCCTTCAATACGGATCACCAAGGCAGGATATCCCAAACACTTCTTCAACATAGAAATATGGAACACTGGATGGATTTCGTCTAACTCAGAAGGCAACTCTAGCTCATAAGCAACCTTCCCAATTCTCTTCACAATCTGATAAGGACTGATATAACGAGGACTTAATTTCCCCTTCTTCCTGAACCTCATGATACCCTTCATGGGTGATACCTTCAAGTATACCCAATCGCTCACCTCGAACTCTAAATCCCTTCTCCTCACATCGGTGTAAGACTTCTGATGGCTCTGTGCAGTCTTCAACCTCTCTCTAATAATCTTCACCTTCTCCATGGCCTGGTGGATAAGGTCAGGCCCAATCAACTCAGCTTCTCCAACCTCAAACCACCCAATGGGTGATCTACACTTTCTCCCATACAAGGCCTCATAGGGGGTCATTTGAATGTTTGCATGATAACTATTGTTATATGAAAATTCAATTAATGGTAGATGGTCATACCAATTTTCTTTGAAATCAAGGATGCAAGCTCTCAACATATCATCTACCGTCTGAATAGTGCGCTCCACCTGCCCATCCATTTGTGGATGAAAGGCTATACTCAAATTTACCTTGGTACCCAATCCCTTCTGGAAAGACCTCCAAAAGTGGGAAGTAAACTGGGCTCCTCCGTCCGAAATGATGGACAAGGGAACCCCATGCAACCTCACAATCTCTTGGATGTACATCTTGGCATACTCCTCCATAGTATTAGTTGTTTTGATTGTCAAGATGTGTGTTGATTTAGTCATCCTATTTAAAATCACCCATTTGGAATCGTGGTGTCTCCGGGATCTCGATAGGACGGTGATAAAGTCCATGTTCACAATCTCCCACTTCCACTCTGGAATCTCAAAGTTTTGAGCCAAGCCACTTGGCCTTTGATGCTCAACCTTTACTTGCTGGAAATTCGGACACTTTGAAACAAACTCAACAATGTCTCTCTTTATCCCATTCCACTAATAGACTTCTCTCAAGTTGTGATACATTTTGATAGAGCCCGGATGAATGGAGTATATGGTGTTGTGGGCTTCATCCATGACCTTCTCTTTGACACCATCAAATCAGGAACTCGATCATGCTTCTCTCTTACTTCTGCTACTAAGAATGATGCAGACCTACTCTGAACATTGATCCCTCCCTCGTTATTCTCCTCGAGTTTGAATCCCAATCGAACCAACCTATGCACTTCCTTCACTAGCTCTTTCTTCTCTTCCTCAAAATGGGTTGTGCTGCCCATTCACAACCTGCTAAGAGCATCAGCTACAATGTTAGCTTACCTAGGTGGTATAGGATGCTCATGTCATGATCCTTGAGCAACCCCACCATCTCCTTTGTCGCAGGTTGAACTCTCTCTGACTGAACACATACTGCAGGCTCTTGTGGTCAGTGAACATGTCCACGTGCACTCTATACAAGTAGTGGCGCTAAATTTTAAGTGCAAACACTATCGCCGCCAACTCAAGATCATGGGTTGGGTAGTTCCTCTCATGGACTTTAAGTTTCCTGGAAGCATAGGCTATCACCTTCCCCCTCTGCATTAATACACAACCCAACCCAACTCTTGATGCATCACAATATACCACAAAATCCTTCGTCCCATCGGGCAAAGTCAAAACAGGAGTGGTGGTCAATCTAGTCTTAAAATCTTGGAAGCTTTTCTCACATTCCTCAAACCATTAAAACTTGACCCTCTTCAGAGTCAATTTGGTCAAAGGTGCGGATAGAGAAGAAAATCCATCAACAAACCTACGATAGTAACTGTCAACCCCAAGAAACTTCTTATATCAATTGGAGAGGTCGATCTTATCCAGTTCTTAACCGCTTCAATCTTCTGGGTATCTACTCGAATACCATCACCCGAAACAACATGGCTTAGGAAAGCCACTGATTTGAGCCAGAACTCACATTTCAAAAACTCCGCATACAACTCATGGTCCTTAAGAGTCTGAAGGGCAACTATAAGGTGATTGGTATGCTCCTCCTCATCCTTCGAATAAACTAAGATGTAGTCAATAAACACTATTACAAACATATCAAGATAGGGTCTGAACACTTTATTCATCAAGTCCATGAAGGCTGCAGGTGCGTTCGTCAGCCCAAAGGAGATGACCAAGAATTGAAAATGGTCATATCTAGTTCTGAAGGCTGTCTTTGGAATGTCGCACTCCCTCACCTTCAACTGATGGTAGCCCGATCTGAGGTCTATTTTCGTGAAGCATGAGGCACCTTGGAGTTGGTCAAGTAGATCATCTATCCTGGGGAGAGGATATTTATTCTTGATCCTAACCTTGTTTAGATGCCTATAGTCTATGCACATTCTGAAAGGCCCATATTTCTTTCACACGAATAGGACAATAGCACCCCAAGGAGAAACACTTAGTCTAATAAAGCCCTTCTCTAATAAATTCTTCAACTGCTCCTTTAACTCTTTTAACTCAACATGGGCCATCCTATAAGGTGGAATTGAGATAGGCTGGGTATGGGGAAGAACTTCAATCCTGTAGTCAATCTCTTTATCAGGAGGGACTCCAGGTAGATTCTCGGGAAACACTTCTGGGAACTCACTCACTATCGAGACTGACTCAAGGGTAGGAGGCTCAACATTATAAGACTTGACTCGCAAGAGATGGTAGATGCACCCTTTAGAAATTAACCTTCTAGCTCTAAGATAAGAAATAAATTTGATTTAGGTACAATAGAACCTCCCCTCCATTCTATAATGGGCTCATTTGAGAACTGGAACTTGATAGTTTGGGTTCTACAGTCAACAGAGGCATAGCAGGCATGGAGCCAGTCCATGCCAAAGAATACATCAAAGTCAATCATCTCTAGCACAATCAAATCGGTAAGGGTATCCCTATGATAAACAGACACTACGCAATCTCTATAGATTCTCTTGGCTATGATAGACTCGCTCACAGGAGTAGAAATAGGGAAAGGCTCAAGTAAACTCTCAAGGGGAATCTCAAATTTTCTAGCCACATATGACATCACAAAGGACACCGTTGCCCCTGGATCAAGCAAAGTATAGCAATCGAAAGTAAAGACTCGAAGCATACCCATATAATATCTAGTGCAACCTCTTGGTCTTGTCGATTCCCCATTGCATAAATATGGTTCGTCATTTTGCCTGCCCCTGGTGTAGCACCTCTCTAGGTTACTCTTAGGTGGTGGAATCGTAGTAGAAGACCGTGCCTTATTACCCCAAAGTTGGCATTCTTTCAGAAAGTGGCCTCTCTGGCCATACTTGTAGCAAGTATTTCCTCTATCCCTGTACTCTCCCAAATGTATCTTGCCACACATCCCGCAAGGTGGTTTCCCTCTCGAGCCAAGGGCCACACTAGCTTGCAAACCAGTGCTTTAAAGTTTGACTGACCTTTGGACCTTTGATCATACCTGATGTTTGGAGTTAGTGCACTGGCTGATGATGGTGCATAACCCGAATGACTCTTTTGAAAGTAAGACCTATCTCTCTTATCATGTTTGTGCTAGCTAGGATCATGCCCAGTGGACTTGGCCTTCTTACTCAGGTGCTCCTCTCTGTCTTTCTTTTTGTCCTCCTCTATTTGCTGGGCATATACCATGATCCTAGAAATATCTATGCCCGAGATCAGCAATGATGCCTTGCACTCCCTCTTCACATGTTTACCCAACTCAGAAATGAACTTTCTCATCCTTGCTCTCATGTCCTGGTCCATCTCTGGAGCATATCTGGACAACTTAATAAACTTGAGGTCATACTCCTTGACGGTTACTCCCTCTTTCTTTAAGATCACGAGCTCCTCGATCTTTGCTTCCCTTGGTTCTTGGGGTAAGAAGTGGTCAAAGAAGGCGCTCTCAAACTCACTCCACTCAGCAGACTCAACATCCTCACCCCGACCATCTTCCCACTGGTTATACCAGACATTCGCCATATCTTTAAGCTGGTAGGAAGCAAGCTCAACTCCCTGAATCTCCATCGTATGCATCGCCCTCAACACCTTGCACATCACATCAATGAAATTCTGTGGGTCCTCCTCAACGTTCGACCCCGTGTAAAATGGCAGGTTCATTCTCAAGAAGTCTCGAAGCCTAGTTGCAGCAGTGGGCTCCTGAGAGTTGAAGCAAGGGGCCTGGGAACCTCGGCTATTACTTTTGAAGGCCACTAGTTGAATGAGCATAGCAATGGCTCCTCTGAAGTCCGCCTCTGAGGTGGAGGTTGGCTGAATAGGGGGTGCCTACGAAACATTAGCAGTACTGGTAGGTCAACCCCGTCTCCTCGTTCCAGTCTAGTAGGGACCTCGGGTGGAAGATTCTAAGCGTTTGGGGCTTGAGCATCTTGTTGGGTTGTTGTACGCTTTGGAGATATGTTCTGCAAACCCGCACCCCACGAAATAGACAGGATTTATAGAGTTAAACTCTATCGCACGAACTCACAGTATCAAGGAAGTGTAACCATTCCTAATGTTCTATAGCCTCCTACTTATGTAGTATGGTGCACAATACACCCATAAACAAGACTCTATTAGACACAGCTTGATAGACTGCCTAGGACACTTGAACTCTATGCTCTGATACCAAGTTTTTCACGTCCCGGGAGGGTACTCTTGGTGTGGCTAGCACCCAGAGACTATTGCTAGTCCCCAAGCGAACCACTTGGACTCATCATCACATCATACTCGACAGTTGAAGAAATATTCTCAAGAAAAGAATGTAAAGTAAGTAAACCAAGACTTTAATAAAAAGGGAATTTCCAATAAACAAGAGTTTGGAAAAACAATACTCAACATTCTCTACTCAATGTTTATGAAGCCTATCTCTAACATCTAGATGGTACCATGAAAAGCCATGGCTACCCAACACAAAGAAAGCAGAAATATCTAATCAAATGAAATAAAGTCTCCTCCAGATAGCAAAGAGGGCTCACCAACTCTAGACTCGGGAACTCTAAACTTCAACGGTGCACTTGCCGAAGTCCTCTATCACCTGTAACTGCATCATGAAATGATGCATCATCGAGCGGCATCAATACATTGAATGTACGGTATGTAAGATGTCTCAAGAAACACGTAAGGCTCAGACTCACTCAACCAACTCAAGTACAGACTCAACTCCTCATCGCATGTCGCATCTCAAATAAATAATGCATGTTTAAAGTTTAAAATCATGCCTTTCCTCATTTCATATCTCAGCTCAAATAAACGATACAAGTTTAATGTTTAAAATCATGCTTTTAAAATTTGACTTAGTGTTTAATGCAGCTCAGTTTGAAAATCATGAAAGGCCCAACCTAAGTGTTGCTTAAAGGTTTCTCTAACCGAAAACTCTCCACCCCACCAAAAATTTGATGGTGTACAACGAAAAGACATCATCGCCACATCCTTCCTAAACTTGCCAGGGAATAGGACGTCAACCTCTAACTCTGTCTCTTGGATCCAAAGAGAATGTACATCTATTGGGATATAAGTTGCCAGAACGTGCTACATAACTATCCTACGTTGGCAATGTAGTTCTGGGGTGCTCCTCAATCACCCAACTCGATGCTCAATACTCCTTCCAAGACAAAAATGTGCTCATAGAATATAACTCAAACTCATCTCTTTGACTCATCTCAATCATGTCAACTCAGTTCTCAATAGCTCAACTCAATTTCTCAATAACTCAATAACTCAGGGTCATCATTTATGCAATGCAACTCATTACTCTAACTCATACCATGCAAGACTCCCGATGATTCTGGTAAAAAACATCATATTATCCAGACTCAACTCATAAGATAAAATAGGTATTCTCTATATACATATATTAAACAAGAAAATATACGTTCTGGGTTCAATTCATGGGTTCAGACGTTTTAAATTCATACTTCTCAATTTAGTATATAAGTAAGAAAATATAAATTTTAGGGCTAGAGTATCAAACATTAGAATAACATTCATATTTCATGATAATAATAATGCAACTCATAAATTGACTCAAGTAAATTTATGAAAACTCCATCATATACAAGAATTTAAAACTCAAGAAATCACAGGATCTAAAACGTACGACTCATACTCATGATCTTAACACAAGAAGACAAAGGGGCGCGTGGATGAACATAGTACAACACTTTGTGTTGCCTTATATACCTGGAATAATGCCAACAATGATCTCCCTCAAAAATCGCCTCTCGAAATCCTCAATATCAAGCTCTTCTCTACCTTCCTCAAGCCCTAGTCTTGATGGTTTGCTAGAAAAGGACTTAGAATGGATTTTTAGACCCTTTTCACGTTACAACGACTTGTATTGGTCGTGTACTAAGTTTAGGTGTTGTTAGGAATAGACCGGAATGCCCTTCAAAATATTTAGAAATTTTTCAGACTCGGAGTGACCCAGTCCGCGATGCAGACTGGTCGTGAATAATACGTTTTCTGCAAAACTTTTCTGAATGAGTTTTCCAAATTCCGTCGAAAAGTTTTAAAAACACATAAGTCCCTCTCCGTGATAGGTCTGCAACGTGACTCTGTCACAAACCTTCACTGTTTTTTGTTTCAGAACGAAAAATTATCTTTTCACTTGGTAGCTCTAAAAATCAACCGAGGCCCTTCCCCTACTCAAATTTTTGTGTTGATCACAAATCCAGCCTAAGATTTGCTATCCGAGCAGCGGAAGGTGCGTTATGCGCCCACCTTTCCTCTAGAGGTATTTTAATAATTTTACGGATGTTAGATTTGTACTTTATTTATAAGGATAAAAAATAAATAACATTCGTAAAGAGGAGGCAATAGATATGAGCATATAATGTACATATAACAAAATAATAAGTCAAGCATAGAGAAAAGCTTAAGTTATATACCTTTGTGTGTATGACACATGCACATATATGCCTATAATAATTATTAAAATTCAATAGTAATATATTATCGCATAGGAAAAAAAATAAGCGCATAAATATCTTTAAAGGTGTGAAAATATTATATAGATATATGTTTAAAGCCATGTAAAGTAAATAATCTTATAAAAACTGTAATACCACTAAATTCATCCCACCTAACCTACTGCAAATACACAGAAGAAGCTGAGGAAACAACTGAGAAAATTCATTCGAGGAAAACCACGAAGGCTACCTATGGCCCGTAGAGTGATCTACAACCCATAAATAAGTCCTCGTAGGTTGCCCAGGTGACTTGGTAAACTTTCCTAAGTCTAAGGCCCAAGTACGAGATACCATATGGACTGTACCTTATTCCATGACCTGTAAATCATGGTTCGTAGACTATTGACTAAATACCAAATTTTTGGATATCGGATGACAAGTTAGCAGATGGCCCATCAAATCATCTATGGCCCGTAAGTCTGGTTTCATAGGTTAAAGTTCCTGGGAACCAAGTTTTCTGAACCTTAAAACCACGAGTTAACAGGCGGCCCATAAGGTACTTTACGACCCTAGGAAGAGGTTTTGTAAGTTCCAGGTCGATTTTCAATAATTGAATTCTTGGACGCCTTATATTATGAGAAGTAACTTATGGCATGTTAGTGGACCCACGACCTGTAGATAAGGTCTCTTGGTTCCACTCGACAATTTTTAAGAGGGTATTTTTATCCTTTCCTACCCTTTTTATTTAAAACCTACAATGTTTTGGGCTTAATTTAGGTCCTATATCAGAACCCTAAGTGCATTATCTGTCAATACACACTTAGGAATTCTTGAGAGCACCGATTAAGAGAGAAAAGTCAAGGCTTCGATTTCAAGCATGAGGAGCATTACAAGATTGATTGTTCTTCTAAATTCCAGGTATGTAAGGCCTCCTGAAGTATAGGATTGAGTCCATCCATGCATCCCTGCGTAGCCTTGTGTCAAGTCATGAATAAGAGTGAGTGTTGAAAATCTTGTAATTCTAACTTTCAAGTTTTCTTGCATTTATTTTTAGTCCTCATGCTTGTATGTAAACAAATTGATGCACTGCATTGCCATTCATATGAAATTGAGATAATATAGTCCTATACTTGACAGCATGAACCTTGATTTCATTACCTGATGATGTGTTGTACATTGACTGAATTGAGAATATGAGTGCATTACTTAAGTTAAGTACCTGCATCATTTTTAGCATAAGGATTATTTCCATATCCTTGTTCTTGCATATGTATAAGATGAGAATCTTATATGTCTATGTGTTAAGCATGATTGGTATGAGAATGAATGACCGTATGAGTTAGTGTCCCACATGATGTATGTTGGAGTCTTGATTTGCATGCATGAATGATAAATTTTAAATTATTGAGTTGTTGAAAAATTGAGTTGAGCTGTTTTGAGATGAATCAATGAGATGAGTTTGAGTTGATTTGCATAAGCACATTTTAGCCTTGGAAGGAGTATTGACCACCGAGTTGGGTAAGAGGATAACACCAGAACTTCGTTGCCAGCTTAGGATAGTCGTGCAGTTAACTCTGGCGGCTCATGTCCCAAAAGATGGACATTCTCTTTGGATCTGAGAGAGAGAGAGAGGAGTGTTGATCGTCTTTTACCATGGTAAGTTTAGGACGGGCGTGGTAACAACATCGCCTTTCTTGTGCATTACCAAATTTAATATGGTGGGAGTTATGTCGGTTAGATAAACTTCCAAGAAACACTTGACTAAGTACATTATGTTTTAAACTGAGTTTCATAATACGAAATCTATTTTTAAAGCATGATCTTTAAACTTGCATAGTCATCGAGTTGAGTTGTGAGTTGATGAGCCGAGTCCTAGTTAGGGTAATTGAGTTGAGTTGAGCTGAGCTTCAATTGTTTACTTTGACTTTCTTACATACAAGTATGTTCTATGTACTAAAATCTATTTTGGCCTGCATTGTTAATGATTCAGACATAGGTGATAAAGGACTTCAGCCAGCGCATCGTTGAGGTCCAGCTTCTCGCTTCTCAGAGTTGGTGAGCCCTCTTCGCTTTTCAAAGGAGTCTTTCTTTACTTCTTTATTTGAGTATTAGTATTATTTTCTGTCGAGGTAGCCAAGGTCTTGCCTTGGCACCTTCTAGATTGGAGTAGAAGCTTCATAGACACTGAGTTGAGAGAGATGATTGTTTTATTTCTTTTCCAAAACTTGATTCTTGGAAGCTATCTTTATTAGAGTTTTATTTATTTATTTGATGGTTTTTCTTGAGTATTCTTCTGTCACGACCCAAAATGTGGTCATGACTAAAAGACCACTTAATTCTAATCCCAACAATAAATGTACCCTAGAAGGATCAAATCAGCCTGGGTCTCCCTACCTGAGAATACCACAATACAACCCTGATAGACCCAATCCACCACTAAGGATTCGCCCACGGGTGTAGAAACAGAAATAGACACATCAAGAGGCTCACACACACCATCAATATCATTAGCAAAATAAGTGGATACATATGAATAGGTGGACCCAGGGTCAAATAATACTGAAGTTGAACGATGAAAAACTGGAATAATACCTGTAATCACAGCATCAGATGCCTCTGCCTCTGTACGGCCTGGAATGGCATAACACACCCGACGCTCTCCACTAACCCGTGATCCACCATGAGCACCACCTCGAGCTCCACCCTTAGCACCTCTAGTGCTGCCCCTCGCCCTCTGTGAAGCACCTCTAGCTGCTGGAGCTAGTATAGATCGGGCCGTCTGTGTCCCTGATGGAAAAGAAGCAAGAGCATGCTTAGGACAATCCTTGGCATGGTGGCCGAACTCATCACACACATAACAACCACTAGGTCCGGACCTGCCTATACTACCTGCACTAGGAATGGCAGCATGAACTGGTCTCCCCTTGTAACCCTGAGTGCCCTACCTCTGAGAATCTCTGTCTCTGGGTGCAAAACTGCCAAACTGACTGTGATAGGGGGACCTCTTACCCCACCCTGTCGGGCCTGTCTGATGCCCTCTATCATTCTAGCATGGTCAACAATGCTCTGAAAGGAACCACCAGATAATACAAGAGAGGCTGTGACCTCCTGAAGATAACTTGTGAACCCCTTCACAAATCGACGAATCCACTCGAACTCCTTGGGAATACTAGACATGGCATAATGGGATAACTCATGGAATCGTGCCTCACACTCGGTCATAGTCATGGAACCTTACTCCAATCTATCAAACTCATCACGACGCCTATCACGAAGGTTGTATGGTACAAACCTCTCAAGAAAGATCTCAGTAAACTTCCCCCAATCCATCGCTGGAGCATCAACTGGCCTCCAGGCCATAACTGACCTCCGCCACTCTCTAGCCATGCTTGTGAACTGATAAGAGGTGTAAGCTACTCCGTGAGTCTCCAGAACACCCAAATTGAATAATCAATCCTGGCACTCTGTCAGAAAGTCATATACCCCATCCCTAGCAGCACCATCAAATTTGGGAGGAGTTAATCTCACAAATCTCTCAAAGCTCTTCTGCTCTGACAAGGACATAGCACCACTGGCAGAAACTAGTGGGGCTGAAAACTTCGGAGGTGCAATAGAAGGCATGAAAAATGGACTAGGATTCTAAAATATCATATTAGGTCCCTGAGCTGGCTGTGAAGGACCAGCAGGTATAGCAGGAACTGAGGTATATGGAACATCACTAGTAGCAGGGGTACCCTCCAATCTTGCCAACAATTGAATCAATAGCTCTTGTAATACTGGTGTACTCTCCAAGGATGTAGGAGGATGAATTGGGTCTTCAGTCTGCTCCTTGTGTCATAAATTGGGTCAGCAATAGGCTCAGGTGAAGCTCTTTTGGTCTGACCTCAGACTGGTGCTGCTCCTCTAGCTCGACCTCAACCTCTAGCTCTGCCATGAGCTCTGCCTAGCCCTCTAGCGGGGGCTTGGACAGCAGGTACTGACTCATCTTTGGTATTGCTAGCTCTAGTTCTCGCCATTTGTGCAGGAAGAATGGATTAGAAGCGTACAAAATTGGAACACGAACCAATAGCACGAAATGAATCAATAGAAAGAGGTTTTCTCCTAACAAGCATCTTGTAGCCTCTCATAAATAAATACGGACGTTTATGTACCGATCCATGACACTTTACTAGACACCCTGCTCTTTAACTCATGAGATCGGTGAACCTGGAGCTCTGATACCAAATTTGTCACAACCCGAAATAGGGTCATGACTGAAAGACCACTTAATTTCAGTCCTAACAATAAATGTACCCTAGAAGGAGAAAAATCCAATAAATAAATAATCATCACATAAAAATAATATCCCAAAACCTGATGTCATGAGTATAAAGAGCATCTAATACTTAACTAGTAACATAAGTGCATCTCAGTCTTCGAATCGAAATAAAGACTAAACAACTAAGATAGAATCCACTAGAAACTCAAAGCCCTGAGTCTCACCACTAGATCTGGTATGAACCAAGTGCACGAGCAATTCAACTATCACGTAGATAACCCTGACGAGAATCTGCGGGGGAGAAAGAAGTAGGGGTGAGTACACATAATATATACCCAGTAGGTTTAACCGACTGGGAATTAGAAATTGAATAAGCTATGAAATAATCTAGGAACGCTTCCACCTGCAACAGGAAAACTAGTCCGGCATTGATGCCGCCAATTCATATAGAACGATACGAATAAAGTAAACATGTAGTCTCACATAAGCCAACCCAAAACAACCACAAGTAGTATAATGGAATGGTATGCAATGTCGTGCAATATAATGCAATGCAAGGTGGTATCAAGACCGCCACACAACCTGTCGTATGCACCACCGTCGAGCTAAGGCTCCCAGACTAAGGGGACTTATGGGGACCTCGCATGCCATATTCCTCAATCACAATATATCAACAACCTTGCCACCCAAGTGCCCGTGGTCAAGGACTCATGATAAGAATCACCCTTCAAAACTTTCCAAAATATCATGACATGTAGTATGAGGATGCATGCAATCAAGACACAATTAGTGAAACAACATTCTTCTCAATAAGCACAAATAAATATCAAAGTTCTCGAGTTTAGTGATTATATTATTCACCCTCTTTTATACATATTTGGATACAATTCTCTTTTAAAATATCTCACCTCTTCTTAGTAACTTTATTTTCTCAAACAACCCATGATCCTCAATATATATATATCACAATTTTCCCCCTTTCTCAACATGTCATATTCCCACTATTCTCAACTTGGGATTCACATGCTCCCAAAGAAACACAATAAAAATTATCAACCCAACACATGATATGATCTCATATTATAGATTACAACATAAGAATATTCAATAACTCAATCTCAATCTCAAAGAAGGATAGCCAAACCTACTCAATGTCGTAACTGCACGTGAGCACTTCTACCAAATGGATAAATCTTGAATTCAACTCCCAAAATGACAATTCTCTATCAAGAACGAATCATACACATCACAAAGAGTTCAAGGACATCCGTATTATATATATCTAGCCTAACCTCAAAATTTCATCCGATTCAACAATTTAGTTCCTAGATTTCAAGCCTAGGGTTAAGTCTTAATTCCTCCAAATATTATAATTCTAATAATTATTCATATACCAAAAACATATACCTTTGTATGAAGATCCGAAAACACACCATGTAGCTCTAAGTAATTCGCCTGAACAAAGAACCAAACATACTGATCAGAAGGGTGGACTTAAGGAAAGCATATAACATGAAGTTATAATTTAACTCTTGATGCGTTACAAATTACTGATGCTAAATTGATAGTAACAAAACCATCAAACCAGGTAATAACACCATCATGAAACTAATAGAAATCCATCTTAGGAGTCACTGGCAGTGATCCATTATGCTAAGTTCAAACTATCAACTATTTTAATGCACTCAGGAAGGGAAGCAAAATTACTCCATTGTATGCATAGTTGTTTTAATCCACAAGTACCACGATGTAACGAGTAAACCCTCATCATACCTTTTATTGTACAACCTCTTAAGCACATTTAACTAGTAGTGACTCAACCACCATTTTATAAGTTTAACTAAACAATGGACCAAAAGCACTAGCAGAAGAGAATGAAAATCAAGGAGGAACATGTGCTAGCAATTAATTAAGGAGTTAATTATTACAAGATAAAGTAATTAGCAAATTGTATGATCACCTGTTGTTGTTTGCCGCAATGTGGAAGGGTTTCTCACCCTCACATCGACGGCTTAGCGGGTTGTTCCTCTTTTTTTTTTCCTGAAACTCATAAATTCCACTAACCTAATTTAATACATAGTTCAAGTGGTATAGGATTTTAAACAAATTAATATTTAGTCCAATACTTATAGAAATTATATACACTGACCCACAAATTAAATTGTCATAGCTATCGAATAATCCAAAATACCCATTTAAAATTTGCGAGAAGGATATTTTAAGAAAACAAGAGGACTAATTTTTAAAATAATCTAATGGGTCATTACATCTTCCATTGTTGAGTTTGATGTGATGATGAGGGCTAGGTGGTTCACTTAGGGAGTCAACAAAGGTTGTTCAAGTGTCTGGCCACGCCAAGGGTTTCCTCTCGAACCATGAAATAAACTTTTGTAACTAATATATCAATGTCAAGTATGAGAAATTACCTTATTTATAAACATGAAACGGAGATTAAAAAAATAAAATAGTAGATTGAGTGTAAGTATTTAATAATATATGTAGTATGTAATAAATACAATTTAAGTAAAAAATCAACAATAATGGAGTATAAAAAATGAAATAGAATAATATAAAGAATGTCATAATATTACGTAAAATTTATGATTGTATATGTATCTATTATAAAATAAAATATCTTTATGTAGTTATTTAAAAAATATGGGAGCTTATTATTTTATTTATATGTAGTAAAATAATAAATTTGTAAATGATAGGGTGTAAAAGTTTATAATTTATCTACAAATAAATAACACTTATAAAAAGGATGGTACATATGAAAACATTATATGACATATATAAAATGATATACCAAGTATAGAGAAAACTAAAATAAAATACACAGCTCGTATATTACGTATATACATATATATATAATAAAATAAAATACACACACACACATATATATATATTAATTGAAAAAGTAATAAATTTTCACATATTTTTCTACTTTCACTCTCTCAAGGGGAGTGCAATGTACTTTCTTTGCAACCTAAGTAGTTAGGGATTTAGTAATTTTAGTTAAAAATACTTTAGAGGGGTTATAGGGCCTCCTCAGAGTTAGAGTGTGTAACAACAATTTCGGCCATAGTAGAAGTATTTTTTGAACCATTTTCCTAAAATTCTAAAATCTTAATATCATATTAGGGAAGCTAGCAAAATATTTAGGTCATATTTGGTTTAATGGGATATAATAATACCTTATAAGGAAATTAATCAAACAAAACTAAAATAGACCAAATACATTTTATTTTTAGGAAATGTAATGACCCTGAAGGTCATTTTTGAAAACTTTAGTTAAATTACTATTTTGCATTTCCTGAAAGTTGCCTTGAGTCATTTTTTGTTAGGCCTGAAAGGCATTCTTTGAAAAAAATGTAAAAGTTGGAGTTTTGTAAAAGAAAATTTTTTTAAAGACTTAAAATTTTGAGTTTTGGAGTCATTTTGAGTTTCGAGTGTCGAGTTGCAATTCTGTCAAATTCCATTTGCTCCAGAATGCCAAAACTCATCTACAAGAACTTGCAAAATTGAATGTAGAGTTGAAATAAAGTTTTTGGACCCAAAGTTGTGTTTTTAGTCCGTTCTGGATGTAATGGCCTGGTTAGTCATTTTTGGCCTTATTTGAGAAAATCATTTTTTACCCTTTTGTAAGTTACTTTGGGCATAATTTAAACTATCTGTATTTTTGGAACTGGAATCCTGAGTTTTAAAAGTTGAAAATATGACTTTTGGCATTTTAGGAAACTTAAATTGTTGAAAAAATGAGTTTTGGTACCATTCTGAGTCTTCAGTGTCAGATAAGAGATATGTGAATTGCATTAGCTCTAGAACGTCAAAACTGATCTATGAGAAGTTACAGTACAGAATTCAGAAGTAAAATGATTTTAGTCGTTTCTGAAACCAAAGTTTGACTTTGGTCAACATTGGATGTTCGAAAGCTCGGATCGAAATTCTGACAGTTTCAATAGTTTTGGATGGTGAAACTAACTATAAAATCGTCTCATAATAATTTTTGGAGTTGCCGAGAGAAATTTTGGTATTTTGGTTTTAAAACTAGTTTTATCGACTTGCATTGGTAAATGTTGCGGGGAGGCCTTGAAATTAATTTCTAGTGATTCTGTTGAGTCTGGATCGTTGTTTCTGCTATGGATACATATTCGGTTTGTGAAATTCTGATCTTGGATAAGCTCAGAGGGTGCATTCCAAGCAGGGAATTGGACTTGGTTTTGTTGGTTTTTGTTGATATTTGGTGTAGGTGTCCCAAGCCCCCGCATTCGTGCCTTTTCCATGCGTTCATTGAGGTTAAACCCCCTTGACCTACATGTTCATAGATGTGGGCGGGCGTTCGCAGAGGGTTGACTATTTTGACCCCCGCATTCGCAATTGCCTGTTCGTGATCGCGAAGAGTATGTCTTATCTAGACATTTTAAACTTGAAAATCATCATTTTCATTCCATTTAAAAGTTTCTAAGCATTTTGAGAAGAGGTTTTCGAAGATTCAATTTGGGTAAGTGTTTCTAAGACTATATTAATCAATTTCCGCAAGTTTTATCTTGATTTTGTCTTTAATTACATGATTTTGATTGTTCAAAATTGGAAATTTTTAGACTATGATTTCCAAACATTAAATGTTGATTTCTCATAACATTTATGCTCGATTTTAGTAGAATTTTCACCCATGACCTCCATTTTCATGTAAAGCTTGATTTTAAAGCTAATTTTAGATTTGGAGACTTAGGATTTTATCCCTAAATTAGATCATTTTGCCCCTAAGCCTAATTTATGCCAATAAGGGTATCAAAATGCTCCTCTTGATGCATTGTATTTGTTGTTGATAATAGTTGATCAATTTAGTGATCGTTTTGTGGATTGAGCTGATTGAAAGTTTATCTGAGTGTAGTTTCGACATTAAGGTAGGTTCGGCTAACCTTTCTGGAACTGGATTTGAGTTATTAATCACGTCTATGTGGTAATTATAAGATCTAGACCGATTCATGTGTAATTGTATCGATATAATTGAATACGATGGTAATATGTATCCGATTGAGCTGAATTATGAGCAAATTGTGATCCTAATGATAAAATGAGGTGAAATATTATGAATTTAGATAAGTTGGGATAGTAATGTGATAATATGAGAATTGAGAGACTATTTGGTTAATTACATGGTAATTGATGGCTATTGAGATACCTTTAAGATGCATATGTATAATTGGGATGAGTAGGGTCCTATATTATTGATATTCTTATATTATTAGAATGAGTAAGGTCCGGTATTATTGATATTCTAGTATTATTGGGATGAGTAAGTTTTGGCATTATTGATATTCTTGCATTATTAGGACAAGTAAGGTCAAATGTTGTTGATATTCCTGACTATTGATATACTTATGATGATTTGAGATATGATGATAGTTTGGGCATTGGTTGAGACATTAGATATTATTCTTTATGTGCATATGATTATATGAGATTTATGTATCTGTATCCCTATTTGATGCCATCGTATATATTACATGCATTTCTGGGTCGTATCATTGATTTACATCTGTTGCATGATGGTTGCGATATCCGTTACCCTAGGTAAGAGGCAAGGGTATTATGCTCCACATTGGTACCACCCTCTTGATCCAAGCAAGAGGCAAGGGTAGGATTCATATCTTATATTTCCTTGAACATGGACAGGTGGCAAGGAAATGGAACTTTGATACCCCATGACCACGGGTAGAAGGTGAGGTTATATATGGCATTTTGATATTACCTTAACCACGAGCAGGTGGCAAGGCTGTGAAACACTTCGCATATGGATTGATGAGTTGTGGATCACATTGACATTTGTTGATTCATGGTACTATGGGTTATTGAGAATACCTTAGCTCATTATTATGTATATATCTAATTGTGCACCAACCTTTTTGGATTCATGGATAGGATTCTTCCTTATTGTATACTTGTTTCAATTCCTCTTACCCAGTTAGTTAAACCTACTAGGTATATTTCAATATACTCACCCCTACTTTTTCCCTCCCTGCAGATCGAGCATAGGGACCCACATAGGGTAGATGATCACTCTAGTTGAGCTATTTTGCTTCCATACAGGTCTTATCGATGAGGCTTAGACGTTGTGTCACCAAGGATCTTTGGAATTCTCTTTATTGCTTTCTTTCAAACTTTGTATAAGATAATATAAGAAAGTTGTGCATCTTGTTTTGAGATAGTTGTATTTATCCTTAAGCACTATTTAGATGCTCTTGTACTCATGACTCCAAGTTTTGAGAGATTTCCTGTGTTTTATGAGTTGTTTTACGCTTTGTTTTATCTTTCTTTAGTTGCGATCCAATTTTTGTCGTGACAAGTTTGGTATCAGAGCTATAGGTTCGTTGGGCTCATGAATCAAGAGCAAGGTGTCTAATAGAGTCGCGTGGATCAATGTGTAGATGTCCACGCCCATCTTTGGGAGGCCACAGGCACTTGATAGGAAAGATTTTCACATCTTTCTTCTGTTCATGCATCTCTTTGTGTTACCCATTTGGAAAGTGTCTAATCTACTCTTTCCACGTAGATGCCGATTAACTAATCCCGTCGATCAGTGGGAGATCCCAAGGCAACTAATGCGGCTCCCACTCGAGGTTAAGAAAGAGTTTGAAATAGGGTCAGGGGTTGAGGCATTGCTAGAGGTGAAGCTCTACCCAGGGGATAGGCTAGATTGTCTTCTCTAGAGCCTACCTATGAGCTAGAGAGGCCTACAAATCCTATTTCACCGTCCTCAGCCCCTACATCCTCAGTTCAAGAATTACTTTTGAGGGTATTGGCTAGATTGGAGGGAGGACCTACTGCCACAGCTATTGTTGATGTACCAGTTTCCACATCACTAGTTATTCCTTCTGTAGCTCCGTCTGAGCCAGCCATGATTCATGTAGGTCCTTCTTCAGTTCCAGCAGATTCTCCTATGACCACTATGGTTCCGCCACAAACATCCAGGCTGAGTTCGGGTTCTCAGTTTTAGAGTTTGGTTATTGCTTCATCTATTTCACCACCCTTATTTATGGGGCCCTTATCCTCTGCCAGCCCAGCTATGTCTACAGCGAAGCAGAAGAGCATTGAGAGGTTTGTCCGATTGGCTCCTCCATTATTTCACAACACCCTTAGTGATAGAGCTTATGATTTTATGTTGGAGTGTTAGCGACGGTTATGTAACCTGGCTATTCATGAACATGGGGTTGCCTATACATCTTACCAATTCACTGACCTTGGAAAGGAGTATTAGAGGTCAGTTGTAGCTCCTCGGCCTATTAGATCTCCTTCTATGACATGGGAGTAGTTTACATGGGTATTTCTGGAGATGTTCATGCCATATATCCTGCGAGATAGTTGCTGAGATGATTTTGATAGGCTATAGAAGGGTTCTATGTCCATTTTTTACTACAAGGCTATATTTCATACATTTTCTAGGTATGTCATGTCCAGTATCCCTACTATGTTTAAGAGTATTCGACATTTTGCCAAGGGATCGACAAGGTATCTTCAGGAGGCTATAGCTTTTTTGGTATTGGGTGGAGGCACTTTTTAGAGTGTTGTAGATCACACTCGCATGATAAAGTGCATTAGACATGATAAACAGGGTGGCGGGAAGAGATTCCTTCAGTATGATCAATTTAGTGGACCCACGCCTCATGATAAACTATTTTAGAAATAGGGCCATAAAGGTCGGGCAGTTTAGGATGCTCTCCCAGCATCTGACCATTGTGATAGGTCTAGGCCTACTCAAGAAGGTCATGATAGCTCTCTTAGTTCAGCTAGATATGATAGATCCTTGGCACAGTCATCTTAGGGAAGAAACCACAAGGCTTGTTTTATTTGTGATGAGGTTGGGAATTTCACCAATCGTTGTTCACATCAAATGTTTCCTACTCAGACTTCAAGAGCTCAGACAGCAGCCAGAGACACCTCTCAGGGCATGAGAGGTGGTACTAGAGAAGGTCGTGGTACATGGAGAGGTAGAGCACGTGGAGACCCACAAGCTAGTGGTTGTTATATGGTTTGCTATGTTATCCTAGATAGAGTCAAGGCAAAGTCTTCTGATGCAGTGTCACAGGTATGGTTCTAGTGTGCCACTGTTAACTTCACTTTTATTTGATCTAGGCTCTACATATTCCTATGTGTTCGCCACTTTTACTTTTGATATTGATATTATATAGTAGCCCCTTACTGAGCCTATTTGTGTTTCCATCCTGGTAGGTGAATCATTAGTGTGAATCGAGTGTATCAGAGTTATATTCTGACATTTATGGGGAGAGATATTGTTTGTGATTTGATATTGGTAGATACTGTAGACTTTTATATGATATTGGGTATGGATTGGTTATCGTCTCATCATGCTATTCTTGATTGTCATGTGAAGTCGGTGATCTTGTCTTTCCCCGACTTGCCTCAGTTAGTGTGGACTGGAGCACCTAGTTTCTATCCTAAGGGTGTTATGTCTTATATGTGTGCTTGTTGGTTGATGGAGAAGGGATGACTAGAATATTTGGCTCATGTTTGGGCTTGTTCTCAAGATCCACCATCATTGGAGACTACCAGAGTTGCTAGAGAGTTTATGGATGTATCTCTGACTGATTTGCCTGGTGTTCTCCCAGACCATGATATTGACTTTGCTATTAATGTAGAGCCTGGCACAAAGCCCATATCTATCACTTTTTATCGGTGGCCCCAGTTGAATTAAAGGAGTTGAAGGGACAGTTTGAAGATTTTTGAAAGAAAGGGTTTATTCGTCTGAGTGTATCTCCCTGGGGTGCTCCTGTATTATTTGTGAAGAAGAAGGATGGCACTATGCATATGTGTATTGACTATCGTCAGCTTAACAACCATCAAGAACAAATATCCCTATCCTCGCATTGAGGATCTTTTTGACTATTTAAAAAGGTGCCTTAGTATTCTCTAAGATTGACTTGAGGTCCAGCTATCATCAGTTGAAAGTTCAGGAGTCTGACATCCTGAAGACAATTTTTCGAACTTGTTATGGGCATTATGAGTTCAAGTTATGTCTTTTCGATTGACTAATTCCCCTGCTGCTTTTATAGAGTTGATGAACCAAGTGTTCAAGCCTTATTTGGATATCTTTGTGATTATGTTTATAAATGATATATTCATTTATTCCAAGCACGAGGTCGATCATGTCCAGCACTTGAGGATCGTACTTCAAAAATTGAGGGAAGAGAATTTGTATGCAAAGTTCTCAAAGGGTGAGTTTTGGCTCAAGTCAGTCACAACCAGAGACTGGCACTTAGGCGCCAAGGTATGTTTCTTTTGACCCCAATGCTTATTATTATATTTTGTGCATTGAGGACAATGCAAACTTTTTTCGATGAGGGTGTTGGTAGTTATTGGCCTCAGTTAAGCCTGAGTAACAATAGCCTATAACTATCCCTAATTTTGAGTCTAAGGGGTTTTCATTCTAATCTTCTTTCCCTAAGGACATTTATTTTCAGTTAAACCAGCACATTTAGGATGTGTAGGTAGTATTAGTTGCATATAGTGCTAAAGTCTATGGCATATGTTAGTTTTTTGTGAAAAATGATACCCATCAAATTTTTCGTTAGGTAGTGTTGATAACAACCATGTGATATCGATGATTAAATGTGCTTGTTCTAATAAGTGAGGTTTAATGTTGATGAAAGCACGGTCTGAGAGTTTGTGTTGATAGTGTAGTCAATGTCTTGTGTGTGAGAGCTTTCTTTGCTTAATCTTATACTGTTTTACAATTCAGAGCATGTCCTATTACTTTGACTTACACTGTAGTTTAGTTGATTAAGAAAGGATCTTAGGTCATTGTTCATATTATCCCACTCAGCCTAAATGACCAACTAAATGCTTGATGTATCCCTTGATTTTAACGTTTGAGCTTTGCATGTACCCTTTTCTTTGTAAACACCTACGTAACCTAGCCTTGTTAAATGTGAAATCTTGAATTTAGCCCTATTCATTCCTTGAATATTATGCAGCTTGACTAAGCAGAAAGTTTAAGTTGAGGGTGGCTACCAAAAGTGGCCCTAGTTCATAGGTTGGATATTGTGCACCTCGACTCAGACCAAAAGTCTATGTTGAGGATGGTTGGTGTAAGGAAAATCACACTAAATAGGGTGGAAGCTGCTGATACATAAAAAGGGGGGAAAGGTGTTGTAGGTGCAAGACAAATGAATAGATTCCTAAATAATGAGCTAAAAAGAAAAAGAATGTGAAAACAAAAGGCAATGAGCTAAAAATGTGAGTAAGACACCCAGAAAAGCTTGAAATAGGATAAAAGGAGAATGAGTTGAAAAATAACAGTGTTGGTAGGGTAGAAATGCAAAATAATGCAGTGTCAAGGAGGGCCATTAGTCATTATGCTCCTAAAACATCATACCATTTCCCCCTAAGCCTACATGACAAACCAAGAAAGTCCTATAGTGATTCTAGTCCAATTATTCGAAGGTAATAGTTATGAGTGTAGGGGAAAACATATGGTATTGAGCATAGTTTTTGAATATCTATTGTGAGTGTTAGTGGGTTTTTTAGTCACAAGCATCGAATATGAAAATACTATCATGAGCAAAATATGGGACTTCTTCTTCTGAGGGCACTTGCATTACGCTATTGATTCAAGGCCATTTTAGTGATTGTTGCTTATCTGTGCTTATCTTGCTTGTCATAGTTGCACTGTCACATGTATTGATCTGCATTGGTTTGTATGATGGCTATCTGATATGGATTAATAAGTTAGTTTGGGTATCTGTGCTTGATTTAGAGATGATGTATTCCATTAGATTGAGGTCTGTGTGTTGTTATACTTCTTATATAGATTGAGTCTGTCGCATGAGGATGGGCAACAATTTTCAGTTGAGGATGTTGATCTTCTGTAAAAATACCGCACTTTTGATACTTAAAACTTGGAATTTTGTGTGTTCTTAAAGTGATGTTAGTGGGTTTGATGTGTTTTTATGTTTGTTTTTCAAGATTACAGGATTTGGAATGATTATGGCCAAAGTGTTGCAGATGCTATTTTTTTAGGAACTACGAGGTACTATATGGGCCATGGATACTTCCACATGGCGTAGAGGGGTATTGTGGTTGAGATCAAATAAAGGGCCTATTTTCTGAAGTTGCATCCACTAACTCTCAAACGAGTCGTAAAATATTATACGAGGCATGGATTAGTTTCATGCCTTGAGGATCAGATTTTGAAGAATTTCTAAAATCTGTCAGACGAAACCCTATACGGACTGTAAGTTTGAATATGGACCTTAGAAAGGTCTCGTAGAAGTGCTATCAGATTTTGAAGATAGTAGAGTACGAAGCCTAGGTACGGGCCGTGGAACTTTTTATGGCACGTAACCCAGACCGTAGAGCTTGCCGAATCCAGTTTTTCTATTTTGTTTCTGATTTGTATTTACTTATTATAAATAGGTTCTTTAGTTCTTTTTGACAGATAGATGCACGAGAGACTTGAGAAACACTTTTGTGACTTCATACTTTGTGATTTTTATATTGAAAAACATTACTTTTTGATTTCTAGTGAAGATTTTGAGATTTCTTGTTCTTACCTTTATCATTGTAAGTGTGTAATTATGTTATTCTATATCATGATTCTTTCATCTATAATGATTATGCATAGCTAACTTAACAGCTAGGGTTGTGGGAACCATGAAGAACTAACAAGGTAAAATCGGATAATCCACAATTCTTGGAAAGTGAGCATGCATGTATTAATTAATTCTTTTCATTTTGATTGTTTTTTAACGGTGGCCAATGTTAGAACCAGCCTCATTCTTACTGACTGAATCAAGGTAGTCATGAATAGGAAAAGATATTAATTAATAAGACTTGATGTGATCCATCTCGTCTAATTAACCGAACTGGATCAAGGAGAGGTGGTACTGGGATAATATGTAAGGGTTAGTAATGTCATGGATCAAATCACATAGTGAAATTTACCTCTCGCTTGGATCAAAGAATTTGGTAAACTTAACTTACTGTTCTACATGCTATACACTAGAAATGATTACGAGTATCTGGTTATACTAAGTTAGGAATTCCTGAGGAATACAAAACCCTAGTTACTTCTCTCACTGGTTTCACAACACTTGCTTCTAGTTTAGGTTTACTTTCTTGCAATTACAAACCCCTCCCCCCTTTCGGGAGATATGTAGGTTAATTCATTCAACTTTCTTGCAATTGTATTACTCCAAGTCGGACCATATTCCCTATGGGTTCAACCCTAACCTTTGTTAGGTTATATATCTTGACAACAACCAGTTAAACCTTCAAAAAGGAGGTGTAGCTTGGGTGACATCAAGATTTTGGTGTTGTTGCCTCGGAATGTGGCTTGGACTGGTTTAATTTGAGTAATTTAGGAATTAATCATTATTTCCCTGATTTTATGTCTTTGTTGTTTTTGTTTTCTTATAGTGTGCAGGTGTAGTGTATGCATAACACTCGTAGTTGAGGGAACCCTTGACTCCATTTGACCCTGAGATCAAGAAGACACTAAGAAGAGTGGCCTGGAACAATGCGAACAATGTTGCGAATGAGGAAGTGAATGCAGCACTTTCGGCTTCTCCATAAGGATGAACAACCTTCACAAAACTTGGATTGGTTTCATTCATACTCATCACACCATCCAAATGAGGAAAAGGGACAAACCTATACTTCCTTAGAAAATCAATTCCAAGTATGACTTCAAAGTCTCCAAGTGGCATCACCATTAGACTATGTTTTCCCATCCAGAAACCGGTCAACATAGTTACATCATAGGCCATGTCTGTAATAGCTTATGCCTTACAACGAATCGTCTGGATGTAGGATGGACTTTTCTTCAACTTCAGTCCTATCCTTGCAGCAACTTTAACATCCACAAACGTGTAAGTGGCTCCAGTGTCAACCATTTCCACTATTCCCTTCCCATCAACCTTCATCTCTATGTGAATCAACGAAGCATGAGGATTCCAAGTGTTGGATGTCTCCCCAAACGCATTCATCAAACTAATTTGGTTTATAGACAGTCCTGAGGGATTTGCAAGTGCAGCAACCACTTCTCCATCACCATCGCTCGAATTCGCATCCCCAGCAAGCATTCACCCTCTCACGATTTGGTAAATTCTTGGCCAAATGCGGACCGCCATAAGTGCAACAACCCTTATTTTTTCTCTTGTTGTTGTTCCCATCTTTCATTGGTGCCTTGCCCTTGTCAGCAATCTCCTTTTGGTGTTCCTTCTTCCCTTCCCTTTTCTTCTCAAATTTCTTCTTAGTTTTTGAAGTAGATGGATCATCAGAATTAGGACGAAGTGAGCGGAAATCAACAAAGGAATCTACAGTAGTGGTGGCAGCCGGAAGTTCTTTGACATTCTGCCTTCTAAGTTTGTTTTGGGCCCAACCTTGCATGCCCAAACAGAAGTTATGAAGATTGTCCTCATCCGACATGTTCTGGATATCCAACATCAAAGAAGAATATTCTTTGATATACTCATGAATTGTCCCACTTTACCTTAGCCTTTTTAATAGGTCTCTAGCAATCCATGAGGCATTGCTAGGGAGGAACTGGTCTCTCATTTCCTTCTTAAACTTGTCCCAAGTATCAATTTTGGGTCTGTTTGCACTTTCATCATTTGCATTTCGAGTCCTCCACCATAATTTTGCATCACCAACCAAGTACATCGTGGTGATGTTCAACTTGTCGTTTTCAAGCACCCTTGGAGTAGTAAAGTTCTGCTCCATGTCCTAAAGGAAATTTTCAAGTTCCTTGGCACTTCTAGCACCACTTAAAGGCTTCGGGTCTGGGACCTTAACTTTAGAGTGTTCCCCATGACTTGGCCCAGATGCAGCAATAGCAAGGCATAATACTACAATTTCTTAATGAAGTTCTGCATTCTCCTTCGTAAGTCCCTCCAATTGCAGCACGATACCTCGTGGAAATTCACCATTTTGTCCATGTGATCATCTCTATCAACATGATGCAGGCCGACTTCAGATCGGAGTTTCTCAAATTCTGTCTTGATTCCCTAGATCTGAGTCAACAGATCCACCAGATTTGGGTCATCCCAGCGCTCATCTGTTATGCTAACGAATGTCTCGACTCTTCTTAACTGTTCATGTAGTTTTGCATTTGTCACCATTATTGTACATCCATGCTCTAATACCAATTGACACTGGGGTGATTTCTTTTCTTGTCACCACTGGTTGGCAACCTGCAATGCTTGCAAACTTCAGCCACAACACACACTGCACCACATAGTCTAAGTTCTTAGACTGTTTACAAATTAGGCAGCAAAATGTAATGAACACTTAGCCAATTTTACAGGAACGCTTCCCAACCTTATATTACTATCTAAACTACAAGGAAAAGGCCTCATGAAATTGTCTAAGGCACAGAACACACTATTCTTGCCTTAAATGTTTTTCAGGTCCTTTAAATAAATATGCACATGTCTAGCACGTGCCATGCCACATCGAAAATCCACTAAGTTTACAACAGCTATATTCTTAACAAATATGTTTAGATTCAAATTTGAACTAAGTCATGCAAGTGCCCTGCACATGCCCTCATGCTTTAGGCGAATTTACACTTTGCCAACACTTGAAATATTTTTTGTTATCTTCCAACACTTAGTTTTAATTCTAACTCTTTGCCAGCACTCTGCCCACTCATGAATCAGCATTACCTTGCCATTGTCAAGTCCCACAGCCTTGCCTTGTCAAGCCAACACACTGCCCAACCTCGCCAAGCCTTAGTCTTGTCAAGCAACACATTGCCTTGCCTTGTTGATGCCACTACCTTGCCTTGTCGATGCCACTACCTTCCCTTTGTGCCTTGCCTGCATTATGCCCAAGTCTAGTTAGCCATCACTCCAGCATCCTTGGTCATTGCTTCCAAGCTCACTTGCCAACACTCAAGTAGCTTGAAAATCTTGTTGCACTACCATAGCTTAGCCGCATAGTCACACTACATTGCTAGCCCACATACATACCAAGGCTAATGTAGAAGTCCTTGTCATGCCCGTGCCATGCCCGTGGCAGGACACTTAGGTAGACTGGGGGTCTAACAGACTAATTGACACAAGGGTGATTTTTTTCTCATCACCACTGGTTGGCAGCATGAGACACTTGCAAACTTCAGCCACAACACACACTAAACCACACTGTCTAAGTACTTAGACTATTTATAAATTAGGCAGCAAACGTAATGAACACTTAGCCAATTTTACAGAAATGCTTCCCAACCTTTTAATGCTATCTCAACAACAAGGAAAAGGTCTCACAAAATTGTCGAAGGCACATAACATACTCTTCATGCCTTAGATGTTTTTCAACCTCTTTAAATAAATCTGCACATGCCAGTTACAAAAGGATAAGATAGTTACAATCTGCACATGTCTATCACACGGCATGACACATCGGAAATTCACTAAGTTTACAACAGTTATAACTCTTTCCTTTCTTCTTCAACATGAGTCACACTACACATAGACAACCTACTAAGATATTAGCTACAACGTTGGCCTTGCCGGGATGATATTGAACACTCATGTCATAGTCCTTTAGGAGCTCCAACCATCTGCTTTGTCTCAAGTTGAGATCCCTTTGAGTGAACACGCATTGCAAACACTTGTAATCGGTGAAAATATCAACACGCACCCCATACAAATAGTGCGTCCAAATTTTCAAGGCAAAAACCGCTGCCGCCAACTCAAGATCATGTGTTATATAATTACGCTCATGCACCTTCAACTGCCTTGATGCATACGCTATTACCTTACCGCGTTGCATAAGCACACATCCTAAATCGATGCGTGAGGCATCACAATACACCACGAATTCCTCCAAGCTATTTGGTAAGGTTAGGATGGGGGCTGATGTAATCCTTTAAAGTTTAGAAACTCTTCTCGCATTCATCTGACCATACAAACTTAACCTTCTTTTGGGTCAATTTAGTCAATGGAGACGCAATAGATGAGAACCCTTCAAGGAATCTCCTATAATAGCCAACCAACCCCAAAAAGCTTTGAATATATCAAGGAGTCGACGGTCTGGGCCAATTTTTTACCACTTCGGTCTTCTTCGGATCAACCTTAATACCAGCACCGGACATTACATGACACAAAAAGGCTACTTCACCCAACAAAAATTCACATTTGCTCAGCTAGGCATACAACCTTTTCTCCCTCAAAGTTTGTAGAACCAACCTCAAATGATCCCCATGCTCCTGCTCACTTCGGGAGTAAATAAGGATATCATTGATGAAGACTACCATAAAACTGTCAAGAAAAGGCTTGAACACCCCATTTATATGATCCATGAACACAGCCGGAGCATTGGTTAAACCGAACGACATCACCACAAACTCATAGTGCCCATATCTTGTCCTAAAAGCCATTTTAGGAATATCACTCTCTCTAACCTTCAACTGATGATACCCGGAGCGAAGGTCAATCTTTGAGAAGTGGGAAGCTCCTTTAGCTGGTCGAACAAGTCACCAATCTTGGGCAAGCGCATATTTATTTTTTAACGGTTACCTTAATCAATTGCCTATAATCAATACACATTCGGAGGGACCCATCCTTCTTCCTCACAAACAACACTGGAGCACCCCATGGCGATATACTTGGCCTAATGAAGCCTTTTTACAACAAATCCTTTAATTGTTCTTTTAACTCCTTTAACACCGCCGACGCCATATGATAGAGAGGAATAGAGATAGGTTGAGTATCCTGAAGAAGATCTATGCCAAAATTCACTTTCCTCTAGGGAGGAATATCGGCAAGTCTTCGAGGAACACACCTGAGAGCTCGTTCACCACCGGAACCGACACAATAGTAGGCATCTCGAACTCCATATCCTTGACCCTCATAATGTGATAAATACACCCCTTGGAAATCATTTTCTGGGCCTTGAGGTAGGAAATAAATCGACCTTTAATAGAGGAGTCGCTACCCTTCTATTCAAGGACGGGTGTGTCAAGAGGTTAGAACTTGACCTTTCGGGTTCTACGATCTATAAAGGCATATGATGCATGCAACCAATCCATCCCATGAATCACGTCAAAGTTGAACATCTCAAGTTTAAAAAGGTTACACGGGAAACCTTTTGAAACAGAGAAACAGGACAACTATGATAGACCCTATGTGCAACAAAAGATTCACCCGTGGACATATAGACTGAAAAAGGATCTTTCAAAATCTTGGGACTCAAACCGAATTTAACAGCCAATAAAGGAGTCACAAAAGACAAATTTTCACTCGGGTCTAGCAAAACATAAGCATTAAAATAAAAGACTTTTAACAAACCGGTCACGACATCCGGAGCTTCCTCAACCTCTTGATGGGTGTGGAGCGCATAGAATCTGTTGTTCCTTGGGGCAACACCTTGGGGAGCACTTTGTTAGCCTTGACCACCTTGAGTCACCTAACCTTGACCTCCATGTGCATATCTAGGACAATCAACAGCCTTGTGGTTCTTATCACCACACTCAAATCAAGCACCCAGATCCTTCAACAAGCACCCGTGTGGGGTTTTCTACACTTGCCGCACAGAGGATGCCCTTGTCAACCACCAACCGGTGCCCTTAGAAGAGGTATCCGAACATCAACAACCCGAGTTCCAGAACCTTGGCCCTGCTGGAAATGACCAAAACCACCACCTGAGAGCTGGAAAATCCACCATCAATACGGGCCCTCTTAGGATCGTGCATCCTCCTCTCTCAGAGTTTTTCCCCTTCGATCTATTCAGCATACACCATAAGTCTAGATATATCCATATCCCGTATGAGGATAGTAATACAACATTCTTTCACAAGCAAGTCTGAGATATTAGAAATGAACTTATGCATCCTTACATGGAGATCAACCACAAATGACAGAGCATACTTGGAGAGCTTTGTGAATTTGAGAGCATAGTCCCTCACACTCATACTCCCCTGCTTGAGGTTAATAAATTTAGTCATCTTGGCCTCCCTGAGCTCAAGTAGAAAGAAACGATCTAGGAAAGCAAGTTTGAACTCTTCCCAATTGACATCACCACCGCAAATCCTCTCTAAAGACCATTGAATGTACCACACCTGAGCCACATCTTTCGATTGATAGGCAGCTAACTCTGCCTTCTCCTCAGAAGTGACATCTATAATGTTCAATACCTTGGTGAGCTCATCAAGTAACTCTTGAGCATCTTCATCAGCCATAGACCCATAGAACTGCGGAGGATTTATCCGGGTGAAATCCCTCACCCTAGAAGCTAGTATAGGATCCCACGAGAGGTTAGCCTGCTTAGTCTGCTCGGTCACCACCTGGGCAAGCATGGAAAAAGTTGTACGGAATTCACCATTAGAGATGGGTTCATCCATAGGCCCTTGGGGTGCCTGATCCTCATCAACCAGAGCCAGCCTTAGGTGGGGTCTTCCTCGAGGCATCCTCTGAAATGGAGGAACGAAGTCATCAAAATAAGAAAGCCAATGACATAAGTCTTAGCATGACATAGGGCATAAAGAAGTGAGGTAATTCCTAGAACACCTTCGTAAGCATGGTGCACTACATACCTATGAATAGGAATCTACTTGACGCGCATTTAACTCCGAGGACAATTTATAAACCTAGGGCACTGATACCATCTTTTGTCATTAACCGAGATTACAGTCTAGATGTGACACGGGAATAAGAACTCAAGAGTCCCTAAATAAGCCTCGAAGTATCCAAATCCACATCATCAGTTTGGAAGTGCAATCAAATTAATAATCATATAATACTAAGGGATGGGTAAATAGGAATCACGCTATGGGGGCATCGAGGGGGGAAAGGATTCACATAGATTCATATAGCACATAGCATACAAGAACTAAGGGGTGGGTAAGTAGGACTCACTCTATAGGCGAAAATGGGACTTAGGACCTTCCATATTTCCACACCAAACAGGCATATAAACAAATACGGAATTTCATAATCAATCCACATGAATACATAAGCCAAATACCACACATAGCATAAAGATCCATAAGAGTCCACAAGATGTCCAACAATGCCTCTAACCAAGATGGAACGGGGTCCAGGACATGCTCTGCCCTCACCCTCAAATAAGAAAAAAATCTAGTATAGCATAGGTAGCGAGAAGGAAGGTGGCTTGTCCATAGAGGATAGGACTCACCACAAATACTTTTTCCGGATCAAACTACTCGTCAAGCGGTTGATAATGGTAGAGCTTGGCCCCTAGATGGTAAAAATCATGTAGGCATAGAGTATGCACTAGTACGTTTGAATGCACTAAGTGTGCGGGCATGCAATACATATGACTTATTAAACCTGCACTCAATTGTTAGATGACAAAGGCACATAATATAGAAAGATTCATATAATCAAGGGAGGAATATACAAGATGCCATGAAATTCATAATGCATGAATGAAATGATGCTCATATATAACGGGGATGTGACCTCAACTGATATGCATAAGACCAAGCGAGCTATAACTTGGAATCCCGATTAAATCCCCTCATTGGTACAGAGGTGGTCTACTTTCCAAAGGTAAACCATACTTCACCTTATCGGAACCCGTCCTATTTCGTATGAAGAAACCCCCTTATGGGAACTTATCCCATTTCGGAAAGGATTTTTAATATCCTATATCATAATGCTTCAACTTAAGGGAACCCGTCTCTTTTCGTATGAAGCAACCTTCCTTATAGGAACTCGTCCCATTTCGGATAGGATACTCATAACCCATGTTAGGCACATAGTTCAAGGAAAGGGAGAGAGCCCTTGGGGATGGCCTTGATGCCCCCAATCCATCGGTGTTAAGTGAGTATCCGATGAGAATGCTTATAATATATATGTTTTCAAGAGATACAATATTCATTTCAAACTATAATTCACTTCAAAACCGTTCAATGTACATTTAGGCTCAAATGCCAAATCATAAGTCATGATCATCATGCTCATGCAAGGAATAACACATTCACATATACCAGATGGTGTAAGCACCCGAGATGCTCAAAGAGCCATAATCATAAGACATGTCCGTGATCATATTCTTGCCATAACCGATATCTTATCAAAATCACATCGAAATCATTTTCTTATACATAATTGGACTTAACCTACTTCATAATTTCCATATAGCTAATGTTCATCAATGCAAATGTAATGTATGATGTGAGAATAACATGGGTAATATATATTCAATCTAAAACTAGCCATATAATATGATATTGAAATAATCCATAATTACATTCACTTTTAAATCATAATATAGATCACACATGCATAAAGCAGGTTTTAAAGGGACATGAAATTTAAAAATCATAGATAATGCACATCTATTTATCAATTGAATTTAATGAGTTCAAATAATGAAAACCCAAATTTAAAGTAATCTAAAATTCATGAAATTTATTGAAAGGAGTTTTACCTCTTCTTCGTTGAAAGGGACCAAGAATCAATCCCACATACCTTGATTGAGGAGCTGAAATTTGGGGAAGAACCTAGCTCGAAGTTGAACTCCAATTACGCCCTAGCTTTGAGTATTGAGAGGGGAGATTAGAGAGTCTTTGGGAGTGATCTTTTGAAGGGAAGAGGTTTCAAAGAGAATGAATTGAAAGGGAAAGGATATCAGCTGAATTTAGGGGTTTTGAGAGATTTTTCACAAAACATTATTAAAATAAACTATAATTACATAAACGCTATTAATGAAACGAGTAAGAAATGAACCATCAGGACCACACGGGTGCCTACACAGTCCGTGAGCTTTCACATAGACCATGAACAGTGGCCGTGAGATAAAACTTAGACATATTTCACAATGTCAACACTTAGAATTTATCCGGGGTTAAGGGTTCTATACAGGCAACCACACAAGTTGTTCCAAGAGTCATAAAAAATCACTTAGAAAAATTCTACATGAAAACGTTACGAGACGATGATTTCATACATAGAAAATTTTCAAATTGTGAGCCCCACGGTGGGCCACACGACCCGTGTGGGTGGCCATGTGCCCACACTTGGCCTGAAACTTCTTGTCGAGTCCACGCCATCGAAAACGTAGCCAAGTATCCCTTCGTTGGAGGCCACACGGTTTGTGTGGCTTCACACAGGCCGTGTGGACCTTCCATGGAGCAACACTTGGTAAATTTTCATTCCGGGCACCACTAAGAGGTCCAATAAAGTCGTTCAATAATCCAGGTCCTTACAGATTTCTTCAATTTCAGCATCAAACTAAGTTGGAATTGAAGGAGCAGCCCTCTTGTTCTTGTTCCTCTTTGGATCTTCATCTGCAAAATAAGGTTCTAAAAAGCTGAAATAGAAGGTTGGGTGAATCTTTAACCTTTTTGGCAGCTTCAACTTGTAAGCAACTTCCCGCACTTTCTGCAAGCCCTCAAATGGCCCATCATACTTAGGGATCAGTCCCCTATGCCTTGTCTTGCTCGTAATCTGTTTCCAGATTTGTGGAGTAAGTTTCAAAACACTTGGTCACCCACATTGAACTCCAATGGGCGCCTATTCTGGTCAGCATACTTCTTCTTGTCCACTGAGCTTTGGGCAGGCTATCTTGTGCATCCAAATCATTTCAAGTCTGTCCCTTGCAACCCTTTATGTTGTTGGATAACTTCCCTTGACTCTTGGTGTTTGAAACACCTAATGGAGTCAAAGGTTGCCTCCCTAGCATAATCTCAAACAGACTCATCTCTGTTGTTGAAGATTTGTGCAAGTTATAGCAAAACTAGGTTGTATCAAGTAAACTCACTCAATTCCTTTGACTAAAAGTCATAAAATTCCTTAAGTACTCTTCTAGCAAGTGGTTTATCCTCTTCGTCTACCCATTCGTTTGTGGGTAATTTATAGTATAGAACTTTAACTCGATTTCTATCATGTTTAATAAAGTTGTCCAGTCTAGACGAATCATGGATAAGGGATGAGAGATAAATCAACAACCAAAAGTTCATTCTCAGTCAGTACTAATTTGGCCCAAGCAAAGGAGATGATGTAGTAGCTTGTGCAGATTAGCACTAATGTGGGGTTATTGATGAAAAAGAGCCAGGAACATGTGAATGCAGTAACTCATCAGCCTCAGCGAGCACCCATGTCTGAAGAGCCTTACTATGAGGAGGACACTTTCTTCATCACTGATCAGATGGTGGGTTTCTGGACCAATGCCCAAGGTTCCAATCAGGACTATTGGTGCCAAGGTCAAGGAAACCAAGGTCAAAACTTTAGTAGGGATAGCGCCCTTAGAGATAACAATCGAGGAGGCTACTATGATTGGAATAGGGGTCAAGATACAGATGCCAATTGGGGATGCAGATATGGTTACATAAATGGTCCGTATGTGCCACCACACAATTGAGACCCTGGTGCTAGTAGTTTTTGAATTGAGGAGATGTTCAATCAACTGTTGAAGAAGGCTGACTCTCAAGATAAGATCTTGAAGGGGATGAAAGATGACATCTCCAGCATTAATCAGAAAATCATGTCTCATTTTGTTGCTATCAAGTAGATGGAGCAACAGTTTGGTCAGATGTCAACTCAATTGAATCATCATCAAAAAGGTACATGCCCAGCAACATAATTTAGAACCCAAAGTATGTAGGGCAATGTATGGCAGTGACAGCACGGGGTAGCAAGCAGACCATTGACCCTACGATGCTAGTTGATGATGATGATGTTCGTGAGGAGATGGTTGAGTGCCAAGATGCAAAAATCAAAGATGCTCTTGCCAATGATGGGGTGATTAATGTAGCAGTGACGCCACAATAGTTGAAACCCATTCCTAGACCTCCCCCTCCTTTCCCTCAGAGACTCAAAAAGAAGGAGGAAGGTAAATTCAAATTGAATCAACTCTCCATCAACATTCCTCTTATTTAGTCATTAGATAAGATGCCCGGGTATGCAAAGTTCATGAAGGACTTTGTGACAAGAAGTGGACTGTGAGCCAAGATCTATCTCAAGAGCTCGTATTGTAGTGTAATAGCAACAAGGTCCTTAGTGTAGAAGAGAGAACATCTCGAGCATTCATCATACCCTACACCATTGGAGAAGTTGAGTTTACAAAGGTATTATGTGATCTCGGCGCTCGCATCACCTAATTCCTCTTATAGTGTTCAAGAATTTAGGCTTTGGAGCCCCGACTCCAACAAGCATGCGATTGTCAATGGCTGATAGGATGGTGAAGAAGCCTGTGGGGATATTGTATTGCGTCTTTGTCAAAGTGGAAAAATTCATATTTCCTGCAGACCTTGTGATCTTGGATTGCGAAGTCAACTTTGAAGTCCGAATCATCTTTGGAGAGCCCTTCCTAGCCACTGGGCAAGCATTAGTGGATATCGAATCAGGCCAACTCAAGTTTTAATTGAATGATGAAGAACTCATGTTCGATATCTATCAGTCTATGAAGAGGTCCGATGATTTGAAGATGGAAGTTTGGGCAATTGGTGAAGTCTAAGCATCCAAGTTGACCAAATCACGCCGCGACAATAATCAGGCACTACTTGGGAAGCAACCCAAGATTTTTGATGTAACATTTGTGTTTTGTTTTTATTTTTAGCTTTTCGTACTTGTAGGTAGCTTAATTTTAGTGTTTTGGTTGTAATATTTGGACTTTGGACTTGCGACATATAGCGTAACAGTGCGTTTTATGAATAATATACAGGTACAAGGCTAAGTCATTGATGCCGCCCAAGTTACACCTCATTTTAAAGGATAAAGCGGTTGCTGTCAAGAAATAGAACCTAACCAAGGTTAGGGTCGAACCCACAGGGAATATATAGACTCAAGCCAAATTCACCAACATTCAATCCGAGTAGTTAATCAACTCAATTCCCCAAAGGGGGTTCTCAAAAATCAATGAGAAAAATAAACTAACTATCATGAGAGAAAAATCAATAAAGGAGAGCAACTAGGGTATAGTGTTCCCCATGATGCCCCAACTCAGTATCACCAGATAACCTAATTTTTGTCTAGTGTATAGCACGTAGGACGATAATTTAAGTACACCAAGCCCTTTGGTCAAAGGAGAGAGGCAAATTTCACTATGCGACTTGACCCATATCCATATTGTGCATTACCAACCATTATATATAAGTCCTAGTACAACCTCCCCTTGGCCCAGTTTGGTTGATTAGATGAGAACACATCAATGGAATCCTGTTAATAAATCTTTTTTTCCTATTCATTACTACCTTGGACCAGTCAATAACACTATGTAGGTTCTAATATTGGCCACCATCAGAAAACATGCAAAACAAAGAAAGTTAACTAATACATGCATATACACCTTCGAGGAATTGTGAATTATCTAATTTTACGTTGTTAGTTTTTCATGGTTCCCACAACCCTAGTTGTGGATTTGGCTACTCATGATTTGTGTAGATGAAGAAATTATTAATTTAGAAGACATAATTAAACATTTACACAACTGAATTAAGAACAACCAAATCCAATTTCAATGAAAATCACAAGCTTGAAGATTGAATTAAACTACAAGTGTTCTCAAAGACTCTCTTACAATTTTCTCTCTAAGAATATTGAGTTCTCTGAGCACTAACCTAAAACTAAGGTAAACTTACATGAACTGGTGAGAACTTATGATAAATAACCTAAACGACCTATTTATAATAATTAAAATTCAAATCTTAACAACTAGAAGAACTGGTTGGCACACTCTATGATAGCACCTTACGGCCCGTATGGAAGTTCACAGCCCGTAATTGGGATCTCGTGTATTGTTATTGCAAAACTGCACTTCTCCTTCACGACATCCCTTTACGACTTGTAAAATGGTTTATAACCCTAAAGGGGGTTTCGTCTAATGAACTTCAGAAAGTCTTCATTTTCTGACCATCGGGAGACGAAACCTCTTCTACGACATATACATTAGTTTATGGCTCATCTCCATGTTCATAAAAGTATCTTCTGAAACTTGGCCATTGGAATTCCTCGTGAAAGCACCTTACAGATCGTAAAATGGTCTATAGCATGTATAGTGTCTCGTATAACAACAAATCTGTAGCAACGTTGTAACTTTTTCCAAAATCATTGGCCAACCTGTAATCCTACAAACATAGACACAAAAACACATAAAAACAACTAAATTCGCATTGAGAA
Organism: Solanum rostratum; assembly: GCA_029948455.1. Lineage (NCBI taxonomy): Eukaryota > Viridiplantae > Streptophyta > Magnoliopsida > Solanales > Solanaceae > Solanum > Solanum rostratum. The sequence goes on from CM057045.1 coordinate 27,189,638, forward strand.
CACACAAAATCCTAAGTTTTAAGCATCAAAAGTGTTGTATTTTGGTAGCACATCAACACTCTCAACTCAAAGTTATTGCTTGTCCTCAAGCGACAGACTCAATTATTATAGACAATACAGTCACACACAGACCTCAACTTAATAACATACATCACTTATATCTCTAAGATATACCCACACTAACTTTTCAAAATGGGATTAGATAGCCATTTAGCAAACCAATGCAAACTGGTGCATGTGACAACACAACTATGACACGCAAGGTATTATCAACAATCCACAATCACTGAACAATTCTAATGCTAATAATACAATGCAAGTGCCCTTACAGAAAGAAGTCCCATATCTGACACTCAATAATATTTCCATGTTTTAGCATTGGGACTGTGTAAACTCACTCACTCTCACAACTGATATTCATGCATAATAACTAATACCATGGGCTTGCCCCTATACTCATGACTCAGACCTTCAACTAATCGGACTAGGATCACTCTAGGACTTTATAGTCTTGTAACGTAGGCTCAGGGGGCTTTGATAAGATATTTTGAAAAAATAGTGACTAAAGGCCCTCCCTGAAACTTTGTCTTTCTACATTTTACCCTACCAACTTTGTTATTTTCACCTTATTCTCCCTTTTCCTCTTTCAAGCTTTTCTGGGTGCTTTCTTTTCATTTTTCAGCCTTTTGCCTTGTTTTTACACTTTATTTTGCTTTTTAGATCTCAATTAAGGCATCTTTCATTTTTCTTGCACCCAATATGTGATTTTTCTCCTTTTTCTTTAACTTACCTCCCTTATTTTTGTGTTTTACCCTTATACTAGCCACCCTCAACTTAGGCTTTTGGCCTGTGTTGAGGTGCACACTATCCATCCTTAGAACCAGGACCACTTTTTGTAGGCACCCTCAACTTAGGCTTTTTGCCTTAGTCAAGATACACAATGTTGAAGGAAAGACCAGGACCAAATTCAGGGTTTTATACTAGATAAGGCTGGAATAATCAGGTGTTTTTAAAGAATAGGTACATGTTAAGCTTAAACATTAAAAACAAAGGATATGCCATCAATTTGGTTTGTTGTTGTTGACACCCAATTTTGACCCACCTTAACCCTGTTTTTTTTATGTTATTCGAATATTAAAGTATTTTAAAAAATATTTTTTTTGTATAAATTTATATTTTAATTATCTTTTTTTTTACCCAAACAATTGTATATTTTTGCATTCATAATTTACAAAATTATTGTTATTACTATTATTATTATTTACTCACTTTTGAAATTTATCTTTTGTATTATTTTATAAACGTTTCAATGAGAAAATTTTAAGTTATTAATTTGTCGTAAATAACATTGATCTATTTTTTTTATAATAAAAATAATTAGTGATTTAATAAAATTTATTACGTAGTAATTTAGTAGTTATTTATATATGTATTTTGATGAAATTTGATTTAGCCTCAATTATATTCAAATTTTAAACTTAGTCAAATCTTTTCATATTTAAAAAATCCTCCTAAATATGTATTTCCTTCAGATGGAAGAATATATTTTCTCCCTCCCAAAAAAAAATCCTCTCCTAATGATTGTTTCCTTCTTTCAAATTTACCAAATATTTTTTACTTTCTCTTAGTATGGCAAGAATTCTTTTATGTGATTATTTTCCTTCTTTTAAATTGACCGGATGTTTTTTACTTACTCCTAGTATGGCAAGAATCTTGGTTTTGGTTAACTGAATCCGTGCAAATCAGTTTAAATATCCTCATTTATGGAAAATATATTTTTGAATAAGGTAAGTTAATCGATTTATTTTAGGATAAATATAATCGAATAAAATTGATTGATATTATATTTTGAATTTAATCAATTACGGATTGTGATTTGAATTCTGATTATTTCTTTCCTTATAAGTGGGGATGATTGGTCATTAAGAGATTTTCTGCCTAATTAATTGGATTCACTCCTTTATGGTAACAATATATTTTTATCCTCTTGCCTTTTAAATTTCTTTTCTCTATCCTATATAAGCATTCCATCTCCCACTACTCAGGACATGAAAAAAAGAAGCATATTCTCTCTTTTCAGATACACACTATTTTGTTTAATATTTTCTTTAGTGAAAAAGAAAAAAGAAAAGGAAGGAGGTGACATTACACTAAGCGGATTGCAATAATCTTTTCAACTTCATCCTTTTCTTGGCATTAATTCGTAACTGGTTTGTTCTCTGTTTATATTCTGTTAGAATAAGGTCCTTTAAGTGCTTGATTGCCATAACTATCGTGTTGCTGGTTTGTTCCTCTTCTATGACATGTTAGAATAATACCTTTACATTATGTGTTTATTAATGTTGTTACGTTACTATTATTGCTAGTCATTGTGAGTGGTGCAGGTCCTCTTATTATAAATTGGAGCGTTGCCCTTCACGGGTTGAAATTGCTATAGGAACATGGCCTTGAAGCTTTCACTATTAATATAGATATCTTCTTTACTGTTAGTAGCATTAAGATTATTATTTCCTTCTTTATTTTGCAATATTGTAACAATAAACAACTTGGGGATCTAGTTTAAAAAAGGGGGGGCGGGGAAATACGTGTTATATTTCTTTTTCTTTTCTTTTATTTTTAATCTTTTAAACAAGATTTCACTAAAATATTTTCTTCTAAAAAGTTCATTGTCTAGCCTCTTTTCAGCTTGGGTTAGACAATGCGGAAAAAGACTATCTCCTAACCTATAGTTAGTGAGGAAGTCAAAAGGAATTACGAGATCTAATTCCAAAATTTTATAATAACCGACGCGTCCCCGGAAATACAACCTACCCAATTTCTTTAAAAAAAAAATAAACAAATAAAGAGAGAGATTATGTGTATCTATACTTAAATAATTATGTGCATATATATTGTATCAAAGTTTTTCTTACTTTTTTTTATAATACAAAATTATATATAATTTTTCTAAGACCGATCTCAAATAAAAATGTTTCTAGGTGAAGGAGCTATGATAACTAAATATCATAGTTTCGTACCTACAAAGAAACAAACATTTTTTTTATTTATCTCTTGAAATCAAGGAAAATCTTTATTTCATTTTGGATTATTTGATTTTTTTATTTTCTGCGTAATATTATTTGTTCTCCTTAACCTTAATAATAACATAAAAAAAATGAGATTTATTTGATCACTTAGATTAAGATTAATAGCTTATTGTGTTATTACTTAGATCTTATTAAAAAAAAAGATAAAAATTTGTGTTCTATAATTACTTGATAATTTGATTAGAGTTAATAATCAAGTCTATTTATTAACTTTTATTAACCAAATTATTTCGATGCATCACCTAGAGTTAATTACTTGTTCAATTACACTTCCGTTATTTTTGTCACCTATTTAATAAATAAAATAAATGATTTTATCACTTAGAATCAATTTAGAAAATTTTAAAATAAAGACCTTACTTGTTATTTGCAACCCCCACATAAAATACGAGACACGACACGGTCAGGACCCGCATTTGCGGACCTCGAAGGGTGCTTAACACCTTCCCTTCGAGGTAACTTGAGCCCTTACCCTCTCTCTGGTTAAATGTGACCTTTAGGCTAGAATGGTGTCCTAATGCACCTCAAAATCATTAGGTGGCGACTCTCCAATTTCAAAAATTCCAAACGAGTCATTGCCACGACGTCGTCCAGATTCCCGTTTCTCCGCGAGGAAAAATGGGGCGCGACAGAATGGCGACTCTGCTGGGGACTTTAGGTTCTTACCATTACGTGTCTATGTTTATGTGGATTATTTGCTTTCTTTAAATTGTTTTATCTGCCTTATCTGTTTGCTATTTATTATTTTTCTTTCTTACTAACTTATTTCTTTTCCTTTCCCTTATCCCCTCTAGCTCCCCTTTCCTATCCTCTCTAACTTTCCTTTCCTCTTTCCCTCTAGCTCTCATCCCTGATTCCCCCTAACTCCTTTCCCTTTCCCTTTTATTTATTTATCGCCTTAAATTATTTGCTTAAACACTGCTATATCTGCTAAAAGTTATTGCCTTAATTAAATTGGCATTCCGTTCATAAACTCCCCCAACTTGGGACCCTCTTTATTTTCTTTTAAGGTGATGTTGTGCCTTTGCACTTCTCCCGACTCCTTTCAAACCCAAATTTTAGAGAGTAAGCACTTGCGTGGTGAATGGCGGATAGTCTTACTACCGTTGGACCACGTGCTTCTCGCATAGGAATACCCAGTTCGTGTCTAACCCACTCTTTAGAAACCTAGGATAGAGCTATTCACCTCAAATTTAAGTCATGCATGCATAAACCCTAGATAGTTTGGCGCCATGAGGTCCAATCTACATAATAGAAGCCACCCTGCTAAGTCTAGAGGGTCCAATCACCCTCCAAGACGAAATGTTGCAAATTATGTGTCTACGTGACCACGATAATTTAATCCAAGCCAAGTTATATTAATTAGAGTTTAGAAAATCCTTTGTTTTGCCGGTTTATATGGTTCAATCAATGCTCTCGGAAAAATTTAAAATTATAATTATCCCAATCCCCTTTTACGTCCCATTTATGTCATTCAAAATTGTAACGGTTATAATCATTATTAAATGAGTCTTTGAACTATTTGTTATTATTATTATTATTTTTAAAAAAAAAACTCCAAACTCCAAATAATATCAATACGGCTTGAATTTATTATTGTGGTCGCTTTTTTTGTCGTCTTAGGCTTACCTCTGGCTTAATGAGGTCCATTTCATTTAGGACGCTTATTTGTTTGATCAATTGTAAATGTTTATTTTTACCCTTCTTGATTTATTTACATCGTACCTTTTTTTAAATTTGTTGTCATTTCCATTCATTTAAACGAGCTCAAATTCATCATCCTAGCATTAATAATTTATCCAGAAGTAATTTTATAGTTTTTATTGATTTTTATTTACTCATGTCATATACTAACTTTTGTATGTATTTTTTATGTCCTTCTATTAAAGTTTGTCTAATATTCGAATGTCAGCTTGATTAAGAAACTGCAACATGTCCAACATGCTCAACGTCCGTAAAAATGTCACTCGTCCTTCTTCCTATCTAATTTAAAACACATTTTTGACTCTCTCTCTCCTCACTCCATTCTTACTCGCACACTTCCTCGATCAATGCCTAAGACAAATATTCATTTTGATGACTTTCCAAATGTAGAAGTACTCGATAAATCCTGAACTACGTTTGACCTGATTCTCGTTTAAGAGGGATACGTAGGCGCTCTTATGGAGTTCGGTCTTACCATAATAAAAATTTTATATCCCACTTGAGCGCAGACTGGGGCAGAATTTTTGAGAGGACCTCAAAAATTCTTTTGGGAAAAGAGCATAAGTAGACAAGACAACTGGGGCAGAATTTTTGAGAGGATCTCAAAAATTCTTTTAGATCATTTTCTACAAACTGGGGCAGAAATTTTTGAGCAGCTTTCAAAAATTTCGAAATGAAAACCAACAACGAGGACATCAAGACGAAAGGCGAGATATCAATAAAAGACGTGTGCGCCGAGGCATGGCTACATATCAAACTCCCCTTTTTCAAACTAATGATTTTTCTTTGAATGTAGACTGGTATAAATGTTTGGAATAACCTCTTCGTATCATGCAAAGCGATCGACAATTTCTCACAACGGGCGAAGGTTAAGTTATCTTATTCCTTTTTATATCAGTCTACTTTCCGTTACTTACTGAAATTGCACTTGGCCTACAAGAATTGCATAAAAAAAATACATGAAATTACACCGCTCTCTTTGAAAGCTTTTTATAGTCTACTGAACATTGCATTTTGCATTGACTTACTAAAATTACTGAAAATTGCATTGATTGCATTTTTGCATTGGCCTACTAAAAAGTTGCATAAAAAATAAAAATTTACATTGGCCTACTGAAAAATATATATATATATTTTTTTTACATTGGCCTATTGAAAATTTCATTTTTGCATCGACCTACTTAAATGGCGTGAAATTACTTTTTCTAAATTGGCCTACTAAAATTATATGAAATTACATTTTACATTGGCATACCGAACATTGCATTCTTGCATTGGCCTACCGGAAAGTACATTTTTGCATTGGCCTACTGAATCCGCATGAAATTGCACTTTTGCATTGGCCTACTAAATTCACATGGAAGTGAATTTTCGCATTGGCCTACTAAATTCGCATGAAATTATATTTTGCATTGGCCTACTAAATCGCATGAAAATTGCATTTTTCGCATTAGCCTGCTAAACTTGCGTAAAATTGCATTTTTTTTTACATTGGCCTACTGAAAATTACATTTTACGTCGGCCTACTGAACTTTGCATTTTGACATTGGCCTACTAAAATTATTGCAAATTGCACTTTGCATTGGCCTACCAAACTTATTGAAAATTTGCATTGACCTACCAAATTAGGTGAAATTTGCATTGGCCTACTAAGTTACGTGAAAGTGCATTTTTTCGCGTAAAATGACATTTTTAAGCGAATGAGATTCATATTTGGCCTACCAAGAACGCATTGAAAATTGCATGGCCTATTAAAACATCACTTTTGGCCTACTACGTTGCCTTCTTTGAAAACTTTGCATGGCCTACTAAAATCGCATTTATATTTTAAAATATTTTTTTACACGGCCTTCTGAAACTACATCTTGCCTACTGAAATTGCATGGCCTCTTTTCGAAAATTTTGCAATGGCCTGAAAAATCGCATGAAAATAGCATACCCTTAACGCGTCATAGTCCAAAGGCATCATTTTCATGGCCTAAGGACATCATTTCATGGCCTGGGGATTTAATTTATGTTCATCATGATCCGAGGGTGTCATCGTCCAAAGGCATCATCCTTCATGGCCTACGAACATCATTTCATGACCCGAGGATATAATTTATGATTAGCATGGCCCAAGACATCATAGCCTAAAACGTCATCCTTATCGTTTTATGGCAAATCTCATGGTCTAAATGGGAACTTGCATCATGTTTATGAATTTTACCTAGTGTTTTTAAGGGTACAGATTTCGAATTTTATGGAGTTCTGTATATTATAGCAATCGGTTCGAATACATGCCTCTCGCAAGAAATCCCTGACATTTTTTCACACTGTCCGTATTATACCTTACTCTCACTCTTCTGCTACCATTCGAACCACATCAACTACTTTCGCTTTTCGTACCGTCTTATCCTTCCAATCCAAGCTACTATCGTCCCGACTCCAAGATTCATATCGTTATCTCCATTTTTAGGAATTTTAGACGTTCCTGAATCCCGAACTACACACGGCCTGATTCTCATATAACCAGAGATATGTAGGCGACTTGAAACCGAAGTCTCGGCCGTAATATTTTCACAACCCCTCATGTCTTTTTTTCCTCCGATAATATTTCATCGGTCGGACAAAATTGGCTACTTCGTCAACTTTCTTTGCTCAACAATTCATCCTTCATTCCCGAGCAAAGAAGGGGCAGCTGTTGACACCCAATTTTGACCCACCTTAACCCTTTTTTTTTATGTTATTCCAATATTAAAGTATTTTAAAAAATATTTTTTTTGGTATAAATTTATATTTTAATTATCTTTTTTTTTACCCAAACAATTGTATATTTTTGCATTCATAATTTACAAAATTATTGTTATTACTATTATTATTATTTACTCACTTTTGAAATTTATCTTTTGTATTATTTTATAAATGTTTCAATGAGAAAATTTTAAGTTATTAATTTATCGTAAATAACATTGATCTATTTTTTTTATAATAAAAATAATTAGTGACTTAATAAAATTTATTACGTAGTAATTTAGTAGTTATTTATATATGTATTTTGATGAAATTTGATTTAGCCTCAATTATATTCAAATTTTAAACTTAGTCAAATCTTTTCATATTTTAAAAATCCTCCTAAATATGTATTTCCTTCAGATGGAAGAATATATTTTCTCTGTAATGACCCGTTAGGGCATTTTGAGAATTAATCCTCTTGATTTCCTAAAAGATTTATCTCGTAAAAAAAAAATTTTTAAATGAAAATTTTGGATTATTCTATAACTACGATTTCGTAGTTTACGGGTAAATCTGTATAATCAATTTATTTTTGGACTAAATAGTAATTTAGTTAACATCCTATACCACTTGGTGCATGTATTAAAAATAAATTAGGGTAATATATATATATCAGTTTTTGTAATTAAATTAATTAGAAATTAGAAAGAAGAGGAAGAGAGCAGTTTCGGAGTTGGGCGGCGAAAGAAGTGAAGCGAAAACGCAGAAACAAAAAGATAGAATCAGGTAATTGCTATACAAATTTAATGTGCAAAAGCAAAGTAATCATGTATGTGCAGGAAACAAAGTTGTTAATTGGATGAATAATGTGTGGTGACAAATCTTTTCTTTATATTCTTTCTCTGGCAACATTCATAAATGCTAACAATGGAAAAGGAGGAATTAAAGAAGGTAAGTGGGGCCATGAGGTATAATCTTAGGAAATTGTATAATTTTAATTCTAAGAAGGACCAATTAGTGTCAATGGCCACACTAAAAAAAAAAAATAAATAAATTAAGGTGCTGCAATTATGCAGCCGTATCCATATATATATATTGTTCTCTTATATTTTGACTATTGATAATAGTAATAGACAGAATACTATTAGATGCATCAATTTCTTTGCTTTTAAAAAAAAAAGAAGAGAAAAAAAAAAAAGATTATTAAAGTTATGTTATTTGGGAGAATTAAGATGGAACCCTATGCTTGGATTTTTGGGAACTTGACTATAGATTTGTGTGGTTAGTTTTTGGAATCTAGGTTAGACATATAGTAATGCGGGTCTTGTTAGTTTTGAAATCTTATTGTGGTAATTTATTTGACTAGATCGTGGTGCTACGGATTTTATTCGGAAGGGAAAGGCTCAAGTGTTTGATTGATCGTGATTTGACTAAGGCAAGTGAATTTCTTAACCTTTGTTAAGCATATAGAATCTTGTGCTTCCTATGTGAGGTGTTGATAGTGATTTTGAAATATGAATTTGGTGTTGATGTTATTCTAAAACTATGTTGTTGTGAAATGTGCATTGTATCAAGATTCGGTCATCTCCTCATTATAGTGTAAACCTGTCTATTGCATTGATTTTGTGGCAAATGTTATGTGAACTGTGAAAGAATAAGAATAAAAAAAGATGTACCATTCGAGGGACGGGTCGCACGCCGCGACGGACATTATAAATCGAGGGACGGGTCGCACGCCGCGACAGATATAAATATGATTCGAGGGTCGGGTCGCACGCCGCGACGGATGCACGGACTAAGAGTCCCCCATGGGTCCCAGACTGAGAGACAGCGGGTGTGTATCACTAGGTCAGACATGCATCATTCTACTTGACATTGCATTGCATTACACATTCTTATCATTTATGAGCTTGTCGGTGCCTTTTTGTGAAACTGATGATAGGTGAACCGATTCCTGTGTTGTTGATCTATGAATATTGGTGTGGTTACTGAGCCACATGGTATATACATTATGAACTATTTTGTTGGACCGATGGTATGTGTGTTGCAGTTGTAGAGGTTCTGGCGTGGAGTTAGGAGTACTTGTATCCTGTATTGCTTAATGTTGCGTTTAGTAGTTCACTTGTTGGGTACCGCGTTGTTTTTGGTACTCACCCTTGCTTCTACACTTGTGTAGGTTTTGAGCCCGGACTGTGAGTAGTACTTTCCTGGATCATCCGAGGCTTCTCAGGAGATTTAGAGAGGTAGCTGCTGTCATCTAGCTGACTCTCTTATCCTATTTCCTTTCTGCTTTGTTCTATTTGAGAAGAAAGACAGTTTCAGACTTTGTAATTCTTTGGATTTCTGTATGACTAGTGGCTTGTACACGTGACAACCAATCCTTGGGTGGTATTTAAGTTTTGTGAAGATTTCTCTCTTTAAGTTATCTATTTTATTTAGTGCTTCCGTACGTTATTTCGATATTCTTGTTGGGTTTAGGCTGACTTGTTCTGGTGGGTTGAGCAAGTGCCATCACGTCCATTTTTGGGTCGTGACAGATGGTATCAGAGCCCCAGGTTCATAGGTCTCACGTGCATACAAGCCGAGTCTAAGTAGAGTCTCAAGGATCGGTACGGAGACGTCTGTACTTATCTTTGAGAGGCTATAAAGACTGTTAGGAAAATTTCTTTTTATTCACTCTCTCTTATCGTGCTTAAATTGTTCTTTAGTATTGAGTTGTGCCCGTGTTCATTTGACAGATGGCAAGGACTAGGGCTACTGTTGCCGGTGGTAGAGGTGGGGCAGCTCCCGAGAGAGTTGTTGAGGGCCCAGTTAGAGGTAGGGGAAGGGGCCGAACTAGAGGACGTGCCCGAGGAGCGACACGAGTTAGAGGGCAGGCTAGAGGGGCTCCTCTAGAGCCACAGATAGAGGTTGGTGAGGAGCAGGTTCCTTCAGAGCACGTAGCCTCACCTTTGCTGCAGGATACCTTACTGAGGGTGCTGAATGTCCTTGAGAGTTTTGCTCCGAATGGTAACTCGACAGGCATGCCCGGCGGTTCTCAGACCGGAGGAGGGGCTCAGACTCCAGATCAGCATCAGGCTCCTATGGTTCGTGGTCCAGTAGAGCAGCCACCACTGGATCCTAGAGTTGAGATTGATCTTGCACCAGCTGTTGAGGTTCGGGGTGCACCTATGGCCACATTGACTGAGAATGAGCAGCGTTGCTATGAGATGTTTAGGAAGATGAACCCACCTCAATTTCAGGGTGGGAGGACAGAGGATGCTCATGAGTTTCTGACTACTTGTAGAGAGCTGCTGGATACTGTCGGCTTAGCCGAGTCACACGGGGTTCGATATGTTACTCTTCAGCTTCGTGGGCCTGCCAGAGAATGGTGGAGGACATATTCAGGATCCTTGCCAGTGGGATCTCCCACAGTGTCTTGGGAGGTATTCTCTAGCGCTTTCTGTGATCGATTTGTCCCTTGGAGCGTGAGGGAGGAGAGCCGCTTGAGGTTTGAGAGCCTAAGGCAGGGAGGCTTATCAGTCACCGAGTATGAGACCCGTTTCTGCCAGTTATCTAGACATGCGGCAGCCATTATTCCAGATGAGACAGAGAAAGTTCGTAGGTTTGTGAGAGGACTGACCTATTCTATCCGACAGGCAGTGTTTAGAGTCTCTAGGGATGGAGCCTCTTTTCAGTCTGTTGTGAGTGCGGCCAAGGAGGCAGAGCTGATGGAGAGAGAAGAGTTCGGGGACCCCAAGAGGGCCCGTGGGTCCGGTCAGTTTTCTGGTACCTCATCTGGAGGTAGAGGGCCCTATAGAGGAAGTGACTCATCCCAGCGTCGAGGACCAGTTCATGCATCATTACCTACTCCTAGGGGTGGTCAGGCACATCATGGATCTCATAGTACGGGTTATGACTTGTATGGTTCTCAACAACGATCAACAGGGCGAGACATCTATAGTAGTTCTTCAGGATCAGCACCTCCGTCCCGGAGTCAGAGATGTTGTTATACTTGTGGAGATCCTGATCACTTGAGACGACAGTGTCCCTTATTGAGAGGACAAGGAGGGGCCCATCCCAGATCTTCGGTTCAGACTAGACCACCTACCCCACCACCATACAGGGGGCGAGACAGAGATCAGACAGCTAGAGGTGGTCACACTTCAGGCAGAGGGGCGAGTGGTGCCATAGTCCCGCAGGGTAGGGGTAGAGGCGTTGCTCAGACAGGTGGTGGTAGGGGATCACAGTGTTATGCATTCCCGGGGAGGCCTGAGGCAGAGGCTTCTGATGCAGTTATCACAGGTATTATCCCGGTTTGTCATCGATCCGCATCTGTATTGTTTGATCCTGGATCAACCTATTCTTATGTATCTTCCTACTTTTCATCTGGATTTGATTTGCTATGTGATCGTATGCCTGTTCCCATTCATGTTTCCACACCAGTAGGTGAGCCTTTAGTGGTGGATCGAGTGTATCGATCCTGTCTTGTTTCTCTGGCTGGGTATGATACTTGGGTAGATATGATTATTCTGGAGATGGTAGACTTCGATGTTATCTTGGGGATGGATTGGCTTTCTCCTTATCATGCTATTCTTGATTGCTATGCAAAGACTGTGACTTTAGCCATGCCTGGTGTACCAAAGATTGAGTGGAAGGGTGATAGTGGTTCTTATCCTAGCAAAGTTATTTCCTACATCCATGCTCAGAAATTGATTGATAGGGGGTGCTTGTCTTACTTGGCTTTCATTCGAGATACCAGTGTTGAAACAACTTCTATGGAGTCTATTCCTGTGGTTCAGGAGTTTGTCGATGTGTTTCCTACTGACCTTCCAGGTGTTCCTCCCGATAGGGATATTGACTTCCCTATTGATCTAGAGCCAGGCACTAAGCCCATATCCATTCCTCCATATAGAATGGCCCCAGCTGAGCTGAAAGAATTAAAGGAGCAACTTCAGGATTTGCTGAGCAAAGGGTTTATTCGTCCTAGTGTGTCACCATGGGGTGCCCCCGTTTTGTTTGTGAAAAAGAAAGATGGGTCTATGAGAATGTGTATTGATTACAGACAGTTGAACAAGGTGACTGTCAAGAACAAGTACCCTCTTCCCCGTATTGATGACTTGTTTGATCAGCTTCAGGGAGCGGCTCTGTTTTCTAAGATTGACTTAAGGTCTGGTTATCATCAGCTGAGGATTAGAGCATCAGATATTCCTAAGACAGCTTTCCGAACTCGTTATGGCCATTATGAATTTTTGGTGATGTCCTTCGGGTTGACTAACGCCCCTGCAGCATTCATGGAGTTGATGAATAGGGTGTTTCGTCCGTACTTAGATTCTTTTGTGATAGTATTCATTGATGATATTTTGATATATTCCAAGACTGAGGCTGATCATGTTCGTCACTTGAGAATAGTGCTACAGAGGTTGAGGGAGGAAAAGTTATTTGCAAAATTCTCCAAGTGTGAGTTCTGGCTTGATTCAGTGGTATTCCTAGGGCATGTGGTGTCCAAAGAGGGGATTAGAGTGGATCCGGCTAAGGTTGAGGCGGTTAGAGGTTGGACACGGCCTACTTCAGCTACCGAGATTCGCAGTTTTATGGGGTTAGCTGGGTATTATCGGCGGTTTATTCAGGGGTTTTCTTCTATTGCAGCTCCATTGACTAGATTAACTCAGAAAAATGTAGCCTTTCATTGGTCCGATGAGTGTGAGGCGAGCTTTCAAGAGCTCAAGACTTTGCTGACTTCAGCTCCCATTCTGACACTACCGGAGACAGGTGTGGACTTTACGGTGTATTGTGATGCTTCAGGAGTTGGTTTAGGTGGTGTGTTGATGCAAAAGGGGAAAGTGATTGCCTATGCTTCTAGACAGTTGAAGGTTCATGAGAAGAATTATCCTACCCATGACTTGGAGCTAGCGGCTGTGGTTTTCGTGCTTAAGTTGTGGCGTCATTACTTATATGGTGTACATTGTGAGGTCTTCACTGATCATAGGAGTCTTCAGTATATTTTCAGTCAAAAAGATCTGAACTTGAGGCAGCGTAGGTGGATTGAGTTGCTGAAAGACTATGATTTGACCATTTTATATCATCCGGGGAAAGCTAATGTGGTGGCTGATGCCTTGAGTAGAAAGACTTCTAGCATGGGGAGTCTGGCCGCCATTAGAGTTGAGAAGCGACCTTTGGCCAGGGATGTTCAGCGTCTAGCTAATGGCCTAGTCAGGTTACAGCTTTCGGATGAGGGTGGTGTACTTGCTTTCATTGAGGCTCGTTGTTCCTTGATGGACCAGATTCGAGAGCGCCAGTTTGAGGATGAAAGGTTGTGTCTCATCAGAGATAAGGTGATTAAAGGAGAGGCTAAGGAAGCGGCACTTGATCCTGATGGTGTCTTGAGAATTGGAGGTCGAATTTGTGTGCCCAAGGTGGGTGACTTGATTAGAGTGATCATGGATGAGGCTCATTGTGCTCGTTATTCCATTCATCCAGGAGCAGCGAAGATGTATCATGACTTGAGTCAGCATTACTGGTGGTGTGGCATGAAAAAGGATATCTCAGATTTCGTGTCTAAATGTTTGACTTGTCAGCAGGTTAAGTGTGAGCACCAGCGGCCTGGGGGTGAGTTACAGAGGATGCCCATTCCTACATGGAAGTGGGAGCGTATCACCATGGATTTTGTGGTGGGTTTGCCTACTACCGTGGGTGGTTATGACTCTATCTGGGTAGTTGTGGATCGATTGACTAAGTCTGCCCATTTCATTCCTGTCAAGGTTAAGTATACAGCGGAGAAGTTGGCTGAGCTTTACATCAGTCAGATAGTTAGATTGCATGGTGTGCCTGTTTCTATCATTTCAGATCGGGGTTCACTCTTCACTTCACATTTTTGGAGGGCCTTGCAGCACGGTCTAGGCACTCAGTTGGATATGAGTTCAGCATTTCACCCTCAGACAGATGGACAGTCTGAGCGGACGATTCAGGTGTTGGAGGACATGCTTCGGGCGTGTGTGATCGATTTTGGTTCCCGTTGGGACCAACACTTGCCCTTAGCAGAGTTTGCCTATAATAATAGTTTTCACTCCAGTATACAGATGGCTCCATTCGAAGCTTTGTACGGTAGGCGGTGTAGATCTCCGATTGGTTGGTTTGATTTTGCAGAGATGGACTCATTAGATGCAGACTTTCTTAGAGATGCTATGGAGCAGGTCCGTATGATTCAGGGTAGGTTGTTGACTGCTCAGAGTCGACAGAAGAGTTATGCGGATAGGAGGGTTCGAGCCCTAGAGTTTATGGTGGGCGATCATGTGTGGCTTAGAGTGTCACCTATGAAGGGTGTTATGCGGTTCGGTAAGAAGGGAAAGCTAAGCCCCCGATTTATTGGTCCATTTGAGATTTTAGAGCGAGTTGGAGAGGTGGCGTATAGACTAGCCTTGCCACCTAACTTGTCATCCGTGCATCCAGTGTTTCATGTCTCCATGCTCCGAAAATATGTGCCCGATGAGTCTCATATACTTTCATTTGATTCGGTGGTGTTGAGTCCAGACTTGTCGTTTGAGGAGGAGCCTATAGCTATTTTGGACAGACAGGTTCGTAAGCTTAGAAACAAAGAGATTGCTTCCGTGAAGGTGCAATGGAAGCATCGTCCAGTTAGAGAGGCGACGTGGGAGACAGAGTCTGACATGCGTGCTAAATATCCTTATCTTTTCGAAGCTTCAGGTACTTTCTTTACCTTATGTTCGAGGACGAACATGATATTTAGTGGTGGATAATGTAATGACCCGTTAGGGCATTTTGAGAATTAATCCTCTTGATTTCCTAAAAGATTTATCTCGTAAAAAAAAAATTTTTAAATGAAAATTTTGGATTATTCTATAACTACGATTTCGTAGTTTACGGGTAAATCTGTATAATCAATTTATTTTTGGACTAAATAGTAATTTAGTTAACATCCTATACCACTTGGTGCATGTATTAAAAATAAATTAGGGTAATATATATATATCAGTTTTTGTAATTAAATTAATTAGAAATTAGAAAGAAGAGGAAGAGAGCAGTTTCGGAGTTGGGCGGCGAAAGAAGTGAAGCGAAAACGCAGAAACAAAAAGATAGAATCAGGTAATTGCTATACAAATTTAATGTGCAAAAGCAAAGTAATCATGTATGTGCAGGAAACAAAGTTGTTAATTGGATGAATAATGTGTGGTGACAAATCTTTTCTTTATATTCTTTCTCTGGCAACATTCATAAATGCTAACAATGGAAAAGGAGGAATTAAAGAAGGTAAGTGGGGCCATGAGGTATAATCTTAGGAAATTGTATAATTTTAATTCTAAGAAGGACCAATTAGTGTCAATGGCCACACTAAAAAAAATAAATAAATAAATTAAGGTGCTGCAATTATGCAGCCGTATCCATATATATATATTGTTCTCTTATATTTTGACTATTGATAATAGTAATAGACAGAATACTATTAGATGCATCAATTTCTTTGCTTTTAAAAAAAAAAGAAGAGAAAAAAAAAAAAGATTATTAAAGTTATGTTATTTGGGAGAATTAAGATGGAACCCTATGCTTGGATTTTTGGGAACTTGACTATAGATTTGTGTGGTTAGTTTTTGGAATCTAGGTTAGACATATAGTAATGCGGGTCTTGTTAGTTTTGAAATCTTATTGTGGTAATTTATTTGACTAGATCGTGGTGCTACGGATTTTATTCGGAAGGGAAAGGCTCAAGTGTTTGATTGATCGTGATTTGACTAAGGCAAGTGAATTTCTTAACCTTTGTTAAGCATATAGAATCTTGTGCTTCCTATGTGAGGTGTTGATAGTGATTTTGAAATATGAATTTGGTGTTGATGTTATTCTAAAACTATGTTGTTGTGAAATGTGCATTGTATCAAGATTCGGTCATCTCCTCATTATAGTGTAAACCTGTCTATTGCATTGATTTTGTGGCAAATGTTATGTGAACTGTGAAAGAATAAGAATAAAAAAAGATGTACCATTCGAGGGACGGGTCGCACGCCGCGACGGACATTATAAATCGAGGGACGGGTCGCACGCCGCGACAGATATAAATATGATTCGAGGGTCGGGTCGCACGCCGCGACGGATGCACGGACTAAGAGTCCCCCATGGGTCCCAGACTGAGAGACAGCGGGTGTGTATCACTAGGTCAGACATGCATCATTCTACTTGACATTGCATTGCATTACACATTCTTATCATTTATGAGCTTGTCGGTGCCTTTTTGTGAAACTGATGATAGGTGAACCGATTCCTGTGTTGTTGATCTATGAATATTGGTGTGGTTACTGAGCCACATGGTATATACATTATGAACTATTTTGTTGGACCGATGGTATGTGTGTTGCAGTTGTAGAGGTTCTGGCGTGGAGTTAGGAGTACTTGTATCCTGTATTGCTTAATGTTGCGTTTAGTAGTTCACTTGTTGGGTACCGCGTTGTTTTTGGTACTCACCCTTGCTTCTACACTTGTGTAGGTTTTGAGCCCGGACTGTGAGTAGTACTTTCCTGGATCATCCGAGGCTTCTCAGGAGATTTAGAGAGGTAGCTGCTGTCATCTAGCTGACTCTCTTATCCTATTTCCTTTCTGCTTTGTTCTATTTGAGAAGAAAGACAGTTTCAGACTTTGTAATTCTTTGGATTTCTGTATGACTAGTGGCTTGTACACGTGACAACCAATCCTTGGGTGGTATTTAAGTTTTGTGAAGATTTCTCTCTTTAAGTTATCTATTTTATTTAGTGCTTCCGTACGTTATTTCGATATTCTTGTTGGGTTTAGGCTGACTTGTTCTGGTGGGTTGAGCAAGTGCCATCACGTCCATTTTTGGGTCGTGACATTCTCCCTCCCAAAAATAAAATCCTCTCCTAATGATTGTTTCCTTCTTTCAAATTTACCGAATATTTTTTACTTTCTCTTAGTATGGCAAGAATTCTTTTATGTGATTATTTTCCTTCTTTTAAATTGACCGGATGTTTTTTACTTACTCCTAGTATGGCAAGAATCTTGGTTTTGGTTAACTGAATCCGTGCAAATCAGTTTAAATATCCTCATTTATGGAAAATATATTTTTGAATAAGGTAAGTTAATCGATTTATTTTAGGATAAATATAATCGAATCAAATTGATTGATATTATATTTTGAATTTAATCAATTACGGATTGTGATTTGAATTCTGATTATTTCTTTCCTTATAAGTGGGGATGATTGGTCATTAAGAGATTTTCTGCCTAATTAATTGGATTCACTCCTTTATGGTAACAATATATTTTTATCCTCTTGCCTTTTAAATTTCTTTTCTCTATCCTATATAAGCATTCCATCTCCCACTACTCAGGACATGAAAAAAAGAAGCATATTCTCTCTTTTCAGATACACACTATTTTGTTTAGTACTTTCTTTAGTGAAAAAGAAAAAAGAAAAGGAAGGAGGTGACATTACACTAAGCGGATTGCAATAATCTTTTCAACTTCATCCTTTTCTTGGCATTAATTCGTAACTGGTTTGTTCTCTGTTTATATTCTGTTAGAATAAGGTCCTTTAAGTTCTTGATTGTCATGACTATCGTGTTGCTGGTTTGTTCCTCTTCTATGACATGTTAGAATAATACCTTTACATTATGTGTTTATTAATGTTGTTACGTTACTATTATTGCTAGTCGTTGTGAGTGGTGCAGGTCCTCTTATTATAAATTGGAGCGTTGCCCTTCACGGGTTGAAATTGAAATAGGAACATGACCTTGAAGCTTTCACTATTAATATAGATATCTTCTTTACTGTTAGTAGCATTAGGATTATTATTTCCTTCTTTATTTTGCAATATTGTAACAATTAACAACTTGGGCATCTAGTTTAAAAAGGGGGGCGGGGAAATACGTGTTATATTTCTTTTTCTTTTCTTTTATTTTTAATCTTTTAAACAAGATTTCACTAAAATATTTTCTTCTAAAAAGTTCATTGTCTAGCCTCTTTTCAACTTGGGCTAGACAATGCGGAAAAAGACTATCTCCTAACCTATAGTTAGTGAGGAAGTCAAAAGGAATTACGAGATCTAATTCCAAAATTTTATAATAACCGACGCGTCCCCGGAAATACCACCTACCCAATTTCTTTAAAAAAAAATAAACAAATAAAGAGAGAGATTATGTGTATCTATACTTAAATAATTATGTGCATATGTATTGTATCAAAATTTTTCTTACTTTTTTTTATAATACAAAATTATATATAATTTTTCTAAGACCGATTTCAAATAAAAATGTTTCTAGGTGAAGGAGCTATGATAACTAAATATCATAGTTTCGTGCCTACAAAGAAACAAACATTTTTTTATTTATCTCTTGAAATCAAGGAAAATCTTTATTTCATTTTGGATTATTTGATTTGTTTATTTTCTGCGCAATATTATTTGTTCTCCTTAACCTTAATAATAACATAAAAAAAATGAGATTTATTTGATCACTTAGATTAAGATTAATAGCTTATTGTGTTATTACTTAGATCTTATTAAAAAAAAAGATAAAAATTTGTGTTCTATAATTACTTGATAATTTGATTAGAGTTAATAATCAAGTCTATTTATTAACTTTAATTAACCAAATTATTTCGATGCATCACCTAGAGTTAATTACTTGTTCAATTACACTTCCGTTATTTTTGTCACCTATTTAATAAATAAAATAAATGATTTTATCACTTAGAATCAATTTAGGAAATTTTAAAATAAAGACCTTACTTGTTATTTGCAACCCCCACATAAAATACGAGACACGGTCGGGACCCGCATTTGCGGACCTCGAAGGGTGCTTAACACCTTCCCTTCGAGGTAACTTGAGCCCTTACCCTCTCTCTGGTTAAATGTGACCTTTAGGCTAGAATGGTGTCCTAATGTACCTCAAAATCATTAGGTGGCGACTCTCCAATTTCAAAAATCCCAAACGAGTCATTGCCACGACGTCGTCCAGGTTCCCGTTTCTCCGCGAGGAAAAATATGGCGTGACAGAATGGCGACTCTGCTGGGGACTTTAGGTTCTTACCATTACGTGTCTATATTTATGTGGGTTATTTGCTTTCTTTAAATTGTTTTATCTGCCTTATCTGTTTGCTATTTATTATTTTTCTTTCTTACTAACTTATTTCTTTTCCTTTCGCTTATCCCCTCTAGCTCCCCTTTCCTATCCTCTCTAACTTTCCTTTCCTCTTTCCTTCTAACTCTCATCCCTGATTCCCCCTAACTCCTTTCCCTTTCCCTTTTATTTATTTATCGCCTTAAATTATTTGCTTAAACACTGCTATATCTGCTAAAAGTTATTGCCTTAATTAAATTGGCATTCCGTTCATAAACTCCCCCAACTTGGGACCCTCTTTATTTTCTTTTAAGGTGATGTTGTGCCTTTGCACTTCTCCCGACTCCTTTCAAACCCAAATTTTAGAGAGTAAGCACTTGCGTGGTGAATGGCGGATAGTCTTACTACCGTTGGACCACGTGCTTCTCGCATAGAAATACCCAGTTCGTGTCTAACCCACTCTTTAGAAACCTAGGATAGAGCTATTCACCTCAAATTTAAGTCATGCATGCATAAACCCTAGATAGTTTGGCCCCATGAGGTCCAATCTACATAATAGAAGCCACCCTGCTAAGTCTAGAGGGTCCAATCACCCTCTAAGACGAAATGTTGCAAATTATGTGTCTACGTGACCACGATAATTTAATCCAAGCCAAGTTATATTAATTAGAGTTTAGAAAATCCTTTGTTTTGCCGGTTTATATGGTTCAATCAAGGCTCTCGAAAAAATTTAAAATTATAATTATCCCAATCCCCTTTTACGTCCCATTTATGTCATTCAAAATTGTAACGGTTATAATCATTATTAAATGAGTCTTTAAACTATTTGTTATTATTATTATTATTTTAAAAAAAAAACTCTAAACTCCAAATAATATCAATACCGCTTGAATTTATTATTGTGGTCGCTTTTTTTGCCGTCTTAGGCTTACCTCTGGCTTAATGAGGTCCTGTGCATTTAGGACGCTTATTTGTTTGATCAATTGTAAATGTTTATTTTTACCCTTCTTGATTTATTTACATCGTACCTGTTATTAAATTTGTTGTCATTTCCATTCATTTAAACGAGCTCAAATTCATCATCCTAGCATTAATAATTTATCCAGAAGTAATTTTATAGTTTTTATTGATTTTTATTTACTCATGTCATATACTAACTTTTGTATGTATTTTTTATGTCCTTCTATTAAAGTTTGTCTAATATTCGAATGTCAGCTTGATTAAGAAACTGCAACATGTCCAACATGCTCAACGTCCGTAAAAATGTCACTCGTCCTTCTTCCTATCCAATTTAAAACACATTTTTGACTCTCTCTCTCCTCACTCCCTTCTTACTCGCACACTTCCTCGATCAATGCCTAAGACAAATATTCATTTTGATGACTTGCCAAATGTAGAAGTACTTGATAAATCCTGAACTACGTTTGACCTGATTCCCGTTTAAGAGGGATACGTAGGCGCTCTTATGGAGTTCGGTCTTACCATAATAAAAATTTTATTTCCCACTTGACCGCAAACTGGGGCAGAATTTTTGAGAGGATCTCAAAAATTCTTTTAGATCATTTTCTACAAACTGGGGCAGAAATTTTTGAGCAGCTCTCAAAAATTTCGAAATGAAAACCAACAACGAGGACATCAAGACGAAAGGCGAGATATCAATAAAAGACGTGTGCGTCGAGGCATGGCTACATATCAAACTCCCCTTTTTCAAACTAATGATTTTTCTTTGAATGTAGACTGGTATACATGTTTGGAATAACCTCTTCGTATCATGCAAGGCGATCGACAATTTCTCACAACGGGCGAAGGTTAAGTTATCTAATTTCTTTTTATATCAGTCTACTTTCCGTTACTTACTGAAATTGCACTTGGCCTACAAGAATTGCATAAAAAAATACATGAAATTACACCGCCCTCTTTGAAAGCTTTTTATAGTCTACTGAACATTGTATTTTGCATTGACTTACTAAAATTACTGAAAATTGCATTGACTGCATTTTTGCATTGGCCTACTAAAAAGTTGCATAAAAAATAAAAATTTACATTGGCCTACTGAAATATATATATATATATATATATATATATATTTTACATTGGCCTACTGAAAATTTCATTTTTGCATCGACCTACTTAAATGGCGTGAAATTACTTTTTCTACATTGGCCTACTAAAATTATATGAAATTACATTTTACATTGGCATACCGAACATTGCATTCTTGCATTGGCCTACCGGAAAGTATATTTTTGCATTGGCCTACTGAATCCGCATGAAATTGCGCTTTTGCATTGGCCTACTAATTTCACATGGAAGTGAATTTTCGCATTGGCCTACTAAATTCGCATGAAATTATATTTTGCATTGGCCTACTAAATCGCATGAAAATTGCATTTTTCGCATTAGCCTGCTAAACTTGCGTGAAATTGCATTTTTTTACATTGGCCTACTGAAAATTACATTTTACGTCGGCCTACTGAACTTTGCATTTTGACATTGGCCTACTAAAATTATTGCAAATTGCACTTTGCATTGGCCTACCAAACTTATTGAAAATTTGCATTGACCTACCAAATTAGGTGAAACTTGCATTGGCCTACTAAGTTACGTGAAATTGCATTTTTTTCGCGTAAAATGACATTTTTAATCGAATGACATTCATATTTGGCCTACCAAGAACGCATTGAAAATTGCATGGCCTATTAAAACATCACTTTTGGCCTACTAAGTTGCCTTCTTTGAAAACTTTGCATGGCCTACTAAAATCGCATTTATATTTTAAAATATTTTTTTTACACGGCCTTCTGAAACTACATCTTGCCTACTGAAATTGCATGGCCTCCTTTCGAAAATTTTGCAATGGCCTGAAAAATCGCATGAAAATAGCATACCCTTAAGGCGTCATAGTCCAAAGGCATCATTTTCATGGCCTAAGGATATCATTTCATGGCCTGGGGATTTAATTTATGTTCATCATGATCCGAGGGTGTCATCGTCCAAAGGCATCATCCTTCATGGCCTACGAACATCATTTCATGACCCGGGGATATAATTTATGATTAGCATGGCCCAAGACATCATAGCCTAAAACGTCATCCTTATCGTTTTATGGCAAATCTCATGGTCTAAATGGGAACTTGCATCATGTTTATGAATTTTACCTAGTGTTTTTAAGGGTACAGATTTCGAATTTTATGGAGTTCTGTATATTATAGCAATCGGTTCGAATACATGCCTCTCGCAAGAAATCCCTGACATTTTTTCACACTGTCCGTATTATACCTTACTCTCACTCTTCTGCTACCATTCGAACCACATCAACTACTTTCGCTTTTCGTACCGTCTTATCCTTCCAATCCAAGCTACTATCGTCCCCACTCCAAGATTCGTATCGTTATCTCCATTTTTAGGAATTTTAGACGTTCCTGAATCCCGAACTACACACGGCCTGATTCTCATATAACCAGAGATATGTAGGCGACTTGAAACCGAAGTCTCGGCCGTAATATTTTCACAACCCCTCATGTCTTTTTTTCCTCCGAAAATATTTCATCGGTCGGACAAAATTGGCTACTCCGTCAACTTTCTTTGCTCAACAATTCATCCTTCATTCCCGAGCAAAGAAGGGGCAGCTGTTGACACCCAATTTTGACCCACCTTAACCCTTTTTTTTATGTTATTCGAATATTAAAGTATTTTAAAAAATATTTTTTTGGTATAAATTTATATTTTAATTATCTTTTTTTTTTACCCAAACAATTGTATATTTTTGCATTCATAATTTACAAAATTATTGTTATTACTATTATTATTATTTACTCACTTTTGAAATTTATCTTATGTATTATTTTATAAATGTTTCAATGAGAAATTTTTAAGTTATTAATTTATCGTAAATAACATTGATCTATTTTTTTTATAATAAAAATAATTAGTGATTTAATAAAATTTATTACGTAGTAATTTAGTAGTTATTTATATATGTATTTTGATGAAATTTGATTTAGCCTCAATTATATTCAAATTTTAAACTTAGTCAAATCTTTTCATATTTAAAAAATCCTCCTAAATATGTATTTCCTTCAGATGGAAGAATATATTTTCTCCCTCCCAAAAAAAAATCCTCTCCTAATGATTGTTTCCTTCTTTCAAATTTACCGAATATTTTTTACTTTCTCTTAGTATGGCAAGAATTCTTTTATGTGATTATTTTCCTTCTTTCAAATTGACCGGATGTTTTTTACTTACTCCTAGTATGGCAAGAATCTTGGTTTTGGTTAACTGAATCCGTGCAAATCAATTTAAATATCCTCATTTATGGAAAATATATTTTTGAATAAGGTAAGTTAATCGATTTATTTTAGGATAAATATAATCGAATCAAATTGATTGATATTATATTTTGAATTTAATCAATTACGGATTGTGATTTGAATTCTGATTATTTCTTTCCTTATAAGTGGGGATGATTGGTCATTAAGAGATTTTCTGCCTAATTAATTGGATTCACTCCTTTATGGTAACAATATATTTTTATCCTCTTGCCTTTTAAATTTCTTTTCTCTATCCTATATAAGCATTCCATCTCCCACTACTCAGGACATGAAAAAAAGAAGCATATTCTCTCTTTTCAGATACACACTATTTTGTTTAGTACTTTCTTTAGTGAAAAAGAAAAAAGAAAAGGAAGGAGGTGACATTACACTAAGCGGATTGCAATAATCTTTTCAACTTCATCCTTTTCTTGGCATTAATTCGTAACTGGTTTGTTCTCTGTTTATATTCTGTTAGAATAAGGTCCTTTAAGTGCTTGATTGCCATGACTATCGTGTTGCTGGTTTGTTCCTCTTCTATGACATGTTAGAATAATACCTTTACATTATGTGTTTATTAATGTTGTTACGTTACTATTATTGCTAGTCGTTGTGAGTGGTGCAGGTCCTCTTATTATAAATTGGAGCGTTGCCCTTCACGGGTTGAAATTGAAATAGGAACATGGCCTTGAAGCTTTCACGATTAATATAGATATCTTCTTTACTGTTAGTAGCATTAGGATTATTATTTCCTTCTTTATTTTGCAATATTGTAACAATAAACAATTTGGGCATCTAGTTTAAAAAAGGGGGGCGGGGAAATACGTGTTATATTTCTTTTTCTTTTCTTTTATTTTTAATCTTTTAAACAAGATTTCACTAAAATATTTTCTTCTAAAAAGTTCATTGTCTAGCCTCTTTTCAGCTTGGGCTAGACAATGCGGAAAAAGACTATCTCCTAACCTATAGTTAGTGAGGAAGTCAAAAGGAATTAGGAGATCTAATTCCAAAATTTTATAATAACCGACGCATCCCCGGAAATACCACCTACCCAATTTCTTTAAAAAAAAAATAAACAAATAAAGAGAGAGATTATGTGTATCTATACTTAAATAATTATGTGCATATATATTGTATCAAAGTTTTTATATTGTATCAAAGTTTTTCTTACTTTTTTTTATAATACAAAATTATATATAATTTTTCTAAGACCGATCTCAAATAAAAATGTTTCTAGGTGAAGGAGCTATGATAACTAAATATCATAGTTTTTACCTACAAAGAAACAAATATTTTTTTATTTATCTCTTGAAATCAAGGAAAATCTTTATTTTATTTTGGATTATTTGATTTGTTTATTTTATGCGTAATATTATTTGTTCTCCTTAACCTTAATAATAACATAAAAAAAATGAGATTTATTTGATCACTTAGATTAAGATTAATAGCTTATTGTGTTATTACTTAGATCTTATTAAAAAAAAAGATAAAAATTTGTGTTCTATAATTACTTGATAATTTGATTAGAGTTAATAATCAAGTCTATTTATTAACTTTAATTAACCAAATTATTTCGATGCATCACCTAGAGTTAATTACTTGTTCAATTACACTTCCGTTATTTTTGTCACCTATTTAATAAATAAAATAAATGATTTTATCACTTAGAATCAATTTAGGAAATTTTAAAATAAAGACCTTACTTGTTATTTGCAACCCCCACATAAAATACGAGACACGGTCGGGACCCGCATTTGCGAACCTCGAAGGGCGCTTAACACCTTCCCTTCGAGGTAACTTGAGCCCTTACCCTCTCTCTGGTTAAATGTGACCTTTAGGCTAGAATGGTGTCCTAATGTACCTCAAAATCATTAGGTGGCGACTCTCCAATTTCAAAAATCCCAAACGAGTCATTGCCACGACGTCGTCCAGGTTCCCGTTTCTCCGCGAGGAAAAATATGGCGCGACAGAATGGCGACTCTGCTGGGGACTTTAGGTTCTTACCATTACGTGTCTATGTTTATGTGGGTTATTTGCTTTCTTTAAATTGTTTTATCTGCCTTATCTGTTTGCCATTTATTATTTTTCTTTCTTACTAACTTATTTCTTTTCCTTTCGCTTATCCCCTCTAGCTCCCCTTTCCTATCCTCTCTAACTTTCCTTTCCTCTTTCCTTCTAACTCTCATCCCTGATTCCCCCTAACTCCTTTCCCTTTCCCTTTTATTTATTTATCGCCTTAAATTATTTGCTTAAACACTGCTATATCTGCTAAAAGTTATTGCCTTAATTAAATTGGCATTCCGTTCATAAACTCCCCCAACTTGGGACCCTCTTTATTTTCTTTTAAGGTGATGTTGTGCCTTTGCACTTCTCCCGATTCCTTTCAAACCCAAATTTTAGAGAGTAAGCACTTGCGTGGTGAATGGCGGATAGTCTTACTACCACTGGACCACGTGCTTCTCGCATAGGAATACCCAGTTCGTGTCTAACCCACTCTTTAGAAACCTAGGATAGAGCTATTCACCTCAAATTTAAGTCATGCATGCATAAACCCTAGATAGTTTGGCCCCATGAGGTCCAATCTACATAATAGAAGCCACCCTGCTAAGTCTAGAGGGTCCAATCACCCTCTAAGACGAAATGTTGCAAATTATGTGTCTACGTGACCACGATAATTTAATCCAAGCCAAGTTATATTAATTAGAGTTTAGAAAATCCTTTGTTTTGCCGGTTTATATGGTTCAATCAAGGCTCTCGAAAAAATTTAAAATTATAATTATCCCAATCCCCTTTTACGTCTCATTTATGTCATTCAAAATTGTAACGGTTATAATCATTATTAAATGAGTCTTTAAACTATTTGTTATTATTATTATTATTTAAAAAAAAAAACTCTAAACTCCAAATAATATCAATACGGCTTGGATTTATTATTGTGGTCGCTTTTTTTGCCGTCTTAGGCCTACCTCTGGCTTAATGAGGTCCTGTGCATTTAGGACGCTTATTTGTTTGATCAATTGTAAATGTTTATTTTTACCCTTCTTGATTTATTTACATCGTACCTGTTATTAAATTTGTTGTCATTTCCATTCATTTAAACGAGCTCAAATTCATCATCCTAGCATTAATAATTTATCCAGAAGTAATTTTATAGTTTTTATTGATTTTTATTTACTCATGTCATATACTAACTTTTGTATGTATTTTATGTCCTTCTATTAAAGTTTGTCTAATATTCGAATGTCAGCTTGATTAAGAAACTGCAACATGTCCAACATGCTCAACGTCCGTAAAAATGTCACTCGTCCTTCTTCCTATCCAATTTAAAACACATTTTTGACTCTCTCTCTCCTCACTCCATTCTTACTCGCACACTTCCTCGATCAATGCCTAAGACAAATATTTATTTTGATGACTTGCCAAATGTAGAAGTACTCGATAAATCCTGAACTACGTTTGACCTGATTCCCGTTTAAGAGGGATACGTAGGCGCTCTTATGGAGTTCGGTCTTACCATAATAAAAATTTTATTTCCCACTTGACCGCAAACTGGGGCAGAATTTTTGAGAGGATCTCAAAAATTCTTTTAGATCATTTTCTACAAACTGGGGCAGAAATTTTTGAGCAGCTCTCAAAAGTTTCGAAATGAAAACCAACAACGAGGACATCAAGACGAAAGGCGAGATATCAATAAAAGACGTGTGCGCCGAGGCATGGCTACATATCAAACTCCCCTTTTTCAAACTAATGATTTTTCTTTGAATGTAGACTGGTATACATGTTTGGAATAACCTCTTCGTATCATGCAAGGCGATCGACAATTTCTCACAACGGGCGAAGGTTAAGTTATCTAATTTCTTTTTATATCAGCCTACTTTCCGTTATTTACTGAAATTGCACTTGGCCTACAAGAATTGCATAAAAAAATACATGAAATTACACCGCCCTCTTTGAAAGCTTTTTATAGTCTACTGAACATTGTATTTTGCATTGACTTACTAAAATTACTGAAAATTGCATTGACTGCATTTTTGCATTGGCCTACTAAAAAGTTGCATAAAAAATAAAAATTTACATTGGCCTACTGAAAAATATATATATATATATATATATATATATATATATTTTACATTGGCCTACTGAAAATTTCATTTTTGCATCGACCTACTTAAATGGCGTGAAATTACTTTTTCTACATTGGCCTACTAAAATTATATGAAATTACATTTTACATTGGCATACCGAACATTGCATTCTTGCATTGGCCTACCGGAAAGTACATTTTTGCATTGGCCTACTGAATCCGCATGAAATTGCGCTTTTGCATTGGCCTACTAATTTCACATGGAAGTGAATTTTCGCATTGGCCTACTAAATTCGCATGAAATTATATTTTGCATTGGCCTACTAAATCGCATGAAAATTGCATTTTTCGCATTAGCCTGCTAAACTTGCGTGAAATTGCATTTTTTTTACATTGGCCTACTGAAAATTACATTTTACGTCGGCCTACTGAACTTTGCATTTTGACATTGGCCTACTAAAATTATTGCAAATTGCACTTTGCATTGGCCTACCAAACTTATTGAAAATTTGCATTGACCTACCAAATTAGGTGAAACTTGCATTGGCCTACTAAGTTACGTGAAATTGCATTTTTTTCGCGTAAAATGACATTTTTAATCGAATGAGATTCATATTTGGCCTACCAAGAACGCATTGAAAATTGCATGGCCTATTAAAACATCACTTTTGGCCTACTAAGTTGCCTTCTTTGAAAACTTTGCATGGCCTACTAAAATCGCATTTATATTTTAAAATATTTTTTTTACACGGCCTTCTGAAACTACATCTTGCCTACTGAAATTGCATGGCCTCCTTTCGAAAATTTTGCAATGGCCTGAAAAATCGCATGAAAATAGCATACCCTTAAGGCGTCATAGGCCAAAGGCATCATTTTCATGGCCTAAGGACATCATTTCATAGCCTGGGGATTTAATTTATGTTCATCATGATCCGAGGGTGTCATCGTCCAAAGGCATCATCCTTCATGGCCTACGAACATCATTTCATGACCCGAGGATATAATTTATGATTAGCATGGCCCAAGACATCATAGCCTAAAACGTCATCCTTATCGTTTTATGGCAAATCTCATGGTCTAAATGGGAACTTGCATCATGTTTATGAATTTTACCTAGTGTTTTTAAGGGTACAGATTTCGAATTTTATGGAGTTCTGTATATTATAGCAATCGGTTCGAATACATGCCTCTCGCAAGAAATCCCTGACATTTTTTCACACTGTCCGTATTATACCTTACTCTCACTCTTCTGCTACCATTCGAACCACATCAACTACTTTCGCTTTTCGTACCGTCTTATCCTTCCAATCCAAGCTACTATCGTCCCCACTCCAAGATTCGTATCGTTATCTCCATTTTTAGGAATTTTAGACGTTCCTGAATCCCGAACTACACACGGCCTGATTCTCATATAACCAGAGATATGTAGGCGACTTGAAACCGAAGTCTCGGCCGTAATATTTTCACAACCCCTCATGTCTTTTTTTCCTCCGATAATATTTCATCGGTCGGACAAAATTGGCTACTCCGTCAACTTTCTTTGCTCAACAATTCATCCTTCATTCCCGAGCAAAGAAGGGGCAGCTGTTCACACCCAATTTTGACCCACCTTAACCCTTTTTTTTATGTTATTCGAATATTAAAGTATTTTAAAAAATATTTTTTTTGGTATAAATTTATAATTTAATTATCTTTTTTTTTTACCCAAACAATTGTATATTTTTGCATTCATAATTTACAAAATTATTGTTATTACTATTATTATTATTTACTCACTTTTGAAATTTATCTTTTGTATTATTTTATAAATGTTTCAATGAGAAAATTTTAAGTTATTAATTTATCGTAAATAACATTGATCTATTTTTTTATAATAAAAATAATTAGTGATTTAATAAAATTTATTACGTAGTAATTTAGTAGTTATTTATATATGTATTTTGATGAAATTTGATTTAGCCTCAATTATATTCAAATTTTAAACTTAGTCAAATCTTTTCATATTTAAAAAATCCTCCTAAATATGTATTTCCTTCGGATGGAAGAATATATTTTCTCCCTTCCAAAAAAAAATCCTCTCCTAATGATTGTTTCCTTCTTTCAAATTTACCGAATATTTTTTACTTTCTCTTAGTATGGCAAGAATTCTTTTATGTGATTATTTTCCTTCTTTCAAATTGATCGGATGTTTTTTACTTACTCCTAGTATGGCAAGAATCTTGGTTTTGGTTAACTGAATCCGTGCAAATCAGTTTAAATATCCTCATTTATGGAAAATATATTTTTGAATAAGGTAAGTTAATCGATTTATTTTAGGATAAATATAATCGAATCAAATTGATTGATATTATATTTTGAATTTAATCAATTACGGATTGTGATTTGAATTCTGATTATTTCTTTCCTTATAAGTGGGGATGATTGGTCATTAAGAGATTTTCTGCCTAATTAATTGGATTCACTCCTTTATGGTAATAATATATTTTTATCCTCTTGCCTTTTAAATTTCTTTTCTCTATCCTATATAAGCATTCCATCTCCCACTACTCAGGACATGAAAAAAAGAAGCATATTCTCTCTTTTCAGATACACACTATTTTGTTTAATACTTTCTTTAGTGAAAAAGAAAAAAGAAAAGGAAGGAGGTGACATTACACTAAGCGGATTGCAATAATCTTTTCAACTTCATCCTTTTCTTGGCATTAATTCATAACTGGTTTGTTCTCTGTTTATATTCTGTTAGAATAAGGTCCTTTAAGTGCTTGATTGCCATGACTATCGTGTTGCTGGTTTGTTCCTCTTCTATGACATGTTAGAATAATACCTTTACATTATGTGTTTATTAATGTTGTTACGTTACTATTATTGCTAGTCGTTGTGAGTGGTGCAGGTCCTCTTATTATAAATTGGAGCGTTGCCCTTCACGGGTTGAAATTGAAATAGGAACATGGCCTTGAAGCTTTCACGATTAATATAGATATCTTCTTTACTGTTAGTAGCATTAGGATTATTATTTCCTTCTTTATTTTGCAATATTGTAACAATAAACAACTTGGGGATCTAGTTTAAAAAAGGGGGGCGGGGAAATACGTGTTATATTTCTTTTTCTTTTCTTTTATTTTTAATCTTTTAAACAAGATTTCACTAAAATATTTTCTTCTGAAAAGTTCATTGTCTAGCCTCTTTTCAGCTTGGGCTAGACAATGCGGAAAAAGACTATCTCCTAACCTATAGTTAGTGAGGAAGTCAAAAGGAATTACGAGATCTAATTCCAAAGTTTTATAATAACCGACGCGTCCTCGGAAATACCACCTACCCAATTTCTTTAAAAAAAAATAAACAAATAAAGAGAGAGATTATGTGTATCTATACTTAAATAATTATGTGCATATATATTGTATCAAAGTTTTTCTTACTTTTTTTTATAATACAAAATTATATATAATTTTTCTAAGACCGATCTCAAATAAAAATGTTTCTAGGTGAAGGAGCTATGATAACTAAATATCATAGTTTCGTACCTACAAAGAAACAAACATTTTTTTATTTATCTCTTGAAATCAAGGAAAATCTTTATTTCATTTTGGATTATTTGATTTGTTTATTTTCTGCGTAATATTATTTGTTCTCCTTAACCTTAATAATAACATAAAAAAATGAGATTTATTTGATCACTTAGATTAAGATTAATAGCTTATTGTGTTATTACTTAGATCTTATTAAAAAATAAAAAATAAAAATTTGTGTTCTATAATTACTTGATAATTTGATTAGAGTTAATAATCAAGTCTATTTATTAACTTTTATTAACCAAATTATTTCGGTGCATCACCTAGAGTTAATTACTTGTTCAATTACACTTCCGTTATTTTTGTCACCTATTTAATAAATAAAATAAATGATTTTATCACTTAGAATCAATTTAGGAAATTTTAAAATAAAGACCTTACTTGTTATTTGCAACCCCCACATAAAATACGAGACACAGTTGGGACCTGCATTTGCGGACCTCGAAGGGTGCTTAACACCTTCCCTTCGAGGTAACTTGAGCCCTTACCCTCTCTCTGGTTAAATGTGACCTTTAGGCTAGAATGGTGTCCTAATGCACCTCAAAATCATTAGGTGGCGACTCTCCAATTTCAAAAATCCCAAACGAGTCATTGCCACGACGTCGTCCAGGTTCCCGTTTCTCCGCGAGGAAAAATGGGGCGTGACAGTTGTTTTTAGGCTAAAGTGGACTATGTAAGAACAATGGCCTAAGATCCTTTCCTAATCCAACTAATCTACAATCTAACTTAGAGTAACTGGGCAAGTTCTGAATTAGCACAAAACACATGAATTTATCAAATAAAGCTCATATTCACATGGCACTTCATACATTATCAACAAAATACTCTCAGATCATGCTTCTTATCTCAATTTACCCTTGTTTATCAGAACAGATAATGTCAAACACCTAAACATGCATGGTTACTTCAATTACTAATCAAAAGATTTGGTGTGTACCATTATTCAAAACAAAACACAAAAACATGTTATATGCCATAAGTATTGGTACTATATGTTACACATATTATCTAAACATCCTAAACATGTAGGTTCTATAGAAATTAAATCTCCATAGGAAAAAGAACACAGGCAAGAAAATCCCAGGATTAAAATTGGCGTAGTTATGGACTATAAGATACTCAGACTTCACTGAGGCCATAACTATCCACACCCCATCGAAAAAGATGTGCATTGTCTCCAATGCACAAAATTAAAAGAAACTAAATCATAAGGGTTCAAAGAATATACCTGGGTGCCTAAGCACCAGTGTTCCTTGTGTTGCCTTCCAAGTTTCAAATTTGGGTACTCAGACTTCCCCTAAATCTTCAAAAATAAAATTGACACAAAACAAAAAACAAAAGAACTATATATTTCTACTAGGTGGAGACCTTCGAGTTCTTCTTCCACCTTGAACTTATGAATTGTGCCCCTAATTTCTTTTCCAATTTTCTATTATGCTCAAAGGTGGTGGTATAAAAATAAAGGAAGCAAAAAATAGAGATCGCATGTTGTACTTCTTGGCCTTTAAATGAAGAATGTAATTTTTTTATTATGCTTAATAAATTCTAGAATATAACTATATATTTCCTACTCCTTACATTCATCTATATGCTTAGATTATTCGATTAATACCTCATTATCTAAATATAATGTAGAAAAATGATTGGAATGAGTTCCAATGTGTCCCAATTCATGAATTATATTATTATTTACATCCTCATGTTTACACACAGTAGAGTTTTTAAAGATAATATTATCTACGTCTTCATATAACTCTCGTGTACTTTTCTCAACAGTGACAACATCAATAATGGTATGATCAAGAAGTTGACCCTCCAATTTTATCTCTTCAAGTTGGTTTATAAGCATTTTTTCTTCCTCACACAATTCATAACTAGCTTATTGAGCATCAAACATATCAACTTTTACGCTCAACACACTACTTAAAATGTGGACATCCAAGCCGAATTGATGAACATCTGACAAAAGAACATAGTCTTCTAAGTTGATATTTTCTAATGTTTTCAAGAAGTACACATTATGATTCAAAAATTATGTACAACCCCTCTCATCCCAATACTACAATCATCCAATATTTCCTCAATAGAGGGTGTCATATTAATAAGAAAAAAATAGAAAAACAACAAAAAGAAAACGTAAATGTGGGAAATAAGGATTAACACTCGAATTACTAATGAATTCACTAAGTCTAGCCGTATTTCCCGGCAACGGCGCCAAAATCTTAATGTCGCCCAAGTTCCAACTTTTATTTAGAGGATAAAGCGGTTGTTGTAAAGAAATAGGACCTAACCAAGGCTAAGGTCGAACCCACAGGAAATACGTAAACTCAAGATAAATTAACCAACATGCAATCCGAATAGTTAATCAACTCAATTCCCCAAAAGTGGGGGGTTTGAAAAAATCAATGAGGAAAATAAACTAACTAACTATCAGAGAGAAAGATTAATAAAGGAGAGCAACTAGGGTATTGTGTTCCCATGATTTCCCAATTCGGCATCACCAGATAACATAATTCTTATCTAGTGTATAGCATGCAGGACGGTAATAGAAGTTCACCAAGCCCTTTGGACAAATGTGAAAGGCAAATTACACTATTCGACTTGGCCCATCTCCATAGCGTGCATTACTAACCATTACCTATAGGTCCCAGTACAACCTACCCTTGGCCTAGTTTGGTTGATTAGATGAGAACACATCAATCAAACACTGTTAGTTAATCTCTTTTCCTATTCATTACTACCTTGGTCAAGTCAGTAACACTAGGCGGGTTCTAATGTTGGCCACCATTAAGAAACATGCAACACAAAGAGAGCTAATTAACATGCATATACACCTTCAAAGAATCGTGAATTATTTGGTTTACTTTGTTAGTTCTTCATTGTTCCACAACTCTAGTTATGGATTTAGCTACTCATGCTTTGTGTAGATTAAGAGATTATGAATTTAGAAGACATAATAAAGCACTTACACAATTGAAGTAAGAACAAGCAAATCTAATGTCAATGAAAATCACAAGCTTGAGGATTGAATTAAACCAAGTGCTTCAAAGACCCTCTCACAATTTTCTCTCTAATAATATTGAGTTCTCTAAGCACTAACCTAAGAGTAAGCTAAACTTACGTGAACTGGTGAGAACTTATGAAAAATAACCTAAAATACCTATATATAATAATTAAAATTCAAATTCTAAACAACTTAGGAGAACTGGTCGGCACACTCTACGACAACATTTTAGGGCCCGTATTGAAGACCACGGCCTATAATCAGGGTCTCGTACATTGTTGCTCAAAAACTGGACTTCTCCGTTACAACTCGTAAAAGGATTTTTGACCGGTAAAGGAGGTTTCATCTGATGAACTTCAGGATGTCTTCATTCTCTATCCCTCAGGGCACGAAACCTCTTTCTACGGCTCATACATTAATTTATGGCTCATCTACATGTTCGTAAAAGTAACTTCAGAAACTTGGCCCCTCACTAGAATTCCTCACAAAACCACCTTACAGCTCGTAGAATGGTCTACGACCCATAAGGTATCTCGTATAACAGCAAATATGAAGCAACTTTGCTACTTTCCCCAAAATCATTGGCCAACCTATAATCCTGCAAACATAGACACAAAAACATATAAAAACAAATAAAGTCACATTGACAATACCTAAAATCCTAAGTTTTAAGCATCAAAAGTGTTGTATTTTGCCAGCACATTAGTCATCTATCTTGGGCATAAAAGGTAACACTTTCGACAAGCAAATTGTTGTCCACTCCAGTCCATGAGCCATCTTTATGGCCCATAGATAAAACTACGAGTCATGAATGTGGCTCGTGGATCCCAAGTAAGATTCCTAAAACTATCTAAGTGTTGGAGGGCTTCTACGACCCAATCTTTGAGTCGTATGTCCATGTACGGCCCATAGATGGGTCCGTGAAGCCAATCTCCCAAATCAGGGTTTAGGTATACTACGAGACCAAGTTCTATGGACCGTAGCATCTTTTACGACCCATAGTCGATGTTTTGTAGGGCTTGAACCTAATTATTACCCGACCTGGTCAATGATATAAAAGAGGGGTAAATTAATTAACCCCTCATTCTTGCCAAATTTCCCAAAAATACCCTTAGGCCTTCTTGTCCCCCGCATCTTTGACCACCATCCGGCCAATCCCCATATTTTTCGGCAACTTTTCGGCGATCTCCGACCACCTAGGGTTTCACAACTCTCGGGTCCCTCCATTAAATTTCTCAACTTTTCGATCCAAAAATTTAGTATGTTCTTGACTCTAATATTCATATTTCATGAGAAGTTGTATTGTTAGGTTGGATTGTGTTGGGAATGGTATATCGAAGTTTGAATCCTAGTAATTTGTTTAGCCCATGAATGAGAAATAACATTTGGTTGAAATTAATTGAATGGTTGTTTGTGAATTGAACCATGTAATGCCGAAAATTGTATTTAATGTGTTTGATGAATTGGACATGACGTGTTTGTGTGTGTTGTTTGAAATCATATTGTTACATGTCATTGGAATTGAATTGAAATACTTGTTTGAAAAATGGCATGTGATTACGTGTTTATGAATGCTAGCACGAACTTAAATTGCCCGATGGTGGTCGGAACGTGTTTTGAATGTGCAAATTGATGTTAGATGGGGTAGTTTCATAAATGACACATGTCGAGTGTTGGGTAACTTTGGGAAATTATTTGAGTGCATAAAGTTGTTGCTTCAGTGCTTAGTATAATTGTTTTGCCCTATTAATGAATTCATTTTGGGACCCCTTTGATGGACTTAGCAAACCCAAGCTACTGGAATTTTTACAGCACGAGGGTCTGCTATGACCCGTGGATTAATCCAAAAGTTGTGGTTTCCCCTCGTAAGTAGAACCAGTAGCTTGGGAAGTTCTAAAATTCCATCAGACAAAACCTTTTATGGGCCGTACTTTAAACTACGGCTTCTAAATAGGTTTCATAAGGTTCATGCCTGAAAATATGAAGTCTAGAACTACATCTATGACCAATAGATTATTTTATAAGCTGTACTTGGTCTCGTAGATGTAGTTCTAATAACTTGTTCCACTATACCCTGCTACCTATGAAGGCTTTCTACTACACGTAGATTTTCTTACGGCTCGTAGACGTGCCTTCGAAGGTTCTTTTGTCACCTTTTCTGGTACTTTCTTGTTTTTCTTTCCTATATTTGTGGGGTTAATTGGTGTGTTAAATGTGTGAATTTCAAGTACCATGGCCCCAAAACCCAAGAAGAATGAGATATGTGCTTGCAGCAGAGATTGAGAGATAAGTCCTCGGATGCCCCAATTTCTCTAAAGGCCAGTAGGTCCCTCAAGGACCTCGGTGTCTGGCCAGGTGTAGGCACCGAGCGACCACAGACATGGGAAACTTCAAGAAAGGGCAGCCTAAAACTAAGGCCAAAGTGGTTCACCCTCCCCAATATGAAGACGGAGGTGGTAGGGAAAGTAGCTCAAAACAGATGACTTCCTTCAGAGAGGGAGTCAGAGTTTGAGTCTTCTTCCATATCTCGACCACCACCCTCACCTCTGGATACATTGTCTAACTGGTGGTACGTGCGGGGCATGCAGTAGATATACCAGGATGACCTCTAGCAGGACGAGCAGGGCCGAGAGGACCGTACTATCTTTAAGGAGCCCAGATTATCACTTCTTGATTGGACAGTGTCCTCGAACTCTAGGACACCATAGCCTGTTATAGCTTGCAGTTGTTGCCAGTGTTGTCCGGGAAGTACTCCCTACCAATGGTCAGAGAGTTTCTTGCTTCATATACCACCGCCATCCTAAAGTCAACCCCTAAGGGGAAGAGACCCCTTGCTCAGTCTTATTTGACACACAAGAGGGTGAGGGGAGTTCAGGTTGACCTATCAGAGCACCTCCATCTGGCGTGTTCTTTTTGCTCCCGATTACCAGGCCCCTAAGACCACTAGTGAGTAGATCACAAATTAGGGCAGACACGAGATAAGGTATTGATAAGAGATCTATCCCGCAAGGCCGCGTTAATTAGATGGGTTACCAATCATATTGTTGAGCAAGGAGAGGACCCTGAGTAGGTATTTACATCATCGGCATCTATAGTGAAGGCGTTCCTCAGCTTCACCGGTAAATTTTGGTCGGTTGTTTAGATCACGGATCTTGCTAACACATGTTGATAATACTCTAACACCGAATTATGTCATTTTGGTTGCTATCATCTTGGTTGGCTATGACATCGATTGGGCCTGCCTGATAGTAGAGCAGATTTACGAGTCGAACCTAAAGAGGTCAACCTCCATCCCCTTCCCGTGTTTGATATATCATCTCTATATAGCGGTAGGGGTGGAGATTTTTCACCATGTTGACACATTAATAGAGGTTCAGAGGACACTGGATGCCAATCTAATAAAGGCTGATGAGAATTCGGTGGCCCTCTAGTAAGCACCACACAGCCTCTTTTCCATATGCTAGAAATGTTCTCTACAGCACCACTGTTTGAGACTTAATCTTCTTATCTACTACTGTTCCTACTACTAAGGGGCCCCTACAAACCGAGGCTCATAGAGGAGAGGTCCACTACTACTACTACCACTACACCAAAGATTTCACCCACACAGTTTGGTATACGTGTCAATAGTATCTATACAGGCCCTGGTGCAGAGACAGGCACATACTAAGTTCCAGTTGACTCAGTTGCTACAGTAGATTCGGCCCTGGGCTCGCCAGGCCATTTTAGAGGCTGAGGCTCGGGTAGAGTCGCACTTTATAACTATACTTACATAAAGATTGTGACCTAGTCCATAGATGCATTGATGCATTTCAGACTCAATTCAGCCCAGCCTACTTACCTGACATCCATTCGGGTAGAGATCCAGCAGCTCCAATCCAAGATGAGGAATGTAGTATCAAAACTAGTTGTACTTCCTCCATCTGATCCTAGTGAGCCAGTTCTTGATCTATTCGGCCCTAAGGAGACACCACTCCCCAGGCTCGGGAAGAGGCCTTGCCTATAGAGATATGATCCAAATGCTGCAAGGTGAGAGGCACGGATGACAAAGTAAGAGCAGCTCTAGATTGCGAGACTTTGTTCAATACAGGATGAGAAGGTGTGGCAAACATGTGAGCTAGAGATGATGAGGGGTGTTGGACCCTCCGAACATGCTGCTACGATGAGGAGACCACTAGGTAGGTTGAGGGTGGTCAGTCACAGCCAGAAACTTTACGCTTAGGCATTAAGTATGCTTCTTTTGATCCCCCCATGTTTTGATATTATTATATTTGGTATATTGAGGACAATGCAAAGCTTTTTCGATGGGGTGTGGGTAGTTATAGGCCTCAATGAATTCTGAGTAACCATGGCCTATAACTATCCCAAATTTTGAGTCTGAGGGGTTTTCATGCATATGTTTTTCCCTCAGAACATTTATTTTCTATTGAACCGGCACATTTAGTATGTGCAGGTAATATTCGTAGCATATAGTACTAAAGTCTATGACATATGTTAGTTTATTGTAAAAAACGATACCCATCAAATTTTATTTTAGGTAGTCTTGATAGAACCATGTGATATCGATGATTGACAGTGCTTGTTCTGATAAGTGAGGTTTAATTTTGATGAAAAGCATGGTCTGAGAGTTTGTGTTGATAATGCAGTTAGTGTCATGTGTGTTTAGGGTTCTTTGCTTAATTATTATACTGTTTTTCAATTAAGAACTTGTCTTGTCACTTTGACTTAGATTGTAGGTTAGTTGGTTAGGAACGGATCTCATATCGTTGTTCATATTAGTCCACTCAGCTTAAATGACCAACCAAATGCTTGATGTATCCCTTAATCCTAATGTTTGAGCTTTGCATGTACGCTTTTCTTTGTAAACACCAAATTGACCTAGCCTTGTGGAATGTGAAATCTTTAATTTGGCCCTGGTCCTTCTTTGAATATTATGCACCTTTGCTGAGGAAAAAATCTTAAGTTCAGGGTGGCTACCAAAATTGGCCTCGGTTCATAGGTTGAATATTATGAACCTCAACTCGATCCAAAAAGCCTAAGTTGAGGATGGTTGGTTTAAGGAAAATCACACTAAATGGAGTGGAAGCCAGTGATATATGAAGGGGGGAGGGGGGAGGGAAGGTGATATAGGTGCAACAAAAATGAATGGATGCCTAAACAATGAGCTAAAAAGAAAATAATGTAAAAACAAAAGGTAATGAGCTAAAATGTTAGTAGGGCATCCAGAAAAGCTCAAAATAGGATAAGGAGAGAATGAGTTGAAAAATAATAGTGTTGGTAGGGAAAAAGTGTAGAATAATGCAGTGTCAAGGAGGGTCATTAGTCAATGTGTTCCTAAAACATCATAACAAAGGCCCCTAAGCCTATGTTACAAACCAAGAAAGTCATATAGTGATCCTAGTCCAATTAGTCGAAGGTCATAGTTGTGAGTATAGGGGTAAGTATATGGTATTGAGCATAGTGTTTGAATATCTATTGTGAGTGTAAGTGGTTTTGCTTAGTCCCAAGCATCTAATATGGAAATACTATCATGAGTGAGATTTGTAACTTCTTCTTGTGAGGGCACTTGAAATACACTATTGATTATAGTTCATTTCAATGATTGTTGCTTATTTATGGTTATCTTTCATTTCATAGTTGCACTGTCACATGTATTGATCTACATTGGTTAGTTTGATGTCTATCTGATATGCATTGATAAGTTATTGTGGGTATATGTGCTTGACTTAGAGGCGATGTATGGCATTAGATTGAGGTCTATGTGTTGTTATACTGCTTATGTAGATTGAGTCTGTCGCTTGAGGACAAGCAACAATTTTAAGTTGAGAGTGCTAATGTGCTGTCAAAATACAACACTTTTGATGCTTAAAACTTGGAATTTCGTGTGTTCACAAAGTGATGTTAGTGGGTTTGATATGTTTTTATGTTTTTCAAGATTATAGGAATTGGTGTGATTTTGGGCAAAGTGTTGTAGGTGCTAAGTTTTTGAGGAACTATGAGGTACTCTACGGGTCGTAATACTTCAACGAGCCATAGAGGGGTTTCGTGGTTGAGATCCAATTAAGGGCCTATTTTCTGAAGTTGCATCCACGAAATGTAAGACGAGCCGTAGAATATTGTCTGAGTCGTGGATTGGTTTCGTGCCTTGAGTATCAGATTTTGAAGAAACAAAACCCTATACAGGTTGTAAGTCTAGATACGGCCCGTAGAAAAATGTCATAGAAGTGACACCAGATTTTGAAGATACAAAACTACAATGCCTAGGTATGGGTCGTAGAACTTTGTACGGACCATAACCCAGATCGTAGAGCCTGCCTAATCCAGTTTTCCTATTTCATTTTAGATTTGTATTTACTTATTATAAATAGGTTCTATAGGTCTTTTTGACAGAGAGACGCATGAGAGGCTTGAGAAACACCTTTGTGACTTCATACTTTGTGACTTTTACATTGAAAAACATTACTTTGTGATTTCTAGTGAAGATTTTGGGATTTCTTGTTTATACCTTTATCATTCTAAGTGCTTAATTATGTTATTATATATCATGATTCTTTCATCTACAATGGTTATGCACAGCTAAATCCACAACTAGGGTTGTGGGAACCATAAAGAACTAATAAGGTAAAATCTAATAATCCATAATTTTTCAAAAGTGTGCATGCATGTATTAATTAATTCTCTTCATTTTGATTGCTTTTTAATGGTGGGCGATGTTAGAACTGCCTAATTCTCACTGACTGGATCAAGGTAGTAATTAATAGGAAAAAAGATTAATTAACAAGACTCGATGTGATCCCTCTCATCTAATCACCCGAACTGGATCAAGGGGAGGTTGTACTGGAACGATAGGTAAGGATTAGTAATCACATTGCGTGGATAGATCAAATCACATGGTGAAATTTACCTCTCACCTGGATCAAAGTATTTGGTAAACTTAACTCACTGTTCTATATCCTATACACTAGAAAAGATTATGAGTATCTAGTAATACTAAGTTAGGAATTCATTAGGTACACAAAACCCTAGTTACTTCTCTCACTGGTTTCGCAACACTTGCTTCTAGTTTAGGTTTACTTTCTTGTAATTACAAAAAAAAAAACCTTTTGGGAGATAAGTAGGTTAATTCATTTGACTGTTTGCAATTACTCCAAGTCTGACCATATTACCTGTGAGTTCAACCCTAACCATTGTTAGGTTATATATCTTTATAATGACCGCTTAAAACTTCAAAAAGGAGGTGTAGCTTGGGCGACATCAAATGGAATGGGGAGAGACTAACTATGGAATTTGTTATAGGTTTGCCTGTAGCCTTAGGCAATTATAATTTAGTTTGGGTGGTTATTGGTCAATTGACCAAGTCAGCTCACTTCTTATCGATAAAGACTAGCTACAGTGCAGAGCAGCTGACTAGGTTATACATCCGAGATATAGTCAGATTGCATAGAGTGCTAGTGTCTATAGTATCAGAAAAAGGTTGGGTTTACTTCCCACTTTTAGCGGGCTCTATATCGTGGATTGGGTAATAGAGTGTTTTTGAGTTCAACTTTTCACCCTCAGACTGACCGTCAGAGAGTGCACCATTTAGGTGTTGAAAGACATGCTTAGGGCTTGTGTTATTGATTTTGGGGCCCGGTGGGACTAGTACTTAACATTGGTAGAGTTTTCATATAACAACAGCTACCATTTCAAATAGCACCATTTGGGGCCTTATTTGGCCGGAGGTGTATATTATTGATCAAATGGTTTGACTTAGGTTCAACCGAGGTGTTAGATGTTGATTTTCTTCAAGATGCCATTGACCAGGTCTGACTAATTCAGAGTAGACTTTTTTGACAACTCAGAGTCGCTAGAGGAGTTATGTTGATAGGAGGATTAGGACTCTTGAGTTCTTTGTTGGTACCAGTGTAGGGTTGAAAGTTTCACCCATGAAGGGTGTGATGAGATTTTAAAAGAGGGACAAGCTCAATCCTAGATTCATTGGCCCCTTTGAGATTTTGAGGAGAGTTGGTAAGGTGGCTTATGACTTAGCCTTTCTACCTAGATTATCAGTTGTTCATCCTATTTCCATGTTTCCATGCTCCATCAGAACATTCCTAATGAGTCTTATGTGATCTCTTATGATTCCATGGAGTTGGGTCTAGATTTGTCCTTTGGGGAAGATCCTACAGCTATATTGGGCAAGCACGTCCGGAGATTAAGATCCAAACATATACCTGCTATAAAGGTTCAATGGCGACATCGTTCTGTGGATAAGGCTACTTGGGAGTTAGAGTCTGACATGCGAGCTAGATATCCTAGCCTATGAGGCTTCAAGTACTCTTCTTTCTCTTATGTTCGAGAAGAAACATTATATTTAGTGGTGAATGATGTAATGACTTGGTTGGTCATTTTTGGCCTTAATTGTGAAAATTACTTTTTTACCCTTTCATAAGTTACTTTGGCCCAATTTGAACTATTTGCATTCTTGGAACTGAAATCATGAGTTTCATAAGTTGAAAATATGAGTTTTGACATTTTTGGAAGTTTAAGTTGTCAAAAAGTGAGTTTTTGTACCATTCTGAGTTTTAAGTATCGGATCAAAGATTGTCAATTTCATTAGCTCCGGAACATCGAAACTTGTCTATGAGAAGTTACAAAGCTGAATTTGGAGTTAAAATGAGGTTTCTAGGCTAACGTTATGATTTTACTCATTTCTAGAACCAAAGTTTGACTTTGATCAACATTTGAAGTTCAAAAGCTCGGATCAAAATTTTGATAGTTCCAGTAGTTCTGGATGGCGAAACTTACACTAGAAATGGTCTCATAATAAATTTTGGAGTTGCCGAGGGCATTTTTGACATTTGGGTTTAATACTAATTTTATCAACTTGCATTGGTAAATATGGTGGGGAGACCTTGAAATCAATTTCTGATGATTCCATTGAGTTTGAATCGTTGTTTCCAGTATTGATACATATGTGATTGATTTAGATTCCAGATGAGTTTTGAGGGTCTATTCTGAGTAGTGGACATGGTTTTGCTAATATCTCATTCAGGTATCCCACACCTCCACATTCGCGCCTCTGTCCATGCATTCATGGAGGGTAAACCCCCTTGACCTCCACATTTTTGGATGCGGGCCTACTTTCGCAGAGGATTAACTATTTTGACCCTTGTGTTCGCGGTTGCCTATTCGTGGTTAACTATGTGTTACCTGGACAATTTTAAACTCGAAAATCACCATTTTCATTCCATTTAGAACTTGCTAAGCATTTTGGGCAATTTTGAGAAGAGGTTTAAAAAATTTAAATTGGATAAGTATTTCGAACACTAAATTAATCGATTTCCATGAGTTTTATCTAGATTTTGTCTTTAATTACATGAATTTGACTGTCCAAAATTGGGAATTTTTAGACTATGGTTTCCAAATTTTTAATGTTGATTTGTCATCAAAATTAAGCTCGATTTTAGTGGGATTTTCACCCACGAACACCATGTTTGTGCAGAACTTGATTTTGCAATTAGCTTTCATATTCAAAATCTTTGGATTTTAGCTCTAAATTTGACCATTTTTCTCTTAAGCCTAATTTATGGCAATTGATGTCGCACAACCCGACTACTGAAAGGAAGAAGGGGTGGTTGTCATCATCATATAACCCAACTTTAGAGATAGGGGTCGATCCCATAGGGAATCATTATTCAAGGTGGAAGTGACTCGTTGGACCAAGTAATGGTAGGATCTAGGGGGTTGTAGTAATCAAAATAAGAGTTCAGTCAAACGAGTTTTAAATAACGATTTTAAACATCAATTCA
Source organism: Solanum rostratum (assembly GCA_029948455.1). Classification (NCBI taxonomy): domain Eukaryota; kingdom Viridiplantae; phylum Streptophyta; class Magnoliopsida; order Solanales; family Solanaceae; genus Solanum; species Solanum rostratum. Next base: position 27,233,960 of record CM057045.1, read on the forward strand.
TAGAAGATATTGGGGATGTGCAAATGTAAGGACCCGAAATTTTGTACGACATCAATAAAGCATGAAAGTTTGGTTTTGGAAAAGGTTTTGGACCAAGGTGACGCTTTAAGGGAGCCCTCATGGTCCATGTAAGGTCACACGGCCTGTGTGGAGCCTCCATGGAGTGGTCCTTGGCTTTTGGAGGATGTTTGGCCCTTAAACGTTGTGTTTTAAAGTAAGGCACACCATACTTGGACCCTCACGATCCTTGTGACACTTCACGGACCATGTGGTGGGCCATGTGGTGGCCTTGGCTTGAAATCCCATAGTTTATGGACTAAGTATGGTTACACGGCCAAGTTCAAGGCCCGTGTGGGGTGTAACAGCCTGTGAGGCCATCCATAAAGCTTATAGAGTGAAATTTTCCTAAGTATGGAATCACCGTCTCGTAACGTGATCGTGAAATTTTTCTAAGGAGAGGGGTATGGGCAGTGTGACAGCCCGTGTGACACTACGCAGCCCGTGTAAACTCCTGTAAAGGTGACTTCGTGAAAAAAAATCTAAGTATGGGATCTTCAAGTTCAAGATAATTTCACTATCAAGCCTTCAATTCAAGCTTAATTATGTTGTTTAAGGCCATCATGGGTTTCCTATATCAAGTCAAGTTCAAAGGAATTTCATTAGCTTAGTTTTTCACAAGTACCGATAGAAGGGTCAGCTTTAAATAGGCATATCTCTTAGCACAAAAGGAATTAGGTTGCTCTTTGAATTATCTTACCAGCACATCTGGTCTCACCTCATTCTGAGTTTGGAGCAAGAAGTTATGCCCTTTTTAGTAGAATCTGCCTAGGCTAGACGAGAGGCCTTCACGGACCGTGAAGCCAACTGTGTCAAGTTCAATTAAAAATTTAAAGGGACGTTTTATTGAGGTATTTTTTACATTTTCACCCATCCCCAAGGCTTTTTAGACCTTTTTAACCCCCCCCCCCCCCCCCCCCTTATATTCCTAAACTACTCCTACACTAATTTTAAACCCTCATTCAAGACTAACACTTGGTTTCTAGAATTAGACTCTTAAAATTCTCTCCGAGTCTCATCTTCAAGATTCAAGCTAGGATTCAATTGGGGTTTCAAATTCAAGCTAAATTCTTCCCAAATTCATCTTCTTAATCAAGGTACATGGGATTGATTCTTGGTCTCTTTCAACCAAGAAGACCCAAAAACCCTTTCAATAGATTTCATGAATTTTAGTTTACTTTAAATGTGGGTTTTCATTATTTGATTTTATTAAATCTAATTAATTTATGGGTTGCATTCTACATATGATTTTGATTCACTTTGATCACTATTATGATGATTTACATTGAGTTATGAAGTTATGAAAATGTATTTCCCATTTAAAGTTGATTTATGCATCGGTAATCTACATTATGATTTACATGTGGATTTAATTATGGATTTCCTCAATTTCACTTTTATGGCTGATTTTAACTTGAATCTATGTTACCCATGCTAATCTCACATCATGCATTGCATTTGCATTCATGCACATTGGTTTATAAGGAAATTATGAAGTGGGTTAAGCCCAATTATGTTTTATGAAATGATTATGATATGATTTTGGTAAGGCATTGGTTATGACAAGAATGTGATCACATACATATCTTATGGTTATGTCTCTTTGAGCATCTCAGGTGCTTGCACCATTTCGTAAATGTGAATGAGCTATTCCTTGCATGAGTATTATGATTATGACTTATGATTTGGCATTTGAGCCTAAATGTGCATTGGACGGTTTTGAAGTGAATATTATACTTTTTGAAAGCGCGTATATGTATAAGTATTCATGTGGGATGTTTTGACTTAACACCGATGGATTGAGGTGTTAGGGCTATCCCCAAGGGCCCTCTCCCTTTCCTTGAACTATATGCCAACATAGGAGCGTTAGCCGTTACCGAAAAGATCGGGTCATAAGGAATGGTTATTCGTTTATTTTGTTTATGATATGATATGATATGATATGATTATGGAAAATCCTTTTGAAAAGTGTGGTCGTAAGGAAGGTGACCATCCGTCAAAAAGTTTGGTCATAAGGTGTGATATAGATTATCTTTGGCAAGTAATCTTCTCCAACCGATGGGAGGTCTCTATCGGACTAATTCATGTGATAGCTCACATGAGTTTGATTTGTCGGTTATAGTCCATCCCCACTATATATGAGCATTGTTGCATTTCATGCATCATGACTTTTATGGCATCTTGTATATTTCTCCCTTGGTTATATGATTCTTTCTATATTATGTGCCCTTGTCATTTAACATTGAAATACAGGTTTATAAGTCATATGCATTGCATGCCTGCATACTTAGTACATTCAAATGTACTAACGCATACTCTATGCCTACATAATTTCACCATGTAGGGAATGTGTGTTACAACTATCCACTGCTTGACGGGTAGCTCAAATTCTGAGAGTTGATATTGTGGTTAGTCCGACCATCCAAGGACAAACCACCTTCCTTCTATGTATGTTATTTTTTCTTTATCTTCTTAATTGAGGGTGACCTCGGGACATGTCTTGTCCCCTGTGCCATCTTATGACTAGAGGCATTGTTGGGCACCTTGTAGGCTTTCGTAGATTCTATACGTTATGTGTTGTATTTGAAGCTTATGATTTCAGTTATCAATTGGATATGGCTATCATGGATTGATTATGGGAATTATGATATGTATGTATGTTTAATATGGAAATGTGGAAGATCCTAAGCCCCATATTACCCCCATAGAGTAAGTCATACTTACCCGCCCTTTAGTTCTTATGTGCTATGTGCTATGTGAATCCATGTTAATCCCTTTCCCTTTGATATCTCCATACTGTGGGTCATGTATTCCCATCCCTTAGAACTATGTGTTTACTATTTGAATGCACTTTAAAACTGATGATGTGGATTTGGATACTTTGAGGCTTGTTTAGGGACTCTTGGTTTCCTATTCACTATGTCACTTATAGGCCCTGGATCCGAGTCATGACAAAAGATGGTATCAAAGCACTAGGTTTATAAAATGGTCCTCGGAATCCAACATGCCGCGTCAAGTAGAGTCTTATTCAGGGGTGTGAAGCGGGCCACTTCTATGGGTAGGGGGCTACAAGGCATTTTAGGAAATATTTCACTTTTCATGATTCTAACCGTGCCATGGTGCGTATCTTAAGATTTCTTATCTCCATCCCTCCCTATCGAATAGGGAGATTTACGTTGAGCTCGTAATGCAATCCAGGGGAGGAATATGTTGTAGCAATCTTATAGATGAGGTCAAAAAGGGAGTTGGTGAAGGATGTGCATTGTTTGACATGCTTGTTCTTTTGGATATTCGAAGATTTCCTGGGTTGGCTGGTTATGATGGAAAGTTTGTTGAAGGCCTCTCATCTATTGCATCTCCATTGATCAAGTTGACTAGAAAGAAGGCCAAGTTGTATGGTTGGATGAGTGTGAGGTGAGTTCTCAGACCTTGAAAGGTCGGCTTACATCGGCTTCAATTTTGGCATTATCAGAAGGCTTAGATAGGTTGGTGGGGTTTTTTGATGCTTCTCAGTTTTGGTGGGGTTATGTATTTATAAAACATGTTAGTGTGATAGCTTATACATCAAGGCAATTGGAGATGCATGAGCGTAACTACCTAACTCATAATCTTGAGTTAGCGGCAGTAGTGTTTGCCTTGAAGATTAGGAGATACTATCTGTATGGGGTGCATGTCAATGTCTTCACCAACCACAAGAGTTTGCAATATATGTTCACTCAAAGGGATTTTAACTTGGGACTAAGAAGAGGGTTGGAACTCCTTAGGGGCTATGACATGAGTGTACAATGTAAATTCGGCAAGAAAAATGTTATAGCCAGTGCTCTGAGTAGGCTATCTATGGGAAGTTTGGTTCGTGTTGATGAAGGGGAGAAAGAGTCGACAAAAGATGTTCACCATTTGTCTAGATTGGTTGTTAGGTCGACCGACTCTGATAGTGTTGGTTTTCATGTTCATAATGGGGCCGAATCTTTTGTGGTTGTTGATGTTAAGGCTAAGCAAGATCTAGATCTGTCATTGGTTGAATTGAAGAGGTTGGTTGCCAAAATAATGAGATAGAGGCTTCCTCCCAAGGGGGAGATGGTACGTTTCTGTATTAAAGTCAGTTATGTGTTCCGGATGTGGGTGATCTTAGGGAAAATGATCATGTGTGGATCCCATAACTCTCATTATTTGATTTACCTAGAATATGTTAAGATGTGTTGGGGTTTGAAGGAGGTGTATTGGTGGCATGGTATGAAGAAGGACATAACTGAGTTCGTACCCGAGTGCTCGAGTTGTAAAAAAGTGAAGGTAGAGCACCAAAGGCCCAGTGGTGTGGCTCAAGACATTGAGATCTCTACTTGGAAGTGGTTTGAGTTAAGATGAAATGACTTCTATAGGCGTGAATTTTGTGTTGGACGCTACAAAAGAGTGAAATTGATTAAGGAAAGTTTGAAGATGGTTTGAAGTCATCAAAAGTCTTATTTGGATGTTAGAAAGAGGGATCTTGAGCTTTGTATTGGTAATTAGATGTCTGTGAAGGTCTCACTTATGAAGGGTGTGGTTCATTTCGGGAAGGAGGGAAAGCTAAATCCCCGGTATATAGGTCCTTATGAGATTGTTGAAGCAGATCGGGAATGTAGCTTATAGGTTAGATTTGCCTCCGAAATTGAGCTCTACTCACTCGATTTTGCATATATATATATATATATATATGTGTGTGTTGAGGAAGTTGTTGGTGATGCTAGTGTTATTTTGCCTTTGGAAGGTGTTGAGGTTGAGGAGAACTTGTCTTATGGAGGAAGCTTCGGTTAAGATTTTAGATAAGACTAGTGAAGTGGCTTCGCAACAAGTATGTGGCGGCACTTTGGAGGAATCAACATGTGAAAAGTGCTACGTATTGAGTGGAATAAAGTATGATGTAATGATACCTTTATCCTTTCCAATCTACTCAAGCCTATGATATTAGGTTCTTCCTATTCTCAATGGTCTTAATTCTTTCACTCTTGAGTTCCATGACATGATATGTATACATGTGCACAAAAATAATTTTTCTTATTTTTTGAATGATATGAATACATTTTAATATGGATTTTAAAGGCTTTATGATTTTCAAATGATGAGTTATGCGTTGTACCTTGTGTTCTGATGTTTCATGTTCTAAGTCAATCCTTTCAAGCCTCGTTCCACCACATTCGAGGACGAGTGTTCCCAAGGGGGAGATGATGTAAGGACTCAAAATTTTGTACGACCTCAATGAAGCATGGAAGTTTGGTTTCGAAAAATGTTTTGGACCAAGGTGACGCTTCATGGGAGACCTCACGGTCCGTGTGAGGTCACACGGCCTGTGTGGAGCCTCCATGGAGTGGCCCTTGGCCTTTGGAGGATGTTTTGCCCTTAAATCTGGTGTTTTAAACTAAGGCACATCACACTTGAACCCCTCACAGTCCGTGGGACCCTTCACGGACCGTGTGGTGGGCCGTGCGGTGGCCTTGGCTAGAAATTCCACAGTTTTGGGACCAAGGATGGTTACACGGCAAAGTGCACGGGCCTTGTGGGGTTTCACGAGCCATGAGGTCATCCGTAAATCTTCCAGAGTAAAATTTTTCTAAGTATGGAATCACCGTCTTGTAATGTGATCATGGAATTTTTCTAAGGAGAGAGGTATGGGCAGTGTCATAGCCCGTGTGGCACTACACGACCCGTGTAACCTCCCGTGAAGGTCACTTCGTGAAAAAATTCTAAGTATAGGATCTTCAAATTCAAGCTAAGTTCACTTTCAAGCCTTCAATTCAAGCTTAATTATGTTGTTTTAGCCCATCATGGGTCTCCTACATCAAGTTAAGTTCAAAGTAATTTCATTGGCTAAGTTTTTCACAAGTACCGATAGAAGTGTCACATTTAAACGGGAATATCTCTTAGCACAAAAGGAATTGGGTGGACAACAACCAATCAAATTAAAGCACTTTGAATTATCTTTCCAACGCATCTGGTCTCATCTTATTCTGATTTCAGAACAAGACGTTATGTCCTTTTTCGTAGAATCTGTCTAGGTCAGACGGGAGGCGTTCATGGACCATGAAGAGCTTCACGGACCGTGAAGCCAACCATGTCAATTTCAGTGAAAAATATAAGGGGGCGTTCTATTGAGGTATTTTTGATATTTTGACCCATCCCCGAGGCTTTTTAGACCTTTTTAACCCCCCTTTTTGTTCCTAAACTTCTCCTACACTAATTATAAACCATCATTCAAGACTAACACTTAGTTTCTAGAATTAGACTCTCAAAATTTTCTCTATGTCTCATCTTCAAGATTCAAGCTAGGATTCAATTGGGGTTTCAAATTCAAGCTAAATGCTTCTCAAATTCATCTTCTTAATCAACATATGTGGGATTCATTCTTTGTCTCTTTCGACCAAGAAGACCCAAAAACCCTTTCAATTGATTTCATGAATTTTAGTTTACTTTAAATGTGAGTTTTCATTATTTGATTTATTAAATCCAATTGGTGTATGGGTTGTATTCTACCTATGATTTCACTTTGATCACTATTATGATGATTTACATTGAGTTATAAAGTTATGAACATGCATGTCCCCTTTAAAGTTGATTTATGCATGGGTGATCTATATTACGATTTACATGTGAATTTTTATGGATTTTCTCAAATCATTTTTATGGCTGCTTTTAACTTTAATCTATGTTACCCATGCTAATCTCACATCATGCATTCATGCACATTGGTTTATAAGAAAATTATGAAGTAGGTAAAGCCCGATTTTGTTTTATGAAATGATTATGATATGATTTTTGTAAGATATTAGTTATGGCTCTTTGAGCATCTCGGGTGCTTGCACCATTTCGTATACGTGAATGAGCTATTCCGTGCATGAGTATCATGATTATTACTTATGATTTGGCATTTGATCCTAAATGTTCATTGGACGGTTTTGAAATGAATATTGTACCTTATTAATGCACGTATATGTATAAGTATTCATGTTGGATGTTTTGACTTAGCACCGATGGATTGGGGGCGTTAGGGCTATCTCTAAGGGCCTTCTCCCTTTCCTTGAACTATGTGCCAGTATAGGAACATTAGCCATTACCGAAAAGACCGGGTCATAAGGAATGGTTATTTGTTTATTTTGTTTATGATATGATATGGCATGATTATGGAAAATTCTTCTGAAAAATGTGGTCGTAAGGAAGGTGATCATCCACCAGAAAGTGTGGTCGTAAGGTGTGATGTAGATTACCTTTGGCAAGTAATCTTCTCCTACCAATGGGAGATCTCTATCAAACTAATTCATGTAATAGCTCACATGAGTTTGATTTGTCGGTTATAGTCCATCCCCACTATATAGAGCATTGTTGCATCTCATGCATCATGACTTTCATGGCATTTTGTATATTTCTCCCTTGGTTTTATGATTCTTTTTATATTATGTTCCCTTGTCATCTAACATTGAAATGCAGGTTGATAAGTCATATGCATTGCATTCCTGCATACTTAGCACATTCAAACGTACTAATGCATACTCTATGCCTACATTATTTTACCATGTAGCGAACATGTGTTACAATGATCCACTGCTTGACGGGTAGCTTCAATTCGGAGAGTTGATATTGTGGTGAGTCCTACGTTCCAAGGACAAACCACCTTCCTTCTACTTATGTTGTTTTCTGTTTATCTTCTTACTTGAGGGTGAGCCTTGGACATGTGTTGGCCCCCGTCCCGTCTTATGACTAGAGGCATTGTTGGGCACCTTGTAGACTCTCATAGATTCTATACGTTATGTGTTGTTTTGAAGTTCTGATTTCAATTATCTATTGGATTTGGCTATCATGGATTGATTATGGGAATTATGATATGTATGTATATTTGATGTGGATATGTGGAAGATCCTAAGCCCCGTATTGCCCCCATAGAGTGAGTCATACTTACCCGCCCCTTAGTTCTTATGTGTTATGTGCTATGTGAATCCATGTAAATCCCTTTCTCTTGGATATCCCATAGTGTGAGTCCTATTTTTCCATCCCTTATAACTATGTGTTTACTATTTGAATGCGCTTCCGAACCGATGATGTGGATTTGGATACTTTGAAGTATGTTTGGGGACTCTCAGGTTCCCATTCGTCATGTCACTTCTAGGCCCTGGATCTGGGTCGTGACAGCAAATATAGGAATCGATCTACCAGCTGGGCCTAGATACTTGACTAAATAAGTTAATATTGAGTGAATGGGTTAGGTTGCTTGTAACCCAGATCAACTATGATACATGGGTTTTCGTATGAATCAATTAAGAAATCATACGCGGGCCGCCGAGACACGCTTGGCCTAAGAAGTCTCAGCAAAACCCCTAATATATGGCCATTAAATCCATAGTTGTGGACTTCAACTGAAACCCCAAGAGGTTTCCAACTATTATATCCATTTCACACTCTAATATTTCCGACTAAGGAAACAATCAAAGATCCAAAGTATAACTCCATGTTTGCAACTTTGAAATTATAGATCAAACATAGGAACGGATACAAATTCACCCAAATCAACTGCAGATACTTCAAGATATCAAACACCCAATAAATAAATCAAAGACCCATATCAATAGCACAACCCCCAACATGGGGATTTTAGCCACACATGCTAGAAATTAAAGATTGAATACCATACATAGTAGTAGAAGTCATGGGTAACAAGATTGAGTACAAATTAGTTGATTATTACCAACCAATCTTCTCCAATTTAATGCCTAAAAACTTCAAAGCCCTAACTCTCCTTATACTCTAAGAGGAAAGTTCTATGTATTACTACTACAGACTAATTGCTCTAATATGGTACGGACAAATGATGTACAATGCCCTTTCTAAATTTCGTAAATACTCCATGCAAATGCGTGAAAGTTCTGAAATATCGTTCAACGGTCAAGGTCGACCATCACCGAGCACTCCAGCAATGCGCTGAATGTGCACTTGCCTGCTTTACTATGCAACTTTATGAGGCTTTCTCTTCTGAAACATTAGTCGATGACTCTTTGCTCCACGTATACAATTTGCCAATGCGCTGAAATGTCCACTATATCGCTTTCTTGTCAGTGTTTTGGGGCTTTGGGTGCTGCAACTTTTGGCGATCACTTGTTCACTTCGGAGGATCTCCAGTATGCTTTGTGACAGCGAATCTGAATGCCTTCTTGACTTGACCTGGAACCTTGGTCACTACATAGATAGGCAATATCCCTGAGTGTTCGGTGGTTTGCCGAGTATCTCAGCGACACCGTTTTTCTCCGCTTTTCAATACTTTTACCTACTTTCAAAAATTTTACCAAGTATTGTCCATTTGTACAATTTTAATCCTGTTTCCTATCATAGCACATGCATATTAGTTAGTAGTTGGAATAAATAGCACGCTAAGGGCAATGTTTCCTTGCAATATATCCCCAAAATGAGACGGAAATATGAACTCATCAACACCCCCAACTTAAGCCTTTGTTTTCCCTCAAGCAAATCAAACATCAATCTTTCCAAATCAGATCTTGCAAATAGGGTCACAGGGAGCAACACATATATTTTCACCTTTTTCATCCTTTCTTCAACTTCCACAAACCACTTACATGACTTTGAAGCCTCGAAAGAAGACTAAGGCGTAATCAAAACATGGCTATGCTCACAACTGCTTATGTAGATGCTAATCACTGCCTAAAAACATCACCATTTGCCCTCATGCCAAAGAAGATCCTGAACACTCATGATTTTGCCATTGTTCTTTAGAGGATCTCTTCAAATCTCACTCTCCCAAATGAGAACTAGAATGTAAGCTTCAACCTATATGCTTGCCCTTATTCTCAATCAGAGTTCACCTGATTTTCTTTCGGACTAGGATCCCAAAGGACATTGCCAAGACTGTAATGTAGGTTAAAGATCGGGTAGGATAGTATATGGTCAATAGTGGCTCATCCCTCCTTAAACTCTACATGTTCGTTTTAGGCACAAAGGTTCTTTTAGTTCTCTCTTCATTCGTCTCATTTTTTAAAACTCTTTTGTTTTTTATTTATCATCCTAAGTGTCTTCCTTTTGCATTCTTTTTCACAACCAGATTTTTCTCTCTTTCCTTTTTTAGGGTCCTCAATTTTCAAACTTTTGTTTCTACTTTTTCTTTTCATTCCTTTCTAGGACTCCATGATGTCTTTCTTTCATTCTTCCCCCTCTTTATCCAACTCTTTCACAGGAGATATTTCCTTCTTCCTACTAACACACCCAACTTAGCCTTTGGCCACTACTCTAAATTTCAAGCTCAAGGAGGGATCGGTAATGAAAAAAAAGAATTGTCTTTCAAAACATGAGCCAAGGTTACAAGGTTGACAAAAAAGGGATCAAGGCTCAAAAGGGCTTCACTAATGATATATTTCACTGCCAAGGGATGTCACTGTGGTCAATTTGGACCAATGGAACCAAATAAAGCCTAAGGTCCTCTCCTAATCCATAATTAACCAACTTACTCCTCAAAACAAGCTAGGAAAGTTCTAGATATTGCAATACAAGCACTTCAACAAGATAACTAATCCCACATTAGCAAAATGGCTTTGCATTCAAAGAATGGAAACACACTTGTGATTTTTCAATCATTGCATATCCAAGCTCAATTGCTCACATAGTCAACTAAAGATTCCTCAAATCCATACAGAGATTGATTTATCAAGAAAGGACTAATTAGTGAGTACATGCTCCTCGTCCATGGCACCATCTGAATCAAAGATATGGAACATCAATGCTCAGATTGCTAAGGACTAGAGACCTGATATTACATTCGCACGCTTGCCATCTATGCACGGGGTGTGGACATCATTTGCAATCATTCTTCCATTGAAGAAAAAAAAGAAATAAAAACAAAAAATCACAAAAATAAACGCTACTCTATTACATTCAAAATTAAAATTTATTTATGCCCAAAAAGTTAAAAATTGTCCAAATATCCATCAACAACATCAACATTTCCCTCAATGTGCAAGGGATAACAAAGAGCAAGTGTAAGAGAATGTAATGAGTATGAGAACCCCCCCTCCTATTAAGTCAATCCAGCTGTAGTGGTGGTGGTGGAGTTGGAGAAGAGGTCGTGGGCCACTAATGCCCTCTTCTACCAGTGTGCTCTCAAGATCAATGTTAGGCCTTGCAGGCTCAGGCCCACTCACACTGGATGTACCTATCATGGAATGATCGAGAATAGACGTTGTTTTCACCACTTCCTTAATCTCATTCTCCATCACATCTAGCTCCTTCTGGTCCTCTTGGCTCTGCTCTGCTTCCAATGTCTCTTTATTAATTTTCGGGGTGCTCACCTCTCGGTACTCTTCACCGCCATCACCCAGAACATCTACAGTTAGCCCCTCATCTGCAATCATATCCACATCCACCTTGAGTGGTGGATCTTCCAGCCCATCAAAGAATGTACTCAAATCAGTGGACCATAGGGTTGTCTCCTCCTTTTTAAACTCATCAAGATCAGCTTTTAAAGCCAATGTGTCTGTACCACCACCACCTGTTTTCTCAACCTTTGCCACCCTATCCTTTAAGCTGGCCCAATCCTTCTCGTGGTCCTCACTCATAAACTTGACTCTATCCATCCACAACTTGTGAGCCTCTATTAACTCACATTATTTTGGCTTAGCCTCAACATATGGCCCCAAAGCCTTGGCTATGGCTTCCTCAACTAACTTGGGCACAGATGACTCAACCCTTGTGGCCCGAAGATCAACGACTTTGGCCAAACAGCCAATTTTGAAAATGGTGGCCCTAGTGAGTGGGGGTTGGTCATCTATGGCCTCTGCCTCTATAGATGGAACACGAGCAAAAGAGGAGTTAAAGTAGGTGAGGAAGAAGATATACCATCCTTGGTACTTAGCTCTGCAGCGGCAGACTCAAGGGCCTCAACATCAATCACCAGCATTTTGTCAACCGATTTCTTCTTAGCCCTGTCCTCTTCATCCCTCAGGTACTCAGCCTCAATCCGCCAAATGTTAGTGGACGCTAATGGAGTTATCTCCTTCTCAGTCATTTTTTTCTTTGGGACTCCGGCTTGGTTGCACAAGGTGGTAAAATTTTTGCTCCTATTTTGCTCTAAAGAGGATCTCTGAGGCTATGATCGATCCAAGATTTAACTACTTTTGGTCCATGATGTAACCAACTAACATGGCCTTGGCATGACAAAGTACAGACTCATTTTGAGAAGGCATCAAATTTTTGTTAATGAATCCAAACCAAGACTGTGTTAGAATATTTAGCTCTTTATTCTAAATAATTGCGCCCTCCTTTAACTACGAGGGAGCTAGAATTCCAATTAGTGGGGCCAACCACGCTTTGATATCTCAAATGTTTTGAGCTGCATTAGATCTTTTAAGTTTCTCTGACTCCTGAATGTGCAACCCAATATATCAAAAATCTCAATGTCTCCACATGGAACTTGTATACCCAAACTTCTCCAACATCATGAGGTTTTGACACAACTAACACCTTGCTTCTGCTCTTGGGAATGACTTGGCTATAGGCTTCATAGAATTCGCACACAAAGCTAGGCACATATGGGTCTCGTGGTTTTGTAAAGCTCTAAAAATTACGGGATTTAATTACTTTCCAAACTTCAAGGTACCGCTCAATTAATCCTTCTATTGATAAGTATTTCTCCTCTAGGATTGTCTTGTGCCCTTCATCCCTAAGCCTATTTAAGATCTTTGGAACTATGGTTTCTTGAGTCTTTGTGAGGACTTTGAGATGAAGTATTGTAGGGCCTTGTTCTTGGTTATATTTTATTCCTCTTTAGGATAGACTTTGTTGGCAATGGTGAGGATCTCGTGGACTTGGATAGAACATGCTTTCACTTGGTCATTCTGCAAAACATACTCCAACGTTCATGTGAGAAGCATTGATAAAGAAATCAAGTGCAAGAATTGATCATTTGAGAAACATTCATAATCGATAGGTCAATTAGACCGCGGATCATGCTCCGAAAATCGCTAAGCTAATTCGGTGGTCAAAAAGATTGGCCCCTTTTTGCACAAATTTCACAACATAGAGCCACTTCTACTTTCAACAACACTTGTGCTCATTCAGAGATACACCAAGTTAATTCGATGATGAATAAGGGCCATCATCGAAAGCTGCAGAATTCACTCAAAAAGATCAGGCATAAGGCGGTGTATATGACAATTGGGCGTATCGGCGAGTGCACTTAGGCGGTCAAAATTACCATCGCTTGTCGTGACTGGTAAGGCCCTTCATCTATTTATTCACACTTGGACAATTCCACATATTACATGAAGTCACACACTATCCCACCTCAACACGCCAATGCATGCTTACCTATTGATTATCCCTATCATATGGTTTCCTTGGCTATACACTCAATCAAATGATGACTTACCCTTAATAATGACGTCACCCAATCTACCATAGGGCAAGTTCAATCGCTTCAAAGAGATCAAGGGTTACTCAGACCTCACCCTTATCCCATAGGAACAATCAATCCAATCAAGAAAACATTTTTCAAGAACACATTCACATGATCATGGCATTTTCTCAATTGAAAACATTCAAACATGGTACAAAGCATTAAATTGAGGTAATACCCACAAATAATTCATCATAGAGCAAGAAACTCTTCATTCATGAACCTAACCCAACTCACATACACCACCAATTTTGACATTCATAAAAGAATACTAAAACCCGTAATAAATCACCATTCAAGTAGCACAGGGTTTAAGAGTAACTCAAAAGTCCTACCCACTTAATTTGCAACAAGATTTTCAAACCTTAAAGTGATTTTCACATTACAAACCCTGATCAATTTCTTAAACAATGGCTCTCTTCAAAAGAACTAAAACAAGGGCCAAAAACATAGCTTTTTAGTAGTGAGACACGATGAAATCTTCAATAATGCCATTTGATGAATATCCTCAAGCCTTTTTGTGAAAAAATTTTAAAAGAAAAGATAAGAGAGGGTATTGGCGTGCAAGGGAACTTACAAGGACGGAAGGTGGAAAGTGAAAAGTCCAAGGTATTTGAAATTCCTTAAGTAGGTCGGTGAGTGTGTGTTCGGTGATGTCGAACCACACCGCCTAGCACAGTTGGCACAGTATTGAGTGTGCTAGGGACTATCCATTTTTATAGCATGTATACCTTTCCATTCATCTTGAATTGCTTTGTTGGTGGAATTGACCATCACCAACTGGAATCGATGATTTACCGATTTGACATTTTGCTCGCCAAATTTGACAACACCTCAAGAGTCACCACTTGACTCAAAGGGTGGTCGAACTAATGGTCACTAATATGGCTCGGCGATACATCTAGTAATCCCACTTGATTGCCTATATCAACTTTCCACTCCCATTGTTTCTTTGTCAACCCTACACAATTTAACACCCATTATTCAAACTAGAAAGTAGTAAAATACTGATGTGTTGTCAAAATACAACACTTTTGATGCTTAAAACTTGGAATTTTGTGTGTTCTCAATTCGATAGCTTTTTAGTAGTGAGACACGATGAAATCTTCAATGATGCCATTTGATGAATATCCTCAAGCCTTTTTGTGAAAAAAATTTAAAAGAAAAGATAAGAGGGGGTATTGGCGTGCAAGGGAACTTACAAGGACGGAAGGTGGAAGGTGAAAGGCCCAAGGTATTTGAAAATCCTTCAGTATGTCGGCGAGTGTGTGTGTTCGGTGATGCCGAACCACAACGCCTAGCATAGTTGGCACAGTATCGAGTGTGCTAGGGACTATCCATTTTTATAGCATGTATACCTTTCTCTTCACCTCAAAGTGCGGTGGAACTGACCATCGCCAACTGGAATCGATGATTCACCAATTTGACATTTTGCTCGCGAAATTTGACAGCACCTCAAGAGTCACCACTTGACTCAAAGGGTGGTCAAACTAGTGGTCACTAATATGGCTTGGCGATACATCTAGTAGTCCCACTTGATTGCCCATATCAACTTTCCACTCCCATTGTTTCTTTTTCAACCCTACACAATTTAACACCCATTATTCAAACTAGAAAGTAGTAAAATACTGATATGTTGTCAAAATACAGTACTTTTAATGCTTAAAACTTGGAATTTTGTGTGTTTTCAATGCGATGTTAGTTGGTTTTATGTGCTTTTGTGTTATATTTGTAGGATTCAAAGGTTGGCCTTGATTTTGAGAAGAAATGCAGAAATTGCTGATACTTTGTGAAGTATGTGACCCTTTACGGGCCATAGAACATCTATGGGTCGTGAAGTGGGTTTCGTGGAAGATTCCAGTGAGGGGCTGATCTTTTAAAGTTGGTTCTGTGAACATATAGTTGGGGCATAGATTGATTTATGAGTCGTAGACCTTGGTTCGTGCCCTAAGGATCAGAGAGTGGGACCTTCTGAAGATTCATCAGACGAAACCCCCTTTGGGTCATAGACCACTTTACGAGTCGTAGAGGAGATGTCATAGACTTGAAGCCCAGTTTTACAGCAGCTCTATATAGGACCCCGATTAGGGGTGTGGAATGCAATACGGCTCGTAAACCCTTTCATGAGGCATGCCGACTCAATTATCCTAATGTGTTTCGGACTTGTCTTTTAAATATTATAAATAGGTTTTTTAGGTTATTTTTCAGAAGTTTTTTGCGCAGTGCTAAAAAAACTCAGTAATTAGAGACAGAAAAGTGTGAGAAAACATTGGAGAGTTTTTTAGAACACTTGTACTTTGATTTCATCATCAATATTGTGATTCTCTTTGAAGTTGGATTTGCTTGTTCTTAACTGAATTGTGTAAGTGCTCTATTACGTTATTCAAATTCATAAGTTTTGCATCTACACAAAGCATGAGTAGCTAAATCTACAACTAGGGTTGTAGGAACCATGAAGAACTAACGAAGTAGAAACGGATAATTCATAATTCTTGGAAAGTGGGCATACATGTACTAATTAACTCTCTTTGCTTTGCATGTTTTCTAGTGGTGGCTAACATTAGAACCCACCTAATGTTACTGAATAGACCAAGGTAGTAATGAATAGGAAAAGAGATTAATTAATTAGATTAGATAGAGGTGTTCTCGTCTAATCAACTGAACTACACCAATAGGAGGTTGAACTGACACTAATAGGTAAGCGTTAGTAATGCACACTATGGAGATGGTCCATGTCCCATAGTGAAATTTGCCTCTCACCTTCGACCAAAGGGCTTGGTGAACTTAAATTACCGGCTGAGCTGGTAATTAGGTTATCTGGTTATACTGAGATAGGGAATCATGGGGAACGCAATACCCTAGTTTCTCTTCATATTGATTTCCCTCTTGTATTTGTTAGGTTTATTTTCCATTTATTATTGCAACCCCCCTCCCCCGGGGGAGGTAACTCGGTTAACTACTCAAATTGAAGTCATTGAATTCTCTTGAGTCTATGTATTGCCTTGGGTTCAACCCTAACCTTGGTTAGGTTCTATTTCTTGACAACGAACAATTTATCTTCTAAAGGGAGGTACAACTTAGGGAAATCAAGAGAATTCCCGCCTATCATGTGGGTGACCCTGGTTCGATCCCCGGCAACGGCATGATGCCGCCCAAGTTACACCTCTTTTTAGAGGATAAAGTAGCTGTTGTCAAGAAATAGAATCTAACCAAGGTTAGGATTGAACCCAAAGGAATATGTAGACTCAAGAGAATTCAGTGACTATAATTTGAATAGTTAACCGACTTATTTCCCTAAAGGGGGGTTTTGCAATAATCAATAGAAAATAAACCTAATTAATACAAAGGTGAAATCAATATGGAGAGAAACTAGGGTATTGTGTTCCCCATGATTCTCTATCATAGTAAAATCGGATAACCTAATTCTCTTCTAGTGTGTAGCATGCCAGACGATAAGTTGAGTTCACCAAGCCCTTTGTTCAAAGGTGAGAGGCGAATTTCACTATGCGACTTGGCCCATCTCTATAGCGTGCATTATTAACCCTTACCTATAAGTCCAAGTACAACCTCCCCTTGGCCCATTTCGGTTGACTAGACGAGGACACATCAATCGAATCATGTTTATTAATCTCTTTTCCGATTCATTACTACCTCGGTCCAGTCAATAACACTAGGTGGGTTCTAATGTTGGCCACCACTAGAAAATATGCAAAATGAAGAGAGTTAATTAATACATGCATGCACATTTTTTCAGAATTATGAATTATCTGATTTTACTTTATTAGTTCTTCATGGTTCCCGCAACCCTAGTTGTGGATTTAGCTACTCATGATTTGTGTAGATGTAAAACTTATGAATTGGAATAACATAATAGAGTAGTTACACAATTGAATTAAGAACAAGAAAATACAACTTCAAAGAAAATCACAATAATAAAGATGAAATCAATGTAAAAGTGTCTTAAAAAACTCTACAATGTTATCTCACACTTTCCTCTTTCTAATTACTGAGTTTTCTGAATACTATGCGAAAAACTTCTAAAAAATAACCTTAAAAACCTATTCATAATATTAAAAGACAGGTCTTAAAAACATTACGATAACTGGGTCAGCACGCCTCACGAAAGGGTTATGGGCCGTATTGCATTCCACGACCTGTAACTGGGTTCTCATATAGAGTTGCTGCAAAACTAGGCTTCAAGTCTACAACACCCCCTCCACAACTCCTAAAGTGGTCTGATGAATCTTCAAAAAGTCTCAATCTCTGATCCTTAGGGCACGAATCAAGGTAAACGACTCGTAAATCAATATTCGCCCCATCTGCATGTTCATGAAATCAATGTAAAAGTGTTTTAAAAAACTCTACAATGTTATCTCACACTTTCCTCTTTCTAATTGCTGAGTTTTCTGAATACTATGCGAAAAACTTCTAAAAAATAACCTTAAAAACCTATTCATAATATTAAAAGACAGGTCTTAAAAACATTATGATAACTAGGTCAGCACGCCTCACGAAAGGGTTATGGGCCGTATTTGCATTCCACGACCCGTAACCGGGGTCTCATATAGAGTTGCTGCAAAACTAGGCTTCAAGTCTACAACACCCCCTCCACAACTCCTAAAGTGGTCTGATGAATCTTCAAAAAGTCTCAATCTCTGATCCTTAGGGCACGAATCAAGGTAAACGACTCGTAAATCAACATTCGCCCCATCTGCATGTTCATGAAATCAATGTAAAAGTGTTTTAAAAAACTCTACAATGTTATCTCACACTTTCCTCTTTCTAATTACTGAGTTTTCTGAATACTATGCGAAAAACTTCTAAAAAATAACCTTAAAAACCTATTCATAATATTAAAAGACAGGTCTTAAAAACATTATGATAACTGGGTCAGCACGCCTCACGAAAGGGTTATGGGCCGTATTGCATTCCACGACCGGTAACCGGGGTCTCATATAGAGTTGCTGCAAAACTAGGCTTCAAGTCTACAACACCCCCTCCACAACTCCTAAAGTGGTCTGATGAATCTTCAAAAAGTCCCAATCTCTGATCCTTAGGGCACGAATCAAGGTAAACGACTCATAAATCAATATTCGCCCCATCTGCATGTTCATGTAACCAACTTCAGAAAACCAGTCCCTTACTAGAATCTTCCATAAAACCTACTTCACAACCCGTAGAGTTTTCTACAGCACGTAAAGAGTCTCGTACTGCACAAAAATCAGCAACTTCCGCATTTCTTCCCAAAATCAAGGACAACCCTGGAATCCATAAAATATAACACAAAAGCACCTAAAACCAACTAACATCTCATTAAGAATGAAAGAAATTCCAATTTTTAAGCATCAAAAGTGTTGTATTTTGATAGCACATCAAATACTCACCTTGGGTTGCCGCCCAAGCAACGCCTTAGTGAACCTCATGGCTCGACGTAAATCCTTTTTACTTTTGGCTACCACCAATTGGCCCATTAATGACAATATCTCTGGATCATCTCCTGATTTTAAACCATTGCATATGTTGAAAACAACCTCCTCATCATTCATTGTAAACTTAAGATCTCCACCCTTCACGTCTACTAGAGCTCCCCCGGTGGCTATGAATGGCCTTCCAATATTATTGGTACATCCATATCCAACTCGCAATCCAAAATCACAAAATCCAAAAAAAGAATGAATTTATCGTCTTTCACCAACACATCGAAATCCCCACAGGTCGTTTGATAGACCGATTAGCCATGAGTAGTTGCATTATGGTCGGTGAAGGAGTCTCCAATCCCAATTCCTCAAATAAGGCTACGAGCATGAGGTTTATACTTGCCCCTAAATCACATAGAGCTTTGCAGAATTTTGAGGCTCCTATTGTGCATGGAATGGTGAATGCCCCTGGGTCTTCCTTCTTTGCCGCAAATTTTTGTGTCAAGAATGCACTGTAGATATGAGATACTTCAATTGTCTCACACTCAAGATTACTCTTCTTTGTTGCCAATTCTTTCATGAACCTAGCATATCCTGGCATTTCAATCAATGCTTCCACAATTGGAACATTTCTTGACAATGAGTTGAACATAGAGAGGAACTTTTGAAACTTAGCATCCTCCTCTTTATTCTTCAATTTTGTGGAAATGGAGGATAAACTTTGTCTGGTGGTGTTGTCAACTTCACCTCTAGACTTGAATTTTTTAAGGCAGTTCTCTTTGCCTTCCGGTCATTATCCCCACTCTTTTCTTGCTTATTACTCTCAAGATTGCTAAGTACACAATTATCTTTAACCTGAGCCTCATACTCATTATCTTCAACAACAATCACATCTTTTTTTCCTTACACCTCTTTCAAACCTTTGTTAATAACAAATGATGGTCTATTGCCTTCAATCGCCTTCCCTCTATGGGTTATTATAGCTAAACACTGTTGACCATTCCCTTTTGGGTTAGCCACCGTGTCACTAGGTAATCCTCCTCTTGGATATTGATTTAGATGGGATAAAATATTCCCAAGTTGAGTCTCCAAATGTTTAATAGATGCCGAATGAGACGTCACAATTTGACTCAGTTCAAAAAAATCAAATTTCATCTCTTTTAGGACTTTATCAGAGGCTTCCACCTTACTCAAGATTCGGGATAGCATATCCTCGGTTTGAGTATTCTCTTGATTAACCACTGGTTCAGCAGCCTTCACCCTATCATGAGGTGGAATATACCTATCTCCATCATGGTTTCTCCAACCTCCAACTTGAGGTTGATCGGTCAATGTATGATCTCACCATCCAAAGTTGTTGTTCCAACCTTGATTCTCGAGTGCCCTTGGAAAAGCTAGCCGAGAACCCACCATTTGGTTTCCCATGTAATGCATTTTTGTTATAATCGCCTTCAAATGGTGCAACCTCAAACATCATATCTCCGATAGCTCCCACACTATTAACACTTTTATGATTTCCTACCATGTCGTGCTTGGTCAAAAGATCAAGCTGGGTTAACATCTTATACATGTTCTCGTCCCTTTCTCGGTCTTTAGCGGTTTTCTCCGTGGTTGGGCCTCTGTGGCTTGAAGGTCTATGTAATCTCTTGTGTACTATGCTCGGTTAATCTTTATCATTCCATCCAAGAGGTTACAAGCTTTAGTGAATGATTGTGTCATTAAGCCTCCTCTCACTAACTGATCAGCTACTCTTTTGTCTGTAGCATCAAGACTCACGTTAAAGTATTGCAAGAGTATATGGTTCAGAACTCTATGGTTAGGGCATTAAAGTAAGAGTTTTCGAAATCGGAGCCATGTTTCATGAAAAAACTCACCTTCTTGCTGCTTGAAGTTCTCAATACTTCTTCTCAATTTTATAATCATCGAGGGAGGGAAAAATCTCTCAAGAAATGTATTTTATAGCTCCTCCCATGAAGTAATAGAATTACGAGGTAGCTCCACTAGCCACCTCAATGCCTCTCTGATGATGGAGAAAGGAAATAGCATTAGTTGAATGACTTCCTAACTCACTCCCCTAAAATTGAATAGAGACACACATCAAAAAAGTTTCGTAAGTGCTCATGAGGATCTTCACGGCCAAGCCCTCCGAACAATCCCTTCAGTTGGAGGAGTTGCAACATGGGGCTCATTACATGAAAATTAACTCCTCCAGTCAATAGGGTAGTCAGATAGTACCGGTGCATCCAACCTTATCAAAATTAACATCCCGCATACCGTCATGTCTCCAACATTCTCACCATGAGCGATTTCATCATCCTCCATCATCACACTTATTTTTCCACCGCAAAAAACAACAAGAAAGTAGTAAAAATAATTCTAACTACAAGAACAAAGCTAAACTAACACTTCTAATATGAACACGTCGATTCCCCGACAATGACCCATTTTTGGTGTTGCCAAACCCGACTAATCAAAGGCAGAAAGGGCGGTCGTCATCAGCATGAGAACCCAACTTTAGAGGTTGGGGTTGATCCCACAGGGAATCATTGTTCAAGGTGAAGGTGACTCGTAGGACCAAGTAATTGTAGGATCAAGGGGGTTGCAGTAATCAAAATAAGAGTTTAGTCAAACTAGTTTTAGATAACGATTTGAAACATCAATTCATAGAAGATATTAGGGATATACAAATATAGGAATAGATCTACCAATTGGGTCTAGATACTTGACTAAATAAGTTAATATTGAGTGAATAGGCTAGGTTTCTTATAACCCAAATCAGCTATGATACATGGGTTTTTTATATGAATCAGCTAAGAAACCATACGCGGACCGCCGAGAAACGCTTGGCCTAAGAAGTCTCAGCAAAACCCCTAATATTTTGGCCATTGAATCCATAGTTGTGGACTTCAACTGAAACCCCAACGCTTTCTAGCCATTATATCCATTCCACACTCTGATAGTTCCGGCAAAGGCAACAATAAGAGATCCAAAATAAAACCCCAGGTTTGCAACTTTGAAATTATAGATTAAACATAAGAACGGATATAAATTCACTTAAATCAACTATAGATAAGTCAGGATAACAAAGACCCAATAAATAAATCAAAGACCCATATCAATAATACACCCCCAACATGGGGGTTTGTCACGACCCGGGACTAGGGCCTAAATGTGACACGGCGAATCAGAATCCAAGAGTCCCCAAACAAGCCTAAAGTATCTAAATCTATATCATCGGTTCAGGAAGGACATTCAAATAGTATCACATAGTTCCAAGGGACGGGAGAACATGACTCATACTGTGGGGGCAATACGGGGCTTAGGACTTTCTAAATTTCCACACCAAATACGCATATAGCCAAAATACGAAATCTCCATAAATCAAGCCAAACGAATACATGATCTAAATACCACACATAGCATAAAGATTCCAAAGAGTCTACATATTGTCCAACAAATGCCTCTAGTCAAGATGGAATGGGGGCCAGGAAATATTCTGAGCTCATCCTCAAATAAGAATGGAAATCTGAGATAGCATAGGTAAAGGAAAATGGTTTGTCCTCGGAGGATAGGATTCACCACAAGTACTCTTCTGGATTGGACTACGCGTCAAACGGTTGGTAATTGAAATGCTCGACCCCTACATGGTAAAATCATGTAGGCATAGAGTATGCGTCAGTACGTTTGAATGTACTAAGTATGCGAGCATATAATGCATATGACTTACCAAACCTACATTTCAATGTTAGATGACAAGGACAGATAATATAGAAAACATTATACATCTCAAGGAAGAAATATACAAGATGCCATGAAATTCAAGATGCATGAATGTAATATGCTCATATATATCGGGGATGGACTATAACTGAAAAATCAAACCCATGCAAGCTATTACATGAATTAGTTCGATAAAGACCTCCCATCGGTAGGAGAAGATTACTTGCAAAAGGTAATCTACATCATATCTTACGGAACATACTATTTCGGTGGATGGTCACCTTCCTTAGAGAACTCACCATTTCAGAAGGATTTTCCATAATCTACCATATCGTATCATTATCAAAAATAAATAATCATTCCTTACAACCTGATCATTTCGGTAATAGCTAACGTTCTTATGTTAGCACATAGGTTAGGAAAAGGAAGAGGGCCCTCGGGGATAGTCCTAACGCCCCCAATTCTTCGGTGCTAAGTCAACAACATCCTACCTGAATACTTATACATATACATGCTTTCAAGAGATTCAATATTCATTACAAAACCGTTCAATGTACATTTAGATTCAAATGCCAAACCATAAATCATAATCATGATGCTCATGCAAGGAATAGCTCATGCACATATTCAAGATGGTGCAAGTAGCCAAGATACTCAAAGAGTCATAATCATATGACATGTATGTGATCACATCTTTGTCATAACCAATGCCTTATCAAAATCACATCATAATCGTTTAACAAAACATAGTTGGGCTTAACCCACATCATAATTTACATATACCAATGCTCATGAATGTTATGCAATGCATGATGTGAGGATATCATGGGTAACATAGATTCAAGTTAAAATTAGCATCATAATATGAAATTGAATAAATTCATAATTAAATCAACATCTAAATCATAATATAAGTCACCCATGCATAAATCAATTTTAAAGGGGACATGCTTGTTCATAACTTCATAACTCAATGTAAATCATAATAATAGTGTTCAAGTAATTTAAAACCACAGGTAGGGTGCAGCCCATACATCAATTGGATTTAATAAAATCAAATAATGAAAACTCATATCGAAAGTAAACTAAAATTCATGAAATCAATGGAAAGGAGTTTTGTGTCTTCTTGGTTGAAAGGGGCCAAGAATCAATCCCACATACCTTGATTGAGGAGCTAAATTTGGGGACAGACTTAGTTTGAATTTGAACTTCAATTAAACCCTAGCCTTGAATCTTGAGAGGGAAGAGTAGAGAGTATTTGGGAGGTCATCTTATGAGGGATAGAAGGTTTTAGGAGAATGAATTAAGAGGGGAGGGATATTGGCTGAATCAGGGGTTTAGGATAGGTAAAAGGTCATAATTCATAATTAAAATAAACTGAAATTACATAAACGCCATTAATGAAACGGGAAAAAATTGGAACTGCCAGGTCCATACAGTCCCCTACACGGTCTGTGAGTTGTCACACGGATCGTGAATAGTGACCGTGATCCTCACTTAGATAATTTTGTAGTGCCAACACTTGGAATTTATTCGAGGCTAAGGGGTATGTGAGACCCTGTGTTTCTCGTCTTCCATTATATAAATAGTGTGGCGTTATATTAGGCATATGTGATTTTTGCTAGAACCTTGGGATAATAAGGCTTCCAATAAGTGGTAATATCAAGGACCTAAAGTTTTAAGCCAAGGAATACCCAAAATACACATTCGGGATTAAATAAATGACCCGGGTGGCACCTCGCCCTTTTCGAAAGGTTTAAATTAGGTTTCACTTTTCGGATGGGAATAAAAGTTTATAATTTGCTAATAATGGATTTTTTAAATGTAATTTTAATAGCACAAAGGTCATACATTAAGTTTTAGAATCAAGAAAGTTGCAAGATAAAGGTTGGCCAAGGTTAGCGTAAGTTTCTTTAAGAAATCCTTCTTACATTTTGGTCAAATGTATCAGGCTATATCACCAAAAGTATAAGGAGTTAGAAGGTCCATGACCTATCAAATTAAAGACCTATGAGTCTAGTTTGTAATGCACAAAACCATGCATAAAATTGACCTCAGAATAACAAGTTATCACAGTTTTATCGAGACTGCCCGAGCAGGAGATCAGGTCATGAGTCGGGTCGGGTCGACCCATCTTAATGTCGGCTAGTTTGAGCTTTTTAAATCTCAAATCAGTTCAATTTAGTCCCCAAACAGATTATAAATTGAAGGAAAAGTTCCCTCAAGGTGCCAAAGGGATTTGAGTAAGTTTGTCGCATTTTTACCGTTAAAATTTGTTTGTGTACCTAGAAATGCATGCCTTACGCTTTGCAATTATATTCCCCTCCTATTAGCTGTGTTTGGAGCTGTTTTGGGCTGTAAAAAAGTGGTGTTCTTGCTGGTATTATTGGTTTTGCAGCTGGTGTGTTCAGGTAAAAATTTTGGGGCTTTTTTATAGTCATTTTTACGAAGTTTTACGGACATTTCCTCGCGTAAATGCTCCTTGTCGAATCTGGTCATTAATGCTAAATTTTTTACTGTTTATAGGTCTCTTTTAAGCTTCATATATATAGTTGTTGCAAAGCTTAGGATATAAAGAACAACTTTTGTGAAGAAACTTTTGGCAATTGGACGTTCGTTGGAGAAGTATGTTAAGTATAAGAATTATGTAAAGCACCTTTATGAACATTTTAAAAGTTAAGGCTTCACTCTCAATTTTGGGTTGAGTTCCCAAACTTGTTAAAAAGAAATATAAGGTCCCACGATTCGTGTGTATATGCTATGACAACGATTATGATGTTATGAGAATAAGTGTACCAATGAGCCAAGATTGGCCAATGACAATGATTATGATGCTATGAGAATAAGTGTACAGATGAGCCAAGATTGGCTAAATTTATGCTATGGCCTACTATGTGCATTCAACATTCATATCATACATTGCATGTTATGCACGGACTCCGAGCTTATTGGCCATTAAGGCTACTTGACATTTGGTTACAGGTGGTATTTCTATTAACATTTTAACTATGGTTATCTATGATTTTACTTCCTGCCTTACATACTAGTACAAGTTTATTCGTACTGATGTCCCTTTGCCTGGGGATGCTGCATTTTATTTCGTGTGTGCGGGTTCAGGTAGGGGTTCTGATTTACCCCTCCACTAGGAACCTCATTCAGCTGTGAGTTGGTAAGCTCTACCTCTTCTTGGAGCTTTCACAGGATGCTTACTTTTTGTTGTACAGTTGGGTATAGTCGGGGCCCTATCCCAGCAGTGTTAGTGATTCTCTTAAAGGCTATTAGGGACATGTTATTGTGGGTTGGTCCTTTTGCGTCTTTTAGTCTCCAGTCATAAGATTGGCATGTATATATGGTGTGTGCTTGTACCTCTGTGGTGGAAGCCTTGTCAGCTAGCTAGTACTTTATCGTTTTTGTTTACTTATCTTGATGTACGTGATTTGTTGTTGACCAGGTCAGGACCTAAAATGTCCAGGCTTAGTCTTTCAGACGTCATGCTGGTAGATTTTCTTTTGGTCCCTATTTTAATTAACTAGCATGTTTAGCGGCTTACCCGGCCAATACGGTATCGGGTGCCAGTCGCGCCTCCTCTCTCTTTAGGGCGTGATAGGGTACCAAACGGACGGCTACACGGCATATGTGATGCTACATGGGTCGTAGCATGGACTGTGTGATAGCACTTAGAAAATTTCAGCACGACAAAATTACGAGAGAGTACTTTCATACTTAGAAAAATTCCACATAGGGAGCTACATGGAGGGCCAAACGGCCCGTGAAACATCACACGGACCATGTGAGTGGTCGTGTGCCCTTACTTGGTCCTAAGTCCTCCATCTCACTCCCTCTGTTGAAATCCTGGCCTGGTGTCCCTCCACGGGAAGCTACATGGTCCGTGTGGCTTCACACGGTCAGTGTGGGCATTCCGTGGAGCGATGCCTAGCAAGTTTTTGCTAGGGACGGTACTAAGAGGTCCGATAAAGCCGCTAAAAAATTTAGGTCCTTGCAGGGTTTTAGCCAAACATGCTAGGAATTAAAGATTGAATACCATACATAGTAGTAGAAGTCATGGGTAACAAGATTGAGTACAAATTAGTTGATTAACACCAATTCTAACTACAAGAACAAAGCTAAACAAATACTTCCAATATGAACACGTCGATTCACCAGCAACGACACCATTTTTGGTGTCGCCAAACCCGACTACTCAAAGGCCAAAGGGGCGGTCATCATCAGCATAATAACCTAACTTTAGAGGTAATAACCTAACTTTAGAGGTTGGGGTCGATGCCATAGGGAATCATTGTTCAAGGTGGAAGTGACTCGTAGGACCAAGTAATTGTAGGATCATGGGGGTTGCAGTAATCAAAATAAAAGTTCCGTTAAACGTGTTTTAAATAACGATTTTGAACACCACAATACATAAGATATTGAGGATGTGCAAATATAGGAATCGATCTACCAGGTGGGTCTAGATACTTGACTTAATAAGTTAATATTGAGTGAATAGGCTAGGTTGCTTGTAACCCAAATTAGCAATGATACATAGGTTTTTCGCATGAATCAGCTAAGAAATCATACGCGGACCACCGAGACACGCTTGTCCTAAGAAGTCTCAGCAAAACCCCTAATATTTTGTCCATTGAATCCATAGTTGTGGACTTCAACTGAAACCCCAAGAGGTTTCCAGCCATTATATCCATTCCACACTCTAATAGTTTCGGCTAAGGCAACAATCAGAGATCCAAAGTAAAACCCCAAGTTTGCAACTTTGAAATTATAGATTAAACATAGGAACAGATATAAATTCACCCAAATCAACTATAGATAAGTCAAGATATCAAAGACCCAATAAATAAATCAAAGACCCATATCAATAACAAACCCCCAACATGGAGGTTTTAGCCACACATGCTAAAAATTAAAGATTGAATACCATGCATTGTAGTAGAAGTCATGGGTAACAATATTGAGTACAAATTAGTTGATTATCACCAACCAATCTTCTCCAATTTGATGCCCAAAAGCTTCAAAACCCTAACTCTCCTTGTACTCTAAGAGAAAAGTTCTATGTACTACTACTACAGACTGATTGTTCTAATATGGTATGAATAGATGATGCACAATGTCCTTTCTTAATTTCATAAATACTCCATGCAAATGTGTGAAAGTTCTGAAACGTCATTCGGGGATCAAGGTCGACCATCGCCGAGCACTCCAGCAATGCGCTGAACGTGCACTTGGCTGCTTTACTGTGCAACTTTATGAGGCTTTCTCTTTTGAAACATTAGTCGATGACTCTTTGCTCCACCTATACAATTTGGAGATGCGCCAAAATGTCCATCATATCACTTTCTTGTCAGTGTTTTCGGGCTTTGGGTGCTGCAACTTTAGGCAATCATTTTTGCACTTCGGCAGATCTCCGATATGCTTTGCGACAGCGAATTCGAGCGCCTTCTAATTTGACCTGGAACCTTGGTTACTGCATAGATAGGCAATATCCCTGAGTGTTTGGTGGATTGCCGAGTATCTCAGCAACACCACCTTTCTCTGCTTTTCAGTACTTTTACCCACTCCCCAAGATTTCACAAAGTATTGTCCATTTGTACACTTATAATCTCGTTTCCTATCATAGCACATGCATATTTGTTAGAAGTTGGAATGAATAGCATGCTAAGGGCAATGTTTTCTTGCAATCTATCCCCAAAATGAGATGGAAATATGGACTCATCAACACTCCCAACTTTAGCCTTTGCTTGCCCTCAAGCAAATCAAACATCAATCTTTCAAAATCAGATCTTGCAAATAGGGTCACAGAGAGCAACACATATATCTTCACCTTTTTCATCTTTTCCTCAACTTTCACAAACCACTTACATGACTTTGAAGCCTCGAAAGATGACTAAGGAGTAATCAAAACATGGCTATGCTCACAATTGCTTATGTTGATGCTAATCACTGCCTAAAAACATCACTAGTTGCCGTCACGCCAAAGAAGATCCTGAACACTCAAGATTATGCCATTGTTCTGTAGAGGATCTCTTCAAATCTCACTCTCCCAAATAAGAACTAACATGTAAGCTTCAACCTATAGGCTTGCCCTTATTCTCAAACGGAGTTCACTTGATTTTCTTTCGATCTAGGATCTCAAAGGACGTTTCAAGGACTACAATGTAGGGTAAAGATCGGGTAGGATAGTGTATGGTCAATAGTGGCTCATCCCTTCTTAAACTCTACATTTTATTATCAGGCATAAAAGTTATTTTTGGTTCCCTTTTCATTCATCTCATTTTTGACAACTCTTTTGTTTTTTATTCATCATCCTAAGTGTCTTCCTTTTGAATTCTTTTTCACAACAAGATTCTTCTCTCTTTCTTTTTTTTAGGGTCCTCAATTTTCAAACTTTTGTTGCTACTTTTTCTTTTCATTCCTTTCTAGGACTCCTTGACGTCTTTCTTTCATTCTTCCCCCTCTTTTTCCAACTCTTTCATGGGAGACTTTTCCTTCTTCCTACTAACACCCCTAACTTAACCTTTGGCCACTACTCAAAATTTCAAGCTCAAGGAGGGATCGGTTAGAAAAAGAAGGAATTGTCTTTCACAACATGAACCAAGGTTACAAGGTTGCCAAAGAAGGGATCAAGGCTCAAAAGGGCTTCACTAAGGATATCTTTCACTGCCAAGGATGTCACTATGGTCAATTTGGACCAATGGAACAAAAGAAGGCCTAAGGTCCTATCCTAATCCAAAATTAACCAAGTTACTCCTCAAAACAAGCCAGGAAAGTTCTAGATATTTCAATATAACTAATCCCACATTAGCAAAATGGTTTTGCATTCAATCAATGGCAGCACACTTGCGATTTTTCAATCATTGCATATCCAAGCTCAATTCCTCATATAGTCAACTAAAGATTCCTAAAATCCATATAGAGATTGATTTATCAAGAAAAGATTAATTAGTGAGTACATGCTCCTCGTCCATGGCACTATTTGAATCAAAGATATGAAACATCAATGTACAGATTGCTAAAGACTAGAGACATGATATTACATTGGCACGCTTTCCATCTATGCACGGGGTTTGGACATCATTTGCAATCATTCATCCATTAACAAGAAAAAACAAAAATCACAAAAATAAATGTTACTCTATTATAATCCAAATTAAAATTTATTTACAACCCAAAAAGTTAAAAATTGTCTAAATATCCATCAATAACATCAGCATTAAAATAAAATACCATTGTCTCATCATAAATAGAAATAAAAAATCATCCATAAGATAGAGATTCCACAATCTCACCACCTCCTAAAAGAAAAAACATTTCCCTCAATGTGAAAGGGACAATTAAGAGCAAGTGTAAGAGAAAGTAGTGAGTATGAGAACCCCCCCCCTCCATCAAGTCAATCCTACTGTAGTTGTGTTAGTGGAGTTGGAGAAGAGGTCGTGGAGCCATCAATGCCCTCTTCTACCGGTGTGCTCTCAAGATCAATATTAGGCCTAGCAGGCTTAGTCCCACTCATACCGAATGTACCTATCATAGAATGATCCAAAAAAGACGTCGATGTCACCACTTTCACAATGTCATTTTCCACCACATCTAGCTCCTCCTGGTCCTCTTGGCTCTGCTCTGCTCACCATGTCTCTTCATTAGTTTCTGGGGTACTCACCTCCTGGTTCTCCTCACCGCTATCACCTAGAACATCTACATCCACATCCACCTTAGGTGGTGGATCTTCCAGCCTATCAAAGAATGTATTCAAATAAGTGGACCAGAGGGATGTCTCCTCCTTTTTCCACTAATCAAGATCAGCTTTCAAAGCTGATGCGTCCGTACCACCACCTATTATTTTCTCAACCTTTACCACTCGATCCTTTAAGCTTGCCAAATCCTTATCATTGTTATCAATCATAGACTTGAGCCTATCCATCCTATGACTTGTGAACCTCTACTAACTCACGCTATTTTGGCTCAGACTCAACATATGTCCTCAAAGCCTTGGCTATGGCTACCTCAACTAACTTGGGCACAGATTACTCAACCCTTGTGGCCCGAAGATCAATGACTTTGGCCAAATGACCAATCACGAAAATAGTGGCCCTAGTGAGTGGGGTTGGTCATCTATGGCCTCTATCTGTATAGATGGAATAAGAACAAAAGAGGAGTTAAAGTAGGTGAGGAATAAGATATACCTTTCTAGGTGCTTAGCTCTGCAGCGGCAGACTCGGTGGCCTTAACATCAATCATTAATGTTTTGTTACCTGGTTTCTTCCTAGCTCTGTCCTCTTCATCCCTCAGGTACTCAGACTCAATCCGCCAAATGTTAGTGGACGCCGATGGAGTCATCCCCTTATCTGCCTTTTTGTTCTTTAGGACTCCAGCTTGGTTGCACAAGATGGTAAAACGTTTGCTCCTATTTTGCTCTAGAGAGAATCTTTAAGGCTATGATTGATCCAAGATTCAACTCTTTTCGGTCCATGATGTAACCAACTAACACGGCTTGGTAAGATAAAGTACAAACTCATTCTAAGAAGGCATCAAATTTCTGCTAATAAATCCAAACCAAAATCGCGCTGGAATTTTTAGCTCAATAATTTCTCCCTCCTTCAA
The DNA here is from genome assembly GCA_029948455.1 of Solanum rostratum. Classification (NCBI taxonomy): domain Eukaryota; kingdom Viridiplantae; phylum Streptophyta; class Magnoliopsida; order Solanales; family Solanaceae; genus Solanum; species Solanum rostratum. The sequence continues at coordinate 27,265,181 of CM057045.1, forward strand.
CCACGAGGGAGCTGGAATTCAAATTAGTGGGGTCAACCATGCTTTGATATCTCAAAAGTTTTGAGCTACATTAGATCTTTTAAGTAGCTCCGACTCCTGAATGTGCAACCCAATATATAATTAATCTCAGCGTCTCCACATGGAACTTGTATACCCCAAACTTCTAAAACATCAAGAGGTTTTGACAGAACTAACACCTTGCTTTTGCTCTTGGGAATGACTTGGCCATAAGCTTCATAGAATTCTCACACAAAGCTAGGCACATACAAGTCTCGTGGTTTTGTAAAGCTCTAGAAATTACGGAATTTAATTACTTTCCAAACTTCAGGGTATCGCTCAATTAATTCTTCTATTGATAATTGTTTCTCCTCCAGGATTGTCCTGTGCCCTTCATGCCTGAGGCTATTTAAGAACTTTGGAACTGTGGTTTCTTGAGTCTTTGTGAGGACTTTCAAATGGAGTCGTGTAGGGCTTTGGTTCTTGATTCATTTTTATGCCTCTTCGGGCTAGACTTCATTAGCAATGGTGAGGGTCTCGTGGACTTGGCTAGAACATGCTTTTCACTTGGTCATTCTGCAAAACATACTCCCAACATTCTTGTGAGAAGCACTGATAAAGAAATCAAGTGCAAGAATTGATCATTTGAGAAACAATCATAATCGATAGGTCACTTAGACCGCAGATCGTGCTCGGCGAATCGCCAAGCCAATTCGGTGGTTAAAAAGATTGTCGCCTTTTTGCACAGATTTCAGAACATAGAGCCGCTACTACTTTTGGTAACACTCTTGCTCATTCAGAGATACACCGAGTTAATTTGATGATGAAAAAGGGCCATCCTCGAAAGCTGCAACAGTCACTCAAAAAGATCAGGCAATTAAGGCGGTGTACATGAAAATTGGGAATATAGGCAAGTGCACTTAGGCGGTCAAAATGACCATCGCTTGTGGTGACTGGCAAGGCCCTTCATCTATGACAATTTCACAAATTACATAAAGTCACACACTAACCCACCTCAACACCCCGATGTATGCTTAGCTATTGATTATCACTGTCACATGGTTTCCTTGGGTATACACTCAATCAAATGATGACTTACTCTTAAGAATAATATCACCCAATCTATCATAGTGCAAGTTCAATTGCTTCAAAGAGATCAAGGGTTACTCAGACCTCACTGTTATCCCATAGGAGCAATCAGTCCAATCAAGCAAACATTTTTTAACAACACATTCACATGATCATGGCATTTTCTCAATTGAAAACATTCAGACATGGTACAAATCATTAAATTGAGGTATACCCACAAATAATTCATCATTGAGCAAGAAACCCTTCATTCATGGACCTAACCCAACTCACATACACCACCAATTTTGACATATATAGAAGAATACTAAAACCCGAAATAAATCACAGTTCAAGTAGCACAGTGTTTAAGAGTAACTCTAAAGTCCTACCCACTCAATTATCAACAATATTTTCAAACCTTAGTGATTTTCACATTAAAGACCCTGATCAACCTCTTAAACAATGGCTTTCTTCAAAAGAACTAAAACAAGGGCCATAAACATAGCCTTTTAGTAGTGAGACACAATGAAATCTTCAAGGATGCCCTTTGATGACTATCCACAAGCCTTTTTGTGAAAATATTTCAAAAGAAAAGCAAAGAGGGGGGTATTGACGTGCAAGGAAAGTTACAAGGAGGGAAGGTGGAAAGTAAAAGGGCCAAGGTATTTGAAAATCCTTAAGTAGGTCGGTGAGTGTGTGTGTTTCGCAATGCCGAACAATACCGCCTAGCACAGTTGACACAGTATAGAGTGTGCTAGGGACTGCCCATTTATAGCATGCATACCTTTCCCTTCACCTTGAAGTGCGGTGGAGCTGACCATCGCCAACTGGAATCGACAATTCATCGATTTGACATTTTGCTCGCCAAATTTTATAGCACCTCAAGAGTCACCCTTGACTCAAGAGGCGGTCAAACTAATGGTCACCAATATGGATTGGCGATACACCTAGTAGTCCCACTTAATTGCCCATATCAACTTTCCACTCCCATTTTTTCTTTGTTAACCCTACACAATTTAACACCCATTATTCAAACTATAAAGTAGTAAAATACTGATGTGTTGTCGAAATACAATACTTTTGATGCTTAAAACATGAAATTTTGTGTGTTTTCAATGCGATGTTAGTTGATTTTATGTTCTTTTGTGTTATATTTGCAGGATCCAAGGGTTGGCCTTGATTTTGAGAAGAAATGTAGAAGTTGCTAATTTTTTGTGAAGTACGAGATTCTTTACGGACCGTAGAACATCTATGGGTCATGAAGTGGGTTTCGTGGAAGATTCTAATCAGGGGTTGATTTTTAAAGTTGGTTTTATGAACATACAGATGGAGCGTAGATTGATTTACGAGTCGTAGACCTTGGTTTGTTCTATAAGGATCAGAGAGTGGGACTTTCTGAAGATTTATCAGACGAAACCCCCCTATGGGTCGTAGACCACTTTACAAGTCGTAGAAGAGATGTCACAGACTTGAAACCCAGTTTTACAATAGCTCTATAAGAGACCTTGATTACGGGGCGTGGAATGCAATACGGCTTGTAAACCCTTTCGTGAGGCGTACCGACCCAATTATCCTAATGTGTTTAGGACTTGTCTTTCAAAAATTATAAATAGGTCTTTTAGGTTAATTTTTAGAATTTTTTTGCATAGTACTCAAAAAACTCAGTAATTAGAGACAGAAAAGTGTAAGATAACATTGGAGAGTTTGAGAACACTTGTACTTTCATTTCATTTTTAATCTTGTGATTCTCTTTGAAGTTGGATTTGCTTGTTCTTAATTCAATTGTGTAAGTGCTCTATTATAATATTCCAATTCATAAGTTTTGCATCTACACAAATCACGAGTAGCTAAATCTACAACTAGGTTTGTGGGAACTATGAAGAACTAACGAAGTAAAATCGAATAATTCATAATTATTGAAAAGTGTGCATAGATGTATTGATTAACTCTCTTTGCTTTGCATGTTTTGTAGTGGTGCCTAACATTAAAACCCGCCTAATGTTACTGACTAGACCAAGGTAGTAATGAATAGGAAAAGAGATCAATTACTAGGATTCGATTGATGTGTTCTCGTCTAATCAACTGAACAAGGCCAAGAGGAGGTTGTACTGGGACTAATAGGTAAGCGTTAGTAATGGAGATGGTCCAAGTCGCATAGTGAAATTCGCCTCTCACCTTTGACCAAAGGGCTTAGTGAACTTAAGTTACCGTCCTGTATGCTACACACAAGAACAAAATTAGGTTATCCAGTGATACTGAGATAGGGAATCATGGGGAACACAATACCCTAGTTTCTCTCCATATTGATTTCCCTCTTGTATTAGTTAGGTTTATTTTCCATTGATTATTGCAAAAAAACGCCCTTAGGGAGGTAAGTCGGTTAACTACTCAAATTGTAGTCATTGAATTTTGTTGATTCTATGTATTCCCTTGGGTTCGACCCTAACCTTGGTTAGGATCTATTTCTTGACAACGATCACTTTATCTTTTAAAAGGATCTGTAACTTGGGAACATCAAGAGAATTCTCGCCTATCACGTGGGTTACCTGGGTTCGATCCTGGCAATGGTATACAGTTGCCCAAGTTACATCACTTTTTAGAGGATATAGCAGTCGTTGTCAAGAACTAGGTCAGCACGCCTCACGAAAGGGTTATGGGTCGTATTGCATTCCACGACCATAATCGAGGTCTTGTATAAAGTTTCTCCTAAACTAGGCTTCAAGTCTACGAAACCCCCTCCACGACTTGTAAAGTGGTCGACGACCCGTAGGGGGATCTCGTCTGATGAATCTTCAGAAAGTCCCAATCTCTGATCCTTACACGAACAAGGTCTACGACTCGTAAATCAATCTATGCTCCATCTGCATGTTCATAGAACCAACTTCAAAAAATCAGTCCCTCACTGGAATCTTCCACGAAACCTACTTCACGACCCATAGAGTTTTCTACGGAACGTAAAGAGTCTCGTACTGCAAAAAAAAATCAACAACTTCTGCATTTCTTCCCAAAATCAAGGCCAAACCTGGCATCCAGAAAATATTACACAAAAGCACCTAAACTTAACTAACGTTACATTAAGAACGAACATAATTCCAAGTTTTAAGCATCAAAAGTGTTGTATTTTGACAACACATCAAATACTCACCTTGGTTTGCCTCCCAAACAGTGCCTTAGTTAACGTTGTGGCTCGACGTCAATCCTCTTTACTTCTAGTTACCGCCAATTGTCCCATTAAAGACAATACCTCAGGATCATCTCCCGATTTCAAAGCGTTGCATATGTTGAAAATAACCTCCTCATCATTCATTCTAGACTTAAGATCTCCACGCTCTACGTCTACCACAGCTCACCTGGTGGCTAAGAACGTCCTTCCTAATATAATTGGTACATCCATATCCACCTTTCAATCCAAAATCACAAAATCCGCAAGAAGAATGAATTTATCTTCTTTCACTAACACATCAAAATCCCCACAGGTCATTTGATAGACCGATCAGCCATGAGTAGCTGCATTGTGATTAGTGAAGGAGTCTCCAATCCTAATTCCTCAAATATGACTACAAGTATGAGGTTTATACTTGCCCCTAAATCACATAGAGCTTTGCGGAATTTTGAGGCTCCTATTGTGCATGGAATGGTGAACACCCCTGGGTCTTCCTTTGTTGCCACAAAGTTTTGTGTCAAGAATGCACTGTAGTTATGAGACACTTCAATTGCCTTAAACTCAAGATTCCTCTTCTTTGTCACCAAATCTTTTATGAACCTAGAATATCCTTGAATTTCAATCAACGCTTCCATAAGTGGAACATTTATTGACAATGAGATGAACATAAGGAGGAACTTTTGAAACTTAGCATCCTCTTCTTTCTTCTTCAATCTTTGTGGAAATGGAGGATAAACTTTGACTTGAGGTGTTGTCAACTTCACCTCTGGACTTGAAATTTTTAGGGGAGTTTTCTTAGCCTTCGCTTCATTATCCCCATTCTTTTCTTGCTTATTACTCTCAAGATTGTTGAGCACACAATAGTCCTTAACCTGAGCCTCATACTCATTATCTTCAACCATAATCACATCTTCTTTTTATTCCACCTCATTCAAACCTTCGTCAATAACAAACGATGGTACATTGCCTTCAATTACCTTCCCATTATGGGTCATTATAGCTAAACACTACAGATCATTCCCTTTGAGTTAGCCACCGTGTCACTAGGTAATCCTCCTTTTGGACGTTGATTTAGATGGGCTAAAATATTCCCAAATTGAGTCTCCAAATGTTTAATAGATGCTGAATGAGACGTCACAAATTGACTTGGCTCGGAAAAATTAGTTTCCATCTCCTTTAGGACTTTATCAGAGGCTTCCACCTTACTCAAGATTCGGGATAGCATATCCTCGGTTCAAGGATTCTCTTGATTAACCACTGGTTCCGCAGCCTTCACCCTATCATGAGGTGGAATATACCTATCTCCAACATGGTTTCTCCAACCCCTAATTTGAGGTTGATCGGTCCATGCATGATCTCGCCATCCGAAATTGTTGTTCCAACCTTGATTCTCGGGTGGCCTTGGAAAAACCAGCTGAGAACCCACCATTTGGTTTCCCATGTAACGCACTTTTGTTATAATCACCTTCAAATGGAGCACCCTCAAACATCATATCTCCGATAGCTCCCACAGCATCAACACTTTCATGATTTCCTCCCATGACATTCTTAGTCAAAAAATCAAGCTGGGTTAACATCTTACACACGTTCTCATCCCTTTCTCGGTCTTTAGAAATTTTTTACGTGGTCGGGTCTCTGTGGCTTGAAGGTCTATGTCATCTCTTGTGTACCATGCTCGGTTAATCTTTATCATTCCATCCAAGAGGTTACAAGCTTCAGTGAATGATTGTGTCATTAAGCCTCCTCTCACTAACTGATCAGCTACTCTTTTGTTTGTAGCTTCAAGACTCACGGTAAAGTATTGCAAGAGCATATGGTTTGGAACTCTATGGTTAGGGCATTGAAGTAAGAGTTTTCAAAATCGGAGCAATGTTTCATGAGCTCACCTTATAGCTGCTTGAAGTTCTCAATACTTCTTCTCAATTTTATAATCTTTGAGGGAGGGAAAATTCTCTTAAGAAATGTATTTTGTAGCTACTCCTATGAAGTAATAGAATCATGAGTAGCTCCGCTAGACACCTCAATGCCTCTCTGGTGATGGAGAAAGGAAATAGCGTTAGTTGAATGACTTCCTAACTCACTCCCCTAAAATTGAATAGGAGACACACATTAACAAATTTCGTAAGTGCTCATGAGGATATTCGCGGTCAAGCCTTCCAATCAATTCTTTTATTGGAGGAGCTGCAATCTGGTGCTCATTACACTAAAATTAACTCCTCCAGCCAATAGAGGTAGTCGAATAGTACCGGTGCATCAAAACTGTTCCCCAATTAAAATCCCGCATATCGTTCATGTCTCCAAAATTGTCACCATGAGCGATTTCATCATCCTCCATCATCACACCTATTTTTCAAGCACAAAAACAACAAGAAAGTAGTAAAAACAATTCGAACTATAGGAACAAAGCTAAATAAACACTTCCAATATGAACACGTCGATTGCCCAGCAACAACACCATTTTTGGTGTCGCCAAACCCGACTACTCAAAGGCCAAAGGGGCGGTCGTCATCAGCATAATAACCCAACTTTAGTGGTTGAGGTCGATCCCACAGGGAATCATTGTTCAAGGTGAAGGTGACTCTTTGGATCAAGTAATTGTAGGATCTAGGGGGTTGCAATAATCAAAATAAGACTTCAGTCAAACGAGTTTTAAATAACGATTTTAAACATCAATTTACAGAAGATATTGGGAAAGTGCAAATATAGGAATCGATCTACCAGCTGGGCCTAGATACTTGACTAAATAAGTTAGTATTGAGTGAATGGGTTAGGTTGCTTGTAACACAGATCAGCTATGATACATGGATTGTTTGTATGAATCAATTAAGAAATCATACGTGGACCGCCAAGACACGCTTGGCCTAAGAAGTCTCAACAAAACCCCTAATATTTTGGCCATTGAATCCATAGTTGTGGACTTCAACTAAAACCCCAAGAGGTTTCCGGCTATTATATCCATTCCACACTCTAATAGTTCCGACTTAGGAAACAATCAGAGATCCAAAGTATAACTCTAAGTTTGCAACTTTGAAATTATAGATTAAACATAGGAACGGATATAAATTCATCCAAATCAACTACAGATACTTCAAGATATCAAACACCCAATAAATAAATCAAAGACCCATATCAATAGCACAACTCCCAACCTGGGGGTTTTAACCACAAACATGCTAGAAATTAAAGATTGAATACCATACATAGTAGCAGAAGTCATGGGTAACAAGATTGAGTACAAATTAGTTGATTATCACCAACCAATCTTCTCCAATTTCATTCCCAAAAGCTCCAAAACCCTAACTCTCCTTTTACTCTAAGAGGAAAGTTCTATGTACTACTACTACAGACTAATATTTTTAATATGGTATGAATAGATTATGTACAATGTCCTTTCTAAATTTTGTAAATATTCCTTGCAAATGTGTGGAAGTTCTAAAACTGCAAATGTGTGAAAGTTCTGAAACCATGACACCTAGGTTATTGCATAGATAGACGATCTCCCTAAGTGTTTAGCGGATCGCCGAGTATGTCGGCGACATCGCTCTTCTCTGCCTTTCAGCACTTATACAGACTTTCCAAGGTTTCACCAAGTATTGTCCATTTGTGCATTTTTAATCTCATTTCCTATTATGGAACATGCATATTTATTAAAAGGCAGATTTAATAGCACACTAAGGACAATGTGTCCTTGCAATCTCTCCTCAAAATGAGTCTAAAATATGGACTCATCAGCAATATGGATATCAAAATACTCCTTTTGATGCTTAGTATATGTTATTGATAGTGGTTAATTGATTTGAAGATTATTTTGTGGACTGAGTTAATTGAAAGCTAGTGCCGATTTCGGTATTGATGTAGGTCTAGCTAACCTTTTGGGACTGAATTTGAGTTATTGATCATGTCTATGTGGTAATTGTAAGATCTAGACTGATTCATGGGTAATTGTGTCGATATAATGGAATAATGATGGTAATATGCATCCGATTGAGCCAAATTACTAGCAAATTGCGATCCTATTGATAAATTGAGGTAAAATATTATGAAATAAGATAAGTTCAAATATTGCCAGGTGGACCGAGGATAGAGTGGACAGGTTTGAAGGGTTTTTATCCTAGTAAGGTTATTTTATTTATTTGGGCCCAAAAGTTGATTATAGAGGGTATTTGTCTTATTTGGATTTTATTCGTGATACTACTGCTAAGTCACCTTCCATAGAGTCTATTCTAGTGGTTTGTGAGTTTTTGGATGTGTTTCCTACTAATCTACTGGGAGTACTTCCTGACAGGGACGTTGATTTGCTATAGACCTTGAGCCGGGCACTAAGCCCATTTCTATTACTCCCTATTGTATGGCTCTAGCTGAGTTGATGGAGCTAAAGAATCATTTCCAACATTTGTTGAGCAAAGGGTTCATTCGTCCTAGTGTTTCACTTTGGGCTATCCTAGTCTTATTTGTGAATAATGAGGACGATTCCACGAGGATTGTATTGACCATCGATAGTTGAGCAAGGTACCATTAAGAACAAGTACCCATTTCCTCATATCGATGATTTATTTGATCAGTTTCAGGGAGATGTACTATTTTGTAAGATAGAGTTAAGCTCTAGGTATCATCAGCTGCAGATTCATCTTTCAAAGATTCTTACAGCCTTTCGGACCAAGTATGGCCATTATGAGTTTCTTATTATGTCCTTTAGTTTGACTAACACCCCTACAACATTTATGGAGTTGATGAATGGGGTATTTTAACCTTATTTGGATTCATTTGTGATAGTATTTATTGATGATATCTTGGTCTACTCCAAGACCGAGGAGGTTCATGTGAAGCATTTGAGGATTTTGAACTAGAGGCTTCGGGAGGAAAAGCTTTATGCTAAATTCTCCAAGTGTGAGTTTTGGTTGAGTTTTGTGGCATTCTTGGTACACGTGGTGTCTAAAAAGGGCATCCGAGCTGATCCAACAAAGATTGAGGTCGTTCGGGGTTGGACTAGGCCTACCGCATCTATAGAGATTCATAGCTTTGCAGGTTTGGTTGGTTATTATCATCATCTTGTATAGAGATCCTCTACTATTCCAGTTCCACTTACTAGACTTACTCAGAAAAATATTGCATTTCACTAGTTTGAAGAGTGTGAAGAGAGCTTTCAAAAGCTCAAGTTATTGTTGACCACAGTTCCTATCTTGACCTTGCCGAAAAAGGGTGTTAATTTCATGATTTATTGTGATACTTTAGGAGTGGGGTTAGGTGGTGTGTTGATGCAGAACAGAAAGGTTATTGTTTATGTTTCGAGGCAGTTGAAAGCCCATGAGAAGAATTAACTACTGATGATTTGGATTTGGTTGCGATTGCGTTTGTGTTAAAGTTATGGCATCACTATCTCTATGGAGTCCATTGTGAGATCTTTACTGACCATCACATCTTACATTATATTTTCAGCCAGCGGGATCTAAATTTGAGGCAAAGGATGTGGATTAAGCTCCAAAATACTATAATTTGATCATTCTCTACCATTCCAAGAAAGTCAATGTGGTGGATGATGCTTTGAGTAGGAGGCTTCTAGCATAGGGGTTCAAGCAGTTATTCGGGTTGAGGAGAAATCGTTGGCTAGAGAGTTTCAGAGATTGGCCAATGGGTTTGTGAGATTACAACTTTCAAATCAATGTAGGATGTTTGCTTGTATTGAGGCTCTCTCATCTTTGATAGAACAGATTCGTGCGAGGCAATTTGAGAAGAAGTTGTGTATTATGCAAGATAAAGTGACTAGAGGTGAAGCTAGAGAAGCAATGCTTGATTCTGATGGTGATTTGAGGATTGGGAGTCATATTTGTGTGTCCAAGGTGGGTGATTTGATAAGACTAATACTTGAAGAGGCTCATTACACTAGGTATTCCATTCATCCACGGGTAGTTAAGATGTATCATGACTTGAGCAGCACTACTGGTGGTGCGGTATGAAGAAGGATATATCGGAGTTTGTGGCTAGATGTTTGACATGGCACCAAGTCAAATATGAGCATTTGAGACTGGGAGGAAAGCTACAGAGGATGCTCATTCCTGAGTGGAAATGGGGATGTATTACCATGGATTTTGTGGTGGGTTTGCCTCCTACAATTGATCATTTTGACTCTATTTGGTTGGTGGTGGATCGATTGACTAAGTCTGCTCATTTCATTGTTGTCAAGGTGAAATATACAGCTGAGAGGCTAGCCTAGCTCTACATTAGTTAAATTATGAGGCTTCACGGAGTTTCGATTTCTATTGTGTTAGACTGTGGTTCATTGTTACCATCACACTTTCGAAGGGCCTTGCACCATGGTTTCAGTACCCATTTGGATATGATTACAGCTTTTCACACTCAGACCAATAGCCAGTCTGAGAGGACCATTCAAGTGTTAGAGGATATGTTACAGGCATACATCATTGATTTCGGTGCCAGATGTGGTCAACACTTAGCCCTGGCAGAGTTTTCTTACAACAACGGTTATCATTCTAACATTCAAATGGCTCTCTTTGAGGCCTTGTTTGGTCGGAGGTATAGATTGCCTATCGGATGGTTTGAATCGATAGCGGTGGAACGCATAGGTGTTGATGTGTTGAGAGATGATCTAGAGTAGGCACAATTGATTTAGAGTAGGTTGGTGACAACCTAAAGTTGCCAAAAGAGCTACGCTGATAGGCGGGTTCAACTGTTGGAGTTTATGGTTGGTAACGGTTGAAGATATCACCTTTGAAAGGTGTTATGAGGTTTGGGAAGAAGGTCAAGGTCACTCCAAGGTTTATTAGCCCTTTGGAGATCCTAGATAAGGTGGGCGAGGTGGCTTATATTCTTGCCTTACCGCCCAACCTATTTTTAGTTTATCTTGTGTTTCATGTCTCTATGTTGCGGCATTACATTCCAAACGAGTCTCATGTGATTTCCATAGATTCAGTTGACTTGAGCACAAATTTGACTTATGATGAGCAGTCAGAAGCCATTTTAGAAAGACAGGTGAGGAAGTTGAGGATTAAAGAGATAGCTTCGGTGAAGGTCCAGTGGCGCCACAGGCCTGAGAGTGACGCTACATGGGCAATAGAGCCAGATATGTGTGCTTGATACCCTCAGCTTTTTTAGCCTTCAAGTATGTTCTATATCTCATGTTCGAGGATGAACATTTTCTTAGTAATGAATGATGTAATGACCTCGAAAGTTACTTTTGGCAATCTCGATAAAATTATTGATTTACCCTTCTCAAAATTTGCTTGGGGTCATTTTTTGTTGAGTTTAAAAGTTAGATTCTAAAAACCTTGTAAAAAGTTGGAGTTTTGCTAAAGAAAGAGTTTTTAAAGGCTTAAGGTTGAAAATTTTGAGTTTTGTGGTTATCTTGAGTTGTGTCGGAATGCAATTTCATTGATTCCATCAACTTTGGAATGCAGAATCTGGTATAGGAGAACCTATGGAACAAAATTTGGAGTTAAAATAGAGATTTTAGATCCAAAGTTGCATTTTTAGTTGATTTTGGATCATAATTTGACTTTGGTCAACATTCAGAGTTTGGAAGCTCAAATCGCAATTCTGACAGTTCTAGTGGTTCTGAAAGATGAAACTAACGCTAGAAATGGTCTCGTTGTAGTTTTTAGAGTTTTTTACAACAGTTTGGGTATTTTAAATTTAAACTAGTTTCTTTGAGTCTTATCGGGTTCCGGCCCGAGGAGGACTCAAACTCAAAATCTAACGATCCCATTGGGTTCGGAATGCCACTTTTGATATGGTTACATATTTGGTCTATGTTTATCGAATTTTGAGGGTCCATTTCATGAATTCCTCTATTTGTTTTTGCTGCAATCTAGTGCAGCTAAGTTGTACTCCATGTTTGCACCTTTGTCTCTGCATTCATGGAGGTCAATTATTTAAACCACCATGTTCGCAGATAAAGGGTCCGTGTTCACGGAGTTGTGGAGGTCTTGACCTCTGCATTCGTGAAGGTGGGTCCCGCATTCACGGAGGGTCAGTCTCATGTGACCTTCGCATTTTCGAGTATTCATCCACGTTTGCGAAGGGTCAAAAATGCATGAAACAGTATGTCTTTTAAAATATCGAGATTCACCATTTTTCCACCATTTTCAACACTCCAAGCTCAATTTTTGAGAAGATCTTCAAGGTTTTTCAAGGCAAAACTATTGGGTAACTAATTTCTAACCTATTTCTTTAATTTCCATTGATTAAATTGTGTTTTTAACTTAGAATTGAGCTTTCTAATTGTGGAATTTGACGATTTTCAGACTTTGATTCCTATGTTAAATTGATGATTTTGACCTTGTTTTAACTTCGTTTGCGAAATGGTTTTCACCGTTGCAATCCTTATTACTTGGAAAAGGTTTTCATGTATTAATTTTCAAATTTCGAGCACTTTTTTAGCATCGAATTTTTTATCATTTTTCCCTTTTCATTCAATTTTTTTTATTTCAGTGCCATTAGTTTCATAATGTGATTGTGAAGTTATATTTGGCTAGATTGTGGTGATTTAGAGTATCATAAAAGGGGAAAAGCCACAGATTTGACTTGATTTGAGATTTCTTCTAATGCAAGTGGGTTTCTAACCTTTTGTTAAATATGATTGAACCTTGTATGCTCATATGTGTGTGGAATTGAGTATTTTGGGGTAGAATTATATCATCGTAGGCTTTGATCATGAGATTTTGGATTAGCTAATTAGCATGTTGTGAAATCTTGACTTGTGAATAAATTGTGGATTCACTATACATGTGACCTTATGAATAATTTTATATTGATATTGAGATAGTACCTATGTTGAGATGCTAATGATTTTGAGACTGTGATGATATTGAAACTTTAATGAAATTGATATTGTGTACATTGTATTCACTATTATTTATGCATTGATACTTGTGTTGGTTATGGTCGAGGGATATGCAAGGTAATATGTGAGTTGGTGGTTGAGGTCTCTACCGGTCGATGATGAGCCGAAGTAATATGTCAACTGATGTTATGGCTAAGGTTGCTTCTGGTCGAGTGAGTATTGACCGAGGTCATTGCCGGCAATATTCACAGATACATGGTCCTTGTGTGACCCCCATGGGCTCTGTCTTGAGTTTATCAGCAGATGTGTATTGTAGGACAGACATGCATCTTGAATATTTTAAATTGCATCAAATTATTTATATCTGATAGTTTTTACTTCATCTCACATTATTCTTTCCTTGATATTATTATATGTGTTGTGTGTGAATTGTGAATAATCTAAAACCATTTATGATTTTGTGGGTCTACTATACTATTTGATTTTAAGTATCAGTTGGAGATTTAAAGATATGATGCTATGTGATGTGTGTATATATATGTGTAATCTTGTATATTATATTGTGCTAGGACTTTTCTGAGTGCAAGTATGTAGTTTGCTGGTATGTGATTGGGTGGATAGAAGTACTTGTGTTTTTCATTACTTTACTTCAGATTAGTTCCATTTCCTTATTTCTTTGTTGTTTGGTGCTCACCCCTTGCTACATTTTTGTAGGTTGTGAGCCCAGTCCTTCTTGCTAGCCTTCTTTGTCACAAGATTGAGCATTCGGATCACTTGAGAGGTAGTTGCTTGTATCTTTAGCAGGCCTTGGAGGATTCTATTTTATGTTTTGTTCTATTTGAGGGTTGTACATTGAGACTTTATTCTATTTGAGTATTCTATCATTAGATGTTTGTACATGTGACACTAGTTCTGGGATAGTTGTAGTTTTGTTTCCCTATGCTTATTGATATATTAGACTACCTTATCTTCCTCTTTTGTTATTATTTTGAATTGTTCGGTGTTGGGATGAGTCATCTTGATAGATTAGGTGAGTGACATCACACCCAGATTACGGGTCATAACACTGTCAGTCTCTATCTATAAGAATAATTTTTAAATAACTAAAAAATTTTGTTGTTGCGAATTGATCACATATTCCACCTGCGTATAGAATTATCTGATATACTTTCCTCAAGAAGTTGTCTTTAATCTACAAATTCCATAAATCTAACCACACATTTCCAAAATCCACATTTTTTTAAAAAAGGGATTAAACCCTAAATATGAGAGAAAAGAAAAGAGTTTTACCTTTAAAATAAATAATCGAGCTTGATGGAGAGAATGGAAATGACAACAATGGAGACGAAGTTGAAGTAGAAAGCAAAGGAGTTGAAGGAGATGTTGAAGTTGTGCGTAAGAAAAGGGGCGTTGGGTTCTTCTCTATAAAGTGAAATAATTGGAGCTTTGGTTATTTGGGTTTTTTTCAAAAGTGTAAAAGTTCTAAGAATTAAATTTTACACATAATTACCATAATCACTAATTAAAAAATAGATTTGATTTGGGCTGGTTAAACTTGTCACCGGTTTTATTCTCAATATTTATTTGTCATCTTAAAACTATGTAAGTGTTTGGACATGAGATTTTTATATTGTTTTTCAAATTTTTGACATGAAATCAGTGTTTGCTCATGCGATTTCATCTCCCAAATTCTCCAAAGAACTTGATTTAATAATTTCATATCACGATTTCACATTTTTCCAATACAAAAGTTGACCGACAAGTTTATATTTTATAAAAAAACATCTATTGTATATCTAAATAATTTAATCATGAGAATGCAAAAATGATGATGAAATATTCACGGAATATGATCATGGTGAGATAATTACTAATGACATTAACCATATTGTTATGAAAGTATAAAGTAAAAGGAAGAAAGTAGGAAAAAGAGAGAAGACTTCTTATTCCTCTTGAAGAATATTCAGATGTATATTACAATGAAGGGAATGCTTTTATTTATAGTGGAAAAACTTACTTGGTCTCCAAGTAGGATTCCTAATTCTTAGAGGAATTTACATAATAAACATTCACTATAATACAAATAAGTTTATAACACTCCCCATTGAATGTCTATTTGCTAGAGTATGTGTCTTATTAACACCTTACTAAATAAATTTCAGTGGGAAAAATTCTAATGAAGGAAAAATAGTACATATATCTAATAATACGCATTTGGGATGCCTTTTTAAAAACCTTATAAGGAAAATCCAATGGGAAAAACCTTGTGAGCGAAAAAGAGTGTATCATGTATTAACTTCCCTAATGAGAGCATCAATCCAAAACACATGAATTTTCACATCCCAATCTTGTGTACCATCTTCTTGAAAATTGCAGTTGGTAGAGATTTGATGAATAAATCAACTACATTGTCACTCAAACGAATCTATTGCACAATTATATCACCATTCTTTTGGAGTTGTAAGGGACTTTGTATGGACTTAATAGAGCTTGAAAATTTGGTTTCGAAAAGTTTTGGACCAAGATGACACTTCAGGGAAGCCTCCACAGGTTGTGTGAAGGTACACAGACTGTATAGAGGTGCCGTGAGGTGGCCCTTAACCTTATATGTAGAGTATTGGCATTTCTGTGGAGTTTAAGACCAAGGTTCACCTCACATGAACCCCACATGGTTCGGGTGAGACTTCATGGGTCGTGTGGTGGACCGTGTGGAGGGCCTTGGCCTTGAAAATCTAAATTCTGGCCCAGGCACTTCACACATGGACCTCTCAATGACTGTATACTCATTCACAGTCCGTGAGGCCTTCCACATGGGCATCAGAGTGAAAATTTTATAAGTATTGGATCACCGTCTTGAAAGTTCGTCAATAAAAATATTTTCCATATGAAGCTTCAGGGAGGCCACTAGGTTTGTGTGACCTCAAAGGGGCCATGAAGCCCTCCGTATGGGTATTGGCGTGGAATTTTTCTAAGTATGGAGTTACCGTCTCGAACCTTCATCAGTGGAAATTTTCTAATTATTGGATCGTGGAAGGGCACACGGACCGTATACCTTGGCACGGGCCGTATACCCTCCACAGGACCCCTGGCAACATTTTTCGACTTGTTTCATTAATGGCTTTCTCATAATTATGGTTTCTCCTAAGGGACTTTTGTGACTTTCTATGCTATCTAAAGACATTCAAATGACCTATATGATTCTCATCTCATTCAAATTCATTCTCACATTTAGAATTATATTGAACTCTCTTAAGAACTTCTCTCAAAGACTCTAGTGGATAATTAGCTTGGGGTTCAAGAAAGAACTCCAATCATCATCAAATTCTTCTTGTTTCTTCTTATTGAACTTAGATATGTGGGAGTGATTCTTGGTTCCTCTCAACCAAAATGACCCAAACTCTTTTAAACTTGATTTATGGAATTTAAGCTTACTTTAATTATGAGTTTTGAAGATTATTATTTATCAAATTCAATTGAAGTATGGGCTATGCTTTATTGTTGGTTTTAAATTGATTTAAGCCCTAATATGTTGAATTGCATGATTATTATGAAGGTTTAAATATGCATTGTCCCTTTAAAGTTTGATTCAAGCATGAGTAATCTAAATTGTGATTTGAATGTGGATTTTACTTATGGATTTACTTGAATTTCATACTGAATTATTGGTTTAAGATAGAATCTATATTTCCCTTTGCTATTATCATATCATTCATGGCATATACATTCATGAGCATTGGCTTTTATGGAATTATCGGTGGGTTAAGCTTACATATGTTTTCATGAAAATAATTTTGGTGAGTTAAGCTTACATATATGGTTATGACAAGAATGTGATCACATAAATGTCTATTGATATTGGCTCTTTGAGCATATTGGGTGTTTACACCAAATTGTTGTTTTGAATGAGCTATTCCTATGCATGAAAAGTATGGATTGAAATGTGATTTAGCTTTTGAGCCAAGTATAAATGATTATGAAGGATGTTTGGCCTTTAAGCCTAAGTATGCGTTGAAATAATTTTAAATGACTTGTGCCTCTTTTGAAAGCATGTATATGTATAAGTATTTCTTGTGGGACGATAACTTAGCACTGATGGATTGGGGATGTCAGAGCTATCCCTAAAGGTCCTCTCCCTTTCCTTGAACTATGTACCAGTATAGGTATATGATAGTCATTATCGAAATGACCGGGTCATAAGAAATGTTACACATTAATATGATATGATATGATATTGGAAATCCTTCTTAAATGACTGGGTTGTAAGGAAGGTGTCCATCACACCAAAATGACTGGGTGTAAGGTATAGTGTAGATTACCCTTGGCAAGTAATCTTCTCTTACCGATGGGAGGTTTATATCGGGAAAATTCATGTAATAGCTCGCATGAGTTTGAGATGTCGATTATGGTTCCATCCCCACTATATATAAGCATTATTACATTTCATACATCATGGATTTCATGGCATATTGTTATATTACTTTTCTTTATTATATACCTCTTTTTCTATATTATGTGCCCTTATCATCTAACAGTGAATGTAGGTTTGGTAAGTCATATCCATTGCATGCTCGCATGCTTAGTATATTCAAATGTACTATCACATATTTTTCGCCTATATAATCTAACCATATAGGGACCGAGACTACTTTCATCCCTCATTCGACGGCTAGATTGGATCTTGAGATAATTGTTGTGATGAGTCCTATCTTCCAAGGAAAACCCACCATCCTTCTACCTATGGTGCTTTTGTATATATGGCTAGATTGGATCCTTAGATAATTATTGTGATGATTCCTAGCTTCCAAGGAAAACCCACCATCCTTCTACCTATGGTGCTTTTGTATATGTTATTTATTTTGAGGGTGATCCCGGGACATGTCTTAGCCGTCGTCCTATCTTATGACTAGAGGCATTGTTGGACATCTTGGAGACTCTTGTACGAATTATATGCTATGTGTTGTATTCAAAGATTATGATGTTGGTTATCAATGGGATAGGGCCATTATGAATCGATTATGAGTATTATGATATGTGATTATATTATGATAAAAAAATGTGGAAGATCCTGAGTCCCATATTGCCCCCATAGAGTGAGTCATACTTACCCGCCCCTTAGTTATTACATGCTATGTGTTATGTAAAATCATGTTAATCCCTATCCCTATGACATCCCTATAGCGTGAGTCCTACTTTCTCGTCCCCTTAGAACTATGTGTTTACTATTTATATATGCTTCTGAACTGATGATGTGAATATGAATACTTTGAGGCTTGTTTGGGGACTCTTGGATCCCATTCGCAATGTCACTCCTAGACCCTAGGTCTAGGTTTTGACAAGATTTGTATCCGAGCACTAGTTTTCAAATGATCATCGGAGTCCAACATGTTGCATCAAGTAGAATCCTATTCAGGGGTGTGAAGTGCATCATGCCTATGAGTAGGAGGCTATGATGGCGTTCTAGGAATTGTCTCACTTCTTCATGTCTTATGTCGTTCTTTGGACCATGTATTATGGTTTCCTTATCTTGATGATATTCTTGCTACATTATAGAAGATGCCTCCATGAAGTTCCTTAAGGGCCTATGGAAGAGCCTATCACTAATAGTGAATTCCATACAACTTTTGTTATGCTTGCAGAAGTGGTGACTTCTCAAACTAGGCAAGATAATCTTCCTTCTCGTGATCCCGGCCTCTAGAGTGAGGGATTTCACCTGGATGAATTCTCTGGAGTTCTATGGGTCAAAGGCTGATCAGGATGCTCAAGAGTTTATTGATGATCTCACTAAGTTGTTGACTGTTATGGAAGTCACTTCTAAGGAGAAGGCCGAATTGGGTGCTTATTAGTTTAAAGATATGGATCAAGTGTGGTACACTCAATGGTTAATAGAAAGGGTTTGTGGTAATGCTGTAAATTGGGAAGAGTTCAAGTTTGCATCTCTGGATCAAATAGGGTGGTATGAGTGTGAGAGACTATGCCCTCAAGTTCACAAAGCTCTCCATGTTTGCTCCTATATTTGTGGCTAACACCCCGTGTAAGAATGCACAAGTTTATTTCTGGTATCTCTAATTTGATTGTAAAGAAATGTCGTACTTCTATGCTTATTCGGGTCTGGACACATCAGGGCTCATGACATATGCTGAAGAGATTGAGGGAGAAAAGCTCAAGGAGAAAAGGGTGCATGATTCTAAGAGAGCTCTTTATGATGGTGGGTTCTCCAACTCCAAGGATGGTCGTTATGGTTGCTTTTAACAAGGAAAAGGTTTTAATACAAGGTTTTTCAATGCTAGGGTGCCTCCTCCCAAAGCACTGGTTGATGGTGGACCATTACTTCCCCGGTGTGACGAACGTGGAAAGAATCACATGGGTGCTTATTGGAAGGAGTTGGGTGCATGTTATAGGTGTAATGATAAGAACTACAAGTTTGCTGGTTGACCTAAGGTTCCTCAAAAAGGCTAGGGTCAGGTGGCTCAAGCTGGTCAAGGCGATCAAAGAGCTCCACAAGGTGGTGCCCTAAGAAACAACAGGTTCTATGGCTTGCTCGTCAGGAAGTTGAGGAGACTCTGAATGTTGTGACTGGCATGTTAAAAGTCTTTGATTTTGATGCCTATGATTTGCTTGATCGGGGTGTAAATTTATCTTTTGTGACTCCTTTGTTGGCTGTTAAGTTTGATTTGAGTCCTGAAATCTTGAGGGAGCCTTTTTTAGTCTATACTCTTGTAGGTGAATCTATTGTTGCTCATAGAGTTTATCAGGGTTCTCCTGTTTCTATATTGCATAACGTCTTTGCATGTGATCTTGTGGAACTTGAGATGTTTGATTTTGATGTTATTCTCTTGATAGATTGGTTGCATGCTTCATACACTTCTATAGATTGTAGAACTCGAAAAGTCAAGTTCCAATTTCTAGATAAGCCCATTCTTGAATGGAAGGGTAGTGACTCTGCTATTAAAGGACCATTTTATTTCCCCCCTTAAGGATTGAAATATGATTTCCAAGGGATGTATTTATCATATTATGTGGAATCTGAGTCACCAAATCTTGAATTGATTCCAGTGGTGAATGAGTTTCCAGATGTGTTTCCCAAAGATTTGCCCTGTATTCCTCTCGAAAGGGAAGTATACTTTGACATAGATCTTCTCCTAAACACGCAACCTATCTCTATTCCTCCTTATTGTATGGCACCGGCTGAGTTGAAAAAGTTGAAAGATCAGTTGAAGGATTTACTGGGGTGATACATCACACTCATGTTATAATCATTCAAAAGTTCCAACCATCTTCTCTATCTTAGATTCAAATCCCTTTAGCTAAACACATTGTAAACTCTTATGGTCAGGAATATGTCCTAAAGAGGAAATGACACCAAATTTTCAATGCAAACACAATAACCAACAACTCAAGATCATGCATCAGATAGTTCATATAGGCAATGACCTTTCCATGTTAAATCAACACACAATCTAAGCCTATGTGTGAGGCATCACAATACACAACAAAACCATCCGGACCTTCGGCAATGTCAAAATAGGAGTCGAAGTAAGACTATACTTCAACAATTGAAAACTTTTCTCACATTCATCTGACCATTGAAATTTTACCTTCTTTTGGGTCAACCTTGTCAAAGGAAAAGCAATGGAGAAAAATCCCTAAACAAACCTTCTATAATATCTGGCCAAACCCAAGAAGCTTCTAATATCAAATGGGGACAATGGTCTAGGCCAATGCTTCATAACCTCCATTTTCTTTGGATTAACTCTAATACCATCACCCGAAATGGTGTGACCAAGAAAAGCCACCTCTCTTAGCCAAAACTCACACTTGCTAAACTTGGCAAAGAGTTGTCTATCCCTCAATGTTTGCAACACAATCCTGAAATGATCTTCATGGTCCTTTACATCTCAAGAGTACACCAATATATCATCTAATAAGACCACCACAAACATGTCTAAGTATGGTTAAAGATCCTGTTCAACAAGTCCATAAAAGTGGCAGGAGCATTTATTACTCTAAATGACATAACCAAAAACTCAAAATGACCATACCGAGTTCTAAATGTCATCTTTGAAATCATCTTCCTTTACCCTCAATTAGTGATATTCGAACCGGAGATCAATCTAAGTAGCTTGAACCTTGTAATTGATCAAATAAGTCATCAATCCTTAGGAGTGGATACTTGTTTTTTATAGTTACTTTATTTAATTATTGACAATCCACACACATCTAAAGTAAACTATCCTTCTTTCTTATAAACAATAGGGGAGCACCCCATGGTGACGCTAGGCCTTATGAACCCCTTATTAAGCAAAACCTTTAATTGTTCCTTCAATTCTTTCAACTCTACCAGAGCCATTCGATATGGAGGTATAAAAATAGGTTGAGTGTCGGGCAAGATATCATTACCAAAATCAATTTCCCTTACGGGAGGAATACCAGGTAAGTCATCGCAGAAATCATTTACTATGGTGACTGAATTAAAAGTAGGAACATGAGATTCAACATCCATGACTCTGACAATATGACATAAACAACCTCTGGAAATTATTTTCATAACTTTTATATAAGAGACAAACTTTCCTTTGAACACAGAATTAGTTCCTACCCTTTCTTAGATAGGCATATTAGGGACTTGGAATGTGACCTTATGGGTCCTACAATTAATAGAAGCATAGGATGCATACAACCAATCCATACCAAGAATAACATCAAAATCAGTCATATCAAGCTCAACTAGATCACATGGGAAGACTTTGTGTAAGATCCGCACGAAACAATTTCTATAGACTTTCTTGGCTAGAATTGACTCGCCAATAGGAGTATACACCAAACAAGGTTCTAACAAAACTTCCGGAGACATATCAAACTTTATAGCAGCTTAAGGAGTAACAAAAGACATATTGGCACTGAGGTCAAGCAAAGCATACACATTATAATAAAAAACTTTGAACATACCGGTAACCACATTGGGAGCCTCATTAACCTCTTGCCTAGCATGTAGAGCATAGAATTGATTACCACATGGACCACTACCTTGAGCTTGGGCACCTTGTTGAACTTTCCCCCTTTGAGCTACTTCACCTTGTGGACGCCTTTTCTTACCCTTATTAGCAACATTAAGGCATTCAGCTATTTTGTGTCCTATCTTTCAACAACCAAAGCAACCATTATTTCCCCTCATACATTCTCTCGTATGATCCTTTCCACACTTAGGGCACTTAGGAGGAATAACACCATATTTCCCAACATCACCTTGAACCTTAGGATTTCGCTGTTTCTCTTTGTCAAACCTTTGAGGAGTGCCTTTAGAAGACCTTGGCCTTATTGGGATCGGCCACCACTAGACTTACCATAAGAGAACCCACCATAACAAGCCCTCTTGGACTTCCTTTTCCTCATCTTTTGGAGTTTGTCACTCTCCACTTGTTTGGCGTATGTCATAAGTCTAGGAATATAATTCTATTTGATGAGCATGGAAACCTTGT
Organism: Solanum rostratum; assembly: GCA_029948455.1. Lineage (NCBI taxonomy): Eukaryota > Viridiplantae > Streptophyta > Magnoliopsida > Solanales > Solanaceae > Solanum > Solanum rostratum. Next base: position 27,287,685 of record CM057045.1, read on the forward strand.
ATTCCTTCTTTACTAAGTTGAATACACCCAAAGTGAATTTGTCCATGTGAGCCTGTGAGTCAGCCAGCAAGGAAAGGGCAAATTTGGACAACTTGATCAACTTAAGGGCATACTCCCTCACACTCGTTCCACCTTGCTTCAAGTTCATGAATTTCATTATCCTACCTTCCCTTAGCTCAAGTGGGAAGAAACGATCAAGAAAGGCGGTTTCAACATCTCCGAATCAATAGCATCTTCCTTAACTCTCTCGGAATTCCATGGAGTGGACCAAACTTAAGCCATTCCCTCAAGTTGATAAGCCGCCAATTCGGCCTTCTCTTTGGAATACACCCCCATGATCTCCACCACATTATGCACCTCATTAATGAACTCTTGTAGATCCTTATCCACCTTCGAACCATGAAACTCCAGGGGGATTCATCCTAGCAAAGTCTCTGATTCTCGAAGTCGGAGTAGGAGTCTTTGGAGAAGCAACGGCTTGAGCCAACATAGTGATTGTAACTCTAAACTCATCATTAGAAACTTGGTCCGCTTGAGGGACTTGAGAACCTTGGGGAGCCAGAACTCGGTCCGATTAACATCATTTTTTTGGAAATGGAGCATGTCATGGAGCCATTTCTAAAAACACCAAGGGATAAGCGTTAGGATACAGAATCTTTGAAGGCACGACATAGAATACAACATAAGCAAACTTTTCCTAAAATATTTGATAGTCTCCTATTCATGGATGTGGTGCACTTCACACCAATGAACAAGACTCTATTCGACGAGACATGTTGGACTCCCTAGGATGCTCTCAAACCTTATGCTCTGATACATCTTTTCTTATGATGCAAACCTAGAACCTAGTCGTGACATGACAAATGTGACACCCGAAGGCATCCCATCTAAGGTTCGTGTTCATATCATAAGCATTCATAAGATAGAATAGGCATACATAAGAGAATAAGCAAGTGGAAGTACATAATGTAAAAATGCCATAGTTCTCATAAGGAAATATACATCAATCCATTTAGTCCAAATTATGCCTCTATATTATAGATCTTGGCGGGGTCTAGCACATAGCTCACTAGCCCACCCTCAATACATATCTCAAAAAGAAGAAAATGATAAAGTCTCAACATAAAGGAAAAGCATCATAAGGGCTTGTTCCCTAAGCATGAGAACTCACCAACAAGTCTTCAAGCTCTAGAATCTGAAACTAGCCACGAAATGGAATAGTTATCTTATTGCCCATGCCTACATGGTTAGATTATGTAGGCAAAAAAGTATGCGTTAGTACATGGTATATACTAAGTATGTAGGTGTGTCATGAACCATAGAATATCACAATAATATCAATATGCATAATCATATCAATAGGATAAGGACACAATATATATAAACTTGCAAGCTTAAAGCCATGAGAAGAAGCATCATCAAAATCCATTTCACAATCTTAACATACATATGTGGGAATAAGACCATAACCGACATATAACACTATGCTAATTATTATGTGAAATCCTGATATTGCCTCTACACCGAGTGAAAGAGTAGCCTACTTTGCTAGGGTTGACTATACCTTACCTTACGGGAGCCTTCCTACTTCGTCAAGTGCTTTAACATGAACCTTAGGAGATCCTTCCCATTTCGGCATATGCTTTACTTATGTAGATCCACTAACATAATACCATATAGGCACATAATCATCATCCCTATGGAATACATTAATCATGCATATGCATAGCTTTCAACATAGTTCATATTTTATTTAAGTCATACTTTCATAATTCATAAATAGTCATCATAACTTTCATAAAAACATCATGTCATATGAATAGTCCATCTACTTTAGTTTTCAACATAGTATGGGTAGAAATTCCCACCTTAACATCATCATCATCAATATTAGGCTTGCATTACTTTCTTTAGCATAGCATCATCATAGCTTTCACATCATCATCATCATCATTTAAATTATACCTTTCGTACTTGAGATCATAGTCATAGAGACCCATAACTTTATCATAAGAGACTCGGGCTAAATGTGGGTCCATGGAAAATTTAGTTAAAATCATGTAATTGAATATGATTTATAGAGAAAACATGTAATTAAAATCAAATTAGATCACTGATAAGGACCCCGCATCAGGTCACTAAGCCTTAACCATGCATTCTTTGAAATCATATACTTTTTCTTGAAAATCACATTGATAATGTAACTCATCATAATTCATGCATAATTAATCATAGTCATCATCTAGGAATTATAATCCATGTATTAAGAATCACGCTTAAAAGTCCGTAGGAAATTATCATAAAACTTTGATAAAAAGAAGGTTTTGGATCGGGACTTCATGGATAAAACCAATCCACGAATGAACCCCTACATACCTCAAGTAGAATTCTTAGAATTGAAGAAGAAAATATGGAAATCTTTAATCAAACCTTCAAGCTTTAGCTTCAATGGAACCCTTGACTTAGAGAGAAATATTGAGAACTCTTGAGAGAAATGAGGAGGCTTTGAATGAACTAGGAATAGGATTTTATAGAGATTAGGTCGGCTAAGTCAGTTAGAGTAGCCAAAATGACGTAGTTTAGGAATTAGACGGATTGGAAATGTCAAAAACACCCTTCATTAAAAACTGTCTGAGTTGTCCACAAAATCCTTCCCGTGGGCGGTGAATCAACTTAGGCTCGTACCTTAACTCGTAGAACTGGTGTAACAAAAGTTGAGCTACTAGAATTGCATCTTCTAAGCCACGAACATGCAACACGACCCGTCGTTCTACCTATGGGCTATAAATCCTTCCGTAGAGTGATTCTAGACTTAGACAAATTTTGAGTTCCTCAAAGCCTCTTCCTATGAGGCTTGTTGACAAGTCGTGGTTCCTTATACAATCCGTCTTGTATTACGTAAGTCAACTCCAAGAAATTCTTCAATTTTCATTTTCCATGGGTACTTTTCAAGAGACCACCTACAACTTGTGGTTGTTTTACGGGATGTAAATTAGCTCGTAGGGTCAAACTATTAGTAAATTTCTGTCTTTCAGTATTCCATTCCTAAAAGCATGAGGGGAGTTATAGTTGAACTCAATATCGTATTGTCATGGTGCATCGGGACTTTAACTCGATATTTGAGAGCATGGCAATCACTTGTATTGTGACCTTTTCCACCATATTGATAACACCCTTTTGATGGTAATTTTTCTTTGGTGAATGATTAACCCCGGGATAAGAATTTTGTTCTTAACCATTATCACGATCACGACCAGAACTGCGACTTTATTCATGTCTAACATGGTGAGCATACACCTCATTCACTTTAAAAAGTGGTGTAGATCTAGTAGGTCGATTCTCATGATTTTTCATCAACAAATCATTATTTTGTTTGGCCACGAGAAGATGAGAAATCAGGCCAGAATACTTTTTGAAATCTTTTTCTCAATATTACTGATGTAGCAACACATTCAAGGCATGAATAGTGGAGAATGTCTTTTCCATCATATCAATATCATTAATTTTTTCTTCACGCAGTTTCAATTGATAAGTGATTCTAAACATAACAGAATTATACTCATGCATAGAATTAAAAGTCTTATAGCCTCAGATGCCTCCGATCATGATTTTACATGGATGACCATCTTTAGTGATCATATGTTTCTTTTAGGCTTTTCTATAAAATAAGTGGATCCTTAACTATAAGATATTTGTATTTTCAAAATTTCATCAAGATGATGACATCAGAATATCATAACTTTAACACAATTTTATTTTGATGCTTTGTTTTCATTCTTAATGGTGTCTTCAAGACCCATGACATCCAACACCCATGAAGGCTAGTTCTTACTCAAACTAAGAATGACAACAAACTCAAGTTTCATAAAATTAGTCATATTACAAAGAATGAAAATAAATAATACTTTAGCCTTCAAACTTAATCTCCACTATTTAATACGATAGAGCCTCATGCTGATAATGTGTTATGAAAATATAAAATAAAAGGAAGAAAGTAAAGAGAAAATAGGCGGCTTCTTATTCCTCTTGAAGAATATTTAGATGTATATTACAATGAAGGAAATCTTTTTATTTATAGAGAAAAAACTAACTTGATCTCCAAATAGGATTCATAACTCTTAAATGAATTTGCATAATAAGCATTCACTATAATACAAATATGTTTATAACACATATTCAATTTTATTAAAGAGTATTACACTACAATTCATGTTCAATTTTACTTTTTTATTAAACTAAAATTTGATTAATTAATATTTTTTTTATAATAGCTTTGTGATAGTGTATTATACTTTTATTTATTTGATAACATTGTACAAAGATAATTTTAATAGTTTTCACAACTTATGAGTTTTTTTTATATTTATGAGTAAAATAACAAAAAATAACTTAAAAATCTAAATTGCATTTCAAATAAAACTTTAACTTCATTTCAAATAATTTCATCTATAATGTCAAATTATGATTTATCTCATCTGACCAAACAAGCCCTAATTTACTAAAATTCCTTAATATTGTTCTCCAACTGTTTGATTTTAACGTTGTTAAGCTTTTAACAATTTGGATTCATAACCCATGGTTCCGGATGCAAGTTGAGAATCCAAATTGCAGTTTGCCAAAGTGTAAGGGGTGTTATGAGTAAATAAATCAATTGCGATATGAAAACTTTCTAGAGTATTCCAAAGCAGGACAAGCAAAACGTGAGTTGAACGGCTGAGATCGACTAGAAGGTTCAAGAGAAACAACGACCGTCTATTCAGACCCTTTAGGTTGGTTTCGTTATAAAACCTAATCGTCTCTTCACAACACTCTAGCAGTTTCCTTTATCTGAGCAGAGGATAAACCCACTCTCACCTACTTCGACAATACTATAGTAAAACCATAATCTTCTTTCAAGGTTAGCTTCTTTCACCCTTAACGAATTTCTGTGTTCTTAGGTTCTTGGATGTATATCTGTGCTATTCTTGGTGGGGTTCATCCGAACCTCATTTGACGGAAAATTACACTATATATATATATATATATATTGTAGATATTGAACCCCTACCACTTCTTTCTGTATTTACTTCTTCATATTTTGGATTTGCTAATGCGGTAGTTGTCACTTAATAATAGCATTTTCTTCTGCTAGTTGTGTCTTGTTGCTTGTTAGTTATTTTATCATTTTGCTCTGGTTCTTTCTCAATTTGGATGATATAAATTGAACCCGGAAGTGTTTCTATTAGGATAAGGAGATGTAATTCTGGTTTTTGTTGTTCGGTAAGTCAAAGAGGAAGAACTTATAAGGGTGAGGAGGGATGCGTTTCTGTTTCAATGCCGTTATAGATTTGTATGGTCAAGAGTATCTGTTTAGTCTGTCAATTGATTCACTTGTGGGGCGCGTTTGACTGACTTGTAACCTTATCTGATTAGCTAAGCAAGCCGAGCCAATTAAAAACTACACATTTCACTGTTTGGTATGGTTAGAGGTGGCTTATTGTTTGGTACTTCTGAATCTGGACTGCCTTCTGCTGTTATTTACTAGGATATTTTGGTGTTTATTAATCGTAATATTGTGATGAATTTTTGTTTTAGGGCGAGATGGCATCAACTTTTGCTGGTATGTCATCAGCAGGTCCATTGGCTGCTCCCAGCACTTCCTCAAACAAGCTTTCCTCTGTTGCTAATATATCTTCCACCTCTTTTGGGAGCAAAAGAAATGTTGCACTAAGAAAGACACGCAGGCCAACTATTTTGGCTGCAGCTAAAGAGTTGCACTTCAACAAGGATGGGTCAGCTATCAAGAAGCTACAGGTGCACGTCTGACAAAAATTATGAACTAGCTGTATTGCGTATACTCATTTGTACGCCTTGTTGAATGTTGGATTTTCTTGTTGTCACAGAATGGTGTGAACAAACTTGCTGATCTAGTTGGAGTTACTCTTGGCCCAAAAGGCAGGAATGTTGTTCTCGAGAGCAAGTATGGCGCTCCAAAAATTGTTAATGATGGAGTTACCGTAGCCAGAGAGGTGTGTTTTTAAGACTTAACATTCTTATCAATTATCATTTATCTCTAGCTGTTTTCCATTAATTTCTTCTTTGAACTTCAAGCTGTTTTAATTGCTATGTTTTTATTCACGTAAAGCCCAATTTTGACTTTCAGATAACAAAAGAAATGTGTCCTTGTATTCTTCATTGCTCTTGTCTATTTGACTAGTCTGTAGTAGTTTGAAGTTTGACTTGATCAAATTGCTCTTTATCATTTCCATTAGGTTGAATTAGAGGATCCAGTAGAAAACATTGGTGCAAAACTAGTGAGACAAGCTGCTGCCAAAACCAATGACTTGGCTGGGGATGGGACTACAACTTCTGTTGTGCTAGCTCAGGGGCTAATTGCTGAAGGTGTTAAGGTATATTGTGAAATCCATTTGCTGCTTAAATGTCTCAACATGTTAAATCTACTAGAATATTTTTCTTACCAGCTGAGATTGTGTGTAAGTAGGTGGTTGCAGCTGGTGCAAACCCTGTCCTGATCACCAGAGGAATTGAGAAGACGGCAAAAGCATTAGTAGCTGAGTTGAAGAATATGTCAAAAGAGGTATTTATATTCATCAACGGGTCTTAGACTGAGTGCAATGATCTGAATGCTTGTTTTGTGCTGTTATCTAGTGGGTTGTGTACAGTTCGCTATTCTCTGGTGGATGAGATGTACTGAATGATTGGAAGTAGATATATTAGAATACAAAATTGAGATGGCTGACCAACTGTGCATCCAGGTGGAAGACAGTGAACTAGCAGATGTCGCTGCGGTAAGTGCTGGGAACAACATTGAAGTAGGGAGTATGATCGCTGAAGCGATGAGCAAGGTTGGAAGGAAAGGTGTTGTGACACTAGAAGAGGGTAAAAGTGCTGAAAACAGTCTCCGCGTGGTTGAAGGAATGCAATTTGACCGTGGCTATGTTTCTCCTTACTTTGTTACTGACAGTGAGAAAATGTCAGTTGAATATGAGAACTGTAAGGTGGGTGTCCCATTTCTAGCTTTAGTTTGTGAAGTTTAAGATGTTCATATGTCTCTTTGAGTGCGTGGTGTACCTATTGCTGATGTTAGGTATTCTGAAATGCAGTTACTACTGGTTGATAAAAAGATAACAAATGCAAGAGATCTTGTTAATGTCCTGGAAGATGCTATTAGAAATGGTTACCCAATTTTAATTATTGCTGAAGATATTGAGCAAGAAGCTCTGGCAACACTTGTTGTCAATAAGCTTAGAGGTGCCTTAAAGGTTGCAGCACTTAAAGCTCCTGGTTTTGGTGAGCGAAAAAGCCAGTATCTTGATGACATAGCAACCCTTACTGGAGGTATCTCTACTTAGTTTTCTAGTTGGTTCACTTCTGCATTTTCGCATCTGTACCTGTTGGAACTCCTTGGCAAAATTGGAGATGGTGATTGCTAACGCCAATTTATTCCTGTAATCTGCAGGCACTGTTATTAGAGATGAAGTTGGCCTTACTTTAGACAAGGCTGACAAAGAAGTTCTAGGTCACGCTGCTAAAGTAGTATTGACTAAGGATGCCACTACAATTGTTGGTGATGGTAGCACTCAGGAAGCAGTCAATAAACGTGTTGCACAGATTAAAAACCTGATAGAGGTGAATGTTTATTCGGTATTTGGTAAAAATTGTTTGTCATTATTCAGTTTCATATAGTTCGTGAATTCCAAGCAGGCTGCTGATCAAGATTATGAAAAGGAAAAGCTAAATGAAAGAATTGCTAAATTATCGGGAGGTGTGGCGGTCATACAGGTAACTTCCAGTTCAATATTAAGATTTTTGGTTTGTTGAATGGGTGTGAACTGTGTAGCCTGACTTTGTTAATGTTTTAATTGAATGTTGCAGGTTGGAGCACAAACTGAAACTGAGTTGAAAGAGAAGAAACTTAGAGTGGAAGATGCTCTTAATGCAACAAAGGTGAGCTTTTTTTTTTAATCATTTAATTAGGTTTCTGTCCTATATTTGAAATGTTTTGATGGATGACTTGCAACATGATGATAAGATGTTTGCTCTTGCTTTCAGGCGGCTGTTGAGGAAGGTATTGTTGTTGGAGGAGGGTGTACACTCCTCAGACTTGCTGCTAAAGTTGATGCCATAAAGGAAACCCTTGCAAATGATGAGGAGAAGGCAAGTTTGTGGTAGTTTTTAAAGTTCTTTCATTTTGTTGTGGGTCCATATGTAGTTGATGCAATGGGTTAACGTAGCCTTCTAAAATTTGTGTGGAAGAAAATGATCCTGCATTCTCTTGTGTGTTTTCTTGGATCTGTTAAGACTAAAATGAAATATGTCAAGGGGTTAGAAAGCAATCCACTTGTATTCGTCATAATACCATTTGTCTTAATTGCAGGTTGGAGCTGATATTGTCAAAAGAGCATTGAGCTATCCTTTGAAATTGATTGCTAAAAATGCTGGTGTTAATGGAAGTGTTGTCAGTGAGAAGGTACTCATATATGCTTTTGGTGATTAGGGAAAAAAGTGGACCATGCTACCCATGGAAAAACTTTATATTTCAGTTTCTCTTTTATTACTATTGTTAATCCTGTGATTTTAAGTTGTATAATCAAAATTCTTGTTTGCCTTTCAGGTTCTCTCAAGTGACGATCCCAAATTTGGATATAATGCTGCAACTGGCAACTATGAAGACTTGATGGCTGCTGGCATCATTGATCCAACAAAGGTAAGATTTTCTAGAATTGCATTATTGGCTTCTGATGATGTGGTCAAAACTTGTGGCTATGTGGTGTTTTTCCTATTGAATGGATTTGGTGTGGGCAGTGATGGTTCTCTTTGCAGTTCTCTGTCTTGATTCCGAAGGAGATTACAAATCTCCAAAAGGGTTCTTGAAAACTTTAGGGATATTACAACTTTACGAGGACTCTATTGGTTTCGGTAGAAACTTTTGATGTAAAAGCTTATATAGTGTTTCACTGGAAATATAATTGTAATGATTTACTCTGGCACCTGTCTAGGAGTGTGCTTAAATCGGAGTACTGATATTAGATTGAAATTATCTGCTCTCTGGTACATGTCGTAGAAATTTGTGGCTTGAAGTTGGAGTAGGCCACGAACATCAGATCTCTTAACAGTTTTATCTTCTGTGTATCTCTTACTTTCCTAATCCTCTTGGTGGTGGGGTCGGGGGTTGCCAAGTGTGTAGTAGGAAGGGTTTAGAAGGAGGTTATCTGCCAGAAAGTAGCTCAAAAATGAGCATATTTCAACTTTCTTTCCGTAATGGGCTTCTTGTTAGGTGCTGAAAACTGACATTCATGTGGCCTACTCAGGTTGTAAGATGTTGTCTAGAGCACGCTGCATCTGTGTCCAAGACATTCTTGATGTCAGATTGTGTGGTGGTTGAGATCAAGGAGCCCGAACCAGCAGTTGCTGCCAACCCAATGGACAACTCAGGTTCGTCTTGAATCTGATCTTTTGCGAATGCCTTCATCAATTTCGACAGTTTCTTTCAGCTTGAAAATTTGTATGGGGCTTAAGCACTTGCTGACTGTCATTCTCTTTCATTTCCTTTTCAGGATATGGTTACTAGGTGAATGCATGAAGGCTATTGATCTCAGATGATAGTGACGGATGAATATGGAGTGCTTGAAAGCCTTTATTTTTTTCTTTTTTCTTTTTGTAAAAGTTTAGGTATTCTTTCATGAAAGGAATATATAGATCCTGGTTGGAGTAGCAGCCTTCTGGGTTCGGCACTGTTATAATGAACATGCAATTCAATGTATAATTGCAGGCTTCGGTGAATGTTGAGTGGCAGGAATTTAATAAATCTTTTATGTAATTTCCATGTTTCAACACGCCCCCATACATCACAAATAATTAGTGACTTCATGTTACCAGGTTTTCGTTCTATGACCTGCATGCCTCTAATGTTTGCTTGGAACATTTAGAGACAGTAAGAGTAGGTTTGGCGGGGTCAATGGAGAAAGTAGTATAGGCCTTATTTGTGGTAATATTTAAAGTTTTATTTAATAATGTTTCCAAACTTATGTATCCAAGTACGTTAGGGTGTACAATTGATTAATGTATGACTTTTTTTTTTGTTGTCGAATATCAGAGTTATTAATGCGCGAACAAATATTAATCAAAAATAGAACTGTCCTTTGAGTGAACGAAACACCGATGGTAGCTTAAGAAAAATGAGGACTTCTAAAAGTAGCGGAGACTTGGAAATGTAACGAGGCAAATATAGCTAATGTGTACTTGGTCATAGCTAATGTGTATGTACAAGCACTTTTTATTTTATACAATTATTAAGAAATTATTAATGTGTTAGTGAACTTTATCATTTTACTTTTTATTTATATTAATGTACATTAAATTAAGTTAGAAAGATGCTCGAATTTTACCACTTTACCTTTATTTATGCACTAATTAATAGTGGGGGTAAAATGCGGAAAAAATAATTAATTATATCTAAATTTAGTAAGTGCCCATATAATATGAGATAAATATCTATAGAAAGATACCCATATAATATGTGGGACGGAGATAGTACTAATTATGTAATGTAGACTAGAAAAGTAATGAGGCATATTATGTGTCACGCCCCGGGATGGTACCCTAGGCGTGGCTGACACCCAAAGACTATTGCTGGTCCCCAAGCGAACCATTCGATCTCAACATAGTCGTCCTGTTGACACCTAATTTTGACCCACCTTAACCCTGTTTTTTATGTAATTCGAATATTTAAGTATTTTAAAAAATATTTTTTTTGTATAAATTTATATTTTAATTATCTTTTTCTACCCAAACAATTGTATATTTTTTGCATTCATAATTTACAAAATTATTGCTATTACTATTATTATTATTTACTCACTTTTGAAATTTATCTTTTGTGTTATTTTATAAATGTTTCCATGAGAAAATTTTAAGTTATTAATTTATCGTAAATAACATTGATCTATTTTTTTTATAATAAAAATAATTAGTGATTTAATAAAATTTATTACGTAGTAATTTAGTAGTTATTTATATATGTATTTTGATGAAATTTGATTTAGCCTCAATTATATTCAAATTTTAAACTTAGTCAAATCTTTTCATATTTAAAAAATACTCCTAAATATGTAAGAATATATTTTCTCCCTCCCAAAAAAAAAAATCCTCTCCTAATGATTGTTTCCTTCTTTCAAATTTACCGATTTTTTTTTTTACTTACTCTTAGTATGGCAAGAATTCTTTTATGTGATTATTTTTCTTCTTTTAAATTGACCGGATTTTTTTACCTACTCCTAGTATGGCAAGAATCTTGGTTTTGGTCAACTGAATCTGTGCAAATCAGTTTAAATATCCTCATTTTATGAAAAAAATATTTTTGAATAAGGCAAGTTAATCGATTTATTTTAGGATAAATATAATCGAATCAAATTGATTGATATTATATTCTGAATCTAATCAATTACGGATTGTGATTTGAATTCTGAATATTTGTTTCCTTATAAGTGGGGATGATTGATCATTAAGAGATTTTCTGCCTAATTAATTGGATTCACTCCTTTATGGTAACAATATATTTTTATCCTCTTGCCTTTTAAATTTCTTTTCTCTATCCTATATAAGCATTCCATCTCCCACTCCTCAGGAGATGAAAAAAAGAAGCATATTCTCTCTTTTCAGATACACACTGTTTTGTTTAGTACTTTCTTTAGTGAAAAAAAAGAAAAGAAAAGAAAGGAGGAGACATTACACTAAGCGGATTGCAATAATCTTTTCAACTTCATCCTTTTCTTGGCATTAATTCGTAACTGGTTTGTTCTCTGTTTATATTCTGTTAGAATAAGGTCCTTTACGTGCTTGATTGCCATGACTATCGTATTGCTGGTTTGTTCCTCTTCTATGATATGTTAGAATAATACTTTTACATTATGTGTTTATTACTGCTGTTACGTTACTATTATTGCTAGTCGTTGTGAGTGTCTTGAAGCTTTCACTATTAATATAGGTATCTTCTTTACTGTTATTAGCATTAAGATTATTATTTCTTTCTTTATTTTGCAATAATGTAACAATAAACAACTTGGGGATCTAGTTAAAAATAGGGCGCGACAGAATGGCGACTCTGCTGGGGACTAAGGCTCTTACCATAATGCGTCTCGTGTTTATTTTTCGCAATTTTCTTTCTTTCTTTATTTATTTAATCCTTACTGACTTGTTTACTTTTCTTTTCCCTTTTTCCTTACCCCTCTGACCCCCTTCCTTATCCCTCTAACTCCCTTCCCTTATTCCCTCTAACTCCCTTCCCCTACCCCGCTAATTTCCCTTCCCCTATCCCGCTAACTCCTTTCCCCTATTCCCTCTAACTCCCTCCCTCTTTCCCTTTAGTCCCTTTCCCCTTCCCTTTCTTATTTACTGCTTTAATTTATATAACACTGCTATTTGCTAATTGTTCACATTTAATATTAAATTGGCATTCCGTTCATAAAACTCCCCCACTTGGGACCCTCTTAATTTCTCTTTAAGGTGATGTCGTGCCTTTGCACTTCTCCCTACTCTTTTCAAACCAAAATTTAGAGAGTAAGCGCTTGCGTGGTGAATGGCGGATAGTCTTACTACCGTTGGACCACGTGCTTCTCGCATAAGAAGACCCAGTCCGTGTCTAAACCCACTCTTTAGAAAACTTAGGATAGAGCTATCCACCCCAAAAAATTAAGATCATGCATGCATAAGCCTTAGGTAGTTTGACCCTAAGGGGGTTAATCTACGTAATAGTAGCCGCCCTATTAAGTCTAGAGGGTCCAATCACCCTCCAAGACGAAATGTTGCAAATTATGTGTCTATGTGATCACTGTAATTAATCCAAGCCAAGTTATATTATTTAGTGTTTAGAAAATCCTTTGTTATCTTTGTTTTGCAAGTTTATGGGGTTCGATCAATGCTCTAGGGGAAATTTTATAATTATCCCAGTTCCCTTTTACGTCCCATTTATGTCATTCAAAATTGTAACGGTTATAATCATTATTAATAAAATGAGTCTTTAAACTATTTGTTTTTTTTAAACTCTAAACCCCGAATAATATCAATACGGTTTGGGCTTATTATTGTGGTCACTTTTTGTCATCTTAGGCCTACCTCTGGCTTAATGAGGTCCTGTGCATTTAGGACGCTTATTTGTTTGATTAATTGTAAATGTTTATTTTTACTCTTCTTGATTTATTTACATCGTACCTTTTATTAAATTTGTTGTCATTTCCATTCATTTAAACGAGCTCAAATTCATCATCCTAGCATTAATAATTTATCCAGAAGTAATTTTATAGTTTTTATTGATGTTTTGTTTACTCATGTCATATACTAACTTTTGTATGTATTTTATGTCCTTCTATTAAAGTCTATTTAATATTCGAACATCAGCTTGATTAAGAAACTGCAACATGTCCAACATGCTCAATGTCCGTAAAAATGTCACTCGTCCTACTTCCTATCCAATGTAAAACACATTTTTGACTCTCTCCTCTCACTCCATTCTTACTCGCACACTTCCTCGATCAATGCCTCAGAAAGATATTCATTTTGATGACTTGCCAAATGTAAAAGTACTCGATGAATCCTGAACTACGTTTGACCTGATTCCTGTTTAAGAGGGATAAGTAGGCGCTCCTATGGAGTTCGGTCTTACCATAATAAAAATCTTTATTCTTCCTTTTGATCACAAACCGGGGCAGAATTTTTGAGAGGATCTCAAAAATTCTTTTAGATCATTTTCTACAAACTGGGGCAGAAATTTTTTAGCAGCTCTCAAAAATTTCGAACTGAAAACCGACAACGAGGACATCACGATGAAAGGGGAGATATCAATAAAAGGACGTGTGGGTCGAGGCATGGCTACAGATCAACCTCCCCTTTTTCAAACTAATGATTTTTCTTTGAATGTAGAGTGGTATACATGCTTGGAATAACCTCTTTGTATCATACAAAGCAATTGACATTTTCTCACAATGGGCGAAGGTTAAATTATCTTATTCCCTTTTATATCGGTCTACTTCTTGTTGCTTACTGAAATCGTACTTGGCCTACCAAGATGGCATGAAAATGAACTTGCATTCGGCCTACTTAAATAAAATTGCATGAAATTGAATTATGCATTATTTGGCCTACACAAATTGCAAAGAAAATATACACATTTTTTTTTGTACATTAGCCTACTGAAAATTTCATTTTTGCATCGTCCTACTTAAATTGCGTGAAATTACCTTTTTCTACTTTGGCCTACTAAAATTATATGCAATTACATTTCTACATTGGCATACCGAACATCGCATTCTTACATTGGCCTACCGGAAAAGTGCATTTTTTGCATTGGCCTACTAAATTCGCATGAAATTACGTTTTGCATTGGCCTACTAAATTCGCATGAAATTACTTTTTCTACATAGGCCTACTAAAATTATATGAGATTACATTGTCATACCGAACATTGCATTCTTACATTGGCCTACTGAAAACTGCATTCTTGCATTGGCCTACTAAATTCACATAAAGTTACATTTTGCATGGCCTACTAAATTCACATGAAAGTTGCATTTTTGCATTGGCCTACTAAACTTACGTGAAATTGCAATTTTTTCTTTTACATTGGCCTACTGAAATTGCATTTTTCGCATTAGCCTACTTAAATAGCATGGAATTATATTTTTACATTTGACCTACCGAAGATTGCATTTTTTGCATTAGCCTACTAAGCCTACTGAAAATCGCATATTTTGCATTGGCCTACTAAACTTACTGAAATTGCATTTTGCATCGGCCTGCTACAGTTATGCGAAATTGCATTTTTGCATCAAATGACATTTTTGAGAGAATGAGATTCGTATTTGGCCTACCAAGGATGCATTGAAAATTGCATGACCTATTAAAACAACACTTTCGGCCTACTACGTTGCCTTATTTGAAAACATTGCATGGCCTACTGAAATCGCATTTACAGTTTAAAATAATAATAAAAAAATTTACACGACCTTCTGAAACTACATCTTGCCTACTGAAATTGCATGGCCTCCTCTCGAAAATTTTGCATTGGCTTGAAAAACCGCATGAAAATACTATACCCTTAAGGCGTCATAGTCCAAAGGCATCATTTTCATAGCCTAAGGACATCATTTCATGGCCTGGGGATTTAATTTATGTTTATCATAATCCGAAGGTATCATCGTCCAAAGGCATCATCCTTCATGGCCTACGGACATCATTTCATAACCCGAGGATATAATTTACAATTAGCATGGCCCAAGACATCATAGCCTAAAACATCATCCTTATCGTTTTATGGCAAATCTCATGGTCTAAGTGGGAACTTGCATCATATTTATGAATTCATTTCACTGTCTAATATACATGTTCTAACCGTTTTACCTAGTGTTTTAAAGTTACAGATTTTGGATTTTCCGGAGCTTTATATATTATGCTACTCGGTTCGGAGACATGTCTCTCGCAACAAATCCTCGACATGTTTTTAACACTGTCCGTACCATCCCTTGCACTCACTGTTCTACTACCATCCGAACCATATCATGTATTCTCACTTTTCGTACCATCTTATCTTTCCAATTCAAGCTACTATCGTACCTACTTCAAGATCTGCACCGTTAATTTTAGTTTTAGGAATTTTATCCGTTCCTAAATCTAGAACTACACACGGCCTAATTCTCGTATAACCAGAGATATGTAGGCAACTTGAAATCGAAGTCTCGGCCGTAATATTTTCACAACCCCTCATGTCTTGTTTTTCCTCCGATAATATTTCATCGGTCGGACAAAATTGGCTACTCCGTCAACTTTCTTTGCTCAACAATTTATCCCTCATTCCCGAGCAAAGAAGGGGCAGCTGTTGACACCCAATTTTGACCCACCTTAACCCTGTTTTTTATGTAATTCGAATATTTAAGTATTTTAAAAAATATTTTTTTGTATAAATTTATATTTTAATTATCTTTTTCTACCCAAACAATTGTATATTTTTTGCATTCATAATTTACAAAATTATTGCTATTACTATTATTATTATTTACTCACTTTTGAAATTTATCTTTTGTGTTATTTTATAAATGTTTCCATGAGAAAATTTTAAGTTATTAATTTATCGTAAATAACATTGATCTATTTTTTTTATAATAAAAATAATTAGTGATTTAATAAAATTTATTACGTAGTAATTTAGTAGTTATTTATATATGTATTTTGATGAAATTTGATTTAGCCTCAATTATATTCAAATTTTAAACTTAGTCAAATCTTTTCATATTTAAAAAATACTCCTAAATATGTAAGAATATATTTTCTCCCTCCCCAAAAAAAAAATCCTCTCCTAATGATTGTTTCCTTCTTTCAAATTTACCGATTTTTTTTTTACTTACTCTTAGTATGGCAAGAATTCTTTTATGTGATTATTTTTCTTCTTTTAAATTGACCGGATTTTTTTACCTACTCCTAGTATGGCAAGAATCTTGGTTTTGGTCAACTGAATCTGTGCAAATCAGTTTAAATATCCTCATTTTATGGAAAAAATATTTTTGAATAAGGCAAGTTAATCGATTTATTTTAGGATAAATATAATCGAATCAAATTGATTGATATTATATTCTGAATCTAATCAATTACGGATTGTGATTTGAATTCTGAATATTTGTTTCCTTATAAGTGGGGATGATTGATCATTAAGAGATTTTCTGCCTAATTAATTGGATTCACTCCTTTATGGTAACAATATATTTTTATCCTCTTGCCTTTTAAATTTCTTTTCTCTATCCTATATAAGCATTCCATCTCCCACTCCTCAGGAGATGAAAAAAAGAAGCATATTCTCTCTTTTCAGATACACACTGTTTTGTTTAGTACTTTCTTTAGTGAAAAAAAAAGAAAAGAAAAGAAAGGAGGAGACATTACACTAAGCGGATTGCAATAATCTTTTCAACTTCATCCTTTTCTTGGCATTAATTCGTAACTGGTTTGTTCTCTGTTTATATTCTGTTAGAATAAGGTCCTTTACGTGCTTGATTGCCATGACTATCGTATTGCTGGTTTGTTCCTCTTCTATGATATGTTAGAATAATACTTTTACATTATGTGTTTATTACTGCTGTTACGTTACTATTATTGCTAGTCGTTGTGAGTGTCTTGAAGCTTTCACTATTAATATAGGTATCTTCTTTACTGTTAGTAGCATTAAGATTATTATTTCCTTCTTTATTTTGCAATGATGTAACAATAAACAACTTGGGGATCTAGTTAAAAATAGGGCGGGACACGTCCAACATCAAGCATAGCGGAAGCAATTAAAATAAGGAAGTGAGCTACATCAATAAAAAGGGCCAATGGCCAATAAACTCCGTCTCAACATCGATGATAAGTAAATAGTGTTACTAGCTCAACTCTAAGAGGGAAAGATCTCACATCAAATCTCAACTCATGTCTATGAAGCCTCTAACTCAACTAGACAGTCTAAGAGGGTACCATGATAGGCCATGGCTACCCAGCTCAATAAACAGAATAGGAGATAAAGAAAAAGGGCGCCGAATAGCAAGGAGGGCTTACCAATGACTGAACTCAGAATCTCTGAACCTCAACGATGTGTCTGCTGAAGTCCTCTAACTCCTGTATCTGCATCATGAAACGATGCAGCGTCGAGTGGCGTCAGGTCGTGGAATGTACGGTACATAAGATGGATGAATATAACAATACAAGTATAACAGTATAGGGATAACATCAACTCAACATCATACTCCATAGAATATCAAATGTCTATCTAAAGAAAGAATATAGAGTAGACAAATGACTCATCAGTGTCTCATCTCAACATCATCAACACATCAGATTCATCTCGAGGAAACTCGACTAAACTCAAAGGACTCATGCTCGTCTAGGATAAGGATAAAGAGTAGACAGTAGAACATCATCATCCATCAAGTCTCATACCATCACATCAACATTAGCGTTCTATCAGTGGAACTTAACTGGGAGTTTCTCCAACCGATAACCATCACCTATGAGCCGGTGATGATACAACGAAGCGATGTTGTTGCCACATCCATCCGGTACCCTGCCCGGGGTAAAGGACATCATCATCAGTGGATCCACAAGAAAAAAACATCATTCATCTTTTTGGACAAGGAAACATCCGCTTTGCGATTTGATCCTCTCTCCTACACGGGCCACCTAGTTAATGAGTTCGAGTGGGACTCACTCTTTCCCATTTCGGTGCTCAATACTATTCCCAGAACTCGACATGCTCATAAAACATCATCATTATCAGTCCTATAGGGACATAGTACATCAATATCAACATCATCATCATCGGGCCCATTGGGATATAGTACCTCAACATCAACATCATATACTCGAAACATTCTTTTAGAAATTTAGTTTCAAGTTTTAAGACTCACGAACATCACTCTCATCAACATCATCATTAAGACTCTTATCAATTTGGACCACAATCACAACATCACAAACATCATCATCGTCAAGGCTCTAGACTCATATCTTAAGTTCATTCTATTATTCTTGGATAAAATAGACATAGAATTTTGTGAAAATCAATCATGCAAGAAACTTATGCAGTAAATCAAGTTTATGATGATCATCAATTTAAGAAAAATACACGAATTAAGAAGAATCTCAGCAACATACTCAAGGATTTTCACATATAACTCACCATCTTCAATCATAGACTCAATTTACTGAAAGGGGGAACATGAAAGAACAAACCCATGCTTTAGGATAGCCTTACATACCTGGGATGATTGCTATCAATACAATTCCCTTGGAACTTCCTCTATTTTCCTCAATCTCGTCTGTCCTTTACTCTCCTTAGGCTCTCGCGTATTAGCGTTGTTAGGAAGAGGATTTCGAATGGGGTTTTAGACCCTTTCTTCGTGAAAACAACTTATATTGGTTGTACACAGGTTTTTTAGAAGATGCTAGGAATGGACCATAATGCCCCTCGAAATTATAGAAATTTTCCAGCCGTGAAATATCCCAGTCCGCGACGCGGATTGGTCGCGTATAGCTCATTTTTGGAAAAAATCCTCCCGATCGAGTTTTCTTAACCCCGTCAAAAAATTTAGGAAAAACATAAGTCACCCTTCGCGATGGGTCCGCGATGCGACTGTCGCGAACTCTCACTATTTCTCGTTTTGGAATGAAAAATTATCTTTTGACTCGGTCGCTCTAAAAATCGATCGAGACGTCTCCCATACTTCATTTTTTGTGCTAATTACAAATCCGGCCTCAGATTTTCCATCCGAGCATTAGAAGACGCACTAAGCGCACATCTCTCCTCTAGGAGTATTTTGGTAATTTTACCGGGTGTTACATCATCTCCCTTGGGATCATTCGTCCTCGAATGATGACTAAAAGCGATATAATGGCACCAATAGACTCAAGACTCATCTCGATATTCACTCAACAACTCAACTTCTCAACTCTTCATCGACCTCAATAGATCTAACTCAGAACATCAAAATATACACATCAACTCATGATAGAAACATCAAGTTAAGGTAAGAATAGGAATATTACCTTCAATATTCTCTTCATCAGGCACGAATAGGTGTGGGTATTTAGTTTTCATCTCTTCCTCAGCTTCCCACGTGGCTTCCTCAACAAATTGGTTCCTCTACAAAACTTTAACAGAGGCTATCTCTTTGTTTCTCAGTCTACGAACCTGTTGATCAAGGATCTGGACTGGAATTTCCTCATAGGAAAAGCTATCTTTGAATCTAGTCCCTCAACAGGGATCACCAAGGCAGGATCTCCCAAGCACTTCTTCAACATAGAAACGTGGAACACCAGATGGATTCCGTCTAACTTAGAAGGTAACTCTAGCTCATAGGCAACCTTCCCAATTCTTCTCACAATCTGATAACGACCAATATAGCGAGAACTTAATTTCCCCTTCTTCCCAAACCTTATGACACCCTTCATAGGTGATACCTTCAAATATACCCAATCACTCACCTCGAACTCTAGATCTCTTCTCCTTACACCGGCGTAAGACTTCGGACGACTCTATCAGTCTTTAATCTCTCTCTAATAATCTTCACCTTCTCTATGGCCTGGTGGACAAGGTCAGGCCCAATGAACTCAACTTCTCCCACCTCAAACCACCCAATGGGTGATCTATACCTCCTCCTATACAAGGCCTCATAGGGGGCCATTTGGATGCTCGCATGATAACTATTGATCTATACCTCCTCCTATACAAGGCCTCATAGGGGGCCATTTGGATGCTCGCATGATAACTATTGTTATATGCAAATTTAATCAGTGGTAGATGGTCATCCCAATTCCCTTTGAAGTCAAGGACGCAAGCTCTCACATATCCTCTACTGTCTGAACAGTGCGTTCCGCCTGGCCATCCGTCTGTGGATGAAAGGTTGTACTCAGATTTACCTTGGTACCCAATCCCTTCTGGAAAGACCTCCAGAAGTAGGAAGTAAACTGGGGCCCTCTGTCCGAAATGATGGACAAGGGAACTCCATGCAACCTGACAATCTCTTGGATGTATATCTTGGCACACTCCTCCGCAGTATTAGTTGTCTTAACTGCCAAAAGTGTGCTGACTTAGTCATCCTGTTCACAATCACCCATACGGAGTCATGCTGTCTCCAGGATCTCGGTAAGCCGGTGATGAAATCCATGTTAACCATATCCCATATCTACTCTGGGATCTCAAAGTTTTGAGCCAAGCCACTTGGCCTCTGATGCTCATCCTTCACTTGCTGGCAATTCGGGCACTTTGAAACAAACTCAATAATGTTCCTTTTCATTCCACTCCACCAATAGACTTCTCTCAAGTCATGGTACATCTTGGTGGAGTCCGGATGAATGGAGTATCTAGTGTTATGGGCTTCAGCCATGATCCTCCCTCGGACACCATCAACATCAGGAACACATAGCCTACTCTGGTATCTCAACACCCCATCTCCCCTTTTGGAGAAGACCATCACTTTTTGTTTGTGGACAACCTCCTTCAATTGGAGTATGATAGGATCTCAATCCTGCTTCTCTTTTACTTCTGCTACTAGGGATGATGCCAACCTACTCTGAACATTGATCCCTCCCTCGTCATTCTCCTCGAGTTAGACTCCCAATCGAGCCAACCTATGCACTTTCTTCACTAGTTCTCGTTTCACTTCCTCAACATGGGTTGTGCTACCCATTAACAACCTGCTAAGAGCATCAACAACAATGTTAGCTTTACTTGGGTGGTATAGAATGCTCATATCATAATCCTTGAGCAACTCCAACCATCTACTATATCGCAGGTTGAGCTCTCTCTGACTGAAGACATCTGCAGGCTCTTGTGGTCAGTGAACACGTCTACATGCACTTTGTATAAGTAGTGACACCAGATTTTAAGTGCAAACACTACCGCCGGCCAACTCAAGATCATGGGTCGGGTAGATCCTCTCATGAACTTTAAGCTGCCTGGAAGATAGGCTATCACCTTCCCTCTCTGCATCAATACACAACCTAGCCCAACTCTAGATGTGTCACAATATATCATAAAATCCTCAATTCCATCGAGCAACGACAAAACAGGTGCGGAGGTCAATCTAGTCTTCAACTCTTGGAATCTTTTCTCACATTCCCCAGACCACTGAAACTTGACCTTTTTCTGAGTTAGCTTCGTCAACCGCTTCAATATTCTGGACATCTCCTAGAATTCCATCACCCGAAACAACATGGCCTAAGAAAGCCACTGACTTGTGCCAAAACTCACACTTTGAAAACTTCGCATACAATTTATGGTCCTTAAGAGTCTGAAGGACAATTCTAAGGTGTTTGGCATGCTCCTCCTCATCCTTTGAATGCACCAGAATATCATCAATGAACACGATTACAAACATGTCAAGGTAGGTTTTACAAACCTTATTCATCAAGTCCATGGAAGACGCAGGGAAGTTCGTCAATCCAAAGGACATGACCAAAAGCTCAAAGTGGCCATATCTAGTCCTGAAAGTTGTCTTTGGAATGTCACATTCTCTCACTTTCAACTGGTGGTAACTCGATCTGAGGTCTATCTTTGAAAAGCATGAGGCACCTTGAAGTTGGTCAAACAGATCATCTATCCTGGAAAAGGGATATTTATTCTTGATTGTGACCTTGTTCAGTTTCCTATAGTCTATGCACATTCTGAGAGACCCATCCTTCTTTCGTACAAACAGAATGGGACCACCCAAATGAGAAACACTTGGCCTAATAAAGCCCTTCTCTAACAAATCCTTCAGCTGCTTTTTCAATTCCTTCAACTCAGTGGGGGCCATCCTATATGGGGGAATTGAAATAGTTGCGTCTTAGGAAGAACATCACTCCGAAGGCAATCTCCCTATCAAGAGGGACTCCAGGTAAATCCTCAAGGAATACCTCGGGGAACTCATTCAAAATCGAAACTAATTCAAGACTAGGGGACTCAATATCATCAGATTTAACTCGCACGAGGTGGTAAATACACCCCTTAGAAATTAGCTTTCTAGCCCTCAGGTAGGAAATAAACTTACCCTTGGATACAATAGAACTTCCCTTCTAGGATTGGTTTATTCGGAAATTGGAATTTGACAACTCAGGTCCTACAATCTATGGAGGCATAGCAGGCATGAAGCCAATCTATACCAAAGATTACATCAAAGTCAACCATCTCCAATCCTATCAAATCAGCTAAAGTATCCCTATGATAGATGCATACTACACAATCTCTATATACCCTCTCAGCTAGGATAGACTCACTAGTGGGAGTAGAAATAGTATAAGGCTCAAGCAAGCACTCTGTAAAAAACTCAAACTTATTGGCCACATAGGGCGTCACAAAAGACAACGTGGCACCTGGGTCAAGCAATGCATAACAATTAAAAGAAAGGACTCGGAGCATACCCATAACAACAACTTGTGCAACCTCTTAGTCCTGTTGATTACCCATTGCATACAGGCGGTTCGTCCTTCCTCCTGTACTCGCAGTAGTAGCCTTTTGATGACTGCCCGCAGGGGGCGTTGTAGAAGACTGGGCCTTGTTACTCCTATCACCCCATCTCCTCGTCGGACACTCACCCTGAAAATGGCCATGCTGTCCACATGAATAACAAGGATTTGTGCCCTCACGGCATGCACCAAGGTGATGTTTGCCACATCTGCCACAAGGTGGCTTTCCTCTCGGGTCATGGGTCATAATAGCTTGGGACTAGGGACCCTGAGCTCTGAAATTCTAGTGACCATAAGATTTCTGCTCATACTTGTTTTGCTGAACAGACGCACTTGCCACCGAGGGTGCATAGGTAGAAGATCTCTTCTGAAAATAGTATCTATCACCCCTATTATGCTTCTATTGGCTAGGCTCATGCCCTGCCAATTTGGCCTTCTTACTCTGTTGCTCTTCCCTGTCCTTCTTTTTATCCTCCTCAGTTTGTTGGGCATAGACCATAAGTCTAGAAATGTCCATGTCTGGAATTAACAATGCTGCCTTACACTCCCTCTTAACCTGCCTGCCCAATCCAAACACGAACTTCCTCATTCTCGCCCTCATATCAAGTACCATCTCCGGGGCATATCGAGACAACTGAATGAACTTGAGGCTGTACTCTTTGACAATCAACCCCTCTTGTTTCAAGTTCACGAACTCCTCAACCTTTGCCTCCCTCAACTCTTGGGGAAAGAAGTGATCGAGGAAGGCACTCTCAAACTCCTCCCACTAGGCAGGTTCAACATCCTCACTTCTACCATCTTCCCACTGGTTATACCAGATATTAGCAACATCCTTAAGCTGATAGGAGACCAGCTCAACTCCCTCAACCTCACTAGCGTGCATAGCCCTCAAAATTTTGCACATCTCATCAATAAAATTCTGTAGGAGCTCCTTAACCTTAGACCCCATATATACTGGGGGGTTCATCCTCAAGAAATCTCTAAGCCTGGTTGCAGCTGTAGGCTTTTGGGAGATGGAGCTAGGGGCCTGGGGTCCTCGGCTATTGCTCTGGGAGGCGACAAACTGAGTGAGCATAGTAATGACTCCCTTGAAGTCTGCTTCCAAAGTGGAGGCTGACTAAACAGGTGGTGCCTGTGGAACCTCAGTGTTTCTGGCAGGTCGACCCCGTTTCCTTGCCTCAGTCTGGGTAAGGACCTTTCGTGGGGAGTTCTCAGCATTTGGGGCTGAGGCATTTCTTTGGGCAGCAGTGCGTTTAGGAGGCATGATTTGCAAATGCGTAACACACGAATTAGAGGGGAGTTTCATAGAGTCAAACTCTATGGCATGAACTCAGAATATCAATAAAGTGTAACCATTCCTAATATCCTATAGCCTCCTGTTTATGAAGTGTGGTGCACAACACACACATAAATAAGACTCTACTACACACGACTTCATAGACTCCCTAGGACTCTTGAACTCTGTGCTCTATACTAAGTTTGTCAAGCCTGGGGAGGGTACCTAGGTGTGGCTGGCACCCAGAGACTATTTCTAGTCTCCAAGCGAACCACTCGATCTCAAAGTAGTCGTGCACTATCAAGCATAGCGGAAGCAATTAAAATAAGAAAGTGAGCTACATCAATAAAAAGGGCCAATGGCCAATAAACTCCGTCTCAACATCGATGATAAGTAAATAGTGTTACTAGCTCAACTCTAAGAGGGAAGGACACCACATCAAATCTCAACTCATGTCTATGAAGCCTCTAACTCAACTAGAAAGTCTAGGAGGGTACCATGAAAGACCATGGCTGCCCAGCTCAATAAACAGAATAACAGATAAAGAAAAGGGGCTCCTCCGAATAGCAAGGAGGGCTTACCAATGACTGAACTCAGAATCTTTGAACCTTAACGATACGTCTGCTGAAGTCCTCTAACTCATGTATCTGCATCATAAAAAGATGCAGCGCCGACTGGCGTAAGTATGTGGAATGTACGGTATGTAAGATGGATGAATATAATAATACAAATATAACAGTATAGGATAATATCAACTCAACATCATACTCCATCAGAATGTCAAATGTCTATCTAAAGCAAGAATATAGAGTATGCAAATGACTGTCAACATCTCATCTCAACATCATCATTACATCAGACTCATCTGAAGGAAACTCGACTCTACTCAAAGGACTCATGCCCGTCTAGTTCAAGGATAAAGAGTAGACACTAGAACATCATCATCCATCAAGTCTCATACCATCACATCAACATTAGAGTTCTATCAGTGGAACCTAACTGGGAGTTTCTCTAACAAACAACCATCACCTATGAGCCAGTGATGATACAACGAAGCAATGCCATTGCCACATCCATCCAGTACCCTTCTCGGGGTAAAGGACATCACCATTAGTGGGTCCACAAGAAAAAAACATTAGTCCTCTTTTGGGACAAGTAAACATCTACATTGCGGTTCAATCCTCTCTCTTACGTGGGCCACTTAGTTAATGAGTTTGAGTGGGACTCACTCTCACCCATTTCGGTGCTCAATACTCCTCCCAAAACTCGACATACTCATAAAACATCATCATCATCAGTCCCATAGGGACATAGTACATCAATATCAACATCATCATCATCGGGCCCATAGGGACATAGTACCTCAACATCAACATCATATACTCGAAACATTCTTTTAGAATTTTAGTTTCAAGTTTTAAGACTCATGAACATCACTCTCATCAACATCATCATCAAGACACTCATCAATTTGGATAACAATCACAACATCATAAACATCGTCATCGTCAAGGCTCTAAACTCACCCATTTCGGTACTCAATACTCCTCCCCGAACTCGACATGATCAGAAAACATCATCATCATCAGTCCCATAGGGACATAGTACATCAGTATCAACATCATCATCATCGGGCCCATAGGGACATAGTACCTCAACATCAACATCATGTACTCGAAACATTCTTTTAGAATTTTAGTTTCAAGTTTTAAGACTCATGAACATCACTCTCATCAACATCATCATCTAGACACTCATCAATTTGGACAACAGTCACAACATCACAAACATCATCATCGTCAAGGCTCTTAAACTCATCCCCTAAGTTCATTCTTTTATTCTTGGGTAAAATAGACATAGAATTTTGTGAAAATCATTCATGAAAACAACTTATGCAGTAAATCAAGTTTATGATGATCATCAATTCAAGAAAAATACACAAATTAAGAAGAATCTCAGTAACATACTCAAGAACTTTCACATATAACTCACTATCTTCAATCATAGACTCAATTTACTGAAAGGGGGAACATGAAAGAACAAACCCATGCTTTAGGATAGCCTTAAATACCTGGGATGATTGCTATCAATACAATTCCCTTGGAACTTCCTCTATTTTCCTCAATCTCGTCTGTCCTTTACTCTCCTTAGGCTCTCGCGTATTAGCGTTGTTAGGAAGAGGATTTAGAATGGGGTTTTAGACCCTTTCTTCGTGAAAACAACTTATATTGGTTGTACACAGGTTTTTTAGAAGATGCTAGGAATGGACCATAATGCCCCTCGAAATTATAGAAATTTTCCAGCCGTGAAATATCCCAGTCCGCGACGCGGATTGGTCGCGTATAGCTCATTTTTGGAAAAAATCCTCCCGATCGAGTTTTCTCAACCCCGTAAAAAAATTTAAAAAAAACATAAGTCACCCTTCACGATGGGTCGCGACGCGACTCTGTCGCGAACTCTCACTTTTTCTCGTTTTGGAACAAAAATTTATCTTTTGACTCAGTCGCTCTAAAAATCGACCGAGACCTCTCCCCCACTAAATTTTTCGTGCTGATTATGAATCCGACCTCAGATTTTCCATCCGAGCATCAGAAGATGCACTAAGCGCACATCTCTCCTCTAGGGGTATTTTGGTAATTTTATCGGACGTTACATTATGAATGTAATTAGCTAATGTTTACTAGCTATGTAATATAGCTATAGTTTGAGTAGCTATTCAGGTCAAGATTTTTATATCTCACGTGGCTATTAAGTATTTATACAAATAGGAATCTCAATTTAATTAAGAGAAATTTTCCTAATTGATAAAATATAAATTACTTATTACTAATAATGGCAAGCCTATCTAGATTTCAAAATATAGGAATAGAAAAGTTACTTGATACTCCCTATGTTCCATATTATATGGACATCTTTCTATAAATATTTGTCCCATATTATATGGGCACTTACTAAATTAGAATAGAATTAATTATTTTTTTCCATTTTACCCTACCATTAATATAATATTTGAAAATTTCAAGAGGTTGATTAATTACTTTCACATTCAATGAGTAAATTATTCCTATATTTTATGTATATTTTTTCTAATTTAATGAAATGTATATTAATCTAAATAATGGGTATAATGGTGAAGTTCACTAATGTATTAATGATTTCTTAATCATCGCGTAATATGGAAAGTGCCCATATAATGTGGGACGGAGGTAGTATAACAAAAAGAACAAAAATAAAAGGTGCAATTTTAATGCCTATCCCATAATGTCATCTGTAGAAATGATGACAACCATTACTTTCTTATTAAACAAACACTTTTCTTACTAAATGTTAGTGACTTTTCCTAACTAATGACAAAGCATGAGGTCCGATTATTTTGACTAGGTTCCACATTTTTCCTGAAAAGAGGAAATAATGACATTCATCTCTTTTTTGTTTTTTTGAAATTAGGTACTTTGTGTCTTTAACTTGTTAAATGAACTATTACTTTCTTATTAAATGCTAAAGTTTATTTTTTTCCCTTTTTGTTACCTACTAGTCCGATTAAGACTTTTCCTCTTCTTCTTTTAAATTTTATTTTATCATTTTTTACGAAAAAAATTTGCATACATCTATTTAATGCCATTTTAATGAAATATCGATTTAATATACACGTAAAATCATTTTCCAACATCAATTATTATACCTTCTTCCAGCATAAAATTGGTTTTTCATAATTTTATGAAATTCACATTTATATTGATTTAATACACATAAACTAAATGTCACGCCCCGGGAGGGTACCCTAGGCGTGGCCGACACCCAAAGACTAGTGCTAGTCCCCAAGCGAACCACTCGTTCTCAGGTGAGTCACTCAACATCAACATAGCGGAAATAAAGTTGTGAACTACCTCAATATAAGGGCTAATGGCCAACATCAATCTCATCATCATAAAAAGTAAGTATTAAGTACTACTCAATTCATAAGGGAAAGTCATCAACATCAAAACCTCCACTCAGGTCTATGAAGCCTCTAACATGAAATGAATTATGCAATAGATCAAGTTTATGATGATCATCAATTCGTGTAAAATATATGCATCAAGTAAAACTTAGTATAATACTCAACAATCTTCACATCAATTTCATTACATTCCATAAACGACTCAATTAATTCAAAAAGGGCACATGGGAGAACAATCCCATGCTTTAAGTTAGCCTTACATACCTGGGATGGTTGCTAACACACTTTCTTGCACGAACTCCTCTTGAATTCCTCAATCTCCACTCCTCTCAAGCCCCGACTTAGTGACTTTTCTAGAGAGAATATTTTTGGGATGGGTTTTTGCAACCCTTTTCTCTAAA
This sequence comes from Solanum rostratum, assembly GCA_029948455.1. Taxonomy (NCBI): domain Eukaryota; kingdom Viridiplantae; phylum Streptophyta; class Magnoliopsida; order Solanales; family Solanaceae; genus Solanum; species Solanum rostratum. The sequence continues at coordinate 27,316,258 of CM057045.1, forward strand.
AAATGACCTTTATTCATCGTATGGGAGGTTTAGAAAGTATAGGAATGGACTAGAATGCCCCTCGAAATTTTAAAGAAATATTTTCTGGACTTGAAATAACACAGTCCACGATGCGGACTTGTCACGGACAGTGCAATTTCGGAAAACTCAACTTCGTAAAAAATCACAAAAAAATATAAGTGTAGGTCTGCGATAGGTCCGCGACGTGGCCCTGTCGCGAAGGCACACTGTTTTTCATTTTGGAACGAAAACTTATCTTTTGATTCGGTTGCTCCAAAAATCGACCGAGACTCTTCTCCCACTCAAATTTCCATGTTGATCACGAATTCACTCTTGAATTTTAAATGTGAGCATCAGAAGATACATTTTTTGCAAACCTCTTCCTTAGGGGTATTTTTGTAATTTACCGGGCATTACATTATCTCCCCCTTGGGATCATTCATCCTCGAATGATAAGTAGGAACAGTATTTTGGCACGAATAGACTCAAGACTCACCTCGATACTCACTCAACAATTCAATTCCTCAACTTTTCATCGACCTCAATAACATCTACTCAAAACATCAGGAATATACACATCAACTCATGGTAGGAACATCAATTTACATACAAGTAAGAATATTACCTCCGACACTTTCATCAATATTAGGCACGAGCAGGTGCGGGTATTTTGTTCTCATCTCTTCCTCAGCTTCCCATGTGGCTTTCTCAACAAATTGGTTCCTTCATAGAACTTTGACGGAGTCTATCTCTTTGTTCCTCAGTCTTCAAACTTTCCAATCAAGGATTTGGACTAGAATTTCCTCAGATGTCTATAGAGAGTGTGGCTCATGTGGAGGATAGCAAGAAAGATTGGCAAAAGAAGTCCATCGGTTAGCTAAGTTGGGGGTTAGATTGAATAAAACAAAAAATGTTGGCATGGTGGTGATGGGTTGTTCGAAGTCTTCCTTTATCTAAGAAGTTAAATCCAAACAAGATCTTGACCCCGCTTTGGTGGAATTAAAATCGTTGGTGAAGGATGGAAAGGTGGAGCTTTTCTCCCAAGGAGGAGATAGCGTTCTTAGGTACCAAGGTAGGCTATGTGTGCCCGATGTGGATAAGTTGAGAGGCTTGATCTTGAAAGAGGAACATAATTCATCTTATTTTGTTCACCCCGATTCCACCAAGATGTATGATGATTTGAGGGAAGTTTATTGGTGGGGTGGTACGAAAATAGATATTGCAAAATTTTTGGTTGGTTGCCATAATTGCCAACAAGTCAAGACCGAACATCAAAGGCCGGTGGCCTAGCATAAGACATTGAGATTCCTACTTGAAAGTGGAAAGAGATCAACATGGATTTTGTGATTGGTTTTCAAAACACTAGGATGCATTTTAACTCCATATGGGTTATTGTTAATATAATGACAAAATCGGCTCACTTTCTACCGGTTAAGACTACCTATGTTCCGAAGATTATGCCAAGTTATATGTTCATGAGTTGGTGAGATTACATGGGGTTCCATTAGCTATTATTTGGATTGTAGTGTCAATTTACTTTGCACTATTGGAGGTCCTTTCAAAAAAGCCTTGGCAGTAAGGTAACGCTTAGCACGACATTTCACCCACAAACGATGGTAAAGCGAAAATAACCATCCAAACTCTAGAAGATATGCTTAGGGCTTGCATTTTGGAGTTTAAGGGTGGTTGGGATGAGCATCTTCCACTTATAGAGTTTGCTTATAACAATAGCTTCACTCTAGCATTGGGATGGCTCCTTGTGAAGCTCTATACGATAGACATTATAGATCCCCGGTTGGGTGGTTTGAAGTAGGGTAAACGGATTTGTTGGGTCCGGATTTGGTTATGGAAGATTTGGAGAAAGTGAGACTAATAAGGGAAATATTGAAGGCAACTAAAGTAAGCAAAAATCATATGCCAACACTAAGATAAGAGACCTTGAATTAAAGTTGATGTTTTGGTGTACTTAAAGGTTTCCAATGAAGGGCATGGTTTGATTTAGCAAGAAGGAAAATTAAGCCCTAGGTATGTAGGGCCTTGCCAGATGATGAGGCGAGTTGGAAAAGTTGCGTATGAATTAGAGCTGCCCACAGAAGCGTGTGTTGTTCATCCGGTATTCTTTGTTTCCCTATTGGGAAAGTGCTTCAGAGACCCCAATTCCATAGTGCCCTTAGAAATGGTGAATGTTGAAGAGAACTTGAATTATAAGGACATCCCAGTATAAATATTCGATACTTAAGTCAAGCTATTATGAAAAAAGATGTACCCTCCGTCAAGATCCTTTGGAGGAACCAAAAAGTCAAAAGTTCCACTTGGGAAGCAAAAGCGGATATGAAAAAGCCACTCCCCTATCTCTTCCATTCTAATTAAGCTTGATATATTATATTTTTTCCCAATGAAGAACCTCCTTTCCTTGCATGCCATTTTTAGGTCATCTATGCATAAATATGTGATTTTGAGGTTGCATTATAAATGTTATTTGAAGCATGGTTTAAAGGTGTTCATGATGCATATGTTGCATTTTTTGCATGTGATGCATGTATTCCGTTCTTTAGAGCTTGCCTTAGCAACATTCGGGGATGAATGTTCTCAAGGGAGAGATATTGTAAGGCCCCACCTATGAAAAGCATGAACAGTGTAAGGGAAATGAGTTCTGGAAATTTTCTGAGTATTAGTGGTTCCAACGAGAAGTCTTATGGGTCATAGGTGGATGTACGAGCCATACATTAGCTCGTGGGCCTTTGAGTGTGCATTTCCAATAGCTTAAGTTTGGAGGGCCATCTATGTATGAAGTTTTCTATGGACCATAACATAACTTGTGCTCGTAGAATGAAGGCTAGACTTGGTGAAAGTGATAATTTTGAAGTTGAGTATACGAACTATTAGATGGACCGTAGATAGACTTACAAGTTGTAAGTCTTGTCGTAGGTTAAGAGACAGAAAGTTTCTGATGGTCCAAAAAGTCATCAGACAAAGCCACATCTCCTACGGGCCATGGAATGGACCACGGCTCGTAAAACGGGGTCTCATGGTCCTACTTGACAGAGTTTTAAAGGGGACAAATTTGACCTTTCCTATTTTCCTAAGTCCTAGCTACGTCGTTTAAGGCTTTAAACAACCCCTATCCATCTTATACACCCATCACTCCGTCATTTCAATTCATTTCTCAAAAGCCCGAAGTCTAAAACTCTCCCAAACACCCCAAGTCCCCCAAGGCTTCAAGAAGAAGAGTCCATATTTAGGGTTTTGGCTTTCTCCCCATTTTTCCACAAGGTCTCCCTCTCCAATCTTATTTTACTCCTCTCATGGTAATTACTCATGATTTGCATTATTTTAAGCTTATGAATGAGTACCCACCATGATCTGATAAAGATGCCAGTCAAGTTTCTTAGGTAATGATGCCTCATGGCAAGATATGTATGTTAAGCATGTTGAGACTAATAAGTACGCTATGAGCTCATGAGCATGAAATGAATGAAAAGAATTATGTAAAGCCCTAGCTTTATCCTATTAGTTATGTTTGATGAGCTACTCTAAGAATGATATTATGATATTTTGAGACTATGCATGTTAATGACTATATTTCAAGTATTCCATGGGATTGTAACCTAGCACTGGGAGGACCTTGGTACTCTTCCATCGTCCCTAACTATATGACGCCATAGGAGTAATTATGATTCCCTATGTGGGATTTTACCTACCAAAAGGGCAATGTCATAAGGTAAGGATATTTGTTTTACCTACTAAAACATCTATTCTATAAGGTACGGATATCATATGAAACCCACCAAAAAGGTTATGTCGTAAGGTGGTGGCACTTTCCGAAAAGACCTAGCTGTAAGGATAGTGTTTAGTATACCTTGGAAAAGTAGATTGCTCCTTGTCTGATATGGGTAAAACATCGGGATCCCAAGTAGTAGCTCGTTTGGTCTTATATTTTAGTTATGGTCCCTTCCCACTATGTATATGATCTTATGTAATTTGATGATTCTTTATGCATGTTAAACTTAGCATTTGTCACCCATAACATATTGAGCCTATATCTATCATTTATGATTATGCATATTCCTTGATTATGGCTTATATTCCTTGTTGCATTTGCACCCAGCATACTTAGTACATTCATAGTACTAACGCATACTTTTGCCTATATAATCTAACTATGTAGGACTCAGAGCTCCATTCCATCCTCCTCCTCCACGTGGCTAGACGATTCGGGTGAGGATTTGTTATTAGTGATTCCTCCACTTCCAGGGACAATATCCATTTACTGTCATGCTTTTATTTAGGCTTCTCTATTTTTGGATAATATCTTTTTTAGGGTGAGTTCGGGAGATGTCTTGGCCCCTATTCTATTCATGATTAGAGGTGTTGTTGAATATGATTATGTTATATATGTATAAGCTTGACTTTTTATGTTTTTGTAATTATGGATGAATTCTCTTAGTCCCACGCCCCTTTCTATATATCGTTGTTTGTTGAAGTGGTAATGAAAGTCCTAAGTCCCTATTAGCCCCATAGCATGAGTAATACTTACCCAGCCCTTAGACTTTATTTTCTATGTGATTCATGTTAATCCTCTTTCCTATAACATCCCCATAGTATGATTCCTAAGTCCCGCTTTCCCCTAGAATTTATTTGTTACGTGTTTGTTACTTAGTTATGCATCTGCAACCAAGGATGCGCTATGTATACTTAATAAGGCTTGTTTGGGTCCCCTTCGGGTTCCTTATTCATCGGGTCATATCTAGGCTCTAGGTTGGGGTTGTAACAGACAAGATCCACCTTATATCTACCTATGCTTTGTTATGATTATCTTATGTCTCTTTACTTTGAGGGTGAGCTTGGGACTTGTCTTGTCCCCCGTCCTTTCTATGACTTAGAGGCACTATTGGACGTCATGTAATTTTATGTATGAGCTTTATTGTGTTTGATGCTTATGGAGGCTAATTTTATGTTCTATATTATGTCAATTTTGTGGTGATGTGATGATGAGATGATGAAATTCCTTAGTCTCTACTCCTATAGCTCGAGTCATATGATCTCGCCCCTTAGAATTCACTTGTTGATGAATGTGTGATGGCAAGTCCCTTGTCCCTATTTCCATAGCTTGAGTCCCGAGAGCCCATCTCATAGACTTACTTGTTAGGTTTATAATTGTGTGACAATGAGTCTCATGCCTCTTGTCCCATAGCTTGAGTCTTAAGCCCCTATCCCTTAGTATTACTTTAAAATATTTGAATTACGCTTTCAAATTGATGATGTGTAAATAGATGCTATGAGGCTTTTTTGGGTACTTTTGGGTTCCCATTCACTATGTCACACCTAGGCCCTAGGCTTGGGTCATGAAAATCTTGGTATCAGAGTACTAAGGTTTTGAATTGGACATCAAAGTCCAACATGCCACATCAAGTATAGTCTTATTCATAGGTCAAGTAGAGTCTTATTCATAGATGTGAAGTGTGCCACATCTATGGGTAGGAGGATGCAAGGAGTTTTAGGAAATGTTTCACTTTTTCATGATTCATATTGTGTTGTAGAGCATGTCTTAAGACTTTCTGTGTCTATTCCTCCCTACCGAATATGGAGATTTAGATTGATCCCATAATAACAAGGAATATGTTGTAGTTGATCATGCAAATAAGGTCAAAGGGGAATTGGTGAAGGATATATGCACCGTTTGGCCAGATTGGAGATTAGGTTTAGTGCATCTTGTGACTATGGTATCCATGTACGGAATGGGGCTGAATGTTTGGTAGTATTTGATTAGAGAGATGAATTTGGTTGGTCCAAATTTGATGCTAGATGTCAGTGAAAGGGTGAAGTAGATTTGAGAAAAGTTGAAAAATGGCTCGAAGTCATCAAAGGTTGTGTTTGGATGTTCAAAGGAAAGACCATGAACTTTATATCAATGATTTGGTGCATGTTAAGGTCTCACCCATAAGGGGTGTTATGCATTTTTTGGGAAAGGATCGAGTTGAGTCCCCAGTATGTAGGCCTTATGAGATTGTGAAGCATATTGATAATATGGCTTATAGATTGGATTTGTCTTTGGATATGAGTTCTATTCACGCTATGTTCTATGTGTCTATATTGAGGAATTTGGTTAGTGATCTAAGTACGATTGTGCCTTTGGAAGGTGTTAAGGTTGAGGAAAACTCGACTTATGAAGAGGTCTTGAGTGAAATCTTGGATAGCAAATAAAGAGGCTTCGTAACACGGATATTGCTTCGGTTTACGAGTTTTGGAGGACAACATGTTGAAAGTTCTACATAGGAAGCAGAATCAAGTATGATGCGATGATAACCCTATCTTTTCCAATCCATTCAATCCCAAAGTTATAGGTTCCTCTTGGTCAAAGGGTCTGAATTCTCTCATTTCTATGTTCTAATGTCATAACATGCATGCATGCTCATGAACTAGTTTTAAATGATGATTTGATGGAGTTATAGAGATCTCATGATGTCGATGTGGAAAAAATTGCATTATGCACTCATGTGGGTTGTTCATGTTTGATTTGATCTACTCAAGCTAGTCCGTTTCTCTTTCAATGACGAATGATCCTAAGGAGGGGAGAATGTAATACCCCGCAAGTCATATGATTCGATCAAGGCTAGAAATTTCTTTCTGGGAAGAGTTTTGGAAGTATTAAGACTTAGTAAGGGCGAACCAAGGTTGGATATAGCTCTTCTAGGGATTTTTGGCAAGGGGTACCTTCCAAGGATCCATTCACAAGTCATGGAAGGCACCAGGGGCGATAAAGGGGCTTGTGGAGGCTGCCATGGCCTGAAAGGAGTGGCTGCCCCATTGGTTGCACACCACGGACCACTTCACAAGCCATGGTGCACACCACGCCATGTGAAGGGCTCCATGGTAAGCCCTGTTTCCCTAAACAATCACCCCTTGAATCCATGGAAAGCACCACGAGCTGTGGTGCACTTGATTAGCCGTGAAGTGCGCCATAGAGGTGCACTGGGCAACTTTTGCTAAGTTATTTTTGAGTTCCTAATCCGGTTTGATGCGTAAGGACTCCCTTGTCCTCCAGAATCAGTTCCTAAGTTATTCATATCACCCCATGCGCTCCATAGCACTTAGCCTCTCAATTACACACTCAAAAACTTTTCTGAATCCTTCTTTCATGCTCTAGTCGAAAGATCTCCATGGAACCTTCAGACTCAAGCTAAATTCACTTTAAAGCCTTCAATCCAAGCTTACGAATTTTGGTTTAGGGTCATTATGGTTCTTCTACATCAATCTAAGTCCAAAAGAATTTCATTGGCTAAGTTTTTTGCAGGAACCCGTATAAGGGTCAACATTAAATGATCACATATCCTTACACAAAAGTAATTAGGTGTCATGACCTACCAAATTGTAGCTCTTTGAATTAGCTTCCAAGCATCCAATTTCACCTTATTTTAGTTTGGAGCTAAAACTTATGCCCGTTTTCATGAAACCTATCGGTATGATTTCCTAAGGGTGCACACCACATAACCCACTACAGTGTGTGGTGCGCACCACAGCCCCTGAAGGTGGTTCCATGAAATGCACCTGCACCATTTTCAGATGCATTCTCAAAAGGGTATGGGGTTCTTCTCTCCCTTTCCTAACACTCCTAGGCATATTTTATGATTAAATACATCTCTAAATCATTTCTTAGTCATTTCATACACTTTACTTCAATTCTCCATCACTTAGTCTCTAAAAATTCGTCTCAAACACCATTCAAGCCTAGACTTCGAAGATTCATACTAGGAGCTCAAGTGTGACTTCAAGTTCATGCCAATCTCATCTTAATCTCTTTAGTTCAATCAAGCTATGTGTGGTTTCACTCATGATTCCTATTCAATCATGAAGCCCCAAAATCTATTTCATTGAAATTCATGATTTCTAAGTATGATTTACAAGTTGGTCTTTTAATTTAGCTTCAATTTGATGAAATTAAGTTAAAGGTTGATTTCAATTGATGATGTTAACATGATTTAAGTTTTATTATATTTATTTACATGGATTTTATGAGAATTGAAGAATGCATGTCTCTTTACTTATGCATGAGTAATTTCAATTATGTCTCAATTTTTTATTTCTTTTTTGATTAACTATGATTTCATATTATTAACATGTTTTGAGTATGACTTCCAAGTACCCCTGCTATTCCTTCATTCCTCATGGTATATGCATGCATGAACAAAGTATTTTATGAGATTTATAATGTGGGTCATTACCCAATTATGATTATCATTATGATTTTAAAGCAAGTATGATTATGATATGAAATGTGATCACATAATTTTTATGATATGGCTTTAAGCAATTATGGGTAAATATATACCACTATGTACACATTTGAATAAGTTATTCCTATGCATGGAAGTATGAAATGAAGTATGATTTGACTTTTGAGCCCAAGTACGCATGATTATGAAGTATGATTTGGCTTTTAAACCCAAGTATGCATGACTTTGATTTGAAATAACTTATGATCCTATTTCATGCATGTATATGTATATGTATGTACTCCTGTGGGATGATTACTTAGCACCGAATGAGATTGGAGGTGGCGGGTTGTCCCCAAGGGTACTTATATAAAGCCCAGCTTTCTCATAACTGTGTGCCGTCATAGGTTCATATTTTTGCCCCTTTATGGATGATTACTTCTATGTAATTCCTCTCTAAAATATGTATTGTTCTCATGAGGCCATAAGATGAGGTATAGGATAGCTTTGGCAAGTAGTCTACTCTTACTCGAACGTAGAGGCAACATCAGGATTCAAAGTAATAGCTTGCTTGGTCTTATATGTCTGTCGAGGTCCCATCCCGTTGTGTTTATGTATTGTGGCATTCATGCATCATGGATTTAAGGCATATCATTATGACACTCATTCTTATATACTTATTTCTATATATATATATATAAATAAATATGTGCCCTTGTGTGCACAATGATCATATGCATTGCATGTCCGCCTACTTAGTACATTCAAACGTACTAACACATACTTTTGCCTATATGATCTAACAATGTAGGGACCGGAGACTTTCCAATTCCACCTCTGCACGACTAGATTTGATTTGCGAAAGTTTGATTATGGTGAGTCCTTTATTCTAAGGACAAGACCCACCATATATCTACCTATGCTATGTTATAATTATCTTATGTTTCTTTACTTTGAGGGTGATCTTGAGACATGTCTTGGTCCCCATTCATTCTATGAAATAGAGGCATTTGTGGACGTCATTGATGTTGCCCAAGCTACACCTCCTTTTAGAGGATAAAACGATCAGCGACAAGAAATAGAACCCAACCATGGTTAGGGTCTAACCCAAGGGAATACGTAAACTCAAGAAAATTCAATGACTGCAATTTGAGTTGTTAACCAACTCACTTTCCAATGGGGGTGGGGGTTGCAATAATCAATGGAGAAATAAAACTAATACATACAAGAGTGAAATCAATATGGACAGAAACTAGGGTAATGTGTTCCCCATGATTTCCTTACTTCGTATCACCGGATAATCTCTTTCTCTTCTAGTGTGTAGCATGCAGGACTATAAGTTAAGCTCACAAAGCCCTTTAATCGAAGATGAGAGGCAAATTTCACTATGCGACATGGCCCATATCATAGTGTGCATTACTAACCCTTACCTATTAGTCCCACTACAACCTCCACTTGGCCCAGTTCAGTTGATTAGATGAGAACACATCAATCGAATTCTGTTAATTAATCTTTTTTCCTATTCATTACTACCTTGGTCCAATCAGTAACTCTAGGTAGTTTCTAATGTTGGCCACCACTATAAAACATGCAAAGCAAAGAGAGTTAATTAATACATGCATGCACACTTTTCAAAAATAATGAACTACCTAGTTTTACTTCGTTAGTTCTTCATGGTTCCCACAACCCTAGTTGTGGATGTAGCTACTCATGATCTGTGTAGATGTAAAACTTATAAATTGGAATAATATAATAGAGCACTTACACCATTGAATTAAGAACAAGAAAATCAAACTTCAAAGAGACTCACATGATAAAAGATAAAATCAAAATACAAGAGTTCTAAAAAACTCTCCAATGTTATCTCACACTTTTCACTCTCTAATTATTGAGTTTTTGGAGTACTATGCAAAAACCTCTGAAAAATAATTTAAAAACCCTATTTATAAAATTTAAAAGACTAGTCCTAAACACATAAGGGTAACTGGGTCGGCACACTTCACGAAAGGGTTTACATGTCGTATTGCATTTCACGGCCCATAACCGGGGTCTTGTACAGAGCTGCAACAAAATCAGGCTTCAAGTCTACGCCACCCCCTTTTCAACTCGTAAAGTGGTTTACAACCCATAGGGGGTTTTGTTTGATGAAACTTCAAAAAGTCCCAAGCTCTGATCTCAGGGCACGAACCAAGGTCTAGGACTCATAAAGCAATCTACGCCCCTTCTGCATTTTCATAGAACCAACTTCAAATCATCCTCACTGGAAACTTCCACGAAACCCCCTTCATGACCCGTAGAGTTTTCTACTGCCCATAAACGGTATCATACTGCACACAAAATCAACAACTTCTGTACTTCTTCCCAAAGTCAAGGCCAACCCAGGAATCCTGCAAGTATAACACAAAAATACATAAAACCAACAAACATCACATTGAGAACACACAAAATTCCATGTTTTAAGCATCAAAAGTGTTTTATTTTGACAACACATCGACACACTCAACTTAAAATTATTGCTTGTCCTCAAGGGACAGACTCAATCTATATAAGTAATAAAGTAACACCCAGACCTCAACCCAATTACATACATCACTTCAATTTCAAACTCAGACACCCACACGACCTTTTCAAAGTAGAATTAGATAGTCATCTAGCAAACGAGTACATACTAGTGCATGTGACAACACAACTATGACAAGTGAGGTACTATCAACAATTCACAATTACTGAATAAGTCTAATGCTCACAATGCAATGTAAGTTCCCTCACTGGAAAGAAGTCACAATCTTACACTTAATGATGTTCTTATGTATAACCTTGGGACTATGTAAAATCACTCACTCTCACAAAAGATATTCACGCATCATGCCTAATACCATATGCTTTCCCCTATACTCATGACTAAGAATTTCAACTACTTGAACTAGGATCACTTTAGGTCTTTCTGGGCTCGCAAGCTAGGCTCAGGGGGCTTTTGTGTGGTATTTTTGGAGCATAGTGACTAACGATCCTGCTTGATCTACACTCTTGCCCTTCCAATTCTTTTATCTTCATATCATTCTCCTTTTATCCTATTTCAAGCTTTTCTAGTTGCTTTCTTTTCATTTTCAGCTTTTTGCCCTACTTTAACACTTCATTTTCCTTTTCAGCACACAACTAGGGCATCAATTATTTTTCTTGCACGATTTTCCATTTTTATGTACATCACTAACTTCACCCTTATTTCTGTGTTTCACCCTTAAACCATCCACCTTCAACATAGGTTTTTGGCCAGAGTTGAGGTGCACAATATCCATCCTCAGAACCAGGGCCATTTTTTGTAGCCACCCTCTACATAGGCTTTTTGCCTTGGTCAAGGTGCACAATGTTCAAGGAGTAACTAGGGCCAAATTTAGGATTTTACAACTAACAAAGCTAGGTTAATTAGGTTTCGACAAAGAATAGGTACATGTTAGGCTTAAACATTAGGAACAAGGGATACAATGCAATTTTTGTTGGTCATTTTGGCTAAATGGGTTTTTAAAAACAATGGCCTGAGATCCTTTCCAAATCCAATTACAGTCCAACTAAGTGTAACAACGCATGTTTTGAATTTGCAACAAAATATATGAATTTAGCTATTTCACGCTCACACTCACATGACACTTATTACATTATTAACAAAAGACTCTTCGATCATGCTTTTCATCTCAATTATTATCACTTATTAGAATAGCATTGTCTACTCACCTATACATGCATAGTTTTTACTAACTAACTAATCAAAATTTTTGATGGGTATTAGTTTTCAAAACAAAATACAAAAACATGTTATATGCCATAGGTATTAGCACTATATGCTACAAATATTACCTTAACATCCTAAATATGCCGGTTCAATAGAAAGTAAATATCCATGGGGAAAACGAACATAAGAAAGGAAACCCCAAGATAAAAAAATGGGGTAGTTATGGACCCAAGCTACTCAAACTTCACTGAGGCCCATAACTACCCACATTCCATCGAAAAAGATGTGCATTGTGTACCACACCCCATCAAAAAATATGTGCATTGCCCCCAGTGCATACCATCACAGCAAAATAAAGTATAAAGGGTCCAAAATCATACCTTGGTGCCTAAGCACTAGAATCCACCTTGGGTTACCTCCAAAGCAGCACCTTATTTATTGTCGCAACACGACGTAGATGGATCGAGTACTCAAACTTCCTCAAGCTTTTGTTCTCCCTTGCCAGTAGCTGTAGAAGGTTTGGGGGTGCTCCCCTCATCACTAGTCATCTTTATCTTGCACTGTTTAGTATCCTTTAGACCTTGAGATATGATGCCTGGAATTATGCCTCTCTCAATCTGATTTAGATGGGCTGATGTATGTCCAAATTGACAGTCAAGTTATTTAATTACGATACAATGGCTTCCCATTTTTCAGTTTATACTGACGATGCCAGACTTATTCTCTCTCAAAGTCTCATCGTGCGCGTCAACCTTTCTAAACAACTGGCTAAGCATCTCCTCGACTTCGGGATTTCTCATCCCCACATCACAATTGGGGGGTGGCACGTAATGGCTGCTCCTGTAGATATCCTTATGGTCCTCTTTTGTGCCTTCTTCTCGTCCCCTCTGCGTGGAGCAGTAGCGTTCTTGGATGATTCTATCCTTAACTAGTTCTTGCATCTGCTTCATTAGAATCTCCATGTTGGCAGTACTTTAGGTCAGCATTCGTATGAATTCTTCATTATTTTTGCCTGCTACGGGTTTACATCGGTAGTGCCCAAGTGCTTGTTTTAAAGTTTTTTCATGGGCCTCCACCCATGATTCAGTTTAGCCACCATATACAGTTGTCCAGGAATTGTCGCGAATGGTTGGTCTAAAAATGGAGCCCCCAAGATGGTGTCAGTACATGCTTGACTATTTGCATCCAGGGCTAGGTAGAAAATCTCCATCAAGACATTGTCAGTGATTTCATAGCCTGGGGCACTCCTCAAGCATTTGGTAAAGTGCTCCTAAGTAGTATTGATTGAATCACCAAGAAGTTTTTCAACGTTATTGATTTGGTCCTTCAACTTGAGCTTCTTAGATCTAGGAAAGTATATCTCCAAAAAATCCCTCTACAATTCAACTCAACTGGTGATCGAACTATGCGGGAGCTCAGATAGCCATAACGGTGCATTGCCTGTAAGAGATAATGGAAACACATGAAGTCCCACAATATCCGTAGATAGATTCTGTGTTCCCATCACATTCTTGCAGAAAAATGCAACATTGTGCAGATGGCTATGTGGATTCTCTGATGGTAAGCCTGCAAATAGCCCACGGTTCTGCAACATCTGAAGTAACCCACTCGAGACTATGAACTTTGTGTCAGCTGGTAGTGATTGCAACAAAATAGCTCTAGTCACCTCCATAGCCATAGGATAAAGCCTATGTTGATTCCACTGATAGGTGTTGGCATCAAAGTCCTGAGGCTGTAGAGCAATGTCCTCAAGAGGAGGTGGGTTCTAATGATCAACATTCTCATTCTTGTCCCTTTTTAGAGCTGCATTTGTTGCATCGTATGCAATATCTTAGGCAATTCTCCTCAACATCTTTTGGACCTCTGGGTCACATAAAGTAAAGGGATTGCCTCAACTTCATGTGTTGGGCATACACTACAATTACACCCTGAAAAAAGAACAAAAACTAAAAAAATCGTAAAACGTGGGAAATAAGGATTAACACCCAAATCACTTATGAATAAACTAAGTCTAGCCGAATTCCCTGGCAACAGTGCCAAAATCTTGATGTCGCCCAACTTACACCTCCTTTTAAAGGATAAAAGTAGTCATTGTCAAGAAATAGAACCTAAAAAAGGTTAGGGTCGAACCCAAGGGAATATGTAGACTCAAGAGAATTTGATAACTGTAATTTGAGTAGTTAACTAACTTACTTCCCCAAAGGGGTTTTTTTGCAATAATCAATGGAGAAATAAAATTAAAACAAGAATGAAATTAACACGGAGAGAAACTAGGGGATTGTGTTCCCTATGATTTCCTAACTTAGTATCACTAGACAACCTAATTCTCTACTAGTGTGTAGCATGCATGACGGTAACTTAAGTTCACCAAGACCTATGGTCAAAGGTGAGAGGCAAATTTCACTATGCTACTCGACCCATATCCATAGTGTGCATTACTAACCCTTACATTAGTCCCAGCACAACATCCCCTTGGCCCAGTTCGGTTGATTAGGCGAGAACATATCAATCGAATCCTGTTAATTAATCTTTTTTCCTATTCACTACTATTTTGGTCCAGTCAGTAACACTAGGTGGGTTCTAATGTTGGCCACCATTAGAAAACATGCAAAGCGAAGAGAGTTAATTAATACATGCATGCACATTTTTCAAGAATTATGAATCACCTGACTTTACTTCGTTAGTTCTTCATGGCTCCCACAACCCTAGTTGTGGATTTAGCTACTCATGATTTGTGTAGATGCAAGACTTATGAATTGGAATAACAAAATAGAGCACTTACACAATTTAATTAAGAACCAGCCAATCCAACTTAAAAGTGAATCACGAGATTGAAGATTGAACCAAAGCACAAGTGTTCTGAAAAAATCCTCAAACGTTATCTCATACTTTTCTCTCTCTAATTACTGATTTTCTGAGTACTGGCGAAAACTTCTGAAAAATAACCTAAAAACTTATTTATAATATTTAATAGAAAAGTTCTAAGCACATTAGGATAACTGTGTCAGAACGGTCACGAAAGGGTTTACGGGCCATATTGCATTCCACGGCCCGTAACTAGGGTCTTGTATAGAGTTGCTGCAAAACGGGGCTTCAAGTCTATGACACCCCCTCTACAACCCATAAAGTGGTTTAACCCGTAGGGGGGTTTCGCCTAATGAAACTTCAGAAAGTCCCAAGCTCTGATCATCAAGGCATAAACTAAGATATAGGACCTATAAATCAATCTACGCCCCATCTACATGTTCGTAAAACCAAATTCAGAAAATCAACCCCTCACTAGAATCTACGACGAAACTGCCTTTATGACCTGTATTTCTTCCCAAAATCAAGGCAACCCTGTAATCCTGCAAATATACACATAAACAAAGTAACATCGCATTGAAAAAACGTAAAATTCCAAGTTTTAATCATTAAAATTGTTGCATATTTACAGCACATCAACACCCTCAACTTAAAATTATTACTTGTCCTCAAGCGAGGGACCCAATCTATATAGGTAATACATTAGCACACAGACCTCAACCCAATGGCATACATCGAATCAATCTCAAACACAAACACCCACACCACCTATTCAAAATAGAATCAGATAGTCACCTAGCAAACCAATACAGACCAGTGCATGTGACAACACAACTATGACAAGTGAACTATCAATAATTCACAATCACTTATTAAGTCTAATGCTGACAATACAATACAAGTTCCCTCACAGAAAAGAAGTCACATATCTTACACTCAATGATTTCTCATGTATAACCTTGGGACTATGCAAAATCACTCACTCTCACAAAAGATATTCACATATCATGCCTAATACCATAGGCTTGCCCCTATACTCGTGACTATGACTTTCACCTACTTGGACAAGGATCACTTTAGGACTTTCTAGGATCGTAACCTAGGCTTAGGGGCTATGGTGTGGTATTTTTGGAGCATAGTGAGTAACGACCCTCCTTGACACTACATTTTCCTACACTCTTGCCCTTCCAACTCTGTTATTTTCATCTCATTCTCCCTTTATCCTATTTTAAGCTTTTCTGAGTGCTTTCTTTTTATTTTTAGCTTTTTGTGTTGCTTTTACACTTCATTTTTTTAGCACACAACTAAGGCATCACTTATTTTTCTTTCACCCAGTAAATGATTTTCCCTTTTTCTATTCATCCCTGAATTCCCCCTTATTTTTGTGTTTCACCATTACACTAGCCACCCTCAACATAGGCTTTTGGCTTCAGTTGAGGTGCACAATATCTATCCTCAAAACTAGGGCCACTTTTGGTAGCCACCCTCAACTTAGGCTTTTTGCCTCAATCAAGGCGCATAATGTTCAAGGAGGGACCAAGCCTAAATTTAGGATTTTACAACTAACAAGGCTAGGTTAATCAGGTTTTGACAAAGAATAGGTACATATTAGGATTAAACATTAGGATCAAGGGACACAGTGCAATTTTGGTTGATCATTTAGGCTAAGTGGGTTTTTAAAAACAATAGCCTAAGATCCTTTCCTAACCAAATTAATCTACAGCCCAACTTAGTGTAACAGGGCAAGTTTTGAATTAGCACACAACATATGAATCTAGCCATTTCAGGCTCACAGTCACATGGCACTTATTACATTATCAACAAAAGACTCTCCAATCATTCTTTTTATCTCAATTTATCCTAACTTATCAAAACAACATTGTCAACACACCTAAACATGCATAGTTTCGGCTAACTAAATAATCAAAAAAAATTGTGGGAATCATTCTTTAAAACAAAACACAAAAACATGCTACGTTCCATAGGTATTAGTATTATATGCTACTAATTACCTAAACAACCTAAACTTGCCGGTTCAACAGAAAGTAAATATCTATGGGGAAAACGAACACAGGCAAGTAAACCCCAGGATAAAAAATTGGGGTAGTTATGGACCCAAGCTACTCAGACTTCACTGAGTCCCATAACTACCTACACCCCATCAAAGAAGATGTGCATTGTGTACCACACCCCATATAAAAGATGTGCATGCTCCCAATAAGCACAATAACAGCAAAATAAAGTATGGTCAAAAATCATACCTGGGCGCTTAAGCACCAAAATCCACCTTGGGTTGCCTCCCAAGTAGCACCTCATTTATTGTCACGGCATGAAGTTGATGGATTGAGTACTCATATTTCCTCAAGCTTTTATTCTCCCTTGTAAGTAGCTGTAGAAGGTTTGGGGGTGGTCCCCTCACCACTAGACATCTTTATCTTGCACCGTTAGTATCCTTTAGACCTTGTGCTATGATGTCTGTCATATTGCTCTCTAGATCTGATTTAGATAGGCTGATATGTGCCCAAATTGGCGGTCGAGTCGTTTTATTGCGACAAAATGGCTTTTCCATTTTCTATTTTATACGAAAGTAGTCAGACTTAATCTCTCTCAAAGTCTTATCCTGCGTGTCAACCCTTCTCAAGAACTGGCTAAGCATTTCCTCGACTCTTGGACTCCTCGTCCCTACATCACGATTGTGGGGTGGAACGTAACAGTTGCTCCTACAGATATCCTTGTGGTCCTCTTTTGTGCCTTCTTCTCGTCCCCTTTTCTTGGTGCAACAACTTTCTTGGATGATTCTAGACCTGACTAGTTCTCCCGTCTGCTTCATTAGCATCTTCGTGTTGGCATCACTTTAGGCCAGCATCCGTATGAACTCTTCATTTATTTTTCCTTGCTCTAGGTGTACACCGGCTTTGCCCAAGTGCTTGTTTTGACTTTTATTCATGTGCCTCCACAGATGATTCAGTTTAGCGACCATATCCAGTTGTTCAGCGATTGCCGCGAATGGTTGGTCTACAAATGGACCCCCGAAGATGGTGTCAGCACATGCTTGACTGTTTGCATCCAGGACTAGGAAGAAAATCTCCACCATGACATTGTTAGCAATTTCATTGTCGGGGACACTCCTCAAGCATTTGGTGAACGAATCCTAAGTAATACTGATTGAATCACTAGGAAGTCACTCAAAGTTATTGATCTGGTCCTTCAACTTGAGCTTCTTAGATCTAGGGAAGTAAATCTAAACAAAAAATGCAATTCACCCCAACTAGTGATCAAATTCTAGGGAACTCAGATAGCAATAACACTGTATTGTCCATAAGAGATATTGGGAAGACACGAAGCCCCACAATATCCATAGATAGATTCTGTGTTCCCATCACACTCTTGTAAACAAATGCAACATTGTGTAGATGGTTGTGTGGGTCCTCCGATAGTAATCTCAAAAATACCCCATAATTCTGCAGCATCTGAAGCAACCCACTCAAGACTACAAACTTTGTGGCAACTAGTAGTGATGGCAAGAAAATAGCTTCAATCACCTCCATAGCCATAGATTAAGCCTATATTGATTCCACAGATAGGAGTTGGCATTAAAGTCCCGAGGCTGTGGAGTAATGTCCTCAAGAGGAGGTGGGTTCCCATGATCAGCATTCTCTTTCTTGTTCATGTCCAGAACTGCATTGGCCGCGTTATTGTCATCATCTTGGGCCATTCTCCTGAACTTCTTCTAGACCTCTGGGTGACACAGAGTCAAGGGATTGCCTCACCTTCGTTTGTTGGGCATACACTACACTTTCACCTTGAAAAAGGAACAAAATTAGAAAAATTGTAAAATGTGGGAGATAAGGATTAACACCCAAATCACTTAGGAATTAACTAAGTCTAGTCGTATTCCCTAGCAACGGCGCCGAAATCTTGATGTTGCCCAAGTTACACCCCCTTTTAGAGAATAAAAGCGGTCGCTGTAAAGAAATAGAATCTAACCAAGGTTAGGGTCAAACCAAGGGAATACGTAGACTCAAGGGAATTCAATGACTGAAATTTGAGTACTTAACTGACATACTACCCCAAAGGGGAATTTGGAAATTATAAATGGAGAATAAAACAAACCAACACAAGAATGAAATTAATATGGAGAGAAACTAAGGTATTGTGTTCCCCATGATTCCCTAACTTAGTATCACTGGATAACCTAATTCTCTTCTAGAGTGTATCATACAGGACGATAAGTTAAGTTCACCAACCCTTTGGTAAAAGGTGAGAGAAGAATTTTACTATGCGACTTGGCCCATCTCCATAATGTGCAATACTAACCCTTACCGATTAGTCATAGTACAACCTCCCCTTGGCCCAGATTAGTTGATTAGACGAGAAAACTTCAGTCGAATCCCATTAGTAATCTATTTTCCTATTCATTACTACCTTTGTCCAGTCAATAACACTAGGTAGGTTCTAATGTTGGCCACCACTAGAAAACATGCAAAGCAAAGAGAGTTAATTAATACATGTATGCACACTTTTCAAGAATTATGAATTACTCCGTTTTACTTTGTTAGTTCTTCCTGGTTCCCATAACCCTAGTTGTGGATTTATGTACTCATGATTTATGTAGATGCAAAACCTATGAATTAGAATAACAGAATAGAGCAATTACACAAATGAATTAAGAACAAGCAAATCCATCTTCAAAGAAAATCACAAGATTAAAGTTGAAATTAAAGTACAAGTGTTCTAATGAAAACTCTCTAATGTTATCTCACACTTTTCCCTCTCTAATTACTGAGTTTTCTGAGTACTATGCGAAAACATCTGAAAAATAACTTAAAAATCTATTCATAATATTTAAAAGACAAGTCCTTAACACATTAGGATAACTGGGAGGCCACGCCTCACGAAAGAGTGTACGGGAAATATTGCATTCCACGGCATGTAATTGGGGTCTTGATAGAGCTGCTGCGAAACTAGGCTTCAAGTTTATGAAACCCCCTCTACGACCCATAAAGTGGTTTGCGACCCATAGAGGGTTTCATCTGATGAATCTTCAAAAAGTCCTACCCTCTAATCCTCTAGGCACGAACCAAGGTGTACGACTCGTAAATCAATCTAAACCCCATCTGTATATTTGTATAACAAACTTTAGAAAATCAGCCCTTCATTGGAATCTTCTTGTCACAACCCGAGACTAGTGACTA
The DNA here is from genome assembly GCA_029948455.1 of Solanum rostratum. Classification (NCBI taxonomy): domain Eukaryota; kingdom Viridiplantae; phylum Streptophyta; class Magnoliopsida; order Solanales; family Solanaceae; genus Solanum; species Solanum rostratum. The sequence continues at coordinate 27,336,198 of CM057045.1, forward strand.
GAAGTGACACGACGAATGGAAATCCGGGAGTTCCCAAACAAGCCTTGCAGTATCCAGTTCCACATCATCAGTTCGGAAGTGCATTCAAATAATAAACACATAATATTAAGGGATCGAAAAGTAGGATTCACGCTATGGGGAAATCAAGGGGGAAGGGATTTACATGGATTCACGTAGCACATAACATATAAGAACTAAGGGGCGGGTAAGTAAGACTCACTCTATGGGGGAAAACGAGACTTAGGACCTTCCACATTTCCACAACAAATATGCGATATACATAATCTCCATAATCAACCCCAATGAAAACATAAGCAAAACTCAACACATAGAATTTAAGATCCATGAGAGTCTACAAAATGTCCAACTATGACTCTAGTCATAAGATGGAACAAGGGCCAAGACATGTCCTGGGCTCACCCTCAACAAGAAAGCAATTCAGAATAGCATAGGTAGAAGGAAGGTGACTTGCCCTTGAAGGATAAGACTCACCACAAGTGCAACTTTCTGAATTGAACTACTCGCTAACCGGTAGATAGTCGTAGTGCTTGGCCCCTACATGGTAAAATCATGTACCCATAGAGTATGCGTTAGTACGTCTGAATGTACTAAGTATGCAGGCATGCAACCATATGACTTATTAAACTTGCACTTAAATGTTAGAAGACAAGGGCACGTAATATAGGAAGAATGATATATTCAAGGGAGAAATATACAAGATGCCATGAAATTTGCGATGCATGGAGTAAATAAAATTCATATATAGCAGGGATGTGACCTTAACCGACATGAGTAAGACCAAGCGAGCTAGTACTTGGAATCCTGATGAAATCCCCTCAACGGTATAGAGGTGGTCTACTTGCCAAAGGTAAACCATACTTCACCTTACGGAAACATATCCCATTTCGTATGCAACAACCCCCTCACGGGAACATATCCCATTTCAAAAGGATTTTTTGTATCATATCATAATACCTCACCTTACATGAACATATCCCATTTTGTATGAAACAACCTTCCTTAGGGGAACATATCCTATTTCGGATAGGAGTCTCATAACATATGACAGGCACATAGTTCGAGGAAAGGGAAAGGACCCTTGGGGATAACCCTGACACCCCCAATCCATCGGTGCTAAGTCGCATCCCAGAAGAATACTTATGCATATACGTGCTTTCAAGAGATGTAATATTCACTTAAAAACCGTTCAATGCACATTTAGGCTCAAACACCAAACCATAAATCATAATCATGATACTATGCAAGGAATAGCTCGATTACCAATACAGGATGGTGCAAGCACCCAAAATGCTCAAAATCCATAATGATTAACATATATGTGATCACATCCTTTTCATAGCATAATCTTAGCAAAATCATTTCATAAAAACATAATTGGGCTTAACCCACTTCATAATTTCCATAAAGACTAATGTTCATGGATGCAAATGCAATGCATGATGTGAGAATAACATGTTTATTATAGATTCAAGCTAAAATCAACATTTTAATATGAAATTGAAGTAAATCCATAATTAAATCCATATTTAGACCACAATATAGATCACTCATGCATATATCAAGCTTAAAAGGGTACATGGCTCTTCATAACTTCATAACCTCAATGTAAATCATCATAATAGGGCTCAAAATAACTTAAAATCATAAATAAAGTACAACACATACATCAATTGAATTTAAGAAGATCAAATACTGAAATCTCATTTTTAATGTAATCTTAATTGCATGAAAATCAATTACAAAGAGATTGGGTCTTCTTAGTTGAAAGGGACCAAGAATCAATCCCACATACATTGATTAAGAAGCTGAAATTGAGAGAAATCTAGCTTGAAGTTGAATACTTAATTGAACCTTAGCTTGAGTCTTGAGAGAAGGACTTAGAGAGTATTTTGGGAGAGATCTTTTTGAGTGAGAGTGTTTTCAAAGAGAATGTATTAAAATGGAAGGCTATCAGCTGATTTAGGGGTATAGGATAGGCAGAAGGTCATGAAATATAATTAAAATGAGTCGTAATTACATAATGCCATTAATGAAATGGATGGAAAAATGGGCCATCAAGGCTACACGGGCGTCTACACGGTCCGTTTGGCACTTCACGGACTGTGAACATTGACCGTAGGATGACACTTAGACAGATTTCGTAACCTTAACACTTAGATTATTTCCAAAGCTAAGAGGTGCTATACAAACAACCACTCGGCCTGTGTGATACTACACGAGTCGTTCCAAGGACTGTGAAACGCCACTTAGAAATATTTCTGCACAAAAAGGTTACGAGGCGGTAATTTCATGCTTAGAAAAAATTCACGTCGAGAGCTATATAGTGGGCCACATGGCCCGTAACACACTACACGGACCGTGTGGGTGGCCATGTGCCCGCACTTAGCTTGAAACTCCATGTCAAGTCCCTGCAAATCAAAATTTTTTCCAAGTAGCACTCTATTGGAGGCCACATGGTCCAAGTGGCTTCACACTAGCCGTGTGGGCCTCCCATGGAGCGACACTATATTCTCTTAGGAGAACATTATGAGGTGTAATAAAGTCGTTCGAAAATCTGGGTCCTTACATCTTCTCCCCCCGGGGAACATTCATCCCCGAATGTGCAACGACAAGGCTTGAAAGCTTGACTTAGGGCATTAAACATCCTAACGCAAGGCATAATGCATAGTGCACCATTCGAAAATCTTATAAGTCTTTAAAACTCATATCAAAATGTATTCAAATCATTCCAAACATCATAAAAAAATCATTTTCATGTACTTGTAGCATGTCATGTCATGAGACTTAAGAGTGAAAGAATTAAGACTACTTAGAAAAGGAAGAACCTAGTACCTTAGGCTTGAGTAGATTGGAAAAGATGGGGATATTATTTCATCATGTCCAGCGTCGCCTCCTATCTAGCACTCTCCATATGTTGATTTCTCAAAAGTACCTTCACCGAAGCTACATCCATGTTACGAAGCCGCTTCACTTGCATCTCAAAAATTTCCATTAGGACTTCCTGAGATAGGTTCTCCTCAACCTCGATTCCTTCCAAAGTCACAATGGTGCTAGGATCGCCAACTAACTTCCTCAACATAGACACATGGAAGACCGGGTGAATGAAACTCAAGTCCGGAGGCAACTCTAACCTATAAGCCACATTCCCAATCCGCTCAACGATCTCATAAGGACCAACATACCGGGGGCTTAGCTTACCCTTCTTGCAAAAACTCATTACCCCCTTCATAGGTGAAACCTTCACATACACCTAATTACTAACAAGAAAATCAAGATATCTTCTCCTAGCATCCGAATAGGACTTTTGGCGACTTTGGGCCGTCTTCAACCTTTATCTAATCACCTTCACCTTTTCCATCACCTCCAACACCAAATCCATGCCAATCAATGCCATTTCTCCCAATTCAAACCACCCTACTGGTAACCTACACCTTTTCCCAAACAAGGGTTTAAATTGTGCCATACCAACGCTAGCATGGAAGCTATTATTATAGGCAAACAAAATGAGTGGAAGGTGATCATCCCAGTTACCCTTAAACTCCAACACACAAGCCCTCAACTTATCCTCCAAGGTTTGAGTAGTCCTCTCAGCTTTCCTATTAGTTTGAGGATGAAAAGCGGTGCTCAACTTAATCTTAGTCCCAAGTCCCTTCTGAAATGACCTCCAAAAGTAGGAAGTGAATTGGGTGCCACGATACGATATGATAGACCTAGGCACACCATGCAATCTCACCAGTTCTTGGATGTACAACCTCACATACTCCTCGGTGATATAGGTAGTCTTGACCGGTAGGAAATGAGCTGACTTAGTCATCCGATCAACGATGACCCAAATGGAGTTGAATTGCCTTTGGGCGCGAGGCAAACAAACCACAAAGTCCATGTTCACATCTTCCCACTTCCATGTGGGAATCTCAATATCTTGAGCCAAGCCGCCGGGCCTTTGGAGCCCAACCTTCACTTGTTGATAACTTGGACATTTGGATACGAACTTAGTTGTAACCTTCTTAATACTACGCCACTAATACACTTCCTTCAAATCCCGATACATTTTGGTAGACCCCAGGTGAGTAGAATAATGAGAGTTGTGAGCCTCACTCATGATGACCCTTTTAAGATCATCCACATCCGGAACACAAAGCCGGTCTTGGTATAGGAGCACAATATCTCCCCCTTGGGAGAACACCTCAATCTCCTTTTTGGCAACCAACTTCTTCAGTCCAAGCAATGATAGGTCTAAATCTTGCTTAGCTTTTACATCAACCTCCACAGAAGATTCTGCTCCGCTTTGAACATGGATACCACTATCGCTCAAGTCGGCCAACCTGACACCCAACCTAGCCAAACGGTGAACATACTTTTCTAACTCCTTCCTTTTCTCTTCAACATGCATCACACTACCCATAGATAGTCCACTGAGAGCATCAGTTACAATATTGGCCTTGTAGGGGGTGATATTGGACACTCATGTCGTAGTCCTTTATGAGTTCCAACCATATCCTTTTCCTCAAATTGAGTTCTCTTTGAGTGAATACATATTGAAAACTCTTGTGATCGGTGAAAACATCAACATGCACCCCATACAAATAGTGTCGTCAAATCTTCAAGGCAAAGACCACTGCTGCCAACTCCAGAACATGTATTGGGTAATTGCGCTTAAGCGTCTTCAACTCCCTTGATGCATACGCTATTACCTTACCATGTTGCATAAGAACACAACCCAACTCAATCTATGAGGCCTCACAGTACACCACAAATCCCTCTAAGCCATTTGTTAAAGTCAAGATGGGAATCGATGTAAGCTGATCCTTCAAAGTTTGGAAACTCTTTTCGCACTCATCTGACCATACAAACTTAACCTTTTTTGGGGTTAATTTAGTCAAGGAAGATGCAAAAGATGAGAACCCTTCAACGAACCTCCTATAATATCTGGCCAACCCCAGAAAGCTTCGAATATCTGAAGGAGTCAACGGTCTGGGCCAATTCTTCACGACCTCAGTCTTCTTCAGATCCACCTTGATACCATCACCGGACCCCATATGACCAAGAAAGGCCACTTCACCCAACCAAAATTCACATTTGCTAAACTTAGCATACAACCTCTTCTCCCTAAGAGTTTGCAGAACCATCCTCAAATGATCCCCGTGTTCCTGCTCACTTCGGGAGTAAATAAGAATGTCATCGATGAATACCACCACAAAACTGTCAAGAAATGGCTTGAACACCCGATTCATCTGGTCCATGAACACGGCTGGGGCATTGGTTAAGCCGAATAACATTACCACAAATTCAAAGTGCCTATACCTAGTCCTAAAGGCTATCTTGGGAATATCACACTCCCTCACTTTCAACTGATCATACCCGGAATAATGGTCAATCTTTGAGAAGTGAGTATCCCTATGAAGAGTGTCAAAGAAGTCTTCAATCCTAGGCAATGGATATTTATTTTACCGGTAACCTTGTTCAGTTGCATGTAATCAATACACATTCGGAGAGATCCATCCTTCTTTCTTTCAAACAACACTGGAGCACCCCACGACAATATACTAGGCCAAATAAAGCCTTTCTCCAACAAATCTTTCAACTGCTCTTTTAACTCTTTCAACTACGCCGACGACATATGATAAGGAGGAATATAGATAGGCTGTGTATCCGGAAGAATATCTATACCGAAGACTACCTCCCGTTCAGGAGAAAAACCGGACAATTCTTCGGGGAACACGTCCAAAAATGCATTTACCACCGGAACTGACTCTAGAGTAGGAGCTTCGGACTCCATATCCTTGACCCTAATAATATGATAAATGCACCCCTTGGAAACCATTTTCCAGGCCCTGAGGTAGGAATAAACCGACCTTTAATAGAGGAGTCACTACCCTTTCATTCAAGAATGGACTCATCCGGAGGCTTAAACTTAAACCTCTGGGTTCTACAATCTATAGAGGCATATAATACATGCAACCAATCCATTTCAAGAATAACATCAAAATAGAACATCTCAAGTTTCACAAGATGACATGGGAAAACTTTGTGCAACACAAAAATAAGACAACGACGACAGACACTATGTGCAACAACAGATTCACCCACGGGAGTATAAACTAAGAAAGGATCCTTCAAAATCTTGGGACTCAAAGAAAATTTAAAGGCCAATAAAGGAGTCACAAAAGACAAATTGGCACCCGAGTCAAGCAAAACATAAGCATCAAAATCAAAGATTTTTAACATACAAGTTACGATATCCAGAGCTTCCTCAACCTCAAGGCAAGCATGGAGTACATAAAACCTATTGTTCCTTGGGGAAACTCCTTGGGGAGCTCTTTTTTGGCCTTGACCATCTATGAACATCCTTAGGAAAATCAGCAACCTTGTGGTTCTTATCTCCACACCCATAGCAAGTGCCTAAATCCTTCGAACAAGCAGCCGCGCGAGCCTTTCTACACTTGCCACACAGAGGATACCTCTACTGACCACCACTCAGTGCCCTAGGAGGAGGCACCTGAGCATTAGAAACTTGCCCCAACTGGAAGTGACCAACACTACCACTTTGAAAACCAGAGAATCTACCATCAAAATAGGCCCTCTTAGGATCGTGTACCCTTCTCTCCTTGAGTTTCTCCCCTTCGATCTTTTCAACATATACCATGATTCTAGAAATATCTATATCTCATATGAGCATAGAAGTACGACATTATTTTACAAGCAAATCAGAGATACCAGAAACAAACTTGTGCATCCTAGCACGGGGCTCAGCCACAAGTGACGGAGCTTACTTGGAGAGCTTTGTGAATTTGTGGGCATAGTCCCTCACACTCATACCTCCTTTCTTGAGGTTGATAAATTAAGTCATATTGGTCTCCCTGAACTCAAGTGCAAAGAAACGATCTAGGAATGCAAATTTGAACTCTTCCCAATTGACATCACCCCCAAAATCCTCTCCATAGGCCATTGGGTGTACCACACTTGGGCCATATCTTTCAGTTGGTCGGCAGCCAATTCAGCCTTCTCCTCAGAAGTGACACCCATAATGTTCATTATCTTGGTGATTTCATCAATGAACTCCTGGGCATCCTCATTAGCCTTTGACCTATGGAACTGCGGAGGATTCATCCTGGTGAAAACTCTTACCCTAGAAACTGGTGTAGGATCCCAAGGAAGATTAGCCTGCCTAGTCTGATATCTCACCACCTGGGCAAGCATGGAAAAGGTTGTACGAAATTCACTATTAGAGATGAGTTCATCCACAAGCCCTTAAGGTGCCTAATCCTTATTAGCCGGAGCCGGCCTTGGTGGGTGGGGTCTTCCTCGAGGCATCTTCTGAAATGGAACAATGACACAGGCAAGATGAGAGGACCAAATATACTATTCATAGAACGACATAAGACATGAATAAGTGAGGCAATTCCTAAAACATCTTCTTAGCCACCCACTCATAGGCACGGTGCACTTCATACCCATGATTAGGACTCTACTTGACGCGGCATGTTAGACTCCGAGGATAATTTATAAACCTAGGGCTCTGATACCATCTTCTGTCACAACCCGAGACTAGGGCCTAGAAGTAACACGGCAAATGGGAACCTGAGAGTTCCCAAACAAGCCTCGAAGTAGCTAATTCCACATCATCGGTTCAGAAGCGCATTCAAATAATAAACACATAATACTAAGGGATAGAAAAGTAGGACTCACTCTATGGGGATATCGAGGGGAAAGGGATTTATATGGATTCACGTAGCACATAGCATATAAGAACCAATGGGCGGGTAAGTAGAACTCACTTTATGGGGGAAAACGGGACTTAAGACCTTTCACATTTCCACACCAAACATTTGTATATACATAATCTCCATAATCAACCCGAATGAAAGCATAAGCGAAACTCAACACATAGCATATAAGTTCCATGAGAGTCTTAAAGATGTCCAATGATGCCTCTAGGCATAAGATGGAACAGGGGCCAAGACATGTCCCGGTCTCACCTTCAAACAAGAAAGCAATTTGGAATAACATAGGTAAAAGGAAGGTGGCTTGCCATTGGAGGATGGGACTCACCATAAGTGCAACTTTCTGAATTGAACTACTCATTACCTGATGGATAGTCGTAGTGCTCGGCCCCAATATTGTGAAATCATGTAGGCATAGAGTATGAATTAGTACATTTGAATGCACTAAGTTTGTGGGCATACAATGCATATGACTTATTAAACCTGTACTTAATTGTTAGAAGACAGGGGCACATAATATAGGAAGAATCATATATTCAAAAGAGAAATACTCAAGATGTCATGAAATTCGTGATGCATGGATGAAATGATGTTCATATCTAGCGGGGATGTGACCTTAATCGATATGAGTAAGACCAAGTGAGCTAATACTTGGAATCCCGATGAAATTGGCTCACCAGTATAGAAGTGGTTTACTTGCCAAAGGAAATCCATACTTCACCTTACAGGAACATATCCCATTTCGTATGAAGCAACTACCTTACGGGAACATATCCCATTTTGGAAAGGATTTTCCAGATCATATCATAATACCTCACCTTAGGAGAACATATCTCATTTTGTATGACGCAACCTTCCTTACGAGAACATATCCCATTTCGTATAGGATTCTTATAGCATATGCTAGGCACATAGTTCGAGGTAAGGGAATAAACCCATAGGGATAGCCCTGACACTCCCAATCCATCGATGCTAAGTCGGCATCCCACGAGAATTCTTATACATATACGTGCTTTCAAGAGATGCAATATTCATTTCAAAACCGTTCAATGCACATTTAGGCTCAAACGCCAAACCATAAATCATAATCATGATACTCATGCAAAGAATAACTCGATTACCAATATGGAATGGTGCAAGCGCCCAAAATGCTCAAAAGTCATAATCATTGACACATATGTGACACATTCTTGTCATAGCATAATCTTAGAAAAATCATTTCATAAAAACATAATTGGGCTCAACCCATTTCATAATTTCCATGAAAACCAATGTTCATGGATGAAAATGCAATGCATGGTGTGAGAATAGCATGGATACTATAGATTCAACCAAAAATCGACATTTTAATATGAAATTGAAGTGAATCCATAATTAAATCCACATTTAAACCACAATATGGATCACACATTCATAAATCAAGCTTAAAAGGGGGCATGCCTCTTTATAACTTTGTAACCTCAATGTAAATCATCATAATAGGGCTTAACATAACTTAAAATGACAAATAAATATAATCCATACATCAATTGAATTAATAAGATCAAATAATGAAAACCCACATTTAAAGTATGCTTAATTGCATGAAAATCAATTGAAAGGAGTTTGGGTCTTCTTGGTTGAAAGGGACCAAGAATTAATCCCACATACCTTGATTATGAAGCAGAAATTGAGAGGAATCTAGCTTGAAGTTGAATCCCCCAATTGAACCCTAGCTTGAGTCTTGAGAGAAGGACTTGGAGAGTATTTTAGGAATGATCTTTTTGAGTGAGAATGTATTCAAAGAGAATGAATTAAAATTGAAAGATATCAGCTAATTTAGGGGAACAACACTTAGACAGATTTCTCAGCATTAACACTTTGAATTTTTTCGAAGCTAAGAGGTGCTATACGGACAACCACATGGCACGTGTGACACTACACAGGTCGTGCCAAGGACCGTGAATCACCACTTAGAAAACTTTTTGTGCAAAAAAGTTACGAGATAGTAATTTCATACTTAGAAAAATCTCACGTTGCGAGCTATACAGTGGGCCACATGGCCCGTGACATACCACACGGACCGTGTGGGTGTCCGTGTGCCCGCACTTTGCCTAAAACTCCCTATCAAGTCCCTACAAATTGTAATTTAGGGTAAGTACCCCTGCACTGGAGGCCACACGGTCTGTGTGGCTTCACACTGGTCGTGTGGGCCTCCCATAGAGCGATACTTGATCAAATTTTCTCTCGGGAGCATATTATGAGGTCCGATAAAGTTGTTCAAAAATTTGGGTCCTTACACTTCCACAAAACCCCCTTCATGACTCGTAAAGTGTTCTACAGCCCATAAAGGGTCTCGTACTACACACAAAATCAGCCACTTCTACATTTCTTCAAAAAATCAAGGGCAACCCTGCAATCCTACAAATGTAACTCAAAAACACATAAACCAACTAACATCACATTGATAACATATAATATTCCAAGTTTTAATCATCAAAAGTATTGTATTTTGATAGCACATCAATTATGTAATTCTATGTATGATGCTTGTTGTGCTTGATGCTTATGGATGCTAATCATATGTTCTATATTATATTGATTTTGTGGTTATATGATGATGAGATGATGTAATTACTAATTCCCTACTCCCATAGCTTGAGTCATATGATCCCTCCCCTTAGAATTTACTCATTGATGAATATATGATGGCATGTCTCGTGTTTCCTATTCCCATTGCTTGAGTCCCAAGATCCCATCCCTTAGACTTGTTGGGTTTGTGATTGTTTAACAATGACTCTCATGTCCCTTATCCCATAGTTTGAATCCTAATCCCCTATCCCTTAGTATCACTTTAAATGTTTTAATTGAGCTTTTGAATCGATGATGTGTAAATAGATACTATGAGGCTTATTTGTAGACATTCGAGTTCCCATTCACCATGTGAAACCTAGGCCCTAGGCTTGGATCATGATTAATGAAAACTTAATTGATGGAACCCAATGTTAAATCATCAAAACCCGTAGGTTTTGACATGGAAAATCCATGTAAAAGTAGAGAAATGTTTTTGGGCTTCATGGATAAAAGAAATCCACGAAAAATACCCATATACCAAGAGTGAATCCCAGGCTTGAAATTGTATAAGAACTTTATAACCTTGAAGAACCCCTAATTCAACCTTGAGAAGATCCTTGGAGAAGAAGACTTGAGAGAATTTTAGAACTTTGAATGAATGATGGGGGAATGGGTAGTTTTAGGAGTACAAATTTAGTTATAGACCTTAGGAATAACTTAGAAATAACGTAGTTTGGACATTAATAGCATAGAAAATGTCTAAATTATCCCTAAAACATTTTGATCAGGTTTTAGAGGTGTTATCTACAGTTTGTAGAAGTATTCACGAGTCATACAATGACTTTTGTAGAATCCGTGTGAAAAGTCTGAGTCTTTGAAGTTTTTCTACAAAAAAAGTTTACAAATCATTAAAACATCTACAAACTATCTTGTTGGTCCATGGAAAAACAACTGCATCCCTAAAAATTTCCAAATATGAAGCCCTAACCTCGATCAGGGTCTATGGCTCGTGGTTCCTCCCTTGGGCCATATAATCCTTTCGCGAAAATTCCCTTTACCCAAAATAATTTTAGTTGTTGGTGGTTCCTTACGGCATTTTTCTACGATTTATAGAAACAACCATGGTCTGTAAACTTAGTCCATCTTGTCAGACTCTAAAACTAAAGTACGAGGTTCATCTATGACCCTTATAATCTCCCATGAACCATAGATCCCTTCATCAATCTTGACCAACTTTTCTAAAAAAAATTCCAATGTTTAGGGAACTTCCACCATCTCTATGTATGAACCCTAGAGTAATGCATGAACCGTAAATAAGTCTCATGGAACCTACGCTAGAACAAATCTTTCTGGACTTATTTATGTAATCTGATTTTCCAACTTTCAGGATATTACACAAAAATTGCCTCAGAAACTCCCATCCTCTATCGCTGGTTGAAACTCGAGTCTTGACCATCTATCAAAAAGAACACGTGACAACTCAGTAATCACACAAGAACCACACATGACAAGAATTGAAAAAATAAAGGAAATATTTTTCCTAACAATCTTTATAGCCTCTCAAAGATAAACAACAGATGTCTACATGTCGATTGTCGAGATTCTACTAGATTGGGCTGGTATACATGTGAGACCTATGAACCTAGGGTTCTAATACTATTTAGTCATGATTGGACTCAAGTATGATGATACTTGACTCAATCCACTAAGAAAGTCAGCCTAAGATGACAATAATACTAGAAAAAGTGGAAGTTCAAACAAAATTGACCACTAAAGTAAATTAGCCAAAGCAAATATTTAGACCACATCTAGAAACCATTCTCAAAACTTAGTGTCATGTGTAGAATTCTCTAATGCGAAAAAAGATACGAAAGAATGTACAAGTCTCAAATATATTTGGTTCTCAAATAGAATATAACAAAATAATAAAGAGATCTTGAGATTCCGCCGAAAAGATAAGTCGCTACCTCTCAAAAAAATCCTAAAGCTTAGACCAGGTATGGAAGGTAAGAACTCCAAAAAATTCAAGGTCACCATTTACACAGGTGTAGATGCAAGGAATGACCATCAAATAACACGATGCTTAGGAACTAAACACTAGACAAGGAATAAAGAAATGAAGAACATGAATATTCCCTAACGAACCAACCGAACCTCCACAAAACTATAATCTACAAGTAAATCAGCCCAACCTAAAAGGTTTTATAATATACATAATATGCAATTCAAAAACATACTTGATGTGCCGTCAAAATACAACACTTTTGATACTTAAAACTTAGGATTTTTGTATGTTTTATAGCGCATTTTGTTGTATTTGATGTGTTTTTATTGTGTTTTGCAAGAAACAAAGATTTGGCACGAATTTTTCGAAGTTCATAGATGTAAAGCTATTTTTTAGGAGGTACAAGCTCATCTACGACCCTTAGCTTGACTTACAAGTCGTAGACAGAGTTCGTAGGTGATCCTGTGGGCATGAGGAAAAGTCAGAATTACGAGCCAATAGTACAAGTCCAAGGGCATGAGGAAAAGTTAGAACTATGAGCCAATAGTACGGGTATGTAGAATAGTACGAGCGATAATATGCAGACATAGATAAAATTGTTTTCAGTTTGGTTTCTATGAAACCTATGATCGTGACTCGTGGAACTGTTGATGGACCATAAAAGACCTATTTGTAAATTATAGCTTGCACCTACAATGGGGAACTACGAGTAAAGACCATGAGCTCAAAGTTTGATGTATGATTTATAGATGGACTCGTGAAAGTTGCTGGATCCAGTTTACTTATTCTATTTTGTAATAGAATTTTAGTCTTTTTCTCTGCGTTGGACACTACGTTTTGTCAGTCTAGACTTTTTATAACACTACAGATTTCTTAGTATTGATTATTCATATTTTAGTGACTTTTACAGTTGAATATCAATTGAAGAGTTTTTTACTTAATCTATTTTAATTGTAAGTACATGGTTATGCTAATAACATCTATTATTGATCATCATTTTACGACTATGAGTAGCTAAATTCATGACAAGGGTTGTGCGAACCATGAAGAATTAACAAAGAAGAACCTAATAATTGGAAATCCTTGGATAGTGCGCATGCATGAATTGTTTATCTCTTTGTTTTAATTGGTTTATAACAATGTCCCATATAAGAACTTGTCTATTCTTACTTGCAGTACCAAGGGTATAATGAATTGGAAAAAGGATAAATAACAGATACTTGCATGTGATCTCACTCATCTAATTAGCTTGAACGGACCGAGGGATAGCTAAATTTGGTATCATGGTAAGGTTTAGTAAAGCATAAATCCATGGTGGACCAAGTTCCGTAGTGATAATCATCTATTTGCCGAACCAAGGACTTAGGTGAACATAACTTATTAGTTCAGCATGCTAAAATTAAACAGATCACTAATACAATAATCTTGTTGAGTTGTGAAATCACGGGAACACATTCCTAGTTACTTCTATTCATCTAAATACAAATAAATTTTAAATTATAAAGCAATTATTATCTTATATTTTCTTTTCAGTTAACCTCCTCCTCCCCCCCCCCCCCCCAATTTAAATAGCGATTATCAAGTGAAATTCTTCTGTTGGCAATATTCTTCCATATTTCCTGTGGGATAAACCTCGACTCATGAGTTGAGTAAATATGTCACATCCCAGGAGGGTACCCTACTCAGAGACTGTTGCTAGTCCCCAAGCGAACCACTCGGTCTCAAGACAGTCATTCCATCATTATATACATCAAAAAATATTAGAATAAGGAAAATAAACAGTGCACATCTCAATTACTTCAACATCAATGAATAAGGGTCATAGGCCAATAAGAATCAATTTTGACATCTATGGCATAATAACAATTTTAAGAAACTCAATTCAAAGAGGAAAGGACCTTAATATCAAAACATCATCTTCTAGTCCATGCAGCCTCTACTTCTACAGTCTAGGATGGTACCATGACAGGCCATGGCTACGATAAACTCAAAAGACTAGCTCAAAACAAATGAAAGATAATAAAAGGTATCCTCTGAAAGCAGGGGAGGACTCACTAATCTCTAGAACTAGGGAACTCAGAACCTCGACGGTGCGTCTATTAAAGTCCTCTATATCTTGTATCTGTATTATAAAATGATGCAACGTCGAGTGGTACTAGTATATGGAATGTATGTATGTAAAATGGATGAGTGAAACAATACAGGCATAAGTAACATGGAATAACATCAACTCACAAGATACTCACTCTGAATGACAAATGTCCATCTAAGGTAAGGGTAAGGAGTATACAATAACTCATCAACATCAATCAAGACTCATACCATCAACTCAAAATCAGAGTACTATTAGTGTAAAATCTATTTGGGAGTTTCTCTAACTGACAACAATCACCTATGAGCCAGTGATGATACAACAAAGTGGTGTCATTGTCGCATCCGCCTAGTACTTTGCTGGGGTAAAAGACATGGCATCATTGGATCCACAAATAAAGAACGTCAAATCCTCTTTTAAGACTAAGGAAACATCTGTTTTTATTGTTCAATCCTCTCCTACACTGGCCACATAGTTAATGAGTGTGAATAGGACTTAATCTTACTCATTTCGGTGCTCAATACTCCTCCAAAGACTCAACATGCTCATACGACATCAACATCAGGATTTCTCTTTATTTAGTCTCATTTCAACATAGTGCATCAAATTGTCTCATCAACCATCAACTCTTGGATTAGGAACAACTCTTTCAGAATTAATTCATGCTCTTTAAGACTCCATGAACATCAAATTTACCCAGCATCATCATCAACATTCTCAGAATCATGACCACAAACATAAACCAGAAGCACATTCATACCATCAAAGCTCTAGACCCATTCCCTAAGTTCATTCTTGCAATCTTTAGTAAAATAACATATAAAGTTTTGTGAAATAATTCATAAAAACCATTTATGTAGTAAACCAAGTTTGTGATGATCATCAACCCAAAAAAAATACATAAAATAGGTATAATTTTCAATAGAATACTCAAGAATTTCATATATAGAATTCATTACATTCAACTATCAACTTGATTCAATCAAGGGGGGACATGAGAGAACAATTTTATGCTTTAAGTTAGCCTTATATACCTGGGATGAAGAAAACACCAATCTCAACAAGGAATTGCCCCTAATCCTCAAGACTTCTAGCTTTCCCCTCTACATCTCTCAAGAATCTCACTTTAGGGAGCAAAATATGGGTTTTTGGAAGCCCTAGTCTTAGAAAACGACCTTAATACTTGGTTTTTGAACTTGGGAGAGGTTGGGAAAGGTCTAAATACCCCTCAGGAAATAAAAGAAAAAGTTCTCACTTAAAAATACCCAATCAGCGATGTGGAATAGCGCAGAGTAGTACAGTTTTTCTAAAATATTCTCCGAATGAGTTTTTCCAATTATGTCCAAAAAATTGAAAAACATAGAAGTGGGGCTCCGCGTCCAGGGTGCAACGCGGCCCTAAAACGCACCGACACTATTTTTGAGTTTCGCATCGAAAAATTATCTTTTGATCCGGTCACTCTAAAAATTGGCCAAGACCATTTTCCCACTCAATTTTTCATGTTGATCACAAATCCGGTCTCGGATTTGCCATCTGAGCATGGGAAGATGCATTATGTGCACATCTCTCCTCTAGGGATTTTGGTAATTTCACGGGGCATTAATTATCGTTCCCTTGGGATCATTCATCCTCGAATGATGAGTAGAGGTGGTATTATGGAACGAATAGACTTAAGACTCACCTTAATACTCACTCAACAACTCAAACTCTCAAATCTTCATTGACCTCGATAAACTTTACACAGATTTCAAGAATGGACACATCAACTCAAGAATAGAAATATCAATTAGGTCTAGAATAGGAACATTACCTTCAACATCCTCATTATTAGGAATGAATAGATGTGGGTATTTGGCTCTCATATCTTCCTCAGCTTCCCACGTGTCTTTCTTAACTAATTGATTTCTCCGTAGGACCTTGACGGAGGCTATCTCTTTGTTTCTCAGCTTTGAACCTATCGATTAAGGATTTGGACTAGAATCTCCTCATAGGACAATCTATCCTTTACTCCAGTATTCTCAACAGGGATCACCAAGGCCAGTTCTCCCAAACACCTCTTCAACATCGAAACATGGAATACCGAATATTTTCCATATAAATTGAGAGGCAATTCTAGTTCATAAGCAACCTTCCCAATCCTGCTCACAATTTGATAAGGACCGATTTAGCGAGGACTCAACTTTTCTTTCTTTACAAACCTCATGACACCCTTCATAGGTGACAGTTTCAAGTACACCCATTCATTTACCTCGAACTATAAGTCCCTTCTCCTCACATTGGTATAAGACTTCTGACGGCTTTGTGTAGTCTTCAACCTCTATTTAATAACCTTCACCTTCTCCATGGACTGGTAGACAAGGTCAGGTCCAATCAACTCACCTTCTCCAACCTCAAACCACCCAATAGGTGATCTACAACTCCTTCCATACAAGGCCTCATAGGGGGGCATTTGAATACTTGAATGATAACTATTGTTATATGCAAATTCGATCAGTGGAAAGTGATCCTTCCAATTCCCTTTGAAGTCGAGGACATAGGCTCTCAACATGTCTTCTAATGTCTGAATGGTACGCTCTGCCTAGCCATCTATTGTGGATGAAAAGTTGTACTCAGATTTATCTTTGTACCCAATCCTTTCTGGAAAGATCTCCAAAATTAGGAGGTGAATTGAGCTCCTCAGTCCTAGATGATAGACAAGGGAACTCCTTGCAACCTACAATCTCATGAATGTACAACTTGGCATACTCTTCTGTAGTGTTAGTAGTCTTGACTGCTAAAAAGTGAGCTGATTTGGTCATCCTATCCATAATCACCCATATTGAAGCATGCTGCTTTCGGGGCCTCGATAGACCGATAATGAAATCCATGTTGATCATCTCCCACTTCCATTCAGTAATTTCAAAGCTTTGAGCCAATCCACATGGTCTTTGGTGCTCAACCTCGGCCTATTGACAATTGGGACACTAACAACAAATTCAGCAATATGCTTCTTGATTCCATTCCACCAATAGACTTCTCTCAAGTTGTGGTACATCTTGGTAGAGCTAGGATGAATGGAATATTTGGATCTATGAGCTTCAGCCATGATTTTCTCTCGAACACCATCAACTTTGGGAATACACAACCTACTCTGGTATCTCAACATTCCATCTCCCCCTTTGAAGAAGACCATCACTTTTTGCTTGTGGACAGCCTCTTCTGATGGGAGTAAACAGGATCTTGGTCTTGCTTTTCTTTCACCTCTGACACCAAAGATAAAGCAGACCCATTTTGAACATTAACCCAGCCTTTCGTTATTTTCTGCAAGTTGTACTCCCACTTGGGCTAATCTATGCACTTCCTTAGCCAACTCTCTCTTTTCTTCCTCCACATGGGTAGTGCTACCCATAGATAACCTGCTAAGAGCATTAGCAACAATGTTAGCCTTACCTGGCGGTAAAGAATACTCATGTCATAATCCTTGAGCAACTCCAGCTATCTCCTTTGTCGCAGGTTGAGATCTTTCTGACTGAAGACATACTTCAAACTCTTGTGGTCCGTGAACACATCTACATGCAATCCATATAATTAGTGGCTCCATATTTTAAGTGCAAACACCGCTGCTGCCAACTCGAGGTCATGGTTCAAATAGTTCCTCTCATGAACCTTAAGTTTCCTAGAAGCATACGTTATCACCTTTCAACCCTGCATCAATACATAACCCAGTCCAACTCTAGATGCATCACAATATATCACAAAGTCTTCTATTTCGTCGGGCAAGGTTAAAATTGGTGTTGTAATCAATCTAGTCTTCAACTCTTGAAAACTTCTCTTATATTCATCATACCACTGGAATATGACCTTTTTCTGGGTCAACTTGGTCAATGGTGCTGATAGGGAAGAAAACCCATCAACAAAACTATGGTAGTAGCTTGCCAACCCCAAGAAACTTCTTATGTCGGTTAGAGAGGTCAGTCTGGGCCAGTTCTTAACCGTTTTAATCTTCTGGGCATCCACTCGAATACTATCACCCAGACAACATCACCAACGAAGGCCACTGGCTTAAGCCAAAACTTACATTTCAAAAATATTGCGTACAACTCATGGTCCTTAAGAGTCTGAAGGAAAACTCTGAGGTGATTGGCATGCTCCTCCTCATCCTTCGAATACATTAGAATGGCGTCGATGAACATAATCACAAACATGTCTAGATATGGTCTGAACACCCTATTCAACAAGTCCATGAAGGTTGTAGGTGCATAAGTCAACCCAAAGGACATGACCAAGAACTCAAAATGGCCATATCTAGTTCTAAAGGATGTCTTTGGAACATCACAATCCCTCACCTTCAACTGATGGTAGCCAGATCGAAGGTCTATTTTTGAGAAGTAAGAGGCACCCTGAAGTTGGTCAAACAGCTCATCCATCCTAGGGAGAGGGTATTTATTCTTTATCGTGACCTTGTTCAGTTGCCTATAATCAATGCACATTCAAAGAGACCCATTTTCTTATGCACGAATAGGACAGGAGCACCCCAAGAAGAAACACTTGGCCTAATAAAGCCCTTCTCTAACAAATCCCTCAATTGCTCTTTCAACTCTTTCAATTCAGCGGGGTCCATCCTAAGTGGAATTAAGATAAGCTGGGTATCGGGAAAAACATCAATCCCAAAGTCAATCTCCCTATCAGGAGGGACTCCAGGTAGATCCTCAGGGAACACTTCTGGAAACGCAATCACAATCGGGACCGACGCAAGAATAGGAGGCTCAACATCATCAACCTTAACTCGCGCGAGATGGTAGATACAACCTTTAAAGATTAGCTTTCTACTTCTCCAGTATGAAATAAACTTACCATTAGGTGAAACAAAACTCCTCTTCCACTCTAGGTGAAAAAAAACATAACAGGCATGAAGCCAATCCATACCAAGGATTACATCAAAGTCAACCATCTCCAACTCTACCAAGTCAACCAAGGTATCCCTATGATGGACGGATATGACACAATCCCTATAGACCCTCTCAGCTACAATAGACTCACCAGTAGGAGTGGAAATAGTATAGGGTTCAAGCAAACACTCTGAAAGAATCTCAAATATATTGGCCACATAAGGAGTCACAAAAGATAGAGTGGCACCCCGATCAAGTAATGCATAACGATCAAAAGTGAAGACTCGAATCATACCCGTAACAACATTTGGAGCAACTTCCTGATCCTCTCGATTACCCATCGCATAAAGATGGTTTGTCCCGCCGCCTGTACCCATAGGGGGTACCCTTTTGGTAACTGCCGGTTAAGGGTGTTGCGGAGGTTTGTGCTTTGGTACTTCCGTCACCCAGTCTTCTTATAGGACACTCATTTTTGAAGTGACCAGTCTGTCCACATATTTATCAAGCATTTGTGCCCTTACGACACTCACGTAGGTGAAGTTTTCAACACATGACATAGGGTGGCTTTCCCCTCGAACCTTGGGTCACACTAGCTTGGGACTGAAAACCCTGAGTCCTGAAATTCTGGTGACCATAAGATTTCTGATCATACCTGTTTTGTTGGACAGGCGCACTTGCTGCAGAGGGTGCATAACTAGAAGATTTCTTCTAAAAGTAAGATTTATCACCCTTATTTTGCTTATGTTGGGTAGGCTCATGCCCTGCTGATTTAGCTTTCTTGCTCAGTTTCTCTTCTCTGCGCTTCTTCTTATCCTCCCCGCTTTGTTGCGCATAAACCATAATTCTAGAGATGTCCATACCTGGGATCAGCAATGCTGCCTTGCTCTCCTTATTTACATGCCTGCCCAATCTAGACACAAATTTTCTTATTTCCGCACTCATATCCTGGACCATCTCTGGGGCATATAGGGACAATTGAATGAACTTGAGGCTATACTCTTTGACAGTCAACCCCTCTCGCTTAAGGTTCACGAACTCATCAACCTTTGCCTCCCTCAACTCTTGGGGAATGAAGTTATCAAGGAAAGAACTCTCAAACTCATCCCACTCAGCAGGCTCAATATCCTCACCTCGACTATCTTCCCATTGGTTATACCAGACTTCGTAACATCTTTAAGCAGATAGGAGGCAATTTCAACTCCCTCAACCTCATTTGCATGTATAGCCCTCAGGACCTTGCACATCTTATTAATAAAGTTTTGTGGATCCTCCTTAAACTTTGACCCTGTATAGACAGGGGGTTCATCCTCAAGAAATCTCTGAGCTTGGTTGCAGTCATGGGCTCTTGGGAGCTAGAGCTAGAGGCTAGGGGACCTTGGCTATTACTCTAGGAGGCCACTAGCTGGGTGAGAATAGCAATGGCTCCCCTAAAGTCTTCCTCTGAGGTGGAGGTTGACTGAGCAGGAGGTGCCTGTGGAATCTCAGCAGTTTTGGCAGGTCGACCCCGTCTCCTCATCCCAGTATTAGTAGAGACCTCTGGTGGGGGATTCTCAGTGTTTGGGGTTGAGGCATCTCTTTGGAATGCAGTATGTTTAGGAGGCATGATCTGCAAACATGTAACACACAAATTAGAAAAGAGTTTTATAGAGTAAAACTCTATCACACCAACTCAAAATACAGAAGAAGTGTAACCATTCATAATGTCCTATAGCCTCCTATTTATGAAGTCTGGTGCACAACACACATTAACAAGACTCCACTAGAAAAGGCAGCATAGACTCCCTAGGACACTTGAACTTTGTGCTCTGATACCAAGTTTATCACGCCTCGGGAGGGTACCCTAGACATGGCCGGCACTCAAAGACTATTGCTAGTCCCCAAGCGAACCACTCAGTCTCAAGACAGTCATTCAATCATCAGATACAGCGAAAATTATTAGAATAAGGAAAATAAGACAGTGGGCATCTCAGTAAATTCTATATCAATGAATGAGGGCCATAGGTTAATAAGAATCAATCTCAACATCTATGAAATAATAATAAATTTAAGAAACTCAATTCACTGAGGAAAGGACCTCAATATCAAAACATCATCTTATAGTCCATGAAACCTCTACTTCTACAATCTAGGATGGTACCATGACAGGCCATGGCTACCACAAACTCAAAAGACTAGCTCAAAACAAATGAAAGATAAAAAATAGTATCCTCCGAAAGTAGGGGAGGACTCACCAATCTCTGGAACTAGGGAACTCTGAACCTCAATGGTGCGTCTACTGAAGTCATCTATCTCCTGTATCTGTATCATGAAATGATACATCGCCGAGTGACGTCAGTACGTGGAATATATGGTATGTAAAATGGATGAGTGAAATAATACAGGCATAAATAATATGAAATAACATCAACTCGCTAGATACTCACTCTAAATGACAAATGCCCATCTAAGTTATGGGTAAGGAGTAGACAATAACTCATCAACATCAATCAAGACTCATACCATCAACTCAACATCATAGTACTATCAGTGTGGAACCTATTTGGGAGTTTCTCTGATCGACAACCATCACCTATGAGCCGGTGATGATACAACAAAACGATGTCCTTGCCGCATCCATCCATTACCTTGCTGGGCTAAAGGACATGGCATCAATAGAACCACAAATAAAGAACAACAAGTCCTTTTTTGGGACTACGAAAACATCTGATTTTACGGTATAATCCTCCCCTACGCTGGCTATGTAGTTAATGAGTGTGAGTGGGACTTAATCTTAATCATTTTGGTGCTCAATACTTCTCCCAGGACTCAACATGCTCATAATACATCAACATCAGGATTTCTCCTCATTTAGTCTCATTTAGACATAGTACATCCACTCGTCTCATTAACCATCAACTCTTAGATTAGGAACAACTCTTTTAGAATTAATTTATGCTCTTTAAGACTCAATGAACATCAATACTACTCAACATCGTCATCAACATTCTCAGAATCATGACCACAATCATAAACCACAAGCACATTCACACCATCAAGGCTTTAGACCCATCCCCTAAGTTCATTCGTACAATCTTTAGTAAAATAACATATAGAGTTTCGTAAAATAATTCATGAAAACCATTTATGCAGTAAATCAAGTTTGTGATGATCATCAACCTAAAAAATACATAAAATAAGTATAATTTTCAATAGAGTACTCAAGAATTTCACATATGGAATTCATTACATTCAACTATCAACTTAGTTCAATGAAGGGCGCACATGGATGAACAATTTCATGTTTTAAGTTAGCCTTTCATACCTGGGAGGAAGAAAATACCAATCTCTACAAAAAATTGCCCCCAATCCTCAAGACCTCTAGCTTTCCCCTCTTGTTCTCTCAAGAACACTCACTTTAGGGAGCAAAATATGGATTTTTGGAAGCCCTGATCTGGTAAAAACGACCTTAATACTTGTTATTGAACTTGGGAGGGTTGGGAAAGGTCCAAAATACCCCTCACAAAATAAAACAAAAAAATTTCACTTAAAAATACCCAGTTCGCGACGCGGACTGGGCATGGAGTGGTATAATTTTTCTCAAAAATTCTCCGAACGAGTTTTTCCAATCTCCATCAAAAAAAAAATAAAACAAATACAAGTGCAGGTCCCCGTCAAGGGCGCGACGCGGCCCTAACACGCACCGACATTGTTTTTGGATTTTGCATTGAAAAATGATCTTTTGATCCGATCGCTCTAAAAATTGACCGAGACCATTTTTCCACTTACTTTTCATGCTGATCGCAAATCCGGTCTCGGATTCTCCATCCGTGCATGGTAAGCCACGTTATGCATACATCTCTCCTCTATAGGTATTTCAATAATTCACCAAACATTACAAAATGTATTGCAAACAAAAGTTTATATTTCTTTTTGAGAAGTATATTTTGGATGTTCTCAATACTATTAATCACTCACCGTCTTAATACCAAGTTCACGAACTAATGTGTCACTAAAAGAAACATTCACAATTCTCATCAATCAAATTTACCACAAATGACGTAATGAGATGTCAAATAGGATAATGTATGTCTATTTTAAGATACACATCCGTTGATCCACTCAGTTTGGAACCCATGGAGGACATGCATGGTGCATGTATCCGCTTGAACGACCATTTTCCTTCGGCATATTCATATCTAGCTTAGAAATATTTTGTTTAGGCTTTTATTATATCTCACCAAAATTCATTCGACATCCCATACACCTAAATCATGTGTGCTACCATAGAATGGTTAGAATTTGAATTCTTCTTGACCCAAAATTTGATAAATTCGCAATTAGAATAATTTAAGGTCCTAAAACAGACCAAAACTCCCTAGGAACCCCCAAAAATTATATTGAAGCTCTTCCTTGATTTAAAATCACATCTTGAATCCATCATTGAAAATTCATTCCGAGCATCCAAACTTCGAATGTTGACCAAAGTCAAACCTTCCTCCAATTTAACTTAAATGTTCAACTTACACTCTCAAATGCAAAAATTGACTCCAAAATAGAAAACAACAACGTTCTTAGACCAATTTAAATACCCCCAGAGCTGATGGAACTGACGGAATTCCATTCTGAGACTAATAGCTTCAATTGATACCAAAAGTCACTTTTAAATAACTTAAGCCTTTAAAACTCAAAAACTTCAAATTTCCTCAACTTTTCACCACTCTAAAATCAACTCCAAACCAACCAAACATGACACGGAGCAACAATTAGAAAACAAAAAATAGATTTTTTTTAAAAAAAAATAAAAAATGACCTTTAGGGTCATTACAATGCAACAATAGCATATAAATGTTTGGAAAGAATTGGAGGAGAAACCCTTTATGGAAAGAAAATGGAAAAAAAAAAAAAGGAACTACTCTGCTAAGTTAAAGACACGAGCGTAAAAGTTGAGGCTAACTATATCCGATGGACTACAAAGTGGGTATAGAATGAGGTGAAACTATACTTTGTGTCCTGTAGGTCAAACTCGGGCCTTTTTTTGCCAGTCACCACCTCATATCTTTTTTCCAAAATTAAACACAAGTCGGTTTGAGGGATAATCTGTGCAAGAACTTGGTTGGTTAAAGCCCTTACTTTGGGTCACTATAATGCCCAATATCCCTGCATGGCAAATCAAAGGTCCAACACGATCTACCAAGTTTACCAACAGCAAATTCTGACTGGTAAGCTTCAACCAAAATCTTGTTAACAACTTGATTTTTGTATGCGACTGTTCTATGGAATGTAAATTGTGAACACCTTACACTTTTGCCTGGGGGCGTCGAGTCTTGTGATGTGTGAGTTGGCACGGTTCTAACCATGTTTTAGATAAAAATCTGATTGAGGTATAGAAGGACAATGTGCAGACTCATTATCCATCGAGTTTCCACAGCATGATTAAAAAAATTTGAAAACTGCTATATTGAAAGACCAAATAAAAACTGTTTATTCGTATTACAAAAAAGTCGAAAATTGTATTGTATTACAGGAAAGTAAAACATTGTACCAAATCATTATATTAATGCTAGGTAAGTTAGAAAACCTTTTAATCATGTTTAAGTTTGCACCTTCTCTTTGATAACTCCATTGGGTGTATCAGTAATGACAGTCAAAGTAGGCTTCTCAATCGTTGGAACTTCACCAGGTATTTGAAGAGGCTCTAAGGAATCTACAATGTCTCTCATTAAAGGTCGTGCTTTCGGGTTGCGATTTAGGCAATGATAAGCAAGCATTGCAGCCTTATGAACAGATTTTATGGGATAATCTCCATCAAGTCTTGGATCTATAATATTGAGCAGTTTTTTCTTTTCTCTAAGCAATGGTAGAGCCCAATCTGTAAGGTTCTGTTCTCGGGCTGGTTTGGATTTGTCAAGTGATCTTCTTCCTGTGAGAAGCTCAAGAAGAACAACTCCAAAACTATAAACATCACTCCTAGGAGTCAAATGACCTGCAGATAAAGCGAAAGCTTAGCTGGGATAAAGAAATGAAAACAATATTAGGTGGACCATTAGATATCATAAAAGGATGACAGTATGATTGTGTCACACATTTCCTCTAAACGTGGCTTATTTTAAACTTCTAAAACTTCTATTCAAGCACATAACTGCTTAACACTGAATTTAGTTTCAACACTTCAAAATTTTTTTTTAGCTACTCAAATTCAGCTAATTCTATGTTGTTTTAATCAGATAACATATTTGCACATATTTTCGTACGAGAGACGATATGTATCTAAAAGACAGATAAAAAGTTACCTGTCATAATATATTCAGGGGCAGCATATCCATAGGTTCCCATTATGCGAGTAGAAACATGAGATTTGTCCCCAACTGGTCCATCTTTAGCCAGGCCAAAATCAGAGAGTTTTGTATTGTACTCCTGTATTTATAAAGATTGCAGTGTATTCTTACTATAACCTGAAGCCATTTGGGTGAAATCATGCATGAATATAATATGGATATGTAGAACACTTACCAGATCTAACAGGATATTAGATGTCTTAAAATCTCGATAGATAACAGGTTTTTCAGCTTCATGCAGAAAAGCAAGTCCTTTAGCAGCGCCAAAGGCAATCTTCATTCTAATGGACCACGGAAGAGGAAGCATCACTCCTGCAACCAAGAAATCTTGCATAAGCATACACATGCCATACGACTCACTATATAAGAAATGGACATTCATGAAAATTATAAGCTTAACTTAATTAATGCCATTTGCTAAAGATTTTTCGTAAATCTCGAAACAAGAAGTTTCCATCATCCTTTCTGATGAGGGAAGTGTATCTCTGAGGAAAGGTGCCTCAGAAACAATTCAAATGCTTTAGAGATTTGTTCCGTGCTCCTAATGTATACTCTACAAGCTTAAAGGTAAAAAAAACTAGTAAATAAGAAGATGTATTTCTGATTCAATCAGAAGAAAAGATTCTAGGCACGTTGACTGCAGGCAAATTTGAAAGCTAGTTGTCCAGATCCCAACATTTTCTTGATTAAGCCGTGCAAAACAACTAATATTACCCTCAAAAGACTGAGGGAAAATTAATTATGAAAGAGGAGTCATAAAGGCGGAAACTCTTCTTCTTCCTTGAGAAAATTAGTGTTCAAGAAGAAATTTTGGTATATGTAAGTTCCACAGAGTGAAACTTGTCCAACAAAGAGAGCAAAATGATCATTAATATTTGAGCATTTGATAGAAGATCAGCCAAAATATAGTAAACAATTTGGGGCAAAAATGAAACAGATCGTATAAATTAGTTTTCATTTTACACTTTCTAATATAGAAATTGAAAGCATAAACAAGTAAAAAGTTTCAACCAGAGTAAAATTTTTTACTTTTGAAAGGAAAAGTAGGGGGAGGAGGTGAGGAGAGGGATCACATTCACAGGTAGTCATTACACAAAATGTTAGTGATTGTATGAGGTCAGAAAGGGACCACATATGCACTGATCCAGAATATCATGGAAAAACTTATCCATTTCTGTTTTTTTTATTCCTTTTGGTTGCACTTTTTAGAAGCTGTTCAAGATCGTATTACTTGAACATATAGATGGATGTCCCTAGTTGAAAGTAGCTCAATTTCAAGATATTATCATATTTTATGTATGATTGTCCATGGTCCCCTTTATGGTAAGCTTGTCACTTCCCATGTTAGAGAACAATGAACACTAATCATAGCACAGCTTAATGGAGAATGATATCATGAAAGTACATCCAGACTCATGAAGGCGATTGGAGTTACAGGGTAGGGACAGATTTCAAATTAGAGTAAGGGAACACTAAGATAAACAAAATAATAGATAAGTGAAAGGCTTTGGAGGGATGGGATCAGGATGCACTTTAAAAGTTTTTCCTAATATCCAAACCATCCACAACCTTTGCATGTGTCTAGAACAACTTACTTCTGAAATTCTTCCATTACATACCATTATTACAGATTATTCGAATGAACATCTAAAGTATCACATTCTGGAAAAGAACTGAACATACTTACTCGAGAACAAATTGTTTTCAACACTTCCCCGAGCCATATACTCATATATAAGAACCCGATGATCAGCTTCACAGCAGTAACCAATCAACTTCACTAAGTTTGGGTGCGAAAGTTGGCCTAGAAATATTACTTCAGCCTAGAAGATATGAAAGAGCAGATGGAGTGAGAAATCTATTCAGACAATTCAAGAAAACATAAATCATATGGAAAAAAATTCATGAGGCTAGTTACCAGCCATTCCCTATGGCCCTGATAACTGTTATCTCCATCATGAACCTTAACAGCTACCGTAATTGATTGGAATCCTTCCCTCAAATCTTGAGTAATAAATCCTTTATAAACATTTCCAAATCCTCCTCCACCCAGCATGTAATCTTGTCTAAAGTTGCCCGTTATTATCTTAAGTTCATCAAAGGAGAACGCAATCAATGGATTTGCAGCTGAACTACGGCGCAGGTCTTCTACTTCTTCAGGATTTGAAGGCATCTTAGTGTGATCCATTCTTGCCTTTTGAGACGGACTCTCATCCTTAGGGGACTCTGAAGGAGGTAAAATTGCAAAATTACTTATTCACCATTGAAATCGGGGCACATATTAACATTTATTTTGAACAGTTCTAAATCAGACAAGGAAACTAAAAATGGTTTCTGTTTCCCTGAAACTACCTATCAAGTAAAGTAGCAAATACTCAAATGAAATCAGAAACATGGTAATAAGCTCTGAAATATTTTGCACGTCAAGTTCACGATGCAACTAACTAAAATATATATTTTAGTTTTATTCCAGATCACATTGACTAAACAAGTTGAAGAACACACATCATCTCTTGACATTCAGCTACAAAAATCAATCGACTCCAGAAATGAAAGCATATCTGTTACTCTAAACAGAAAATAATTGATTCAAGAACATAAACTTGGGAAAGCTGGTAGACTGTTTAATCACAAAAATGCAGCAGTTACTTTAATATCACATTCTTAAGATTAACTTACAGAATACCACCAATTATTTTCCTATACTTAAATGCAAAATTCTTATTTTAAATAAGTCATACTGTATTTAACAAATTTCATCTTCCAATGACAAAAAGCAGGGTATGTTATTTTTCCTTTCCATGAAAAGAGACCAATTCCATTAAGTTCATAAAGAACTTTTGATTTTTGTATTTGACTGATTTGACATAGTAGGGATTCAATTATTAAGATCCAAAAGATAAAAAGTGGAGCCTTAATCCCGATATAGTGAAAGATTCAATAGTAGTAAGAAAGTAGTGAAATCATATAGTAAGAACAAAAAGAAAAACAGGATATATACAAGAGTAGGCTTAAAAGCAGTAACCTTTTTTCCTTTTTTATGTTGCATAGCTTGCCAAGTATAATGAAATCCAAACTCATCGAAAAGCCAATATTCTATTCATATGTAGAAACTTGAAACAAGGAAAAAGATAAGGAGAAATATGAAAACAGATGGACCTTTGGAACTGCTAAACAGAGGTTTTAATAGAAAACCGAAAAATCATCTAACCGGAAAATAATTTTACCAGCACTTGAGTAATTACAAGAACCAATTTAAAACAGAATGAATAGCATAAAATTAGGTGGACAAATGATGGTATTTAGGAGAAAGACTGACCAGATTTTGCATTAGAAGAGACTCTGTAGATTGAAGGTTGTCCCCTACAGCAGCAATTTCCCATTATAGTACACCCTAAAAGTCTAAACCCCAACTTTCTCAAAAACAGAATTGACAACCCATTACTAAAATTGGGAAGATAAACAAGAGAATTAACCAAAACCCAAGGAAAATGGATTTTGAGTGTGAAAATGGATTTTGTTTCCTTGGTGACAATGATGGAGAAAAAAAGTGGGAAGTGGAAGTGGTGTTGTGTTGTCTGTAGCACAAATAGAGTTGCATTCTTGTTGGGATCTCTTTTTGTGCGCCTTCCTTTTCAATATTTCTGTTGGGACCTAGTGCCTCCACCCTATTTTAATTAAAAAATTTATACATAATTCATACCAGTATTATATTTTTATCACATACCTAATTTCAATACCCTTTATTACTAATATACCACTCATTATAAAGTGAATCACATAAGACATGGTTCTTTTTTTAGTTTTTTTGTTATAATTATTTGAATTTTTTATGTTTATTGGTTTTTTTTTTTTTCATTTTTTAGTGATAAAATATGAGAAATAAAAAGAAATCAATGTAAAATGAAAAAGAGAAAAAAGTTAAAAAATAATTAATATTATTTTTCAGCGACGGTATGCTTTATGTTTTGTATTGTAATAGGAAAATTGAAGAATGTACAATAAATTTTACAAAAAAAATTACAAATTCAAATTAGGTGTTGAATTAATGAATTAGCAAAAAAGGTGTGCAAAAGATCAAATATACACCTACATAAATATTTTTTTAATGAAAAATGATCTAAATTTAAATTTTTTCACTTCTGTTAGTGGAAATAGTATAAGCGAGTAATTTGTTTAATAATAATATATATGAGTCACTTTTATAACAAGGGTTATATTAAGTCTAAATGGTAAAGTTGACGGCATATTAGACCTTTTACTCATTATATTTAATTTAAAATGGAATTCAAGAAAATAAAAAAATTATTTTAAATCTTATGGTCTAAAAGAATAGAAATTTCAAATTTACTAAAATATATTTTAATCTTGCAATTTCAGACATGTCATATAAAAAATTAAAATTAAAGAGTTACTAGAAAATTAAAAAAAAAATTAATGAACTAAACAAAGTCGAATAAACATATATTTTCGGATGAATCTGGTGATTGGATTCAAGGAAGAATATGAAGTTATAAAAATTATATATAATTATGTATGGGTGTATAAATACCTTTATAATTTTGTATAATATTTTATATTTGGTGTATAATATCATATCAAACTTTTAATATTTATGTAAAAAATAAAGAATGAATATTTTGTATATTGTTATATATTGAATATCTATTATCATATACATTAGAATTTTGATTTAAGCTTTATAATATAAGTTTTGAGCTATACTTTTACAATGTAAATTACATGATTATATGGGATTGTTCTAAAATTTTCACCTTTTTCCATATAACTCCACTTTTGAG
Organism: Solanum rostratum; assembly: GCA_029948455.1. Taxonomy (NCBI): domain Eukaryota; kingdom Viridiplantae; phylum Streptophyta; class Magnoliopsida; order Solanales; family Solanaceae; genus Solanum; species Solanum rostratum. The sequence goes on from CM057045.1 coordinate 27,366,577, forward strand.
CCATATTTTCGGATCTTTAACAGGTAGAACGGTATTTTAATTTTCGGCACGAATTCAAATTTAGTCGGACTTCAATGTGGGTATTGAATATTGTGGGAAACTAAAAAAAAATATCCTTATTTTCCTTTTAATGTCTAAAACATCATTAATTTGTATTTAGCGTTTCATTAAAGTAATGCTCACATAATTCCATTTTAATCGTCGCTTTTAACTCTAAAAAATTAGTCTAAAAATAATTGTCACCCACCTTTGTTTCCCACCAATCCTTTTGTGTCGTTCTCTAGCTTTCTCTCTCATAGCGTGCGCCTGCCCATTATTTTTTTCTCTTCATTTTCTATTTTCTTTTTCCAAACATTTGAACGTGTCACCAAACTTTACTACCCTACCATTTTCTTTCCTCTTCTTCTATTCCTTCCTATCAAATTTAATGTCATTTTCACTAGTTTTCTATCTCGATATAGTATTTCTACTTGGTTATGAAATTAATTACGTCATTTTCTGATTTATTATTAATAAATTTTAAATAGTAACAAAATAGATACCATCGTATTTGTCTTTCTAGAACAAGTTGTGATAGCTGAGATTCTTGCTGTGAAGGCTATACTGCCAATGTATTATTATAAGTTTACATAATCTAATGTTGTTTTAACTATTTATTTGGTCGGGTTCACCCACAAAGGGGTGTTAATTAACCCGTTAGTTCATTAGCTTATGCGCCTTAATTATAATCCTAATACAAGAAAATAGCTTTTTAGATGATGGTTAGAGTTAGTAAAACATTCATCTCTAAAAAATATCTAGGTTGTGGATAAAGAAAGTTTATCTGCTTTGTGAGAATTTTTGATGATTGATAACACGAGTTATGATTGTTGCAAACCTCCTTTTACTATGGAGAAGCCAGTAAATCTCCTGAACTAATATTTTCAAATTAAAATACTGTATTGATACTACAACTATAGGTTGGTGTTCTGGAGTTTGACATGATTAATATGCAAAATATATTTTTAGGATTTTATATGGTAAAGCCGTAATTTAATTGGATTTTCATTTCCGTAAATGCCTATTTTGTGCATGAAAGTTGTTGAAGATCTTTTCTAGAACTTTCCGCGATATGTACCTAGTAATGTTTAGCCAATAGTTGTGAAATATTGAATTTTAAAGTTTTAGGGTTTGTTATTACGAATTTACAACAACAACAACAACAACATACCCAATAAAATCCCACAAGTGGGTCTGGGGAGGGTAAGATGTACGCAGACCTTACCACTACCACTTAGGTAGAGAGACTGTTTCCTGGGAACCCTCGTCGCAAAAACCCATTAGCAGAATAAGCTAGATATGATAAACAGGCAAGAAAGAGAAGAACACATGATAATCCGTAGATATAAGATAGTTAACATATAAAGGCAGATAAATAACATATAAAAGGCAGACAATTAACCAATCCTTCCTATCTACCCTATTAGCCTGCTACTCTAGTTCTCGACCTCCACTCCTTCCTATCTAAGGTCATGTCCTTGGTGAGATTGAGTTTCATCATATCATGTCTAATCACCTCCCCCCAATACTTCTTTGGTCTACCTCTACCCCTCCGTGTTGCTCCCAAATCTAGCCTCTCACACCTCCTAACAGGGGTATCGGTACTCCTTCTTTGCACATGTCCGAACCATCGCAGTCTCACTTCTCTCATCTTATCGGCTACAGGGGCCACCTCTAGCTTCTCCCGAATGACCTCGTTCCTAATCTTATCACTCCTGGTGTGACCACACATCCATCTTAACATCCTCATTTCTGCGACCTGCATTTTCTGAACATGTACATTCTTTATTGGCCAACACTCCACCCCATACAACAAAGATGCTCTAACCACCATTCTGTAGAACTTACCTTTGAGTTTAGGTGGTATCTTCTTATCACACATTACTCCAGAGGCCAACCTCCATTTTGTCCAAGCCGCCTCAATACGATGTGTGACATCATCGTCGATATCCTCACTACTCTGGACGATGGACCCCAGATACTTAAAGCTTTCCTTCTTGGGGATAGGATGAGCCGCAAGTCTTGCATCAATGTCTCTTCATCCCTCGCGACACTGAATCTGCACTCCAAGTATTCTGTTTTGGTCCTGCTCAGTTTGAATCCTTTAGTCTCCAAAGTGTGTCTCCAAACCTCCAACCTTTTATTAACTTTGGTCCGAGTCTCATCAATCAGTACTATGTCATCTGCAAACATCATACACCATGTGACTTCCTCCTGGATAGATCGCGTTAGCTCGTCCAATACCAAGGCAAATAAAAAAAGGCTCATCACAGATCCTTGGTAAAGTCCCATCTGAACAGGAAAATATTCAGAGTCTCCTCCCACCGTCCTTACCCGAGTTTTGGCCCCGTCGTGCATATCCTTTATCACTCTAATATATTCCATTGGGACGCCTTTCATCTCCAAACACCTCCATAGGACATCCCTCGGGACTTTATCATAGGCCTTCTCAAGATCAATGAACACCATATGAAGGTCCTTCTTACTTTCCCTGTATTTCTCCACTAATCTCTGAACAAGGTGGATTGCTTCAGTAGTCGACCGTCCTGGCATGAATCCAAACTGGTTTTCTAAAATAGAAACTACTTTTCTCACCCTCAACTCCACCACTCTTTCCCATGCCTTCATAGTATGACTCAACAACTTGATACCCCTGTAATTATTATAGTTTTGAATATCATCCTTGTTCTTATACAGTGGAACCATTGTACTCCTCCTCCATTCATCCAGCATCTTGACCGTCTTCATGATAGTATTGAACAGTCTTGTCAGCCACTCCATGCCATCCTTGACCATGTTCTTCCAAAAATCTATCGGAATCTCATCCGGACCGAGCGCCCTCCCCCTCTTCATCCTACTAATAGCCCTTCTAACCTCCTCAACTCTGAACCGCCTGCAATAACCAAAATCTTGGTGACTTTCAGAATGTGCCAACTTGCCCAGATCAATATTACTATCACTTTTTTCCTTTAAAAATTTATGAAAGTAAGCTTGCCACCTTTGTTTAATAGCAGTCACATCCACTAGCACCTTTGTTATTACAAATTTAACTCTAAAAATTCAATAATCCGTGTTTTGTGTTATTTCGGCGCAAATTAAGTTGGATCATCTGTTAGCCATAAATTTTTTGGCAAATCCATATAATTAAATGTGATTATAATAGAAATATTTGATAAGATTTTTAAGAAAAAATTGCGAGGGTTTGTTTAGAACAAAATACATAAATAATTTATCATATGGATCGATCTTTAAATGTCTTTACTTTGATTTGTTAGTTTAAAATATGTTTCGGGTGTAAGCAACCATTTAATTGAAGAAAATTTGTCAAAAATATGGTTTTGGTTGAAAAGATATTCGACCCATCAGAGGAAAAAATACAACCATTTTTCTTAATTTTAACACTATTTTGACGATTTTTAGAGCAATTGAAGCTTGAAATCAACACAAGGATATGTTTAGGATATAATTTGTGGAGCTTTTGATTGCTGGTTTGTGTTATGCGTGTATTAATAATAAAGAGATTAATTATGAGTGAATTCATGTATCATTTTATGCAGGAATTAACTATGTAGTTGTAGATAGTAAAATTTGCATCAAGAAAATAATAATTAAAAGTGAAAAATATTGCAACAATCGCATTTATTTTATTTCAAATATGTGAGTGTTACAATTTCTATAAATCTTTTGATTCGCATTTTCAAATATAAACTTAAGGGATCTTGAGCTCAATTTTGAATGTTGTAAAACTTGATGGATTTGATCTTGACTAGCACTTAAACTCTAGGGATTCTAGGCTTGATCTTGAATCTCGTAGTTTTGATCTTGATTTGTGGATTTAATGAACTTGATATGAATTTGAACTTGATCTTGACTTGTACTGAATTCAAGGGTTTTTAGGCTTGATTTTGAATCTTGTGGTCTTGATCTTGAGTCGTTCTTGAACTTGAATGCTTGAGTGCATGAATTCTGGAACTTGTAGCTCATAGAGATATCTGTGACATCTAATCCACGAGCTCTCTCTGGCTTCTTGTTAGAATTTTAGTGTTCTTTCTAAATTATGAAGACCCTTATTTATAGTTGTAGAATGGAGGAACTATGATGGAAACAAACTTCCTTTCAGACGATCAGATTTAAGTGACATGGAGCAAGAAAAATGATAAGAACAAGTTTCCTTCTAAGTGATATAACAATAATTGATGGATCGAAACACGTCATTTGTAAACATGTTATGCTACGATCCCTCAGGCCATGATGGCACCTACCCTAACTCACTAGTAGGTAAACCTAATCCATAGCCCGAAACCATAGACAACAAATTATCCAGCAAAATACATCCATAAGAAGCAAAAGTTGTTAAATTGAGGAGAAGAAATACAAGCCTAAGAAATAATAAACAGGAACCCACTCCAAGACTTGACATAAGTTAGTATTTGAACATCTAATACATAAATAAGAATACAAGGATTTCACAAAATACAATAACATTACAGGCTATCTCTGAATAAGAAATAAAGACTAGTCTAAACAACAATAAATGAAAATCGGCAACTTGCAGATACCTAGAGCACCCAATCTTCGAGATCCACAATAGCTCTACATGAAAGAAAATCAACTACGAGGACTCATACTACGGTCTACAAGGAACAAAAGCATGGTACAAGAACAAATAAATGGCACTCAGTAGGCAAAGGTTGATTAAGCCCTATGAATAAAACAAGTATATATAACATGAATATAATGCAAGTATAGCATCGATAACAGGATAATGAATAGAACAAATAGTAATAGAGATATACAAGACGAAGAATGGGAGGAAAAAAGCACATATGAAAGAATTAGGTCTACCATCTGATATCACTCAAACCGAATACTCAAACAAAGCAGGGGCAGTCGTCATCAACATAATAACCCAACTTTAGAGGTTGGGGTTGATCCCACAAGGAATCATTGTTCAAGGTAGAAATGACTCGTTGGGGTAAGTAATTGTAGGATCTAAGGGGTTACAATAATCAAAGTAATGATTGATCTAAACAAGTTCTAATTAATAATTTAAATAGCTATTAAGGGAAGATGTCGGGGATGTGCAAATATGAGAATCAATCTACCAGCTAGGTCTATATATTTAACTAAATGAGTTGATATTGAGTGATAGACTAGGTTGCTTGTAACCCATCTCAGCAATGATACAAAGGTATTTAATATGAATCAACAAAAAAATTATACGCAGACCACCGAGGACACGCTTGGCCTAAGAAGTCTCAGCAAAACCCTCAATACCTTGGCCATTATATCCATGGTTGTGGACTTCAACTGAAACCCTAAGAGGTTGCCAACCATTATATCCATTCCACACTTTAATCATTCCGATTAAACCAACAATCAGAGATCTAAAGTAAGACCCTAAGTTTGCATCCTTGAAATTATAGAATAAACATAGGAATGGATATAAAGCCATGGCTATGGACTATCATAGCACATGCATATTTGTTAGAAGTTGGAAATAATAGCACACTAAGGGCAATGCCTCTTTGCAATCTATCCCCCAAAATGAGTCTGAAATATGGACTCATCAATACCTCAAACTTATGCCTTTTCTTGCCCTCAAGCAAATCAAACACCAATCTATCCAATTTAGAGTTTGGAAATAGAGCCACAGGGAGCAACACATACATCTTCACATTTTTCACCCATTTTAGAACTTCCACAAACCACTTACGTGACTTTGAAGCCTCAAGAGATGACTAAGGAGTAATAAAAACATGGCTATACTCACAATTGCTCATGTAGCTGCTAATCACTTCCTAAAAGCATCACCATTTTCCCTCATGCCAAAGAAGATCCTAAACATATCTTTTAAAGGATCTATTTAACTCTCACTCTCCCAAATGAGAAATAGCATGTAAGCTTCAACCGATAGGTTTGCCCTTATTGTCAATCAGAGTTCACTTGACTTTCTTCCGGACTAGGATCCCGAAGGACTTTGTTAGGATTGTAATGTAGGGTAAAGGCTGAATAGGATAGCATATGGTTAATAGTGGATCATCCCACCTTAAACTCTACATGTTCTTTTTCAGGCTCAAAGGTTTTTTTGGTCCCTTTTTCATTCATCTCCTTTTTGAGGTCTATTTTGCTTTTGATTTATCATCGAAGTGTCTCCCTTTTGTACTCTTTTTCACAACATTATTTTTTAGAGGGTCCTCAATTTTTAAGCACTATTTTCACTCTTTCTTTTCATTCATTTCTAGGTCTCCTCAATGTCTTTTTTTCCATTATTGACCTTCTCTTTTCGACTCTTTCATGGGAGACACCCCTATCTTTCTACTAATACCCCAAACTTAACTTTTAGCACTGCTCAACATTTCAAGCTCAAGGAGGGATCGGTAGGAAACAAGAAGAAATTGTCTTTTACAAACATGAGTCAAGGTTACAAGGTTGCCAAAGAAGGGATCAAGGCTCAAAAGGGCTTCACTAAGGATTCATTTCATGTCAAGGGATGTCACTAAGGTAAATGGACTAATGGAACCAAAGAAGGACTAGGGTCCTCTCCTAATCCGAAATTAACGAAGTTACTCCTCAAAACAAACCAGGCAAGTTTTAGATGTTGCAAAACAAGCATTTCAATAAAATAACTTATCTCACATTGGAAAAATGGCTTCGCATTCAAACAATGGCAACACATTTGCAATTTTTCGATCATCGCATATCCAAGCTCAATTGCTCACATAGTTAACTCAAGAATCCTCAAATCCATTCATGGATTGATTTATCAAGAAAAGAGTAATTAGTGGTACATGGTACTCGTCCATGGCACCATCTGAATCAAAGATATCGAATATCGATGCCCGGATCGCTAAGGACTAGAGACACAATATTAACATTTGTACGGCTTGCCATCTATGCACGGGGTTTTCCAAAAATCAAAATTCGAGGACATCATTTACACATCCATTCAACTCAAAAAGAAAGAAAAGAAAAAATAGCAAAAATAAATACTACGCTATTACAAATTAAAATTTATTTACAATTAATTACATCTCAACCATCAGAACTGCCAATTTCCAACTCTATAGGCAACACGAATCACATTGAAACACAACTCAGCTCAACTCACCCCCTATAGATGAAACATTGTCCTCAATGTAAGCCAACAAAAAATAAAAAATGAAACACGGGTAAGTAAGTTAAAGAATTCCCCTTGTTGTATCTCGTGATGCACTAAGGTTGGGACTGAAGGGAGTTCAACTATGTCGATTTACCTCGAATCTATTGGTATTTCTGCAGGATGTCTCTTTGCATGCTAGCGAACTTTCTTTCCCTGTTTGATTTGTTCTTTGCCCTCCTAGAGGCTTTGGAGCTACCCCATTTCTTTGGTAGTCCAAGGAGAAGGAGTATAGGTAGAGCCTTGTCCACCTTGCTTTTGACCACTTTGAAACTTGTGACCTCCACTCTTTTGTGAGCATGCACCCATTATCTACCCGGGCCTTTTGGACTCACTTGCTATTTTCCTTAGCTTCTCCTCCTCTATTAGCTCTGCATAAGTCATCAATCAGGAGATATTCTCCTTCACTAGCATGGCTATCTTACACTCTTTGAATACCAAGTCAGATATGCCAAAGATAAACTTGCTCATATGGGCTCTTAGATCCACAATCATGAAGGAAGCATACTTGGAGAGCTTAGCGAATTTGATGGCATACGCCCTCACACTCATGGACCCTTGCTTGAGGCTGATGAATTCTCAGACTTTGGCCTCCCTTAGCTAAATCGAAAAGAATTGATTGAAGAAGGAACACTTGAATTCTTCCCATCCAATGGGAAACACTTCTTGGCTCCTCTCATCCATCCATTGATCATACCATATTTTAGCTACCCCTTTGAGTTGGTACGACACCAACTTGGCTTTCTCCTCCGAAGAGATACCTATGACTGCTACTATCTGATAGGCCTCATCAATAAAGTCAACGGGGTCCTCCTCCATCTTAGAACCATGAAACTCCTAAGGGCTCATCCACGTGAAGACTCTCACACGAGTGGTCGGAGTAGGCACTTAGGGAGGAACAATGATCTCCTTATTATCTTTGTTGGCCAATGCTTGGGCCAACATGGAGAAGGCGGCTAAAAATTCTGCATAAGATGCCCCGTTGTCTTGTTGAAGTAGAGGGACTTGTTGTTTGGGAGTGCCTCTTTGGTGTGGAGATCTTCTTGGCGGCATGATCTAGAAACAATCCAATAGGTCATCATAAATGATAGGAAAGTCTTAGTCCACTCTAGAGGCACGACATGAACAAGAAATACGAGAAGACTTTCCTAAATCGTCTCACAGCCTCTCACTCAAGATAGTGGCGTGCTTCACAACCTTGAATGAGATTTTAATCAATGGGGTATGCATGGACATTCGAGAAATATTTTAAAACCTCGTGCTCTGATACCAAGTTTGTAGCGACCCGAGCTAGGGCCTAGTTATGAGACACCCGAAGGTAGCTCACCCAAGCTATCTTTGATGTCTTAAGCATTCATAGTCATAAATTAACATTTGCAAAATAAAAGGGGGAAAGGGTCTATGGAACCATAATATGACAATGAAGCAATATTAAAGAAAACATCAACATTTGTCAATAAAGTATACTGACTAGAATATAGATAGATGAAACTAATAACAAATGGTTCCTATCAAATAGAAAAGACTCTATACAAAAGTAGCATAGAATGTGAAAGCCTCAAAAGACCAATATATACATAGTGTATAAAATACATAACAAGAAAGAAAATGGTAGATACCCAAACTAACGGCTCGCCACAACAAAAGCACTAATCTTGAACGCTGTAAAACTAGTCGTGAGCCGATGGAGGAGTACCTGTCACTACATAGTTAAATCATGCGGGCAAAATATGAATTAGTACTTTTGGAATGTACTAAGTATGTGAGATGCAATGCAAACATAAAATTGTAATGCCATCATTCATAGGTAAAACTTATACATTTAAGGTAATGGAAATACATAACATAAGCTTAATCATGAGCAAGGAATATCACTCAACATGATTGAGAGTAGATGCATAAAACATCACATGTTATTGAATTATATCATAGAGACATAAATTGTGGGAGTGGACCTTAACCGACATATAATACCATATGAGCTACTACATAGAATCCAACATAACCCCCTACGTTGGCACAAGGATACCACTTGCCGAGTTGAACTCCGTCACTTTGCATGAATCTTTATATAATATAAATGACCTACATCGATCCACTAGTCTAGTCTACATGGGCTCCTAAGGTGGAATATAGTTATGGGATAACGAGATTCATCTCTAGTGGGTCATGCCTCAACTAAGGGAATAAGCCTCAATCAAGGTCCTCATGGTGCTAAGTCATCCCATGGAATCTTTAAAACATATACTTAGTCAATTTATGACACTTAGAATCATACGTAGCAAATCATAGGAGTATCGCGAACTTAAGTAACCACCAAGTGAGAATTGTCCTTTCATCTTGGGAACCTTTTTAAACATCTTTTAGGGCAATTATGAACATGCTTATATCTTTGAAAAATCATAACTTTAAAGCTAAATTTTAATGCCCTAATCATCATCATAAATCATGCAAAGTTCTTACTTGAAGCTTAGTGCGCTAACTCTTAAATTAAAAATCATAAATAATAAAAATATGCTCATTCAAAACACGTAAAACATCCCACCCTTTATCATTAATAATACTCATCATTGGGGTCATCATGAGTAATCTAGATACATGTAAGTACTTAGTAAAACATCATTGGATATCATTGAAACCATTTAATAATCATAAAGTGTCATAAAATCATCATTAACATGCAATTAACTTGAAGGAACTTAAAGTAGAGGTAAAAGAAATTATAAAGGACTTTGTGGGTGAAAGAAGACCCACAAATCAAATTCACATACCTTAGTTAGTCTCCAACAAGAAGAATCTTGATTCCTTTAGGATGAACTTGAAAACCCTAGCCTTGCCTTGACCTTCTAGAGAGAGTATTTTCCCTTAGAGATTTTTGGGAAAGAGAGAATGAAAGAAATACCAAGGTCGTTAGGGTTTTAAGGTCTGACTTAGGGTCCTTAGGATCCAAAAAATAACATAGTATAAGATTAGGATTTCAGAAAATTACAAAACTTTCTTTCATTAAAACTGTCAAATCAATATATGAAAGCTCGATTATGGGCCATGTTTTGAACCACTTTCCCTTAGCGGAGTTTGCTTATATAACAGTTATCACTCTAGTATTCAGATGGCACCATTTGAGGAGTTGTATGGGCGTAGGTGTCGGTCACCTATTGGGTGGTTTGACTCCGTCACCGTCGAGGCATTAGACACTGATTTGCTTAGAGATGCTATGGAGCGGGTATGCCTGATCCAGAGTCGATTGTTGATAGCCCAGAGTCTGCAGAAGAGCTACGCTAATAGAAGAGTTCGTCCCTTGGAGTTTATGGTTGGCGATCATGTGTGGTTAATGATATCACCCATGAAGGGTGTGATGAGGTTTGGGAAGAAGGGAAAGCTTAGCCCAAGGTTCATTGGCCCCTTTGAGATTTTGAGAAGGGTAGGTGAAGTGGCTTATGAGTTGGCTTTGCCACTTGGATTGTCAGCTATCCATCCAGTATTCCATGTCCCCATGCTTCGAAAATACATATCGGACAAGTCCCATGTTATTTCTCATGATGCCATAGAGTTGGGTCCGGATTTGACTTATGAGGAGGAGCTAGTAGCCACTCTAGATAGACAGGTTTGTAGGCTCAGGACTAAAGAGATTGCTTCAGTTAAGGTTCAGTGGCGACATCGACCAGTTGAGGAGGCTACTTGGGAGACAGAGTCAGATATGCGTGCTCGATATCCTCAACTTTTCAAAGCTTCAGGTACTTTCTTCTACCTTATGTTCGAGGACGAACATGACTTTTAGTGGTGGATGATGTAATAACCCGATAGATTATTTTGAAAATTAGTCCTCTCTTTTTCCAAAAATATCCTTTTCGTAAATTTTAAATGGGTATTCTGTACTATTCAATAACTATGATTATTCAAGTTAAGGGATAAAAAAAATTTTAAAAACAAAATTAATTAATCTAATTGAGGGACTAAATTATATTTATTTAATACCCTATACACCTTAACCCATATATTAAAATAGGTTAGTGGGGTTCAACACTTTCAAAAGAAAAGGAGAACGAAGAAGGCGACGGCTTGTCAAGCTAAACTTGGTACGTACTTGAGTATTTAATTTTCAAAATTCCTCTTTACTCAAATCACTTGTTAAATAGTGAATAACATTAATATGATATGAATATATATACAATGTTGGAGAGGCTACTGTTAAGGCACATTAAAAAATTAGTTATCATAAGAAATTATGATGAATCGGTGGTGGAAAAGCGTGACTATGAAGTGTTGCACGTAGTGGGTTAAGAATGGATGTTTTTGGACAAAAAAAATCGTTAATGGAGAAGTTAAGTTGCTGGAAAGTCTAGGTAACTAGTTTTTATTTTGATTTTATTTTTTTTAATAAAGTTGTATTATGGTATATAAAATATTATTAAACTTATGTTATTCGGAGACATACAGTCTTAACCCTAGGCTTGAAATTTTGTGAATTGACTATAGATTTAGGTGAATTTATAAGTCTAGGTTAGGTCATATAGTAATATGAGTCATTGGACTCCTTGTGACGTGTATGTTTCATTCTTGATAGCGAATTATCATTTCGGGAGTTTTGTCCATTCAGTAGAGGTGTTCGAGCGCGGTCCCAGCATTGAGGTAGGTTTGGCTATCCTTCTTTGAGACTGAGATTGAGTTATTGAATATCCTTATGTGGTAATCTATGGGATGGGATCGTATCATGTGTTGGGTTTCTAATCCTTATTGTGATGCTAGTGTGAGTGTGTTAATTTTTTATGTGTTTCTTTGAGAGCTTGTGAATCCTTAATTGAGAATAGTGTGAATATGACATGTTGAAAAAGGGAGATATATGCGATATGATATTGAGGATCGTGGGTTACTTGAGGAAATAAGGTTACTAAAATGTGATGAAATATTTTAAAGGAGAATTGTATCCAAATATGTATAAAAGAGGGCAAATATTATAATTGATAAACTTCGAGAATTTTGATACTTATTGTGCCTCTTGAGAGGAATATTGCTTCCATAATTGTCTCTTGATTGCATGTGTACTCATACTACATAGTATGACATTTTGGGAAGTTGTGAATGGTGATTCTTATCATGAGTCCTTGACCACAGGCACTTTGGTGGCAAGGTAGTTGATACATTGTGATTGAGGTATATGGCCTGTGAGGTCCCCATGGGTCCCCTTAGTCTTGTAGCCTTAGCTCGACAGGGGTATACACGATAGGCTGTGCGACGGTCTTGATACCATCCTACATTGCATTGCATTGCACGACATTGCATACCATTTCATTATACTACTTGTGGTTGTTTTGGGGTTGGCTTTTGTGAAATTATATGTTTACTTTATTTGCACCGTTCTATATAAATTGGCGGCACCGATGCCAAACTGGTTTTCCTGTTTAGCATTCATAGATTATTTCATAGTTTATTCAATTTTTAATTCCCAGTCGGTTAAACCTACTGCGTACATATTATGTGTATTCACCCTTACTCCTTTCTCTCCCGCAGATTCTCGTCAGGATTATCCGCGTGGTAGTTGATTTGCTCGTTCACTTGGTTCATACCAGATCTAGTGGTTAGACTAAGGGCTTCGAGTTTTTATTGGATTCTGTCTGAGTTGTTTAGTCTTTATTTCTATTCAAAGACTGAGATGCACTTATTTCACTAGTTATGTATTAGATGCTCTTTACACTCGTGACACCAGCTTTTGAGATATCATTTTTATGTGGCGACTATTTATTGGATATTTCTCTTTCAAGGATATATTTATTGTTGGGGTCGAAATTAAGTGGTCTTTTAGTCATGACCCCATTTTGGGTCGTGACATGATGTGGTGTCAAAATAAACCTCATTTGATGCTTAAAACTTTGAATTTTGTGTGTTCTCAGAGTGATGTTAGTAGATTTGGTCTGTTTTTCTGTTTGTTTTGAAGGATTAAAAGGTTGGCATGATTTTGGACTAAATGTGCAGATATTACAAAATTTGAGGTTTTATGAGACCCTTTACGGGCCGTGGAAAATTCCACAAGCCGTAGAGTTGGTTTCGTACAAAAATCCAGTGAAAGGGTGATTTTAAGAAGTTGACTCTACGATCATGAACATGAGCCGTAAAAGTTTTTACGAGTCATAGACTTGGTGTCATGTCCTAAGGATCTGAAAGTGGGGAGTTGTTGAAAAGTCATCAAACGAAACCCCTTATGGGCCGTAAAATTTATACAACTCGTAGATTGTCTCGTAGAAGTTGTCCCTGAAATCGCTGAAAGAATCCACAAAACCCCCACTACGGCCCCGTTATGCCCTTAGAGGGTACCCTAGACGTGACCGACACTCAGAAACCATTGCTGGTTCCAAAGCGAACTAGCTCAATTCACTTATTCGATTAGAGAAAGATTTAATGAAACAAAAGAAATTACTCAAGTGTGCATGAAAATTCTCATGTAAAATAATTTTATATATTATATTAAAATAACTCAATATTTCAATTTAAATAAATAATAATAGTTTTTAAAAATTGACTTTGAAAGTAAGACAAACTTCACAATTCTCTATCTGACTCGGTCTATGAACCTCTATCAACTCATAAGAAGGTGCCAAGATATGTTCAAGGCTATCTTAAGACAATAAAAAAAGGAATGAACTAACATAAAAGGGTTCCTCCAAAGTAAGAGGGTCTCATCACTGTTTGAGATTGAATAGATCTTCAACGAAGTGCTTGCTGAGGATCTTTAAAACCTGTATCTGCATCATGAAATGATGCAATACCGAGTGGCGTCAGTATGTGGAATGTACTGTATGTAAGATGATCAAAAAGAACTAAGAACATGATATTAACATAAAAAAAGAATAGGATATTAACATCAAAACTGAACTTTGAGATAGCTTAATTGACAAAAGTATGTCATGCAAGTAAAACATATATTTTCAAGCTTGTTTAAAAGTGCAACTCAATATAAAAGAAATACCTACTTTAATGAATTAAGAAGCACACCTAAGTATATAAAAATATAATACTCAAATGCTTAGTTCTGCAAATAGCTCAATTCAATTAAAGATGCAACATAATAAAAAGAAACACTTTAATTAAAAAATAATAAATCTCAGTGTGAAGAATAATAAACTTCACTTCTTGGAGAGTTTTCCTAACCGATAACCATCAATATGAGACTCATGATAATACCACATCTTGTCCATGCTGCCAAAGCCATCCCATACTTTGCCAGGGTAAGGGACGAAAATTAGGGGAGTGGATCCAACCCAAAACTGGGCCATCTGAGTGGCAAGTGAGGAGTTCTACTCTTGGTACAATCCTATCCTATGCCAGCTACGTAGTTTATGAGTTCGAGTTATTATTACTCTCAACCATATCGATGCTCAATACTACTCTCAAAAATATTAATTATATGCTCATACTTAAAAGAATATTATTGCTCAAAGTATTATTTTCTTCTCTTTGGGACTTAGCCCAACTTAGCATTCTCTTAACTTTTCTCAAAACTGTCTAAATTCATAAGCTTCATGCTTCAATATTCATAAAATACTTATACTAATACTTTTGTTGAGTATAAAGCAAGATTTCAAATTTCATAGATTTTCGTAGTAACTTTAGGATTTAACTAGTTTAACAATTACAAGTAGTATCTCAACTTAAGCCCCCGATTTAGTGGAAAATTTAATAAATCTCATGCTTTTCTTCAAAAACTCATTAAATCATACATCATCACATCAAAATATGTTTCTTACAATATAACTCTTTCGACTCAATAAAATACATATATAATATTAGTTTAAATTTCTCTTTCATCAATGCATTGAAAATTCATCATCACTACTAGAACATGCAAAACCTTTATTCAAAATACTTGCTGAATGCATGAAAAATCATCAATCCCAATATCAAAGAATGTATAGGAAACCATGATCATCAACCTTATTATGTTTCATGGGAAAGTATCTACGAATAAAAGTTCCAACAATATAAGATATAAAAATAATAATAATCTCAGTGCATAAACATATTTAACTCAATGGAAGAGGAATCAACTCATTTAGAATTCAAGAATTAGGGTAAAACTCTACTTGAACTCAATTATGGAGTATTAAAATGTGGGGTGCGTGGATAAACTCAGTCCAACGCTATGAGTAGCCTTACATACCTGAAAAATTGATATTTCAATTTAAATTTGACGAATACCAGTTTTCTTGGATGAAATTTTTAATCTTGGAACGTTGATGCTTGTTCTTCAAAAAAGAAATCCTCTTTGTTGTTCCCTTGGAGTTGAAGGACTTGAAAATAATATTGGTTGAAAGACTTCTCTTTGATTTTTGAATTCTTGATTTAGAATATTTAGAGTTCTTGATGAAGAACCCTAATTCATGAAAAAGAAGAATCAAGAAATACTTTCTTGGAGTTCTTGAATTTATTTTCTTGAAACTCTACATTATGATTTAAGATTTTCTTAGAGATTCATGAATATATGGAGAAACTCGGGTTCAGAAGCTTGAAATTTATGGAGAATAACTTACCTTGATTATGGATCTTGAAAGCTAATCCTCACTTGATGATTTTTTAAACGATTTTGAGTGTTTATGTTTAGTAGTGAAGGAGAGGGTTTTATTTATGAAAAAACTGATATCTATGAGTTTTGGGACACTAAAACAAACTCCAAAAGGTTATAGGATTAAAATATCCTCATAAAATCATAAAAAAAAGACGTCATTAACTTATCTAGAAGAGTTCGCGTCCAGCGGACTTCGGACAACTCTGCATGTCTCCAGTAAAATGGTCATAATATTTTACTCCGAACTCCGATTAAGGAAAAATTGGATGCATTGGAAAGCTAATACAAATATCTTTAATTTGATATATTAAAGAGAACCTAACTCATAATATTTTAGAAGATATGATCATTTTAAGTGGATTCTTTTATAAACTCATACGAAAACTTAGTCGATAGAAATTCTTTGGACTTGTCTTGATGTAAAAAAACACTTATGACTCTGACTCACATCTAATATATTTTAACTTAGGAATTGATTCTTGCATGTATATATAACCTAAAAATCATTGTTCCACCTAATTTTTATAAAATCTTATATCGGAACTCAAACACTAAGAAAGTTTTTATCTGAACTTCGTACTAGAGGGTTCGTATGACCTTAAATCATCTCCAATTCTGTTTTCACACTAAGAAATTGACTTTAACACTTATACTCAATTAAGAATCATCAATTAAAATTCTATATCATATGAAGAATGACTCAGTCTATGCTTTAAAAAAATTGGGGTGTTACATGGCCGTAAAACATTGTACCGCCCATAGAAGTGACAGTAGAGCCTGTTGACCCAGTTCTCCTATTCCGCTTTGGTTTTGTATTTTAAATAATATAAATAATTTTTTAGGTAATTTTTCATAAAGAACAGTAGAGAATAGTATAGCACTTGAGAGAACAGTTGTGAAACATTACTTTGTGTCTTTAATTCAATCTTGTGATTCTTGTTGAAGAGCTTGGATTTATTGTTCTTAATTCTACCAGTATAGGTGCCCGTGCGTTGCGCAGATAAATAATATAACATTTTAATTTAAATGTAACTAACACATGTTATTATTGAGTAAGAGAAGAGCATGTGTAATCATATATAGTATATTTAATTTATATAAGCACTTGATAATTAAATTTTACCCTAATCTATATGTGGCGAGGATATGATCTGCAAAAACAGCAAATATTATTCAAACAACTTCTCCTTCTCCTAGTATGATGGAGATTAATAACATATGTGGAGTGTGTTGAATTGATATTTGTGCTAATCAATTAAATTTTAAATTCATGGATCAAATTGTAAGCTAGTACTAGAAATAATTACTCTACATTATGCTATTTATATGTAATTTATAAAGAATGATGCAACCCTTCACACATTCTTCCTCTCTATTTCAGTCCTGTAAAATTAAAAAAAAAATTATATAATCAAATATAATTTTATTAAATAAGGACGCACAAAAAAATGAATTTCAAAAATTAATTTTTATATAAAAAATATTAAAACTAGAAAATTGAGCATTATTTTATTGTTGACTTATGGCACTTTTTTCAAAATACAAATTTGTAAAATTTTAAATACATTCTTTTATAAAAATGATAATATGATAAGTAGGTCGAAGATTTTAAAACATTAGAATTTAGTCGTGTTATATTTTTTGGTAAAAGAATTGTATAATAAAATGTAGCTCAACTTTATGTAACACCTGGAAAATTACTAAAATACCTCTAAGGAAGAGGTGTGCGTAAAACGCGTCTTCCAATCCTCGGATTGAAAATCCGAGAGTGGATTCGTGATCAGCACTGAAAATGGAGTGGGAAGAGGGTCTCGGGCGATTTTTAGAGCGATCAAGTCGAAAGATAATTTTTCATTCCAAAACAAAAAACAGTGTGCCTGCGCGACAGGACCACGTCGCGCACCGGTCGCGGAGCAACACTTATGTTTTCTGTATTTTTTCGACGGAGTTGAATTTCTGAAAATACACTGTCCGCGATAGGTCCGCGTTGCGGACTGTGTTATTTCAGGACGGGGATAAATTCTTTTAAATTATGAAGGGCAATTTGGTCCATTTCCAATTATCTTGAATGTTCCCCTATGACTAATTAAGGTCGGTTTCCAAGAAAAAGGGTTTCAAAACTCAAATTCTAAAGTATTCTTCCAAAGGGTCACTAAAGCTAGGGCTTGAAGGAAGGTGAGGTTGAGGAGATCAAGAGTAGGTTGTGCAACTTCGTGTTAGCAAAACTTTCCAGGTATGTAAGGCTAACCTAAAGCATGGGACTGTTCTCCCATGTGCCCTTCTGATGTATTGAGTATTGTATCCTGATATGAAGAGGTTAAGGTGAAGAGTTGTTGCATGTAAAATTTACGGATTTTATGTATAAATAGTTTTCCTACATGAATTGATGATCATCACTATTTTGTTTAACATTTTAATTTATTTTCAAGAGTGCATTTAAAAACCCTGTAATTATTGTGTTTTGGAAAGAACATGCATAATGAAATTAGGGGATATGTCTAGAGCCTTGACGATGATGATGTTACGATGATGTTATGAGGATGTTGATGAGAATGATGTTTTATGATGTTCTAGCATTTAAAATTTAATTGCTAAATGGGTATCTTGAGTTCTGATGTTGATGTTGATGTTATGAGGTGAGGTGATGTTGATGTTGAAGTATTATATTATGTCCCTATAGGACTGATGTTGATGTTGAGGTTTTATACTATGTCCCTCTGGGACCGATGTTGATGTTGAGGTATTAATTATTATACCATGTCCTTATGTGACTGATGATGATGTATTATGTCCCTATGGGACTGATGAGGTTGATGTTTATGAGCATGTCGAGTTCTCGGAGGAGTATTGAGCACCAAAATGGATAGAGAGTGAGTCCCACTCAAACCCATTAACTACGTGGCCCGCGTAGGAAGAGAGGATTAAACCGCAATGCGGATGGTTCCTATCTTGTCCCAAAAGAGGGCTGCTGTTTTTTCTTGTGGATCCACTGAGGTTGATGTCCTTTACCCCGGGCAGGGTATTGGATGGATGTGGCAACGACATCGCTTCGTTGTATCATCACTGGCTCATAGGTGATGGTTGTTAGTGAGAGAAACTCCCAGTTAGGTTCCATTTAATAGGACTCTGATGTTGATGTTGATGTGATGTTGAGTCGAGTCCTTGAGCCGATGTGATGTTCCCTTGAGCCGATGTGATGTCCTTTTGATGTGAGTCGATGTTGAGGTTCCTTGAGATGAGCTTGATGTGATGTTGATGACTGATGAGAGGTTGATGAGTCGATTGTCTAATCTAATCTCTTGCCTTAGATAGACTTTTGACATCCTGATGGAGTATGATGTTGAGTTGATATTCTTTATACTGTGTAATTATCATGTTATTTCAGCTATTTTACATGCCAGTACATTCCACGTACTGACGCCATTTGGCGCTGCATCGTTTAATGATGCAAATACAGGAGTTAGAGGACTTCAGCAGGCGCACCGTTGAAGCCAGAGATTCGAGTTCAGACTTTGGTGAGCCTCCTTGCTATTCGGAGGAGACCCTTCTATTATATGCTTTCCCTTATTTCATTGAGTCCGATAGCCATGGCATGTCATGGCACCATTCTTAGACAGTTGAGTCAGGTTAGAGGCTTCATAGACCTGATGTCGAGATTGATGTGGATGTTCCCTTATGAACTGAGTAATATTTTACTTACTTAGTTGATGTTGAGATTGATGTTTGGCCATTTGGCCCTTACCTGAGGTTTTCTATTTATGATGTTTCCGCTATGTTGATGTTGAATGATGTGATGAAGCTAAGTGGTTCGCTCGGGGACTAGCAATAGCCTCTGAGTGCTGGCCACGTCTCGGGTACCCTCCCGGGGCGTGACACTTTAACAGTTATTGTAGACATATTTTAAAATGAAGGAATATTTAAAAACAGTTTGTTAGTTGTCATGTTTCCAAAAAGAAAAAATAACAAATGATATGCTATCATGTAGCTTTGAATTTTGAGTTGATTATAGTTATTTTTTGTCATAATCCACTCATGTATAGTACCTTCATCATATTTATCGACATCGTAACTTCACTTTCTATTTTTTCAAACAGTCTATAATGTTGACATTACAAAATATCCTTTAATTTTTTTTAAAAAAACTATGTACTATAGAAATAAAGGAGTTAAAAAAATTAAATATAATATTACAAATATTTTCATCTTGAAGAAGAAATGCAATTGATATAGGGACTTTGAATTTTGTGTGAGTTGTAACATTCAACATTTGGACTATTCGAACTTTCAAGTTCCATTCCAATTTAGTATTAAAATTTCATTTATATAATCTAGTATTGGCATGTTTTTCATTGTGTCTTTCTTTAATTTTTTGTTAAGATTTGACACATATAATTTAATATTGACATGTCTTAATTGGATGTTTCTTCAATTTTTTGTGAATATACATGGAATATATGATGTTGAAAATGATTACTTATGTTTAAGTTTTAAATGGTTCACAGTCCTTATAATTAGGAAAAAAGATAAAACAATTACGACTCTTCATTTTAAAAATATATAACTAAATTAGAAAAAGAAATGTAACACTAAAATATAATAACATAAAAATGATGGATAAAGATCATTTATCAAAAACTAACATGGCTAATTTATTGAGATATTTAAGGCCAAATTGTTATTTTCTTTGTGTATTTATTCAATCACACAATTCAATTTGTTTATTTAAGCATTAATGGTGGATTGTTTTAAGTAGTAATAATAATTTTTAAAAATTTCAAACTGTCGTTTTTTAATTTTAGTTTTAAAATGTGTATTCAATTTAATATTTAAAATGATAATTAATTTATTAAACTAGACTTCCTAGCATTTTTTAGGTATTGGTTTGGATAATTGTTTTCTTATAAAATCAAACATTTTTGGTCTTTAACATGGCAACCATGTAACTTAGTAGATTTGTGTCAGAATATGGACTTCAATAATAATTTTCATGCGGAGTTAGTTGCTCCACGCATTTAGCCTTTTGACCAATATCATTGTGATAAATAAGTGTTACGCGCCGAGAGAGTAACCGAGACGTGGCCGCTACTAAGAGACTATTGCTAGTCCCCAAGTGAACCGCTTGGCCTCATCACACTCACTCAATCCACATATTTAACAATCAGCAGAATACTGTGATAATAAAAGGTGGACAATCTGAGTCTCAAGTAGCCATATCAATAAATCAGGCTAGTATGGAAGAAACTAGCTCAACATAATCTTTAATCAGCAATCTGACTCTAGTCTACAAAGCCTCTATCACTATCAATTAGTGTCAATGATAGACCCATGACTACCTCAAAACAAAATAAAGCTAAATCAAGTCTAACTCTAGAAAGCTAGATGAAATAACTCATGTGCATCCTCTGAAGTCAAGGAGGACTCTTCAATCAGACGATATGTGAAATAATTCTTTAATGGAGTGCCTGTTGACAAACTCTAGTATACCTCTGCATTATGAAATGATGTAGTCAAAATGAATGTCCGTACGTGGAATGTACAAGTTTGTAAAATGGATAAATGAAACAAATATATGTAGAATAATATATAATAACATCAACCCAGAAGATACTCAATTAGAATGTCAAATGTCCATCTAAAGCAAGAATAAAGAGTAGACAATGACCAATCCAATCAAATCAAATCAGAGTACTATCAGTGTGGAACCTATCTGGGAGTTTCTCTTATCCGACAACAATCACTTATGAGCCAGTGATTGTACAACAATCCCGCTGATGTTGCCATATTCATTCCGTACTTGCTAGGTAAGGAACAAATTGGATCCACAAGGGATCTTGTCACGCCCCGGGAGGGTACCTAAGATGAGGCCGACACCTAGAAACTATTGCTAATCTCTAAGCGAACCAATTTGTCATGCCCCGGGAGGGTACCCTAGGCGTGGATGGCACCTAGAGACTACTACTAGTCCCCAAGCGAACCACTCAATCTCAGGACAGTCATCCAACGTCAAACATAGCAGAAACAATATAATAAGGTAGTGAGCTACATCAATAAGAAGGGACAATGGCCAATAAACTCTATCACAACATCGATGATAAGTAAATAGTATTACTAAGTCAACCCTAAGAGGGAAAGACCTCACATCAAATCTCAACTCATATCTATGAAGCCTCTAACTTAACTCAACTAGACAGTCTAAGAAGGCACCATGACAAGCCATGGCTACCTAACTCAATAAAAATGAAATAGCTGAAAACAAGAAGGCTCCTCCGGATAGCAAGGAGGGCTCACCAATCGCTGAACTCAGAATCTCCGAACCTCAATGATGCATCTATTGAAGTGCGCTAACTCCTGTATCTGCATCATGAAACGATGCAGCGCCGAGTGGCATTAGTACGTGGAATGTACAATATGTAAGATGACTGAATGTAATAGTAGAAATATAACAGTATAGGGATAACATCAACTCAACATCTCATCCTTCAGAATGTCAATTATCTATCTAAAGCAAGAATATAAAGTAGACAAATGACTCATCAACGTCTCATCTCAACATCATCAATACATCAAACTCATCTCAAGGAAACTCGACTCAACCCAAAGGACTCATGCCCGTTTAGGACAAGGATAAAGAGTAGACATTAAAACATAAACATCCATCAAGACTCATACCATCACATCAACATTAGAATTCTATCCAAAATGGAACCTAGATGGGAGTTTCTCTAAGCGAAAACCATCACCTATGAACCGGTGATGATACAATGAAGTAATGCTATTGTAACATCCATCCAGTACCCTGCCCGGGGTAAAGGACATCACGATCATTGGATCCACAAGAGAAATATTAGTACTCTTTTGGGATAAGGAGACATCCGCATTGCAGTTTGATACTCTCTCCTACGCGGGCCACGTAGTTAATGATTTCGAGTGGGACTCACTCTTACCCATTCGGTGCTCAATACTCCTCCCAGAACTTGACGTGCTCATAAAACATCATCATCATCATTCCCGTAGGGACATAGTACATCAACATCAACATCATCATCATCAATCCCATAGGGACATAGTACATGAATATGAACATCATCATCAACATCAACTTATTTCATCAACATCAACATTGTGGACTTGAAATGTTCTTTTAGGATTTAATTTCAAGTTTCAAGACTCATGGACATCACTCTTATCAACATCATCATCAAGACTCTCATCAATTTGGAAAACAATCACAACATCACAAACATCATCATCATTAAGGCTATAAACTCTTCCCTCTAAGCTCATTCTTGCATTCTTTAGTAAGATAGACATAGAATTTTGTAAAAATCATTCATGAAAACAACTTATGCAGTAAACCAAGTGTATGATGATCATCAATTTAAGAAAAATACATGAATTAAGAAGAATCTCAATAGAATACTCAAGGATTTTCACATATAACTCATCATCTTCAATCATAGACTCAATTTACTCAAAGAGGGCATATGGAAGAACAATCCCATGCTTTAAGTTAGCCTTACATACCTGGGATGATTTCTATCAACACAATTCCCTTGGGACTTCCTCTTGATTCCTCAATCTCGATTCTCCTCTACTCTCCTCAAGCCCTAGCGTATAAGCGTTGTTCGGAAGAGGATTTAGAATGGGGTTTTAGACCATTTCTTCGTGAAAACGACTTATATCAATGGTACATGGGTTTTAGAAGATGCTAGAAATGGACTAGAATGCCCCTCAAAATTTTAAAAATTTTCCAGCTGCGAAATAACCCAGTTCGCGACGCAGACTGGTCGCTTATAGCTCATTTTTGGCAAAAATCTTCCTAAACGAGTTTTTTCATCTGTGTCAAAAAACTTAAAAAAAAATAAGTGACCCTTTGCAATGGGTCCGCGACGTTACACTATCGCGAACTCTCACTATTTCTCATTTTGAAACAAAAAATTATCTTTTGACTCGGTCACTCTAAAAATTGACCAAGACCGTTTTCCCACTCAATTGTGCATGCTGATCACGAATTCAGCCTCGGATTTTCCATCTGAGCATCAGAAGACGCACTAAGAGCACATCTCTCCTCTAGGGGTATTTTGGTAATTTTATCGGATGTTACATCATCTCCCTCTTGGGATCATTCGTCCTCGAATGATGAGTAGGAGCGGTATTATAGCACGAATAGACTCAAGAATCATCTTCATACTCACCCAGCAACTGAACTTTTCAACTCTTCATCGACCTTAATACATCTACTCAGAACATCATAATATACACATCAACTCCGGATAGAAATATCAAGTGAAGGTAAAAATAGGAATATTACCTTCGATATTCTCATCATCAGATACGAATAGGTGCGGGTATGTAGTTCTCATCTTTTCCTAAGCTTCCCACGTGGCTTCCTCAACAAATTGGTTCCTCCACAGAATTTTAACGGAGGCTATCTCTTTGTTTCTCAGTCTACGAACCTGTCAATCAAGGACCTGGACTGGAATTGCCTTATAGGACAAGTTATCTTTTGACTCCAGTTCTCTCAACAGGGATCACCAAGGCAGGGTTTCCCAAGCACTTCCTCAACATAGAAATGTGGAATACTGGATGGATTTCGTCTAACTCAGAAGGTACCTCTAGCTCATAAGCAACCTTTCCAATTCTCCTCATAATCTGATAAGGGCCAATATAGCAAGGACTTAATTTCCCTTTCTTCCCATACCTCATGACACCTTTCATGGGCGATACCTTCAGGTATTCCCAATCACTCACCTCGAACTCTAGATCTCTTCTCCTTACATCGGTGTAAGATTTCTGATGGCTTTGTGTAGTCCTTATCCTCTCTCTAATAATACTTACCTTCTCCATGGCCTAGTGGTCAAGGTCAGGTCCAACTAACTCAGCTTCTCCAGCGTCAAACCACCCAATGGGTGATCTACACCTCCTCCCATACAAGGCCTCATACGAGACCATTTGAATGCTCGCATGATAACTATTGTATATGAAAATTCAATTAGTGGTAGATGGTCATCCCAATTCCTTTTGAAGTCAAGGACGCAAGCTCTCAACATATCCTCTACCGTCTGAATAGTGTGCTCCACCTGACCATCCGTCTGTGGATAAAAGGCTGTACTCAGATTTACCTTGGTACCTAATCCCTTCTGGAAAGACCTCCATAAGTGGGAAGTAAACTGGGCTCCTCTGTCCAAAATGATGGACAAGAGAACTCCATGCAACCACACACTCTCTTTGATATACATCTTGGCATACTCCTCCGTAGAATTAGTCGTCTTAACTGCCAAGAAGTGCGCTGATTTAGTCATCCTATCTACAATCACCCATATGGAATCGTGCTGCCTTAGGGATCTCGGTAGGCCGGTGATGAAATATATGTTAATCATCTCCAACTTCCACACTAGAATCTCAAAGTTTTTAGCCTAGCCACTTTGCCTTTGATGCTCAACCTTCACTCGCTGGCATTTCGGGAACTTTGAAACAAACTTAGCTATGTCCCTCTTTATTCCACTCCACCAATAGACTTCTCTCAAGTCGTGGTACATCTTAGTGGAGCCTGGATGAATGGAGTATGTAGTGTTGTGGGCTTCAGCCAAGATCCTCTCACGAACACCATCAACATCAGGAACACATAGCCTATTTTGGTATCTCAACACCCCATCCCCCCCTTTGGAGAAGACCATCACTTTTAGCTTGTGGACAGCCTCCTTCAATTGAAGTATGATCGGATCCCGATCTTTCTTCTCTTTTACGTTTGCTACTAGGGATGATGTAGACCTACTCTGAACATTGATCCCTCCCTCTTGATTCTCTTCGAGTGTGACTCCCAATCAAGACAACCTGTGCACTTCCCTCACTAACTCTTTGTTCTCTTCCTAAACATTGGTTGTGCTACCTATTGACAACCTACTAAGAGCATCAGCAACAATGTTAGCTTTACCTGGGTGGCATAAGATGCTCATATAATAATCCTTGAGCAACTCCAACCATCTCCTTTGTCGCAGGTTGAGCTCTCTCTGACTGAAGACATACTGCAGGCCCTTGTGGTTAGTGAATACGTCTACGTGCACTCCATATAAGTAGTGGCACCATATTTTAAGCGCAAATACTACCACTGCCAACTCAAGATCATGGGTTGGGTAGTTCCTCTTATGAACTTTAAGCTTCTTGGAAGCATAGTGTCATGATCCGAGGTTAGGGCCTAGATGTGACACGGCGAATGGGGACCCGAGAGTCCCCAAACAAGCCTCAATTATCAGAATCCACATCATTGGTTCAAATAGCATCTAAGCACATATAATTAAATGTCAGAAATCAAATCTCAGGAATCTGTTCATTTATAAATAAGCAAAACGAGAAAGTTTTACAAAGTGCCCAACCTTTGCCTCTAGTCAAGGAATGGGGGCCAGGACAAGTTCCGAGCTCACCCTCAACAAAAGAGCATACATGGTAAAGCTGAGAGAAATAACTAGCTTGCCCTCGGAAGACGGGGCTCACCACAAAAGATCTTCAAGGATCGGACTATTCGTCCAATGGCTGGTACCCAAACTACTCGGTCCCTACATGGTAAAATCATGTAGGCATAGAGTATGCGTTAGTACTTTTGAATGTATTAAGTATGCGAGCATGCAATACATGTGACTTATCGAACCTACATATCAATGTTAGATGACAAGGGCACATAATATACAAAGATCATATAAGCAATGGAATTTAGTATACAAGATGTCATGGAATTCATGTGCGTGCAATGCGATAATGCTCATATATAACGGGGATGGACTATAACCAACAAACCAATTCCACGCGAGCTATTACATGAATTGGACCGATTGGGACCTCTCACCGGT
Organism: Solanum rostratum; assembly: GCA_029948455.1. Taxonomy (NCBI): domain Eukaryota; kingdom Viridiplantae; phylum Streptophyta; class Magnoliopsida; order Solanales; family Solanaceae; genus Solanum; species Solanum rostratum. The sequence continues at coordinate 27,393,176 of CM057045.1, forward strand.
AGGGAGAAGATTACTTGCCAAGGGTAATCTACATCACACCTAACGTAACACACCATTTCGGGGATCGTCACCTTCCTCACGGGAATCACTTTTTCGGAAGGATTTTTTCATAATCATACCATAAACATAATAAACGAATAACCATTCCTTACGACCTGATTATTTTGGTAATGGCAAACGTTCCTATGTTGGTACATCATTCAAAGAAAGGGAGAGCGACCTTGGGGATATCCCTAACGCCCCGAATCCATCGGTGCTAAGTCAACAACATCCCACATGAATACTTATACATATACGTGCTTCCAAGAGAGTCAATATCCGTTTCAAAAGTCAAATGCACATTTAGGCTCAAATGCCAAATCATAAGGTGATAATCATAATGCTCATGCAAGGAATAACTCATCTACAGATATACAAAATTGTGCAAGCACCCATAATGCTCAAAGAGCCATAATTATAGACATACCGGTGATCACCTTCTAGTCAAAACCAGTGCCTTATCAAGATCATTTCATATAACGAAATTGGGTTTAACCCACCCCATGATTTCCATGTAAAGTGCAATGCATGATGTAGGGATGACAGGGGTAATGTAGAGTAAATATAAAATCAACAATGTAATAGGAAATCTAGAAATCCACAACACAAATCATATGAAAATCTTAGTATAGTTCGCGCATGCATAACACCATCTTTAAGGGACCATGCATGTCCTTAATTGCATAATTCATGATGATTCTTCATAATAGGGCTTAACATAACTAAAAATCCGGAATAATGTACCATCCATGCATTGATCAAAGTTAACAAGATCAAATAGTAAAATTCACCTTTAAAGTAACTAAAATTCATGAGGTAGCTTGAAAACAATTTTGGGTCTCCTTGGTTGAAAAAAACCAAGAATCAATCCCACATACCTATATCTTGAGGATTAACTTGAGGACAAAATGGGCTCCAAATTGAAAGCCTTGACTTGAAGATCCTAGAGAGAAGTTGGAGAATCTTATAAGAGGAATTTTAGAGAGAGTGAGAGTGAAATGAAGAATGGCTGAAAACTAAGGGAGTTTTGTTAATTTAGGTACTTAGCATGGGTGGAAAATACCCAAAACACACTCAAACCAATTTTCTTTTACATAAAAACCAAAATCCAAACGGGTGAAAATATTAAGTAGGGTCTCACGGCACTGTTCACGGCATTGTTCACGGCCTGTGAATAATGACATGGTCAGTGAACAGTAACCGTGTGACTATACTTGGAATTTTTAGCAAATTGTTTCAAGCCAAGGGCTTCCAATGGAAAGTCGTACGGACGGTGTGATGCTTCACGGGCATTACAAGGGTTCGTATGAAGGTACCAAGGAAGCACACATACTTAGAACATAATTTGGCAAACAAAATCGTATGTGACTTCAGCCTCACAGACCGTTTGTTGCCACATGGTCCGTGTAGGCGGCCGTGTGGCTTGCCTGCACGAACACACTTAACGAAAATACGCATAACTCCTTGGTCCAAACTTGGAATTAGGTGAGCCCGGATGCGTTGGAAAGATAATTCGAAGATCTTCAATGTGATTGTTCGTGGGCCACCCAATCCATTTTGTGCTAAGAGATATATCCATTTAAAATCAGCCCTTCTATCAGTACTTGTGAAGAACTTAGCCAATGGAATTCCTTTGAACTTGACTTGATGTAGGAGACCCCTGATGATCTTAAACAACATAGATAAGCTTGACTTGAAGGCTTGAAAGTGAACTTAGCTTAAGAATAAATATCCCATTCTTAGAACTTTTCAATCCGGAAGCTGTACAGATGACCTCACGGGTCGTGCCACCCCACACGGGTCGTGCACTTGGTCAGTGTAAAAGTGAATTTCCACACAGTAAACCAAATGGAAGGACACACGGACCGTGTGGAGTCACATGGATCGTGTGAAGGTTCATGTACCTTTACTTAGAAAATTTCCCAACGGGGAGCTGATCAAGTGTCACTCCACGGGAGGCCATATGGACCGTGTGGCATCACACGGTCCGTGTGGGCTCCTCTGTGAAGTGATTCCTGGTAGCTTTCCTATGGAAAAATTCCAAGCCTTAAGATGATGCCAGTGAGAGAAAATCTGGGGCTCTACACATAGGCTATCACATTCCCTCTCTACGTCAATACACAACCCAACCTAACTCTTGATGCATCACAATATATCACAAAATCCTCTGTTCCATCGGTTAACGTCAAAACAGGTCGGTGGTTAATATAGTCTTCAACTCTTGGAAGCTCTGTTGACACTCCTCAGACCACTGAAACTTGACCTTTTTCTAAGTCAGCTTGGTCAATGGTACAGATATGGAAGAGAATCCGTCAACAAATCTGTGATAATAGCTTGCCAACCCCAAGAAACTCCTAATGTAAGTGTGAGAGATCGATCTTGGCCAATTCTTAACCACTTCGATCTTCTCGGCATCTACTCGAATTCCATCACCCGAAATAACATGGACTAGAAAAGCCTCTAACTTGAGCCAAAACTCACACTTTGAGAAATTCGCATATAATTCCTTGTCCTTAAGAGTCTGAAGGACAAATCTAAGGTGCATGGCATGCTCCTCCTCATCCTTCGAATACACCAAAATATTATCAATGAACAAGATTACAAGCATGTCGAGGTAGGGTCTGAACACCCTATTTATCAAGTCCATGAAAGCCGCAGGTGCGTTCATCTAACCAAAGGATGTGACCAAGAACTCAAAGTGGTCGTATCTAGTCTTGAAGTCTGACTTTGGAACATCACATTCTCTCACTTTTAACTGGTGGTAACCCGATCTCAAGTCTATCTTCGAAAAGCATAAGGCACCCTGAAGTTGGTCAAACAGATTATCTATCCTGGGGAGAGGATATTTATTCTTGATTATGACCTTGTTCAGTTACCTATAGTCTATGCACATCTTGAGAGTCCCATACTTCTTCCATACAGATAGAACAGGAGCACCCCAAGGAGAAACACTTTGCCTAATAAAACCCTTCTCTAACAAATCCTTCAACTGCTCTTTCAACTCATTCAACTCAGCGAGGGCCATCTTATATGGGGGAATTGAAATAGGTTACGTCTTGGGAAAAACATCAATACCAAAGTCAATCTCCCTATCAGGAGGAACTCTACGTAAATCCTCAGGGAACACCTTAGGAAACTCATTCACAATCGGAACTGACTCTAGAGTAGGGGGCTCAATATCATCAGATTTAACTCGCATGAGTTGGTAAATACACCCTTTAGAAATTAGCTTTCTAGCCCTCAGGTAGGAAATAAACTTACCCTTGGGAGCAATAAAATTTCCCTTCAACTTTAGGAATGGTTCATTCGGAAAATGAAATTTGACAACTCAGGTCCTATAATATATGGAGACATAACAGGCGTGGAGCCAATCCATACCAAGGATTACATCAAAGTCAACCATCTCCAACTCTACAAAATCATCTAAAGTATCCCTATGATAGATGGATACTACACAATCTTTATAGACCCTCTCAGCTAGAATAAACTTACCAGTAGGAGTAGAAACATTATAAGTCTCAAGTAAACACTCTGGAAAAATCTCAAACTTATTGGCCACATAGGGCGTCACAAAAGATAACATGGCATATGGGTCAAGAAATGCATAACAATTATAAGAACTGACTCGGAGCATACTCGTAACAACATCTGGTGTAACCTCTTGATCCTGTCGATTACCCAACACATACAGACGGTTCGTCCCGCCTCCTACACTCGCAGTAGTAGCCTTCTGATAACAGCCCACGGGGGCACTGTAAAAGATAGAGCATTGTTACTCCAATCACCCTATCTCCTCATCGGACACTCATCCTTAAATTGGCCATGCTGTCTGCATAAATAACAAGCATTTGTGTCCTCATGACATGCACCAAGGTAAAGTTTTCCACATCTGCCATAAGGTGGCTTTTCTCTCGAGCCCTAGGTCATGCTAGCTTAGTATTGAGGACCCTGAGCTCTAAATTTCTGGTGACCATAAGATTTTTGCTCATACCTATTTTGTTGAACATGCGCACTTCCCACCGAGGGTGCATAGCTAGACTTGAACATGAGTCTGGCCTCTCTCTATTCAAGTGGGAAGAAGCGATCAAGGAAGGCAGATTTGAACTCTCCCCATTTTACATCACCACCACGAACCCTCTCCAAAGCCCACTAGGTATACCACACCTGTGCTACATCCTTCAGCTGGCAAGCAGCCAGTCCAGCTTTTTCCTCAAAAGAGACACCCATAATATTCAGTATCTTTTAGAGCTCATCAATGAACTCCTGAGCATCCTCATCAGCCCTTGACCCGTAGAACTACTGAGGATTCATTTGGGTGAAATCCCTCACAATAGATGCGGGTGTAGGGTCCCATGGCAAATTAGCTTGCCTAGCCTTAGTAGTCACCCCCTATGCAAGCAAGGCGAAAGCGATGAAGAATTCATCATTAGAGATAGGCTCCTCCATAGGCTCTTGAAGGGCCTGATCTTCATCAGCTGGAGCCAGCCTAAGTAGAGGGGATCTTCCTCGAGGTATCTGCTGAAATAGATCAACAATATCGGTAAGTAAGGGAATTTGATAAACCAGTCACAGAACAACACAAGACATGAAGAAGTGAGGAATTTCCTAATACATCTCCGTAGCCTCCCACTCACAGGTATGGTGCACTTCACACCCATGAATAACACTCTACTCAACGCGGAATGTTGGGCTCCGAGGACCATTATAAACCTAGGGCTCTGATACCATCTTTTTTCACGACCCGGGGTTAGGGCCTAGATGTGACACTGCGAATGGGGATCCGAGAGTCCCCAAACAAGCCTCAATTATCATAATCCACATCATTGGTTCAAATAGCATCTAAGCACATATAATTAAATGTCGGAAATCAAATCTCAGGAATCTGTTCATTTATAGATAAGCAAAACGAGAAAGTTTTACAAAGTGCCAAACATTTGTCTCTAGTCAAGGAATGGGGGCCAGGACAAGTTCCGGGATCACCCTCAACAAAAGAGCATACATGGTAAAGCTGAGAAAAATAACTAGCTTGGCCTCGGAACACGGGCCTCACCACAAAAGATCTTCAAGGACGAACTATTCGTCCAGTGGCTGGTACTCAAACTGCTCGGTCTCTACGTGGTAAAATCATGTAGGCATAGAGTATGTATTAGTACTTTTGAATGTATTAAGTATGCGGGCATACAATACATATGACTTACCGAACCTGCATATCAATGTTAGATGACAAGGGCACATAATATACAAAGATCATATAAGCAATGGAATTTAGTATACAAGATGTCATGGAATTCATGTGCGTGCAATGCCATAATGCTCCAATATAATGGGGATGGACTATAACTGTCAAATCAAATCCATACGAGCTATTAAATGAATTGGACAGATTGGGACCTCCCACCGGTAGGGAGAAGATTAATTGCCAAGGGTAATCTACATCACACCTAACGTAACACACCATTTCGGGGATCGTCACCTTCCTCACGGGAATCACTTTTTCGGAAGGATTTTTTCATAATCATATCATACACATAATAAACGAATAACCATTCCTTACGACCTGGTTATTTCGGTAATGGCAAACGTTCCTATGTTGGCACATAATTCAAGGAAAGGGAAAGCGACCTTGGGGATATCCCTAACGCCCCGAATCCATCAGTGCTTAGTCCACAACATCCCACATGAATACTTATATATATATGTGCTTCCAAGAGAGTCAATATCCGTTTCAAAAGTCAAATGCACATTTAGGCTCAAATGCCAAATCATAAGGTGATAATCATAATGCTCATGCAAGGAATAACTCATCTACACATATACAAAATGGTTCAAGCACCCATAATGCTCAAAGAGCCATAATCATAGACATACCGGTGATCACCTTCTAGTCAAAACCAGTGCCTTATCAAGATCATTTCATAAAACATAATTGGGTTTAACCCACCCCATGATTTTCATGTAAAGTGCAATGCATGATGTAGGGATGGCAGGGGTAATGTAGAGTAAATCTAAAATCAACAATGTAATAGGAAATCTAGAAATCCACAATAAAAATCATATGAAAATCTTAGTATAGTTCACGCATGCATAACACCATCTTTAAGGGACCATGCATGTCCATAGTTGCATAATTCATGATGATTCTTCATAATAGGGCTTAACATAACTAAAAATCCAGAATAATGTACCATCCATGCATTGATCAAAGTTAACAAGATCAAATAGTAAAATTTACCTTTAAAGTAACTAAAATTCATGAGGTAGCTTGAAAAGAATTTTGGGTCTCCTTGGTTGAAAGAAACCAAAAATCAATCCCACATACCTATATCTTGAGGACGAACTTGAGGACAAAATGGGCTCCAAATTGAAAGCCTTGACTTGAAGATCCTAGAGAGAAGTTGGAAAATCTTATAGAAGGAATTTTAGAGAGAGTGAGAGTGAAATGGAGAATGGCTGAAAACTAAGGAGTTTTGTTAATTTAGGTACTTAGCAGGGTTGGAAAATACCCAAAACACACTCAAACCAATTTTCTTTACATAAAAACCAAAATCCAAATGGGTGAAAATATTAAGTAGGGTCTCACGGCACTGTTCACGGCATTGTTCACGGCATGTGAAAAATGACATGGTCAGTGAACAGTAACCGTGTGACTATACTTGGAATTTTCAGCAAATTGTTTCAAGCCAAGGGCTTCCAATGGAAGGTCGTACGGACGGTGTCATGCTTCATGGGCATTACAAGGGTTCGTATGAAGGTACCAAGGAAGCACACACACTTAGAACACAATTTGGCAACCAAAATCGTATGTGACTTCAGCCTCACAGACCGTTTGTTGCCACACGATCCGTGTAGGTTGCCGTGTGGCTTGCCTGCACGAACATACTTAACGAAAATACGCATAACTCCTTGGTCCAAACTTGGAATTAGGTGAGACCGGATGCGATGGAAAGATAATTCGAAGAGCTTCAATGTGATTGTTCGTGGGCCACCCAGTCCATTTTGTGCTAAGAGATATGTCCGTTTAAAATCAGCTCTTCTATCGGTACTAGTGAAGAACTTAGCCAATGGAATTCCTTTGAACTTGACTTGATGTAGGAGACCCCTGATGATCTTAAACAACATAAATAAGCTTGAATTGAAGGCTTGAAAGTGAACTTAGCTTAAGCATAAATATCCCATTCTTAGAACTTTTCAATCCGGAAGCTTTACGGATGACCTCACGGGCCGTGCCACCCCACACGGGTTGTGCACTTGGTCAGTGTAAAAGTGAATTTCCACACAGTAAACCAAACGGAAGGACACACGGACCGTGTGGAGTCTCACGGATCGTGTGAAGGTTCGTGTACCTCTACTTAGAATATTTCTCAATGGGGAGCTGATCAAGTGTCACTTCACGGGAGGCCATATGGACCGTGTGGCATCACACGGTCCGTGTGGGCTCCTCCGTGAAGTGATTCTTGGTAGCTTTCCTAGGGAAAAATTCCAAGCCTTAAGATGATGCCAGTGAGAGAAAATCTTGGGCTCTACACATAGGCTATCACCTTCCCTCTCTACATCAATACACAACCCAGCCCAACTCTTGATGCATCATTATATATCACAAAATCCTCTGTTCCATCGGTCAACGTCAAAACAGGTCGGTGGTCAATATAGTCTTCAACTCTTGGAAGCTCTGCTGACACTCCTCATACCACTAAAACTTGACCTTTTTCTAAGTCAGCTTGGTCAATGGTGCAGATATGGAAGAGAATCCGTCAACAAATTTGCGATAATAGCTTGCCAACCCCAAGAAACTCCTAATGTCAGTTGGAGAGATCGATCTTGGCCAGTTCTTAACCGCTTCGATCTTCTGGGCATCTATTCGAATTCCACTTGGACTTTACACTTGGGCCTTATTGGGCTTCAATTGGATGGGCTTTGCTGCAAATATATCTTTTTTACACCCACTTAGTTTGGGCCCTATTTGTGAATTGGGTTGTGAATGTAATTTGTCCCTTTTCCTATTCATCTTGGGCTGCAAAATTTATCCTTTTATGATGCTAAATGATTGGCCCAAATGATATCCTTAACTCGGGGTTTATTCTTTATCGGACTTGAACAAATTCGGTGTTGGGCCTCATCTCTGTCTACCTATCCTATTTAAGTTAAGCACGTAGGTGACTCACCTGTTAGCTTCCTAAGTATCACAAGCACCTCACTTCCTTTCACTTCACTTAAGGTCACGATCTCCTCAATTTGACTTAAAACTTACATACACTCTGCAATCTTGAGCGTTAGACGTACATATAGCCCTTTAATATGCAATTCAAGCGCTTTTAAAAAATTGTATGGGTTTGACCCCGCCATATCATGTTTCATATACATTTAACTAGTACATATAAGATGTGGGGTGTTACATCCTCCCCCCCTTAGGAACATTCGTCCCCGAATGTTAGCATAAATGGGATAGTCATACAAGTTTAAACTTTCATGTAAACAAACTTTTAACAACATAATAAGACTGCAAATTCACGTACCTACAAATCCCTCAATTCTGCATCTTGCACTTCCTCTTTAGCTTCAAATAAATAAGGGTATTTAGATCTCATTGCTTCCTCAGCCTCCCACGTTATCTCTTCTACTTGCTGGTTCCTCCAAAGTACCTTTCCAGAAGGTATTTCCTTATTCCTTAGCTTTCTAACTTGACGATCTAGGATAGTAAGAGGTACCTTCTGATAAATGAGATCTTTCGTAACCTGCATTTCTTCAATAGGAGTAATACGAGATGGGTCACCTATGCATTTTTGAAGCATTGAGACATGAAAAACTGGATGAACCATTGAAAGCTCCTGGGATAGCTCTAATTCATACGCAACCTGTCCAAACCTTTTAATAATCTTATATGGCTCTATGTAACGTGGGCTTAGTTTTCCTTTCTTACCAAACCTCATAACACCCTTAATTAGGGACACCTTTAAGAATACCCAATTTTCTACTGAGAATTCCAGTCCTCTTCTTCTAGCATCTGCATATGATTTGTGATGACTTTGGGCTGTTTCTAGTCGTTTTCGTATCACCTTGACTTTTTCCATGGCTTGTTGGACTAGATCTAGACCAAGCAAGGTAGTTTCACCCACTTCAAACCATCCTATTGGTGATCTCCATTTCCTTCCATACAAAGCTTCATACGGTGCCATCTTGATGCTTGAATGGTAGCTATTATTATAGGAAAAATTCAATAAGTGGCAAATGGTCCACCCAACTACGTCTGAAGCACAATGCAGAAGCCCACAACATATCTTCAAGTGTTTGAATGGTGCGTTCTGCTTGACCATCTGTCTGCGGGTGGAAAGCTGTTCTTAAATTCACTTCTGTCCCTAAGCTCCTTTGGAAGGACTTCCAAAACATTGCAGTGAATTGAGCTTCCCGATCATATATAATGGAGATTGGGACCCCATGTAAGCTAATTATCTCTTTGAGCTATAGCTTTGCATACTCTTTAGCCGTATAATCACTCTTAACTGGAAAGAAGTGTGCTGACTTTGTGAGTTTATCAACTATCACCCATATAGAGTCAAACTTCTCAAATGAGCGAGGCAACCCAGTAACAAAATCCATATTAATCATATCCAACTTCCACGTTGGAAGCTCTATACATTGCATATAACCTCCCGGGTTTTGGTGCTCTACCTTAACTTGTTGGCAATTCGGACATTGACCCACAAATTCTGCAAGGTCCTTTTTCATGCCTTCCCACCAAAACATTCCCTTCGGGTCATGATACATCTTAGTTGATCCTGGATGGATCGAATATCTTGAGTGATGGGCTTCTTCCATTATCCTCCTTCTTAGTTCATTTATATTAGGAACACATAATCTATTTTGGCAATAAAGTATTCCATTTTGGGTAATTTCAAAGCCCTTCATTGTGCCTTGACTCACCTTCTTCTTAAGTCATCGTAGAATAGGATATTTGAACTGTTTTTCTCTTACCTCTGTTACCAATGAATACTCTGCAGCATTATGCACAACAACCCCTTCCTTTGGAGTTTCAAGGAGGCGAACCCCCAAATTGGCTAGTTGATGTAGATCCTTAGTGACTCCTAGACTTACCACAGCCTGATCATCAATATTCACAATTGCCTTACGACTCAAAGCATTGGCTACCACATTTGCTTTTCCTGGATGGTATAGTATACCAACGTCGTAATCCTTTATTAGCTCCAGCCACCTTCGCTGCCTTAAATTTATGTCTTTCTGCTTAAAGATGTATTGTAGCCTCTTATGATCAATATATATGTCAACATGAACTCCATACAAATAGTGGCGCCATATTTGCAAGGCAAACACAGCAACTGCTAGCTCAAGGTAATGTGTTGGGTAGTTTCTCTCATGTGGCCATAGTTGTCTCGAGGCATAAGCAATTACCCTACCATGTTGTGTCAGTACACACCCTAAGCCAACCCCTGAAGCATCACGATACACCGCATACCCCTCTGTGCCTTCTGGAAGCGCTAGTATAGGTGCAGAAGTTAGCCTTCTTTTCAACGCTTGAAAGCTTCTTTCACATGCATCATTCCATTGAAATTTGATCGCCTTATGTGTCAACTTTGTTAAAGGTGCAGAAATAGAAGAAAAACCTTCAACAAATCTTCTGTAATAACCTGCCAACCATAGGAAGCTTCGAACTTCTGTGGGTGTTGTTGGCCTTGGACAATCTTTCACCGCCTCTATCTTTTGTGAATCAACCCTTATTCCTTCATCAGATACAATATGACCCAAGAATGCCACTGATTTTAACCAAAATTCACATTTAGAAAACTTGGCATACAATTGTCGATCACGAAGAACTTGTAATACCTGTCATAAGTGATTTGCATGGTCCTCTTCTGATCTTGAATACACCAAAATGTCATCTATAAATACTATCACAAATACATCCAAGAATGGCTTGAATACCCTGTTCATTAAGTCCATAAAAACTGCTGGTGCATTGGTTAGCCCAAATGACATAACAAGAAATTCAAAGTGACCATAGCGTGTCCTAAAGGCTGTCTTGGGTATATCTTTCTCCTTTACCCTCACTTGTGATAACCTAACCTCAAATCAATTTTGGAAAAGCATTTGGCACCCTGTAACTGATCAAATAAATCATCAATCCTGGGGAGGGGGTATTTGTTTTTAATTGTCACCCTAATCAATTATCGGTAGTCAATACACATTCTCAAGGTGCCATCCTTTTTACGTACAAATGACACTGGTGCACCCCAAGGGGACACACTAGGTCTTATGAAACCCTTCTCTAGCGAATATTTTAATTGCTCCTTTAATTCATGTAATTCTGCTAGGGCCATTCTATATGAGGGGGATAGAAATAGGTTGAGTGCCTGGAAGTAAGTCAATGCCAAAATCTATTTCTCGTTCTGGAGGTAAACCTAGAAGCTCTTCGGGAAACACATCAACAAATTCATTCACTACAGGAACAGATTGGAGAGTTGGTGATTCTGCCTCCATATCCCTTACTCTAACTAGATGACATATATATATCCCTTTGACATCATCTTCCTCGCCTTAAAATAGGAAACAAACTTACCCTTTGGTGCGCCAACATTACCTTCCCATTCAAGGACCGCCTCATTTGGAAATTGGAAATACACTCTCTTAGTTCGGCAATCCACAATAGCATAGCGAGAAGCTAACCAATCCATACCCATTATAACATCAAATTCCACCATACTAACTCAACAAGGTCAGCCAATATGTCTCGGTCACAAACATATACTACACAGTTATAATAGACCCTTCTAGCTATAATAGATTCACCGGTTGGTGTAGACACTTCAAATGGCTCGTTCAATAATTTAGGTGTTCTTTTAAGCTTCCCATCCACTAGTGGAGTGATATATGATAATGTAGAACTAGGGTCAATTAATGCATACACATTATGTGAAAAGATGGACAATGTACCTGTGACCACATCGGGTGAAGCTTCTAAATTTTGCCGACTCCCAGAGCATAAGTGCGATTCTAGGATCCGCTGGAGCTAGTTGCCCCTCTATCACCTCTACCACGACCTGCAGGCGTTTGCTGACCCCTACCTAATGGAGGAACTGACGATGATGATGCAACAACTGATCCAATAGATTGTGCTATATCACCCATACGTCTTCTTGTGCAATCACTCATCATATGCCCTAATACACCACACCAATAACAAGCATCTGTCCCAACACGACATGTACCTAAATGACTCCTCCCACATTGTTTGCAAGGCTGCCTAGGAGGAATTTGCTGGCTGGCCGAATATCCTGTTGTTCGAGCACCTTGGCCCTCACTTCTTTGACTAAACTAATTACCTTTAGACCCTTAAAGTTGTGGTGGAGCACTGACTGCAGAGTAGGAGGATGATGGTCTAGGTGGTTTATTAGGAAATCGAGGCCTAAAGTCACCTTGGGACGGTACAAACTGCCCTGTAGATCTTGCCCTCTTGGACTGCCCCCTTTCTAACTCTTGTGTCCTTCTTCTTTGCCTCTAATCCTCTAGATTTGGTGCAAATGCTTGCCATTGCAGGGACGATGATACGTAACGCCTGGCTCACTTAGGTAAATCCCACATCGGAAAAGAGAGGGAGAAACCTGAGCTATTTAAGTAAAGGGTTGGACCTAATACTGTAAGGCGCCTTTTGGGGTAAGCCCAAAGGGACAAATCCGTGATGTGCTAGGCCGAAGAGCGAACAATACTTCACAGTGTTGGGCCAGGTCGTTAAATCACATCCTATCAAAAAATTTAATAAAAACATAAGTGACCCTTCACGATGAGCCCACAACATGGCTCTGTCAAGAACTGTCTCTATTTCTCATTTTGGAACAAAAAATTATCTTTTTACTAGGTCGCTCTAAAAATCGACTGAGACCCTTCCCTCACTCCATTTGGCATGCTGACCATGAATCCGACCTCAGATTTTCTATCCGAGCATCAGAAGATGCACTAATCGAACATCTCTCCTCTAGGGGTATTTTGGTAATTTTATTGGGCATTACACACTTTGCCTCATCACATCTATTCAATTCAACAAGTCTATATATCAGCAGAAGTAAAAGGAAGTAAATGTGCTCATCTCATCTAATATCTCAAATAATATATATAATAATAGAAGTCTAGTAGAAAGAACTAGCTCAACAATCACAACATAAACATTCGATTATCATCTATGAAGCCTCTATCACTAATCAAGTGGTGCCAATGACAGACCCATGGCTACCACGTTCAAAATAAAAGACTAGTCTAGTCTAACTCAAAAGCATGATGAAATAAATAATAGAGGATCCTCCGTAGTAGGGGAGGCTCACCAATAAGCTGAATGTCTCGGATCTTCAATAAAGCATCGGTTGACGATCCCTAATCTTGTATCTGCATCAAAAAAAGATGCAACGCCTAGTGGCGCCAGTACATGGAATGTACGGTATATAAAATAGTTGAATAAAACAAAACCCGGTGGAATAATATGGAACAACATCAACACAAAAATAATAAACAATCAACATGTCAAATGTCTATCTAAAGCAAGAATATAGAGTGGACAAGTGACCCATCAACCCATAAACCTCATCAATCAAATCAACTCAACTCAACTCAATGGACCTCATCTTATCTCGACTCAGATTACTCAAGGTAGGAACTTTCTAGGAGTTTTTCTTATCCGAAAACAATCACTTATGAGCCAGTGAATGTATAACTGTCAAGCTACTGTTGCCACAACTGTTCCAAACTTGCCAAGTAGGGAACGAATCGAACCCACTAAGGGAAATAACAATCAACTAAGTCCTCTATTGGTATCAAGGACTTCTAATCAAGAGGGAACCACAATGTAATATGATGGTTCTATGCCTCACCTACATTTGGCGACGTAGTTTGATGAGTGTGAGTTGGACTAACTCTTACTCTTTTATTGCTCGATACTCCTCCCATGACTCAATGCTCATAAGAAAATCAATCCAATCAAACAAATCAAATAATAGGGACTTTTAATGCTATCATCAATAAATCTCATAGGGGCTATAATCCTTTCATCAATCAATCTCATAGGGGCTTCAAAACTTTCATCAATCAATTTCATAGGGGCTTTAACCCTCCTATCACGGAACATTTTAATCAACAATTTAAGATTTAGAACAATCGTAAGGGAACAAGCGAATAGACCAATCAGTGGAGTTCATTTGTGGAGACTCACAGGACTATCAAGCTCTATCAACTCATCATCATTTTCTCATCACAATCACAATCATAATCACAATCGGCATCCTCTAATCAAGACACTAGACTCAATTCTTAAGTTCATTTGTGTATGCTTTAAAAATAGTCATGTAGGGTTATGCAATTTCTCATGAAGATATTCAATTTAAGAAAACAAGTTTATGATGATCATCAACATAAGAAAATACATATAATTAATATAATTTTCAAGAAAACCATCCAAAATCATGCATGTAGACTCATTAGTCTTTCAACTAATTTATGACCATCTATGGGGCACATGAAAAATTTAATGCTTTTAGTTTAGCCTTACATACCTGGGATGAAGCTATCAACAATCACCTTCAAGAATTCCTCTTGGATTTTTCAATCCCAAGCTCTTCTCCTCTTTCCTCAAGCCCTACTCTTGTTAGATTATTAAAAAAGGACTTAGAATGTTGTTTAATACCCTTTTAACATCAAAACGACCTAATTAGATCATGTATAGAGTTTAGGAGGGGTTGGGAATTTACCATAATGCCCCTCACTAGATTTAGAAAATTTTCAACCTTGGAATAGGCTAGTCCGCCACGCGGACAAGTCGCTTACAGTGTATTTTTTCTGAAAAGTTTCTGAACGAGTTTTTCCAATTCCGTCGAATTTGTTTTTAAAAAACATAAGTGCCCTTCCTCTACTAGTGCGAAACACGCGTTTGTCATGCATCGACATTGTTTTTTGTTTTCTGGTCAAAAAATTATATTTTGATCCAGTCGCTCTAAAAATTGACCAATACCACTTTCCTACTCAATTTCTTTGTGTTGATCACAAATCCTGTCTCGCATTTTTCATACGAGCATTGGAAGATGTGTTACGTGCATACCTCTCCTCTAGGGGTATTTTGATAATTTTACCAGGAATTACGTCATCTTCCCCTTGGGATTATTTTTCCTTGAATGATGAGTAAAGGTGGATATCAAGGCACAAATAGACTCGAGACCCATCCAAAAATTCAACTCAACAAATCAAACTCTCAACTTCTCATAAATCTCAATCAATTCTATTTGGACTTAGATATAGATAATCAACTCAAGAATGGATCAATCAATTTAGTCAAGGGCCAGAATTTTACCTTCGACGTTCTCATTGTTTGGCACGAATAGGTGCAGATATTTGACCTTCATCTCTTCCTCATCTTCCCATATGTTTTCCTCAACGAATTGATTTCTCCATAGGACTTTGACTGAGACTATCTCTTTGTTTCTCAACTTACGAATCTGACGATCAAGGATGTAATGCTCGCTAAAATTACAAAAATACCCTTAGAGTGAGGGTATGTGCGTAACGCATCTTTCAATGCTCGTATGGCAAATCCGAGGCCAGATTTGTGATTTGCATGAAAAATTGAGTGGGAACATGGTATCGGTCAATTTTTTGAGTGACCCGATCAAAAGATAATTTTTCAATCCAAAGCACAAAAAAGTGTTGGTGCGTGACATGAGCGTGTCGCGCCTCCATCGCGGACCAGCACTTACATTTTATTGAAAATCATCGATGGGATTGAGAAAATCCTTTTAGAGTCTTTTTTCAAAATACACTTCGAGCGACCAGTTCGCGTCGCGGACTAGGCTTTTCCAAGCTGAAAAAATTTCTAAGTTTACGAGGGGCATTCCAGTCAATTCCCTACCCCTACTAAACTCTATACACAATCTAATAAGGTCGTTTTGACGTAAAAAGGGTCTAAAACCCCCATTCTAAATCCTATTAAAAAATGTATCAAGGCTAGGCCTTGAGGAAAGAGGAGGAGCTTGAGTTTGAGAGAATTTAGAAGAGATCTTTAACGTGTCTGATTGATAGCTTCATCCCAAGTATGTAAGCAAAACTAAAAGCATGGGATTATTCTCTCATGTGCCCCATAGATGGTCATAGATGAGTTGATGGTTCAAGAATCTACATATATGAACACTTGATGGTTTTTCCTAAAATGTAATTTGAAATTTCATGTTTTTTTATGTTGATGATCATCATACTATTTGTTTTCTTAAATTGAATGTTTTCATAAGAATTTGCATAACCCTATATGACTAATTTGAAAAGCATGCATAATGAACTTGAGAATTGAGTCTAGAGCCTTGAGTTGAGATTGTTGATTGTGATGAGAGAATGATGATGAGTTGATATAATTTTATTTCCTTACAAGTCCTTATAAATGAACTCTACCGATGTGTCTATTCGATTGATTCCTAATGATTGTTCAAATCTGGAGTCATTGATGAGATTGATTGATGAGAGGGTTAAAGTCCCTATGAGCTTGATTGAAGAAAGGGCTCGAGTCCTTATGAGATTGATTGATGAAAGGTTAGAGTTCCTATGAGTTGAATGATGACACAGTCCGAGTCCCTATCAAATACCGATCAATGACAGGGTTTGAGTCCCTATGAGATTGGTTAAGATGGAGGTTTTATGAGCATTGGGTCATGGGAGAAGTATCGAGCACTGAAAGTGTGAAAGTTAGTCCAACTTAAACGCATCAAACTACGTCGCCAAATGTAGGTGAGGCTTAGAACCATCACTTATATTGTGGTTCCCTCTTGATTAGAAGTCCTTGAAAGCAATAGTAGACTTGTTGAGTACATACTCCATATTGGATGAGCTGATATGGTTTCGATTCGTTCCCTACCTAGAAAGTTTCGAACGGTTGTGCCAACATCAGCATGATTGTTGTACATTCACTAGCTCATAACTGATTGTTGTCGAATAAGAGAAACTCCCATAAATTTCCCACCTTGAATACTCTGAATTGAGATGAGATGAGAGGAGGTAAGCTCCTTTCAAATGAGATAAGATGAGAGGAGGTGAGCTCCTTTGAGATGAGTCTGAGATGATTGATGAGTTGAGTTGTTGACGGGTCACTTCTCTACTCTTTATTCCTGCATAGATAGACATTTGACGATTTGATGTGATTTGATATTTATTTTGAGTTGATATTGTTTCCATATTATTCTACCTGTATCTGTTTCACTCAGCTATTTTACATACTAGTACATTCCAAGTACTGATGCCCCTTTTGGACTGCATTATTTTATGATGCAGAGGCAGGCGTAGATATCGTCAACAGGCGTTCCGTTGAAGATCTGAGATTCACAGCTGATTTGGTAAGCCTCCCTTACTCTGAAGGATGCACTATGATTTATTTCATCATGTTTTAGAGTTAGATTGGACTATTTCTTTTATTTGGTTTGGGTAGCTATGAGTCTGTCATTGGCACCACATGATTAGTGATAGAGGCTTCATAGACAATAGATGAACATTGATGTTGAGATTGTGAGCTTGTTTCTTTCTACTACCTCTACTAACATCTATATCATTTTGAGATTTTAGATGAGATGTTCCATTTACTTACTTTTATTCCCATTTTTCAGCAAAGTTATTTGATTGAATAAATGTGACGAGGCTAAGTGGTTCTCTTGGGGACTAGCAATAGTCTCCAGGTGCCAGCCATGCCAAGGGTACCCTCCCGGGGTATGACAAAGGATTTGGACCGGAACCTCTTCGTAGGACAAGCTATCCTTCACTCCAATACTTTCAATAGGGATAACCAAGGTAGGATCTCCCAAGCAGTTCTTCAACATCGACATATGTAATACAAGATGAATTCCATCTAACTCATAACAAACCTTCCCAACTCTTCACAATCTGATATGGTCCTACATAGCGTGGAATTAACTTTTCCTTCTTCCCAAATCTCATGACACCCTTCATAGGTGTCATAGGAAAATACATAAATGAATATAATTTTCAAGAAAACCATCCAGAATCATGCATGTAGGCTCATTAGATTTTTAACTCATGTATGACCATCTATGGGGCACATGAGAGGACAATCTCATGCTTTTACATTAGCCTTACATACCTAGGATAAAGCTATCAACAATAACCTTCAAGAATTCCTCTTGTATTACTCAATCTCAAGCTCTTCTCCTCTTTCCTCAAGCCCTAGTCTTATTAGATTAATTAAAAAGAACTTAGAATGGGGTTTTAGACCCTTTTAACATCGAAATGACCTAATTAGATCGTGTATAGAGTTTAGGAGGGGTTGGGAATTTACCAGAATGCCCCTCACAAGATTTAGAAAATTTTCAACCTCAGAATAGCCCAGTCCGCGACGCGGACTGGTCGCTCACAATGTATTTTCTCCTAAAAGTTTATGAATGAGTTTTCCCAATCCCGCCAAAATTTTTTGAAAAAACATAAGTGCCCCTCTGCTACTGGTGCGCAACGCGCCTCTGCCGCGCACCAACACTGTTTTTCGTTTCCGGGTTGAAAAATTATCTTTTGATTTGATTGATCTAAAAATCGATAGAGACCATTTTCCCCCTCAATTTTTTTGTGCTGATCACAAATTTGGTCTCGAATTTTCCATACAAGCATTGGAAGATGCATTACACAAATACCTCTTCTCTAGGGGTATTTCGGTAATTTTATCGAGCATTACTGATCTGGTCTCTCAAGTCCTCTATTGCTTTTAGGGACTTCAACTCAAGAGGAAACCTCTGATATAATGGTTCAATCCTTACCTACATTTGGCGATGTAGTTAATGAGTTTGAGTTGGACTTACTCTTACTCTTTTCGGTGCTTGATACTCCTCCGAAGACTCAAAGCTCATAAGACCATCTTTCTCAATCAATCATCTCAATTAGTCTCATAAGGACTCTTATCATCTCATCAGCTCTATCTCAATCGGGCCTTCTGGCCTATCATATCAATCATCTCATCAACTCGATTCTCAATTAGTCCCTCAAGAGCTCAGACCAATCATTAAAGGGACAATCAATTAGACTAATCCTTAGAGTTCAATTATGAATACTCACAGGACCATCCAGTTCTAACATCGTATCATCATCATCATAATCAACATTCTCAAGTCAAGGCTCTAGACTCAGTCCCTAGGTTCATTCATGCATTCTTTTTTAACGTAACATACAAGGTTTGTGAATTAACTCATGAAAAGTATTTAATCAAAAAAATCAAGTTTATAATGATCATCAACATGTGAAAATACATAGGATATGTATAAATTACAAGAAAAACATTTAAGAACACATGCATGATGACTCAATACTTTCATCTATCAACTTATCTCAATCAAGGGGCACCTGGAAAAACAATTCCATATTTTAGTTTAACCTTACATACCTGGTATGGAGATTTAACATTCAATCTTGCTAGACTTTCCCTCAATTCTCTTGAATCCTCACTCTTCCTCTCTTATCTTTAGCCCTAGTCTTTGCTAAAAGTTTGTAAAGACTTGGGAATGGGTGTTAAAACTCTTTTTATGCTTAAAAAAACCTATGTTGATTGTATTTTAAGTCTTGTAGGGGTTGGAAAAAGTCTGAAATGCCCCTTATGAAAAATTAAAAAAAATACACCTCTGTGTACCAAGTCTGTGTCGCGGACTTGGTTGATTTTTTGGGTTTTCGCCAACAATTTTTCGATCGAGTTTTCTAATCTCGTACAAAAAATTGGAATCACATCCAAGTGTAAATCCGCGACAAGTCCAACACGCGAAAATGTCACGCACTATTTCTGGAATTGCATTTTTGCATCAAAAAATTATCTTTTGATATGGTTGCTCTAAAAATTAACCAGGACTATTTTCCCACATAAGTGTTTCGTGTTGATCCCAATTTCGGCTTCGAATTTGTCATCGGAGCTTTGGAAGATTGTTTATGCGAGCATCTCTCATCTAAGGGTATTTTTGTAATTTTACTCGGTGTTACAATAAGCCTGTCCAAATAACCAAGGCTGGCGAATTAGAAAGATATGCAAGATGAATAATTAGAATGATATGTAATGATGTTTCTAAAAAAAATTAAGAATTAAAAATTATTACAAATAATTACCTAAGATATGACGACATCTTCATTTTTGTGCTATCTCAAGTCACTCATCATCCTCGTCATTATTCGTATCGGTTTTATTCTCGCAAAATAAAAGACATTGAAATCATCAAAAAATATAAAACCAATAAAAATGAGGAACGACAACCAAATTTAAATAGCACTTGCATTCACAAATATTCATCTACTAAATCACATAAAAGGGATTATTTTAATATTTGCATTTAAAAATGAACAAAAGGGGACTAAATTATAGGGAAAACTAGATGGTTCGTGCCCGTGCAAAGCACGGGCCAGGTCATATAGAGACGAGAACTCAGAGTAGAATTTGAAAATGGCATGCAATAATGTTAGTGAAGTAGCATGTTACATGAGTAGAATTTGAAGGCGTTTCTGGAATACTATGTTTCTATGTAGCTCATCCTATCACAATGGTACATTGATAGACGGAACATGACCACAGAAAATTCCAGAGTCGTCGAAAGAATTACATTCATTGGTTAGTTATTTTACAAAAGACAATTGATAAAAAGGGGAAAACGGTACTTGTACATTGTTGACAATACTACTCCACATGACCGAGAATTTTCTGGTACACTAAGCGTAAATCGTACAGAAATTCTCTTTGATTTCTTATTCTTTCCATTTTTTGTCTTTCTTTTTTGCTTGAACATCAAGGTCTTGGTACTCAGCATTGTTTCGGTGGGAGCAGGAGAAGTGTAGTTTGCTGGTCGATGATCCAAAAGTGTACCTAAACAAGTATCAAGATTTAATGTTGGAAATTGCTTAAACAAACAACTAAAACAAGCAGATAGAAAGGGAAATAGGTTGTTGCTTTCTTTTCAAAAGGTAAGAGAATCACAGGAAGTTGAAGGCTTCAAGCAGTATAGACACAGTTTATTGAAAAGAAATCAAATTGCAATGATCAAATGAGTTGCATCTATGTGCTTTTCTTCTCCATAAAACGAAGCATGTGATTCACTGAATAAAAGAGAATATAAAATAAATCAGCTTACCTATAAATCCGAAGATGATACTCGAACAGGAGGGCTGAATAAGAAATGGTGGAAGGATAGAATAGGACAAGAGAAAGAAATTTTGATGTCAGAATAAAACAAATTGATTTGCTATTAATTACCCCATTTATCATTCTACGGTAGGTCCGCATTGATTCTACCGAATGTAAGTCTTTTGGGACAACTTAACTACATGATTTTAGGTCTACGTTGTTCACTTTTAGTGTCAACAATGTAATAGAAGAAAAATCAAATGGTATTTACGATATTTTGATCCTATAACCCCTTCTCCTTACAGGAATAACGAATTAGTCCTAGCCCATTTTGGTAGTAGTGTTCTCAGTGTCTCCTTTTCAGGTGAGTGAAGGTACCTCTCGTTCCATGATAAGTAGAAAATGTTCTATTCTTCATCCTAAAGTCTTACCTTGCGTTTTGTTGCCTGCTATTGTAGTAATTCTCGAGATTGAGTTCCAGTTTATGTAGTCTGCGCTTTCTTGGCTAGTACGGGAATGAAGGTCAACTCTGTGGAAAAGTTGGAGTTATCATACGCACAGAGAACAAGAAATGGCGTAGTCCTCAAAATTTAGCCAAGTTGCCCACCTCAATCGGGGAAAAGGTGGGACTCTTCGGCTTCCCAACATTTACGCAGGGTAAATCAGCAGAACAACGCAACTCTATGTTCCGGTGGTTGGCAAAGCAATCATAAACAGTAACTGCAGTTGTTTGGACCTCACCATCTGCATCCTTTCCTTTCTGCTTCAGGGTAAACCTATATACCAAAAAGAAGATGAATTTTACATACTTGCTTCAGCAAATCAAGGAAAACTTCCTTTAGCAGGTACATAATCATGCCAAGGTTTAAATAAAAAGAAATAACTAAAGAAAGAAGTGCAGCATACAGTTGTTCACGACAAGGCCGATCACTCCATCTAGTAATCCTGTACTCTTGATTAGTGGGCTCGTCTTCACCCTCAAATTCTTGAGGGTACGTTTTTTGCCTAATAAATTGAATAAAGTCAATCCATGCTTCACCACAGTGCACATAACTTGACGAACAGATCAACAGTATCAAGAACCTACCTTTGCCCAATCCAGTGAAAAAGGATCCGTTGCATTCTGATTGGCAATCAAGAAGTTCACGATGGGCCTTGGCTGGATAATCATTGTTGTAGACACGTCTGCAATTGAAGGAAAGAGAAATATCAAAATCATTGTGTTGCCATAGAAAAATGAAAGGTGATACCTGGGATATTAGCCACTACAGTCATTAGCAATGTTCAAAGACAAGCCACTCTAGTTAGTCCGGAAGCTGGGATGGAATCCTCGACATCCAAGAACGGCACCACCAACATCAACAAAGTTCTTGGGGTCATTGTGGAAGAATGATTGTCGAACGAGCAGGCAAACCCTGATACAAGAACATGAACAAAATGAAGCAATAAAACAGTCCTAATCCCCCCAAGTACGAAGAAACACCAATACTTACTGCTTAGCAGCATGCTGCCTCAGGATTATATCCAAGACTCTCAAGGCTTCTTGAGAGTTTTCTGACTCTTGACCACGCAGAGCATTTGCAGTAGCCTGCATTGGGATTTTGGCAGCAAAACTGATCCCCACCTTGAAAGTTTTGGACTAGTAAGGACGACGTATCCTCTTCCTGTCAGCTTCATTGGGGCTTCCGTGACCAACAGGACTGCTATTACCCTTTTTCCCGAACATAAAAGTTATAAACAGACTGTCAAAAACGGGTATAAATGCCAAGAGAATCAACTCAGCCTTTTTGAATCCAACGTATTTGATGGCACATCATCCAGGACAACAGGAAAGTCCAGTTTTCTGAAACCAGCTACTCATAGTATGTACGTATGTATTCCGAGTACATGGTTAGGAGAAGGGAAAAAGAATTCCAATTCTAAAGGTAGCACTCACCTGTTTGACCAACCACTTCAGAGCACATGCAGTGTGTAAAATCATGTGTGCAAACACTGGATAAAAAGTCAACGGCAGAAAGTTTGTCAGATGTTTCAATAGCACAAGGTCACATACCTCATAGGTGAAGGCCCGAGGGTCGGATGCTACAGTTAGATAGCAAGCTGATGTAGCCAATCATCAACTGATTCAGACGATGGCGTTTGCTGCGCAGAGAACATGTAAAGAACAAGTAAGTCACAAATAGAAAACTCAGATGGTTCAGTAGTAGAGTGGGTGAAGAAGGAGATTCATATATTGCTATTCTAGCTAATCATACATTATATGCTCAAGGTTCAGGATGAAGGGTGAGTAAAGGCGAAAGTTGACTGATATTGTACGATGGAAAACACTAAGTCATTCATGTTGGTTGATTCAGTTAACCTGTGTTGGTAACTGCAAGTTAGTGCAAAACAACATACCTTCATGTTTGCCACAGAAGTGTGGACTCCAGTTAGTGTGTGTACAGGACATCATTGAATTAGCATAACGACATCCTCTTCTCCAAAGAATCATTTTATCCAGCACTCCAGAGAAGTAAAGAGAGGAAGTAAGGAATTGTCCACAAGGTAAGAGAAGCAACAAGGAAAACATGACGAAGGTATTGAATGCCCAAAATGTCGGTAGAAAGCATTAAAAGATGAATCAGAGTGTTTTATTATTGGGTATAAGTAGTTTACCTGGTGGTTAGACTCATCTTGATTGGCTAGAACATCTACTGAACTGCGAAACATATGGTACATCCTGTGAATTAACAGTGTGGCATAACTATTTAAATAACATTTGATCCAACCATTTCGAAGAAATGAAGAAACCCAACCCAAAAGTAAGTGAATTTCAATTATGTAACCTGTCACCGCCCGGAAGCCCCTGAAGCCCGTAACGCGAGGGGGGAAAATATACCACCAGAAGAATAGCGCGCGCAGACATATTTGAATTATTACATGCAAAAGTAAGCCACAACCCGTGTAACTTTGAGCCAAAGTAACACTGTGTCAAGAGTTATCTAGCAAAGAATATGCAGCAACCTCAGGTGCTGAATTTCATAGCCAATCGTTAGGAGGACATAGTCTCTGAAGATGAGGTAGCCGGGTCATCTCTACTGCCCGTACCCGCAACACACAGAAATATCTGGGGTCCGTATCGTGAGGAAGCTGTCTCATAATATGCCATTTCTACAAGTTACGAACGGTAGTGGAATTTGCTTTAATCATAACCAATATCAGCACAACAAATTCTGATGAAGCAGGAGGAAAACAATTTCTTGACGCATTTATGAAATAACGTAAGTCAGAATGGTACGTAAAGTCCAAAGCTCCCTGTGTATCCAAAGAACATTTTGGTTATGAACACAGGAATAAGAGGCTTAACAAATTTCTTAATACTTGAATTGCCTACTAAATTAGCAGAAGCAGGTTTGCGCTCTATGTGCAGCAGGAAATGCGTAGCCAAGTACGGTGCGCACGTTGCGGCTCGAGCAATATAGATCGAAATGGTGCGAATTAATCCTCTTTCAGCTAATCGTATTACCTGGAACGTTGTACGTACGTAGAGGGTTAAGCATGCAAGGTGCCCTGGCCGATGACAGAATGCCACATTTCCAAAAATTTTCAAAGAGTTTGGTTAAATGATACAGCCGTACCTATTTATTGTTAGCCATGTGCAAACTTCTCGTTCAACGACACCTCAAGTCTCGGCATTTCCGAAACAGGCAGTCCTGGTATAGCTCACCAGGCTATGTCAGCACAAAGGAGGTAAGCGGAAGTAGAGTATTGGAAAGAGGATTTCATAATCTCAATGACACAACATGTTGTATGAGTAGTACTGTATGGCCTCTTTGGAATACCTTTTATCCGTGCAGACCATATTCATATGGTTTCAGTACGTTAGAGGCGGCTCTGTTGCCCAAGGTCAGTCTAGCTGCTGTAGCCGGATGCAGGTGCGGGTTAGGGGATGGGATTTTTGGACGCAGGGAGGCCACGAATGTATAAAAGAGTAGGTAACGACTGTGCAGCTGGATTTGAGAAGAGCTATATGGAATCACCTGTCTATCATACCTACTAAGTCAGGCGGAAGATATACGCGGAGCAGTAACCGTAGTGGTGGTCTGTTCTTCAAACCTCAGTTACCTCCGACTCTTCATAGGCTATGTCATTCCTGCCCAAGTTTCCATTTCACTTGTTCGCAAGTTGTCGCAATAGAGGAATGGCAGAGGTTTGTGTGCTTATGTGCGTACTCTGTCTTGTCGCTAACCTAGAACAAGGTTGTCAGGATCAATAATTTCACCAGATACTTTCGATGATAAACTTTCTTCCATGATTTCGTGCACCCCGTCTGGGACGGAAAGTGTGGAATTCACTCCCCTTTTCTTGAACGCCTCTCACAAAAGTGGAAAATGGAAATTGCATCGCAATAATGGTTGAACTACATCCTTGTTAGGCCGGCCTTTTAGAAAGCGGCACCTACTTTCCGAAATCTCCTTTCATGCTCACTGCAGAAAGGCTTGGTAGAAAGTTCATCATCAAAAGTATCGGCTGAAGTTGTTGCATGTATCAACCGCATTTTGAGTTAAAGAGAAGACAAAGTAACAATAAAATTACATAACTGAGACATAGCTTTACAGCCGAAGAGCGATCTTACAAACTCTCTAACGCTGGAAATCCCATTATTTCTCGCACAGTTACCTGCAACCATTCGCCTCGTTCAACAGAGCAGCTATGTAATAGTGCAGGGTGAGCAGAGAAATTGTATACCAAACAAGCCGTTACACAGTATGCATGTAACCTGCTGTATCACCTACGCTATTACAGCCTATCTTCCCAATTCTCCCTGCGTTTAACCCCTGCATGATGAGATAGTGTGGTAAGCTATATCAGGACTGGCTGTTTCGGATGTACGTTCACAATGAGAATGAGATTGACTGCTGAGCAGGTAAACCCACTTCTGCAATTGCCTAGCCTGACCAGAAAGAGGCCGGCTTTGCTTCAAATGGCATCCATCGGAAACCAAAATGATTGGGCCCACAATAATTTGTTATTGATGCATCATTTGGGTCTAATGTTTCTACCTTTTTCGGCATTATTACGTGTTATTTCCACTGTTGCATTCTCGCACGC
Organism: Solanum rostratum; assembly: GCA_029948455.1. NCBI lineage: Eukaryota > Viridiplantae > Streptophyta > Magnoliopsida > Solanales > Solanaceae > Solanum > Solanum rostratum. The sequence goes on from CM057045.1 coordinate 27,419,421, forward strand.
AGGATTCTGATTCGGTTGGCACTGTCAGCTGTTGTTGGTTTCGTGATCTTTTCGTTTAATTTTTTACAATTAAGAAGGCTTTGTAGAGGTAACATTCAACTGTGAAATCAGGCCTAGAAGTTTTACCTGTAAAAGGAGCTTCTACGGGTTTCCAGAAGAGTAACATTTGACCCATTCTGGAATTTCTCTCCCTAAAGGATGGAAGTGGTACTTAGGTGTTAAATTTGTATGTACATCATGAACATCGTCGCTGTGCATGCCTAATCCCGCGCTTACGTAACTGCCGCCTATTGGTAGGCTGACCTGATGTTGGACGTGTAATGTCTATCATGCAAGGGCCAAGCAATACACATTACATTTACATGCGGGAGAAGCGGGAAGCGTATGAATATACGTAAAGAGACGGCTCAGATTTTTTCTGTATCAGTAAAAGGCACAGAAGATTGGACCTTCAATAGTGCTTTGGTTAAGAAGTAGTCACGCCATCCCTCCGTTTAAGTCTGAGCTGGCTTCAGATAACATTCTCCTTCTAAGGAGCAGTCGTTGCCAGCTAAACCTGAGCAAGTGAACATTTAGTATGCTCCGTGGAAGGGAAGGGGGACAGTGGAAGAAATGGTACGAAGTAGGAAGTTGGGGAGAGAGACGAAGATAGGAAGAACATACGAAGCAGTAACCCCCCAAAAAGCATGAGGAGTTTTTTGCGGTGTGCTGAAGGTGGCCTTCCACTGGAATTTAATGAGACACCCTCACCAGTGAATCTGGGTGATTCTCCCCTAAGGGAGGACGTCCAAAGCAGAAGGCAACCCCCAACAATGGAAATAGGGAAGACGTGAGGGCGAGAGTACATTTGGTAGGAACCAAGAAGCAGCAACATGTCAGAAGAGCGAGCAGGTGTTGTCAGCGCAATGATGAAGATACTGCGCAAAGAGGATATATGGAAAAGAGTACTAAGTTGAAATAGAATTTACACTTTCCACCTGTACGCAGACACCGAAACTGTCAGCTATGAATTACGGTGGAGGAGAAAATTCAGGAAGAAGGCTCTGATAGGACTCTTCTGTAAACTGTCTTCAGTTTCCATTTTCAGCGTGGCTAATCTTCATCGCCTAGGAGCAGTGACTGCGAAAGTGTTACGGCAGGAGTAAGTCGCTGGTGTTCAGCCTTACTCCTCTGAACTGAGAGAAATCAGATAAAGAAATTCAAGTGGCAGAGGAATGCAAAGGAAGTAATTTCGGGGTTTTTTGGGATGGTATCAACGCGAAACCACAATTAAAGCAATGTGGAAAACGGCAAACGGGCAAATGGTATGGCAACGGCACACAGACGCCGTACAAAAGCAGTAATGAGTGGGCCACAACCGTAACTAAACCGCCAATCGAGTGAGGTGGTGGTGCTTGAATGTAACATTTCGAAGAAGGAAACAGTAACAAAGGCTTATGGGCAAGCAACACAGGACCACAATTGAAACATCCACGCCACATTTTTCCCTCGTAAAAGGAACCATGGATTCCCAAATTTTAACCACAGGAACAACTGACACTACGAACATTATCAACAGTAACATTAAGAGTCAGAAAGATGGAAAAGTGCAGGATGCAAAGTCCGAAGGTTAATAAAGTTATACACAGTAATAACAAAGTCAGAAGCCTGTACAGGAATTAGTTGCCACAGACTTCATCAACCTAATAAATAAAGATAAAATTAAAGGCATACATGATGCCGCATTTTAAGAAAGTAAAATAATTAAAAAAAGCCCAAAAACATAAGGAAAAGATCAACAATATATAAGTAAGAAAACAATTATCGTTACATGAGGGACATTGCTGATGTCAATTCCCCAAGCTTAAATACCCAAGCTAGTAATAATTTATTTTTAACCAATTAGACTAATGTTAATCCTTCCCATTCTGGAAGTGCAACGAAACGCAAACGTTTAATAAATCAATTGCGAAATCAGGTGAAATTGTTTAGGCCAAAGTATAGTGTTGTGTACGATTAATATTCATTTGATAGCCTTTCTTAGCCATTGCAGAAGGCATATGAACCCATGAGCTCAAACAAACGTCAGTTTAGATAGATCCTTATCAAAAATTGAATAGTTCCAACACACGCACCACAAGCCCTCATTTTGAAGGCAGATAGGAAGAGTGAAGTGCAAAGTTTATTTATTTTGATTTTTCAGCGCAACTGAAATTGATTGCTTTAGAAATCGCGAGGAATCGGGATTGGGAGTAAGATGCACTAAAATATGGCCCAATCCACACCTCATGCAAACAGTCAACCACTGAGTAACATGCAGGTAGAATTCCGGAACCACAACCACATACAAAAATCATTTACACGCAAAGGAATAGTAACAAAGACGGTGCACGCAAAAATAGAGTATAGACAATCACAACATACACAATCATACTCCGCAGTTGAACAACAACAAGCAGGTTTGCGATTACAATTTTCCACAGATTATAGAAAGCGAAAATGTAGAGATATACATTACCGGAAATACAATTTCCTCACGTCGTAAGTGAGAGTAAGAGATCAGTCTCTCCGTTGGTCAAAAGACTTTTTGCAATCAGTTGGTCATGTTTGGAAGCCACCTTTTCCGAGCAAAGTTTGATCAAGAAAAGCACAACCCATGGAAGGAGACGAAAGGATGCCTTCGAAGGTGTTAACAAGCTGGGAAAAGCGTCTGTCAGGGAAGTGGAAGAAAGGGGATCTGATTCGCCGGCGTGTGCGGTGCAAAAATGGCCCCGGAAGTCCCGTTTATTACGTTAATGCCCCTTCGCACGATGCCCTCAAAGAAGGAAATAATCACGGAAGTGCCACTGTTCCAGATGGCCCTTGGAGAACGAAATAATTACTAAAGTGACACTTTGGTCGTCCAACCAAAGTGTCACTTATTAATTGTTCCTAAAACATATGGACAAAACAATTATTAAAATAGTAATTTATGTGTCTGCCATTGTTCGAAAAGTGATCTACATGAACCATTGCCATGAAAACCTTAATTTTTCTATTATCTTTTTTTTTTTGTTTTTTTCCTCTTCACATCAAAGAGGATGGTGATCCCTTCGGTCATTAATTTCAGATAAGAAATTAATATAGAGGGGATATAAACTTACAAAACACTTGTATATACTAACTCTCCATTTTCTTTTATGATCTTAGCAAATACAATTCATTTTTTTTTTGTTTTGAAATTTTTTTTCTTTTACACAAGCATGTTTGGATTCTTAGTTTGAAGAGTTGATTTTAAGATGGAGTTAGGAGTATTAATTTTTCAAAGACGTGGGTTTTAACTCAATGGATGGATGATTTTAAAGATAAGGTTAGTTATTTTTTGAAATTTAAATTTTAAATTTATAACTATTTAGATATTTGATGATGCCTAATTTTCTATTTTTTTCTAAGGCCGTGGGTTCCCTTAATTGTTTTTTACTTTTTTTAGACTCATAGTTATTTTTTTCTACTTTCACATAATGCATATTATACTTAGATCTTTTATTTATTTTATTTTATTTTATTTTATTTATGTGAGAAAACATATTAAAAAACGTGTGTGCAAGGATGTTTTAGAATTTAAAATGATGTGGAAATCTAAGTTTCCTATTATTATGCTAATGGAACTTTAGGAGTTTTGTTATTACATTTTTTTTTGAAAAGAAATCTAAAAAATAAAATAAAGGAAAAAAATCTCACATAAATAACTTTTTATATCTCAACTCAAAAGCATTTTCTTCTTTGTTGTTGTTTGAAATCCTTTTTCCTAATTATATTTTAATTAAAGTTTTTGATTATCTTGTCATAATATCTCACGATAATTTTTAACACTAAATCTAGTTAGCATTATAATTCTTACGCAACTAAATTTTCTTCTCCCTTGATTTTATTTCAAAAAGTAAATTATATATTAATATCCTCAAATTATCTATATTTTAAATTTTAAATTTCTTCTTATGTCTTATTATTTCAAATATGATATTATTTATTTATTCTTAGTTAATGTTTTATCTATAAATGGAATAACGACATATTACACTAAAATATTGTTATTTGAATATTAAAAAAGCTGAAAAACTAAGGTAACTATCAAAATTTGGATATTAAAACTGTAATCTTCAAATCATTAAGCCTTGAAGAAACAAAATTTAAAACTTTATATTTTTCAGTTATAAATTTATATGAATTCAGGAATTTTATAACAAATTGTAATTGTAATAAATTTAAAAATTAAGGGATAATAATAACTAATTATTGCGTAACTTAAGTAATTTTAGCCTAAACTGCCAAGTGTCGTTCTTCTATGATGTCACTTGGCTGAATGTGGTAGCTTTATCCTCTCCTTTTATTAGTATATAGATTGTGTAAGTGCTCAATTATGTTATTCAAAATCATGATTTTTCATTTACACTGATAATGCGTAGCTAAATCCACAACTAGGGTTATGGGAACCATGAAGAACTAACAAGGTAAAATCGGATAATTCATAATTCTTGGAAAGTGTGCATGCATGTGTTAATTAATTCTCTTCGGTTTGAGTACTTTTAATGGTGGACAATGTTAGAACATGCTTAGTGTTACTGACTGGATCAAGGAAATAATGAATAGGAAACGAGATTACTTAACAGAATTAGATTGATGTTTCTCAACTAATAAACCAAACTGGATCAAGGGGAGGTTGTACTTGAACAATAGGTAAAGGTTAGTAATATCACATTGCTGGGATGCATTAAATCACGTAGTGAAATTCGGCTCTCACCTGGGTCAAAGGGTTTGGTGAACATAACTTACTGTTCTTCATGCTACACACTAGAAAAGAATTCGATTATCTAGTAATACCAAGTTAGAGAATCATAGGGAATACAATACCCTAGTGTGACGACCCGCCACTATTTTTTGCCCACAGGGGAAGAATATAGAGTCTTCAAGTGGTTTACGGAAGATTCTAGAACCGTATAGAATACACTAGTAGTATGTAGTCTTCTGTAGAATTGTATAGAAGTGTGTGGAGGATTCTAGAGAAAGGACTACTTTGTAAATATGGAGGACTGGACTACTTTGTAAATATGGAGGACTTGTAGTATAAATATTATTTACACCTTGGCCCTTTAGGAGTAGTATAAATAGAGGGGGACATTTTCATTTATAAACCATCAAAATATCCAAGAATCAAGTGCAAAACATTCTTCCAAGTTATAAAAGTCTTCCTTTCTAAAGCTCTCTTTCTTTCTTATAAGTCTTCTATCTAGCATTCCCTTAGCGGTCTTAGTTGAAGGCTTACTAGTATTTGCAAGATCGTGAAAGATTCGTGAGCAAATTGACTAGTGCCGCAGAGAATTCTTAGCGAGAGTTTTAAGTCCGTGACAATGTGGTATCAGAGCAGGTTTCACTAGGGGAAGCAATGGCAACCGGAGGAGACTTTGAAGCCACCAACACCGCCAATGTTATGCTGGATGTTGGCAAGAAACGCAAGGGGAAGAAGGGCTCTAAGAAGGTTGAGTTGGTGTCGGTCGGACCGACACCAAGCGAGGCCATAACAACTCACTCACTCTCGGTCGCTGAGTTGAGCTATGATGAACGAGGCGAGGAACCTACCGACATCACGCTCGACATGGGATGGGTCGCAAGGGTGGTTGCTGCCAGGAAAGTAGTAGAGTTCTTGGGCAAGCGCTTGAACGAGTTCAACAACAAGTTCAAGACCTTGGAAGAGTTCACCCTTGAGGAGAATGAAAGCATCCCAAAAGAGTTGGGTGGACATCAGGTTGCAGTGTACGAGCTGAGGGGGACCATCACTTCCTTGGAGTGCCGGCTCATGGAGGCACTGAGCAAGATGGAGGCCATGATTGCCACTATAGAGGCCATGGGTGCAAGGGTGAGGGCACTTGAGGAAGGCGTGGTTGACGAGAGATGTGTAGGGATTGCTGGAGAAAGGAAGGCTAGGATTGAGGCTCCCAAGCCACCTGTCTTCAAAGGCGTTCGTGATGTGCAAGATGTGGAGAACTTCAAGTGGCACTTGGAGAATTACTTCAAGTGAGACAAGGTGAGGAACTACGAGACAAAGATCAACATAGCCGTGTTGTATCTAACGGAGATGGCCATGCTATGGTGGAAATGCAAAGAGATGGAAATAGGGAAGGGGCTATGCGTCATCAACATATGGGAACAGTTCAAAAGTGAGTTCAAGAAAGCCTTCTTCTCGAATAATTTCATATACGAGGCAAAGCGAAAGTTCAGGGAGCTGAAGCAGGCAGGTAGCATAAGGGCCTGCGTGAAGGAATTTACTACCCTCACACTTCAGATTCCCAACCTCACGAATGAAGATATGATGTTCCACTTCATGGATGACCTACAGATTGGGCCAAGACAGAGTTGGAACGCAGACAGGTTAGGACCATCGATGAGGCCATCACACAGGCAGAGACTTTGATGGGCTCTCGGCATGACAGGCGGGACAGAGACCGAGAAGTGGAGTCAGGAGGTAATCATGACCAAGGTGGGGGATATGGTGGCAAAGGCAAGGGTTGGCAGCCACATCCCAAGCATCATGATACCTACAGTCCTGATAAGAGGAGGGTCGGTCGTCAAAGCAGCGGAGAAGGCATGACACAGCCCGAGAAAGAGCTTAAGTGCTACAATGCAGGGGGCCGCATAGCTACAAGAAGTGCCCCGAACTGAGGAGCCTTGGTACCATACTGCGGGAGCAGAAGGAGCAGGATGAGGCACCCGAATCAGGAGAATCTGGCACAGCTCAGGTGGGCGTGGTTGGGCTATGCAAAGCGATCACAAAGCTACTAGAGAAGCCAAAAGAGCATGGTGCGCACTACGTGGACATCACAATCGCTGGGAGACCCGCTCGTGCCATGGTCGACACAGGCACGGAGGTTAACATTGTGACTAAGTCTGCGGCAACAAAGTTGGGGTTAAAACATAACCCAAGTAGTGCGCAACTTAGGACGGTCAATGCGCCGATGACTCCTGTGTGTGGAGTTGCACAGGGATTCGACATAGTGTTGGGTAAGTGGTTTGTAAAGACCAACTTCCACATAGCACATATAGATCTCTTTGACATCAACCTTGGACATGAGTATTTCCGGAAGTGCCATGTGGTGATAGACCCCTACCTCCGACAACTCGTGGTCATGGAGCACAGAGGTTCCTGCATGGTGCCTTTGGTCGAGATGCACAAATTAGAGGGACCAACTCGAATATCAGCCTTGCAGCTTGTGGAAGAGATTAAGGGAAGACCACTATTGTCATGTTCCACGCCCGCTGGAAGGAAAAGTCGTCATAGGAGAAGCCATCGAAGGAAGCCAAGTGAGAGTAGAGACGACCAACCACAGTAGTGCTCCTCGGGTACTAGAAGGGGTAAGGGCCAACAGAGACCACACAGGGACGACATAGAGGTATGTGGCAGTCCAAAGGTGGAGACTGGGAGTTCCAACAGCAGCATTGCACCGAGGACGTCGCAACATCAGGTGGAGGAGTGCGTGACGACCCGCCACTATTTTTCCCACAAGGGAAGAATCAAGAATCTTCAAGTGGTTTACGAAAGATTCTAGAACTGTTTAGAATACACTAGTAGTATGTAGTCTTCTCTAGAATTGTATAAAAGTGTGTGGAGGATTCTAGAGAAAGGACTACTTTGTAAATATGGAGGACTTGTATTGTAAATATTATTTACACCGTGGCCTTTAGGAGTAGTATAAATAGAGGGGGCCATTTTCCTTTGCAAACCATCCACGCATCCAAGAATCAAGTGCAAAGCATTCTTCCAAGTTATAAAAGTCTTCCTTTCTAAAGCTCTCTTTCATTCTTATAAGTCTTCTATCTAGCGTTCCCTTAGCGGTCTTAGTTGAAGGCTTACTAGTATTTGCAAGATCGTGAAAGATTCGTGAGCAAATTGACTAGTGCCGCATGGAAGTCTTAGCGAGAGTTCTAAGTCTGTGACACTAGTTACTCTTTATACGGATTACACACTTGTTTTAGTCTAGAATTACTTTTCACAGTTTTTACAAACTGCCCCCCTTTTTGGGGAGATAAGTAGGTTAATTTGCTTGAATTGCTATAAATTATTCTAAGTCAACCATATTACCTGTGGGATCAACCCTAACCTTGGTTAAGTTATATATCTTGACAACGACTTCTTTAGCCTTCAAAAAGGAGGTGTAACATGCGCAACAACACCCTTAACATACAAAGAAAGAAGATACATAGTTCAATTAAACTCAACAAAGTTTAGGACTCCACTAGACTTGCTAAAATCAAGAAATCAATCCAACAAGAGTGCATTCTCCTTCCGATTTGAACCTAAAACACCACAATCTAGTCAAAACTTGATTCACAATTACATTTAAAAGCTAATGTACTAAGATCATATAATTTGAAGATAAATAGGTAAATTGATCTGAAAATTCAACAAGAAAAATCGTACCTGAAATCTTGAAATGTTTATATGAAAATGTCCCTCACGTGATCTAGAATCTATTGGTGAAAGACATTTCGAAAATGATGCTTAAAAGAGTTTATAATCACCATTTTTATTGAGAACTCGAGTTCACAAAAAATTTCCACTTCCTCCCTATGAAAACACTAATTTTGAAGTTAAAATTAAGAAATAATAATCAATGGGTAATCAAGAGGGAAGTCAAAAATATCTTTTCCAATGAATTTCCTCAAAAATCAAGTGAAATAACCCTTTCCCGAGCTCCTGAAGTCCAAAATGGCTAAATGCTTTGATGAATATTTCATTCTTTAACTCATTTCTTTTTCCAATCTAGCCCAAAGTGAAGAGATAAGAAAAGAAGGAATAGCTATAGCTCACATCTTAAGTATAGTGAGCTCATTGAACGGTTTATTTAGAAGCTAGGGACTACTTTTGTACTAAAGGGTTGAGACTTTCTTTCTGAGATAGATAGATAGAATAAAATTGCCTCCCTACTCTCTTTCAATCGCCGATGCATCGTGAGTACTCAGCCTCGCGATCTCGTAGCATAACAAGGTCCTTCATAACAATCGCAAATAGGGCTTCAAGATTGCGAAAGAAAATTCAAATGCAGTTCTCAATCGTGAGCTACATGGATGTGAACACGAAGAAGAGCATCTACACCAGATATTAGAAATAAATATTTCATACAAAATTATAAAATAGACCCTCGAGATTCATTCAAAACCCCATACAGATAAACCATATTTGCGACCCCACTAAATTTGATATACTATACTTAATGGAATCATTAGAAATCGAATATGAAGTCTCCTTGATCTAGAGTCCAAAAAGTCACAATTAAACTAACTTAGGCACTAGAAATACCAAAATGCGACCCGAATATCCAGAAATTATGATGAGGCTCATTATAGCGTTAAAATCACCTCCAAGAACCAATGAACCTTCAAATATCCAATCCGAGCACCTGAACTTTAAAGATTGATCAAAATAAAACCCAAGTCAAGCTTTAATCCAATTTACAATTTCGAACATAAAATCCACATAACAACTCTAAATCTGATTCCCACAACTCTCCTAGACCAATTTCTATATTCTAGAACTGATGAATTAATGAAATTCTATGTTGAGACTTGAATCTCCAAATGACTCAATAATTCAAAATTAGACATCTTCAGCCTTTAAAACTTAATTCTTTAGCAAATATTCAACTTTTTAGAAGATTTACAAAAATCAACTTTCAAAATCAATCAAATATGACTCGGGGCAACTAGCAGGAGGGATTAAATGGTTATTTAATCAAAAAAGTGAAAAAAACCTTCCAGTTCATTGCACAATTAATAGGGTTTTCTCTATTAGGTATGGATCCAAAGAATTTTTGCTTAAATTTTATATTTATATTAGGAAATTATAAATATGTACAAATATTTAACTGAAATGTAACAATCAATCCATAAAATTATATTCCATACAAAATTCATAACTTATTAATTTTAAATTCTAATTTCAACTCCAAAAAAAAATCTTACTTTTTTCAAATAGGACTAAAAAGTCACAAGCAAAACTCCAAGAAAGTGAGAAATTCACATAAAATCACAATAGAGTTCCAAATTGGCCGATTCCAAAAATACTACTCTTCTCTAAGAAGCTATAGTGACGTAGAGGCGAAAGCCAAAAGGATAAAAGTAGAAGTTACAGTACACATGGTAAGTCCAACTAGTTTTCCATACCATATTCATATTATATGCACAAGCTTTACATGTTCTAACACATTCTCGAAAGAGGGAGACCGTAGCCTACATTAACACTGATCACGTGCACTCTAAATCACTCCGCATGTGCTTTACCCTTCTGAAGAATCCAAGAATGCTGCCAAGCTATCAAAAATGGGATCACAATGTCAATATAATCATTCTGACACAAAAATCATAAGAAACAGGCATAAACCCATTTTGGGCCCAAAAAGCGAGAAAATGGGGCTCGAATCCTAAATCTAAAAAGAAGTCGGTATAACAACCCTTATATCTACCTAAGCCTATATCTCGAATTCGTGCTCAATCCAATGCTTACTACAATACAATACATCCCAAAAACACAAAATAGTTTTTACGTAAAAAACAATAATAAGGAAGCAGGTTCACACACATTTTTATCTCAAATGCAACTCAATCAGTAAATTCCAATAATACTAGTGTGTGCCTCGAGAAAACACACAAAGTAGACCAAAAGTTTTCTGAAACTTCATTCAAAACGGCAAAGAAATCATTATCTGAAGTTTCCAACAAACAATGCTATTACACAACAACAAATAGTGAATCTTACCTTGAACGACATGTGAAACACAATTTTTGACACTTCCATAATATTCCTCTAAAAAATTTACATAAGTTAGCCATTTGAACCACTTCCTAACTTCAAATTACTTAATTTCCATTGACGGGCCCAAATTGCACCTGGAAGCCTCGAGAACTGAACGAAAGGTTGTTTTAGACTAAACTCAGTATTCTAGAGCTTACCATGCTACCAGAATTTCCATTCGAGCATATTTTCTGAGAATATTGACTAAAGTCAACTATTAGACTATTCTGAAGGCTAAAAGACAAAACTCGGTATAAACTAACAATGAAAACTCAGGTACTCTAACCAAACATGCTTCTAGCCTAATTTGGCCATTCTAAAACTGATGGAACTATTAGAACCCCTTTTTGAGTCTGTTTACTAAGATGTTACTGATAAACTCATTTTCCAACTTTCAATAGGGCTTTAACACAAAAAGATGCATATTTCCAAATGGATGACAGGCGACTAAATTATCAGTTCCAATAAGTGAAAAATGACTTGGGGTCACTATGAGAATGGTCTACTAGTGGAAAATACGCAAGTATATGGAAATGACCTAAAGGGTCGTTACATAAAAACTAATTATAAGTTCTTGTGGATTAGTATTTCTCACTTCTTTCACTTTTACTGTCACGATTTGATTTCTCAGGCCATGATGTCATCTACCATAATCCAATGATAGATAAGTCAACCTGTAACCCGGAACCAAAAGTAATGGGTATTAGAGGGAAACTAACAGAATCTAACATAAAGTAGGCAATATAAAAGAATAAAGATAGAGTCTAACTAAAAATACAAATATAAGAAGTCCCTCCAAGAAGTTGGAGGTCACCAGAAAAGAGCCGCTATACACAAAATAAGGAGTACAAGTTATGTGGAGCAAAAATATAGACAAGATTTGACTAGTCTTAGAGAATACAAAAAGACGAGTGGCTAAGCTGAAGAAGACAGAATAATCCAAAAATGTCAAATGCTCACCCTAGTCTTCAATATGGACGACTGCAAGCTCGATCAATCAACACTAGTGACTGGTGCCCGGACCTGCCTCATGAAAGTAGATATAGAGTGTAGTATAAGTACCGGTCAACAAGTAATCAATTGGCATCACAGGCCGACTAAGCGGGAAAGGTAAAAATAGTATTAAAAAAAGTAATACACCTAAATCAGCGTCAAATAAGCTACCAAGAGTAAAGGAAACTAACTACCATAAAAGTGAGAGGTCTAAGTGAGGAGCTATGCTATCTATACTTAACTAGGCCCGCATAAACCTGAAATACAAAGAATCAAGAAGTAATGAAACTTCTGTACCGAAATCTAAGATATCAAAACCAACCCCAGAAAAAGACTATCTGAGGGTAGAAGATTTATAGAAACTAGATACCGAGGCTAGGACTATTGCTACCCAGATGCTCGCCCAATAAATAAGACAGGACAAGGTCTGGACTACTGCTACCTGGATGCTCGTCAATATATATGTCGAGGCGAGGCCGGAACCACCAATACCCAGATGCTCACCTAATTTCAACTGGAGGTGCCTATGATCTTCCTTACAATCTATATCCATGCTAAAAGTTATAAAAGATTGCCTTCCACAATGAATGCAAACTGGTGAGACCACCCAACTATCAATCAAAGGTCAAAAACAACTTATTACGGGACCTAACTTTACCAATATAACAAGAAACCATCAAATGCAAGGAAATCTGGATGATAGAATGATACTCGGGCAAGTTGCTGCCTATCTAAGGTTCAACTACTAGACACTAGTCAACTTTCTATATTTATAGGGATCTAGGCTAGTCGAACGATGTTGGGGGCATCTAAAGCAAGTTCTGATAACCTAGGCAAAGGCTAATATACTTCGCAGCATTACTAATAGAAAACCCATCATTAATTAGAAGCTACCAATTAATAATACAAGGACCACGTGCTCGTAAATAACCCCAAAAATCCCAAAAAGAACCTGAAAATGGTTTCTAATACTAAGGCAGACGATAATCAACTCAACTACAAATACATCAATAGTTCTAATCATGCTTTCAGAATACTAGAATTATAGGGAAACAACACTATTACAATAATAACATACTTAGTGGAATCCCACAAGTGGGGTCTGGGGAGGGTAGAATGTATGCTGACCTTACCACTACCTTATAGAAGTAGAGAGGTTGTTTCCTAAGAACCCTCATCTCAAAAACCCATAAGCAGAATAAACTAGATATGACCAAAATCACATGTCAATATGTAATTACGATAGAATTAACACATATACGACAAATATAAAACACGCCTACTCCTGCTACCTTAGGGAAAAACACTATTAAAAATAGTATAAGCTAGCTAGATAATAGACATGTTCCTGTCTACTCAAAAATATCGAAAGGGCCTAATTCATGATTTAGAGTAGCAAGCTAATAGGTGAATATCATTACGTTGATGTCTGGCCATGGGATATAAAAGGGTAGTAGGTTTGATCGTTCCTTTATATTTTGTTTTTCATTATCCATCTTTTATATGTTAATTTTATCATATTTGCATACTACCATATGTTTTTCCTTATTAGTCGCTCTGTGTGTTTCTTTTTTTTTTCGTTTTCTATATCTAGTTTATTCTACTTATGCATTTTTGAGATGAGGGTTCCCACGAAACAGCCTCTCTACATCTACGAGGTAGTGGTAAGGTCTGCGTACATTCTACCCTCCCCAAACCTCACTTGTGGGATTCTACTAGGTATGTTGGTGTTGTTATTGTCATAAATGCAATTAAACTAGCTAACTCACCTACATTCCAACTAACTCAGTATGAATTTATGCCAGCTATCTCAATCTAAAGAGATAAAAGTCATAGTCTACCTATAGGACAATCATGCACCCTCTAACTCACTACACCTGAGCCTTTCCCTTTTGTACGACCTCTAAACACTGCCATGCTTTCAAAAAGAGACTCACAATATCATTACAATTGTTTTGGTACTAAGATTTCAAGAAATGGAGATGGGCTAATTTCACGGTCTAAAATAGGAAAATATGGGACCCACATCCGGAAATGGTCCCAAAAACTTGTCCCAAACAACATCCCCAGCTCAATTAACAATGCAACAACTACATTCGAACCAAAATTCAACACGAAATGGGCATGTAACAACATCCCAAAATTAACCTAAAGACACAAGAAATGGCAGCAGCTACAGGGGCAATTTACTAGAAATGAAGTGTCGAAATCCAAAACCAAACCACTCCACGACGATCCTCAACTCAAAGATCATTGAAAGCTGGTTCCCATAGCTTAAAATATCACCTCTAAGAATCAACCAAAAAATCCAATATGCATATAAGACCCAAAAGTACCTCAAATACCATCAATCACCACAAAGTTTCCCTAATGGTAGCATGATTTTCATGTTCTCACAACGTCATCCAAAATAGTCTCGAATATCAGGGATACATCTTAATTATTCCAACAATTCAGAATTTACTCAAATTCCAATGCAACTGATTTCTTGTTTTCGGCAAAATACTATCATACCAATCCAATTACTCATGAAACAATCTGAATCTTACAATTACCATATAAACATATCTAATAACTCAAATTCAGTCCTAAAAAGATTAGCCAAACCTACTTCGATACCAAAATCGCACACGAACCAAGCGTCCAGACACTCCAAGGCTAAAAATGAGCTCGAATCAACTAACCAATAAAAAGAAAGCGTCAAAAGATGAATTTTGATACCGATTTTGGCACGAATTACATCCATGGGCAAAATTAGGGCTAAAATATGAGGTCCGCGTATCTGGAATTAAATTAGAAATTATTCTATGTGAGATGAAAAGTTTGTGGGTGAAAATTCCACGGAAAGTGAGCTCAAATTGAATGAGAAATCATCAATTAAAGTTTTCAAAACATAGACATGAAAAACCCAATTTTTAATGTTAAAAAACATGAAAATTTTAAGTTTGGAGATAGAAACACTTATCCAAAAATTTCCCACAAAAATCACCCAAGAAAGCTCATAGATTTCAAAAATGGATGAAAGTGGTGTTTTCATGATTAAAAGCTATCCAGGCACGACAGTGCTCCGCAAACACAAAAAGGCCTCTGGGAATGCGGAGGTCAACACTCTGTGATCATGGGCCTTACCTCTATGAACACGAATTTCAAAGAGGTTAAATCTTCACGAACAAGGAGTACAAAGTGACATGCACTAGATTTTGCAAAGCCAGCAGTTGCAAATTCTCGTAACAAACCCCCGGGTCCATGCGAAACCCGATATGCACAAATCAAATATGTAACCCTACCATAAATGACATTCTCAATATAATGAAATTATCAAAATTCAATTTCTAGGTCTCCTTGACCCAAAACTAGATAAAGCTCGATAAAACTAATTAAAACTCAAAATATCCAAACTGGCCTTGGGAATTCTAAATTACAACGAGACCATTTCTAGTGTTAATTTAACCATCAAGAATCACTGGAACTGTTAGAATTTGATTAAAGCTTCCAAACTCCAAATGTTGACCAAAGTAAAACTTTTGGTCCAAAATCTCCATTTTAACTCCAAATTTAGTTTTGTCACTTCTACTAGACCAATTCAATATTACAAAGCTAATGGAATTGATGGATTTCTATTCCAACATCTGAAACTCCAAATGGTACAAAAACTCACTTTTTCAACAACTTAAGCTTAAAAAAATGCAAGAACTCAAAATTTTCACTTTTAGAACACTAATTCTCAGTTCCAATAACACAGATAGTTTAAAATAGGTCCAAAGCAACTTACCAAAGGAAAAAATAGTAATTTACACAGATAAACTCAGAAATGACCAGCAAGGTAATTACAGTTGTTTCGTGTAGTAGAGGTCCTAAGTTGGAAATTCAATAAAGGTTTGACTTTAATCAATGTTTTGCATTCAGATGCTCAAATCAATATTCTGACGATTCTGTTGGATTTAGGAGGTGATTTTACGCTAAGAGAATCTTTGTCATAACTTTTGAAAGTCATGAGGGTGCGTTGATCTTTTCATGCCTTAGTGTTGGTTTAGTTGTGACTTATTGGATTCCACATCAATGAGACCTAAGATTTGATTTTTGATGATTTGATTGATTCCAAAACATGTTTTATGGTAAATTTGCATAACTAGTTAAAATTTACAGGATTTTGGATGAATTTCGAGGGTTAAAACATGTTTTGAATGATATTGGTGCAAGTAGACTACAACCAATATAGTCAACATGCGGTCAACAGTCTGTTTTGGGCTGAACATAGCTCATATTTTGGATTTCTTCCTTCCTTTTCTCATTTTCACCATTGTTACTGATGTCGCTAGTCAAGACCCAAGCCTAGGGCCAAGGCGTGACACGATGAATGGGAACCCGAAGGGACTCTAAGCAAGCCTCTTAAGCATGTATAGCACATTCTTGGTTATGCGAAAGCATAAAAAAACAATAAACATAAAGCACATAATTTCTAAGGGAAACAGGGCTTTGGACTCAAGCTATGGGGATGTTGTAGGGAAGAGGATGAACATGAACCACATAGCAAATAAGTCTAAGGGGCAGGTAAGTATGAATCACTCTATGGGGGTATTTAGGGACTTAAGACTACCATCACATCAATAACATACAAAAGCATAAAGGAAAAAGGGACTGAGGGAAGTCTTCCACAATTTCATAAATATAATATGAGTCAAGATTGATACATAAACATCCATATGCAACAATACCTCTAGTACAAGTGGAACGGGGGACAAGACATCTCCCGGGATCACCCTGAAAAGATAGAAATCCAAAATAGACATGTCTTAACAAAAGCATGAAAGTAAATGGATGTTGTCCCTGAAACACAGGACTCACCAATAGTAGTCTTCAAAGGATCCAGCTAGCCACGTAGAGGAAGAGGATGAACAGGAGCTTTGGTCCTACATGGTTAGATCATGCAGGCAAATAATATGCATTAGTACTTGGAATGTAGTAAATGTAACAACGGACATAAGCCACGTTATTCGAGATGCATAATCATAGTCATTAGACATAAGCTAAATATGATATGTATGATCAATGCTTAATTTAATATATGCATGGTATAGTCAAACTTGCATAACATATCATAAATATGTGGGAGGAGACCCTAACCGACATATAAGACTAAGTGAGCTACTACTTGGAATCCTGATGTTCACTCCACATCAAATAAAGGAGTGGTCTACTTTTCAAGGAAAATCAAGAATGACCACACAAAGTGGGTAACTTGTCAAGTTGGATCCACTAGTAAAGTCCATTTAGGGAAAACAATATAAGCCTATGGTGGCACATAGTTGAGAGACCAAGACTTTATATAAGGACCCCTTGAGTTGAGCCCCCACCTTAAGCCTCTTTCAGCACTAGGTCTAATCCCACAGAATACTTGAAATAATGATAAATTTAAACATAACATGAATGACTTGTAAAAAGAGGACATGTTCATATGGTATGAGTAGCTCATTCACATACTTGACTTCTACACGTGGGCATGTACCGTATGCTAGAGGGTAAAAACATTGCATAAATTTGACCCCTTTTGGTAGGTATTGCATTTCACATGAGTGTAGAGATTGTAATATGCTTGACCCCTTCTAGTGAGTTTTAGTTAGTTCTTGAGGGTAAAGTAGTTATCATGCTTGACCCCTTCATATAGACATTATACACTCACAAGAGGGTAAGATGTAGTATAAGGGCTCAACATTTTACTTATAAATCATAGGAACTTCTCACGAGTTAAATACATTCTTAGGAGCTCTTAATTTATCATAACATGCTTGTCTTTTGTAATTCATGCAATAATCATTCATCCACGTAGAAAGCTTGTCATGTAAACTTAGTCAAACATGGTGGGTATATGTACATAGATTTAAAATCATGTAATTCAAGAGTATAAGACAAGCGAGGAATACAATTAATTCATTTTGAAGTCTTTCAAATCAACCTAATATCATCATAGTAAAACCCTCATTTTTGATATCATGAAGTCGGACTATAGCCCATAAGTTCTTTTAAAGCTTTTCATAGCATGATAGAGTACATAACTTAATATCACAAAATCCACCACATTATAAAACTCTAAGGATATTTATGCATGATAAAATCATTACTTGAAGAAATCAAATAGAAATCATGTATACAATCCATAATAATAACATCACTTTGCAAGAGTTCATAAAATAACCATAAATATCATGTAGTTGGAAATAAGAATGGTTGGACCTATGGGAAGAAAGGTTCGCATAATCAAACCCACATACCTTGGTGTGATTATGGTGGAGAAAACCTAATTTGATGATGGAAGATTTGAAACCCTAGCTTGCACCCTTTACTTGAATGCCTTGAAGAGCTTGAGAGTGCTTTTGAGAAAGGGCTTTTCAGAAATGAGTTGAAGTGAGGGTATGAAACGTGTATAAGGCTTGAAAGGGGTCATTTGAAACCTTAAATGACGTAGCTTGGACTTTGGGAAAATAGGAAAGGTCAATTTTGCTCCTTTTAAAATCTGCCGGAATAGGTCTATGAGACCCTGTTTACGGGAAGTAGAAAACTCTATGGGACAGATACAGGGATTTCATCTGATGGATTTTTGCAACTTTCATAGACCCCTTTCTCTGATCCATATTCTATGACACAATCTATGACTCATAGAAGGTTTTACGGGTTGTCTGGTAAGTCATAGATTAACCTCCTGAAAGATCCTAATATTCATCAAGTCTGCCCAGGTTCTAAGAACCCATATACGGGTTGTACTTCATCTTACGAGCCGTAAAACCCCTCGTAAAAGCTCATAATTCAGATTTTCCAAAGCTTACTTTCTTGTACCTTTCATACTCCCCTTAGGCGGGATCTTACAATATCCCCCCCCCCCCCCCCCCCCCCGGGAATATTCATCCTCGAATGTGCTAAGGCATCCTCTAAGGAACGGGTTTATGCATGATATGCCAAATGCACTATGTGCAAAATGCAACACATGAACCATTTAATATCTTCAAATCATGTTTCAAATAGCACTTTCAATGTAACCTCAAAATCATATGAACATGCATAAGTGTTGAGAATGCTATGCACGAAAACGAGATCTTGAAATAGGAAAATCCTATTACCTCAAGCTTGATCAGAATGGAAGAGATAAGGATATCACTTCTTCATATCGTCTTCGGCCTCCCATGTGGCACTCTCAACTTGTTGATTCCTCCAAAGGACTTTGACGGATGCCACATATTTGTTTCTCAAGCTCTTCACTTGCCTACCTAGTATCTGCACCAGGACATCTTCATAGGTCAAGTTATCTTCTACAGCACCCACAACATCTAAGGGCACTATAGCACTTGGGTCACCTACACACTTTCTCAACATGGACAAATGGAAGACCGGATGAACCATACTCATCTCTGTAGGCAATGCTAATTCAAAAGACATCATACCAATTCTCCTAACAAATCTATAAGGTCCTATAAAACTTAGGCTCAATTTTCCCTTCTTGTCAAACCAGACCACACCCTTCATGAGTGAGACCTTCAAATACACCCAATCACCAATATCAAACTCAAGATCTCTCCTTCTTATTTCGGAGGAGGACTTTTGCCTACTTTAAGCTGTCTTCAGTCTCTCCATTATTAGCCTCACCTTCTCCAAAGCTTCCATAACAAAATTTGGCCCCAACAAGGCTATTTCCCCACGTTAAACCACCGAACTAGGGACCTACAACGCCTACCATATAAAGCTTCAAAGGGAGCTGTTCAAATGCTAGAGTGATAGCTATTGTTGTAAGCGAACTCAATGAGTGGAATATGTTCATTCCAACTATCCTTGAACTCCAAAACACAATCCCTAAGCATATCCTTAAGAGTATGAATTGTCCTTTTTGCTTGACCATCCGTTTAAGGATGAAAAGTTGTGCTAAGCTTGACTTTGGTACCAAGACCCATTTGGAAGGATCTGCAAAAGTAACAAGTGAATTGAGCACCACGATCCGAAATAATAGACAATGGTACCCCATGAAACTTAACCAACTCATGATATATAGCTTGGCATTATCTTTGGCACCATAAGTTGTTCTAACCGGTGGAAAGTGAGCTGACTTTGTCATCCTGTTAAAGATAACCCAAATAGAATCAAAGTGCTTTCTAGTATTTGGCAAACCAATCATAAAATCCATGTTTATCTCTTCCCACTTCCAAGTAGGAGTTTCTATGTCTTGGGTTAAGCCACCCATCCTTTGATGTTCAGATTTGACTTGTTGGCAATTGTGACAACCAGCTACAAACTTTGCAATACCTCTTCTCATACCACCCCACCAATACACCACCCTCAAGTCTTTATGCATCTTTGTAGTACCGGGGTGAATAGAGTAGGATGAATTATGTGCCTCTTTCAAAATCAAAATCCTTAACCCATCAACATTAGGCATACATAACCTACCTTGGTATCTAAGGACACTATCTCTCCCTTGGGGGAACACCTCCACTTTACCATCCTTCACCGAAGCTTTCAATTCTAGCAAGGTAGGGTCAAGGTCTTGTTTGGACTTGACCTCTTCAATCAAAGAAGATCTGGAACCCTAAAAAACAACCACTTCATTTTCAATGTCAATCAACCTAACTCCTAACCTTGCTAACTAGTGAACTTCTCTAGCCACTTCCTTATTTCTATCATAAAAATGAGCTACACTTTCCATGGACACTCTAATTAGAGCATCGACCACAACATTAGCCTTGTCTGGCTGATCATGCACATCCATATCATAATCCTTAACTCAAACTAAGATCAATTTGTGTGAATATATATTGGAGACTCTTGTGGTCGGTGAATACTTTTACATGAACCCCATAAAAATAATGATGTCATATTTTCAAAGCAAATACTACGACCACTAATTCACGATCATGGGTGGGATAATTACGTTCATGAACCTTTAGTTGCCGAGAAGTATATGCTATGACTTTTCCACACACCAAACCCACCCTTGAAGCGTCACAATAAACCACAAATCCTTCTAACCTTTCCGATAGAGCCAATATAGGAGCAGATGTAAGCTTCTCTTTTAATGTTTGAAAACTCCTTTCACATTCACCAGTCCAAACAAATTTTGCCTTCTTTTGTGTCAATGTTTCAAATGGGAAGCAATTGAAGAGAAACCATTCACAAATCTCTGGTAGTACCCCGTGAAGCCCAAGAAAGTCCTAATATCCATTGGAGTTAAGGGCCTAGGTAAATTCCTTATCACTTCCGTCGTCTTAGTGTCCACTTTAATTCCGTCACCTGACACCACATGCCCTAGGAATGCAACCTCCTTCAACCAAAATTCAAATTTAGCAAATTTAGCAAACAACCTCTCCTATCTCAGAGTGTGCAACACTACCCTTAAATGATTCATATGCTCTTCTTTATTTCGAGAGTAAATCAATATGTCATCGATGAAGACCACCAAAAACATATCAAGGTAGGGGTCTAAAGACACCATTCATGATATCCATAATTATCGCCGATGCATTAGTTAAGCCAAATGATATTAATATAAATTTAAAATATCCCTCTCTAGACCGAAAAGCCATCTTGGGAATATTACATTCCCCGATACTCACTTGGTGGTATCCGGACCAAAGATCAATCTTCGAAAAATAACTAGCCCTTTGTAGTTGATCAAATAGGTCATCTATCCTTGCAAAGGGATATTTGTTCTTTATAGTGACCTTCTTGAGTTACCGGTAGCTGATGCACATTCTAAGTGAGCATAACATACCGGTAAAAACATCGAGCACCTCACTCATTCCTTGCCTCCTTTGAAGAGCATAAAATAGATTATGACATAGAGCACCCCCTTGTTGACCTCCTTGTGCCTTACGTTCAACATGAGCACCTTGTCTTTGAGGATGACCATCTTTACCCTTGTTTTGAGCTTAGGGACAATCAACAACCTTGTGGCCTACCTTTCCATAACCATAACAACCATTCGAATCCCCCAAGCATTTGCCACCCTGATTTTTTCCACATTTTGGGCCCCTTGGAAAAGTCATCCCACCATTTCCACCTTGAGTCATAGGTTAGGCACCCTATTATTAGCAAACCACTTAATTTGAGAGTTGGAGGATCTTTGGCCTTGGAATTTGTGACCTTGTTGGAAATGGCCTTCCTTAGCACCTTAAAAATCACCATCATACAGAACCCTCTTGGACTCTGACTTTGACTTTTCCTAAGCTTCTTCCCTTCAATTTTCTGAGCATACGTCATGAGCCGAGACAAGTCCATATCACCTATAAGCATAGCGGTTCGACACTCTTCATTTCCCAAGTCGGACACCCCCGACACAAACTTATTCATCCTTGCCCTAGGGTTGGCAACCAAGTGAGGAGCATATTTTGAGAGCTTGTTCAACTTAAGGGAATACTGTTTCTCACTCATGGAGCCTTGCTTGAGATTCATGAACACCATCATCTTTGCCTCTCTTAATTTGATAGGGAAGAATCGATTAAGGAATGCAACTTTAAATTCCTCCCATGGGATGGGATCATCATTCCCCCTCTCTAGATTCCATTGGGTAAACCACATTTGATAGGCCACAAGTTTAGCCTTATCTCCAAAGTCACGCCATAATGGTGAGCACTTTATATATCTCTTCAATGAATTCTCAGGGGCCCTTTTCCGTTTTAGAGCCATGGAACTCTGAAGGGTTTGTCCATGTGAAATCTCTCACTCTCGAGGCCAGGGTGAGAGCATGAAGAGCTTGGGGTCCTTCGTTTAATTTAATGGTTATGTCTTGTGCCAACATAGAAATGACATTTCGATATTCGGCGTGCCTGGCCCCTTCTTCTTGAGGAGCTCGAGGAGCCGGATGGGTCAGGCCCTCTTCAGGTGTAAGAGCTCTTTGTGCCATTCTCTAAAAGAGCAAAAGATCGCCCATTAGGTAAAGGGGGACCTTAATTTAAATTTTAAAGCACAACATAGATCATGAAGAAGTGAACCATTTCTTAAAACCCCTCACAGCCTCCTATTCATAGTTGTGGTGCGCTTCATAACAATAAACAAAACTCTACTTAACGCAATGTTTTGGATTTCAAAGGACCATTAACAAACCTAGTGCTCTGATACCAAGCTTATCACAACCCAACCCTAGGGCCTAGGCTTGACAAAGTTAATGGTAACCCGAAGGGACGCCAAACAAGCCTCTTAAGCATGGATAGCTCATCCTTGGTTACATGAAAGAATAAAAGAGCAATAAACATGAAGCACATAATTTCTAAGGGAAATGGGGCTTTAGACGTAAGCTATGGGGATTTTGTGGGGAAGAGGATAAGCATGAATCACATAGGAGATAATCTGAAGGGGCGTGTAAGTATGACTCACTCTATAGAAGCAATATGGACTTAGGACTTCCATCACATCAATAACATAAAAAAGCATAGACGGAAAAAGGGACTAAGGGAAGTCTTCAACAATTTCAAAAACATAATTGAGTCAAGCTCGATACATAAAAATCCATATCTAACAACACCTCTTGTATGAGTGGAACGGGGCCAGGACATCTCCCAAGCTCACTCTCAAAAGATAGAAATCCAAAATAGACATGTCTCAACAAAAGCATGAAAGTAAGTTGATGTTGTCCCCGAAGTGGAGGACTAACCAATAGAAGTCTTCAAAGGATCCGACTAGCCACATGGAGGAAGAGGATGAATAGGAGTTCTGGTCCCTACATGGTTAGATCATACAAGCAATAAATATATGTTTGTACTTGTAGTGTACTAAGTATGTAGGGTGCAATGCAACAAAGGACATAAGCCACGTTATTCGAGATGCATAATTATAATGATTAAACATAAGCTCAATATGATATGTATAATCAATGCTTAATTTAAAACATGCATTGGAATAGTTAAACATGCATAACATATCATATATATGTGGGAGAAGGCCCTCACTGACATATAATACCGAGCGAGCTACTACTTGAAATCCTGATGTTTAGTTGACATCGAATAAAAGAGTGGTCTACTTGCCCGGGTAAATCAAGCATGATGACACAAAGTGCGTAACTTGTCCTATTTGGATCCACTAGTAAGACCTTTTTAGGGAAAATATTATAAGCCTATGTTGGCACATCATTGTGAGACCAAGACTTTATATAAGGACTCCTTGGGTCGAGCCCCCACCTTAAGCCTCTTTTGTTACTAGGTCTAGTCCCATGAAATACTTGAAATAATCATAAATTTAATCATAACTTGAATGACATCTAAAAGGGGACATGTTAACATGGCATGAGTAGCTCATTCATATACTTGAACCCTACACTTGGGCATATACCTTATACTGGAAGGTAAAAACATTGCATAAACTTGACCCCTTCTAGTAGGAATTGCATTTCACATGAGGATAGAAATTGTATTATGCTTGACCCCTTCTAGTGAATTTTCATTAGTACCTGAGGGTAAAATAGTTATCATGCTTGACCCCTTCTTGTAGACAGTACACACTCACAAGAGGGTAGGATGTAGCATAAGGGATCAACATTTTATTTACTAATTATAGACACTTTTCATGAGTTCAATACATGCTTAGGAGCCCATAATTGATCATAACATGCTTGTCTTGTAATTCATGCAATAATCATTCATTTACATAGAAAGCTTGTCATATAAACTTAGTCAAACATTGTGGGTGTATGTACATAGGCTTAAAGTGATGCAATTCAAGAGTATAAGATAAGAGAGGAGTAAAATCAATTCATTTTGAAGTCTTTCACGTCAACCCAACATCATTATAGTTAAACCCTCATTTTTGATATCATGAAGTCCGATTAAATCCCATAAGTTCTTCCAGAAATTTTCATAGCATCATAGAGTACATAACTTAATATCATGAAATCCATCACATTGTCAACCCCCAAGGATATTTAAGCATGATAAAATCATTACTTGAAGAACTCAAATAAAAACCATGTGTACATTGCATAATAATAACATCATATGCAAGAGTTCATAAAAAAATACCTATAAAAATCCATAAATTTCATCTATTTGGAAAGAAGAATGGTTGGAACTTTGGGAAGAAAGGTTCCCACATACAAACCCATACACCTTAGTGTGATTATGGTGGAGGAAACCTGATTTGAAGATGGAAGATTCAAAACCCTAGCTCTCACCATTTACTTAAATGCCTTGAAGAGCTTGAGAGAGTTTTTGAGACTTAGGGATTTTGAGAAATGAGTTAAACTGAGGGTGTGAAGGGGTCATAAGGCTGGAAAGGGGTCATTTGAGACCTTAAACGATGTAGCTTGGACTTAGGAAAAATAGGAAAGATCAATTTCGCCATTTTTAAAATCTACTCTAACAGGTCTGTGAGATCCTATTTACGGGCCTTCGAACTTTCTACAGGTTGTAGATTAGGGTTTTATCGTATGGATTTTTGCAACATTCCTAGACCCCCTACTCTAATTCATATTCTACCACACAATATATAACTCACAGAAGGTTTTACGAGTCGTCTGATAAGTCATTGATTGAACTCCTGAAAGATTTCATTTTTCATCACATCTCCCCAGGTTCTACAAACCCACATATGGTACGTACTTCATCTTACAAGCCTTAAACCTCCTCATAAAAGCTGACAGTTCTGATTTTCTTAACCTCCTCATAAAAGCTGACAGTTCTGATTTTCTTACTTTCTCTTACCTTTCACATTCCCCATAGGCAGGGTCTTATATCGTCCAAGCTACACCTTCTTTTTGAAAGTTAAAGTGGTCTTGTCATGATATAAAACCTGACAAAGGTTAGGGTCGAATCCCATAGGGAATATGGTAGACTCAGAGTAATTTCAAGCAAGTCGAGTGAATTAACCTACTTATCTCCAAAAAGGGGGAGGGGGGTTTGTAGTTAGCAGAAAGTAACCTAAACTAGAACAAGTGTTGTGAAACCAATGAGAAGAGTAACTAGGGTATTATGTTCCTCATGATTCCCTAACTTGGTGTTACTAAATAATCATAATCGTTTTTAGTGTGATACACGCTGAAAAATAAGTTAAGTTTACCAAACTCTTTGATCCAAGCAAGAGGTAAATTTCACTACACGATTTGATCAATCCTCGTAGTGTGGCATTACTAACTCTTACTTATTATCCCAATACAACCTCTCCTTGATCCTGTTTTGTCTTATTCAAGATTTTACATTCAATAAGGTTGGGCTACTTAAGTTTTTACAAAGAAAAGGGTACATGCAACACTTAGACATCGGGATCAAGGGATATATTACACATTTGGTTGGTCATTTAGGCTAAGTAGATTAAAGTGAACAATGGCCTACGATCCTTTCCTAACCAAATAACCTATGGGCTAAGTCAATGTAACAGGGCAAGTTATGAGTTAAAACACAATATGAGAATTAAGCAAAGAAAGCACACATACACATGAAACTGACTACACTATAAATATAGACTCTCAGATCATTCTTTTTATCATAATTAGAATTCACATATCATAACATACACTATCAAGAATCACCATCACATGGTTTTTATCAAGACTAACTAAAACACATTTGATGGGTATCAATTTTCACACAAAAACTAACATATGCCATAGACTTATGCTACATACTACTAATACTACCTACACATCCTAAACATGCTGGTTCAATAGAAAATAAATGTCCTTAGGGAAAATGAACACGGGCATGAAAACCCCTCGGACTCATAATTTTGGATAGTTATAAGCCATAGTTACTCAAAGTTCATTGAGGCCTATAACTACCCACACCCTATCGAAAGGAATTTTCATTACCCTCAATGCACAAAATATGATAGAATCAAGGCATAGGGGACAAAAAACATACTACGTGCCTAAGTGTTGGTCTCTAGCTGAGTCTGATCACCCTCAACCTGCCTGGTGGTCTCCTCAGTATTGACAAAAGGTCCGGAGGAACTAGCAAACCTTATCCTCTCCATCTTGCATGTTTGCCACTCCTCGTCATCCTACATGGATTAAAGCCTTGAAATCTCAAGTTGATCCTTCTCTTTCATTCATGCCTCTAGCCTCATGACATTTTAATCATCAATGTAGAGCCACTTCCCGAGGGAAGAGAGTGTGTGTCCTCAAGAACAAACAAATCAACCACCACATCAGTGGGATCGGCTTGTGGAAGCACAATTGGTGCAACTACTATTTTCTTCATCTAGGACCGAAGCTACTGGATCTCTGTCTGAATGGCCATTAAAACTACAGGTTATGTTGTGCTGAGGCTTTGCTCTACTCTTCTCTCAAATACATCGATACGATTGTCTACTAGTGTAAACCTATCCTAAATAGTAACCACACAATGTGTCTGTATCCAGCCTCTGAGATTACCTAGCAAAACGAAGGCCGAATATGTTGTTGCAACTGAGTCAATTGGGACTCCGTGCAAGCCTACCTCTGCGCCAGGGCATGAATAGATGCCACTGACACATATATCATGTCTACGAGTGATTTCTATGTGGGCACGACCTCTGGTGTAGTAGTGGTGGAAGTAGGCCCCTGCTCTATATCACCCTCGGTCGGTAGGGGCCCCTCAGTTGTGGGAGCAATAGTGGTGGTAGACGATGGAGGCTCAGATTGTTGCACTGTGCGAACATCTCTAAAATCTAGACTGGAGGGTTTGATACTCGCCAAAGAGTCACCAGATTCTCATCATCCTTTATCAGGATGGGATAGAGTGCCCTTTGAACCTTAATAAGAGAGTCCTCGCAAAGAAGATTCTCCACCCCTGTCTCTATACAGAGTCAATATCAAGCACGGGAAGGGGATGGAGGTGGA
Source organism: Solanum rostratum (assembly GCA_029948455.1). Lineage (NCBI taxonomy): Eukaryota > Viridiplantae > Streptophyta > Magnoliopsida > Solanales > Solanaceae > Solanum > Solanum rostratum. Next base: position 27,447,002 of record CM057045.1, read on the forward strand.
CTTCTTCAGGCCTGCCTCATGAATCTGCTCCTCAATAAGGTAGGCCCGATTTAGGTTATAGCTAGCCAAGATGCTGGCAACCAAAATTGCATGGTCCATTGTGAAGGTACTATTTGCATGCGTGGGACAAATTCATGATCTAACCACAGCCCAATAAATTTTTTGGTGAAGTTGAGGGATGCCTTCACTATGAGGACCGACGAAATAGATACCCACTCAGGGTCCTGACCCTGCTCAGTAATATGGACAACTACCCATATCATCAACTAAACCTTGCAGGCTAGATCTCTCATAAAGGCCTTGTCCCAAGTTTGCTTAATCTTTGATCGAACTCAATTGTGGTCTTGGAGGCTTAGTACTTAGGATCAGAAGGCATGCGTTACATGGTGGTCTTTGAGATGTCAACCTGTACTCCTCTCACCCTTGTGTGTGTCAATTGGGGCTGAGCGAGGGGCTCTTCCTCATAGGGAGAGACTCTAGGATCGTGGCGGTGTAGGATGCTAGGAAATCACGGACCATCGGTAGGGAGTATTTCCCCGATAGTGCTACCTGCCACTGGAGTCTGTATCGGGAATTGGTGTCCTGGAGGCCAAGGACACTGTCTAGCCCTAAAGTAGTGATCTAGTGCTCCTCAAATATAGAACGGGCTGGTCGACCCACTCATCCTTCTGTACGTCATCCTGGTAGTTAGTTTGCATGTCTCGTATGCACCATTGGTTAGATAAAGAATCTAGAGGTGAGGGTGGTGCTCGAGGTGCCAAAGATGACCTAGAACCAGAGTCCTCTCCTGATTCGAACTCAGATCCCTCTCCAGAAGGAGTCATCTGTATCAAGCTGCTATTCATAACACCTCCCTCATCAAACTGGGGAGGGCAGACCATAATGGTCTGAGTCTGGGCCTGCCCTATCTGTCTAGCAGCAACTCATGAATGTAGTCAATTGGTTCCTACATTGAGTTGGACACCGAGGTCCTGTAAATCCATTGGCCTCGGAGCTGCGCTGGGCCTCTGAGGACTCATCTCGTAACCATTGTTGCAAGGCATATATCTCACTTTTCCTTGCTTTTGGGGCCATGGTACCTGAAATGCACACATTTAACATCATTATTAGCCCCACAAGTAGAGGAAAGAAAATCAAGAACATATCAGAACTGGTGATAGATGAGTGTACGAAGGCTCATTTACGAGTCGTATTGAAAACTAAGAGTCTTAAAAGGCCCTCATAGATTGCAAGGTACAATTAACTTAACTATTAGAACTGTATCTATAAGACTAGATATGACTTGTAGAAGGTTTTACGGGCCATAGACTAAGTCATAGATATAGTTCCAGACTTGAACTTTTATAGGTATCACTCTACGAGAAGTGTCTATGAGTCATAGACTAGACCATGACTCATAAAAGGTCTCATCTAATAAAGTCTCAAAAACTCCAAACTACTAGATCTTCTTATGATGGGAAACTACGACTCATTGACTATTCCACGAACCGTAGAAGACCCTTGTGGTGTTAAACTTCCAGTAACTTGGGTTTTCTAAGCTTATCAAATGGGTCTCAAGCTGATATGAATAGTCCACAATCTATTAATTCAACACCAAAGAAAGAATCTTATGCACCCACATAATCCCAACAAATTTCCAATACCCCATATGCAACAATTATACACTACCCCAACTAATGTCATCTTACAAATTCAATCCACAATCTGACATCCATTTGATAGTTAATAATTATGCACGCACATGCAATCAAATTCCTTTTGTCAAATAATGATTTCTATGTAATTCCGACAACATGTAAGAACGTGATTTTTACGCATCATCATTCAAACCCGACATGTCCACACACACATTCTAGCATTCACATCTTTCAGGATAATGGTAACTACTTAATAAAGGTTATGCATATATCACATACAAAGGCAACAACTTATTCGAACACCATGTTTGGAATACCATACCCTTCAATAATTGTAACCTAATGATATAAATTTTGGTAGTACATGGAATTTAGAGCCAAGAACTTATCGAATTTGGATCACAAGGTTGAAAATTCTAATCTAAGTGTTGCTACAAAGTTATCAATAAACTTTGACGATAGTCGGATGATGGTCGGAGTAGTGGGGTAGGAGTAGGGGTCGGGGTATTTTTGGAAATTATTGTGAGAATGAGGGGTAAAATAATTTTACCTTTCTTTTATACGTTGACGGGGTTGGGTGAAAGTTAGGCGCAGGCTCTCCAAAACCCCAACGATGGGCCGTAGAGTTTTCTACGGTTTATAGAATCTGGTCTTATAGAGTACCAAAGCCCTAATCTTTGGCATTGGCTTCATGAACCCATCTATGGGCCGCACATAGACATATGACTCGTAGATGGCTGTTTTGGGGTTCCTCTAACCTGTAACTCTAAATTGAATAAGATAAGACAAATCTACGCATTCACTCGTAGGACTCGTTAGGACTGGCATTGGCTTCACGAACCCATCTATGGGTCGTAGAAGCCCCCAACACTTAGAAAAATTCAGGAAACTTACCTGGAGTCCACGAGCACCATTCACGGACCATAATTTTATCTATGGGCCGTAAAGTTGGATCGAGGACTGGAGTATTTTTGATGTGTTTTACGAGTTGGTATATGGGTCATGGTATAAACCACGACCTATAGAATTGGTCATAGAAGCACTTCTTGTTTCCTATTCATCCTACGATGGCTGACTTGGTCATATACCTACATATCCTTCACAAAACACATTGTTACCATATAATGCCACCAGTCCAGAATAAAAAAATTACAACCATTAAAGTCCTAAAGCTAAAAATAAAACAAAACTACTATTATTACATCAAATATCTTGGGTGGCCTCCCAAGTAGCGCCTGATTTATTATCGTGGCATGACTTGGACAACTTCGTTACTCAGACTTCACCAAGTGTGCAAACTTCTGTCTTTAAGTCATCGGGCCTCTTCATCGACTGATAGATGTTAAAGACAACATCTTTATCATTCAATCAAAACTTGAGGTTCCCTGATTCCATATCCTCTAGTGCTCACCTAATGGCTAGGAAGGGCCTTCCCAAGATGATTGCGACTTCAAAGTCAACTTCCCAATCAAGGATTACAAAGTCTGTGGGGAATTAGAATTTCTCCACTTTGAGAAAGACGTCATATAGTATATCACAGGCTTCTTCGTTGTTCTGTCAGCCATCAAAAATTACATGCTCGTAGGAGTAGGGGCTCGTAGTCCAAGATTCTTCAACACTGCAAGGGGCATCAAATTGACGCTTGCTCATAGATCAGATAATTCCCTTACGAGTTCAACATCTCTAATAGTGTAGGGTATGGTGAATTCTCTGGGATCTTCTTGCTTCTACACTAAGGACCTTGTAACTATCGCACTGCAATATTTGAAGTTCTTGGGAGAGCTCCTAGCTCACAGTTCTCTTCTTTGTGATCAAGTCCTCCATAAACTTTGCATAGCTAGGCATCTTCTCCAATGCTTTAATGAGAGGGTTGCTTTAGTGTAGAGATGAAGTGCTTGAATTTACCTTCCTCCTACTTCTTTTTTAGTCTCTGAGGGAAAGGAGAGGGAGGTCTATGAATAGGTTTCAATTTCTCTTGCATCACTACAACATCACTCACTGCATCCTTGGCACGAACATCTCTGATCTCCGCATCTTTGCTCTCAACTATCTCCTCACGGACATCATCATCATCAACCGACTTCGGAGGGTCAATGGCCTGTTTGCTACAACATGTAGTAACTAACATACACTACTCTTCATTATTTAGATTTTGAACTGTGTTGCTAGGTACTGTACCTTTCTACCGCTGGTTCAATTGAGTCGACATTTGACCAAAATTGCTCCAGCTGCTTGATAGCAATAGAATGAGACTCAATTTTCCGATTAATACTGGAGATGTAAGATTTCATCCCCTTCAAGGTCTCATCCTGAGCATCAGCCTTCTTTAACAATCGATCAAACATCTGCTCAACTCTAGAGATACCAACACCTAAATCGCGATTATGTGGTGGCACATAGGGATCATTTCGGTAACCATCTCCACATCCCTTACTAGTATCTTTGTCCTGGTCTGGGTTCTTTTCATAGTATCCTCCTTGATTGTTGTCTCTGAAGGTGCCAACCCTGTTAAAGTTTTGACCTTAGTTCTGTTGACCTTGGTTCCAACATTCTTGATTTGACTCTTAGGTGTTGGTCCGGAAACCCACCATATTATCAATGATGAAGAAAGTGTCCTCCTCATAGTAAGGCTCCTCATAATAGGGTGCTCGTGAAGGTTGATGAGCTACTTCACTCACAAGTTCTTGGTTCTGCTTCATGAACAACTCCACATTGGTACTAATCCGAGCAAGCTCTCGCATCATATCCTCATTTATCTTTGCCTGCGACAAATTAGTTTAACTGTAAATGAGTTCTTAGTGGTTGACTTGTCTCTCCTTCCCGATGCACGATTTATCTTGACCATTTTTTCCAACATTTTAGTAATTATTGGAAATGGACGATCTAGAAATGAGCCTCCTATGATAGTGTCAGCAACAGTTTGGCTATTCTTATCCAGGGCTCGATAAAAAATCTCCACTAAGGCGTCATCCATGATCTTGTGGTTAGGGATACTCTTCAAGAACTTTGTGAACCTCTCCTACATAATACTAATCTAATCACCAGGCAATTGCTCGACGTGGTTGATCTAGTCCTTCAACTTCAGCTTCTTTGACCTCGGAAAGAACCTCTCCAAGAAGGTAGTTCTGCCCAACTAGTGATCAAACTCTATGGGAGCTCAAATAACCATAACATTGCATCGCCTCTTCAATACAATGGGAAGACACAAAGCTTAACAAAATCCAAAGACCAAATCTAGCTTTCTATCATGCTCTTACAAATGAAGATAATGTTGTTTAGATGGTTATGTGGATCCTCTTATGGTAGGCCCATGAACAAACTGCGATTCTATAGCATTTGGAGTAACCCACTCAAAACAATGAACTTTGTGTCATCCTATAGTGGAGGTAACACAATAACATTAATGACATCCATCCCCATAGGGTAAAGCCGATATTGATTGCAGTATGAGCTACGACTTGAAGATCCTGCAGCGGTGAGTTAATATCCTCAAATGGAGATGGGATATTATTGTTATCATTATTGTTCTGGTTAAGTGTTGTATTCACTACTTCATTTGCAGCATTGTTCGCGTTGTTCTTGGCTATGCGTATCAGTGACTTTTGGATCTCAGGGTCAAACAGAGTCAAGGGCATGCCTCGGCTTCAAATGTTTTGCATACTCTACTGTTGTACGCTGTAACAAAACAACAATAACAAAAAATGCTAAATCACAGAAATATGGATTAATTCTCAAATTACTCAAACTAAAACCAGTCTAGCCATATTCCTTGGCAACAACTCCAAAATCATGATGTCGCCCAAGCTACATCACCTTCTTGAATGTTAAAGTGGTAGTTGTCAAGATATATAACCTAAACAAGCTTAGGTTGAATTCCACTAGAAATATGGTAGAATCAGAGTAATTTCAAGCAAGTCGAGTCAATTAACTTACTTATCTACAGAAAGGGAGGGCAGTACTTTGCAGACAATAAGCCTAAACTAGAACAAGTGTGGTGAAACCAGTGAGAATAGTAACTAGGGTATTGTGTTCCCCATGATTCCCTAACTTGGTACTGCCAGGTAAACATAATCTTTTCTAGTATGTTTCATGTGGAACGGTAAATTAAGTTTATCAAACCATTTAATCCAGGCAAAAGCTAAATTTCACTACATGAGTTGATCCATACCCACAGTGTGACATTAATAACCCTTACCTATGGTCCCAGTACAACCTCCCCTTGATCTAGTTTTGTTGATTAGTAATGTGCTGCCAAAATACACACTTTTGATGCTTAAAACTTGGAATTTTGTGTGTTCTCAATGCAATGTTGGTTGGTTTTATGTGTTTTTGGGTTTATATTTGCACGATTACAGGTTGGCCTTGATTTTAGGAAAAAATGGAGAAATTGCTAATTTTTGTTGTTATACGAGATTCTTTACGGGCCGTAGATCATTTTATGGACCATAGGGTGGTTTCGTGAACAATTCCATTCAGGGGTTATTTTATGAAGTTTATTTTACGAATAAACAGATGAGTCTTAGAAGGTTTTATGAGTCATAGTGGATGTTTGTCCCATGAGAATTAGAAATTGGGAATATTTGAAGTTCATCAAATGAAACCCTTTTACGAATTGTAAACCACTTTACGAGTTATAGAGTGGTGTCGTAGAGTTGAAGTTATATTTTCCAGCAACGGAGTACGAGACCACAATTATGGGTCGTGGGATGCAATACGCACCATAAACCCCTTTCACATAGCGTGCTGACTAGTTATCCTATTTCCGTTGGGATTTGTATTTTACTTATTATTAATAGCTTTTTAGATTATTTTTCATAAGTTTGTAAGTTTGAGAAGTTCTCACCTAGTACTCAGAGAACTCAATAATTAGAGAGAGAAAATTATGAGATCATATAGGAGAGTCTTTGAGAATGTGCTTGAAAATCATCTTTTAGCTTGTGATTCTTATTGAAGTTGGATTCGCTTGTTTTTAATTCTATTGTGTAAGTGTTTAAGTATGTTTTCTCAATCCATAATCTTTGCATCTACAGAAAGCATGAGTAGGTAAATCCAAAACTAGAGTTGTGGGAACCAGGAAGAACCTACAAAGTAAAACCGAATAATCCATAATTCTTGAAAGGTGTATAAGCATGTATTAATTAACTCTCTTCGTTTTCCATGTTTTCTAATGGTGGACAACATTAGAACCTACCTAGTGTTACTGACTGGATGAAGGTAGTAATGAATAGGAAAAAAGGATTAATTAATAGGATTTGATTGATGTGTTCTCAACTAATCAACCAAACTGGGTCATGGGGAGGTTGGACTGGGACTAACAGGTAAGGGTTAGTAATGCACACTATGGAGATTGACCAAGTCGCATAGTGAAATTCACCTCTCACCTTTGACCAAAGGACTTAGTTAACATAACTTACTGTCCTGCATGTTATACACTAGAAACAAATTAGGTCATCTGGTGATACTGATTTGTGGAATCCTGGGAAACACAATACCCTAGTTTCTCTCCATATTGAATTCTCTATTGTGTTAGTTATTATTGTAAGAACCCCCCTTCCTTTGGGGACGTATGTCTGTAAACCATTGGAATTGCAATCATTGAATTCTCTTGATTCCCTATGGGTTTGCCCTGAACCTTTGTTAGTTCTTATTTCTTGATTGCGACCACTTTATCCTATAAAAAGGAGGTGTATCTTTGGAGATATCAAGATTTTGGTGCCGTTGCCGGCGAATATGGCTAGGCTTAGTGAATTCATAAGTTATTCAGGTGTTAATCCTTAGTTCCCCTATTTTAATTTTGTTTGTCTTTTTTGTTCTTTTTTAAGGGTGTAAGGGTAGTGTATGCCCAAGATTTAGAGTCAAGGCAATCCTTTAACTTTGTTTAACCTAGAGATTCATAGAACGTTGAGGAGAATGCTCCAAGACAACGCCAATAATATGGACAACCTCCTCAGGATTGTAATGCCAATGCTTACCAGTGGAATCAATACAGACTGAATCCTATGGATATAGAGGTGACTGGATCTATTGTGTTGCCACCACTATTGGCAGACACAAAGTTCACAGTCTCGAGTGGGTTACTTCAGATGCTATAGAACCGTGGGCTTTTTGTGGGCTTACCATCAGAGGATCCTCAAAGCCACTTACACAATATGGCAGTCATATGAAAGAGTGAAATTGGAACACATAATCAGTCGATGGATGTTGTGGGACTTTGTGTCTTCCCATTGTCTCTTACAGACAATACAACATTATGGCTATCTGAGCTCCCGCATAGTTTGATCACCAGTTGGGAAGATTTGTAGAAGGCCTTTTTGGAGAGGTAGTTCCCTAGATCGAAGAAGCTCAATTTGAAGGACCAGATCAACAATTTTGAGCAAGTTCCTGGTGATTCAATTAGTACTACGTTGGAGCGGTTCACCAGATGTTTGAGGAGTGTCCCAGACCACAAGATAGTTGATGATGCCTTGGTGGAGATCTTCTACCATTCTCTTGATGAGAACAGTCAAGCCTGTGCTGACACTATTATGGGCGGCATGTTCTTAGATCAGCCATTTGCAAGGATCGCAGAGAAACTTTAAAGAGTGGTCAAGACTAATTGTGCATGGGGGCAGAGAGATAGAGCATCCACTAAAAGTTCATGTGATGTCAATGTGGGTCTGGAGAAAGCCAGAATAAATGAAGAAATCATGCAACAACTTACCCAGATTTGCACAGGTATAAAGGTATTGATGGCAGAATCAAGAGCGAGTAAATGCAGTGGTTCATCAACCACCACGTGCACCCATATATGATGAGTCATATTATGATGAGGACGTGTGTTTTCTTACTAATCAGACAGGGGTTTTCTTGACCAATACCCAAGGGTCCAATTAGGACTTTTGGTGCCATGGTCAAGGAAACCAAGGTCGGAACTTTAATAAAAAGGGAGCTTACAGGGACAACCATGGAGGATATTATGGTAGCAATAAGGGTCTAGAGACAGATACAGATTAGATTTGGAGAGAAGGCTTCAGAATTGGTCTTTATGTGCTAACACATAATCGCGATGCAGGTGCAAGTAGTTTTAGAATTGAGGAGATGATTGATCGCCTGTTGATGAAAGCTGAGACACAAGATGAGACTCTAAGGGGCATGAAATCTGAGATTTCTAGTATAAATCAGAAAATTGAGTCTCACTCTGTGGCTATTAAACATCTTTAACAATAGTTTGGTCGAGTATCGACCTAACTTAATCAGCGTCAGAGGGGTACACTACCAAGTAACATAGTTCTGAAGCTGAAAAAAGAAGGGCGGAGTATGGAAATTACTACTTGGGCTGGAAAGAGCACTATTGATCCTCTCATGCCAACTGATAAGGAAAATGTTCGAGAGGAGATGGTTGCGGCAAACGATACGAAAATAGGAGATGATCGTGGCAAGGATGGGGTGAGTGAAGCTGCTGAACTGCAGTAGAAGTTCAAGCCCATTCCTATGCCTCCTCCCCCCTTCCGTAAAAGAATCAAAAAGAGGGAAGAGCAAGGAAAAATCAAGAACTTTCTCTCCATGCTTAAACAACTCTCCATCAAAATCCCTTTCATTGAGGCATTGGAAAAAATGCTAGGGTATGCTAAGTACATAAAGGACCTGGTCACTAAAAAGTGCACCGTGAGTCAAGAGCTCTCCCAAGAGCTTCAACATTGCAGTGCTATTTCTACAAGGGCCTTGGCTAAGAAGCGAGAAGATCCCGGTGCTTTCATCATACCCTGCACTATTGGAGATGTGGAATTCGAAACGGCACTATATGATCTAGGTGACATCATTAACTTGATGCCCCTTGCGGTCTATAAGAAGCTTGGACTGGGAGCCTCTACTACAACAAGTATGTAGTTGTTCATGGCGGATTGCACAGTGAAGAAGCCTGTGGGGATACTATACGATGTGCTGGTCAAAGTTGAGTAGTTCATATTCCCCCCTAGACTTTGTGATCTTATATTCCGAAGTCGACTTCGACATCCCAATCATCTTTGGAAGACCATTCCTAGCCAATAGGCGAGCGCTAATGGATATGGAAGCCGAGCAACTCAAGTTTAGATTGAACGACAAAGAAGTCATCTTCAATATCTGTCAGCACATGAGGCGTCTAGATGATCTAAAGAATGTAGTCTTGGAAATTGATGAAGTCTAAGTAACCAATTCGTCCAAGTCATGTCGCAACATTAAATCAGGCGCTACTTTGGAGGCAACCCAAGATCATTGATGTAATAGCATAGTTGTAGGTTTATTTTTAGCTTTTAGACTCATAGGTAGTTTACTTTCTTGTATTTTAATTGTAAATTTTGGACATTGAGCTGCATATAAGGCAACAATGTGTTCTATGAATAATATGAAGGTACAGAGCTAAGTTAGCCATTTTTGGGCTGAAAAGAGTAACAGAAGGGTCTCAACGACTGGTTCTATGGCTTTTAAAATACTTTATGACCCATACACCATTTCGTAAACATTTCCAGTGAGAAAAACATTGCGCACTCCAGTCCACAAGCCAACTTTATGATCTGTAGATCAAACTACGAGTCGTGAATAGGGTTCGTGGACCCCAGGCAAGTTTCCTGAAAATGTTCTCAGTGTTGAGATTTTATTACCAACTCTACGAGTGATAAATGACTTTACGACTTGTAGAATGGTCCGTGGAACCCAGTCCAAGAATCTAGGTTTTGGATGTTCTATGAAACTATGGTCTACGGGCCGTGAAACACTCGATGGCCCATAATCGGGATTTCTTAGAGTGTAGGCCCATTAACTTTTCAGCTGACCTAGTCAAGCTATAAATAATGGGGTCAAATTATTTTGACCCCATTCTAAATCTAAATTACTAAAATAAACTGGCCAACCCCTCCCCTTGTGAATCCGACCACCGACGGCAGCCATATGCCTATTTTTTAGAAAGTTTCCGGCAACCTAGGGTTTAGTGCCTAGACACCTCCTTCATTTTCTTCTACTTAATCACACATCTTGATAAGTTTTTGGTTATTGAAAAACCTTTAATATTCCTTGCTTTGTATGATTGAATTGGACAATGTGTTGGGAATGGTAGTTTAGCAACTAAATCTATGTTTGGATTATATGTGTAAATTGAATTTGGGTTGCCCATGTATGAATGTTTGTCTAAATCCGGAAGTAGGTACTTATGCTTCTTTTAATGTTTTGAATAGTTGTTTGTGCCTATTGTTTCGCTCAACTTATGTGATTAAATGATTTTGTTTGTGAATGGGTGGGTGATGACATATGCGCATAATCTTGTTGAAACGATCATAAGTTGTTGGAATATTAGGATGAACATGCTTGATCATTTTCAAAGTGGTATATGTGTGTATAACATGTTGGGGTCTTGGTTGTGGTTTGGGAATCATGTGGGTATATGTGTTTTTTCTTCGATGCTGATAGAATAATTGTTGAAAAAGTCGAATGGGATCCATTTTGATGGGCTTAGAATCTCAGGTGACTGAGTTTTCTTGCTTACGAATGGCTTAAAAGGCTCGTTGATCATTCCATGAATTGTAATTTCCCCTTATGCAAAATTCCAGAAACTTAAAGTTTCTAAGTCTCCATCAGACGGGAACTTCTACTAGTCGTAGTTCACTTTATAGCTCGTAGATTCCTACCTGGAATAGATTCACTTACAAAATATTTCTACAACTCAGTCTACGACTTATAAACCTTTTTACAAGTCGTACCTAGTCTCATAGACTTTTCCAGTAACAAAAATTATTTGAACCTCTATTTTACAAAAGCTTTTTACAGCTCATAGTATCAACTACGGCCCGTAAAGGATCTTTCATAGAACTCTTCTGCAACCTGATTCAAAATTTTTTTTGCATTCTGATTCGTGATTTGTGGGGTAACCGTGGTGCGTATATGTTTATGTTTCAGGTACTATGGCCCCTAAAGTGACACGAAATGAGATCAGGGCCCTATAGAAGAAGCTCAGAGATAAGTCTTCAGATGATGAGTAGGTTCCTACTCTGAGTGGATAAGTAGAGGAGCATAGAGTTACTCTCGACAAAGAGGCAGATCGATCACAAACTAAAGATGCTGCGAGGGCTGCGCAGACTCAAGCTCTCATAGTTCACACTCTAAGTCTGATATGGGTGGCAACGATAGGAGCGATTCTATACAGATGACTCCTTCTAAAGAGGAGTCCAACTCTGCATCAGACTCTAAGGATGGTTCAAAGACAAAGTCTTCTGCATTACCTCAGTCATCATCTCTAGATGCTCTCCATAAACGGTGGTGATTTGAGGGCATGCAGGAGATATATGTGGAAGGCGTGAAGCTGACATAGTGGGGTAAGCCAGTCGCTCTGTCTATGAGGAGCCTTGACTCATCTCGGATAAACTCGATAGTGTCCCCAATCACTAGGACATGATGACTCGGTACAGATTCTAGTGGCTCATATGTTCACTTGGACGATATGCCTTGACTATAGTTACAGAGTTTTATGCTTCTTATGCAGCCACTAGTTATAGAACTCTTCCCAAGGGGAAGAAAACCCTCGCTCAGCCTAGATTGACCAAAACAAGAGTGAGGGGCTCACAGGTTGATATATCCGAGGCCACCATCCACCAGATGCTATTCGAACCAAAGTTCCCTTCCCCCAGATCCACCATAGAGCTTGACTACAGGGTGGGGAAGACGAGGGACCCCCTGGTTATGAAAGATCCAGAGCGGCAATCCACTTTGATGAGATGGGTGGCTGGTTATATTACTGAGCAGGCTTCAAAACCTGCATGGGTCAACACTCACTCGGAACCTTGTCAAGGCTACGCTCAGTTTCCCTGCCAAGTTCTAATGGGCGGTTGTTCGTTCACGCATTCGACCTACACTCGTTGATAATACATTAACGCCGGAGTGTATGGTTTTTGTTTCTAAGATCTTAGCTGGCTATGCTATTGATTGGGTCCGCCTTATAGCCGAGCAGATTTATGAAGCCACACTGAAGAGGTCCACCTCCATCCCATTCCCGTGCTTTATATACCGACTCTACTTAGAGTCGAGGGTGGATATTTTGCACCAGCTAGATTAGTTGATTGAGACCCAACGTACATTGGATCCCAGTGTAATTAAGGCTGAAGAGAACCCTATGGCACTCCGACAAGCACAACCTCCACCTATATCCGAGATGCTTGCCATAGTGCCACCGCCTGAGGGTTCAAAGACTGTTAACCACTGCTGCTACTACTTAGGAAAGGCCCCCACAACTTGAGGTAGATAAGGAGACGGGGCCAACCACCTCTATTCCTACACCACAGGCCGCATCATCACAATCTACTTTCATAGGCATGGTATACTTGTCTGCCGCATTTATACAGGCCTTGGTGCAGAGGTTATCAAACGCTGAGTCACAGGTGACTCAGCTCGTTCATCAGATCAGGTCATGGGTCAGACAAGACATTTCAGACTCGAAGGGTCGAATGCAGCAATTCGTGGTCGCTATTATGCAGGACCATGTCTATACCGTGGATGCTTAAATGAACACCTTCAAGGAGAGGATACAGTGGAGATTGAGCAACTTCTGGCTACTAGATTTGTCAGCTAATCAGACGGAGATCAAGCAGCTCTGAGCTTATATGATAGAAGTACTCGCAGCACCGGTCGCACTACCCGCGTCTATACATTCGGTGTTGGTGGTTGATCTATGTTCTCCTGATAAGCCCATTCAATCTTTCTACAAGAAGAAACCCCACACAAAGGATAATGATCCAGATAAGATACACTTATATACGAGACTTAGAAAGGAGGAGGAGCTCGAGCTTATCTTAAGGAGATCAAGACAAGAGGAGGAGAGACGATAGACTCGAGAGCATGAGAGCATGAGGGGATTCGACCCCTCCGAATAGAGTACTACTATTGAGTAGACTACCCCACAGGAGGAGGGTAGCCAGACTCAGCCACATGTAGGCGCTTAGGCGCCCAGGTATGTTTTATGAACTATATGTTTTATTTTTCTTTCATTTTGTGCATTACGGACAATGCGTATCCTTTTTTATGGGCTGAGGGTAGTTATGGGTCTTAATGAAGTCTGAGTAGCTTGGGTCCATAACTACTCCAATTGTCGATCCTAGGGTTTTCTTGCCTGGGCTCTTTTTCCTCGTGGATATTTAACTTTTATTGAACCAACATGTTGAGGGTGTTTAGATAGTATTTGTAGCATATATGACCAATATATTTGGCATATAACATGTTTGTTGTGTCTTGTTTGAAAAGGATTCCCACCAAAACTTTATTTTGATTAGTAGTTAGATAGCAACCATGCATGTTTAGGTGTGTGACAATGTTTGTTTAGATAAGCCAGGATGAATTAAGATAAGAAGCATGATCTGAGAGTCTTTTGTTGATGATGTATGTAGTGTCATCTGGGAGTGAATGTAATTTGCCAGATTCATATATTTCATCTTAATTCAGAACTTGCCTTGTTAGATGGTAGATTAATTGGATAGGATAGGATCTTAGGCACTTGTTCTTAATAGTCCACATAGCCTAAAATGACCAACCAAAACTATGATATATCCTTTGTTACTAATGTTTGAACCTAACATGTACCTATTCTTTGAAAACACTTGATTAACCTATCCTTGTTAGTTGTAAAATCCTGAAATTGGCCCTGTTCCTTCCTCGAACATTGTGCACCTTGACTGAGGAAAATATCCGAAGTTGAGGGTGGCTACCAAAAGTGGCCCAGGTTCTGAGGACAGATATTGTGCACCTCACACTGGCTAAAATCCTAAGCTGCGGGTGGTTGGCGTAAGGGTGAAACACAAAAATGAGGGGGTGAATTAATGACATAGAGGAATCATGTACTGGTGCAAGAAAAACAAGTGATACCTTAGTTCTGAGCTAAAAAGCAAAATGAAGTGTCGAAATAAGGCAAAAAGCTGATAAATAAAAAAAGATCTCCCAGAAAAGGTTGAAAATAAGAAAAAGGGAGAATAAGGTTAACATAACAGAGTTGGTAGGGAAAAGGTGTAGAAGTACGCAGTGTCAAGGAGGGTTTTTAGTCACTATGTTCCCATAATGTCATACCAAAGCCCCCTGAGCGTACGTTGCAAATCTAGAAAGTCCTAAAGTGATCCTAGTCCAGTTTGTTGAAAGCCTTAATCATGATTTTAGGGGCAAGCCTATCGTATTAGGCATGATGCATTATGATCTTTTGTGAGACTGAGTGCTTTTGCATAGTCAGAAGGTTATACATGAAAAAATCATTGAGTGTCAAATATGGCTCTTTTTTCTGTGAGGGAACTTGCATTGCATTGCTAGCACTAGATTTGTTTCAGTGATTGGGGATTGTTGATACTACCTCGCTTGTCATAGTCCTGTTGTCACATGCACCAGGTTATATTGTCTTGCTAGACAGCAATCTGATCCTATTTTTAAAAGGTGTGGGTAATTGAGTTTGAGATTTATGTAATGTATGCCATGGGGTTACGGTTTGTGTGTTAAAATATTATCTATATAGATTGAGTCCGTCACTTGAGGACAAGCAACAATTATAAGTTTCGGGTGTTGATGTGCTACCAAAATACAACACTTTTGATGCTTAAATCATGGAACCTTCTTTAGATTCTCCAAGAAACTGATTCCCACAGGTATGTAAGACTTTCCAAAAGTTATCCTACGTCCGTTTTAGTATCTTCAACTACTAGTCTTTAACCCAATATCAAGTTTGTAAGTTGAGATCAAGATTCCTCCATCACTAGTCAGTTTCATTGAAATACTTGTTCTTGTATATTTCTTGATAAACATCACGGTCTTTACTGATTTCTCTGCTGAAATAAGCTATTGAGACATGATTACGTACTTATTGTTGCATTTGTAAGAACCTTATATATTTCATGAAAAGCTATTATGTCCATAGTTTTGAGTTGAGTTTAAGAAGTACTTACAACTTCTGTATTTACAACATAGCTGAGTAATAAAATTATGTTTTTGAGATACTTTGCATTGATACTACTTACAGTCAAAGAAAAGAGACAAGTTGAGAAAAGTTTAAGAAAAGCTAAAGTTGGGCTAAATCCCAAAAGATTAAAAATGCATTATGAGAAGTCTTACTCTTAAAGTTATGAGCATTATAAATTTTTTTGGAGAGTGGTATTGAGCACTGATATGAGTGCAAGGAATAATAACTTGAATTCATATACTACATAGCCGACATAGAATAGAATTGTACCAAAAGTACAACTGCTTGCCGTTGAGATAGCCTAAGTTTTGGATGAATCCACTCCCCTAGTTTTCATCCCTTACCCTAGAAAAGTATTGGATGGCTCTGGCAGCATGGCAAGACATTGTATCATCATGAAGCTCATAGTAATGGTTACCATTAGAGAAACTCCCCAAGCTAAAGTGAACTATTTTTCGCATATAGAGTTTCAACATATGTATTTACTTTTTGCATGCACTATTATCTATTATCATCGCTATCCTATTCTGGGACATGTTTTAGTTACTTTTGAGATAATGCCTTATCCTAAGTCTCTTATTTAGGCTATCTTACATACTCGTACATTTCATATATTGACATTCTTTGGACCTGCATCGTTTTATAATGTAGACGGAGGTGACAGAGTTCCTCAGTAGATGCTTCATTGAGGACCAACATTTCATTCAGCTATTGATGAGCCCTCTTACCCATTGGAGGCCTTAGAGTCTTTAATTATTATTTAGCATTTCTCTCCAATTGTTGTTACTGGGGCCTGTCACGGTAGTCGTTTTAGATTATTTTAGTTAGAGGTTCCATAGACCATATGATAGAAGTTTTAGTTCTTATTCTCAGTCATTGTTGGTTATTTTCTCTGTTTAGTTTTTTAGAGTATTGCAATCTATTTATTACATTATATCTAAGCCTATTATTTAATATTTTAGAATTCCACTAAGTAAAGTCGCTAGGACAAGTGGTTATCTTGGAACCAGAAAAGGTTCTGGGTTCTGGCCACATCGAGTGTGTAAACTTGGGGCATGACAAATTTGGTATTAGAGCACAGAGTTCAAGTGTCCTAGGGTATCTATGGAACTGTGTCTAGTAGAGTCTATACTATTGGTGTGAAGCGCACCACATCCAAAATAGGGAGGCTACAGTGCATTAGGAAGTGTCAGTATTGATTGGTATTCCATTTTGTGCTTCAGAGTTTAACTCTGTTTAGTCCATTGTAATTCATGCGTTCACGCCTTGTATTTCATATCATGTACCCACTTAGAGTAGCAAGACAAGCTAGGGGTAGAGAATGCCCAGCCAAGCAGAACGCAAACCAGCCTAATCCACTAATTCAGGGACTTAGAGGTCCAGTTATGCCTGTTGAGTAGTCACTACAAATGGATGTCTCTAATGCTGAGCTCTGCCGGCCATCTAGACTTTGGCATAGGCAGTCACCACAAAGGGAGGTCGATAGGGAGATTCCAGACATGATGGCTCAGTTACCACCAGGGTTCATGAATTTCAAAGGATGAACCCACCTGAGTTCACGAGGGGGTCTAATAGGAGCTCCATAAAGTATTTCAGGTTATGCACATAAGGGATGAAAAGTGAGTTCAGTTGGTTGCCTACCAGCTAAAGGGAGTAGCTAGACTCTGGATTGATCAATGGAAGGGAGGTATAGTAGAAATGGCGCCAGCTTTGAGTTGGGCAGTGTTTGAGGAGGCCTTTTCGGAGAAGTAATGTCTTAGAGAGTTGAGGCAAGATAAGGTGAGGTAGTTTCTTAATTTGAAGCAGGAAGCTATGAGTGTGTGGGAGTGCAAACTCAAAGTCACAAAGCTATCTCGTTATGCTCTGACTATGGTGGTAGACATGCATACTAGGACAAATCTATTTGTATTAGGGCTCTCTCCAATGACGAGGAGAGAGGGCAGAAATGCTATATTAATTAGGGATATGGACATAGCTAACTTAATGACTTATGTGTAGCATGTGGAGAAGGAGAAGATGCAATATAAGGAGGAGTTCAGAAACAAGAGGGCCACGACATCAGGCCATGAGATAGGTAAGAAGGTGGCTGGAAGTTCCAGTCATTCATTCTTTCAGCCAAAGACATCTGGACAAGCACCTTCTTCTACTAGTGCACCTGCACCGAGGGTCAGGAATGAGCAGGGATCACAGAGCTGTAGAGTTCAAGGCAGCCAGTCACAGGGGAGTGTAGCTCAAGGATTGACTCATTATCCAATTTATAGTAAGTGTGGCAGGTCTCATCCAAGAGAGTGCCTTGTGGTCACAACTGGTTGTTTTAGATATGGCCAGGATGGGCACCTTTTGAAGGATTGTCTGATGGAAAGGCAGTTAGGGATAACAAATCTCAGTCAATTTCTTCAGCACCACAGGGTAAGCCATTCAAAGGGTTGCTGTGTCAAGGATAGGTGGGGGCACAAACCGTCTATATGCCACGACCACCAGAAAAGAGTAGGAGAACTCACCAGATGTGGTTACTGGTATGCTCAAAGTATTTACTTATGATGTCTATACTTCGTTATACCCAGAATCTACATTTTCATTTGCGACTCCCTATGTAGCCATGAAGTTTGAAATTAGTCCAAAGTGTCTTCTTGAGCCTTTTAGTGTTTCCACTCCTGTTGGAGAACCTATCTTAGCCCAGAAAATATATAGGGATTGTCCAGTGTCAGTTTACCATAAAGATACCTTAGCTGATCTGGTTGAGTTAGACATGGTAGATTTTGACGTCATTCTAGGCATGGATTGGCTTCATGCTTGTTATGCCTCCATAGACTGCAAAATCAAAGTGGCCAAGTTTTATTTTCTTAATGAGCCATTCATAGAGTGGAGGGGTAGCTTAGTTATTCCTATGGGTCAATTTGTCACATATCTGAAAGCCGAAAAGTTAATTTCCAATGGGTGTATATACTATCTAGTCAAAGTCAATGATTCTACTACCGAGACACCATCTCTCTAGTGTGTTCTGGTACTGAATGAATTCCCAAAAATCTTTCAAGATGATCTACATTGATTCCATCCTGATAGGGAGATAGAATTTGGGATAGACATCCTCCCAGATACTCAGCCCATATCTATGCCTTTGTACCGTGTGGCTCCTTCAAAGTTAAAAGAGTTGAAAGTGCAGTTGAAAGACCTCCTAGATAAAGGTTTCATTAGACCGAGCATCTCACATTGGGGTGCTCTAATTCTCTTCGTGCATAAAGAGGATTAGAATATGCATAGATTACCTCCAGTTAAACAAGGTCACCATAAACAATAAGTATCACCTTCCAAGAATTGATAACCTGTTTGACCAACTCCAAGGTGCTACTTGTTTCACCAAGATAGACCTCGGATTTGGGTACCACCGGCTCAAAGTTAGAGAAAACGACATTCATATGACATCCTTTCAGAACCCACTATGGTCATTATGAGTTAATAGTCATGTCATTTAGACTGACAAAAGCACCGATGACTTTCATGTATCTTATGTATAGGGTGTTGACGCAGTACCTAGATATGTTCGTTATTGTGGTCATAGATGACATCCTAATCTACTCTCGTAAAGAGGACAAACATGTCAACCATCTTAGAATCATCCTTCAGACCTAGAAGGGCCAACAGTTGCATTCGAAAGTTTCCAAATATGAGTTCTGGTTAGCCTCTGTGGCATTTCTCGATCATATTATTTTTGGTGAGGGCATTCATACTGAGTCTCAAAAGATTGAGGTTGTAAAGAACTGTCCAAGGCCCACAACTCCAACAAAGATAAGGAGTTTTTTGGGTTGGGCAGGTTACTACAGGCGTTTTATAGAGGGATTTTGTTCTATCTCGGGTCCTTTTACTAAGCTAACTCAGAAGAAGTTTAAGTTCATATGGTCCAAAGCTTGTGAGAAGAGTTTCTCAAGAGTTAAAAACAAGGCTGACTACTTTGGTCTTATCCCTACCTAAGGGAGCTGAAAGCTTCGCTGTATACTATGATGCTTCTAGAGTTGCCTTGGGATGTGTATTGATGCAAAGAGGCAAGGTGATAGCATATGCCTCCAGACAACTTAAGACTCATGAGAAAAACTATACGACTCATGATCTTGAGCTTGTTGTTGTGGTATTTGCTCTCAAAATGCGGACACACTATCTTTACGGTGGGCATGTGTATGTATTTACCAATCACAAGAGCTTACAGTATGTATTTAGTCAGAAGGAGTTGAACTTAAGGCAGAGGAGATAGTTGGAGTTGCTGAAGGACTATGACATGAGCATCCTCCATCACCCAGGTAAAACTAATGCAGTTGTTGATGCTCTTAGCAGGTTGACCATGGGGAACACTACACGTATTTAGGATGAAAGGAAAGAACTAGCTAACAAAGTGCACAAATTGTCACGCTTGGGAGTACAGATTCAAGATTCTTACAAAGGTGGTGCAATTATCAAAAATGGGGCAGAGTCATCCTTAATTGTGGAGTGGAAAGAAAAGCAAGTCCAGGATCCTATCCTTCTTTAGTTGAAAGAAGATGTTCAGAAATAGAAGGTATTAGTGTTTACAAAATGGGGAGATGGTGTCCTAAGATACCAAGGCAGACTATGTGCACTGAGTGTTGATGGCCTTAAAGACGGGATTCTAGCTGAGGCTCATAACGCTAGATACTCTATTCATCGAGTTGCAACAAAAATAATATAGAGATTTATGAGAGGTTTATTGGTGGGGTAGCATGAAGAAGGACATTCCAGAGTTTGTGTCCAGATGCCCGAATTGTCATCAAGTAAAGGTAGAGCGCCAAAGGCCTTGTTGTGTGGCCCAGAATATTGAAATTCCAAGGTGGAAGTGGGAGATTATTAAAATGGACTTCATAACTGGCTTACCCTAATCTTGTAGACAACATGATTCGATATGGGTAATAGCTGACAGAATAACCAAGTTAGCTCACTATCTATTGGTCAAGACAACTGATACACTTGAGGACTATGCCAGACTTTACATTAAGGAAATTGTTAGATTGAATGGGGTGCCCATATCCATTATTCAAAAAGAGGAGCCCAGTTCACAACATAATTTTGGAAGTCTTTTCAAAATAGGCTTGATACGAAGGTTAAATTTAGTACAACCCTCCATCCTCAGATACACGGGCAAGCGGGGCAGACCATATAGACTCTTGAGGATATGTTGAAGGCATGTGTTATAGACTTAAACCCTTGATTGAATATTCCTATAACAACAGTTTCTAAGCTAGCATACAAATGGCACCATATGAGGCCCTTTATATGAGGAGGTGTAGGTTGCCTATTGGGTAGTTTGAAGTTGGTGAGGCAGGATTGATAGGACCTAATTTAGTCCATTAAGCTATAATGAAAGTGAAAGTTATCCAAAAGAGTCTGAAGATAGCCCAAAGCCAACAAAAGTCTTATATCGATGTTAGAAGGAGAGATTTGGAATTTGAGGTAGGTAATTGAGTGTGCCTTAAGGTTTGACCGATGAAGGGAATTATGAGATTTGGGGAAAGGGGGAAGCTCAATCCTCGATATATTGGCCCATACTAGATTATGGGGAGGATTGGTAATGTGGCATACAAATTAGAATGCCACAAGAGTTAGCTGCTATTCATCCACTATTCCATATTTTTATGCTTAAGAAGTGTTTGAGAGACCCCGCACTGTTATTCCTGTAGAGAACTTTGGAGTCATAGACACCAAAGAAATATGAAGAGATCCAAGTTCAGGTACTAGATTTTCAAGTTCGCAAATTGAATACCAAGGAAATTTCTTCTATTAAAGTATTATGGAGGAACCAATTCATTAAGCAAGCCACTTGGGAAGCTAAGGCAGATATGAAAGCTAGATATCCTCACTATCCGGGGCTTCCAATGATGAGCATGAAGGTAATACTTCTTATTCCTATGGTTGAGTTGAGATACATCCTTAAATATGAGTAATAAGATACATGAAAAGCTTCCTATTGATAAATTAGGTCATGAATAGTAGACATGCTAATATTCTCTAGTTTCATCTTCATTCGAGGAGGAATGATCCTAAGGGGGAGATATTATAATACCTAACTAATAGTTATACTCTTAACATATAGAAATTCATCAACGCAGATACGTAAGATTGAACCTAGTAATGTCTTACTCGTACTTACATTTTAAGAATCATTAATATAGGTGGGAAGTGTGTTGGAAGTGAGTTCGGGTCATGAGAGACCCCTAGTGCTTAGTTGAGTTCAAAACACTCCTACAAGTTAAGTTTTTCATATTGGATTATGCAAGGGTCAACTTTAAATGACTATAACTCTTTGCACACAATGAATTAGGTACCCTATGACCTACCAAATGAAGTCTCCTTGAATAAGCTTTCCAACACAATTAATTTCACCTCATATGGAGTTTAGAGTTAAAAGTTATGGTTGTTTTACTATAGACTGCTAGAGCAGGGGTGTACCTATAAAACCTATTACAGGCCATGGATTAAAGTACAACTCGTTTGCTAACTCGTGAAAAAAGGTCATGAAAATCTATTTTTTGTCCCAGACTTCATGGACCAAACTACGGGTCATAAAAACTTCTACAGGCCCTAGATTTGGCTCGTAGAATAGATCTAGCGACCTTGAAATTTGTCCAAAAACTTACGGATGGGTTCCAACGAACCGTTTATGGACTCGTAGCCGACCTGAGCAGTGATTTTAGAAAGGGGTATTTTTGTCTTTTCTCACTCTTTAAGCCTAAACTTTCAGTTTTCACCTAATTAAACCCTTAAAATATGATTCTTCAAATCATCAATGCTCAAATCCTTCCAAACTTAAAATGTAGTTTCAAAAGGGAAAAAGCTAGGGCTTTCAAGCACCTTCTTCAGATTTTTCATGAAATTATTTTCCACAGGTATGTAAGGCGTACCAAAAGTTATCCTACTTTTTTCTTGGTATCTTCAACTACTACTCTCTACCCAAGATCAAGTTTATTAGATGAGATCAAGATTCCTCCATTACTAGTTAGTGTTATTAAAATACTTGTTCATATATTTTTCTTGATAAAAATCATGGTCTTTACTGATTTTACTGCTTAAACAAGCTATTGATACAATATTACATAGTTATTGTTGCATTTGTAACAACCCTATATATTTCATGAAAAGCTATTATGTCTACAGTTTTGAGTCGAGTTTAAGAAGTACTTAAAGTTTCTGTATTTACAAGATAATTGAGTAATAAAATTATGTTTTTGAGACACTTTGCATGGATACAACTTTCAGTCAAAGAAAAGACACAAGTTGAGAAAAGTTTAAGAAAAGCTAAAGATGGGCTAAGTCCCAAAAGATTAAAAAGACATTTTGAGAACTATTACTCTTAAAATTATGAGCATTATAATTTTTTTTAGAAGTAGTATAGAACCCCGATATGAGTGAGAGCAATAATAACTTGAACTCATAAACTACATAGCCAGCGTAGGATAGGATTATACCAAAAGTATAGCTCCTCATTGCCACTGGGATGGCCCAGTTTGGGATGGATCCACTCCTTTAATTTTCATCCCTTACCTTTTCAAAGTATGGGATGGCTCTAGCAGTGTGGGCAAGAAGTTGTATCATCATGAAGCTGATAGTGATGGTTTTGGATTAGGAAAAATCCCCAAACTAAAGTGAACTAATTTTTGCATACATAGTTTCAGCATATGTATTTACTTTCTGCATACACTCTATCTATTATCACTGCTATCTTATTTTGAGACATGTTTTAGTTACTTTTGAGCATAGTGCCCTATCCCAAGTCCCTCATTGTGGCTATTTTATATACTCATACATTCTACATACTGATGTTCTTTTGAGCTGCATCGTTTTATGATGCAGGTGATAGAGTTCCTCAGCAGATGCTCCATTGAGGACCAACATTTCTTTCAGCCGTTAGTGAGTCCTCTTACAAGTCAGAGGCTTTGGAGTCTTCAATTATGTCTTAGCATTTCCCTTCATTTGTGATTATCGTGGGCCTGTCACAACAGTCGTTTTAGATTATTTTAGTTAGAGGATCCGTAGACTGTATGACAGGAGTTTTAGTTCTTTTTTTCAGTTGTTGTTGGGATATTTCCTCTATTTAGTTTTTCCGCTGAGTAAAGTAGCCAGGCCAAGTGGTTCGCTTGGGACTAGAAATGATTTTTTGGTACTAGCTACGTCTAGGGTGTAAACTCGGGGCATGAAAAAATATTTATAAAATGACTTGAGAAATGAGATACTTGTGAAGTGATATGAGAAATGATATATATTGTGAAATAAAATGTGCTAAGGTATGATGTGAATTGAGAAATGCAATATATTATGAAATGAAATGCAATGAGGCATGAAGTGAATTAAGTAATGTGATAGATTGTTAAATAGAATACGTTGAGGCATGAAATGATTTGAGGATCCATATACTATTGGAAAATTGCGATTTGTGACATTATTTGAGAATCTAAGTGATGTTTTCAAAGGATTGTTGCTTGTTTTCTACAGGAGCTTTCTCCACATGAAATTTGAAAAGGGTGTTTATCATGAAAGTTGATTTTTGATAACTTTATTACATTGAGACTTGTATTGAGTGAATGTGCTCCTCTATTTGTGATATTAGCATATATTCTCCTCGTGCATGCATAATATGGAACATAGGAAGTGAAATTATGGCAATACCCTTTTGAAAAAAGATGAAACTTCTTTGAAAATGTTTATGTCTTATGTCCTTGACCATGAGCTATGAGGTAAGGTATTGGATATATTAAGATAGACATCAGTATCTTGAGTCCTTGGGGTGGTGGAATAGTGGATACATGGTGAGGGATATAAGTATTATAAGTCCCTGGGGTGGAAAGGTAGTTGATACATTGTAGTTATACCTGTAGCTTGAGTCCTTGAGGTGGTAGGATAATTGATACAATGTGATACCACTAGTAGCACTAGCACCACTAGTGCCATCCATGCATTACATTGGTTCCATTTCATTACATTGCATGTTGTTGTGTTGTGAGTATCGACTTATCATATGATGTGCGTATATGACTTATCTGTGATTACTCTTGTGATTACTTTATTCGTGTCGTGATATATACAAATTGATAGCAACGATGCTGGACTGTCTTTCCAATATGTAGGTGAAACCATTCCTAGACTATTAAATACCTTGATCAATTCCTAATGCCTAGTGGTTCAAACCTACTGGGTACATGTGAGTTATAATCACCCTAACTTCTAAGTTCCATTTTGGGAGTAAATTCTAGACAGGGTTATCGTCGCGAAAGTTAATGATTTTAGCAGAGATTCTATATTAAATTTGGTGATGAGGTTCAGGGTATTCAGACCATCACTAAGTCTATCTTCATTTATAGTCTTCACTTTTATTTAGATGTTGAGTCGTATGTTCTTTTCCAGAGTTATATTATATGCTCTTTATACTTATGACATCAGGTTTGGGGATATTTCATAAGCATTTCTTTCTTTCTCTGTGTGACCTTTTGGCTTACACATTAGGTTTGGTTGGAATGTGTGCCATCATGACCTCAATTTCTGGGTTGTGATAGGCTCTTATATTATGCTATGTGATTATTTCAAATACTCTGATAAAAATTAGTAAATATTTTTTTAGAATTTTAAATTGTGAATGATACAAGTTTAAAAAGGTTTTTTTTGAAGTTGTTATAGATGAGACAAAACAATATTAGATATCATATTGATAATTTAAAAGGAAAAGATATAATAACAAATTTAATATCAAGGAAAAACATCAATGATTACAAAAAGGACTTGTTAATGTATATTTAGAGCATTTTATATATACGACTAATTTTTTATTAAAGGTTTATCATTATTTAGAATGATACAACACATGTACACACAATTTGCTTTTTCTACTAAATAATGAAAAATATTATGAACTTTGTACCCAACCTAATTTAAGACTATTGTCACAAACATATTAGAAAATCGCATTGAAAATATGGAGAAGAGCTAAAATACCTTTCAACTATTTGAATTGGTACAAAACTACTTTTCATCCATCTTTGAGCCCCCAAATACCCATGACATTAACTTTTTGGCTCGAAAATACCTTCGATATTAACTTATTGGCTCATATTTTCCCTTATCTTCAGTAATTCTCCTAAGTACAAAAACAACAACATACCCAGTAAAATCCCACAAGTGGGGTCTGGGGAGGGTAAGATGTACGCAGAACTTACCACTACCACTTAGGTAGAGAGGCTGTTTCCTGGGAATTAGTAATTCTCCTAAGTAAGATCATTAAATATTTATTCATTATATTGCCTGATCTGATTGGTCCAAGTTTAAACCCTTCTCAAATAAAAGATAAAAATCACATATGATTTACATTTTGACTTGATAAGCTTGAAAATAATAATACAAAATTTACTAATTTCATAATATCTTTCTATAAGCTTATATCAAATCAACCCTCTATATTACAATGCCTTGAGTTCCAGCTTATTTTGACTAGTTAACAACGGCTGCACATGGCTAGAAAGTAGCATGAAGGTGCATGGAAAGTGGCCTTGACAAAGGGGAAAGTGGGTGGCTAGTTGGTGAGATGGGCAGCTGAATAACAGTAGTATTTTGAGCTGTTAGCAGCCCATTTCCCACTTGATTAAGGCAGCCAAGGTGGCTGCCATCTTTCCTATAAATAGGTTCATTTGTAAGGTATTTTTTATGGTAGCAAGAAGTTATCATCTAGAAAATCCCTTTGTAATCTATCTGCTAAATCAGTAAATGTTCTTCTCTCTTCTGTTAAGTGGATGTAGACAACACGTTGTTGGTGAACCACATTAAATCTGTGTGTGTTTCTTGCCTTGTAATCGAGGTTTGTAATCCAGTAAGAAAAATATCTGCTTTAAACGTAATGATCAACAAATTCATGGGGAGGAACAACTTTAGTCTATGGCAGATCAAGATGCAAGCTTTGTTGAAACAACAAGGCTTATGAATGTCGTTATCAAAGGATAACAAGTCTGACGACGCTTAGTTGGCTGCCTTTGAGGAAAAGGCACATTCAACTCTCATGTTGTGTCTTGCAGATGATGTCATCACTGAGGTCGCAGATGAAGAAAATGTCGTTGGTCTGTGGTTGAAGCTGGAAGGCTATACATGAAAAAGTTTTTAACCAACAAGTTACTTTTGAAGCAACGTCTGTTTGGTCTGCGAATGTAGGGAGGTCCATCTCTTAGAGACCATTTGGATCAATTAAATACAATTCTTTTAGAGTTGTGTAATATTGATGTTAACGTAGTGGATGAGGATGCTACTTTGATTCTGTTGGTTTCACTACCTTTGTCGTACGAGAAGTTTTTACAATCTTTCATTGTTGGGAAAGATATTGTGTCTCTAAAAGAAGTCAGGTCATCTCTCCATACCAGAGAGCTGCGCCATAAGGCGAATGGAGCAGGAACAGACAATCAGGCTGCTGGATTGGTAGCCACTGGAAGCAAGGGACATAGGCCACCGGGCAAAAAGAAATTCAAGAAGCTGGGTTCCAAGGGTCTGAAAGCAGATGATGTTTGTAACTAGTGCAAGGAGAAAGGGCATTGGAAGAATGAATGCCTAAAGAAGAGGAAGAAACAGCAAGAGCAGAAATCTGGATCTGGATCTGCTTCGGTAGGGGTAGATGGCACTAATTCCAAGAAAGACATTGCTTTGGTTGCAGATGTACACGTGGATCATGCTGATGTGTGGGTTCTTGACTCTGGGGAGTCCTACCATATATGACAAAAGAGAGAGTGGTTTTCAACCTATGAGGGGATAGACGGGGGAAATGTGTGTATGGCAAATAGCTCGGTCTGCAAGACAGTTGGAATAGGCTCAATCAAAATTCAGACATATGATGGTAAATTTTGCACATTGCTCAACGTCAGAGATGTTCCACTAATGATGAAGAATCTGATATCCCTGACCTTGTTGGATAGTAAGGGGTTCAACTTCAAGGGTGAAGGTGGAGCTATACATGTCTGCATGGGCTCTAATGTGATTCTAAAGGGCGTCAAACGAGGAACTTTGTACTTTTCGCAAGGTTCAACAATTATTGGTTCTGCAGTTATTGCATCATTTGAGGTTCACCAAGATGATTTGACCAGGTTATGGCATATGAGACTTGGTCACCTGGGTGAAAGAGGACTGCAGATTCTGTCAAAAGAAGATCTTCTTGGTGGTCACAAGATCAAGAGCCTTGAGTTTTGTGAGCATTGTGTCTTTGGGAAGCTACATCGCAACTAGTTCCCAAATGCGGTTCACCAAACAAAGGGCACTCTAGATTACATACACTCAGACTGTTGTGATCTGTCTCGCGTTGAGTATTTGGGCGGTAACAGATTTTTTATATCGGTAATCGATGATTACTCAAGGATGACTTGGGTAATGATGATGAAGCATAAAAGTGAAGTGTTCAAAAACTTCAGGCAGTGGAAGACGCTAGTGGAGAATCAAACTAGGAAGAAGATCAAGAGGCTGTGAACTGATAATGGTCTAGAATTACATCGTACAGTCAGAGATACACCACAACAAAATGGTGTAGCTGAGCGCATGAATCAAACAATTCTGGAGAGAGCGAGGTGTATGCTCTCTAACCCTGGTCTAACTAGGTGTTTCTAGGCAGAAGCGGTTACAATGGCATGCTACATAACAAATCAGGGACCACATATGAACATCAACTGTAAGACACCTTATAAGGTGTGGACAGGGAAGCCTGCTGATTACTCAAATCTGAGAGTTTTTGGCTGCACAACTTACTATCATGTCAATGAGGGTAAGCTAGAGCCAATGGCTAAAAAGGGAGTATTCATGGGCTATGGAGAAGGGGTGAAGGGATATAGAATCTGGTCTCCATCAGGGAATATGGTTATACTTAGTAGGAGTGTAATTTTTTATGAAAGTTCTATGTTAAACCCTATGGAGAAGTCCATTATTATAGCAGAGAATGTAGTGGTTGATGAACCGGTTGAGGTGCAAGTCACTCAAGGGGAGAGCGAGGCACAGAAGTTGGTTAGTGACCTACTACCACAATCAGAAACTGATCAGCCAGAATCAACACCACCAGAAAATCAAACATCTGAAGGTTTTCAGCATAGCATCGTATTTGACCGACCAAGAAGGGTTGGAGTTGGACCTCCAAAAAGGTATGGGTTTGATGATATTGTAGGCTAAGAACTGCAAGTTGTCGAGGAAATGGATCTTCATGAGCCGTCCACCTACAAGGAAGCCGTCTCAGGAACTGAGTCAGCATAGTGATTGGCTGCAATGGGAGACGAGATGAAGTCTCTTCACAAGAATCAGACTTCGGAACTGGTAAAATTGCCAGCGAAGAGAAAGGTAATCACTTGCAAATGGGTTTTCAAGAAGAAGGAAGGAACATCACCGACTGAGGGTATTAAGTGTAAGGCACGTGTAGTTGCAAGAGGGATCCATCAGATAGAGGGAGTAGACTACAATGCATTTTTCTCGCTGGTGGCCAGACATACCTTTATCAGGGTGCTACTAGCAATAGTTGCACATCAGGATTTAGAGCTTGAGCAACTAGACGTGAAAACTGCTTTTCTACACGGGGAGTTGGAAGAGGAGATATACATGACTCAGCTAGATGGTGTTTAGGTTTCGAGAAAGGCGAATCATGTGTGCAAATTGAGGAAGTCCTTATATGGGATTAAGTAGTCTCTAAGGCAGTGGTATACGAGATTTGACGGCTATATGATGCAACTCGACTACATTAGGAGTCCCTTTGATTGTTGTGTTTACTATAACAAGCTGAAAGATGGTTTTCGCCTCTATCTGGTCTTGTATGTAGATGATATGTTGATTGTTGCTCGAGACATGTCTGATATTCAAAAACTGAAGGATTGTCTAAGTGCAGAATTCGAAATGAAAGATCTGGTTGCTGCTAAGAAAATTTTGGGAATGGAAATCTATAAGGATAGAAATCAGAAGAAATTTTTCTTGTCACAAGAAGGGTACATTAAGAAGATATTGTCCAGGTTTGGCATGTCATCATCTAAACCTATAGACACTCCAATGGCTACTAAAACAAGCTGGTAATGTACGCGCTTCAATCCGAGGAAGAAAAGGAGTACATGTCTCGAGTTCTTTATACAAGCGCAGTAGGAAGTCTGATGTATGCTATGGTTAGCACCCGACCTGATTTGGCATATGCTATTAGTGTTGTTAGTCGATTTATGGCTAAACCAGGGAAGGAGCATTGTCATGCAGTGAAAAGGATTTTTTGGTATCTTTGAGGTACGTCAAATGTTGGTCTCACTTATGGGAGTGATACACAGTGCTTGGTAACCGGCTACTCAGATACGGATTATGCTAGGGATATGGACAGTAGGAGATCCATGACTGGTTATGTTTTCACTCTTGGTGATTCTTTGGTGAGTTGGACGGCAACTTTACAACCTATAGTGACTTTGTCTACTATAGAGGCAGAGTACATGGCATTGACAGAATGGCCAAGGAGGGAATTTGGTTAGAATGACTAATCAATGATCTATGTATACATCAAGATCAAACTATAGTGTATTATGATAGCTTGAGTGTAATATGCTTAGCCAAGGATGAAGTTCATCATGAGAGGACTAAACACATTGATATCATGTATCATTTTCTGAGAAGTGAGAAAGAATCAGGGTGAAGAAAGTGGGCATGGCCGACAATCCTGCCGATATGTTCACCAAGGAAATTCCACAGAGCAAGTTCAAACATTGTTTGGACTTGCTAAATATCACAAGCTGCTAAATGTCCTGAAGGGAAATAAGAGGCAGAGGAGAGTGGATACATCTGGCACCAGGGAGGTGCATCTGGTAATTTGTGAGAGAATTCAAGTCAAGGTGGAGATTTGTTAGAATGCCTTGAATTCCAGCTCATTTTGACTAGTCAACAATGGCTGCACATGGCTAGAAAGTAGCTAGAAGATGGATGGAAAATGGCCTTGATAGATGGGCAAGTGGTTGGCTAGTTGGTGAGATGGGCAGCTGCATGACAGTAGTGTTTTGAGCTGTTGACAACCCACTTCCCAGTTGATTAAGGCATCCAAGATGGTTGCCATCTTTCCTATTGGCATATTTTTTATGGTAACAAGAAGTTATCATCTAGAAAATCCCTCTATAATCTTTCTGCTAAATTAGTAAAAGCTCTTCTCTCTTCTGCTAAGTGGACGTAGCCAACAGGTTGTTGGTTAACCACGTTAAATCTATGTGTGTTTCTTGCCTTGTCTTTTCTTTATTATTTGTTATCTCTCATACATCCGTCACAACACTCCGTTTATTAATCTCATCCATAACTAGGGATCCAACTAAAATGCATACTCGCATTGCTAAACCAAAAGATTATTATTTTTCATTACTATGAAATTTTCCACTAATTATCCATTTGTCTTGTTCATTCCCTCTTTTTATTTTTTTTAATCTCTTATTCTTGATTAGGATATCAAAGACTCAAATCTTAAATAAACTTTCTTGATCGTATTCTTCTAATATGTATTATTATCATGGTGGCGGTGAGGATGGAAATATGAAAAAGGAATATTTTCATTCTTTTTACGTTAAATTTTGGATATACACAAAATAAAAAAGGTTATATACGTACATGTTTCTTAATTAAATCATCCTCTATTAAACTAATTATTTTTGTGTGAATATCATCATTATTTTCCTCCTTTTTTTCTTCCTTATTTTAATTTCATTTGTTTAAAAAATAAGATGAACAAGATCAAAGAAAAAAAATGGAAGAGAGAGGTGGCGGGGAGTGGGTGGTGTAACGACCCAACTAGCTAGTGATATTGTCCGTTTTACAACTAACCACATTTAGTTTTAAAATGTGTCACTACTAGGTAAGACTTGTTTACTTTTATATCAAATATCCCTCCTATTTTTTGTCAATGTGAAACTTCTCCTCTTAAGATGGGTTATTACATTCACCCCCTCAATGGACTCAGTGTCCTTGCTGAGGTTTACACCACCACATGGGATTTATCTAGATTTTGCATGGGATTTTCCTAGACATAGCATCGATGTTTGTCTCGCCTTATGAAGATTTGCCTAAACTCTATTGAACTATGGCCCATATTGATAAGGTTGATATCTGTAATGACCCAACTTGCTAATAATAATGTTTTCATTAGGCCTAGGCCCAATTGTCTATAAGAAATGTCACAGATAGGTAAGACATGTTTACTTATAAACCCACCATCTCTTTTATGTTTTGGCGATGTGGGACTTCTTATCTTAATATGGGTTATTACAGGTGGGATTGTGTAACACCCCGGGTGGGTACCCAAGACATGGCCGGCAGCTAGAAACTACTGCTAGTCTCCAAGCGAACCACTTAGCCTCATCACATTCAATCAATCAAATAACTCAAGACAATTAGCGGAAAACAAAGGAAAGTAAATGGGCATATCTCATCTAGTTCTCAAAATAATATATATATATATATAATAGAAGACTGTTAGTAGATAGAACTAGCTCACGATCTTAACAATCAACATCCAACTCTAGTCTATGAAGCCTCTGTCACTAGTCAAGTGGTGCCAATGACAGAATCATGGCTACCGAAACCAAATTGTAAGACTAGGCTAGTCTAACTCGAAATCATGATAAAATAAAGGTAGTGAACCATCTGGGGTAGGGGAGACTCACCAATGAGTTGAATGGCTCAGACCCTCAATGGTGCGCCTGTTGATGGTCTTTAACCCTTGTATTTGCATCAATAAAATGATATAGCACCGAGGGGCATCAGTACATGGAATGTACGATATGTAAAATAACTGAGTGAAACAGAAGTAGTTAGAATAATATGGAACAACATCAACTTAAAAATAGTAAACAATCAACATGCCAAATGTCTATCTAAATCAAGAATAAAGAGTAGACAAGTGACTCATCAACCAATTAACCTCATCAATTAAATCAGACTTGTCTCAAAGGAACTCATCTCATTTCACCTCGACTAAGAGTATTCAAGGTAGGAACTTTCTGGGAGTTTCTCTAGCCGACAACCATCACTTATGAGCCAGTGATGAAACAACAAAGTGATGTCGTTGTCGCATCTATCTTGTACCTTGCAAGGGTAAAGGCGTCGCATCTCTGGATCCAAAATAAATAACATCAAGTCCTGTTTCGGGACAAAGGAAACATCCAGTTTTATTGTTCAATCCTCTGTTTAAACGATCTTTCTCGGGTTCTGGGCCAAGGAAGTTCTGAATTCAAATTTTGAAGACTCCATTAAGTTCGGAACGTCGTTTCTAGTAGGGTTCCATGTTTATTTTCTGTCTCGGGCTTCCGAGTGAATCCCAAAAGTCTTAATCTTGGTTTCTTTTCCAGACTATGTTATTGCTGGTGCTACAATTTCTAGTGCAAGCTAGCCATTACTCCATATTTGCAGGTCCCCACCGCGTTCACGGAGTATATTGTGTCGATGCCTTCGCGTTCAGTGGGGCTGGGGTATCACGACCGTACCTCTCAGGTCATGATAGTGCCTATTAAATCTCACCTACAGGTAAGCCAACCCAATGCCCACAACACATGTCTTGAATCATTAGTGAAAAAGATACTAGCAACATATAATTACAAAAAACACAATGTATCCAAAACCTGGAAGTCACCTATACAGAGCTACTATAGACTCAAAATAAAATATATAATATCAACATACATAACCAGA
The DNA here is from genome assembly GCA_029948455.1 of Solanum rostratum. Taxonomy (NCBI): domain Eukaryota; kingdom Viridiplantae; phylum Streptophyta; class Magnoliopsida; order Solanales; family Solanaceae; genus Solanum; species Solanum rostratum. The sequence continues at coordinate 27,480,251 of CM057045.1, forward strand.
ATAGTAATTTACACATGCAATTCCCACTACATATACAAGGCCAGTGTCTAAATACAAAACAGGGTCGTCAAAACAGAAGGAGAAAGCAGAATATCCAGAGCTGCTGATACTCACCAATGTCTCCTGAATCATCTGCGAACCATTAACACAGTGACTGCATCTAGTACTCGGACCTGCACCATGAAAAGATGCAGAAATGTAAGGATGAGTACCAGTAACAAGCACCCTGTAGGCATCAATAGGCGAATGAGTGAAAGACTATAAATATAGAAGGCTCAAGTATAGAAAACTATAGTAAATGTAGCAAATTGGAACTTTGATCAAGGAGTAAGCATGTCTGGAGAATCACCAATCCTACTGAACCAACCCAAGTGGGGTGCAATGATACTAACTAATGAAACGTGGTAGGCCCAAACTACAACTATCACCAGACTGAGACATAGTGTTGTACGAGGGTGCAAGGCCTTAATATCTATGCATGTATGCCGACCGTCCCCCCATAAGCCCAAAAGTTATACCCAAGCACAACCTAATTGATAGAATCACCACAGAACCCACGAAACCATCACAGAACCCAACTATCAATATCACACGATCCAGTGGTCAATTGTACGTGTGTGTAAGGCCCTAGTGTCTAAGCCTGGATGCCCCTTGAGCCCCCATCATCTAGGAAGGTACAGCCACGCACAACAAGTTGTGTATAGGTGTTTGGATCCATAGGAAATCAACCAATTCCTTGACCCATCAAGTAACTAGTATCACACGGGGCCTCAAACCCCTTCGCAACCTGGCCTCTGCTCGGGGCAGTTAGCCAAAGCCAGATGGTCTGACAATATACCTAACGGTGGGATATATCTTCTACAGGAGAAAGAATCCCCCTAACACAATAATATGGCCACAAACCCAAGGAACATCAACTAGGCTTTGAACCCAAGAATAATCAACTGGCACTCGAACCTTAGAATCGGCATACGCCATCTGGCATCATTGTTATGGTCACCGAGCTTGGACGATGGGGCACGACTCCTAGGTCTTAGACACTTGTACATGGCCACTGGAGCTCAACAGTAGCGAGAAGTGTCATCTTGGACTTGAGGTATCAAAATAGTCACTCACTCAACCAATCTATCCAGATCTGAAACTCGAAAGTCATATTGTGCCCAAAGCAAACGTTGGAAATGTCACTCACAACATATATATCCCACGAAATCCAGCCCACACAACCGTATATCACCATCCCTCAAATAAAAGTAGCTAATGCCATCATTAGGTAAGGATAACAAAAGCACAATGACTAACAACTTTATGCGGAAGTATATATCTCACAGACTAATGTAAGGTCATTCCCACGCAAAGCCAATTACACCATGTTCTAGTCAATCACAAGTACTCTGAGTAACCATGGGTCTCAAAACCAAGAAAAGTCAATCTACAGGGCTTAGCACCAAATATGTAATTACTGGAGTCTCAGACCCAAGATGTAACCAACAGGTATATCAAAAGTATCCAGAACAACCAAGTCCATTAGAGTCAAATCTATACAAAAATCAGTCCAATTTACGATCGTATCATAGGTATCCCGAACAAATTGGCCCATCAGAATCATATCTATACCAGAGTCAATGCACAGTATCATATATAATCAACAAACATCTTCATAACCAATATACCTCAGTAACATCAGGCTACAAACAAGAATACATATCTATCTGAGGGCATTAGCCCATAACCAGCCTTTACTAGGCCTTTTTGTAGTTTAACAATGCCAAAACAACCACAAGTATCCCCAAAATAACCATAGTTACCGCATATGGTATGTATAATGATTATCTAGGAAAGCAGGCATTAATAAGTTAGTACAACAGTGTTTAAATGCATAGCAGGAAATATAACTAACAATCCGCCTCACGACATGTATACGTATCTTACTTAGGACTTCCAACCATAAACCAGCTCCCAATGTACATGCATTTTATCTCCGTCTGGAGGTAAGAAAATCGTAGCCTAGCTTAAAGGCGAATTTGCATGCTCAAGAATAGTCCACGTGAGTTTTACTCTATCTGACTGCTTCCCAATGCTCCTTAATTGTCAAAACATGAATCACAACATAAACACTACTATTTTGACTATAATATCTCAAGAAATGGAGGAGAATATGTCAATTGTGATTAAAATTAAGAAAATAGGGCCCATGCCTAAAATACCAAAACAACCTTATATAATGATCCTTACATCACCCCGAGTCTACAGCAAGAAATTGAGCACAAAACGAGGCACTGAATAAACATAAACAGCCCAAAAAAATGACATTTCTTATCGGATAATAACATATACATACAGGAGCTTCTCAGAAAAATTCCTTTAAAATATAGTAAAATTAACATAATTCAAATATACCACAACGTAGGTCTCATAAAGTAGTACAGTTTAGACCTAAATTTTACCTAATTCCCATAAGAAACGGCCGAGCTATCGTAGTTCAAAGTTTTTTGAAAAATAACCACGTTACAAGCAGCTATAATTGTCTTTTGGCACCAAACAGAGTGCAATAAATTAATTCCGACATTAACCACGACGTCTTCGTCAGAAAAAACACATAATAGACCAAAATTTTACCAAATCCCAATGAAAAATAGACAAGAAATTGCATATTGAGTTTGAAACTAACAATATGACACAGCAGCAAAACGCCCAATTTTTACCTCAAATGACATGCCAAAATCAATTCCAACACTTCCACGGTGTTCCTTTCAGAAAGATACACAAGTTATGCTTTTGAACCATCGAAATCGGCTCTAAAATGGGGAGAAATCGCATCAGAAACTTGTACATATGAACTGAGCATAGTCTTTTGTTTCTGGAAATGTTTTTTTACACAGACTGCCACATGGAAGTCCTTTATTTGGCCACGTCATTGTCCGCCTTCTAATTTTCACCATCCGCTCAAACTTAATTTTGATGCTCCGAACTCATCCAAAGTTGGAAAAATATAGTCTATATATGAAATTTGATCAGAAACAGTGTGCTGGACTCAGTCGTGTAGTTGAAATTTCCATCAGAGGTGATTTTATTCCAACGTGGGTCCTACTTCCCGATATCAAAATCTATCAAAGGGTCCAACATACATCCAGAAGTCCCAAGAACAGAACGAAAAAACCTCCTAGACTAAAGTCATTGTTCTAGATCCAACGGTGCGGTCGAAATTTTTTTTGGGGTTCGTTCACCAAGGACATTGACTAAAGTAAACTATTGACCTATTCAAGAGGCTAAATTTACAAAACTCGATATAATTACACCGAACGTGCTCCTAGCCTAATTTGGTCATTCCAGAGCTGATGGAACCATTAAAATTCCACTCCGAGGCCATATATTAGGACTTTACGTAGAAATTCATTTTATGATTATAATGTTTCATTTGACTCAAAAATCTGTATAAACGTAAAACGTCAATCAGTGTATAAGTCAAAAATAACTCTCGGTCAATGCAAATGCTCAAACTAATAAAATATTTGCAGACCATAGAAATGACCGGGAGGGTCATTATAACATGTCCCACTTATAGAACTTTCATCCACGAAAGTAAGAATAAAGGCGTACCAGAAGACTCCCATCTGAACTGCATAGGGATCACAACCCCGAATGCACTATAGATGGTGAATACAATAGTCATAAGCATGCTCAGCATCAACAACAGTTCTGGCTACCCCAGTTAATCAGAAATACCACAACCATGTGTATGTAAAAGAGCATCAAAATAACAATCTATAAGGTAGCCTTAGAAGAACAACCCCTCAGCTCATCAACTCAATCCGCAAACCCAAATCAACTAAATATACATGCCTTCAGCATACTAGTCGATACTATCACGCCCCAGGAGGGTGCCCTGGGCGTGGCCGACACCCAGAGACTATTGCTAGTCCCCAAGCGAACCACTTGGCCTCATCCCATTTCATTCTATCAATAATTCAAGACAATTAGCGGAAGACAAAGGAGAGTAATGGGCACATCTCATCTAGTGTCAAAATAATATTATAAATAAAAGGCTAGTGAAACGAAACTAGCTCAACAAGTATTATCATCAACATTTGACTCTAGTCTATGAATCCTCTATCTCTATCAAGTGTTGTCAATGACAGATCCATGGCTACCTCAACTCAAGGAATAGTAAAGCTACTCTAAAAGTCTGACTCTAATAGCTAGATGATAGTACATAATGGTCCTCAGAAGTAAAGGAGGCTCACCAACTCTGCCGAGTACAATAGATCTTCAACAATGTGCCTGTTGACGATCTCTAAATCTTGTATCTACATCATGAAATAATGCAGTGCCGAGTAGCATCAGTACGTGGAATGTATGATATGTAAAATAGTTGAATGAAACAAAAATAAGTAGAATAGTATGGAAATGACATCAACTTAGAATAATAACCAAATCAGAATGTCATATGTCTATCTAAAGAAAGAGTAAATATTAGACAAATGACCCATCAACCCATCAACCTCATCAATCAACTCAACTCAATGGAACTCAATTCGACTCGATGCGGAGTACTCAAGGTAGGAACATTTCTTGGGAGTTTCTCTATCTGACAACAATCACTTATGATCCAGTGATTATACAATGAATTGATGTCATTACCATACCTATCTAGTACATTGCCAGAGTAAAGGACAACGCAAATCTATAATGGATCCAGATAATTAACCAATCAAGTCCTATTGTTTTAGGACAATAAGGTGAAGACTTGTCAGACTCTAATGGAACTTAATCCATAGGATGAGAATTTGTTTGACTCTAACAGAACTTAGCCCTCATGGTGAGAACTTGTCCGACTCTAATGATATAACCCTCAAGGTGAGAACTTGTCCGACTCTAACGGACTTAGCCCTCAAGATAAGAACTTGTCTGACTTTAACGGACTTAGTCCGCTCCTATGCTTTGCGATGTAGTTAATGAGTGCGAGTTGCACTTGCTCTTACTCTTACTCATTTTGGTGCTCGATACTCCTCCCATGACTTAATGCCTATAAGACCTCTCATCTCAACTCAATTATCTCAAATTAGCCTAGTAGAGGCTCTCATCTCCATTAAGTCATTTAGTTAGAACTCAAAAACTCAATGATGAAGACTCATAGGATCTTCAAGCTTAATTAACTCAACCTCATACTCACATCAAGACTTCACTCAACATACTCAAACCAAGACTCTAGACTCAACCCCTAGGTTCATCATGCATGCTTTAACAAATTAACATGTAGAGTTTATACAATATCTTATGAAAAGTGTTCAAATCAAGAAAACAACTTTATGATGATCATCAACATAAAAAAATACATGTAATTAATATAATATTCAAGAAAAACCATTAAGAATCATGTATGTAGACTCTTTAGTGTTTTAACTCTTCCATGACCATATATGGGGCACATGAGAGAATAAACCCATGCTTTTAGTTTAGCCTTACATACCTGGGATGAAGGTAAACGATCAACTTGGCACGAATACGGCTTGAATTCCTCGAATCCTCACTCTTCTCTCTACTCTTTAGCCCTAAGTCTTTTTGTCAAAAGTTTTGAAGGACTTAGAATAGGGTTTATAACCCTTTTATTACTTAAAACAACCTATTTTTGTCATATATTAAGTCTGGGAGGGCATTAGAAAGGTCTAGAATTCCCCTAATGAAATTCAGAAAAAGTCTATCTTGGGACATTATGTCTGTGATGCCGACTGGGTTTATTTCGGTATGTTTCATCGAAAATTCTCCGAATGAAGTTTCTAATCCCTTAAAAAAATTTAGAATAAAATGAAGTGTTGGTCCATGGTAGGTGTGCGTCACACACTTGTCGCACCCTCACTAGTTTGCAATTTCGCATCGAGAAATTATCTTTTAACCTGATTGCTCTAAAAGTCAATCGAGACTATTTTCCTATTTAATTTTTCATGTTGATCGTATATCCGGTCTCGGATTTGCCATCTGAGCATGGGAAGATGCGTTATACGCACATCTCTCTTCTAAGGGTATTATGGTAATTTTTTCGGGATACATTATCTCACCTTTGGGATTATTCATCCTTGAATGATGAGTAAAGGGGGACATCAAGGCAAGAATAGACTCAAGACTCATCTCAATACTCACATCAACCGATCAAACTCTCAACTCTTCATCAGCCTCAACAAACTTCACTCAGACTCAGGAATAGATACATCAACTCATAAATAGAAACATCAATTAAATCATAGGTAAGAACATTACCTTCATCATTCTCATCATCAGGCACGAATAGAACATCTAAACTTAATCAATTCGAACTATTTAAACATTTCGTCAATCAGTTGTTCAAACTTAAGAAGGAAGTCATCAAATCTAATCGAGTAAGGGAACCATTGTATACAAGACTCTACAGGCATTCTCAAGCTCAACTCTCCACCTCAATTGTGCTCCCTTTCATGGCACTCTACTCCATCAACTTAAACTTATAGTTATTGTTCAACTCAATACCTATCCACATCCTCTTATTTCATTCAAGCCTACTTCTGAGCCTCACGGTGCTATTGCTAAGATGATCATATGCATACATGGCTAACCCTCGATACTCAAGCCCCATACTCTCATAGGGATATTTCCTAAAAGATCACTAGTCCTCTTTATTACCCCACTATCTTTACTTGAAACCCTCGTCACGAAGTCTTCAACAGTTTATATTAATACGCGCATAATGACAACCACGCATTCAAGCCTATTAATCTAACCACTTCAACTGTATCTAAGAAATTTCAAGCCTACTAAGCACTTCTATCTTCGCCATTCAACGAGCTCCCGCTCCAAGACACTCCAACATACTCTTACCTATCTGTTGTATATCATAATGTCTCATCTCTCCCCTCCTCCTTATCTCTATCTGTACATGACACAAGTACAACACTAATGTCCTAATAAGGAGACATTTACTCCTCCTCGTCTACCCTCATTCTTCATCTACTACCATCAGCATCACTACTTGAGCCTAGAGGGACTCGTCATCTTCCCTTTTGGCGAAATCCAAACCACTACCTCCTCATGCCAAATAAGCACGATTCTACATCTAAATCTTGATACTCTACATCCTACCATCAACAATGACATAATGTACCGAAGGTCCAGGCATGCATAAGATGGCATCATATTGAAGAATCCTCACTCCCTCTCACCAACCATCACTTCTCTATTCTCATCAACATTTCTATCGCTACTGGGAAAACATGACCACTCAATGAACATGAAACGAAGATCATTAGCACGATTAATCGAGAAATCTCTCTTGAGATCATTCGTAATAAAGTACAATCTCCCTTGTCTACCGAGACTCATTCTGTGTTCACAGAATTATCCACAGTATAAAACTCAGGTCATATCTCATTTAACATAGGAGTGGAAACTCTTAAATCAGTGGGGTAAGATCAAAATAAATTAATAGATTCATCGCTTTTCACCCTCATAGCTCAACATGAATGACAATCACAAGTGGTACATAGGACTAGGCCATAGGCATGGCAGTGATATACCGTACGGGAATAAGGTATCACCTTAACGGAAGAATAAGGCACGTACGATATGGCAAGGAGCTGATGTCTCATCTCGATCAACCCATCTCTATCGAAACCTCAATATTTACTTAGTTCTATCATCTCATCATCTCCCCTCCCCCCCCCCCCCTAGTTCAAAGGTCATCTCTCAAGTTTTGCGAATTAATTTCCTTTACTAGGCTATAAGCATATACGTCCACACGGTCGAGGAATCACTATCCAAAAAAACATCTTAATCTCTCCGGTTATGCTATAATCACATATATATAATATCCACTAAGACTCTCTTCATGGATACCACTCTTAGCTTTCTCCTGTCGCTAGAGAAATCTCTTTATACTTGTTGCTCTAGTGGCATACATAACCACTTTCTACAACTCTTATGATCTAACCTCCCTTATCAAATGCTTCATCCTCAATTCTCTCTTTCCATCTAACGGCACCTATACCATACTCATAACATCACACTCCTTGAAAGCCAACACCTTAATCTCAAACACACACTACGGTGAACCTAGGCGAATCTCTGACTAAAACTATCACTCTCACAATGATATCTCCTCTTTACCACTACTCCTCAATGTTCAAGCTTAGAGTCTAGTTCTAACACGTGCATCTATCACACACCTCTCCAATATCACACCAATCTTACAATTACTAGGAAAATTTCGAAGCATAAGCCCACTAAAATCTCATAGCAGGTATTTACTCAACACATCCCCTCTTCGCAACTCAAGTACCATTCCTCCACTCACTATACGCCCCTACCTGTCTAACCTCAAAACTATATAAATCCCGTGGGGCACTTTCTTCAGAATTATAAGTCTAGTATAGATCTATGACATTGAAAGCATTTTGTCCATCTATTCAACATCTAAGTCTTACCCTCACAATGCAATATCAGTATACATCAACATAGATCTCTTTCTAGCTTTAAGCACGCCATAACACATTCCGACACTAACTACCTCAGCATGACACTCATAGGGTATTTACGACTCTTTCATCAACTAATGGTAATAAACTCGGCATCTCATTACTTGCCTAATGGGTATATAACTCTAACAATAAGCCCTAGTCAACTGTCACTCTTACTTTCTCATCCATTCCTTTCTATCGTCATCATTCTAGCTTTAGAATGACAATTCTACTCAGGGGGTGTAAGACTTCACATCTCACTCCTAAGTGGTCACACTAAATTCTTTAGAGACATAACTTTCTCTCTCATGGATAATATGGAACGTAATTAAAGGATTGAATCATTACTGTCATGACATTTGGGGTGACATCTAGACAACTTTCTTGATCCACTCTTACTGTGGGTGCTGGGGTAGAAGTTTTGGCTCTTTTGGCCCATATAGGACAATTCCTCTGGAACTGAACCATTTGGCCACACTTGTATAATCAATCACTGTCTTATGTCATTCTCCTAGGTGACGTTTGCCACACGTGCCACAATATGGCTTGCCTCGGGGACCTTGAACCACACTAGCTTATGACTTAGATTTTTTGAGGTATAAAGTTACGAGGCTCTGCTTGAAAGTGACTCATATTCCTATTCCTCCTTGACCTCTTAAACACAGGTGGGTTCACCCTCAAGAACTCACAATCTCCGGATGTGTTTGGAATAACCCACCTGCCTGCTCCTTGTCTATCAAGTAGTGCTTTCATAGCCTGGGCCAAAGTCTGGAGGGCTTGGCAAAGCTCAATATTGTTGATGTCAGCCTGTGGTGGATGCACGGCAGGGATGGTTGGGCCTATGGGTTCATCCTGATCCTGGGGCTTGGGTTGATTAGCATTCCGTCTAGCTGGGCCCCGTTCACGTCATCATCTCTTCTTGGAGACATGGTCACAATTCTGGAAACACATAACACACGAATCAGAATATAGCGTTCTTAGAGCTTAACTCTATCACATGAATTTGGAATAAGAAAGAAGTGTAACAATTACTAATGTCCTATAGCCTACTGTTTATGAAGTGTGGTCAACAACATACCTATAAGCAAGACTCTACTAGATACGACATCATAGAATCCCTAGGACTCTTGAACTCGTGCTCTAATACCAAGTTTGTCACGCCCAAGGACGGTACCCTAGGAATGGCCAGTACCCAGAGACTATTGCTAGTCCCCAAGCGAACCACTTAGCCTCATCCCATTCATTCAATCAATAATTCAAGACAACTAGCGGAAGACAAAGTAGAGTAATGGGAACATCTCATCTAGTCTCAAAATAATATTATAAATAAAAGGCTAGAGGAAATAAACTAGCTCCAAAAGTCTTATCATCAACATTTGAATCTAGTCTATGAAAGCTCTATCTCTATCAAGTGGTGCCAATGATAAACCTATGACTACCTCAACTCAAGGAATAGTAAAGCTACTCTAAAAGTTTGACTCTAATGGCTAGATGAAAGTACATAATGGTCCTCCAAAGTAAAGGAGGCTCACCAATTCTACTGACTGCAATAATGATACGCATGTTGACGATCTCTAAACCCTATATCTGCATCATGAAATGATGCAGCGCCGAGTTCATTCAGTACCTGGAATGTACGGTATGTAAAATAGTTGAATGAAATAGAAAACGGTAGAATAATATGGAAATAACATCAACTCAGAATAATAACCAAATCAGAATGTCACATGTCTATCTAAAGAAAGAGTAAAGATTAGACATGTGACCAATCAACCTCATCAATAAACTCAACTCAACTTAATGGAACTCAACTCGACTCGACTCAACTGAGAGTACTCAAGGTAGGAACTCTTCTTAGATGTTTGCCTTATCCGACAATAATCAATTATGAGCTATTGATTGTATAACGAAGAGATGTCGTTACCACACCCATCCAGTACCATGCTGGGGTAAAGAATAACGCAAATCTATAATGGATCCAGACATTGAACCAATCAAGTCCTATTGTTTCAGGACAATAAGGTGAGGACCTATCCAACTCTGACGGAACTTAGCCCTCAAGGTGAGAACTTGTCCGACTCTGACGGACTTAGCCCTCAAGGTGAGACCTTGTCCAACTCAAACGGACTTAGCCCTCAAGATAGGAACTTGTCTAAATCTAACGAACTTAGTCCACTCCTACGCTTCGCGACGTAGTTAATGAATGCGAGTTGGACTTGCTCTTACTCTTACTCATTTTGGTGCGCGATACTCCTTCCATGACTCAATTCCCATAAGACTCCTCATCGCAACAAAATTACATCAAATTAGCCTAGTAGAGACTCTCATTATCTCACTAATTCAAACTCGAGGGTCCTTTATTATTTCAGGGACTTTAACTCATCTCGATTAACTCAATTCTCATTCAAGAACTCAAGGACTCAGATCATCAACTAAAAGAGGTAGTTTAGTCAGAACTCAAAAACTCAATGATGCAGACTCATAGGATCATCAAGCCCAATTAACTCAGTCTCATATTCACATCAAGGCTTCACTCAACATACTCAAACCAAGAATCTAGACTCCATCCCTAGGTCAATTATGCATGCTTTAACAAATTAACATTTAGAGTTTATAAAATATCTCATGAAAAGTATTCAAATCAAGGAAACAACTTTATGATGGTCATCAACATAGGAAAATACATGTAATTAATATAATTTTCAAGAAAATCCATCAAGAATCATGTATTTAGACTCTTTAAACTTTCAACTCTTCCATCACCATCTATGGGCCATATGAGAGAACAATCAGGCTTTTAGTTTAGCCTTACATACCTGGGATGAATGTAGACGATAAACTTGGCATGAATACTGCTTGAATTCCTCGAATCCTCTCTCTCCTCTCCTCTCTTTAGCCCTAAGTCTTTTTATTAATGGTTCTGAAGGACTTAGAATAGGGTTTATAACCCCTCTTATACTTAAAAAGACCTGTTTTAGTCGTATATTAAGTCCAAGAGGGGTTTGGAAAGGTCTAGAATGCCCCTCATAAAACTCAAAAAAGTTCATCTCGGGACATGGGGTCCGCGACGTGAACTAGGTTTATTTTTGGTATTTTTCATCAAAAATTCTTCGAATGAGGTTTCTAACTCCCTAGAAACGTTTTGGAATAAAACAGAGGTTTCTAAATCCCTAGAAACGTTTTGGAATAAAACAAGTGTTGGTCCGCGGCAAGTGCACGTCGCACACCTGTGCCACACCCTCACTGGTTCACATTTTCACATTGAAAAATTATCGTTTGACCCGGTTGCTCTAAAATTCTACCGAGATCATTTTCCCACTCAATTTTTCATGTTGATCGTATATTCTGTCTCGGATTTGCCATCTGAGCATGGGAAGACGTGTTATGTGCATATCTCTCTTCTAGGGGTATTTTGGTAATTTTACCGGGTGTTACAGATACCCAACCAACCATTATCCCTAATGGTAGCCATATTCCACATATATAGACCTTAACTTGTTTCCCATTCCCTCATGCAAGCATTTATTACAACTTAACCCAAGTGGCTTCTTGGCTAAATGATGCTAATACAGTTATATATATAACTAATGCAATCATATTCCATCCTAGGGACAAAGCCTCTTTTCTATTGTTGCTCAGTTAGTCAATCACAGTAACAATAGTAATCATAAGTTGGCAAGTAGTCAACACACCATCCCAATATAACAGATTATTAATGTAACAATTATTAATAGTTTCAAAATGATGAAAGGTCTCCAAAACACAATAAATTGTCCTCATACCAATCACCAGTACCCTTACAATCATTATATATTCTAAAATACATCAAGTACAAAATATTTCAAACACGGCTAACTCCTTATATATTCCTTTGAATACAGGTATACATCACATTTTCCATCGCGTTGCTCAACAGATACCGTCATTCAGTCGTAAGTGAAGTACCACGAGTAAGGAAGGTAAAACAATGTTAATCATATACTCACTAGCACCAAAATTAGTTAATTAGAATTATAACAATTCAGTGTTATACAACTCATAGCCAACCTCCGTAATCCAACTTGATACATATCATCCCCACTTCCTATGATCCAGTTGTTCCAACACCAAATAGATCAACCACAATAGTATAGTACTAATAAATCAAGTCCTAGCAATTAGGGGCCCCAAAAGGTCCACCATAATAATGTGATCGGTACACATAAATCGTTAGATTCGTACACACAATAGGGGCATTAATTAGCCGAACAACATGATAAGAATCTTGTAGTAGCCATGCTAGATCTTAAAGAAATTTTTTGGGATATCCTCCGCTCTGGTCTCAATTAACAGTAGACTAATCTTTGTAGCAACATAGCATTCCTGTCTGGTGGCAATTCAGGAGAATTAGCAAAAGACATACATGAAGACTCACAACCACAAAAACAACTCTGTTGTAGAAGTCTCAATTATCACATTCCTATCCTGAAGAGTCACTAAACCCGATCCCCACTAATAGAAGGGAACTTCCAGTACTTCGATGCCTGACACAAGATAAAAAAAAAGCTCGGAACCTATACTCAAGTAGTTGATAAGCTACGTAATGTAGCTAACAATATAAAACCATAACTCAAGTACAAGGCAACCTGCCAAAATGATCAACATCCCCACTAGCAAGCATAGCAAGGAATTCCGGACAACATAATCCCAGCCTACTAAAAATTACAACAAGTCACCAGGGCAGAGTGGTAATGCAGTAATGTCCCATCCAATAATAAACAACCTAGTCTCCAATGAATCAGGAAAACAGCATATCAATAGAATCATCACAACAGAGTCATAACCATAGGATCAAGGTTTAGCCAGGGATATAAATGAAAACCTATCCCTCAAATACTATGTAACTCTCGTATCAAACTACCCACTCCATGTAGTCAAGTTGTAAAAGGATCATACGTATAAATTACAAGGTTTTCGCTTACATTCAGCCCCTAGTAGGGTACAGTCATTACATGAGTGGCGGTTACTCAGAATCCCACTAGATATAGCACACTCATCCACATTGGGAAGCCGAATGGGTAAGACCAATAGTCAAATAATCAATTAGCATCAATGCTAAGTATTACCTTAGTCACATCCACTCCCATCTGTATGATCTTTATCAGAAGTATTCACAACCTACAAACATCAACTAACATATAGGTATTAGTGTTACAAAGTCCCAACCTCAGCAACATATCCCATAGTTCCATACACAGTCACCGCCAGACAAATATCTGATTACGAAGCATATCTCTAAGGCTCCCATAATCTCAATGCCCATAGTCTTCCTATCCAGCTATTAAAACTTAAAGGTATTCAGTCTCTGCTAATTGGCCTCTAGGGACTGCTCCCTATAAGGGACTGAGGACATAGCAATACCCCTGCCCGGAGTCTACCCTTTACACAACACACGTGTAAAAGGGCGAACCAAGTCAGATTTTAGGAAGTTAATGGACTATTGGCAATATCACAAGACCGGAATCAATAACATCAGAAGTTTTGTAAGTATCTTATAGCCTTCTAGAGATAAGTCACGAACGTCTCTGCACCTATCCACAAGGCTCTATTAGATGATAGCTCTGTAACTGATGAGACCAATGAACCTAAGGTTCTGATACCACCTTGTCACGACTTAACATCTCGGGTCATGATAGCACCTGTTAGATTTCTCCTACAGGCAAGCCAACCTAATGGCCACGACACCTATCCTGAATCATTATTGACAAAGATACTAGCAACATATAAGTACAACCAACACAATCTATTCAGAACCTGGAAGTCACCTGTACAAAGCTACTATAGACTCAAAATAAAATATACAATATCTACATACATAACCAGAATAACAATCTACACATACAACTCCAAACTATATATACAAGTCTAGTTTCTGAATACAAAAGATGATTGTCAAAACAGAAGGAGACTGCAGAATATCCAGAGATGCTGATGCTCACAAATGCCTCCTGGATCATCTGCGAATCCCTAACTCAGCAACTGCAGCTAGTACCTAGACCTACACAATGGAAAGATGCAGAAAATGTAGGGTGAGTACCGGTAATAGGCACCTAGTAGGCATCATCGGCTGACTGAGTGAAATACTGTAAATATAGAAGGCTAAAGTATAGAAAACTAGAGTTAATGTAGTGAATCGGAACTCTGATCAAGGAGTAAGCATGTCTAAAGAATCATTGAACCCTAACTAACCAACCCAAGTGGGGTGCAATATACTAACTAAAGAAATATGAGTAGCCCCTAACCACACGTCACCAGACTATGACATTGTGTTGTACGTGAGTGCAAGGCCCTAATATCTATGCCTGTACACAGACCAGGACCCATAAGCCCAGAAGGTATGCCCACGCACAACCTAACTAACAAAATCACCACAGAACCAATGGAATCACCATGCAACCCAACTATCAATATCACATGATCTAGGGGTTAGTTGTACATAGGTGTAAGGCCTTAGTGTCTAAGCCTAGACGCCTCTTGAGCCCCCACAAGTCCAGAAGGTACACCCACGCACAATCAGGATGTTTATAGATGTGTGGATCCACAGGAAATCAACCGGGTCCTTGACCCATCCATTAACCAGTATCATATGGTGCCTCAAATCCCTAATAGTCACATGGGGCTCGAACTCCTATACTATCACATGAGGGCTCAAACCCCCCTTCGCAACCTAGCTTCTGGTTGGAGCAGGTAGCCAGGGACAGATAGTCTCATAGTATACATAATGGTGGGACGCATCCCCCGCAAGAAGCCTCAAATCTAAGGAAACTCAACTGGGCATAGAATACAAGAATAATCAATAGGCGCTTGGACCTCAGATAAGGCATACGCCACCTAGTATCACAGTCGTGGTCATTGAACAAGGTCTCAGATACTCGAACATAGCCAGCGAAGCTCAACAATAGCGAGGAGTATCATCTAGGACTCGAGGTATCAAAACAGTCACTAACTCAACTAGTCTATTTGGATCCGGAAATCCAAAGTCATATTGTGCCAAGAGTGAACGTAGGTAACAACACTCACAACATATATATCCCACATAATCCAACCCACACAACCGTGGGTCACCATCCTTCAGATAACAGTAGCTCCTCCCAGCCTCAAGCAAGGATAAGAAATGCACAATGAAAAATAACTATATGCGAAAGTATTTATCTCATAGACTAATATACGGTCATGCCCACCCAAAGCCAGTTACACCATTTTCCAATCAATCACAAGTTCTTTGAGTAAACATGGGTCTCGAACCCAAGAAATATCAATCAACAGGCCCTAGCCCCAAATATGTAATTACTGGGGTCTCAGACCCAAAATGTAACCAACAGGTATATCACAAGTATCCAGAACAACCAAGTCCAATAAAGTTATATCCATACCAGAATCAGTCCAATGTATGGTTGTATCATAAATATCCCGAACAAATTGGCCCATCAAAATCATATCTATACTAGAGTCAATCCACAATACGGTATATAATGAAAAACTTCACATCCAGCATATCTCATTATGATCAGGCTAGACATTCATACAGATAGAAGTTAAGCTAGAATACATACCTGTCTTAGGGCATTAGCCCATAACTGTAGTTACCCCATATACTATGTACAATGACTATCCAGGAAAGCAGGTATTAATAAGTCAGGACAACAGTGTTTAAATGCATAGCAGGAAATATAACTCACAATCGGCCTCATGATATATAAACATATCTTACTCAGGACTTCTAACCATAAACTAGCTCCCAATATGCCTACATTTCATATCAGTCTAGAGGTAACAAAAGTCTAGCCTACCTGAACGCATGCTCTAGATCAGTCCACGTTAGTTTTACTTTGTCTGACCACTTCCAAATGCTTCTTAACTGTCAAAACATGGATCACAACATAAACAAGACTATTTTGACTATAATATTTCGAAAAATGGAGGAGAATAGGTCAATTGCAATTAAAATATAGAAAATGGAGCCCACGCCCAAAGACAAACCAACCCTCATAAAATGATCCTTGTATCACCCTGAGTCTACAACCGAAAATTGAGCACAAAATGAGGCTCAAAATAATCGGAAACAACCCAAAAACAAATGACATTTCTTATTGGAAAATAACATATACATACGGCAGATTCTCAGCCAAATTCCTTAAGAATATAGTCAAATCAATAGAATCCAACTACACCACGATGTAAGTCTCAAAAAGTAGTATAGTTTAGACCCAAGTTTCACCCAATTCAAATAAGAAACGACCGAGATATCATAGTTCAAATTTTTCCAAAAAATAACCGTGTTACCAGTAGCTAAAATTGTATTTTGGCTCCAAACGGAGCGCTATCAATTAATTTCGACATTACCACAACATGCATCTTGGAAAAAACACATAATAGACCAGACATTTACAAAAATCTGACTTAAAGCGGACAAGAAATCGCATATCGAGGTTTTAAAACTAAAATATTATACAGCAGAAAAATGCCCAATTTCGACCTCAAACGGCTTGCCAAAATAAATTTTGACACTTCCTTGGTATTTCTTTCTGAAAGAAACACAAGTTAGGATTTTGAATCAATAAAATCAGCTCAAAAATGGGAGAGTAATCGCTTCAGAAGCTTGTACTTATGAACTAGGCATCATCTTTTGTTTCTGGAAATGTTTTCCAGATTGATACATTATATACATATATATATATATGTGTGTGTCTGTATATATATATATATATAAACTTACACCGACTTACACGTGGGATTCATTTATTTGGCCACTTTATTGGCTACCTTCTAATTTTCAGCAACTGCTCAAACTTAATTTTGATGCTCCGGCCTCATCCGAATTCAAAAAAAAATACAAACCATAAATGAATTTGATTGAAAAAGGAGTTCTAGACTCAATGGTGCAGTCGAAATTTCCAGGGGAGGTCATTTTATTCTAATATCGGTCCTATTTCCCAATATCAAAATGTACCAAAGGAAATACACCCGAAAGCCACAAGAACCAAACAAAAGGTCCTCCTAGACTAAACTCAATGTTCCGAATCTAACGGTGCAATCAGAATTTATATTTGCATCACGTTTACCAAGGACATTGACTAAAGTTAACTATTGACCTGTTTTGATGGCTAAATTTGCAAAAATCGATATAATTACACCGAACATGCTCGTAGCCTAATTTGGCCATTTTGGAGCTGATGGAACCATTGGAATTCAACTCCAAATTTATTAGGACTTTACGTGAAAATTCATTTTATGGTTATAATGTCTCGTTTAACTCAAAAAGTTATATAAATATCAAACATTTTACGCAACGACTAAACAATTTGTGTCAATAAGTCACAAATAACCTGCGATCACTATGCAAATGCTCAAACTAGTAAAATATTTGTGAAACCATAGAAATGACCAGGAGGGTCATTACATGGGGCCCGCATTCGTGGAGCATATGCAGTCTTCACTCCGCATTCGCAGATGAGCTGTCCACATTCGCGAAGCTTCAGTGCCTCCTAGCCTCTGCGTTCGCGGTTACTTCTCTTCATTCATCGAGCATTAAAGCCCCTGAAACATTATCTAGTTTTTGATGACGAGTTTATTTGACATTTCACCATTTTCAACACTCCAAGCTCCATTTTCAAGAAATTCTTTAAGGGTTTTCAAGGCTAATTTATTAGGTAACTGTTTTATAACCTATTTCTTCTATTTTCTTTGATTAATTTGTGTTCTAAACTTCTAATTTTAGAATTTTGATTGTGGATTTTGGGGGTTTTTTGAACATTGATTCCTAACACTAATTTGATGATTTCTCTCTCGTTTTAACTCCATTTTCAAAACAGTTTTTAACGTTGAACTCCTTTTCACTTGGGAACATTATCATTTATTAATTTCCAAATTTTGACCACTGTTTCTGACATGAGATTTTTTACCATTTACACTTTTCATCCGAATTAATTGATTTTAGTGTCATTAGATTCTTATGTGATTATGATGCTATATTTGAATAGATTTTGGTGATTCAGAGTATCGTAGGATGGGAAAATATTTGAATTTTACTTGATTCGAGACTTTATCTAAGGCAAGTGGATTTTTAACTTCTTCTTAAGTATGATTGAACCTTGTATGCTTTTATGTGCATGCGATTTGAGTACTTTGGGGTAGAATTTTACCATCTTAGGCTTTGATCAAGAGTTCAGTCTACGTAATTGTTCATATGATGATTTCTTGTTTTATGGGCTAATTGTGGATTTGTAATCTATATGATCTTGTGTATATTTAATGTTGAAGTAGATATGGATCTTTTATTCTGATACGGTTTATGTTGGTATTGATTTGATATTGAGGCAATGATGATATTGATACTTAGTTAATTATTAAAACCATTATGATGTAGAGACGAGGATATCATTGAGATCATGTACATTATATTCACTATTATCTGTGCATTTGATATTGTGATGGTTATGACCGAGAGATGAGTAAGGTTACATATTAGTTGGTGGCCGAGGTCTCTATCGGTCGATATTAGTTGAGATTTATATCTGTGAGCTGAGGTAATATGGCGGCCGACATTGAGTCCAAGGGCATATTTGGATGGGTTCAATGTCTCTTCCTAATGGGTGAGCATTGACTGAGGTCTTTGCGTAATATTCATGAGTACATAGTCCATGTGTGGCTCCTATGGGTTTCGTCTGCTGCAATCAACGAATGTTTGTCTTAGGACAGACAAGTATCATGATCATGTTACATTGCATTGCATTATTCACATTTAATGGCATCTTCTCCATCTCATATAATACCTGTTTTGAAATTACTATTTTACTGCTTATGAGATTATATACTCATAGTATCATTGACTTGAGTATTGTTGGATTTATCTACATAAATGTGTATTGAGAAATTATGCCAAGTGATGAGTACATCTATATTATTGTGATTGTATACTATATAGTGCTGAGACATTTTTTAGTGCAGGGTTGTAGTTTGGCGGATTATGGTTGAGAGTGAAGGAGTACTTGTGTTCTTCATTTCTTTACTTTAGGTTCTTTCCATTTCGTTGAGCACCCCATTATTTGGTGCTCACCCCTTGCTACATTTTTGTAAGTGGTGAGCCTTGTCCTCCTTATTAGCTTCTGACATTCCAGATTGAATTTTAGGATCACTCGTGAGGTATCTGCTTGTACTCTCGGCAAGTCTTCGAAGATTTTACCTTATGTTATCTTTTATTTGAGGACTATACATCGAGACTTGTACCTTTAATTTGAGTATTTTGCATCTAAATCCTTGTACATGTGACACCAATTCTGGGATGGTAGTAGTTGATTCCTTTCGCTTATCTTCCGCTTCTATTATTATGTTGAGTTATTTGAGTTTTGGGCTGACTCGCCTTGGTAGGTTTGGTGAGTGCCACCACACCTAAATTCTGGGTCGTGACAATTTAGTATCAATGCTCCAGGTTCATTGGTCTCACATATGTACATGTCAAGACCCGACCTCTTAGGCCATGATGGCGCCTATTAGATCTTGCCTACAGGCAAGCCAACCTAATATCCCCAACACCTGTCTTGAATCAGTAGTAATAAAGATCCCAACAACATATATGTACAACAAACAAGACCTACCTAGGACTTTGAAGTCACCCGTAAAGAGCTACTATAGATACAAACTAAATTATACATATCTACAAACATAACAAGAATAGCCATCTACACGTACAAATCCAAACTACATATATAAGGCTAGTGTCTGAATACAAAAGACAGGCCACTAGATAGAAGGAGAATGCAGAATATCCATAGCTTCTGATGCTCACTAATGTGTCCTGAATCGTCTGCGCACTCCTAACTTAGCGACTATGGCTAATAGCTATACCTGTACCAGGAGAAGATGTAGAAATGTAGGGGCGAGTACCGGTAACAGGCACCCAATAGGCATCATCAGCCGACTGAGTGATGTACTGTAAATACAGAAGGCTGAACTATATAGAACTGCAGTAAATGTAGTAAATCAGAACTTAGATCAAGGAGTAAGCATGTCAGGAGAATTACCAAACCCCAACTAAGCCAACCCAAGTTCTGTGCAATGAGTAAGCATGTCAGGAGAATTACCAAACCCCAACTAAACCAACCCAAGTTCTGTGCAATGAGACTAACCGACGAAGCGCGAGGAGGAACAAACCACAACTATCACCAGACTGAGGCATAATGTTGTACGCGAGTACGAGGCCCTAATATCTATGTCAGTCGACTGGGCCCTATAAACCCAGAAGGTACACCCACACATAATCTAACTAACAAAATCACCACGGAACCCACAGAACCTAACTCCCAATATCACATAATCCAAGGGTAAGTTATACGTGGGTGTAAGACCCTGGTGTCTATGCCCGGATGCCCCCTGAGCTCTCATAAGCCTAGAGGATATACCCACACATGATCGGGGTGTGTGTATAGGTGGAGGGGTACGGGAGTCAGTAACAGATGGTATGAAATCTCAACCAGTGCAGGATACAATATCACGTGGGGCCTCGAACCCCTAACTGTCACTTGGAACCTTGAACCCCAAATTATCACCTAGGGCCTCGAACCCCTAACTATCACTTGGGGCCTTAACCCTCTAACTGTCATCTGGGGCCTCGAATCCCAAACTGTCACCCAAGGACTCAAACCCCTATAATATTAACTGGGCCTTCAACCTGCTTCCCAACCTGGCCTCTGGTCGAGATAGTCAAGCAAGGCCAGATAGTCTAACAATATATATACCGGTGAGACATATCCCCCGCGAGAGAAAGAATCCCCCTGACACAATAAATAGGGCCTTAAACCCAAGGAAAATTAATCTAGGCCTTAAGCCCAAGGAAAATCAATTAGGCCTCAAACCCAAGAAAAATCAGTAGGCATATCATAGGTATCCAGAACAACCCAACCCAATATAGTCATATCTATACCAGAATCAGTCCACAGTATGAAATATAATCAACAAACAGCCTCACAGCCAGCATAACTCTGTAGCATCAGGCTACACGTACACACAAATCGGAGTTAAGCCAGAATATACCTATCTCAGGGCATTAGCCCATGTCTAGCCTTTACAAGATCTTTTCATAGTTCAATAGTGCCAGCACTCAGCTATTATAGTGATCAAACAACCACAAGTATCTCAAAATAACCATAGTTATCCCATATGCTAAGTACAACGACTATCAAGGAAAATAGGTATTAACAAATCATGACAACAGTTTTAAAATGCATAGCAGTAAATATAACTAATAGTCAGCCCCAAGACGTATATACATATCTTACACAGAAATTCCAATCACAAATAGGCTCCCAATATACATGTATTGCAGCTCAATTTAAAGGTAAGAAATGCCTAGCCTACTTGAAAGGCGAATCCACAAGCTCTGCATCTGTCCATGCGAATATTAATCACAAAATGGTTATGGTTGTTTTGGGTATAATATCTCAAGAAACTGTGGAGAATAGGTCAATCGCGACTAAAACGGAGAAAATGGGGCCCACGCCAAAATACCAAATCAATCCAGTAAAATGATCCTTATATCACCCTGAGTCTATGGCCGAAAATTGAGCTCAAAATGAGGCTTTAAATACTCAGAAACAAACCCAAAAACACATGGCATTTCTTATCGGAAAATACATATGTGTACAACAGCTTCTCGGTCATGTTTCTTGAAAATATAGTCAAATTAATAGGATTCGAGTATACAATGGTGTAGGTCTCAAAAAGTAGTATAGTTTAGACTCAAATTTTACTTAATTCTAATATGAAACAGCTGAGATAACATAACACAAAATTTACAAAAACACCACAACATAACAGCAACTAAAATTCGATTTTCGCACCAAATGGAGCGCTATCAATTAATTCTGACATTACCACAATGTGCGCCATGCAAAAACGTCGAGAGTAGACCCAAATTTTACCAAAATCGACATAAAGTGGATAAGAAGTTGCATATCAAAGATTCAAGAATTACATTCAATACACAACAGAAAAACGTCAATTACCTCAAAGTCGTGCCAAAATTAGTTTTCGACACTTCTATGATGTTTCGCTAAGAAAAATACACATGTTAGGCTTTTGAATAACCGAAAATGAGAGAAATATCAAAACCGGAAGTTTCGCTCTTCATTTTCGTAATTTTGGAAAAGGATACGTATATATATCTTCTTTAACCGACTTGCAACGTTTAACTTCCACAGTGAGTCACGCCATTCGCTGCCCTTTTAATTTTCAGCAACTACTGAAACTTAATCTCAATGCTACGGCCTTATCCAAAGTCGGAAAAATACAATCCATATATGAAATCTGATTGGAAATGACATTCCAAATTCAACGGTGTAGATGAAATTCCTATCGAAGGTTGTGTTATTCTAATTTGGGTCTGGTTTCCAATATCAAAATCTACCAAAGGAACCAAAACGCACCTGAAAGCCCTGAGAACTGGACGAAAGGTCCTCCTAGACCAAACTCAACATTTCAGATCCAATTATATGGTTAGAATTTCCATTTGAGGCACATTTCACAAGGACATTGACTAAAGTCAACTATTGACCCATTCTAGAGGCTAAATTTGCAAAACTCAATATAATTGCACCAAAGATGCTCCCAACCTAAATTGGTCATTCTGAAGCTGATGGAACCATCAATATTTCACTCCAAGTCTATTTACTGAGACTTTACTCAAATATTCAATTTACGATAAAATCTTTCATTTAACTTGAAGCACTACATATATGTCGAACAATCCACCCAACAACCGAGCAACCAACATCAATAAATTAAATATACCTCGAGGTCTCTATGAAAATACTCAAACTGATAAAATATTCACGAAATCGTAGAAATAATCTGGAGGGTCATTACAGTACAAGCCCAATCTAGTAGAGTCTTGAGGATCAATGCGAAGACATATGTTACTTATCCTTGAGAGGCTACAAAGACTATTAGGAAACTCGATCTCACTTCATCTTGATTAATTTATGCATGGGTTTTTGTTTGGTACTGAGTGTTTCTGTGTCCTTTTGACAAATGGGCGAGGACTAGAGCTACTACTACTAAAAGATGAGGGGAGGCATCCCCTGATGTTACTTTTAAAACCCCAGCTAGGGGTAGGGTTTGTGCTAGAGTACGATCTAGAGGCAAAGTCCGAGGAGATTACAACATCCCTCCTACTCATTCGTAACAATGTCCACCCCTATATCTTTCTTTAGGTCTGGATCTTCTGATCATATGATTCGATAGTGCCTTAGGCGGATCCATTTCAGGCCCCACCATTCATACTCCACGGTACCAGCCGGAGACCCAGCACCACCAGCCAGAGGTTCAGCCTCAGAGACTAGGGGTCGGGGTAGAGGTCAGCTTAATAGAGGTGGACGTACTAGTGGTAGAGAAGCAAGTGATATTTCCACCCATTCTGGCAGTAGAGGGGCAGCTTCTATGAGTGGAGGTCAAGGTGGCTATTTCTATGCCTTCATAGGTAGACTTGAGATCGGGGCCTCTAATATTGTGATCACAGTTATTGTTCTTGTTTTCCATCACCGTGCATCTGTGTTAGTTGATTCTCGCTCTACTTATTCATATGTGTCTGCTTATTCGTCCTTGGGGTTTAGGTTATCTTACGATTTCATGTCTGTGCCAGTTCATGTTTCAACTTGAGCAAGAAAGCCTTTAGTAGTGGATCGGGTGTATCGATCATGTCTTGGTACCTTGGCTGACAATGAGACTTGGGCAGATCTGATTATATTGGATATGGTAGATTTTGATGTTGTCTTTTTTATGGATTGTCTCTCTTGATATAGTGCTATTATTTATTTTTATACCAAGACCATTACCTTAGCCATGCCAAGTAGATTGAGGAATGAGTCACGGGTTAGAAGGATCCTACTCTAGTAAAGTGATACCTTATATTAGGGCATAAAAGTTGATTGATCGATGATATTTTTCATAATTTGCTTTTATTCGTGATACTGCAGCTGAGTTACCTTCTGTGGAGTCTATTATGGCGGTTGGTGAGTTTCTGGATGTGTTTCCTACTGATCTACCAAGAGTCCCTCCAAATCGAGATATTGATTTTACTATTGACCTTGAGCCTAGAACTAAGCCCATTTCTATCACTCCCTATCAGATGGCTACAACTAAGTTAAAGGAGCTAAAGGAGCAGCTCCATGATTTGTTGAATAAGGGCTTTATTTTCCCTAGTATTTCACCTTGGGTTGCCTCAGTCCTTTTTGTAAAGAAGAAAATGGATCCATAAAGATGTGTATTGATCATAAACAGTTGAATAAGGTGACTTTCAAGACCAAGTACCCGCTTCCCTATATAGATGACTTATTTGATCAACTTTAGTAAGTTGCATTATTTTCGTAGATTGACTTCAGGTTAGGGTATCATCAACTTCAGATTTGTCCATCAGATATTCCCAAGATAACCTTCCGAACCAGGATGACCACTATGAGTTTCTTATTGTGTCCTCTAGTTTGACTAATGCCCCTGTAACATTTTGGAGTTGATCGATGGGGTGTTCCAGCCGCATCTGGATTCGTTGGTGATTTTGTTCATCGATGATATCTTTGTATATTCAACGACCGAAGAAGACCATGTGAGGCATTTAAGGATTGTGCTCCAAAGGCTTAGAGAGGAGAAGCTATATGCATTATTCTCCAAGTGTGAGTTTTGGTTGAGTTCAGTAGCATTCTTGGGGCACGTGGTATCCAAGGAAGGTATTCAATTTAACCCAGCGAAGATTGAGGCCATTGGGGGTTGGACTAGACCTACCTCAGCTATAGAGATTCATAATTTTATGGACTTGGCTGGTTATTATCGTCATTTTGTTCAGGCTACTCCATTATTGTAGCTCCACTGACTATACTTACTTAAAAGAATATAGTATTCCATTGGTCCATTGAGTATGAACAGAGCATCCAAAAGCTCAAGTTATTATTGACTACATCTCCTATTTTTACATTGTCAGAGGAGGGTGTTGATTTCATCGTATATTGTGATGCTTTGGGAGTAGGGTTAGATGGTGTATTGATGTAGAAAGCGAAGCTTATTTCTTATGCTTCTAGAAAGCTGAAGACCGATGAGAAGAACTACCCCACTCACGATTTGGAGTTGGCTATGGTTGTGTTTGTGTTGAAGTTGTGGCTTCACTATTTATATAGAGTCCGTTGTGAGATCTTTACTAACTATCGTAGCCAATCGTATCTCTTCAGTCAGTGAGAACTACATATAACGTAGAGAAGGTGGATTGAGCTTCTAAAAGTCTATGACTTGACTATTCTCCATCATTGTAGGAAGGCCAATGTGGTGGACGACGCTTTAAGTAGGAAAGATTCCAGCATGGGGAGTCTAGTAGCTATCCAGGTTGAGGAGTAACCGTTGGCTAGAGATGTTTAGAGATTAGCCAATGGGTTGGTGAGACTACAGATTCCAGAGCGAGGTCGAGTGATTGCTTCCATTGAAGCTCTCTCATCTTTGATGGAGCAGATTCGTGAGTGACAGTTTGAGAATAAGAAGTTATGTATTATCAAGTATAAGGTGACTAGAGGTGAAGGTAGAGAAGCAGTTCTTGATTCTCATGGTGTTTTGAGGATTGGGAGTCATATTTGTGTGCCCAAGGTGGGTAACTTGATCAGATTGTTTCTTCAGAAGACTCGTTTGCTAGATATTCTCCATCTAGGGGCAGCAAAGATGTACCATAATCCGAGTAAGCATTATTGGTAGTCTAGTATGAAGAGAGATGTATTAGAGTTGGTAGCCAAGTTCTTGACTTGCTAGTAGGTCAAGTCTGAGATGTATTAAAGTTTGTAGCCAAGTTCTTGACTTGCTAGTAGGTCAAGTCTGAGCACTTGAGGCGAGGTGGAGAACTTTAGAAGATGCCCATTCCCGAGTGGAAATGGGAACACATTTCCATGGACTTTGTAGTTGACTTACCTCCTTTTGTTGGAGGTTTTGTCTATTTGGGTTGTGGTGGATCAATTGACCAAGTCTGCCCACTTCATTCCGGTCAAAGTGAAGTATACTGCCAAGAGATCAGCATTATATCAGTCATATTATGAGACTTCACGGGGTACCAATTTCCATTGTTTTAGCCAAGGCTTGTTGTTCACTACACATTTTTTAGGGCATTACGGAAAGGTTTGGGTACCTATTTGGATATGAGTATAACTTTTCACCCCCAGACCAATTGTCAGTCCGAGAGGACCATTCAGACTCTAGAGGATATGCTTCGAGCCTATTTTATTGATTTAATGCTAGATGGGATAAATACTTAGCCTTGGCAGAGTTTGCATTCAATAACATCTAGCATTCCAGAATTCAGATGGCTTCTTTTGAGGCCTTGTTTGGCCAGAGATACAGATCGCCCATCCGATGGTTTGACATAGTAGCAGTGGTGAGAATGGGTGTTGATATGTTGAGAGATGATTTTGAGCGGGTACATTTGATTTAGAGTAGATTGGTGATAACCTAGATCCCCCAAAAGAGTTATGCTGATAAGCGAGTTCAACCTTTGGAGTTCGTGGTTGGTGATATGGTTTGGTTGAAAGTCTCACCTTTAAAGTGTGTTATGATATTCAGGAGGAAAGGCAAGCTCAGTCCGAGGTTCATTTGTACTTTTTAGATTCTTGATAGAGTGAGAGAGGCGGCTTATAGGCTTGCTTTGCTACCCAACCTATCTTCAGCTCATCCTATATTCCATGTTTTGATGTTGCGCCATTACATTATGGACAAGTCTTATGTGATTTCTATGGATTCGATTAATTTGAGCAAAGACTTGACATATAAGGAGTAGCTAGTTGCCACTTCGGACAGGCAGGTGAGGAAGTTGAGGACAAAATAGATTGCTTAAGTAAAGGTCCAATGGAGCCATAGGCCCGAGAGTGAGGCTACGTGGGAGATAGAGTTAGATATGTGTGCTCGATACGCTTAGTTGTTTGAGCCTTCATATATGTCCCTTATTTAAAGTGCAAGGATGAAAATTGTTCTTAGTAGTGGATGATGTAATGACCTTGAAGGTCATTTTTGTCATTTTTCTCAAAATTAATATTTTACCCTTCCTGAAAGTGCCCTTGACTCATTTTTGGTCAAGTCAAAAATTCGTATTTTGAAAACTTGGTAAAAACTGGGAGTTTTGATAAAGACTGAGTTTTTAAAGGCTTCAAGTTGGACATTTCAAGTTTTGAGGTCATTTTGAGTTTCGAGTATCACAATTTGATTCCGTCGATTCCATCAGTTTTGAAATACTGAATATGGTCTAGCAGAATTTGCAAAACGGAATTGAGAGTTGAAACAACGATTTTGGATCCAAAATTGCAGTTGTAGTTTATTTTGGATCATAGGTCAGACTCTGGTCAACATTCGGAGTTCGAGAGCTCGAATTGAAATTTCATCAATTCTAATGGTTCCATGCGATGGAACTAATGCAAAAAATGGCTTCGTTGTAATTCTTAGAGCTTTTGAGAATATTTTGTGTTTTTGAGTTTGAAACTAGTTTAAATGATCTTTTTCGGGTTCTGGGCCAAGTGGTTTCGAATTCGAAATCTAACAGTTCTATTGAGCCCAAAATGTCAATTCTGGTAGGGTTTCATGTTGGGTTTATGTTCACAGGGTTCCAAACAAAATCTGAAAGTCCTAATCTAGGTTTTATAGACTGTATCGTTGCAGGTGCAACAGGTTTTTGGTGTAGACTAGCTATTACTTTGTGTTCACAGGATCCCACCGTGTTCACAGAGCGTAGTGTGTCTAGGCCTCTCCATTCGCAAGGCTGGGGCCCTCATTTGCGGAGTATATGCTACCTTCACTCTTCCTTCGTGGAGCTTTAGTGCCTCTAAGCCTCTGCGTTCGCAGGTACTTTTCTGCGCTCGCGGAGCATTAAAGCCCCTGAAATAGTGTCTAGTTTTTAATGACGATTTAGTTAATATTTCACCATTTTCCACACTCCAAGCTCTGTCTTCAAGTAATTCTTCAAGGTTTTTCAAGGCTAATTGATTTGGTAATTATTTTCTAACCTATTTCTTCGATTTTCATTGATTAATTTGTGTTTTTCAACTTCTAATTTCGGAATTTTAATGGTGCATTTTGGAGATTTTTCAGACTTTGATTCTTAACACTAATTTGATGATTTCTCTGTCATTTTAACTCCATTTTTTAAATGGTTTTTATCGTTGAACTCCTTATTACTTGGGAAACATTTTCATGTATTAATTAGTAGATTTTGGCCACTTCTTTCTGGATGAGATTTTTTACCATTGTACTCTTTTCATCCGAATTGATTGATCTTAGTGTCACTAGATTTATTATGTGATTGTGATGCTATATTTGAATGAATTTTGGTGATTCAGAGTATCGTAGGAAGGGGAAATCTTTGGATTTGACTTGATTCAAGACATTATCTAAGGCAAATGGACTTTTAACCTTTTGTTAAGTATGATTGAACCTTGATGCTCCTATGTGCATGTAATTGAATACTTTGGGGTAGAATTATACCATATTAGGCTTTGATCATGAGTTCGATTTGCATAATTGTTCATATGATGATTTCTTGATTTATGGGCTAATTGTGGATTCGTAATCTATATGATATTGTGTATTATTTAATGTTGATGTTAAGATGGATCTTATATTGTGATACGATTGATATTAGGATTGATTTATTATTGAGACAGTGAAGATATTGATACTTTTTTAATTATTGAATTCATTATTATGTTTACTCTAGGATATCATTGAGATCATAAACATTGCATTCAGTAGTATCTGTGCATTTGATACTGATGGCTACAGCCAAAGATAAGGTAATATTTGGGTTTGTGGCCGAGGTCTTTACCGGTCGATGTTAGCTGAGGTATTTGCGCGCGAGCCAATGTAATATGTCGGCTATTATTGAGTTTGAGATCATTTCTTGGTGGGTTTGAGGTCTCTTCCAGATGGGTGAGCATTAGTCGAGGTCTTTGTCGATAATGTTCATGGATACAGGGCTCATGTATGGCCCTCATGGGTTCTGGCCTAATGCAATAGACGAATATGTATCGTGGGCAGACATGCATTGACATTGCATCGCATTATTTACATTTCATGGCATCCACTCTATCTTATGCCATACCTGTTTTGATATTACCACTATATTGCTTATGAGATTTTCTATTCATAGCATCATTGACTTGAATAATTATTGGATTTATCTATATAAATGTGTATTGAGACATTATGCCAAGTGATGAGTATATCCATATTATCGTGGTTTCATATTATATTATGCTGGGACTTTTCCGAGTGTAGGATTGTAGTTCGACGGGTTGCGGTTAGGAGTTAAGGAGTACTTGTGTTCTTCATTACTTTATTTTAGGTTAGTTCCATTTCGCTAAGTACCATGTTTTTGGTGCTCATCCCTTCATACATTTTTGTAGCTTGTGAGCCTGGTCCTCCTTGTTAGCTTCTGATATTTTGAATCGAGCTTCAGGATCACTCGTGAGATAGCTGCTTGTTCTCTTGGTAGACATTCGATAATTTTATCTTATGTTATGTGTTATTTGAGGACTAGAACATCGAGATTTATAAGTTTCATTTAAGTATTATGTATTTAAAGGCTTGTACATGTGACACCAGTTCTGGGATGGTTGTAGTTTGATTCCTTCCGCTTATCTATATTATTAGAATTTTTATCTTCCGCTTCTATTATTATGTTGAGTTGTTTGGATTTTGGGCTTACTCGCCTTGGCGGGTTGGGTGAGTGTTATCACATCCGAATCTCAAGGTCCTGACAGGCTTACTCAAGACCCAAGATTTTTGTTGCGGGTTTAAATCATTTTTAGTAATTATAGCCTAGAAATCAACCAATAGCTTACTTTAGTCAACCCTTGGTAAACATGCTCAAATGAGAATTCTGACAGCTCTATTAGCTTTATAACATTGATTTTGGTATAGACGGCCTTTTGTTCAATTTTTTAGGCTTTCGGGTGTGTTTTGACCCCCTCGGTAGATTTGGATATTGGGAAGTGGGACTCACACCTGATTGCAATTACCTTCGATGAAAATTTTGACTACACTATTAAGTTTGGAATGCTGGATGAGACTAGAGCATCAAAATTAAGTATGAGTGGTTGCTGGAAAAGTTGAGGTGGGGGGTGATGTGTCGAATGTGAAGCTTCCACATGGTAGATTGCAAAATTTTTAAAAAAGGAAAAGAAAAAAGGTATATATTCCAAAAGGTTTTCCAAAACACGACCAACAAGAGAGTAAAACTTTCTCACGCGATATTGTAGTCGTTTGTTGAGTTGGGTTTCATTCTTTTCTAGAGTACCTTTGATGTATGTTATGCTACTCAACCATATTTCAAATCGTGCATTTCACGTATGGATATCATTCGATGTTGCATCTTTTCATGATAAGATATAAGTGCCATGGATCCTCAACGGACTATTCATTGAAGATTTTGAGTATTTTAAAAGTTTTTGATGAGATATCCTAGCATTCAGAGGATTACGTTTTATTTTAGTTTATGTCTTTCTTTTCAAATAATATACTTTGGAGTCTTTTTAAAACCATTTTATTAATAATGAGTTATTATGTGAATTATTCTTAAGTTACTTGGTTATTGATTTTGATATCCCAGAGCCCACATAAGTATTTTTTGGTTTTTTAGAGTTTTCTGCTAATTAGACATATGATGTGATCAAGTGATTCACTTGATATCCAATAATGATTTCTAAGTATCGGCTACTCCTAAGGTACTCTCTCTAGCATGATATTAAATTATACTTGTTTGGTTATAAATATTATGCGGAGGATGAAGCTCAAATTCAAAGAAACTTCTAGAGACAACATGGCACAGGAGAGGTGGAGAGAAGAGAGAAGCTTTAATTAGGAAATTCTATTTGCTTAAACAATTTTGTAAATAGGACCATGTCTTGTTTTGTACTGGACCAGTCACTTTTAAATTTTTCTTTAGTTGTTTTTAAGCTGCTTTGGCCCATTTCATATATATTTTATTTGGCTAAAATAAAGGAAGAAAAAACTTCATCAACTTTTTTTGATTTTTTTTACAAAAAGTACACAAGATTACCTGTTATGCTCTCCTTTAAATGAGACTCACTTTGCAATAGCAAAGAATATTTAATGCACATTGACTATTAATTGAATGTGGATATGCGGGAGTGGATAGGTACTTCTGTGAATACTCTATAAATTGATTACATTTTCTTCGTTTTTGTTCATCTCAACTTTTCATTTATAATTTCCTACCAACAAAATTTTTCTTTCTAGTTTTTTCCTCCATGAAACAACCCTCTGTTTAGATCTTTTACCTCACTTCCCTCTCATAGAAAACATCTTTATATGTGTTTTAATAAGAACATTTTAAAATTTTAACGATTTTTCTTGCCTCTACCTTTTTCTGCAATTAAGTTCATATAATTATAGATATATAGATCTAAAAAAGGGGATAAAGATTGGGATCTAAGCATTGTGGTTAGAAGCTATAATATTAATAAACCTAATAATGTTGTAACTCCGAACTTAGGCTTGGAGACATTTGAAAATGATGATTGGGATACTTTTGATAGACTTTTAGCTGCTGACATGACTAATTTTAATAGCTTACCTGAAATTTCCTCCATAGATTTTTCAGTTGCTCATCAAGAAAAGTTAGATGGTTAGGTCATAATCGTGGAGAAAAATAATAAGCAACAATTGTACTTACATCCCATTTAACAAACTCAATTTAGCCAACAAATCTTTCTTGCTGCATCACTAACAATGGTAATGTTGTGCCAACAACAACTACAACACCATAAGAATGGATTGATATGCATAAACAACAACACATGATGCAGGATAACGTTCATCCTAATTTAACTTTGCCCATGAAGACTTCTCTTATCAAAACTTATAAAAGGTAATTACTCGCTATGTTACGTTTTATGTGCTTGCGTTTTGTGTTTTGATTTTAATACTTTTAGTTTGAAATTAGGAAAAATCAGCATGTAAGGGTTTTCTATGAAGTATTGCACGAGGAACTCACAAATGATAAATGGACATGGCACAAGTCTGGTCAGAAGTTACTCAAAGGTTTTCCATTCCTGAGGTTTTCTCTCTTCGCCATTTTTTCCATGTAATACAATTTTTGTTCAATTCTTAACAGACAAAAAGTAGTCAAAGTTATTAATGATATCTGTAGATAAATTCAACATTGACAAGTATTGATTATTATTATGCGTGTGTGACATAACATGAATTACTATAAGTGTAGTACAAAGCTCTGTGAAGCAAAGAAAATAATTGAAAAAAGCCAAAAAAAAAATGAAAACTATTTCTTGGTATTCTACTCTGATGAACATAATCATGATCCACCCACATATCGTAGATCACTTATTTTCTACAATAGTAGTGCCAAATACAAACTTCCAAGAGGCATAAGTATTGTGCCTAAAGCATTGAGCGTGAATACATTATCTTCATCATCATCCAAGCATGCTAAGCATTCTAAAGTTGATGCTTCCTCAATTTGTCCAATTGCAAATACGCTTAAAATGGAGAGCAATAATGAAATGGTTAATGCAGCCATGGAGAAAAAATGCGATGTTGAAAATGAGGAGAACATAAATGAAGATATTCGCATGGAATTTGAAGAACTCCAGGGAGTTGCTGCTTCTACCTAATGGGTATGAAAAGGTCAAGATAAATTGATCCTTTCCCTCTCCATCACTTTATCTATCTACAACTTTTGTCTTCTAGTCATATTTTTGTATTAGTTATAAATGGACCTGGCAAGAATTTTGGGTTTGTAGTTTGTTGTGTCTAATCATGTATATCATAGAAAATGATGCTTCTATAGAGAGCTAGAGATGAACTTTTAGTTTCATTTTGTTTTTGTTGTTCTTCATTATGGGAATCTAGTCCCTCTTGTAAGTTGTTGTTCTATTTTCTCAAATGATTCTCTCTTTTAGAAAAGTCATCTGACTTAGTTTATACATTAAATTATACCCAATATTAAAACATTGCAGTTCAATTTAAGAACATCATATGACATTCTTGAAGACATCATTGTTTTCAAATATAGAAGAATCCAGAAATGAATCGTATTGGAAAACTGGAGAAATTACTACATATATCATGATTGAAATCTTTAGTTCATTCTAGCAAATTTTTTTGGATGAAGTTTTGTGACACCCAAATTTTTTTCTAAGCTAAGACTGAGTCATCCTTCATATGAATTTCAATTGATGATTCTTAATTGAGCAAAAATGTTAAAAATAATTTCTTAGTGTGGAACAGAATTGGAGTTGATAAAAGGTCGCAGTTCTAATGTAAGATTTTATAAAAGTTATATGGACCAATGACTTTTAGGTTGTATATACCTACTAGGATAAATTTCTAAGTATTTAAAGTATATTAGATATGATTTAGAGTCATAAAGGATCTTTTATACTAAGTCAAGTCCAAAGAAATTCTACCAACTAAATTTTCGTATGAGTTGATAGAAGTGTCAACTTCAAATGAATATATCTCCTAAAGTATAATGAGTTAGGTGATCCATAATATATCAAACTAAAGATTCTTGAATTATCTTTCCAACGCATCTTATTTTGCCTTAATCAAAGTTTGGGGTAGAAAGTTATGACCATTTTACTGAAGACCTGCAGAGCTATCTGAAGATCCGCGATTGCTTCGCATCGCAGACCTATCATGAATCCTTTCTAGATAAGCTAAATGACGTTCTTTTATTTTATTTTGAGGGTACTTTTATCCCAAAATTTTTGGGGGTCTATTTAAGGTCCGAGAACGCATAAAATGTGAGTTTTCATAATTAGAACCCTCTCCTTTACTCCTAAACGTAAATGCTCAAGAATCATCAAGTTAAGGATAGCTTTCAAGATTCATCATCAAGGTAAGCTATTCTTCATAAATTTCAATCTACCCGACCCAAATTTCTTCATCTATTCATGAATCTCTAATAGACTCTTAAATCATAACCTGGGGTTTCAAGAAAACAAGTTCAAGAATTCTAAGAAAGGATTCCTTGATTTTTATTTTTCAAGAATTAGGGTTCCTCATCAAGAACTCTAAAGATTCTAAGTCAAGAATTCAAGAATCAAAGATAATCCTTTCAAGCAATATCTTTCAAAGTTCTTCCACTCTAAATGAACTATCGAGATCGAGGATTTTCTCCAAGAAGGCTAGTATTCATCAAATTTCGATTGTAATATCAACTTTTCAGGTATGTAAGGCTAAACTAAAAATATGGGATTGTTCCCTCCTGTGCCCCATAGAGTTCATAGATGAGTTGATGGTTCAAAAGTCTTCATGCATGATTTCTTGATGGTGTTTCTTGAAAAAATGATTTAAATTATATGGTTTCCTATGTTGATGATTATCATACTATTTGTTTTCTAGAATTGAACATTTTCATGAAGAATTTACATATTCCTACATGAGTAATTTGAAAAGCATGCATAATGAACATGAGAATTGAGTTTAGAGCCTTGAGTTGAGATTGTTGAGTGTGACGAGAGAATGATCATGAGTTGATAGCATTTGATTGCCTTATGAGTCTCTAATAAATGAACTCTACCGATGTGTATATTCACTTTCTTCTTAATGAATGTTATAAATCTTGAGTCATTGATGAGATTTATTGATGAGAGGGTTAAAGCCCCTATAAGATACAAGTAATTGACGGGGAGTAAGTCCCTATGAGATTGGTTGAGATGGAGGGTTTATGAGTATTGAGTCATGGGAGGAGTATCGAGCACTGAAAGAGCGAGAGTTAGTCTGACTCGAACTCATCAAACTACGTCGCCAAATGTAGGTGAGGCATAGAACCATCACATATATTATGGTTCCCTCAAGAGTAACAGTCCCTGAAACAATATAGGACTTATTGAGTTTGACTTCATATTGGGTGAACTCATATGGTTTTTGAGCGTTCCCTACCTGGCAAGTTTGGAATGATTGTGGCAACATCAGTGTGATTATTGTACATTCACTGGCTCATAAGTGATTGTTGTCGGATAAGAGAAACTCCCATAAATTTGCTACCTTGAGTACTCCGAGTCTGAGATGAGTATTGAGATGAGATGAGAGGAGGTGAGCTCCTCTGAGATGAGATAAGATAAGGTGAGCTCCTTTGAGTTGAGTCTTAGATGATTGATGAGTTTGAATTATTGATGGGTCACTTGTCTACTTTTTATTCTTGCATAGATAGACATTTTACTATTTGATGTGATTTGATGTTTATTTTTAGTTGATGTCATTTTCATATTATTCTACCGGATTCTGTTTCACTCAGCTATTTTACATACCAGTACATTCAAATTATTGATGTCCATTCTGGACTGCATCATTTTATGAAGCAGAGGCAGGTACTAGAGATCGTCAACAGGCGCTTCGTTGAAGATCCGAGATTTGCAACTAATTGGTGAGCCTCCCTTACTCCGGAGGATCCACTATTATCATTTCATCATGCTTTAGAGTTAGATTAGACTGGTTCTTTTATTTTGATTTGGGTAGCCATGGATCTGTCATTGGCACCACATGATTAATGATAGAGGTTTCATAGACGATTGTTGAATGTTGATGTTAAGATTGTGCGCTAGTTATTTCTACTAGCCTTCATTATTTTATATATTCTTTTGAGACTTTATATGAAATGTGTCCATTACTTACTTACATGTTTCTTTGTTCAGTAGAAGTTTATTCGATTGAATGATGTGATGAGGCTAAGTGGTTCGCTTGGGGGCTAACAATAGTCTCTGAGTGTCGGTCACGCCAAGGGTACCCTCCCGGGGCGTGACAATTTTATTTTTGCATGCATTAACCATTTTTTAAGGAATTTTCATACTTAAAAATCAATTGTATTTCTTGTGGATAATTATTAATTTGAAAAATGCAATAAGTAATTTGTTCTAATAATTTGTTTAATTGTTTTTTGATGGTTTAGATTTTTTGTCTCTATGTAATCAATGGTTCATAAGTATCTCAACAATCATGTTGACTTTTCCATTTATAATTTTTTATTTTGCTAAAGAACACTTTTAAGGTCCTTTATCTTTGAATGAGAAACATGTATATAGATTACTGGAATCCTTCTAGTCTTCAATGTTGCTAGGAGTAACATTGAATGCAATCTGTATGTGTAGACTGTTATAGAATTTAATTATTGATATAAAGATTTTCATAATTAATGAAACAATATACTATTAAACATTAAACATTGTATTATCTCATCTAGCCCATTTTACTTATCATATATATTTTTCAGGTCTCTTAAAAAAATTGATAGGCGAGTAATTTGACTAAGTTATCCTTATTACTCTTTTATTCTTAATTTCATAATTAATGAAACAATATACTATTAAATATTAAACATTGTATTATTTCATGTAGCCCATTTTACTTATCATATATATTTTTCACGTCTCTTAAAAAAATTGATAGGCGAGTAATTTGATTAAGTTATCCTTATTACTCTTTTATTCTTAATTTGATACCACGTTTTTTGCAACATAATTAATCCTCTATTAATTATCAAAAATGTTGAACTTCACTCATCAAAATTGTTTCCAGTCAAAAGGTTTCTTAATGACGAGAACTTGCAGCATGTCATGGTAAATGGGAGGTTTCAACGCTTAAATTTGCACTGCAACAAGCTATGATTCAGTTCATTCTTCTTCGTTTTTCTCACTAAATTGATCATACTTGAAAGCTCATTTATGTATGTGCGTAAAAAAGGAGAAAATTTAGTTTGGCATATTCCATTAAAAAAAATATATATCTATATATAGAAAGCAAAATTGAAATTGCATGCAGGTTCTTACATTCTCCTAAGTATTCTAAGGCCTGATCACCTGTCAATTTAGATTCGAATTAGTTTCATTATGTTATAAAAAGGAGATGAATGATATACTTTCTTTTAAAATTATTATTCTCTGATTATACATAATTATTATGAAAAAAATATAGTAGATTCATAGTGGGCTATTTCATGAATTGAATCAAATGAGGCCTTTCCATTTTTTAAATTGGAACTTAATTAAACTAAAGAGTCATGTTGTTTAAACACCCCATAACACGAAGAAAGAAACTTAAGTCATATCTCAGTATGTTTAGTTTCATTTAAGATTATATTGACTTCCTACAAAGTTGAAAAGAAGAAGACCAACATTGATTTGGCTGTCATTGCTAGGAATAGCAAGGATACTTTGTTTCGCACCTATGAATGTTCAATTTTGTAGAGTGGGGAGATCATGATTGCTTCAGCAATTGTAGTTAAAGGAATTGGGGGAAAAGGCAATTCATATGGATGGAAAAAACATTAGTTATATCTTTTCAAATGTGAAAAATGTAGTGCATATATTGAAGAGAAGTGTGAATACTGCTTAACACATAGATATATATCTTGTGAAGATAATTAGAACATATTTTCTGTCATGGCCCAAAATGGGTCGTGAGTGGCACTCACTCTTACCATCCTAGGTGGGCGAACCAACATACACATCCCAATCTATATTAGAAGTTCAACTTATAAAATACAATAATAGTCGGAAGCTTAAACTCATAAAGCAAGAAATAACCAAAAATTACTAAGTTTATCACTTAATGTTCCCCAAAATCTAAAAGTCATCACATCAAAGACACTAATCTAAAAATACCAAGTTTAAGAATAATAAAATAAAAATAAATGAATAAAATAGTTTATGTCCGAAAGTTAAGGACATTATTCCATGACAGAGAGATTCTGACATGAGCTAGAAGGATAGCTCACCCTAGCATCCACTGTGCTTGAGACTGGCTAGAGTTGAGGGCGAGTCAAAGTCATTGGAACGCTCGTTGCACTCCACAAAAGCAAAATAAAGAGAAATACAAGTAGGAATCAGTACTAGCCACGGGTACTTAGTAGGTATCATCGGCCGACTCTAAATAGAAAACAATATACATAAAGTAATATCAGGAAATCAACTATAATACTTCACAGTGGAAAACAACAAATAACAAGTATAAGTGACAATACAATAAAACATGTATATAACCTTTCAACAACACCAAGGACACACATGAGGACTCAAGCCTCCACACCACGCTTCTTTGGAGAGATAGGTTCTTTGAAATTGAGTAT
Organism: Solanum rostratum; assembly: GCA_029948455.1. Lineage (NCBI taxonomy): Eukaryota > Viridiplantae > Streptophyta > Magnoliopsida > Solanales > Solanaceae > Solanum > Solanum rostratum. The sequence goes on from CM057045.1 coordinate 27,518,879, forward strand.
ATTAAATCATTTTAATGTGTTCCTTTATTGTTATCATGATGGAACGTGGCACCCGATCCAATATATATATTTGTCGAAACGTGACAGTCGATCCAAATATACCGTGTTGGAACGTGACACCCAATCCAAATATACCGTGTCGTAACATAACACCCGATCCAAATATACCATGTCAGAACGTGACACCTGATCCAAATATATCGTGTCAGAACATGATACCCGACCTAATTATATTGTGTCGGAGCCTGACACCCGATCCAAATATACCTTGGAGGAACGTGACACCCCATCTAATTATATTTAATTCATCATTCTTTATCATTACTTCCCACTTCAATATTTCATCAAGCCTTCTTTATTCAAGGCATAATTTTGATAAGGTCAATTCAAGATTATGGATTTCATGTTCTTGGGATTGCAGACCAATAACAACAACATTTCAATCATCTAAACCACAACTATAAATGCATAGGAAATTTCACGATAATACTCAATGAATGTCAATCACTATTAAGAGTCTTTCTAACACATATCATAAAACATAACCTACCTAAAACCAAAGAACCGAAGCAAAACTAGTTAATTCAACAATGCTATTCCTTCCTTCAATGCCTCAAAGCATGTCAAATCTATCAAATATATTATCTCTATAAGAATATGAACCGAATAATACCCATATTGTTATATATCTAGACTAAACCCAAAAATCACCCAAATCTATAAATCAAAATTCCAAAATCTCAAACCTAGGGTTAAGTCTTAATTCCTCCAAAGAACCTAACTTTAATGATATTAACATAATATAATATAATATAATATAATATACTTACAATCAAATTACATATAAATTATAAATAATAATTAAGTATTCAAAAATAAAATTAAACGATACATAACAAGACGAACGACGGAAACAATTGAATTTACTTACTGTAACTTTTCAACTACATTACACACATATACTACTTTTTAATTCTTTATTCCTTTCACAAAATAGTAATTATAATAATCATATAATGTATTATCTAGCTCTACAATTTCTCGTTTTCTTCTGACGCTGCAAGCTTTTCTTTTCATTTCTATGCGCCTCCTTTTCTCTTTTCCCTTTGCTGCATAGCAGCCCTTCTTTTTCCTTTGTTCGTTTTGGGCATTAAGCCCTTCAACCCTTCTTTTCTGATTGGGCGTTCAATTCTTTTTTTTTAATATATATATATACTAGATAATTTAAGACCCGTAATACGGGCCCAATATAAGTTCGCATATTTTTTTAGTAAACTTTAATATATTACTCAATCATTATTTCAAATATTAATACGATATAAATGCATCATTTACAACCAAACATAGGCAAGCTAATTCTATGCATAGAGGAAATAGGGAAGTGTTTAGATTATGAATTAGTATATTTCATGTTCGAGGAATATATAAAATATTGATATCTTTGAAAAAAATAATTAATCTTCATATATTTTCGCAATTGGTATTTATTTTCCACAACTGTTATCTTCTATTTGTAATATTTGCACCAAAAGCTTTGCATAAGTGATAATATATACATATCTTTGATCAACTCAAGTATAATTTATTTGTTGTTAGCTTGGTGTCACTCCCCGGGAGGGTACCATTGACGTGGCCGGCACTCAGAGACTATTGCTAGCCCCTAAGCGAACCACTTGTTCTCAAGACAGTCAGTTCAACATCATAATAGCGGAAGTAAATAGGGAACTACCTCAATAAAAGGCCAAAGGCCAACATCATTCTCAACATCAAACTAAGTGAGTAAAAGTACTACTCAGTTCATAAGAACAACATCGACATCAACCTCAACATCATGTCTACGAAGCCTCTAACCTGACTCAACTGTCTAAGAATGGTGCCATGACATGCCATGGCTACCGGACTCAGTGAAATAAAGGAAGCATCAAATAAAGGGTTTCCTCCAGATAGCAAGGAGGCTCACCAATGTTGGAACTCGCGATCTCTGACCTCAACGGTGCGTCTGCTGAAGTCCTCTAACTCCTGAAATGATGCAGCGCCAAATGGAGTCAGTACGTGGAATGTACTGGTATGTAAAATAGCTGAATAACAATGTAAGTACAACAGCATAAAGAAACATCAGCTCAACATCATATTCCATCAGAATGTCAAGAGTCTATTTAAGGCAAGAGATTAGATTAGACAAATGACACATCAACCTCTCATCTCAACTCAAGGAACCTCAACATCATCTCGACTCAAGGGACATCACGACTCAACTCAGGAAACATCAACATCGACTCAACTCAAGAATCATCAACATCGACTCAACTCAGGGAACATCGACTCAGTACATCACATCAACATCAACATCAGAGTTCTATCAAAAGGAACCTAACTAGGAGTTTCTCTAACCGACAACCATCACCTATGAGCCAGTGATGATACAACGAAGCGATGTTGTTGCCACATCCATCCAATACCCTGCCCGGGGTAAAGGACATCAACCTCAGTGGATCCACAAGAAAAAAACCTCAGTCCTCATTTGGGACAAGAAAGGAGCCATCCGCATTGCGGTTCACTCCCCTCTTCCTACGCGGGCCACGTAGTTAATGGGTTCGAGTGGGACTCACTCTCATCCATTTTGGTGCTCAATACTCCTCCCAGAACTCGACATGCTCATAAAACCTCAACCTCATCAGTCCCATAGGGACATAATACCTCATCATCAGTCCCATAGGGACATAATACATCAACATCAACATCAGTCCCGTAGGGACAAAATATAATACCTCAACATCAACATCAGTGCCGTAGGGACATAATAGATTACCTCAACATCAACATCACCTCACCTCATTAACCTCAACATCAACATCAACATCATGTACTCAAGATACTCGTTTAGAAATTAAACTTTCAAGTTTAAGACATCATAAAACATCATGCTCATCAATATCATCATCAAGACTCTCCTCCAATGTGAAACACAATCACAACATCATAACATCATTCTCATTTAGGCTCTAGACTCATCTCTTAGTTCATTCTTACACCTTTTTAATAAAATAGTCATAGGGTCTTAAAAGAAAACACATATGAAATGAATCATGAATGTAAATTCAGTTTTATGATGATCATCAGTTTAAGAAAAGTATATGCATAAAGTACAATACAAAATACATGCTCAAAACTCTTCACATCAACCTCATTATGTTCAATACACAATTTAATTTACTCAAGAGGGCATATGGGAGAACATTCTCATGCTTTAGGTTAGCCTTACTTACCTTGAATGATTTGCTAACACAATTATGCACCACCTCCTCTTGACCTCCTCAACCTCAACTCCCCTCAAGCCCTGACTTAGTGACTTCTAGGAATAATGCCTCTTGAATGGGGTTAAAGAAACCCTTTTCTTAGAAACTGACCTTTATTGATGGTAGGGGAACGTTTAGGATTGATAGGAATAGACTAAAATGCCCTCCGTAATTTAAAAGAATTTTTCTCCGAACTGAAATAACGCAGTCTGCGACACGGACCTGTCGCGGACAGTGTATTTTCGAAAAACTCAACTCCGTCGAAAAATCACAGAAAAACATAAGTGTGGCTCCGCGGCAGGTCTGTGACACGGTTCCATCGCGCAGGCACACTGTTTTTTGTTTTGGAACGAAAAATTATCTTTTGACTCGGTCGCTCTAAAAATCGACCGAGACCCTCCCCCCACTCAATTTTCAGTGTTGATCACGAATTCGCTCTCGAATTTTCAATCCGGCCACCGGAAGACGCATTTTACGCACACCTCTTCCCTAGGGGTATTTTGATAATTTACCGGGTGTTACACTTGGTCGATAAATTGTGATTCATTTTATTATTATTGTCTTCAATAAGTAGAAATAGTTCTATTTATGTTGATGACAATATTGAAAGTATTTATTAAAAAAATTAATTTCTAATTTCACAAAAATAAAAGAATCATCAAAGCAACTTTATTTCTATATATAATACTAACAATTACCTTAATGTTAAATTCTAAATTAAATTATTAATGAAAAAATAATATTGAACTCTAAATATCATGTCGTAAAAGAAAATTTTGAATCTTAGCCCCACAAAATAACCAATAGACTTGTTTTTTTCTTTTGTAGGTTGATTTTTCCTTTATTTATTCTTTAGTTTTTTTCTTTATATTTCTCAACATGGTCCTTCTCTATTGAAATTTTCTTTTGTTGTTCTTCTTTATTTTTAAATCTTCATTTTTCTTTATTTCGTAATTTAATATTCCTTAAATTTGAATAGTAACATATTTTTTCTTCATATTTTCTCTGTTAAATAGTTTATCATATTTGATGTTAAGAAAATATCCTATATAAAAATGAAAAACTAATAACTTTAATATTTCAATGAATACATTATCAAATTATTAATTTCTTGATAGTCAAACATTGTTTTCTCTTTCGGTCACTAAATTTGGTATTTTCTTTAATTAAATAAAAATTATTGATATATCATTTTTAAGATTGTTTTAATAATCAAGATACGAACTTTAGTAATGGTCATATTATGTAACTTAATACCAAAAATATGTTTACGCAGTAATCTTTCAAAATATTTTTAGGAGCAAACTATTCAAACACATTTTATTTTAAATTAGTTCAAGATTTTCTTTCTAAAACATGTCCAAACAAGCTTAATATTTATTATTATTTGCTAGAACTTAACTAATAGAAACTCTTCATTTTAGTACAATTACAAAAATATTCTTATGGGCTCATAACAAAAGTAAGGACATGTATAGTTTCTTCTAGATTTTTATTTTGACAATTAATTATACAATTATTAATTTTATCCTTCAATAAAGTTAAAATTACTAAAATGTCGTTGGTCGTTATTCTTATGGTTTTTTTTATAAAATAGAAATAAATAGATAGAAATAATATATAATAATAGATAGAAAAGAAATATGGAAAAAGAAAGATGCTTCTAGATTTTTATTTGTAATATTAAACCATTCAACTATCTTTGATTTTTATTTGTAATATTAAACCATTCAACTATCTTTGATTTTTATTTGTAATATTAAACCATACAACTATCTTTTTGCCCTTGAATGTAGTGATATTTTCAAAATTGCCATTGGTCGTCCTCCATTGGCATTTCTATATAGTGTAAATATATTTCTTATTACTTATTTTTATATACTAAAAGTGATAAATTCTATTAATCATTTTCTAATAAATATGGAATAAATATTATATGGTATTAACTAAGTTATTATTTTAGTCTACCAACTAAATTAATTATCTAAAATTATTCCTTAACTAAATAACAAAAAATTTAAATAATCCAAAACGCACCTTTAAAATTCATGGAATAGATCTTTTATAATATAGGAAATTCTATATCTCAAAATGACTTAACTGATCGTTACATCTTCATATCTAAATCATATTATGTTTGTACGTATTCCTTAAATGTTTGGTTGTATTGCTATAATTTTTCTAAATTTAAATTTTTTTTAATATATAAAATTTTCTTGAAAATGATATTTCTGAGTTAAATTGTAAATGATATAATCATTGTTTGATAACAAAAACTTAAGTGTTCCCCACTTTAACAAATCTAATTTAACATTTTTCTTTTTCCATGATTTTGATTTGATAGTTCATTTGGTTTTGTGTCATAATATGGAAACACATAGACTTTAAACTAGAAATTGAAATGAAAATGAAAAAGATAATGCAGAAGTCTACTGATCCCAATTTTGAACTACAAAAGTTATTGTTGATCTATGCAATTTATTACGATCCAAAATCGGGTCTGACGACACTTGTCTTTAACCTATTGAGACGAGTCAACCTAAGCAGGAAATAATAAAGATAATACAGAAGGTAAAGCAAAAATACAGTCTAAATATAAAAGGATAAAAAAGGTTATTGAAATCTAAAATTGACCCAAAATTGGTGTCATATGTACAAGGCACTACTTTAATCGAAGTGAAGGTAAAACAGTACAAGTCTAAATATCATAATCCTCAAATTGAATATAACATAAAGTAATGGAGACTCGAAATTCTGCCGAAATACAAGCTATTACCTCATGAGGTTCTAGATGCTTGCTCCCTTAAAAAAGGAAAACGATCAGGAGGTATTGGGCTCAACACCTACACAAGTGTAGGAGCAAAGGTGATTACCAACCTACATGGTACCCAGTAAGAAGATCTAAATATAAGTAGAAAATAATGCACACAAACACTCCTACCAGCCCAACCACAAGCAAGAAAGCCAACATACACAATATATATACAAACACACAGAGTTCAAATACACAGCATCTCAACTAATAGATTATAATAGTTTACAAGAATAGAGTTAACCATCATATCATGCTTGGAACAAATACTCACATCTAAAGAAATAAAACGAAATAAAATGGGATGCCATTAAATACATATAATATTATGCAATTTCATATAATCATGATGCATGTTTTTTCTATGATACACATGTTACACTCTGTAAAAATTGAAAAATACCTCTAGATGAGAGATTTCCAACATAACACATAATCCTAAGCCTTTTTGATAAATCCGAGGCTGAAATAGTAATCAACAGAAAAAATTGATTGGGAAAATGATCCCCGTTGAATTTTAGGCCAACCGGATCAAAAGATAATATTTTAGGGGCAAAGGTGCAATTTCTAGCAGGGATGCAACATCGTCGTGTCGCAGACTTGTTGCGAGTTTGCACTTAATTATGATTCTATTATTTTCTACAAGATTAGAAAATAGATTAAAAAATTTTCAAATAAAAAAAAGAACTTCGAGGGACTAGGTATAAAACATGGACCTGGTTCATCGTGGTTCAAAATTTTCAATTTTTTGAGGGGCATTTTAGACTTTTTTCTTCCCTTCCTAAACTTAACACATCACTAATATAGGTGATTTCTTGCTTCATAAGCTTCTATTGATTTTAGGACCCAGAAAGTCAAATTTCAATTTTGAATGAGCCCATTCTTGAGTGGAAGGATCGTGGTTCTGCTATTAAGGCCCGGTTTATTTCTTATCTCAAAGCCCAAAAGATGATTTCTAATGGGTGCATATATCATATAGTAAGGGTTAGAGATGTTGAGTCTGAGTGACCTGCTCTTGAGTCTGTTCTGGTGGTTAATGAGTTTTTGAATGTCTTCCCCGATGATTTTCCAAGTATTCCTCCCGCAATGGAAGTAGACTCTGGCATAGATCTCCTTCTAGATACTCAATCCATTTCCATTCCTCCCTATCATATGGCACTGGCTGAATTAAAGAAGTTAACGGATTAGTTGAAGGACCTCTTAGAGAAAGGCATTATTAGGCCAAACATGTCGCCATGGGGTGCTCCAGTGTTATTCCTAAGAAAGAAAGATGGGTCTCTTCGAATGTGCATTGATTATAGGCAATTGAATTAAGTAACCATCAAGAATAAATATTTGTTGCCTAGGATCAACGACTTGTTTGATCAACTTCAAGGAGCTACCCATTTCAAGTTATCATCAATTGAGGGTCAAAGAGTGTCATATTCACAAAAAGACTTTCCAAACTAGATATGGATATTATGAATTTGTGGTGATGTCCTTTGGTCTGACTAATGCTCCAACTATGTTTATGAATCTTATGAATTAGGTGTTCAAGCCATTTCTTGATAGTTTTGTTGTTGTCTTTTTCGGTGATATTCTGATCTATTCTCGAAGTGAGCGGGAGCATATAGATCATTTAATGTTGGTTCTCCAGACTTGAGAGAGAAACAATTATCTGCCAAGTTCAGTAAATGTGAGTTTTTGTTGAGTGAGCAACTTTTCTTGATCATGTAGTATCTTGTGATGGCATTAAGGTTGACCCAAAGGAGACTGAGGCCGTAAAGAATTGGCCTAGACCATTGATTCCTTCAAATATTCGGAGTTTCCTTCGGTTGGCTAGTTATTTTAGGAGAGTCGTTGAAGGTTTCTCATCCATTGCATACCCATTGACTAAGTTAACTAAAAAGAAGGCCAAGTTTATATGTCGGATGAGTGTGAGAAGAGTTTCAGACTTTGAAAGATCGGGTTATGTCAGCTCCTATTTTGACCTTATTAAATGCCTTAGATGGGTTTGTAGTGTATTGTGATGCTTCTTAGATTTGATTGGGTTGTGTTCTCATGCAACAAGGTAAGGTGATAGCTTATGCATCGAGGCAATTGAAGGTACATGAACAAAATTATCCGACTCATGATCTTAGGTTAGTGGTTGTGCTATTTGTTTTGAAAATTTGGAGACATTATCTATACGGGATTCATATGTATATGTTCACCTATCACAAGAGCTTGCAATATGTGTTCACCCAAAGAGATCTTACCTTGAGGCAAAGGCGATGGCCGAAACTTCTCAAAGTCTAAGACCCCACCTATGAGGAGTAGAAGGGTTTGGGATAACCTTTGGAAAATTTTGTCTGTCAGCTTCTACGAAAGGTTTTACTAGTCGTAAGATGAGGTACGACCCGTTTGTTGGTTCGTAGAACCTGGTGAGACTTGGTGAAATTTGGGATCTTTCGGGAATCCAAACTATGACCCATCAAACGGCCTGTGAAATGACATATGAGTCATAAGTCAAGTCGTAGAAGGTGATTTAGAGAAAAGTTTCTGAGTCTCTGGAATGGCATCAGACGAAACGCCTACCTACGGCCCGTAGAATGTACCACGACCCATAAACGGGGTCTCGTGGTCCTGTCAAAGTAATTTATATAGGAGAAGTTCTAATCTTTCCTATTCCCTTAGCAACCTCATCTTGCCCCTCCATGACCCCTCATGCAATTCCAAGCCCCTTTCTCATCAAGTCGAGTGTAAACGATTCCAATCGCCTAAGTTCTAGTATGAGATGTATATGTGTCTACTTTAAATTATCATATCTCTTGGAACACAATGAAGTAGATGTTGAGTGACCCATCAAATGAAAGCTCTTCTAACTATCTTTCCAACGTAACTGGTTTCACCTCATTAGGAGTTTGGACCAAAATCTTATGCCCATTTTAGTGAAACACTGTCAGGCTGCCAATTTGTACGACACTCCTTACGGGCCATGGAATGGCTTACCGCCCATAAATGGGCTTTCGTGGAAACTGTCTAGCCAGCTTTAAAAGGGTATTTTTGTCCTTTCCCCTCACCCTAAGCCCAATACAACATTGTTTGGCCACTATTACGCACTATATCATCCATTTTCAACCCTAATCCACTACATTCCCACTCACTCACAATATCCTAAGTCCCAAAAATCCTCTCAAATGCTCCCAAGTCCTTCAAGCTTTCAAGAGAAGGAAATAAGCTAGGGTTTGGGTTTCTTCATCTCCAAATTGAATTTTCTCTCAATTAAGTTGGCAAGGTATGTGGGTTTGAGTGTTGGAGTCTTCCTTCCCGCAAGTCTAACCATTCTTTTTCTCCAGCTACAAGAAATTTATGGATCTTTATGAGAATTTTATGAACTCTTGCATATGATGTCACTATTGTGCATTCTATGATGGTTTATTTTTGAGCATTATCATGAAGTAAAATATCATGTGAAATTTATGAATTTATAAGAGTATTGAGGAAGTATTAACTAGGTTTTACTTGATAAGGTGGGTTACTTTTAATGATTTTAAAAGAGGGACTTTATTTACACTTCTCATGTCTTAAACCTTATTTTTTGCATGATTTGAGCATAAATGCATACCTACCATGTTTTGAGCAAAGATGTATTCCAAACTTCCTACGCAGGTATAGGTCTTAACAAATAAGCTACTCTTTGATAAATGTTGCACTAATGAGATCATGCATGTTATGACCATAATTATGAATACGGAGTTTGTGTAAGATGAGTTTCATGTTCCCATGTCCATGTTTTTGTAGATGGCAAATATGATTATGATGGGTTGATTAAGAATGATTCAAACTAATGATTTTCACTATGTGTCCTGAAATATGATTTCCAAATAATGAGGGTCCATTCATGTGCCATGAAGGTTTATGAAAGAACATGGGTTTTGAGATAAATTTCATGATGACTTAACTAGGGAATTATTATGATGATAATGGGTTGTTAAAATGGTTATTAAATGATCATGTTTTATTACATTTATGTCTGATACTCTTGAATTGCATGATTTCAAGTTATGTACATACACGCATCATGATTTGATTTAAAGACGTGTGTTAAGTTATTAAGTCATGAATACCTTATTGCAAGATATGTATGTTAAGCATGTTGAGACTAACAAGGATTATAAAAAGTGTGCTATGAGCTCCTGAGCATGATACAAATGACAAGAATTATGTAAAGCCCTATCTTTGACGCTACAAGTTATGATTAATGAGCTACTCCAAGAATGACATTAAGATATTTGAGACTATGCATGACATGACTATGACTATGTTTCAAGTATTTCTTGGGATTGTGACCTAGCACCGAGAGGACCTTGGTAGTCTCCCATTGTCCCTAAACTATGTGCCACCATAGGATATTTTGTAACTTCTACCGAAAAGATTGTATCGTAAGATATGGACATCTCTTAACTCTTACCGAAAAGATTGTTTCGTAAGATATGGAAATCTCTTAACTCCTACCGAAAAGATTGTATCATAAGGTATGGATATCTTTTAACTCCTACCGAAAAGATTATATTGTAAGTTATGGAAATCTCTTAACTCCCACTGAGAAGATTACATCGTAAGGTATGGACATCTTTTAACTCCTACCAAAACAATTGTATCATAAGGTATGGAAATCTCTTAACTCCTACAGAAAAGATTGTATCGTAAGGTATGGAAATCTCTTAACTCCTACGAAAAGATTGTATCGTAAGGTATGGAAATCTCTTAACTCCTACGAAAAGATTGTATCATAAGGTATGGACATCTCTTAACTCCTACGGAAAAGATTATATGGTAAGGTACGGACATCTCATTTTACCTACCAAAAAGGTAGAGCTGTAACATAAGGATAAATATAAAATACACCAAAAAGGCTATGCCATAAGGTCGTGGCACCGTGCGAAAAGGCCATGTCGTAAGGATAGTGTTTGGTTTACCTTGGCAAAGTGGACCACTCCTTGTCCGATGTGCAGTGAACATTGGGATCCAAGTAGTAGCTCGCTTGGTCTTATATGTCGGTTATGGTCCTTTCCTACTATGTATATGATTTCATGTAATTTGATGATTCTTCACGTATATTTACCCATGGTATTGAGCATGCACGACATTTGAGTTTATATCAATTGATTATGATTATGCATATTATTTAATTATGGCTTATGTTCCTTGTTGCATTTTCACTACACATACTTAGTACATTGATGTCACCTAAGTTACACCTCCTTTTTGAGGACTAAATGGTTGTGGTCAAGAAATAGAACCTAACCAAGGTTAGGGTCGAACCCAAGGGAATATGTAGACTCAAGAGAATTCAATGACAACAATTTGAGTATTTAACCGGCTTACTTTCCCAAAGGGGGGTTGCAATAATCAATGGAAAATAAACTTAACTAATACAAGAGTGAAATCAATATGGAGAGAAATTAGGGTATTGTGTTCCCCATGATTCCCTAACTCAGTATCACCGAATAACCTAATTCTCTTCTAGTGTGTAGCATTCAGGATGGTAAGTTAAGTTCACCAAGCCCTTTGGTGAAAGGTGAGAGATGAATTTCACTATGCGACTTGGCCCATCCCTATAGTGTACATGACTAATCCTTACCAATTAGTCCCAATACAACCTCCCCTTGGCCCAATTCGGTTGATTAGTCAAGAACACATCAATCGAATCCTATTAATTAATCTCTTTTCCTATTCATTACTACCTTAGTCCAGTCGGTAACACTAGGTGGGTTCTAATGTTGGCCACTATTAGAAAACATGCAGCGAAGAAAGTTAATTAATACATGCATGCACACTTTCCAAGAATTATGAAGTATCTGGTTTTTCTTCGTTAGTTTTTCGTGGTTACCACAACCCTAGTTGTAGATTTAGCTACTCATGATTTGTGTAAATGCAAAATTTATGAACTAGAATAACATAATAGAACACTTACACAATTTAGTTAAGAACAAGCAAATCTAACTTTAAAGAGAATCACAAGATTAAAGATGAAATCAAAGTACATGTATTCTAAAAAGACTCTCCAATGTTATCTCACACGTTTCTCTTTCTTATTTTTGAGTTTTCTGTGTACTATGCGAAAACTTCTGAAAAATAACCTAAAAACCCTATTTATAATATTTAAAAGACAAACCCTAAACACATTAGGATAATTGGGTCGGCACGCCTCACGAAAGGGTTCAGGGGTTGTATTGCATTCCACGGCCCGTAACCAGGGACTCATACAAAGCTGTTGCACAACTGGGCTTCAAGTATACGAAACCCCCTCTACAACCCGTAAAGTGGTTTACGACACGTAGGGGGTTTCGTCTAATTAATCTTCAGAATATCTCAATCTCTGATCCTCAAAGAACGAGCCAATGTCTACGACTCGTAAATCAATCTATGACCCATCTATATATTTGTAGAACCAACTTCAAAAAATTGGCCCCTCACTGGAATCTTCCATGAAACCCACTACATGACCCATTAAGGGTCTCGTACTAGGGGTGGGTCCGTAAAATCAAAAATAAAAAACTGAACCAAAACCAATCGAAAAATACCAAAAAACCCGCACCATAAAAATCCAAAACTAAACCAATTTTGTGCGATTTCGATTTCGGTTTTGGTCTTCTAAAACCGAACCGAACCATCAAAAATTGATTTTGCTATACTACGTCATTTATACTTTATAGGCTACATGGCTAAGAAGGAAAGTCTTTCTTGTTGTCGGAAAGAGACATAGTTTTGAAGCTTCCATGGAGAAGTCTTTTGGCTACTGTCACATGTAGCTAATTGATACTTCAAGGAGTATTTGATAATTCTTTGACAGTTTCTTTTGTCTACACACAATTGACTTGAACCTTCCAAGGAGTATTTAATATTTGTTTTTTTAGAACATATGTTTGCAATTTTCTTGGTGATAATTGTAGTTCTTATATTGTGATAATTGTTTAAATCCAAACTTTACTCTTTACCAATTGTTTAGCATATCTATACAATGATATGTCTCTACCCAACATATTATTTTACTTTAAAAATTATTTTTAAAAATCAAAAAACCGAACAAAAACCAAAGATTGAACCGAGAAAACCAAACAAAAAAACCAATGGTTTACTATTTTTTGGCAAAACCGAACCGAATCGAACCGAATCGTCATTCTGTTCTGTCTTTGGTTTTAGGGAAAAATCGAACCGCAAAAATCGAACCCACCCCTATCTCGTACTGCATAAAAATCAGCAACTTCTGCATTGCTTCCAAAAATCAAGGCCAACCATGGAATCCTGCAAATATAACACAAAAACACATAAAACCAACTAAAATTGCATTGAGAACACATAAAATTCCAAGTTTTAAGCATCAAAAGTGTTGTATTATGATAGCATATCAACAACCTCAACTAAAAATTATTGCTTGTCCTCAAGCAACGGACTCAATCTACATAGGTAATAAAATAACACACAGACCTCAACGTAATGGCATACCATCACATCAATCTCAAACGCAGATACACACACCACCTTTTCAAAACAGAATCAGATAGCCATCTAGCAAACCAATACAGACTAGTACATGTGATAACATAACTATGACAAGTGAGGTACTATCAACAATCCACAATCACTGAATAAGTCTAATGCTAACAATGCAATGCAAGTGCCCTCACAGAAAATAAATCTCATATCTGACACTCAAGGATATTTTCATGTATAAACTTGGGACTATGCGAAATCACTCACTCTTAAAAATGATATTCAGGCATCATGCCTAATACCATAGGCTTGCCCCTATACTCATGACTAAGACTTTCAACTACTTGGACTAAGATCACTTTAGGACTTTCTAGGCTTGTAAGTAGGCTTAGAGGGCTTTGGTGTGGTATTTTAGGAACTTAGTGACTAACGACCCTCCTTGACACTGCATTTTCCAATACTTTTCCCCTACTAACTCTGTTATTTTCATCTCATTCTCCCTTTATTCTATTTCAAGCTTTTCTGGGTGCTTTCTTTTTATTTTTTTTAGCTTTTTTCCTTACCTTTACACTTCATTTTTATTTTTAGCATGCAACTAAGGCATCACCTGTACATGATTTTCCCTTTTTCTTTGTATAACTAACTCTCCCGATCATTTTTGTATTTCACTCTTTCACTAGACACCCTCAACTTAGGATTTTGGCCTGAGTTGAGGTGCACAATATCCATCCTTAAAACCAGGGCCACTTTTGGCAACCACCCTCAACTTAGGCTTTTTGACTCAGTCAAGGTGCACAATGTTCAAGGAAGGACCTGGGCCAAATTCAGGATTTTACAACTAACAAGGCTAGATTAATCAGGCGATGACAAAGAATAGGCACATGTTAGGCTCAAACATTAGGAACAAGGGATACATTGCAATTTTGGTTGGTCATTTAGGCTAAGTAGGATTTTAAGAACAATGGCCTAAGATCCTTCCCTAATCCAATTAATCTACAATCCAACTTATAGTAACAGGGCAAGTTCTGAATTAGCGCATAACACATGAATTTAGCAATTACATGGCACTGACTACATTATCAACAAAAGACTCTCAGATCATGCTTTTTATCTAAATTTATCCTCAGTTGTCAACACACCTAAACATGCATGGTTGCTACTAACTAACTAATCAAAATTTTGGTGGGTTTCATTTTTCTAACAAACCAAAAAACATGCTATATGCCACAGGTATTAGTATTATATGCTACAAATACTACCTAAACATCCTAAACTTGTGGGTTCAACAGAAAATAAATATCCATGGGGAAAAAGAACACAGGCATAAAACCCCAAGATCAAAAATTGGGGTGGTTATAGACCTAAGCTACTTAGACTTCACTAAGTCCCATAACTACCCACACCCCATAGAAAAAGATGTGCAGTTTCCCTATTGCACGAAATCAAAGCAAAACAAAAAGGGCTCAAAACACATACCTGGATTCCTAATAGCTGGTGTCCACCTTAGGTTGTGCCTGAGTTTTTGTAGCGGCACGACATAGATAGCTTGAATACTCAGACTTCCTCAAGATTTTGTGCTCCCTTGTCAATAGCTATAGCAGGTTTGTAGATGCTCCCCTCACTATTAGTTGTCTTCATATTATACCGTTTTGTATCCTTTAGGTCTTGAGTTGTGGTGGCGGTTATTAGGCCCCTCTGGATCTGATTTAGTTGAGCTGATACGTGTCCAAACTGACGATCGAGCCATTTGATCACCAGAAAATAATGTTCAATTTTCTGACTTATACTAACAATGTCAGACTTAATCTCCCTCGAGGTCTCATCCTATGCATCGACCTTTCTCAACAACTGGCAAAGCATCTCCTCGACTCTGGGGTGCCCTTTTATGCCTCCTTCTCATCCCATCTGTTTAGTGTGGTCGCTTTCCTGGATGTTTCCAGCCCTAGCTAGTTCTCGCATCTACTTCATTAGCATCTTCATATTGGCATTTCTTTATATGAGCATCCACGTGATCTCTTCCTTTATCATTGCTTGCTCCGGGCTTATGCTGGTTGTACCCGAGCATTTTTGGGGAAGGCTTATTCTAGGCCCCCACATATGATTCAATTTAGTCGCCATATCCAACTACTTAATGACCTTTGTGAATGGCTGATCTACAAACATGCCTCCCAAGATGGTGTTGGCATAGGCTCAGCTATATGTATCCAGGGCTCTGTAGAAGATCTCCACTAGGAAATCATCAGTGATTTTATGGTTTGAGACACTCCTCAAGCATTAAGTGAACCGCTCCCAAGTAGTGCTAATCGAATCACCAGGAAGTTGCTCAAAGTTGTTGATCTGGTCCTTCAGCTTGAGCTTCTTCGATCTAGGGAAGTACCTCTCCAAAAAGGCCATCTACAATTCAGCTCAACTGGTGTTTGAACTCTATGGGAGCTCAGATAGCCATAATGTTGCATTTCTCGTAAAGAAAATAGGATGACACGAAGTCCCACAACAACCATAGACAAATTATGTGTTCCCATCATACTCTTGCAGACGAATGCAACATTGTGTAGATGGTTATGTAGAACCTCCGATGGTAAGCCTATAAATTGCCCACGATTCTGCAACATCTAAAGCAACCCACTCGAGACTACAAACGGTGTGTCTGCCGGTAGTAGTGGCAACACAATAGATCTAGTCACCACTAAAGCCATAGGTATTAGCCAATATTGGTGTCACTAATAAGCATTGGCATTAATGTCCCATGGCTGTGGAGCAATATTGATGTGCTGCCAAAACACAGTAATTTTGATGCTTAAAAATGAAAGGCAACCCATGTGGATACCTGATGAAGTCTGAGTAATTAGGTACATTACTACCGATGCCTAGGGCATCGCAGGTATGATCACTTCCCCTATTTGATACTTTGGTCTGACATGCATTGCAGACAATGAATAAATTTTGTAGTGGGGCATCCTGAACCCTTTGGAGTTTTTCTTGTCATGTTTCTTTTCTCTGAAGGTGTATTATCTAGTAGAACTGACATGTTTAGGTTGTTTCGTTTGTGTAAATATAAGTGTTTATAAGAGTCTATAGTAACCCATAATATTGTAAAAAATGCCCCAATTTAAAGGTAATTCAAAAAGCTTGTATATGCACGCATCCCATCCTGACTAACTTATGTGATCCTTGTAAAGCATTTTATACATTGTCTAGTTGGCATCTTGATGAATGAAGCATGTCTATGTTGGTTAGTACTGAATAGTGTGGGATATGTGCCATGTGCGTGTGAGCTTATTTGCTTAATGCGATTGATGACTTGTAAGCTAGAACTTTCCTGGTTAGTCCCACTACGACAATTGAATGATCGGATTAGGATAGGATCTTAGGCCATTTTTGTTGTAAAGTCACTTAGCCTGAAATCAACCAGCCAAATAAAATTGTTCCTGTTTTACAAAAAGTTGAGCCTGAATAGACCTTTTCTTATCTATTCGCAGATCTTTACTTTGGCCCTGGTCTCTCTAAGGACATTGTGAACCTTAACCTAGGCCAAAAGCCTAAGTTGAGGGTGGCTTATATTGCCCTGGTCCTTTAAAAAGACACTGTGAACCTCAACTCAGGCCAAAAGCCTAAGTTGAGGGTGGCTATTGTAAGAAAAACAGAAAAGTAAGTACGGAAAAAAGCCAAGTGACGAGAGGAGAAGAAACATTTGGGGTGTGACTGTGAGTAAAACAAAAGAGCGTAAAGAAGGAAAAGAGAGAAAAAGAAGGAATGAAAATGGAAATCACTCCCAACTACAAAGAAAGTTGGAAAATAGGGGCAATAAGAGTTTAGGGGCCGAAAGTAGAGGCTAAGTCAAAGTAGTGTCTTGGAGGGGAAAATTAGTCACTTTGATCCTAAATTCACCTCATCCTAGCCCGAGCCTACATTACAAGCCGCAAAAGTCCTAAAGTGATCCTAAAAAGGTCATTCAAGAGTCAAGGTGGTGAAAATAAGTGCAAGCATATGGTCTATACTTATGTGTCAGTTGAAAATCTTTTTTAGAGTGTGATTGTCTACATTCTAGTCACTCTATTGCATTTATATACTTTGTGAGACTTCTTTGTAGTGAGGGGCACTATCATTGCGCTATTTGGTTGCTATACTAACTGGTTCATCTTTGTTCTTGAGCCTATTTGTTCCAAATAAATATGGTCTAATGCTTAATTTGATCTATGTAAGTCTGCTTGGATGTAAACATATTGCAAGTTTACTTTTTGGGCATGAGTTTGATATTTGAGGGGTTGCTATGTACTTCTTGTTAAACACTTTTCTTTGCGCGTCGTTATGTTTTGTCTTTGGTCATCGCTTGAGGACAAGAAATGAATCTCAGTTGAGGGTGTTGATAACTCGTGAAAATACGACTTTTACAACGCTTAATACATAGAATTATTGTGAGTTCTTAAGCGCATTTTTTAGTTTAATATGCGTTTTATGTTTGTTCTGTAGGAAAAGGAGGATTTCATGGACTTATGGGCGTTGGACTGATTTGAGGTGATTTGGAGCTAAAATTGGCTAAACCGTGGAAGAGCACTGCTTGTGGATTATCTGGACACACCATATGATACCTGTATGTTGCTGGAAAGCAAAGAAAGATAGCAATAAAGTAGCAACAAAGGTTAAGACGCAAACGTCACAAGCTATCTCGGAGAAATAATCAAGACGTGTCAATATTGTTGCGCTGGGAAGTTTTTACTATCCATGGACAGGAATTGCAACTCATTTGAAGGTGAAGGGGCATAGAAACACAGCAGCCAAAGGTCTTAGTACTATTTGAGATGACACAGAAGCAAAAACAATACGTATTGAGTTCCAAAAACTGGAACAATAATGGCTTGGACTTGGATGATAATATGAAAGAAATTGAAGGCATCCAGCAACTTAAGCGAAGGCAACCACCATGAGCCACACCACGGCTCGTGATGTACTTGACAGGGCGTGAACAGTCTCATGAAAGAAGCACGAAGGAAGGCTGGACAGGTTCGCACAAGGCAAATACCACGATCCTTTTCACGGATCGTGATGATCTTCACGAACTGTGAAGAGTCCATGTGAAGTAAACCAAGCCTGGACAACATTCAAAGCTAAGGAGGAATTCACGAATATGTTGACGAAGCGTGAAACTGACCACGATCCGTTAACGTGAAAGAATCTCGCGTATAGTTTTCTCAGTTTCCTAGCATAATTAGGACTACTTTTCCTACACAATTTAGGACTAGGTTTTAATTAGTATAAAGACTCTTTTAGTGTATTTTGGGAGTACATCTTGCACCCCACGATTCGGGGCTGCTGGACACACCATTGAATGGAAAATGTTCCATATTTTTTCTTCAAAAACAAGGCTGGACAATCAGCACCAAGCCAACAACGTTAGTTGTGAGTTTTTTGTTATCGTTTTGAGTCTTTAATTCTTGTTTGCTTTGCATTTTGGCATGTTAATTAAGAATTGATTTCTTATCCCTTGTAAGTGATTTTAACAAGGATTACATAATGATTCTTGTTCTAAACCTTGCAAGTTCAATAAGCTAGACCCACGACTAGGGTTTCTGGAACCATGACGTCATAATGAAATAGGCAAAACATAAGGTTTATTGAGACTTGTATTGTAGGTATTGTGATTTCCTTTGCTTAAAAGTATTTTTTGATGAGTGCACAGATTGAGAACTTGCCCGTATTCATTAGTTGTCTGGAAGGAAATTAATGATTAGGAAAAGGGAATTACAACAGCAGATAGAGGCAATCGACCTACGTTTAAGTCAATTGAGCCCGAGAGGGGATTGTATACTTAGGCTTGGGGATTAGCTTGTATCTAAAGAACTTGAGACAGAGAAGTGATAGTTTTTTGAAATCCAGAGCGAGGCTTAGTATCGAAAACATTCTGAGACCGAAAGGAGATGAATAACATACTTCTAGGAAGGACCGGGAGGTGAACTAGAGGTTAACCAACTCGCTAGATTTTGCATGCAATATAATAAACAATAAGCCCTATGTTAAATGTTTAATAGTTATATGTCATGGGGATCGCAACCCTAAGTCATAATTAAACTGTCTAAACCTTAGTTTATTTTATCTGCATTCGTACTCATAGTTAGGATCTTAGTTCAAAAAACCCCCATTTTTACTTCTTCGCATTGTTTGTTTTCTGGAAATAGAACCAATGATCGAAGTAGGATAATTAGTAAAGTTGTTTCAACATATTCCCTGTGGGATCGACCCCGGCTCATAGTTGGGTAAATATATTGCTACGATCGTCCTTATTCTGTAAGAAGGAGTATGTTTGAACATTATCAAAAATGGCGCCGTTGCCAGGAATACGGTTTTGAAATAATCTACTAGTTTTCTATTTAGGTTGTAGTTTGATGTTCTAGTTTTACTATCTATTTTTGTTTTTTTTATTTTGATTACCACATGGGACAAAATACTATGAAACTAATGATGGCATCCAAAGAAGTATGTGGTGAAAAGTGTGCTCTCCTCAATAAGCTTTGTACCAGCATTGGTTCTTGCAAGGATTTGATAGCTCTATTAGGAGATTTGCATGAGACTTGTAATGTAGATGATGAGATATTAATCACAGCTTATGCGCATACAGAAGAATATGAGGAAGAACAATATGTCGATACTCTTGGCTTTGTTGGGCCAAAGTTGAAAAATTACATTCCTCATTTAAAGGACAAAAATCACAAGGTACGATCTTTTTTATTTGGTCACTTTATTTTTATACCACCACCCTTAGAGCATAGTAGGAAATTGGAGAAGAAGCTAGGGGTACAGTTCCTAAGTTCAAAGTGGAGAAAAAAAAATGAAAGGCAACCCTTGTGGATACCTGATGAAGTCTGAGTAATCAGTTACATTACTACCGATGCCTAGGGCATCGCAGGTATGATCACTTCCCGTATTTAATACTTTGGTCTGACATGGATTGGGGACAATGCATAAATTTTGGTAGGGCGTGGGGCATCCTGAACCCTTTGGAGTTTTTCTTGTCATGTTTCTTTTCTCTAAGGTGTAATATCTAGTAAAACTGGCATGTTTAGGTTGTTTCATTTGTGTAAATATAAGTGTTTGTAAGAGTCTATAGTAACCCATAATTATTGTAAAAAAATGCCCCAATTTTAAGGCAATTCAAAAAGCTTGTATATGCACGCATCCCATCCTGACTAACTTATGTGATCCTTGTAAAGCATTGTGTACATTGTCTAGTTGGCATCTTGATGAATGAAGCATAACTGTGTTGGTTAGTACTGAATAGTGTGGGATATGTGCCATATGCATGTGAGCTTATTTGCTTAATTTGATTGATGCACTTGTAAGCTAGAACTTGCCTGGTTAGTCCCACTATAACAATTGAATGATTGGATTAGGATAGGATCTTAGGCCATTTTTATTTTAAAGTCACTTAGCTTGAAATCAACCAGCCAAATGAAATTGTTCCCGTTGAACCAAAAGTTGAGCCTTAATAGACCTTTTCTTTCTAATCACCCAACTCACCTTCCTTATTTATCCGCAGATCTTTACTTTGGCCCTGGTCTCTCTAAGGACATTGTGAACCTTAACCTAGGCCAAAAGCCTAAGTTGAGGGTGGCTTATACTGCCCTGGTCCTTTAAAAAGTCACTGTTACCTTAACTCAGGCCAAAAGCCTAAGTTGAGGGTGGCTATTGTAAGAAAAACAAAAAAGTAAGTATGGAAAAGAGCCAAGTGATGAGAAGAGAAGAAAAGTTTGGGGTGTGACCGTGAGTAAAACAAAAGAGCGTAAAGAAGGAAAAGAAAGAAAAAGAAGGAATGAAAATGGAAATCACTCCCAACTGCAAAGAAAGTTGGAAAAATAGGGGCAATAAGTGTTTAGGGGCCGAAAGTAGAGGCTAAGTCAAAGTAGTGTCTTGGAGTGGAAAATTAGTCACTTGATCCTAAATTCACCTCACCCTAGCCCGAGCCTACATTACAAGCCGCAAAAGTCCTAAAGTGATCCTTAAAAGGTCATTCAAGAGCCAAGGTGGTGAAAATAAGGGCAAGCATATGGTCTATACTTATGTGTCAGTTGAAAATCTTTTTTTGAGTGTGAGTGTCTACATTCCAGTCTCTATATTGCATTTATATACTGTGTGAGACTTCTTTGTAGTGAGGGGCACTATCATTGCGCTATTTGGTTGCTATACTAACTGGTTCATCTTTGTTCTTAAGCCTATTTGTTCCAACTAAATATGGTGTAATGCTTAATTTGATCTATGTGAGTCTGCTTGGATGTGAACATATTGCCAGTTTACTTTTTGGGCATGAGTTTGATGATTGAGGGGTTGCTATGTACTTCTTGTTAAACACTTGTCTTTGCGCGTCGTTATGTTTTGTCTTTGCTCATCACTTGAGGACAAGCAATGAATCTAAGTTGAGGGTGTTGATAAGTCGTGAAAATACGACTTTTACGGCGCTTAATACATAGAAATATTGTGAGTTCTTAGGCGCATTTGTTCGTTTAATATGCGTTTTATGTTTGTAAAGTAGGAAAAGGAGGATTTCATGGAATTATGGGCATTGGACTGATTTGAGGTGATTTGGAGCTAAAATTGGCTAAATCGTGGAAGAGCACTGCTTGTGGATGATCTGGACACACCATATGATACCTGTATATTGCTGGAAAGCAAAGAAAGATAGTAATAAAACAGCAACAAAGGTTAAGATGCAAACGTTACCAGCTATCTCAGAGAAATAATCAAAACGTGTTGATATTGTTGGGCGGGGAAGTTTCTACTATCTATGGACGAGAATCGCAACTCATTTGAAGGTGTAAGGGCGCAGCAAAACAGTAGTCAAAGGTCTCAGTACTATTTGAGATGACACAGAAGCAAAAACAATACGTATTAAGTTCCAAAAACTGGAACAACAATGGCTTGGACGTGGATGATAATATGATAGAAATCCAAGGCATCCAACAACTTAAGCGAAGGAAACCACCATGATCAACACCACGGCTCGTGATGTACTTGACCGGGCGTGAACAGTCGGATGAAAGAAGCACGAAGGAAGGCTGGATAGGTTCGAACAAGGCAAATACCACGATCCTTTTCACGGATCGTGGTGATCTTCACAGACCATGAAGAGTCCATGTAAAGTGAACCAAGCTTGGACGACATTCAAAGCTAAGAAGGAATTCACGAAGATGTTGATGAAGCGTGAAACTGACCACGATCCATGGTCATTAATGTGAAAGAATCTCGCGTACAGTTTTCTCAGTTTCCTAGCGTAATTAGGACTGCATTTCCTACACAATTTAGGACTAGGTTTTAATTAGTATAAAGACTCTTTTTGTGTATTTTGGGAGTACATCTTGCACCCCACGATTTGGGGCCTCAGGACACATCATTGAATGGCAAATTTTCCAGATTTTCTCTTAAAAAACGAGGCTGGACAGTCAGCACAAAGCCAACAACCTTAGTTGTGAGTTTTGGATTATCATTTTGAGTTTATACTTCTTGTTTGCTTTGTGTTTTGGCGTGTGAACTAAGAATTGATTTCTTCTCCCTTGTAAGTGATTTTAACATGGATTACATAATGATTCTTGTTCTAAACCTTGCAAGTTTAGTAATCTAGACCCACAACTAGGGTTGTGGGAACCATGATGTCTTAATGAAATAGGCAAAACGTAAGGTTTATTGAGACTTGTATTGTAGGTATTGTGATTTCCTTTGCTTAAAAGTCTTTCTTGATGAGTGCATGCATTGAGAACTTTCCCATATTCATTAGTTGTCCTATAAGGAAATTAATGATTAGGAAAAGGGAATTACAACAGTAGATAGAGGCAATCAACCTACATTTAAGTCACTTGAGCCCGAGAGAGGATGGTATACTTAGGCTTAGGGATTAGCTTGTATCTAAAGAACTTGAGACCGAGAGGTGATAGTTTTCTGAAATCCAGAGCAAGGCGTAGTATCAAAAACATTCTGAGACCGGAAGGAGATGAATGACATACTTCTGGGAAGGACTGGGAGGTGAACTAGAGGTTACCCAACTTGCTAGATTTTGCATGAAATATAAGAAAAAATAAACCCGATGTTAAATGCTTAATAGTTATACGTCATGGGGACCGCAACCCTAAGTCATCATTAAACTGTCTAAACCTTAGTTTATTTTATCTGCATTCGTACTCATAGTTAGGATCATAGTTCAAAATCCCCCCATTTTTACTTTTTCGCATTGTTTGTTTTCTGGAAATAGAACCAACTATCAAAGTAAGATAACTAGTAAAGTTGTTTCAACCTATTCCCTGTGGGATCGACTCGGACTCTTAGTTGGGTAAATATATTGCCAACGATCGTCCATATTTTGTAACAAGGAGTATGTTTGAACGTTATCAGTAATAAATAGGAAAAGAGATTAATTAGCAGGATTCGATTGATGTGTTCCCATCTAATCAACGAAACTGGGCCAAAGGGAGAATGTACTAGGACTTATAGGTAATGGTTAGTAAGCACACTATGGATATGGGCTAAGTCGCATAGTGAAATTTGCCTCTCACCTTTGGCCAAAGGCTTGGTGAACTTGAATTACCGTCCTGCATGCTATACACTAGATAAGAATTAGGTTATCCGGTTATACTGAGTTGAGCTATCATAAGGAACACAATACCCTAGTTGCTCTCCGTTATCAATTTTTCTCTCATGATAGTTAGTAAGTTTATTTTTCTCATTAATTTTTGCAACCCCCCCCCCCCCCCCCCCCGAAGAATTGAGTTGATTAACTACTCGAATTTCTTATTGGTGAATTTGCCTTGAGTCTATGTATTCCCTGTGGGATCGACCCTAACCTTGGTTAGGTTCTATAACTTGTGAAGGACCACTTTATCCTCTAAAAAGAAGGTGTAACTTGGGCGACGATCAAGATTTTGGCACCGTTGCCGGGGAATATAGCTAGACTTAGTGAATTCATTAGTAATTCGAGTGTTAATCCTTATTTCCCACATTTTATGTTTTGTTTTTGTTGTTCTTTTTCTATTTTTTTTCTTATTAATGTTACACCCTCTATTCAAGAAATATTGGATGATTGTAGTATTGGGACGAGAGGGGTCATACATAATTTTTGAATCACACTGTCTACTTCTTGAAAATATTAGAAATCTCGACTTAGACAACTATATGCTTTTGTCAGATGTTCATCAATTTGGCTTGGATGTCCACATTTTAAGTAGTGAGTTGAGCGTAAAAGTTGATATGTTTGACAAGCTAGTTATGAATTGTGTGAGGAATAAAAAAATGCATATAATCCAACTTGAAGAGCTAAAATTGGAGGGTCAACTTCTTGATCATACTATTATTAATGTTGTCACTGTTGAGAAAAGTACACGAGTTAAAAAGTAGATAATATTATCTTTAAAAAAACTCTAGTGTGTGCAAACATAAGGATGTAAATAATAATATAATTCATGAATTAGGATGCATTGGACCTCATTGCAATCATTTTTCTACATTATATTTAGATGATGATGTATTAATTGAATCATCTGAGCATATAGACAAATGTAAGGAGGAGGAAAAATATAGTTATATTCTTGAATTTACTGGGCATAAATCAAAAAATTACATTCCTCATTTGAACGCCAAGAAGTACAAAGAAGTCTGAGTACCCAAATTTGAAACTTGGGAGGCAACCCAAGGAACACAGGCGCTTAGGTGCCCAAATATGTTTTTTGACCCCTTATGATTTATTTTTCTTTAATTTTGCACATTGGGAAAATGATTAGCATGAAATATTGAGTGAGAAAATGATCTCGGTCAGTTTTAGAGCGACCCGATCAAAAGATAATTTTTCGATCTGAAGCGCAAAATAGTGTTGGTGCGCGATAGGAGCGCGTCGCGCCTCCATTCCGGACATGCACATATATTTTTCTAGAAATTTTTTACGGGGTTGAGAAAACTCGTTCAGAAACATTTTTTAAAAATACATTGTGCACAACCAGTCCGCATCGCGGATTGGGTCTTTTCCGAGTTGAAAATTTCTAATTATTGCGAGGGGCATTCCGGTCAATTTCCCACTCCTCCTAAACTCTATACATGATCTAATAAGGTTTTTTTTAACATAAAAAGGGTCTAAAACCCCCATTCTAAGGCCTATTCCATAATCTAACAAGGTTAAGGCTTGAGGAAAGAGGAGAAGAGCTTCAGTTTGAAGATTTGAGAAGAAATCTTTGACATGACTGATTGATAGCTTCATCCTAAGTATGTAAGCCTAAACTAAAAGCATGGGATTGATGGTTCAAGAGTCTCCATACATGAATCCTTGATGGTTTTTCTTAAAATGTTATTTTAAAATTACATGTTTTTCTATGTGGATGATCATCATACTATTTGTTGTACACTCACTGGCTCTTAAGTGATTGTTGTCTGATAAGAGAAACTCCTATAAATTTCGTACCTTGAGTACTTTGAGTTGAGATGAGATGAGATAAGAGGAGGTGAGCTACTTTGAGATGAGTCTGAGATGATTGATGAGTATGAGTTGTTGACGGGTCACTTGTCTATTCTTTATTCTTGCATAGATAGACATTTTAAAATTTGGTGTTATTTGATAATTACTTTGAGTTGATGTTGTTTCCATATTACTCCACTTGTTTCTGTTTCACTTAGCTATTTTACATACCAGTACATTCCAAGTACTGATGTCCTTTTTGTACTGCATCATTGTATGATGCATACGCAGGTACTAGAGATCGTCAACAGGTGCTCCATTAACGATCTGAGATTTGTAGCTGTTCGGTGAGCCTCCCCTAATCCGGAAGATCCCCTATGATTATTTTATCTTGCTTTAGTGTTAGATTTCGACTATTTTTTTTCTTGATTTGGATAGCCATGGGTCTGTCATTGGCACCACATGACTAGTGATAGAAGCTTCATAGATGATGGTTGAACGTTGATGTTGAGATTGTGAGCTAGTTCTTCCTACTAGCCTTTATTAATATATATATTCCTTTGAGACGTTAGATGAGATGTGCCAACTTACTTACTTTTATTTCCACTGTTCAATAGAGTTTATTTGATTGAATGATGTGATGAGGCTAAGTGGTTCTCTTGGGGTCTAGCAATTGTCTCTGAGTGCCGACCACGCCAAGGGTACCCTCCTGAGGCGTGACAAACTTGGTATCAAAGCACACAGTTCAAGTGTCTTAGGGAGTCTATGATACCTTGTCTAGTAGAGTCTTGTTTATGGGTGTGTTGTCGACCACATTTTATAAGCAAGAGGCTATAGGATATTAGGAATTGTTACACTTTTCTTCTCATTCCAATTCATGCGATAGAATTAACCTCTATGAAAACTCTCTTCTAATTCGTGCTCTACACGTGCAAAGTTGATATCATGACTCCCAGAAGAGTTGTTAGAGGAAGGGGACGTCCTACCAGGAAAGGTGCTAACCCACCTAAGCCTCAAGTACACGAGAAGCCTGCGGACCAAGCTGTCCTTTTTGAGCGACCCCCTCAAGCTGAGGTCTCCAATGCTGAGCTACGCAGGGCTGTTCAAGCTCTATCCTATGATGTCACAACACTTGCCATGAGACGAGGAGCAGGTAGACAAGATGCTCATGACCCCTCTAAAGTTCGGGAATTTATTAGGATGAATCCGCTTGAGTTCATGTGGTCTGCATCCACTGAAGATCCTGAGAACTATGTGGAGGAACTTAAGAAGATGTTCCAAAGGATACACGTGGCAGATGCTGATAGAGTTGAACTGGATGCTTACCAACTCAAGGGTGTGGCTAGACTATGGTTCGACCAATGGAAGAAAAGTAAAAGGGATGATGCTCCATCTTTGATTTGGGCAGTGTTCGAGGAAGCCTTATTGGGATGCTTCTTCCCAAGAAAGAAAAGAGAAGCTAAGGTGAGAGAGTTTCTGAATCTGAAACTGGGCTTTATGCCCATGCAGGAGTATGGTTTGAAGTTCACGCAACTATCTCGCTATGCTTCGGACATGGTTGCTGACATGAGGGGAAGGATGGGAATGTATGTTGATGGGTTGAATAGAGGACCCAAGAGAGATGGGAGAGGAGCCATGCCTGTGGGTTATATGGACATCGGACGACTAATGACATTTGTGCAACAAGCTGATGAAGAGAGACAACATGACAGGGAAGAGTTCAAGCGTAAGAAAGCTAAGACATCCAGCCACGGGGTTGGGAAGAAGGGTAATTGCAACCGATTTCTTGCACCATTGCCTGCTAGTGCACCTGCGCCTAGAGGCAGGTATGATATGAGATATAAGAATTTGGGGAATCATGGACCTCAGTCGCAAGCTAGTGTAGCTCAAGGTTCGCGAGGTAAGCCACCGTGTGATAAGTGTGGCAAGATGCACTTAGGGAGATGTCATGACGGGGATGATGTGTGCTATAGATGTGGCCAAGCGGGCCACTACTGGAGAGATTCTCCAAAGTGGGCTGATTGTGCTCAATCTACTACACCAGGCCCGCCAGTTAGGGGAAACCAGAGAGCTACGACGTCGGGCGCAGGTGGGGCAACAAACTGCTTGTACGCCATGGGTTGTCACCAAGATCAGGAAAACCCCCTAGATGTCGTGATGGCTATAATTCGAGTATTTAGTTTTGATTGTTATGTTTTGATGGATCCATGTGCCACATTGTCGTTTGTATCTCCTTATGTGGCCTGTAGATTTGATAGAACCCTGAGAGTCTTCTTGACCCCTTTGATGTTTCTACTATAGTGGGTGAGTCTATTCGAACTAAGAGAATCTAAAGAGTTGTTGTAGTGTCCATCTATCATTGGGATACTCTTGTTGATTTGGTTGAGTTAGAGATGGTTGATTTTGATTTGATTCTAGCATGGATTGGCTTTATGCTTGTTATGCCTCTGTTGATTGTAGATCCCGAAACATTAAGTTCCAATTTCCTAACGAACCGGTTCTTGAATGGAAGGGTGATTCTGTTGCACCTAGGGGAAAGTTTATCTTATATCTTAGAGCTAGAAAGTTGATTTCCAAAGGTTGTATCTATCACATCATGCGAGTGAAATATGATGATGTTGAGTCCCTAACTCTTGAGTCAGTCCTGGTTGTTAATGAGTTTCCAGAAGTATTTCCCGATGATCTGCCTGGAGTCCCTCCTGAAAGGGAGATTGACTTTTGAGATTGATGTTCTTCCCGATACCCAGCCTATTTCTATTCCACCTTATAGGATGGCCCCTGCTGAGTTGAAAGATTTGAAAGAGCAACTGAAATATTTACTAGAGAAGGGTCTCATTAGGCCAAGTGTTTCACCTTGGGGTGCTCCTATCCTATTCATGCGAAAGAAAGATGGGTCTCTCGGTATGTGTATTGATTATAGGAAACTGAAGAAGGTCATGATAATGAATAAATATCCTCTACCAAGGGTAGATGATTTGCTTGACCAACTTCAGGGTGCCTCTTGTTTCTCCAAGATAAACCTTAGATTTGACTAAAATCAGTTGAAGGAGAGGGAATGTGACATTCCAAAGACAACCTTTAGGACTAGATATGGCCATTTTGAGTTCTTGGTCATGTCCTTTGGGTTGACGAATGCACCTACAGCCTTTATGGACTTGATGAATAGAGTATTCCGACAATATCTTGATATGTTTGTGATTGTTTTCATCGACGATATTTTCGTGTATTCGAGAAGTGAGGAGGAGCATGCTAACTACCTCAGAGTTGTCCTCCAAACTCTTAAGGACCATGAGTTGTATGCAAAATTCTCAATGGGTAAGTTCTGGCTTAAGTTAGTGGCTTTCATAGGCCATGTTGTTTCCGGCGATGGTATTCGAGTGGATGCCCAAAAGATTGAAGCGGTTAAGAACTGGCCTAGACCGATCACTCTGACTGACATAAGAAGTTTCTTGGGGTTGGTAGACTACTCCTGCAAATTTGTTGATGGATTTTCTTCCCTATCCGCACCATTGACTAAATTGACCAAAAAAAGGTCAAGTTTCAGTAGTCTGATGAATGTGAGAAGAGTTTCCAAGAGTTGAAGACGAGGTTGACTACTGCACCAGTCCTTACCTTACCCGATGGGACGAGGGACTTTGTAATTTACTTTGATGCTTAGAGGGTTGGATTGAGATGTATACTGATACAGAGAGTGAAGGTGATAGGCTATGCTTCCAGACAACTTAAGATTCATGAGAGGAACTATCCAACCCATGATCTCGAGTTGGCAACAGTGGTATTTGCACTTAAAATCTGGTGCCACTACTTGAATGGGGTGCATGTGGATGTGTTTACTGACCACAAGAGCTTTCAGTATGTTTTCAATCAGAAAGAGATCAACCTGCGACATAGGAGATGGTTGGAGTTGCTCAAGGATTATGATATGAGCATTCACTACCACCCAGGTAAAGCTAACATTGTTGTTGACGCTCTTAGCAGGTTGTCAATGGGTAGCACAACCCATGTGGAGGAAGGAAGGAAGGAGCTAGCCAAGGAAGTGCATCGATTGTCTCGATTCAGAGTTCAACTTGAGAAGAATAATGAACGAGGAGTTAATGTTCAGAATGGGTCTGCTTCATCCTTAGTTGTGGAGGTGAAGGAAAAGCAAGACCAAGATCATATCATACTACATTTGAAGGAGGCTATCCATAAACAGAAAGTGATGATTTTCTCCAAAAGGGGAGATGGAGTATTGAGGTACTAAAGTAGATTGTGTGTTCCAAATGTTGATGGCATTCAAGACAAAATCATGGTAGAAGCCCATAACACTACATATTCCATTCATCCTGGCTCTATAAAGATGTACCACGACTTGAGAGAAGTTTATTAGTGGAGTAGAATGAAGAGAGATATTGCTGAGTTCGTTTCAAAATGCCCAAATTGCCAACAAGTGAAAGTTGAGCATCAAAGGCCATGTGGATTGGCTCAGAACTTTGAAATTTTGGAATGGAAGTGGGAGATGATTAATATAGACTTTATTACTGGCCTATTGAGGTCTCGAAAGCAACATGATTCGATATGAGTGATTGTGGATAGGATGACTAAATCGGCTCACTTCTTGGCAGTTAAGACAACAAACACTGCGTAGGAGTACGCCAAGTTGTACATCAAGGAGATTGTGAGGTTGCATGGAGTTCCCTTACAGAGGAGCTCAATTTACCTCCCAGTTTTGGAGATCATTCCAAAAAGGATTGGGTACTAGGGTGAACCTGAGCACAACCTTTCATCCACAAACAGATAGTCAGGGAGAGAGCACGAGCCAAACACTAGGAGTATATGTTGAGCGATTGTGTTCTTGATTTCAGAGGGAATTGAGATGATCACCTACCATTGATTGAATTTGCATAGAACAATAGTTATCATGCAAGCATTCAATTGGCTCCCTATGAAGCCTTGTATGAAAAGAGATGTAGATCACCAATTGGGTGGTTTGTGGTTGGAGAAGCGGAGTTGATTGGGCCTGATCTTGTCCACCAATCGATGGAGAAGGTCAAGATCATTAGATAGAGGTTAAAGACTGCCCAGAGTCGCTAGAAATCTTATACCGACGTGAGAAGAAGAGACCTAGAGTTCGAGGTAGATGATTGGATGTATTTGAAGGTGTCACCTATGAAGGGTGTCCTAAGATTTGGGAAGAAAGGGAAGTTAAGTCCACACTATGTTGGACCGTATCAGATTGTAAAGAGGATTGGGAAGGTTGCCTATGAGTTAGAGTTGCCTTCCAAGTTAGATGGAGTCCATCCGGTATTCCATGTGTCAATGTTGAAGAAATGCTTGGGAGATCCTGCCTTGGTGATCCCTATTGATAGCATTGGAGTGAAAGATAGCCTATTGTACAAAGAGGTTCCGGTTCAGAGGTTCCGGTTCAAATCCTTGATCATCAGATTCGTCAGTTGAGAAACAAAGAGATAGCCTCAGTCAAGGTCCTGTGGAGAAATCAATTCGTTGAGGAAGCCACATGGGAAGCTGAGGAAGAGATGAAGGCCAAATATCCGCACCTCTTCATGCTAGTTGATGATGTGTTGAAGGTAAATTCCTTACCCTTCAATAAATTGATTGATCTATTCTTGATATGATTTGCTATTCTTGAGTCTGAGTAGCGTTGATTGAGTTCAAGAAAGTGTCGGGAGTTTGATTGATTGAGTTGAATGTTGAGACGAGTTTTGAGTGTATTCGTGCCTTGATATCCACCTTTACTCATCATACGAGGACAAATGATCCCAAGGGGGAGATGATGTAACACCTAGTAAAATTGCCAAAATACACCTAGAGGGAGGGTATGTGTGTAACGCATCTTCCAATGCTCGTATGGCAAATTCGAGGACGGATTTGTGATCAGCACAAAAATTGAGTGGAAAATTAGTCTCGGTCAATTTTTAGAACAACCCGATCAAAAGATAATTTTTCGATCTGAAGCGCAAAATAGTGTTGGTGCGCGACAGGAGAGCATCGCGCCTCCATCGCGGACCAGCACTTATATTTTTCAGGAAAATTTCTACGGGATTGAGAAAACTCATTCAGAAATCTTTTTAAAAATACAGTCTGCGCGACCAGTCCACGTTGCAGACTTGGTCTTTTTCGAGTTGAAAATTTCTAATTATTGCGAGGGGCATTCTGGTTTATTCCCCACCCCTCCTAAGCTCAATACACGTTCTAATAAGGTTGTTTAGACGTAAAAAGGGTCTAAAACCCCCATTCTAAGTTCTATTCCATAATCTAACAAGGCAAGGGCTTGAGGAAAGAGGAGAAGAGCTTGAGTTTGAAGATTTGAGAAGAAATCTTTGACGTGACTGATTGATAGCTTCATCCCAGGTATGTAAGGCTAAACTAAAAGTATGGGACTGTCCTCTCATATGCCCCATAGATGGTCATAGATGAGTTGATGGTTCAAGAGTCTCCATGCATGAATCCTTGATGGTTTTTCTTAAAATTTCTTTTTGAAATTACATGTTTTTCTATGTCGATGATCATCATACTATTTGTTTTCTTTAAACACTTTCATGAGAATTTGCATAACGCTACATGATTATTTGAAAAGTATGCATAATGAACTTCAGGATTGAGTCTAGAGCGTTGAATTGAGATTATTGATAATGATGAGAGGATGATAATGAGTTGATATAAATTGATTGTCTTATGAGTTTCTATAAATGAACTCCACCGGTGTTTCTATTCAATTGCTTCCTAATGATTGTTCTAAATCTTGAGTCATTGATGAGATTGATTGATGAAAGCGTTAGAGTATTTATGAGTTGATTGATTAAAGGGTTAGAGTCCTTATGATCTTGATTAATGAAAGGATTAAAGTCCCTATGAGTTGAATGAAGATGGAGTTCGAGTCCCTATCAGATACCGATTGATGATAGGGTTCGGCTCCCTTTCAAATACCTATTGATGATGAGGTTCAAGTCCATATAAGATTGGTTAAGATGGAGGTTTTATGAGAATTGAATCATGGGAGGAGTATCAAGCTCCAAAAGAGGGAGAGTTAGTCCGACTCGAACTAGTCAAACTACGTCGCCAAACATAGGTGAGGCTTAGGACCATCACATATATTATTGTTCCCTCGTAAGTAGCAGTCCCTGAAACAATAGCGGACTTCTTGATGATTGACTCCATATTGGGTGAGCTGATATCATTTTGGAGCGTTCCCTCCCTGGCAAGTTTG
The DNA here is from genome assembly GCA_029948455.1 of Solanum rostratum. Classification (NCBI taxonomy): domain Eukaryota; kingdom Viridiplantae; phylum Streptophyta; class Magnoliopsida; order Solanales; family Solanaceae; genus Solanum; species Solanum rostratum. The sequence continues at coordinate 27,552,070 of CM057045.1, forward strand.
GAATGGCTGTGGAAACATCAGTGAGATTGTTGTACATTCACTAGCTCATAAGTGACTGTTGTTGGATAAGAGAAACTCCTATAAATTTCCTACCTTGAGTACTCTAAGTTGAGATGAGATGAGATGAGATAAGAGGAGGTAGGCTCCTTTGAGATGAGTCTGAGATGATTGATGAGTTTAAGTTGTTGACGGGTCACTTGTCTATTCTTTATTCTTGCATAGATAGGCATTTGATGATTTGATGTTATTTGATGATTACTTTGATTGATGTTGTTTCCATATTATTCTACTTGTTTCTGTTTCACTTAGCTATTTTACATACTAGTACATTTCACGTACTGATATCCCTTTTGGACTGTATCATTTAATGATGCAGTGGTAGGTACTAGAGATCGTCAACAGGCACTCCGTTAAAGATCTGCGATTCGCAGCTGTTTGTGGAGCCTCCCCTACTCCGGAGGATCCCCTATGATTATTTTATCTTGCTTTAGAGTTAGATTTGGACTATTCTTTTATTTTGTTTTGGGTAGTCATGGGTCTGTCATTGGTACCACATGACTAGTGATAGAGGCTTCATAGATGATAGTTGAACGTTGATGTTGAGATTGTGAGCTAGGTCTCTCTACTAACCTTTATTGTTATATATATTCCTTTGAAACGTTAGATGACATGTGCCCACTTACATACTTTTATTTCCACAATTCAGTAGAGTTTATTTGATTGAATGATGTGATGAGGCTAAGTGGTTCTCTTGGGGACTAGCAATAGTTTCTGAGTGTCGGCCACGCTAAGTGTACCCTCCCGGGGCGTGACATTTTGATCCCAAGGTTTTCTTGCATGTATTGTTTTTTCCTGTGGATATTTAATTTCTGTCAAACCGAAATGTTTAGGATGTTTAGATAATGTGTAATATGTAGTTCCAATACTTGTGGCATATAGCATGCTTTTGTGTTTTTTTGTAAAAATGGTACCCACCTAAATTTTGATTAGTAGTTAGATAGTAACCATGCAAGTTTAGGTGATTGACAATATTTGTTCTGATAAGTAAGGGTAAATTGAGATGAGAAGCATGATATGAGAGTATTTCGTTGATAATGTATGTAGTGCAATGTGAGTGTTAGCTTTATTTGATAAATTCATGTGTTTTGTGCTAATTCAGAACTTGCCCTGGTACTCTAAGTTAGATTGTAGATTAGTTGGATTAGGAAAGGATCTTAGGATATTCTTCTTAAATAGTCCACTTAGCCTAAAAATGACCAACCAAATCAATGATACATCCCTTGTTCCTAATGTTTAAGCCTAACATGTACCTATTCTTTCAAAACACCTGATTAACTCAGCCTTATCTAGTGAAAAATCCTGAATTTGGCCCTGGTTGGTCCTTCCTTGAACATTGTGTACCTTCACTAAGGCAAAAAACCTAAGTTGAGGGTGGCTACCAAAAGTGGCCCTAGTTCCGAGGATGGATAGTGTGCACCTCAACACAGGCCAAAAGCCTAAGTTGAGAGCGGCTAGTTAAGGGTAAAGCACAAAAATATGGTAGGTGAGTTAGGAATACAAAGAAAAAGGAGAAAAATCATGTACTAGGTGCAAGAAAAATGAAAGATGCCTTAACTGAGAAATAAAAAGCAAAATAAAGTGTAAAAACAGGGCAAAAAGGCTGAAAAATGAAAAGAAAGCACCCAAAAAAGCCTGAATGAAGAAAAAGGGATAATAAGGTGAAAATAACAAAGTTGGGAGGGTAAAAGTGTAGAAAAATGAAGTTTTAAGGAGGGCCTTTAGTCATTATCTTTCCAAACAAAAATATCATACCAAAGCCACCTGATTCTATGTTACAAGCCTAGAAAGTCCTCGAGTTATCCTAGTCCAATTAGTAGAAGGTCTGAGTCATAAATATAGGGGCAAGCCTATGGTATTAATCATTATGCATAAATATTTGTATTGAGAGTGAGTGAGCTTGCACAGTCCTAATGCTAAAACATGGAAATATCATTGAGTGTTAGATATGGGACTTCTTTCTGTGAGGGCACTTGCAATGCATTATTAGCATTAGACTTGTTCAGTGATTTTGGATTGTTAATAATGTCTTGTGTGTCATAGTTGTGTTGTCACATGCACTAATTTGCATTGGTTTGTTAAATATCTGTCTAATCTCATTTTGAAGAGTTGGTGTGGGTATCTGAGTTTGAGTTGTATGTGATGTATGCCATTGAGTTGAGGTCTGTGTGTGACTGTATTATATATATAGATTGAGTCTGTTGCTTGAGGACAAGCAACAATTTTAAGTTAAGGGTGTTAATGTGCTGTGAAAATATAGCACTTTTGATCCTTAAAACTTAGAGTTTTGTGTGTTTTCAATGCGACTTTAGTTGTTTTTATGTGTTTTTGTATTTAGATTTGCAGGTATATAGGTTGACCATGATTTGGAAAAAAATTGCAGAAGTTGCTTGTTTTTGCTATTGTACGACACCTTCTATGGGTTATATAGTATTCCACAAGTCATAATGGTGTTTTGTGAGGAATTCCAATGACGGGCCAAGTTTTAGAAGTTAACTCTACGAAACTGCAGACGAGTCGTAGATCATTGCACGAGTCATAGAAGACCTTTCGTGCCATGAGGGTCAGAGAAGTCGACTTGCAGGAAAGTTATTAGATGAAACCCCCTTTTAGGGGTTGTAAACCACTTTACGAGTCATGAAGGGGTATCACAGAAAAGAAGTCCAAAATTCCGGCAGCTGATTACGAGACCCCGACTACAATTCGTAAAGGACAATACGAGTCGTAAAGTGTTTTCATTGAGTTTGCCGACCAGTTTTCCTAATTTCTTTAGGATTTATTTTTACTTATTATAAATAGGTTTTTAGGGTCATTTTTCAAGGAGAGACGACCAGTGTACGAAAAGTTTAGCTTAGTTCAGGTTAGTGTTCAGAGAACTCATTCTTCTTTGAGAGAAGATTGTGAGAGAGTCTTTGAGAAACCCTTGTGGTATAACTCGATCTTCAAGCTTGTGATTTTCAATGACATTGGATTTGCGTGTTCTTAATTCAGTTGTGTAAGTGTTTAATTATGTCTTCTGAATTCATAATCTCTTCATCTACACAAAGCATGAGTAGCTAAATCTACAACTAGGGTTGTGGGAACCATGAAGAACTAACAAAGTAACTGGAGAATTCACGATTCTGGGACGGTGTATATAAATGTATTAATTAAATCTGTTCATTTGCATATTTTCTAATGGTGGCCAACATTAGAACCTGCCTAGTGTTACTAACTGGACCAACATAGTAATGCATAGGAACATAGATTAATTAACAGGATTCGATTGATGTATTCTCTAATCAACCAAACTGAGCCAAGGGGAGGTTGTACTAGGACTTATAGGTAACGGCTAGTAATGCATACTATGGAGATGGGCCAAGTCAAATAGTGAAATTCGCCTCTCACCTTTGACCAAAGGGTTTGGTGATTAAATTACCATCATGCATGCTGTATACTAGATAAGAATTAGGTTATCTGGTAATACTGAGTTTGAGAATCTGGGGAACACAATACCCTAGTTGCTCTCCGTTATTGATCTTTCTCTCGTGATACTTAGTTACTTTATTTTTCTCATTGATTTTTGCAACACCCCCCCCCCCCCCGGAAATTGAGTTGATTAACTACGCGGATTGCTTGTTGGTGAATTTGCCTTGAGTCTATGTATTCCTTGTGGATTTAACCCTGACCTTTGTTAGGTTCTATATCTTGAAAACAACCGCTTTATCCTCTAAAATGAGGTGTAACTTGGGCGATGATCAAAGATCCTCAAAAGGAGGTGGGTTTTCATGATAAGCATTTTCATTCTCATTTGTGTTCAGAGCTGTATTAGTCGTGTTGTTGGCAATATCTTGGGCCATGCTTCTCAATGTTTTGTGGATCTCTAGGTCAAACAGAGTCAAGTTATTTTCTCGACTTTTTGTGTTGGGCATATACTACACTCACACCCTGAAAAAGTACAAAAACAACAAAACA